>CM060918.1:502409577-503670727 GCA_030737875.1 Allium sativum
GCTTATTCAACGGCTAATTCCTTTCATTTTCACTCAGATGTCAAGGAATTGAGTATGCTAGAAACTAGATCAAAATTGGTGAATTTTACTCCCATATCTATTAGATCATGTTGAATAGTCTGAAACCTTGAATACATATCAACTAAAGTTTCACCTTGTTTCATTTTAAAAGACGAAAATTGATTGTGTAAAATAGAGATCTTAGTTTGCTTAACTTCGGTAGCACCTTCATGTGTTACTTGTAAGATACGTCATATCATATGCAGTGTTGCACAACATAACTCGTGAAAACTCATTTTTATCTAAAGCACAAAATAAGACATTTATTGCGTTTGAATCGTTTGAAGTTGCAGTTTTTTGAGCATCGGTCCATGCACTCATTTCACTGGTTGGAGCTTCATACTTGTTTTGACCGCCGGATCAAATTTCCAATTCGTTTGCTTCTATAAAAATTCGTATATGGGTTGACCAATATGCATAATTTGACCCATTGAAAAGTGGGGTACGTTGTGTAGACTAACTTTCTTGGAATATACTTGCCATATTATATGATACAAATACAAGCTACTATAATTTGATCGAAACCTTGTTCGATACCAATTGAAAGTCCTTATATGGATCCTATGTGTCTAACTAAGTAAGTATAGTTGATTTAAATGCTGAAACTATAAAAGTAAGTACAATAAAGATCGAACACACCAATCTTTTATCTTGGTTCGGACCTCCCATCCAACGTCCAGTCTTGAAGCTCACCTTCGGCTTTTTAACTATCAAAACTGTCCTATCTTAGCTCGGATGAATAGGCGTACAAAAATATAGTTGCTTTGACAAACTTGTGCTCTTTACAATGCAGAAATTGATTGAATGTTTTACAAGGCTTCTCTTATAATATCCTTGAGTAAATATATGAATTGAAGTGCTTGTGCATAGAAGAATGAGTGTGCTTTTGAGTAAAGAGGATTGCAAGAGAGTATAAAGAGTTTTAGAGATATACAGAAAGATTCGGTGAGTAAACTCTTTTATTTTCAATCTATATTTAGAAATCGAAGAGTTTTGGTGAAGACATGTAGATTTTAGACTGAAAACTCTTCAATTTAAAAGTTGTAACCATTGAAAAATAAAAATTAGGGTTTAAAAGAATGGTCGTGTCTTTTAATTTTGGAAGAAACCCTTTAGAAAAACATGTCGTCACTCAGGATAGACATCTGTCACATAGAACAGACGTATGTTCTATGTCTTGTGTAATTTCCTGAACTCAATGACATACGTATGTCCTTGATGGTCAGACGTCTATGCTGAGCCTGAAAAATTTCCAGAGCCTATGTACAGACGTCTGTTCTTTCCAGACAGACATTTGACATATGCACGGTCTATTTCCTGAAAGTGTTTATTGAAATATATTTATCGAAAGAGATTTTACATATTATTTCTACTAATATACAAACTACTTATCTTACTATGTAGCTCTTTTAGGTGCTTCTTGTATATGTCTTCCAACCTCCAAGGCTGGTCCTACGGGTTTCGATACCCAAAGCGAATTGCGAAACAAAGGCCCTAGTATATAACTAATGCTATTGTTACCATTATCATTAAAATAATTCAAAGTAAAATTCTTTAACATAAAACTTATTACAGTTTGTACACCATGATGATTTGACTTGAATCATATAAGTTGAATCTTGTTTCAACTATTTCATGAATTGAATCTTGCCTCAAACCATACATGCATCATTGATCTAAATTTGTACATCATAACTTATTACAAATTTTATTGCATTTTGTACATCTCAATTTGTATAGACATTAGTTATTACAATTTTTTTCTCAATCTTTTGGTATTTATAATGAATTGAATCTTGTTTTCCTTTTTAGATAGATGGACCGCACACTGTTTGATCCGTATACTTCTAGTTGTTCAGGTGACAGTTCCTCCACATTATAACTAAACCATGGATACCTTGTCAAATGGTCCATACTAACACCTTATCAAATGGTCCACATTATAACCAAACTATGACATATTATTTAACTTAACGCAAAATAACCAAACTAAATTAGAAACAAGTTACTAACTTCATTTTTGGCCGAGAGGCTATGTATACCATATCCAAATTATATTTCTTTTTCACAAATGGAAAATGAATACTTTGTTGAATTTGAGAATGAAAAGTTTGATAAAGGATGTATAAAGATGATCGAAGACCTTGCCTTATCAATTGTGTTCCTGAACTTGGGAAGTTTACCAATTGCCTCCAACATTAAATTTATGGTATGCGTAGCAGGAGAAGTCCAAAGCACTTTTGACTTCCATCAATTTTGCAGCAGACATTGTTAGAAGCATTATCACTTATAACTTGCACCATATTTTCTAGCTCCACGTCTTTAATGCACTTATCCACATACTTGAATATGTAATTTCATATATGTGTGAAGCACCAGATTCTTCCCTTTAAGAAATGAAAGAGATTCCCTTTCTACAATGCACAGGTAAGTTCATAATGCTTCTTCTTTTTTAATCACTCCAAGAACTGGTTGCAACCGAACAACCAGATGTAGGCTATTGCTCTTCATGCTTTTTCAAAGAACTCTCAACCAGTGTTATCAAGACCGGACCGCAGATCAAACCGTGATCGTCTAGGGACGAATACCACAATTGAAGAAATTGGGGAATTAAAAGGAAATTATTGTTATGGTTGTCTCACATGTTATTAAGGAGGAATGTCGGCTTGAATATAAAGTCCCACATTACGAAATAAATTAAAGGAATAGTGTATGTAAATACGTATATGCCAACTCATATGCGTGCCTTATGCAGGAGGGGGTTTTGTTCAAACCATCGTTACATAACAGTTATAGCAGAACGCGATGAGAATAAAGAAATTTGAGGAGTTACAGCAGAACGCGATGAGAATAAAGGAATTTGAGGAGGAACAATGCAATAGGAGCTAAGATGGAAAGGAAAAGGCAGTAATAGTTGGGGGAGAAATAGGATGAGAAGAGGATTGATTATTCTAAAAGAACATGCATGACAGGAACCGATCTCACTAGGGGGTCGGTTGTCCTCTATAAAATTGTTTTGGCAACCCTGAAGGTTGGCAAAACAACTGTGATAGCCGCTTTTCTTAAAGCTGGCTAATATATATAATACATTAAAATAATTATCTAACAAATTAAAAGGTAGCTTGTTGGAACCACTTTTTTTTTTTTAAAAAAAAATATTTTTTCTTAAGCGGTTAAAAGAAAGTCGGGTAAAAAAAATTGCATTTTTTTTTTTTTTTTGGGCGTTGAGATGGATTGGAGGTCACCCCACTGAAAGTAACCATTCCCAACCCACCCGACTGGGAATGCTCTGAGGCCTGAGATATCAGGTTGTCCAACTCAGTGAGGGTTGGTTCATGTTTTCTATTATAAGCAATAGATTGCCATGATTCCTTAATTTCTAAACAAAACTCAGAAAAGAGCTCCTTGGCATAAATGGTAGATATAGAATATGTTGTTTCATAACTGGGCAATTCTCCGACTAAATTCATGCATTATCATTGCTTATTCAAAATGATGAAACGTTTCCTCCTTACAAATGTGCTAAAAATTTTCTTTTGTTGCTCGTGTTTTGGTTTCTAAAATAATACTTGAGGGCAAAATAGAAGGTATGATAGTTATCCAATTTCTCATCGATATATTGTTGGTAGGGTTGTGAACGGATATTTTCGAATACAGATAGTGTTGTATCTGTATCCGTATCCGAAATCATTTTCGGATATTGGATATCCATAACCCCGCATACGAACAGATATTGGATAATTATCCTATCTGCCAACGGTTGATAAATTAAGAAATATAAATATAAATTTTTAGTTAAACGTGTTTTCTTCCTTTTAGAAGACCACACTTTTTTTTTTCAATTTTATTTTTAGTTAAATGTAAATGTTTTTCAATTTCATTGATCACAAAAGTGTTAAAAATAAATACATATGATGAAATTAAATAGATTTGAGTAGCTAACATGCATTTAGTGCACATAATACAAACCTTCAACTTAGTAAAGCAATAAATAAATCTCATTCATTATACTATAAAATACACATAATTTTGAGTATAATGTTTAAAAAATTCAAACGGATAGTTTGCGGATACGGATATCTATGTATCCGTATCCGCATCCGTTTTTCGAATATCAAGTATTTATCCGCTTTTCGGATACGGAGGAGGACGAATTTCGGATTTTTCGGGTATCCATTGACAACCCTAATTGTTGGTCTATTTAATTAAAATAACTAATGTTTATTGTAAGTACCAAACATTAATCGATTACTTGTATTGCTGAGTACGATGTGATATGATTTGTTTTTCAAGACTAAACTACATTTTCAGGTTTGATTTCAATTTCTCTTCTAGAAAGTATAGATTTCAGCAAAGAATTGGAAACAACCTAAAGCTATTTTACTATTTGAGCTTTACTTCCATGTAAATATTTGATAAGCCTTCTATACATAATTCTAAGCTGTATTATAGCGCAGAAGAAACTTTAAAGCGACTCTGCTCAATGTTGTCAAACTCGCGAGTATACTCGAACGAGTTCACGCGTTTCTTCCAGGTCATCGAGAAACAACGGAAGAAAAAACGGAAAAGGCTGGAATCGTTCAAAGCGTCGCTCAAAACCGTAAAATCGTGGAAACTTCGCTTCAATTTCTGCATCGAAATCAGCATCGAGATTTTCCCCAAACCCTAAAATCGATTGTCGATTCCGTGCGAACTGCGAAGAGCTGCCTCGAGAACTCTCGTGAAACCTAATCGACACTTTTGATTGTCGATTCAACTCAATATTGTCTCGTGAAACCTAATCGACGCTAATAATAAAACTGCAATGATTATTCAGCAGCTAATCATCAACTATAAATTGTAAGTTTACAATTCTTCTTCATTAAAAAATCTGTGTATTTTACAATTTTCATTTTGTGGGAACTTATGTTTTGTGTTACGATCCCACGATTTACGATCTTTGTATACCCGAGCGCTCTTTGGTGAGAACTCGAGTTTGACAACCTTGACTCTGCTTGTAAGCGGTGACTTGAATTTGTTGTTTTTTCGAGGGTTGTTTGAGGAAAAAGGGTTTAGTGAAGTATGTGGTTCAATAAAAATTCAGATGTAACAGTTCATTTAACACTTATCTACTGAAACCGCACTAAATTGAGATGTGGATCAGAGTGAGGACGGAATTAGAGACCACCAGACCATCCAGAATAATGGACCATGGATGCAAAAGATATGCGTAGAAAATATATTTGTTTCTGCATTATATTACTTCTACTTTTTTGCAATCTGTATAAATTTTTTTACGTATAATTTGTTTAGCTAAGTGCTTTTATCATTGTAAACTTGTAGAAAAATAAGGAATCCAAACTGCAGAAAGAAATGGAAGATCCCAAGGATTGGTAACCAAAAATTATAAGACATGTTACAGATGTTGGGATAGTTCGAAATTTATTCATGTAATCTTGATGTTTAACATTGCCCAAAATTTGAACATTGACCCATTCCAATTCTTTGCAACAAAATCCAAGGATGATCCCAAACTTCACGTTTTAAAGACTGAAATTTGTGAGAAGCAGTTGACACCCTAGTATGTGCCCAAAAAAAAAAAAACCACCTTTTTTAGGTGTGACGGTACTAGGGCTGTTACGGTAACGGTAAATTTACCATTACCATACCATTACCAGTTGATCGGTAACTATTTTTGATTGAAATCGGTATACCAGTTAAAACGGTATGATAACGGTAAATTTACCATTTTTAACGGTAAATTATCGGTATCGTTTCTTCAATACCAGCGGTAACGGTAATTTTACCAGTTAATTCAAAACATAATTATACCCATCTGATATGCTTTATTACATGCACGTAGAACTAAATAAATGATTATATTTAGTTCAATAATCAAATGAAATAATTCCAGATACACTTATTTTCTTTTCTATTTATGGTTTTTATAAACTAACACCACATATAGTATAATAAAAATGCACGGTGTACAAAAAATATGTTAAGATATAAACTTTGATGGACAAACGGTAATTTACCATTACCAGTGTAACGGTTACCAAATTATCGGTATACCAGTCAATGGTATACCAGTCGATCGGTAACGGTAACGATAAGCAATTCTGGCTTACCAGTAAAATCGGTACGGTAACGGTATTAGCTAAACGGTAACGGTAACCATTACCATAACAGCCCTAGACGGTACATAGGCCACGCCCTGACCTTAAGCTACTGCAGTGATGACTTAAAGGTTGCGTTTGTTTTTTTTAGCTGAGTGCTTATTGCTGAATTCTGAATGCTGAAAGTTTATTGCTGAATATGGAATTGTTGTTTGTTTTTAATTTTTAACTGTTTTTATTTAGACGTACTTTTAATCCAGCATTGCTCTCGAGGTCTGCCTTGCAAAAATCAAGTCAAACCTAAATCGTGTATCGATTCATTCTTTCACCGTTAAAAATCAATTGAAAGTCATTCTAACAGGTCAAAATGAAATCAACGCACCAAATGTCGATTTAAGCATCGAAACTTCCAAAAAATACCGTGAGCTTCCAACTGACAGCATAATTTTCCAACCACTTACAAACAAAACATTACCACAAGAAAGCCAATTTTGATAAGATAAAGATACCGTAAGCTCAAGCTGAAATTAGCACTAAATTTGAAATACTTGCTTGAATTTCGTGAAGAGTAGCTGAAATTTGGACCAGGTAGAGAGCTGCAATGGTAGAGAAAGAGTTTTCGTTGTCCATGAGGAGTGAAGAACGCAGGTATTTATAATAAGATGGAGATCTGAATCGCTAATCAGAGATTAATTATAGCAGAAAAATATCGCTGAAAAACAGCCGAAACTCAGATCTAGCCGATTTTACTTTTTTAAAACAAACACCCTTTCTTGTTCTGATAGATGAAAATTTTAAGTGTTCAGCGCAATTTTTCAAAAAACAAACGAAGCCAAAGCCTCCGATCATTTCGGGGACTCTAATTTTATTTCCTGCGGTATGCAGAGGTGGAGCTTAGTGTTGGCTAGCTGGGGCCAATGCCCTTCATAAAAAACAAAAAACCGATGTAGAAAATGAAATTATGTGCCTAGGCCCCAGCTCAAATTATGTGCCTAGGCAGTATGTACCGTTTACTATCGCATATTAATTACAAGTATAGCCCAGTTTTAAAATGAGCTGGTTGTTTGGTGGAAGTCCTTGAATTATTACTTTTTCATTGTTGCTACCTTGTGGACTCTAGTAGCTATTTATATTGAAGTCGAAATTATTTTTCTTAGGGCCACAAAACCAACAGAACCAGCCTTGCATATACAAGACATCAATACAGATTAACTGTAAATATGCAAGTCAAAGATGGATATGTTTTCAACAACATTCTGATTTGTGGTGATCTAAATTGCAAAACAAGTAGTGGAAGAAATATTTGTGAAGCATAAAGCAATAAAAAGTTTTACTAATCAAATCTTTATGTAAATTAAAGAAAGTTTATACACCTTGTACGTCAAAACCAGGCTGAGAAAGAGTCATTTGACAAACCTGAGAAAGTGAGACAGTGAGGAAAAAGAAGCGAGCTACAGTGATTTTTGTTAATTTGTAAAGTAGTAGATCAGATTGATTTCTACGTATACAACCTATCTCAGCAATTCCTCCATTTATTGGTATCTGTTATTTTATTGGCAAGGTTCATGCTTGAATTATCATATTATAGTTGTTATATGCAAGCATGGTTGTATTTCGAGCGGAACATCATTTATCTTGTATATCACATATGTTGAGAACAGGAGTTACAGGTGCAACCGTAAATTTGGGGAATGCTAGAGCGATGAAGCATATATGTTGAGAACATTAGGTTATGTAAAATCCATCAATTAACATATCAGGAAAATCAGTGGTTGGCCAGTTTTGGCTCTTAACCTTGCTGTGGATACATATGTATGCACAGCGCAAAATAAGAACAAAATGATGAACTTCCGACAACTTTGTCGGAAGCAATGAGGGGGAGGGTTTGAAGATGGCGAATCGAGATAGGGAGGACAAAAAAAATTCCGCTAGAAGGAGGGCTTGAACCTCCGACCTTGTGGTTAACAGCCACACGCTCTAACCAACTGAGCTATTCCAGCTATTGTTTGGCAAATTGAAAACATCACCATTTATTATATGTACCACTCCACACAACTGAACTCATTTCCTAGTTTCTTCAAGATCCGAATCCTATAATTCGATCTTCTGTGGCACAGATTCAACGGAATAGACCACCACTCTCTTAATTCCCCCATCAAAACTAAGAATTTGGTATAAAGAATGGGGCTTACCACATCAAAAGGCATATCGGAAACCCTAGAGAAAACCCCAGCCTTCACCTCCGCCTGCTCCGCCACCTACACCCACTCAATCTCCCTCTCCCAACACCAATCGGGTCTACACCCGTACCAACTCCTGTCCGCTTCCATCCACCTCCACTCCCTCCTCACTCGCCCCTCCTTCCCAACCCTCCCTTTGCTGTCCAAGTGGGACCCTCCTCCTCCCACCCGCTCTCGCGTCGATTCCGCTTTTCGCAAAATCCGTCAGATCGAGATGCAAAACCACGATTCAGAGGATGATGCAAGTGAGAATGATAGGGTTTTGGATGAGGTGGAGTTCGAGAGGTTCTGCGTGGAGCTGTACACGGGGATGATAGTGGAGAAGGTGATGAGGAGGAGGAAGAGGGTCGTGGCGGTGGGTGCGGGTGCGGTGGGTCTTGGTGGCGTTTTGGGTGGAGCCCACGTTGTTGGGAGGGTGGCTGGGCTGTGTCTCTTGGGTGTTGCAGCTTCTGCTTATTTTTAGTTTTGAGTGCGTTGTGAGAGTAGAGAATTAATGACTGTCGATGAGGTTTAGTTGAATTGGTGTCGAAGAAGCACTGTAACATAATGCTTGCAATGTATAGTTAAAATGCACGAAAAAATTATTGTGTTATATATATATATATATATATATATATATATATATATATATATAAGAAAAAATTATTGTGTTATATATATATATATATATATATATATATATATATATATATTAGTATAAATCTGTTCACTGGCTTATATTCTTTAGCAGTTGATGCTTGATTGTCTGTTTTGATGGATATTGCTATACAGTGCTAGTATATCACCACCAAGCATAGAAGGCGTCAAAGAGGGAGGGAAGCGAAATGATAAAGCGAAGCAAAACCCCAAAATGCAACCAAACAGCAGAAGCCAACTTACTCCCCCGGAAGTGATGCACGATGGTTTCTACTGAATCAGTCCGACTGCAGTGACAGTGGGAAGTAAGCGAGATACCAAGGCTTATAAGGTTACTGTCCAACGACAGCGTCTCGGGGAGGAATTTCCACATCAACATTGAAACCTTGGGAGAAATGCTCTTGTCCCAGATAAAGATAAAGTCAGGGTTTCTGGGTATGGGGTCCAAACGGAGTTCCATGCCGCCCAAAGTGAAAAAGGTTTCTCATTCCAGTCAAAACCATGACTACGGAGATCGAAAGCAGTCTTGACGTATTACATACGCTTCTAGGTCTCACTCGCGTAAGAAGGGATCCCGCAGAAGTTAGAAGGCTGAGTCTTATGTACGTAGCATGGAGGAAAGAGGCCCACGAGAAGTTATTAAAACAGAACATGGCCAACAGTTTACACGCATATGCTATGCAAACGTCCTCAGTCTTGCGCAGACTAAGGCCACCTTCACGCCTAGGAAGGATATAGTATTCCCAGATACCCAATGATGTTTTCGAATATTATCATCGCTACCCTAGAAGAAAGACAAATCCATAGAGTTATACGAACGAAAGAAGGATCTAGTAGAAGTTTCGGCTGCAAAGACATGAGAACTGATAGAATCAAGGATGATCTTGATGAGAATGAGCCAGTCAGCTTGTGAAAGAAGTACATAGTTCCATTTGGATATCTTTCCTCTCGCTTTATCGGTAAGGGGATCGAACAAGGTTTTGAGTTTATGCCCATGATAAAGCTGGATACCAAAATAAGGAAGAGGGAGGGAAGTATGCCTAAAACCAGAAAAGGACGAGATACAACTAGTCTTCTGAACATGGGTAGCGGGATGCCACAAAACAACTCTTCAAGATGTTGATCATCTGCACTGATCCTAGTTCCTAGAGCTTCAGAAATGCCAAATGACGAAGAACCGATTGGCGACAGCCATTTGTGAAAAATGATAATGTAGCCAGTGAAAGAGAGGGAAGAGCTGACTGGACATCCACTAGGAATACTAAATCTCTTTAACTGCCTTGCGATCGTAAGAGAATGGATACCCCGGATCCAACGATCGTGTGATTCTCATTTAGAACATGAATTAGGACAAGAAAAAAATGTATAAAAATATGTCTATCCAAAAATATTCGATGTTTTTAAATTGTCCGAATTTTATTTGGTCGTTGTCCGGCTCGTATGAATAGTGTTTAAATTTAAAGCTTGTCTTGTATGTGTCCGTTCGAATCTCTTATATGAGAGAACTAAGATACCCCTTCAGTTGGGAACTAGGGTGTCTACAACACAGGTTGGATGGATCTTAAGGTTATTCAGACACTAGAGGGGTAAAATAACATTATATCTATTCAAATCGAAAACAAAAAGAAATAAGTAATAAAATAAAATGCAGTAAAGTAAATAAAACTAGGATTTTTATATTGGTTTGGATTAACCAATCCTACATCCAATCCTGCGCACAATCGTGCAGAATTTACTGTACTCTCTTGCTTTCCACGGGTTGCAAGAACACCTTTACAATCTAGATTTCACGGTCCATAAGATACACTTTCTCCTTATCAACAACAATAACAAACATTGGAAGTCGTTGTATCTTCAATACAGATTCTTGCAAATCTGGTACAATGATACTATAGACCTCCAATGAAAATATATCTTTGAATTCTTTGAGGAAATAGAATGAATCAGAGAGAAAGAGAGAGAGAATGATGTGAATTGAAGTACAACTCTCTGATATTGAGTGGTTTGCAAATCCTTGAAGAATTGGGATGAAAGAGAGTGGATTTGATAAGATATTTGGACAGTATTCAATGGATTTGTACAGTAAATGTATGAAGAAGGAGTAGAAGAAAATGAGAAAAATAGATGTTAAAATTTGTTTTCAAAAGCCTTCGAATAGTGGTTAAAGAGATGTATCTTTTGGTGAAGGGATGGAGAGAATGTCTCTTCATTTCAATTTAAATTTTGAAAATAACGGTCACTATGTCGACAAGGGGGTTACCCTTGTCGACATCGGTGTTGAAATTGACCAGCAACACTTAAAAAAGTGTTGCAAATTTTCTACACTTCAAATTCCCTTATATATGTTGATTTTGGTGATTCGGTTAAGGTCAATGGTTGATGAGTTTCAAATATTTTTTCCATAGGATCTTTAACAAGGTATTATAAGGTTCAACAAATTCCTCATCACTTCAAACACATCCATTCTTCAGCATTCTTCTCTAAGCCTTTGCTTTGGTCTTCAATTGTTTTGATTATCCTTCCTCTGCTATTCTTCTATTGCTCTGATTAACCTTCTTCTACAATTCTTCTTTTGTACTCTTGTTTATCTCTATACATGTCTTCATAATATATCTGATGTAACTACAAAACTTGAAGAAAGGTTAGTAGTAATGTTTATATGGCTGTTTTCATCAGAATCAATAAATAGGGTATTAACAATCTCCCATTTTTTAATGATGACAACCATATAAATATTTAAGAGATAAAATATAATACTTTTATATTTGACTCCCCTTAACTCTATGCACTCCCCCTATCATTTTGTCTAGTATATTTATACCTTTTCTCCCCCTTTGTCATCAACAAAAAGGGTAAAAACAATTATTTAATTTGCTGTTAGACAATATGAAGATTTTGTATATGCATACAAATAAAACACAAGAGGGGAAATCAAATAAATTCAAAACATGAAATAAATTTTATTAAATAATTAGATGAGTTTTAAAGTTACGGACTTTGCCAATGCCAATAACAAATCCTTTTCATATTTTTTCAATGTCCAATAGATTTATTGTCATATACCTTGAGCATCTGCTATTTTGTACCTGAAAATTTATAAAAATATGCACACCGGTGCCCTTTATATTTTTAGAGTCCATGGGGTTAAGTTTTGGGATGCCAAACCCATGAAGAGTTTGAATGCCCTTTCAAAATATAATAATTAGATGAATGAACCTTATTAATAAAATTATCTATATATTTTCTTTTCAATATTATCCAACCTTTTGGGAACCCATAAATTAATAAACCTATTTGGAGGATTTAAATTTAATTTCCTAGGTTTTGGTTTGAACTTGGTAGCCTTAACAAACTTAGTACATTGAGTATTATTTCTCTTTGATTTAGCATTAGGGGTGTATCCAAGTCCATGTTTATTCCTAGTGTGTTTAGATGTAGATAATATTTTTTATTGATTATCCTTTGCTTTGTTAAATTTATCAATATCAATTTTCATTTTATCAAAATCCCTACTATGGTTAAAAATAACTTTGTCTAGAGATGTTATTTTCTTATTTAGATCAGTGATATATGAATTTAATGAAATATTTTCTGATTTTAAGAAATCATTTTCACTTTTTAATTTTTTTAAACTTCCAAGTGTCGAATCCTTTTTATCATTATACCCATTAAGTCTTTCAATTTCATATTCTAGACATTACTTTTCTTTAGTTAACCTTTCATTAGATATTTTTAAACTATCTATTTATGCCAAACTACTGTTTTACTCTTTCCAAAGTATTTTATATCCCTGATGCATATCATTCAAAACACTAGTAATTTCCTTATTAAAATTCCATACCTGGTCATCCATTGCCATGAAGCATACATTGGTTTTTCTGTTTCTGAATCACTATCACTTGATGATGTACCTGAATCATCCCATGTTGCATTGAATGCTTGTTTCCTCTCCTTATTAAAAGTATTTGAAAAGTACTTTGGTTTTCTTAAGTTGGGACAGTCTCTTCTCAAATGACCGGGTTTATCACATTCGAAGCATTTAACAACATTTCAATTTCTGGAATTATTTTTGTTAGTTTTTCGAAGTTTTTTGTTACCCAATACTTCAAGAATTTCTTGATCTCTTGGTAATAAACTCAATATCATCATCAACAACATCACTGTCTGGTTCATCCTTGTCTATCATAGCATTAAGTGCCTGTGATTTCTTCTCATTTCCTTGATTCTCTTTTCTAACATGCAATTTTACTTCATAGGACATTAGATTACCAATTAATTCTTCTATTGCCACAGTACTAATATCATTGGCTTCTCCGATCGCCAGAGTATTATGTTCCGATTCACTAGGAAGTGAATTCAAGATCTTTCTGACTTGGTCTTCTTCAGTAATTTTCTGTCCTAATGAGATTAAGGGACGTATTATATCTTGAAATCTAGAATACATATTAGAAATAGACTCATTTGGTTTCATTCGAAAGAGTTGAAACTGGTGAGTTAGCATAGATATCTTTGTCTGTTTTACTTTACTGGTGCCATCTTGTGTCACTTGCAGTGATCTCCAAATTTCATATGAAGAATTACAAATAGACACTCAATTAAATTCATTTCTATCTAAAGAAAAAAATAAAATATTCATGGCCTTAGAATTATTAAATGCTTGTGTCTTTTGGTCTAGTGCCCAATTTGAATATTAATTTAAGGCTCAATGTATTCTATTTGGGTAATGTTCCAAATATCTAAACCATTAGATTGCAAATAAAATTTCATCCAACAAGTCCAATAAACATAATTGCTTCCATCAAATAGAGGGGGTCTAGTGGTAGATTTCCCTTCTATAAAAGTGTTAAAAAATGTGCTACCAGTGTTGTGAGCCATTTGTGCTTTTCAAAAACCAGTTGATTAATTTTTGAAAACCAGTGCTTTGATACCAATTGTTGGGAACTGGGGTGTCTACAACACAGTGTTGGATGGATTTTAAGGCTATTCGGACACTAGAGGGGTGAAATGTATTTATGAATTTAACACTATATGTATTCAAATTAAACATAGAAAGAAATAAGTAATAAATAAAATGGAGTAAAGTAAATAATACTAGGATTTTTATACTAGTTCGGATTAACCAATCCTACATCCAGTCCTGCACTCCATCGTGTAGAATTTCACTATAATCGCTTGCTTCCCGCAGGTGGCAAGAACACCTTTACGATCTATTTTTCACAAGCCACAAAATATACCTCCTTATTAACAAAACAAACCATGTCAAGTCATCATATCTTCAATGCAGATTCTTGCAGATTTGATACAATGATCTTATAGACCTCCAATGACAATATATCTTTGAATTCTTTGAGGAAATAGGATGAAATCAAAGAGAAAATAATATGACTTTAAGTACAACTTTCTGATATTGTGTGGTTTGAAAATCCTTGAAGAATCGGAGTGAAAGGGAGTGGATTTGCAAAGATAGCTGGACAGTACTCAATGGATTTGTATAGTAAATGTATGGAGAAGGATTAGAAGAAAATGAGAAAAAATGATGTTAAAATTCGTTTCTAGAAGCCATTAAATAGTAGTTGAAGAGATGTGTCTTTTGGTGAAGGGATGGGGGGAATGTCTCTTCATTTGAATTTGAATTTTGAAAATAACGGTCACTATGTCGACATGGGGGGTTACCATGTCGACATGGGTGTTGAAATTGACCAGTAACACTTAAAAAGTGTTTCAAGTTTTCTGCACTTCAAATTCCCTTATATATGTGGATTTTGGTGATTCAGTTGAGGTCAATAGTTGATGATCTTCAAGTATAATGTCGTGTGATCTTTAGCAAGATATTCTAAGGTTCAACCAACTCCTCATCACTTCAAACACCTATGTTCTTCAACATTCTTCCCTAATAGGCTTTGGTCTTCAGTTATTTTGATTATCCTTCCTTTGTTATTCTTCCATTGCTCTGACTAATCTTCTTCTATAATTCTTCCTTTGTACTCTTGTTTATCTCTATAAATGTCTCTTTTGTACTCTTGTTTATCTCTATAAATGTCTCCATAATATATCTGATGTAACCGCACAACTCGAAGATAGGTTACTAGTTATGTTTATATGGTTGTTGTCATCAAAATCAATACCTAGGGTATTAACATCTTTATCTAGTCTAGTCCGATCCGTTCACACTAGTATTTTTGTCTTGAGTTAGACTTGAAATGAAGTCCATTGCATATCTTAGTTGAAAAAAATAAGGCATTGGCCCATGTTTGTGGTTGTAATGTAATTGTGGGTGTTATAACATAAATACATGATATACGCTAAGCAAGTTAATTATTTTAAGACACGAAAGCTCTCTTGTTTTTGGAAATTCATTTTACATAAGCAATATTTAAAGGTTTGTAAATTTCCACAACTTGCTTTTTAGTTTCAAATGTTTCCAAGTTATAAAGTGGTTTTCAATATGAAAAGGAATGATTATAAATGTCATTTCGTATATTGAAAAAAGTGTTTTGGAATTTCGAGTCATGTGACAACAATAGCTATAATTGTACTTCGCGAAATGACCTCTTTTATATATATATATATATGTATATATATATATATATAAACTAATTCTGGTTTTCACTCAAGTATACTTTAAGAAAGAATTCAAACATACATCAAGTAATAAAATTATTTTTCTAATAGTTTATTTATTTATTTATTTATTTAATTAAGCCAATGATTATTTAATTAATAAGGTAAACTGTACTTAATAATTAATTAACAAAGTTAGTTAGTACTAAAATGTTAACTAAGTAAATTAATTATAATTTGTTATTTTATTAAATATTAATTATTATTTAATTTTCTATTTAAAGATTTATAAATTATTTACAAAAGTTTAATTTTAATTAATAATTAAGTTATGATTTAATTAAGGATTAATTAATAATTTATATTTAAAAGGGATAAATTTTAATTAAGTTTTAATTTGGGATTTAATTAAAATTAATTATTATTCAATTATTACTTAGTTATATTTAATATTTATAATTAATTATTATTTATTTAGAAAAGTTTTAATTATTAATTGAAATTCAAATTAGAACTTAACTAAGACTCGATTATTATTTAATAAAGGTTTAATTTGTTTTAATTAATAAGGATTTTAGTATTTAAAATCTCTTAATTGCTTAATATTGGGTATGATTTTGAAAGCAACTTTATTTTTCAAAGTGTCATAAAATAATAGATTACTTTTTCGTTCACCCTTAACTAGCCTCAAACAAATATGAAACATAATGTTAATATGATGAACTTTTTATGGAAAATAAGTCATCTTATAAGTGGCACTAAAAGCCGATGAATGGGCTGACTATCTTTTGTGAGGCCTAGAACTATTTATGGGTAAGGGATATAGAAGGTCAAAATGTCGGAATTAATATGGGACAGTTAATTTCTACCGATGGTAAATGTTTAAGTATATGGTTATCTGTATGCGAACTATGAAAAAATACCCCAGATAGCGAGTTGTCCGTTGTCGATAACTTAACCTAATTTAACTCCAAAATTATATATGTATACCCGAGTTCCCCCAATGATTACTCGAATAGTTGTATACTTCCAAAAGAACCGGATTTGAGTTTACCAAAACTCTTGATTATCATTTCGAGCAGACTAAGATCGGATCTACTTATTCAAAAACCACTTTGATTCGGCTGATGTAATCCAAATGGAGG
Organism: Allium sativum; assembly: GCA_030737875.1. NCBI lineage: Eukaryota > Viridiplantae > Streptophyta > Magnoliopsida > Asparagales > Amaryllidaceae > Allium > Allium sativum. The sequence goes on from CM060918.1 coordinate 502,426,318, forward strand.
ACACCTTGATGGTGATCGAAATGGAGGTTTTTGAAGTTCAAGGGCTACTTGCTATTGATCCTGAGGTGATTTCAAAGTTATATGTGGTAGAAGCAGAGCCTTTGATTTTTTTTCAAACTCAGAACAATCTTGTATATATAGATGAATATTGGCAATGCATTTTGACTAAGAGGGCAGTGTAAGCATTTCAAGATGGTATGCTAGAAGGAAAGCTAAATGCATAGCCTCGAGCCTCACAAATTAGAAAACAAAGACTAAAGCAGAGAAAAACTACAGGGTTTTGTGGGATGCTCCCATTAAGGTGTATGATCATCATCTAGATCTAGAATCGATGTTTATGTATGCATTGGTATCTCTTTTATGGTTATTGATCACAACCCAGGATTGACTATATTCAGGGTTACCCAGTGACAACGGTATTGAATCATTTCAAAATGTTATTGAACGACTCCCCCAGTGCTTGATGCAAGCTGGACAGTATCATGACATGGTTGGGGAGATCCGCGTATATATGGAACTACTTCAAAAATTTCTTAGTTAGTTTTAAATGGAGAAATGAACATTGGTGGTAGCTCAGTAAACTACGTTGTCACCACACCCTCTAGATAAATTGGAAAAAATTTACACTTAATTATCTCGGTGTCCTGGCCTGTGTCCATGTACCACTGGTACCTCATGAGATGTTGCATGGGGTTTGTTTTCCCCAAATATTTGGGCATCGTAGGTAAACTAAATTTTCATGGCCATGCCGCGTTTATTATATTGTCAGAAATATATTGAAGCTTCTTTCTATACCCCCCGGTCTTTATTAGAGTAACCCTGGCTATCCCTTATTGTTTGCCTCACCGTCGCCGTGAGAGCTGGATTCTGGATATGTGTTGTGTATCGGTAATAGTATTCTTCTTTTGCTCTACGTTTTCCCAGTTCTCACCCTTTCAAAAGAAATTTTTTCTTAGCATTTTTGATTGGCAAACTAGAAGAGTGTCCTTGATTCCTAACATCCTGAAAGTCAGATGATGAGTAAGAATCAAGGCAATAACATGTGATTATCTAAAAAATATTACAGTATTTTTTTTTCTTAGAAAAATCTCTAATGGCGTCCTTCAGATCCGTCTTAGAGAATTCAAAACTCGAATTGAAAAATGCTTTCTCTTCCCTAGCATCTTCGTTTGGTAAGCAAAATTCAGATCCATATACAGACAAAGGCAGACAAGACAAAGACCCTCCCCCTATGTACAAGGACATTCTTTAACGTCCACCTATAAAGCGTCATCCTTTTTTTAATAATAGATCTGAGCGTAAAAATACTTTTCCAATTAAATCTCAAGGTACTAAATTCGAATCGTCATCTAGAAACCGAGATAATTATGGCTCCTTTCTCAGAAACATCAAATCGAATAAGGGGTGTTTTCGATGCGGATCTAATGATCACTGGGCGCGTTCGTGTCGTAATCCTCTGGTTTGTTTTATATGTCGAAAAACGGGTCATAATGGATTTAATTGTAAAGCATCGTTTCCTTTTCCTCCAAAAATGGCGAATTCTCCTGCGCCGATCTCTGCTAGGAATTTCCCAAGGGAATTCAACTAGGCGCGCTCGATGGTTGTGATTTCTATTGAGCGTGGATCCTTCTCAATGGCACAAATGGAGTGGATTCTCAAAAATAGATTTGGAGTGAGGGCCCCTTTCTGGAATTGGAATATTAGGAAGATGGGAGACAACTTTATCGTGAAGTTTCCACCTTTCATGTTGACTACTGATAATTGGAAGTACGCTATTGGACTAAATGAAGGATCTTTGCAATTGCGAAGGTGGTCGCCCGATTTTGGCTGCCTCCAGAAGGAAAAGATGAAGCAATGGGTTTTGATCAAACATGCACCAGTAGTTTGTAGAAGACTAAGTGTGTTGAAGGCGGCTCTGGCGGAGATAGGGGAGGTTAACAGGGTGCAATACAAAGCACTGCATGTACCTGATTTTTCATGGTTGAAGGCTGAATTGTTAGTGGAAGATCCAATTGCCCTTCCTATATCAAAATGGGTCCCTATTGAAGGATTTCTCCATAAAATTCTAATTGAGAAAAGTGATGATGGTGAACCTTTTCCTACTAATGAAGTGTTGAGATTTAAAAATCGTGTTTTTTCGACGAATAGTGAAGGGAGGTTAAAGGCTCTTTCATATACTGCGAGACAGGTTGGGGGTGTTAATATTGCTGGTTCTGAGAATGAGGAGGGTAATGATGAGGAACAGGGCAACACTGATGACTCTAGTGATGGCAATGATGATGGAAATGCTGTTGATAATGTCGAGGGCTATGATGATGGGAGTTTGGATGGTGGAAGTGGCAACCCAATCATTATTTCCTCTGGCGATGGAGCAGGAGTGGGTGCTGAAGGAGACGTGGGGAACCAGATTGTAGTTTACGAGGGTGGTATACAAGTTGAATTTGATGTTGCGGGAAACATTGTGGGTGCGGCCAAGGTGCTTAATCAGGGGAATATGAATGATGCCAAAAGGCTGGAATATAGTAATTCAGTAAATGGTGGTAGTGCTGAAGAGTCAATGGATCTCAACGAAGCTGGTGATTTCCAGAGGCAAAAAGGCATGGAGGTTACTATTTCAGGAGAATGTTCATCAACAAGAAGAGTCATTTCCAGCGGCAAAAAGGCTTTGGATGCGGGAGTGGTGATGCTGCGCAGGAGTGCTAGGAGGTTGGATCATCCGCTCGAAGGTAGCACTTATGTCCTTGCCTTGTTTAACTCTTTATCTTATGATAAAATGCATGAGTTAGCTAGAAATTCAGGCCTTGTTTTAAATGACCAAGTTATAAATGACATTAAGAATAAAGAATTAGAGAGGGCAAACGTTGTACCATGATTATTATAACATGGAATGTTAGAGGTCTAGGAACTTTTGATAAGTGTCTTAGAGTCAAAAATTACTTAAAATCTAATAAGCCAGATATTGTGTTGTTGCAAGAGACAAAACTTGAAACTCCTGGTGATAATATTTTTAGAAGTCTGGGTTGGGGTGTTCTTGACTCTTGGTTTTTCATTCCTGCTGTGGGGAGTGCTGGGGGTTTATTTACTGGATGGAATAGTAATCTTTGGTCTTTTAAACAAGAGATTAAGCAGACCCACTGTCTTCATGTTGCATTGGAATGTAGAAAAAGCAAAGTGTTATACTTCTTTTCTAATGTGTATGGACCTAATACTAGAATTGAGAGGAAGACCTTATGGAGTGAAGGGTTGGAGTTTTACAATTTGTTTTATGGACCTTGGGTAATTGGTGGTGATTTCAACATTACTAGATTTGAGTATGAGAGAAGCAATAGTAAAGGAAACCACTTGGGAGATATGGAAGACTTTAGGATGTTTGTCAATGACTGTGCCCTGATCGACCTTCCCTTGAACAATAGAAGGTACACCTGGAGTGATCGGAGGAATCCACCTACCCTAGTTAAGTTAGATCGTTTCTTCATCAATACATCTTTTGAAGATTTACATCCTCTTACTTCTCAGAAGGGTTTATCCTCGATTATATCGGATCACTGCCCTATTTTGCTGGATACTGGAGAATTGGTCAATACAAAAGTTTTTTTCAGATTTGAAAAGATGTGGTGTCTGGAAAACAATTTTGACGAAATGCTTGTGGGTAAATGGGATGGTTTTGGTGATCGTGGTGATGCGGCCAGCAACTTATGTAGGAAATTGAAGATGTTACGTAAATTCTTGATTAAATGGAACAAAGAGGTGTTTGGCAATATCAAGATCAAAAAAGCAGCGCTTGAAAAAGAAATCCTGGAATTCAACATTCTGGAAGAGAGAGGATTTTTGAATGAAGAAGAGAAGTCTGTGCTTTTGAAGAAAGAAAAGGAACTGTTGAAGGTGATCGATCAAGAGGAGATTTATTGGCGTCAAAGATCTAGAAACTCAATGGCTCAAAGAAGGAGACAACAATACAAGTTACTTTCATAGAATTGCAAATGGAAGACGCAGAACAAATATGATCAGTAGTATTTGGAAAGATGGTGAAGAAATTGGGGACCAGAAAACACTTAGCGAAATTTTCACTGAGTTTTATAAAAGCATTTTTGCGGAGAGGATTGAAAACAGATGCAAGGTGGACTGGAGCAAACTTTATCCTTCTGATATTAAACTTGATGATCTTGAAAACGCTTTTACAGAAGAAGAGATTTTGTCTGCTCTTGATGAGATGCCTGGTGATAAGGCACCAAGGCCTGATGGGTTTCCTAACTTCTTCATCAAAAGATATTGGAAAATGGTGAGAAAGGATATTTTAAGACTGTTTGAAGAACTGTATGATGGCTCTATTAGACTTGAGCTGTTGAGCTACGCAAATGTTGTTTTGATACCTAAGAAAGAAGGAAATGTTACGACGGCAGATTTCCGACCTATTAGTCTCTTAAATACCACTTTTAAATTAATCACGAAGGTGTTGGCGAATAGGTTGAAAAAGAATTTGGATGATTTAATTGACCACTCTCAAACGGCTTTCATTAGAGGCAGATTTATTTTGGATGGTGCTGTCCTGGTTCAGGAGGTAATCTCATATTGCGACAGGTATAATGTCCCATGTGCTATCATCAAACTGGACTTTGCTAAGGCTTTTGACACAGTGGATTGGAGATTCTTAATTGACATTCTTACTGCAAGGGGCTTTCCTATGAGGTGGATTAACTGGATTCTTATGATCTTGACTTCGAGCAGATCTAACATTTGTGTGAATGGTTTTGCTGGTAGTACTATCTATTCGAAGAGGGGTTTAAGGCAAGGGGATCCTTTATCCCCCCTCCTCTTTGACCTGGTGGCTGATGTTTTCTCTCGTATTCTGGAGGTTAGTTCTGCTAGTAGGATGCTACAAAGCTTTGAAGATGAGCATGTGGTGGGCAGTATTAATTCTTTACACTATGCAGATGACACTATCATCTTTAGTAAACCTGATTGTAAATACATTGCTACACTCAAATTTTTGTCGTATGCTTTTGAGAGTTTATCAGGTTTGAAAATTAACTTTCATAAGAGCAGCGTCTACACTCTGGGTTGCAATGCTGAGCTGTCAAAGAACTGTGCAATGATGCTCAACTGAAAGGAGGACAACTTCCCTTTAAACTATCTGGGTATGTGCATTAGACCAAAGAAGCTTTTCAAAAAGGACTGGATCCATCTCATTGAGAAAGTTGATGTGAGGCTGGCTAGATGGAAAGGCCGATCCCTCTCTAGAGCAGGCAGACTAGTGCTGGTAAACCCAGTTCTCTCCTCCTTGCCTCTTTACTGGCTCTCCTTTTTCAGATGTCCGGGATGGGTCATAGACATGATTGATACATTGCGAAGGAATTTTTTCTGGATGGGTGAGAAGGAGACTAAGAAATTAAGTTGTCTTGTTTCTTGGGGGCAGGTTTGTAAAGCTAAAGATCAAGGTGGATTAGGTGTGCTTAATTTGAAAGACATGAATGCTGCACTTCTTTGCAAATGGTTGTGGATGATGCTTGGCGAAAAGAAAGGCCTTTGGAAAGAATGGATTATGAATGTTTACTATGGAGGTGTTTTTGACTGGAATAGGGACTGGTCACGCTGCTCTGTTTTCTGGAAAGGGGTTATGAGTTTCTCGCAGTGGATTAAGATTGGCACTAAAGTGGTGGTTCGTAATGGGTTTAACATATCATTCTGGCATGACTCTTGGCTATTGCCTATACCATTGAAAGAGGAATTGAAGGAGCTATTTGAAATTGCATGTAACACACACTGTTCTGTTGGAGAAATGTATAACTCTGAGGCTACTGATTTTAAGTGGAGACTATCTTTCTGCCGACTTGTCTTTGGTGATGCTCTTCAAAAACTTTGCCAGCTATATTTGTGGTTGGCGAATGTCCATTTAACTGAAGGAAAAGATGAGTTTGTGTGGCTGGGTGGTGATAGTAAGGAGGTGTTTCGGGTTAGAAGTGTTTATAAACTGATTACCTTTTCGGGTTGTAGAAGACTGGAGTTTGATCGAATGTGGAAGACAAAGAAGGTGCCACTGAAAGTTAAGATTCATATGTGGATTGTGCTTCATGATAGACTAAATATCGGTTGCAGACTTAGGCGTAAGGGTTTTGTTGTCAATACCGGTTGCGCTTTTTGTGATGAAGCTGATGAAGACTACAAACATGTTTTCTGGAGATGTGATTTTGTGTTTTATGTATGGACGAAGTGTATTGTGTACCTTGACTTAAACTTAGGCTGGAGGGACTCAATCAAAGACCAGCAACATTTTTGGTTAACCTTTTTACCAAATTTAGACAACACACATAAAAAGAGTCTTTTTATTCTACTTAACTTCGCTTATACATGGATATTATGGCATGAGAGAAACTCTAGAAAGTTCAAATTCAAGATGAAATCGCCTGATAAAACTGTCTTCATCATTCTTAAATATGTTTTATTGTGGGCATGGATAGACAAGGAGAAGTTTGTAGACACCATCGCTGCAAGAGTTCACGACCGCAAATGCAGGCGCATTAGTGGTTAGCTTCATGTTGCTATTTATGTATGATGCTTCTTATGTTTATGTTTACTTATGTACCTGCTGCGTCAGGCTATGATGTTTGTCTTTTTGGTGTTGGCTTGTAAATGATGTACATATACTATGTTTCCTGTACTGTACTGAACTCTATTTATATGGTATTTCTAGGCGTGAATCATTAGATTCACTACCTTTTGCTGTCAAAAAAATAACATGTGATTATCTAGCACCTCCCTGGTTTAGATCGGCTATGCTCCTTAGGTGTGGGTTTCTACTGACCTCAGTGTTGGGATTAGTTCCAATCTAGGGGCTCTGTCTCATATTATTTGATCATCTTATGTTTCCAGCTCTGTTCTTTTTTATCATAAGGTGTTAGTTTATATGGCAATGCTATGATGATGACAAATATTTAGATTCATTGGTCCGTGGAGTATAGGATCTCCTATTTATGCCAATCAATCTAGCATTTATCTAGTTGATTTAGTTCCTTTGGTCAATATTAACTTAAATTTGCTGGTTCAACAGCCGTTGAGTTTCTTTAAGTTTTTTTATCAAGTTTATTGGATCTACTTGGTTGTCCACGTCTGATAAACTGAAAAGGGAAGCAGAAGTAGATATAATGACAACCACTTTCTGATTCTTCTATTGAATGCCGGCGTGTTGTCTTAAGTATTTGCATGTAAAGCAGTTTCTTTGCAGCCATTGTTGAAAGTTATCCTTCTAAATTCTTTATCAAACCTATATAGAAATAGAAAAATTAAAGGTGAGAATCAAGATCTTTTCTCATGGACACAAGGATCCATTGGTAGGCGATGAGTTGCAGAAGCGAACGAGAATTCAATTCTCAGTGAAAACACCAAAATGTTTGCATCAAAAATGACTCCAACACCCCAACAGAAGATCTGTCAAGCAGGAAATACGAAGAATAGTAAAGTAAATAGAGGAATTGCAATAAAATAGAAAATAAGAATGCCATACGAATTTATAATCGTTCGGCCTTAAATAGCCTACATCTACTTTAACAATTAAATATTGCTTAGATTTAATATTTATAGAACACGTAACATCAGAGTTCCAAAATATGTTATGAGGTTAGAGAATACAAGTATCCAAAAAGATCCTAATTTCTCCAAGATAAATGGTATTTGTAGGTGGAGGTTACCTCGGATCAGGTTAATATATCGGTAGAAGAACCTTGAGCTAGAGTCAACCAAGTCATGAAAAAGTGGGCCTCCGACTTCTAATCGAATCAGGGTACACAGATTGGAGCGTGAGTCTTCATCCATGCTAGAATTCTTGTTTTGCAGTCTGTTTGTGCAATTGCCTTGGTATTTGATGAACATCGTGTGATCGTGTTCGAAGTTGAACTACATAGTGCGGAACTCTAGGTCGTACCGATCCGGTTTTTTTGATGGTTATGACGTGTACTTTGTACACTCTATCTTTCCATTCTACTACGTTTACCTAATTGTTGTCTTTTGACCTTGACTGTACTTGATATTTGGACCTTCAGATTACCATTCTGTATGCTTCGATATTTGTCAAACTACGATGGTCAGATCGATTGAAAATAGTCAACCTAAAATGTCAGGTAACATTGTATAGATATGAATTTTCATCCTTGAAATAACCCAGAATTTATGGCTTATAAATAACTTTAATTCAAGTTAATTTCGCCCTGCATTTTCTTACTTTTCATTACTCATAACCTACACTTTGAGTTGCACATAGTATGTTTATGCCTACCTTTTCCTTTTGCATATTTATGTACTGCAAAAAGCAATATGATAGACTAGGGCCGTTTCGTTGACGATAAATTTATCATTACCATACCATTATCAGTCGTTTGTAATCTTCTTTTTATTAATATCAGTATACCAGTTAAAATGGAATGGAAACGGTAAATTTATCATTTTCTATGGTAAATTTTGGTAATATTTCTTCAATACCAGTGGTAACAATAATTTTATTAGTAAATCGGAAACATATGCATATTCACTTGATATGCTTTATTGCATGGATTTGGAACCAAATAAATAATTAAATTTGGATCAATAATCAAGTGAAATAATAAAAATACATTACATTTTTTTGTTAATTTACGTCTTTTATTAACTAACACTGCATATTGTATAATGAAGATACATTATATTGTAAAAGAACGAGTCAAGGTATAAGTTTGATGTACCAACGGTAAATACTATTATCAGTATAATGGTTACCAGATTATCGGTATGCCATTGGATTGGTGTTGATGCCGAAAAGTGGTCACCAACACTCGTGATTTTCACGTCAGCAAAAATAAATGTCTGACGGTGGAAAATATGTAAGTTGCGATGTAATATGCAAGGGAAAAATGCTAAGTAACAGTCACACCGAATTTATATTGGTTCGGCTCGTCGGAGCATACGTTCACTCTAGAAGTTTCGTTCTTAATTAAGGTTTTTTTTCAAGTTTACAAAATGGAATCGGAATATTTTCAATTGTAGATGAGTTTTGGTGATTCCGAGTAGAAAAGTATGTAATTCCCAAGTGCTATGCTTGGAGGAGGTGAAAGTCTCTTCTTCATGATCTGAATGTTTGGAAGTGGAAGGAGGAGCCTTCAAGTGTCCATGAAACCAAGCTTAATCAAGTAGGGATTGAGTGGCTGGATGTTCTTATGAATCTACCATGGCTAGTGGCAAGGAGTTCCAATGATGGGTTCTTATGCCTTCTTCCTGAATGCCAAGGTAGTCCAAAATGGTCCAAGTGTCCAAGAAGATGGTTCTTCTTCTTCTCGAAGTAATGGAAGATGCTTGGGAGGAAGTAGGAAAGTTACCATCTTCCTAAGAATCCATTAGATCTTAGATCTAAGCAAGAATCAACCCCTTTTTCGCTGCCGGTAATAGTGTATTTATAGAGGAAGATAGCCAGGTGGAGAAGGTACTGATAGTGTATTTAATCAAATAAATTACTAAAATAATCCATAATAAATTATATTACAAATTTCGTCAAAACCCAGGACGTTACAATCTACCCCCCTTAAAAGAATTTCGTCCTCGAAATTGAAGAGCGACGAGGAGATTACAGTTATATCTATAGATTCATAGACTTGTACACAACATATTGGGTCATCGCCTAATAATTAGAACATATAAGGCATCCAAAATACACTGGTTATCTACCAAACATTTCACTGCAATCAAATATCCAATACATCAGTAAATAACTATCAATCACAGTCATGTTCATAATTACAAATATCTGTTACTATAGTTGGAATTTTTTTCTATTCTTCAACATTTATTGGTCTCTAACCATAAATCGGTAAGAAAAATAATCCTCTAAATATCAACCTCGAAGACTGAAATTAACATCAGATCAACATTCAGAAAATAATTTAACTCAACCAATTTTCAGTTAGGTTCTAATTTCTTAACTCCAGCCAAATTTTCAAATTTCAGCATCTAAGTTTCCGGTTTTTATCTCAAACTAGTTTGAAATCTCATATCTTGATTCCATTATAAATTTAACACCTTTGAATTGTCCCAAACATTTTGTTTTCACAAACAATTCTCCAATTTTCCTTATTTGTATATCTCTTTCTTTGGTTAAATACATAACCATTCCAATTTTATAATCTGTTTGATTATAATAATACCATCGACACATCCATATATAATAATAATTTCAAAAAAATTACCCTTTTAATAAAAAAAATATAATTTGGGGCAAAATTATTTCATTTACCTAGCTTTGAAAACAATACAGTGTCGAATTACTTTGTTCAAGAGTTTACAAGACTTTTCGATACAGTGTGCACCCTACATCGACCAGAATTTTTAAACCACTCGGCAAACCAATCAACACAGTATTAAACCATTTTTAATCAATCCACAAATACGCTCTCTCCTATATATATATACACTCAACTCAATCTAGGTTGTTACTAACCCCATCTCTATTGAGTTACGCCACAGAGCCAAGGTAATTACTTTAACCTTCAGCTCTGATACCAACTATAACGACCCGCAAATCCGTACCCTTTGGGCTGACTGAATACAATGCACGTCCAACCCAAATTGCACGCAAATATGAATCATTAATAGAAAGAAGTTAGAGGATGAGAAATAGAAAGATAGAAAATTAGAATAGAAGAAAATAGATAGAAGATAGGACTGAACAATAACACAGAATCTCACAATCGCAGCGGAATAAAATATAATATATAAATAATCACTTTGAAATACAAATTGTATTTTCACTTACATACATTATCAGAGTACATCACATATATAACACAGTGGAATAAACTCTAAATATCTAACGTTGAAGCCTCCTGCTCCAAGCTCCTCCAGATAAATCTGTAAAATCCTGAACTATTGGACTGCCTGTACAAATTTGGGCACCCAAGAGTTTAGGGAAAATACAGAAAATAAACTCTGGGTCAGTCATGGGACTGGTGTGAGTAAACGATTAAAGACAGTTTGATTTTAACTTTCAAAAACCTTTTGAAAGAAAAGATAGTCGTAAGACCGATCCACACATAAATACAGATGGTTTTTACCTTACGATAACCCAAAACTTTTTGAAATCAATATCTTATTATGATATTATAATAGTGTCTAAATACAAATAAATATCAATCTAGCAGAACGCTTGCATCTCACGCTCCACATATATAGTATACAATCAAAACCGCGGGCGCTTATTGGATAATGGATTTCCAACTATGACAAGGTATGGAACCACCTGCCGATAGTGTATCTCTAGAGGGGAATACACTGGGTTCAACAAGAACATCTTGCAACCCGGCCCACACATGACCGACCACTCATTTCGCTTGAATGTATCGAATATATTGTCACCAACGGTTGGGAGCTACCCACCATCTTCCCGAAAGGGACAACATCGATAGATTAAATAAGAAAAAGAAATTCTCTAGATAGGTGACAATACACCCTAATGGGAGCGACCCACATAGCCATGCTGCCTGCCCGATTTTTGTCATTTCCCGGTTGTGAGGCTTGAGGCTGAGCTTACCTTTGGATATAACACGTCTTCATTCACTTTGAATGCCACATCGTCAAACCCGCCAAATCACAAATTGATTTTCCCAAAAATATCCCGGGTATAAAGCTAAGAGAAACGAATTCCTCCGCCACCAAACATAAATACGTTTGAAGAGATCAACTTACGCGATTTATTAGGCATACTCTGTCAGACACTCGTCCATACAAGTTGTCCTGGGACTGGACAAACCGAAGGCACTATCCTGTAAATCCATCTTAGGCAATTTATACCTAGGATTGACATAATAGCCCTTGCATAACACCGTCTTCAATGTTCTTCAATGATATCTGATTTCGAAACGTATATATCGAATCGAAGTGGAGTTTAGATTCCGGTCTCTTCGAAAAGGTCAAGATTTGATAGTCGGTGATTTAACTATCAAATATAAAATAAAGAAACAGATTTATTTTCCTTGGAACTGCTAAGCCTTATTTAAGTAGTCTTTAAATATTTCGATACAATATTAACTTTGTTTATATATTCATTCGAAAAAAACATAGTTATTAATTAACCAGTAAAACTCTTATTATCAACTCTTCGTGATAATCTCACTCTCGAATATTCGTTTCATAACTGAAACGATATTCAACTCTAACACTCATTTTGAACACAAACTAATATGGTCTATCGGAAAATGATGAAATCGATCAAGTTGGGGTATTTTAATTACCTCTCAGACCTTGAGTCGAAATCATTCTTATCGTCAAGATTCGTAGAAGTTCGATGTACAAAATGTTCGACAAACCATAATTTGTAAATCCAAATTGATTTTCAAATCTTAAATCATTTCAAACAACGTTGTTGTTTTGAACCATTCATCAATTTAGCTTGATATTAAATCAGGGAAATTTAAATCAAATGATCGACTTGTTTTCCCTTTTTCCTTTATAACTAAATTTATCTTACTTAATTTAAAACATTTATCAAGTTAAAACATATCATCCTGGATAAATTATCCAAATTTAAATTACTATTCAATTGCATCATTATCCTACCCAATCTGTTAATTTAAACACATTAATTAGCTTTCAGAAACATTTCTATGTTTAACAATTATTTGTTAAATAGTAATGGAAACAGATTCATTTAATAATTAATTTCCATTTAAAACCGTTGGTTTACATTCAACAAAACTGGTTAACATATTACAATTAATCTTACCTTTCTAAATTAATAAATTATCTAATTAATTTAAAAGAATCCATTTAATTGTTTTCTTAAAAACAATTTATATCCAATTCACATTTATTTCTAAGTTACTTTACAGAGAATATAACTTAGCAGCTCCAACAGTATATAACAATTCTTATAACATACGACATTAAGTCGTTAACCCAATTTACACAAACAATCATGTAAATACAATTTAATATTATCAACTGATAATATCTTAACAACATATGTTAACTAATAGGTCAAACAATTATAATAGCAGAACGGTGTTTATTTCTGTTAACAGGGTGTCCAAACAATTTAGTTAATTGGATCTATAGTGGAACGGTGTTTATTTCCACAAACAGATGTCAATAAAGATACGTAATTAAACATAACTGAATTAACAAATCCACTAATTGAACATACAATTCAGCATTTACCGCGTTACAGATTTTTACTGATTCATAGTTTACGCATTAATTTAGATCGCGACTAATTTATGTTTGATTTATTTTAAATGGCATGTGGTATTAAAAGCACCATCAATTTAATGAAGGTTGACACTAATACATTTTCTAAAGGAAACGTGCTCTACCACTTAATTCCCTTTCCATTTTCTATCTTAATTTCTTTTCTTTTTCTAAAAAGATACATTGCATTAGTGTCATTAATAATACTAAAAGTTAATACGTCTTCCCATTACAAAATAAAAAGGAAACGGTGTATCTTTATTTCTTTCCACTATTGGTCATTCAATCCCTTCTATTTCTTTTTCTGCTGTTACGCCTCCTTTTCTCCCCTCTTCTTCTGTTACAAAACGTGGAAAAACATTGTTCACAAGGATATGTGTCAGCCTCAACTTTCCATTTCCAGCTTTTCTTCCATTCTTTACGTTTTCTTCCATCTGTTGTTTTTACTTTGATTCCATACATTGGTTTTACTTTAATTCTTTCTGCTGTTTCTTCTATTTTTCTCTCTTCTAATGTAATTTTTGTTTCAGATTCTATATTAATTTCACCTTCTGGTAGTTTAAGTACTTTTCAGCATGTAAGGACAGAACTTTGATGCTTCTTGCGTGCATAGAATACCAAGAATTAGCATGTTTCATCAAGTTCCAAAGCATCAGCTATTGATTTATCTCCTTCCTTTTACATTCTTTTCTTTCAGTCCTTCTTCTTTATTTACACCCGTTGCTGCCAATTCTTTCTTCTCTTATTTTTCTTTCTACTTTGCTCTCCTTTTGTTTCTGCTACTTTGCTTCTTTCCTATTCTTCTTTCCAACTCAGTGCACAACGTGCATATGTGCACGTACACGTACACATCCCCTCCCCTTGCCATAACCACGCACCGTTCATTTCTACCAACTCCATGTCCATCGCTGAGGCCACTCCCATCGTCGGAGCTGACTCCATCACCTTGCATCCAACCTGATGCTTCTACTCGGTTTCTACACAAACCCATACCCTGTTTCTATCTTATTTCCTGCTCTGTTTCTTTCTTTCTTTGTTTTTTTTTTCTGTTGTTTATGTTTTCAAATAACCTTGTTTTCTGCTACTTCTGTCATTGTTTTTCTCTTGAGTTTGGTCCTTAACTTTAGTTTGTGTGAGTGTTATGATAATATATATATCAACTAAAGAAATCTTATCACAACTAAATCTAAAACATAAAATCAACTAACATTAACAGACTGATTAACAAAATTTTCAAATCAATATTTAATCCAACTCACATTAAAAATGCAGGTTTCAAATAACCTTATATGAACCAAGTTTAAAACAATAAGCCACTGGTTTCTTATTAAAAATTTTGTAATAAAGAAACAGTCGTCTACTGTAAATTCTACTGCTAATGCTGCTACGATGGAAAACAAATTTATAGACACCTTTGATGGTTCTCGCTTTAATGCTGCACCGAAAGGACAACCTACGAAAACTAAACCAGTTCCAACTACATCAAATGCTGCAACTTTCTGCAAACTTCGCTACGGAGATCGTAGTTCCTATTAAAACAAAAAACTATTTACTGATCCTAAAAGTGAGGTGCATTCTGGATTTTTGATTCGAGATATTTGGTTTTAAGACAAAAAAGAGCCTAAGTTTTGCCATGGCTACAAATTATGTACATATTGCTTCCCTCCTCCAGGCTATACATTTTATGAGGATCGAATGGTTTAATTAAACATACCATACTCCGATGTATCTATATATATTACATCATCAATAATAGATTTAAATGAAAAAATATGAGTTTAATCACAATAATAGTTTGCCAAGTTATTTAATCCAAATGACATCATACATTCATTGCCTATTATATATACACGGATATATAAATCGATGATAGACTCAAGAGTTTACTCACTATATAAATTATTGGTTTCTAGCTTTGCTAATTAAATTTCTAGTTTCGTCTCAGATTTTAAGATGATCTATACATACATTAGAAACATATATTCATACATACTTGTTGCAAAATAAATACTAAACAGTGAGGGCAGTTTACTCACCATTGTACACTGTTTAAGTGTTTTATCAAGTTATCCAAACACAGTATATATGTGTCTATATGGCACGGCATCTCTAGCTGTATCAACTAGTATATATATATAAGGGAAAAATTTCCCACATTGAGTTCTCTGTTCCTTACTTTTAAATTTAAATATGAATACCCAACTTACTTGCATACCATACATTAAAGCACTCTCAACCATATTTCTATACTGACATACATAGAAATAACTAATAGATTTAAAAGGGGAAAGGGGTTTACTCACCATATTTGCTCCTCTGTTTCTTCTATTTTCAGTCCAGGTTTCAATATGCTTTCCCATGGTTTTGTTACAAGCTTTTCTTACAATTTTTCATTCGGATGAAATATAGTGGTATGCAGTAGTAGCTAATGTATTTATAGGTGCAATAAATTATAAAATAATGGCAGCACATGGGTGTATGGGGAAAGAACACAGCTTGATGGACATGTTTGCTGCTAGTTGATTGAAAAGAAATGAGCTATGTTTTCATAGCTGTGTATGTTGTTTGATTGAATGATGAATGTATATATAGCTGTAGCGTTCAGCTGTGCCTAACCGTGTTTGTGCAGTGATCTAAGAGGAAGGTTGTCTAAGATATATAGCCGGTTTTATTCAATGGAAACAACAATGCATGGAAGTCTTTCATGAGGTACAAATATGTACATAAATAGCCCTGCGCCAATAGGTTTTTAGCTTGTTCACATTCTTTCTCTAGACAAGAAAATGCACTGCAAGTGCACATGCATATGGGTTGAAAATGGTGGTGTTACGGCTGCCTATCTAATGGGAAAAGACATGTGTAGAAAAATGTAGAAATTATGGTTGCCTGCACATGTATTTTGATTTGGAAGTGAATGCTTAGGGTCTTGGCAGCTAGGCTTCTAGGTAGGTAAGGACATGGTGTTAGGCTGACTTGATATGGTTGAAAAGATGTTGTGCTAAGTTACTTAAACATATATATATTTTCCCAGTTTGAAATATACAGTGCTAGCCCTTCTTGAAGTACATATGCATGTATAGTTTTAAACTTAGCTTCTAAGGTTACTAGTCTATTATGCAGCATATGTCTATGTCTATAGTATCATTGAAATGTGCGTGTTAAGTCCATGTGTTATGCAGCCTAAAATATGACGTACATATGCCCATACCCTTGTGCAAAATGTACTAAATGTCTAAGTATTTCTATCCTTAGTTCCTAAGGAAAATCTACCTATACATATGTTGGATTTCTATCCCATTCACATCACATAAATGCTATACCTAGGTATTTAAAGCTATAGTATATATTTTTTTATACGTGTATGTGAAGTAACTAAATATTTATTTATAATATTCGCATTTGTTATCTTAAACTTATTAATTACACGACTTAAAAACAAGATTGAACTTAAATGTAAATGTTAGAACCACATTTACTTGTATTATAAATGTTTATATAAATATAAATGAATATAACAAGTTAATATATTCATATGATTTTAAATAATTATTATTCAAATTTATTTAATCAAATAAATTACTAAAATAATCCATAATAAATTATATTACAAATTTCGTCAAAACCCAGGATGTTACATAACTGCTTTTGGGAGCCTAGGCAAAAGGTCGGCTCACCCTTGCCCCTAAAGGATATCTTGTGATAGCGTGATATGCTTTGAGATGAGCCAAGTATTCTTATTGATTGGAAAAGTCTCCAAGTCATGTTAAATGATTAGACGTGACCTTTCCGTCGAGGCTTGATGACGGTAACACAGAGTTCCAACATTGCTGAGGCTTCCGGCTACTTGGACTAGAATCCCGTCTTATTGCCTAAATGAACATCCATTTCCTATAGACTCAAGAATTTAGATGTTAGTCGTCGACCCCCTCTTACGTTGGAACATAAACGAGCTGCTGTCGACATAGTATCAAGCATGCACTCACACGTTTGCACATGATTTCGCATAATGCGATCGAAGCATGGAATAAGTTATATGATGTGGGCGTGCGATTATGCAAGTTAGCCTGTGAAAAGTTTTTGTATTCGAACTCGATCGTTTGGTGTGTATCTTGGATTGTTTAAACTCGTGCGTACGCGATTGGCGACGACTCGAGTCGGTTTGGACGATCGAGATTCTGAAGGCACATATGCATGATCGTGGTCGTGGCTTGGGCGCACGATCACATTGGTTATCGAAACATCGTCAAATTGGAACTTGATCGTTAGACGTGTTCCGTGGGACCATTTAAATTCTTTGAGGCCTTGAAAACTCGTACATGCGATCAGTTCCATTGCAAGAGTTCAAAAGTGAGTCACCAATCCTGGAGTGTTCAAGCTTTCCTTGCCTCTTTCTCACTCTTTCTTTATTTTATTTTTTTGCGAAGTCAGTATCTATCTGATTACTAAGATTTTTACTAAATTTTTTGGATTCACTCCACTTCCCCTATAATTACCTCAGATATGAAATATTCGTCCTTGCTTCACTTCGTACTCCAGGGACAACATTTTCCAGAGATCTCAAACTCCTACAGCCTAACCCTAGAACATCTTGTCGAACCAAAGCTAAATCAGGTGGGTTTGTGCGAGTAAACTTACGTGTTCATGGTTTCTATTAGAGTTTATTCCCTAGAGGCAATCCATTTGATGTGATAATAACATGTTGATGTTATTGTTTTATTTGGAATAAGAATATTCTGTTATGTTATATTTACCACGTAATATTAATATTAGCATAATGGAAGTCCTTAGAATAATAATACAGAATTATATAGTTCGAGTAAGACTTGAACTTGAGATTATATAATATGTAAATTATTATGATTTTTAAATGTACCAAGTCAAGTTTTATTGTTTATATAGGACAACAATAAAACATTGAGACTAGTATGTTGATTGACTGATGATCACATCTCATTGATCGATAATATACATGATATTAATGTCAAGACATAAATACATATTGGAGAATAACGTATTGGGCAGACCCAACGTGAGAAAACTACATGGAATATAATTAACAATATCATAAGTTATTCTTATAGTGACAGTGATGTAATGGTCCTCAGACCTGAAATCATTATAATTTTATTCGAGGATATTTGCGTTTTGATATCATCTAAAGTTACTTGTAACAGAGTATACGATAACCGTGATTATTGGATACATCTCAAATAGAATGAAAATTATGAATGATCTAGATGGAATTTAACCCCCCAGTATATTTGTGGTGATATCCATGGGCCTCTTGGTTGAGTCAGACTATGAAATGCATGGACGTGCTCAAATATTGATTTGTTTTATATAGTCTACTCATCGATCAAGATAAACAGATTAAATTATAAAGAGGATGATACGTTCCATGCCTCAAGTTTAATCCTGGATATATTGGTTAAAAGGATTATATTACATTGATACACTGGTCATAGAAAAGGTTGTATCGAATCGTTATTATTATTGTAACTTGGTTAGCAGTGACGTATTCTTAGATACCAATCAGTGTTTATGATTTTAAATACGATTTAAAATCATTTCCAACGTTGTAATAACCTATAGGGTCACACATAAAATGCTTGTAAAAGGATGAGAACCGTTCACAACAAAAAGGGGATCAAATGTTGACTATTCTCTGGTTTTGAATTATATAAGGGTTTTAAGGTCTGACCTAATTTAGATTTTTTTCGGTTGCTACATAATAAAAAGGGAAGAACATCGCTTTACTTTTATTAATTCATTTTTCATTCATTCGTGGAAAACCTAGAACCAAAAAGATCAAAATTAGGAGAAAACCCTAAAACCCAAATATTGGCTAGCACCTTCTCCCTTTAATCTCGATTTTGTTTGACAAAATCTGAGATCAAACTTTTGTGGATACCTATAGAGGCGTGGCATATGTCGAGCTCACGATTCAATGCTTCGTTGATCATCGGTGTTGTAATGACCCGAAAATCCGGTCCAATTTGAGCTGACCAAATAACACAAGCCCAACCCCAAATTGCACTGGAAATTCAAGAAATTAATAGAAAGAAGATAGAGGGTGAGGATAGATAAGATAGAACTAATAGAATAGAAGAAGAAGAAGAAGAACATCATCATCAGAGTGAACACGAATCTCACAGCGGAACGAATAAAATATAACATAACTTTTGAAATAAAATAGTTATGTATACAATAGCACTTATCAGAGTACAACACTTACAACAACAGTGGAAAAACAATAGCTATAAAATCTTGAAGACTCCTGCTCCAATCTCCCCAAGTGTATCTGTAAAGCCCGACTACTTGACTGCCCATACAAATTTAGGCACCCAAGAGTTTAGGGAAACAAAACAAAATAAACTCCGGGTCAGTCATGGGACTGGTATGAGTAAAACAGTTTAAAACAGTTCAAGCATGTAAATGATATCTCATAAGACCACGCCGTATAACGGAACGGGTTTTTCCCTTATGAAAATCCAAACAAAACTTTGTAAACAATATCATTATAATATTATAATAATGTCTAAGTACAAATAGATGTCAATCTAGCAGAACGCTTTCATCTCACGTTCCACATATATAATGTAAAATCATAAACAGCAGGCGCTTATTGGATGATTGGATTTCCAACTATGACAAGGTATGGAACCACCTTCCGATCAGTGTACTCTAGGAACGATACACTGGAGTTCAACAAGAACATCTTGCAACTCAGCCACACATGACCGACCACTCATTTCGCTTGAGTGTATCGAATGTACATCACCAACGGTTGGGATCAGCAACCATTCCTGTATGTATATATGGGTCAACATTGATAGATTAAAGAAGCAAATGAATATCCTCTAGATAGGTGATTATACACCCTACTTCGGAGCGACTGACTTAGCCATGCTGCCTGCCCGATTTCTGTCATTTACCGGATGTGAGGCTAGAAGCTACGCTTATCTTTTTCATATCATATCTCCATTTACTTGGAATACCACATCGTCATACCCGCCAAATCATTATCGATTTCCTTAACGGTATCACGGGTATGAAGCTAAGAGAAACGAATTCCTCCGCCACCAAACATAATACGTTTGAAGAGATCAACATATATGATTCGTTAGGAATACTCTGTCAGACATTCGTCCATACAAGTTGTCCTGGGACTGGACAAACCGAAGGCACTATTCAGTATATCCATCTAAGGCACTGTTATCTAAGATTTATACAACAGCCCTTGCACTTTACTCCGTCTTCAATTATCTTTGGCATATATGATTCGCAACGCTTATGCCAATACAGAGTGGTTCTTTGGATAACCGGTCTCTCCATATTAACAACGTAAAATGGTCAAAACTTTGATAATCGGTGATTTAACTATCAAATGAAAACATGTCCGTGTACACACAACGATCTTATTTCCAAATGGAAATATCGATCCAATCATCAAAACATATATATATATATATATTCACATTTTCTTATTTTCTATGTTTTAGAAAGTGTACGTTATTAACACTGGAAAACATTTCCATGTTATCTACACATCACTATTCTTCCACAACTATCAGTCCCTAACTGTAAACTAGTATGAGAACGATTTTTCTAAGTATAAACCCCGAAGGCTGAAACCAACATCAGATCGATACTCAGGAAACCATTCAACTTACTAATCTCTAGTCAGTTTCTAATTTTGCTTAACTCTATTTCTTTAACTCCATTCGATTAACTCTATTTGATTAACTCTAATTGATTTACTCTAATTGATTTACTCTAATTCGAATAACTAGTATCTGTTTTGACTTTATTTCGAATAACTATATTCGATTAAACTCCATTCGCTTGACTCTAGACCGCAGCGATCACAATGGTTACGCCTGATTCCCTCAGGAAACATCCGACCGCCGTAGGCTATCTGCAGCCCTGCGAATTTCACTAGCAGTCGTGCTAAATGGTAACTTATCCTGAATAACTATGTTTGACTAACTTCTTCGAATAAACTATATTTGATTAACTTCTTTTTGATAACTCTATTTGATAACTCTAATCGGCTAACTCTTTCCTATCTCGTTAATTCCCCTTTTTCTTTTATCCTATTTATTTTCTAAATAAATGTTCCTTTTTCAATTCCATTTATTTTCTAAATAAATATTCTCCTTTATAATATCCAATGATTTTATAAATGCTTTATTTTCAAATTATTTCCTTTTATAAAATCGGTTGATTTTATAAAATTCCTTTATTTCAATATACATTGAAATATCCCTTTTTACATCCCAGGGTCTTTTTATGATATTTAAAATATCGAATAACAATGATCAATATCATTCAAACATACCAAATCAACAACGGATTTTATAGCACAACATATATCATAATATATGAAAACGGTAAATTAAATGTTGAGGAATCCGGTCGGATCCCTCCAACCTGTCTCCCTGCATCCACAGATGTTACACAGTAATATACCTCAATTTCATTTCAATATGAAATGTTCTGATAAACAACATCAACCTATATTTAATGGTTTATATATATATATTTGTGTATATATATATATATAATTTCAACTAACTGACTAGCAGTTCAATCAACCAAATCAACACACAACAATCAGTCATCATTTATCAGTTCTAAATATACGTTGTAAAAATAGAACTGTTCAGAGTTGGTGAGTTTTACTCACTTTGGCGCGTTAACCGTTAAATAATCGCTTTGCGTTCTTTGATTGCGACAGACAATTTATTTCGCCATAAATTGTAACGTGCTCTGATGGACTTCCAGTCAGTCTCATTGTGTTACTCCCGTCCATACGATCCTAACGCAACTTACGATTCATCAATCTGATATTGTATGACCAAGATATTCGATTTACAAGATTGAACTAATTTAAGTATCATTAACGAGATAGTTAACTTAATATTAAACCTTGGTTACCCCTTGTCCACGTCATCATCCCCTTAACCCCACCACTCATCTCTTTCTCCTACATCCAAACACGACAGTAACAACAAATGGCCCTTCCCTTAAATCGATCCTTCCACAAAGCCTTCATACTCCCTTAAACCGAAAAATAAGTGCACCAAACTTCTTCTCTCCATTCTCTCCTCAGCTTCATCATCCCAAGACTGCGTTCGAACTTCTGCTCGGAAATGCATGTCCAGATTTCACGCCAGGATCCGACATCGACATTGATTAAATTCGAATTCCCCCAAAATCGTTGAGCACCTATGAAAATATCCCCTGAGTTCAAATTCGAACCTGAAATGCTTTGAAACTCTTTGAATCTCGAACTAAGTCGAACCCTAGAAAATTGGAAATCCACGCTGTGTCGATCTCGGCCTTCCCAAACAGGCATCACACTCTGTAAACGTAGTATAGAAATGAAGAGGACGGAAATAGGAACTTAAGTATATAGCTTTTGGGATTTCTAAGAATTTATGTTGATTTTCTCTTGATTTTTTTTTGTTTGAAACTTTTGCTGTAAGAGAAAGAACGCGGCAGCTCAAACATTTTGACCAGAGAAGGGTTGGAATTAGGTTAAGGGGTAAATGCTACATTTATAGAGTAGGTTTTTAGTATTTTTATATTCCATTTTAAATCAATTGTTATGTTTATTATCCAATTAAAAGTCCTATCATCACATACAATATTCAAAAATCACCAAACTAGACATACTGCTAGAGTTTGACATTACGGACCCAACAAAACTGGTTTCGTCGAATTCCGACTTCGTATGCTCACACAGCGTATTTTTAACCGTCGAAATACTGACTATTTTACACTCTAAAAAAACCGTACGGCCACATAGTGACTCTAAAAATCACGAAACTTGGAATCTAACAACTATTTGACATTGTGGATCCAACAAAAATTAGTTTCGTCGAATTCCGACTTCATTTGCAAAAGTGGCTATTTTTTAAAGCTCTAAATAGCCTATTTAAATATATAAATATATTTAAATATAATTAAATTAAATATTTAAAAATAAATATTATCGTCTATATTCACAGAGGAATACTGTACAGCTTCAGAATATTCCTATATGGATTTACAACTCGATATTACATCGTCAGAGTTATATGGATGTTCGATTTCTATTTAAACCCTTATATAAAATATAATTAAATCGTTATGGTCAAGGTGCTGCAATTCTGAGAATTTGATTTGGACGTAACTCAAAATCTACACGATGAAATCCCGATATTTCTCTTCCACTAGAAAGATATACTCGACCAGCTCCACACGTTTCTTGTTTCATAGAAATCCGATTTAAAACGAACCCTGTATACTCAATTGAAGTTCGAATCGCCAAATAGCGAACTGCCGCATCGTTACGCGCTCTATTTTAATTATATTATAATTCTACGTTTCAAACTGATGTCGATTGAATATATTCGTCAATATAATCCAACTCTAAGCTGAATTAAATCTTAGGGATGACCCCGTTCACAGAATATTGTGATTTCCCATATTTTTGATTATTCCAGAATTAAATATATTATTCTATTATTTAATTTAATTAAATATTCACTTTATTTAATTAAACGACGATTAAATTCCCTAAATCACTATTTAAATAATTAAATTAATTAATTATTCCATGGCTAACAATGCGGGTCATTACAATCTTTCCCACTTAAAATAATTTCGTCCTCGAAATTGCTAAGGTAGAGGACGACCCTATCTACTGGAATTCCTAAGATTTCTTTACCCCTTATTTCTGATTTCAACCGAACCAATTAATATCGACTAAAATATTTATTCATTCCGACTAACTAAAATTTCCAAAAATTCTGAAAATTTTCTAACACTTTAAATTTTTGGAAAATTTCGCCATAACCTCATTTGTACAGCCCTATCGGTAAAACCACAACTCGCCTCTCTAGGCCTTCTCCAACCCAAAAGAAAATCAAACAGCCAAGCGGCTTGCCAATTCGGCTCATAAATCTCATGCTTATATCAAATATAAACTTGTATCTTTTTGTCGGGCATATCAACCTTATCACTTTCACCTGTTATCAATCCAACATATACCAATGTCATTCCAACTTGATCTCAAATCAATTTATTTTTAACATAACCATTCGCTTATACCTAAGTCGAATTTCATTTCAAACTCAAGCACTATTCTTGATTTCCAATCCATAACTCACCAGCCCAATATAATTCCAGATTATCTCTAATCAAGTCTAATTCCACTTGACATCAATCTATTTCAATACGATTTTCACTTAACTGGCTTTTAATTCATTCTCAATTCTATTGGATTTTACAAATTTTACTTTAATTTGTTTCAATTCAAATAACCTTTTCTTCCTGTAAGTTTTTAAACAGTTTACCTCTTTCAAAAATCAAAATTTCCTTTTTGAAATTCAACACAACTTGTTTTCCCAAAACAAATTCAAAACAAAATCCTTGGTAGTAATCCGTCACTTAGAAACTCGAAAATCACACCGATGATGCCGCGCAGTCAACATCGGAGTTACTTTCAAGCGACCGTAGTGAGTTCAATACTATATCACTTCAAAACCATTTCTAAACATTTCCACTTTGAAATTCATTTCAAAATATGATTCACACTGCTTGTAAAACAATTTAAAATCTCTCAGGATCTTAAATTTTCCTTATTTTTAATCCAAATCCATTTACAAACACTTATCCAATTTTCTAGAATTTTAATTCAATTTCTGGTTTAAATTTCAGATTTAACTCATCTTATTTCACGTATTTCACTTATATGAATTCTGATTGGTTATTTACATAACCGTTTCACTTTATAATCTTACTCGATTATAATAACAACCAATATATCCAATATATTATAATTCCACTATATATATATTCTTGGTATCATAATATATCTAGGGTAAAATTACTTTAATTTACCCTTTTCCAAAACATATCGTGTCGACCCATCGTATTCAAGTGTTTATAAACTCCTACCGATACAGTGGATCAAACTGATCGACCAGAATTGATAAACTACTCAACCAATGAATCTCCACAATATAAAACAAATTTTATATCAAAATACAAATACGCACTCGTATATATACACTCAAACTCAATCTAGGATATTACTAACCCTATCTCTACCGAGTCACGCCACATAGCCAAGGTAATTCATAACTTAAGCTCTGATACCAACTGTAATGACCCGAAAATCCGGTCCAATTTGAGCTGACCAAATAACACAAGTCCAACCCCAAATTGCACTGGAAATTCAAGAAATTAATAGAAAGAAGATAGAGGGTGAGGATAGATAAGATAGAACTAATAGAATAGAATTAGAAGAAGAAGAAGAAGAAGAAGAACATCATCATCAGAGTGAACACGAATCTCACAGCGGAACGAATAAAATATAACATAACTTTTGAAATAAAACAGTTATGTATACAATAGCACTTATCAGAGTACAACACTTACAACAACAACGGAAAAACAATAGCTATAAAATCTTGAAGCCTCCTGCTCTAAGCTCTCCAAGTGTATCTGTAAAGCCCGACTACTTGACTGCCCGTACAAATTTAGGCACCCAAGAGTTTAGGGAAACAAAACAAAATAAACTCCGGGTCAGTCATGGGACTGGTATGAGTAAAACAGTTTAAAATAGTTCAAGTAGGTAAATGATATCTCAAAAGACCACGCCGTATAACGGAACGGGTTTTTCCCTTATGAAAATCCAAACAAAACTTTGTAAACAATATCATTCTAATATTATAATAATGTCTAAGTACAAATAGATGTCAATCTAGCAGAACGCTTTCATCTCACGTTCTACATATATAATGTAAAATCATAAACCACAGGCGCTTATTGGATGATTGGATTTCCAACTATGACAAGGTACGGAACCACCTTCCGATCAGTGTACTCTAGGAACGATACACTGGAGTTTAACAAGAACATCTTGCAACTCAACCACACATGACCGACCACTCATTTCGCTTGAGTGTATCGAATGTACATCACCAACGGTTGGGATCAGCAACCGTTCCCATATATATATGGGTCAACAATGATAAATTAAAGGAGCAAATGAATATTCTCTAGATAGGTGATTATACACCCTACTTCGGAGCGACCGACTTAGCCATGCTGCCTGCCCGATTTCTGTCATTTACCGGATGTGAGGCTAGAAGCTACGCTTATTTTTTTCATATCATATCTCCATTTACTTGGAATACCACATCGTCATACCCGCCAAATCATTATCGATTTCCTTAATGGTATCATGGGTATGAAGTTAAGAGAAACGAATTCCTCCGCCACCAAACATAATACGTTTGAAGAGATCAACATATATGATTCGTTAGGAATACTCTGTCAGACATTCGTCCATACAAGTTGTCCTGGGACTGGACAAACCGAAGGCACTATTAAGTATATCCATCTAAGGCACTGTTATCTAAGATTTATACAACAGCCCTTGCACTTTACTCCGTCTTCAATTATCTTTGGCATATATAATTCGCAACGCTTATGCCAATACAGAGTGGTTCTTTGGATAACCGGTCTCTCCATATTAACAACGTAAAATGGTCAAAACTTTGATAATCGGTGATTTAACTATCAAATGAAAACATGTCCGTGTACACAAAACGATCTTATTTCCAAATGGAAATATCGATCCAATCATCAAAACATATATATATTCACATTTCCTTATTTTCTATGTTTTAGAAAGTGTACGTTATTAACACTGGAAAACATTTCCATGTTATCTACACATCACTATTCTTCCACAACTATCAGTCCCTAACTGTAAACTAGTATGAGAACGATTTTTCTAAGTATAAACCCCGAAGGCCGAAACCAACATCAGATCGATACTCAGGAAACCATTCAACTTACTAATCTCTAGTCAGTTTCTAATTTTGCTTAACTCTATTTCTTTAACTCCATTTGATTAACTCTATTTGATCAACTCTAATTGATTTACTCTAATTGATTTACTCTAATTCTAATAACTAGTATCTGTTTTGACTTTATTTCGAATAACTATATTCGATTTAACTCCATTCGCTTGACTCTAGATCGCAGCGATCACAATGGTTACGCCTGATTCCCTCAGGAAACATCTGACCGCCGTAGGCTATCTGCAGCCCTGCGAATTTCGCTAGTAGTCGTGCTAAATGGTAACTTATCCTGAATAACTATGTTTGAATAACTTCTTTGAATAAACTATATTTTATTAACTTCTTTTTGATAACTCTATTTGATAACTCTAATCGTCTAACTCTTTCCTATCTCGTTAATTCCCCTTTTTCTTTTATCCTATTTATTTTCTAAATAAATGTTCCTTTTACAATTCCATTTATTTTCTAAATAAATATTCTCCATTATAATATCCTATAGTTTTATAAATGCTTTATTTTCAAATTATTTCATTTTATAAAATCGGTTGATTTTATAAAATTCCTTTATTTCAATATACATTGAAATATCCCTTTTTACATCCCAGGGTCTTTTTATGATATTTAAAATATCGAATAACAATGATCAATATCATTCAAACATACCAAATCAACAACAGATTTAATAGCACAACATATATCACAATATATGAAAACGGTAAATTAGATGTTGAGGAATCCGGTCGGATCCCTCCAACCTGTCTCCCTGCATACACAGATGTTACACAGTAATATACATCAATTTCATTTCAATATGAAATGTTCTGATAAACAACATCAACCTATATTTAATGGTTATATATATATATATTTGTATATATATATATATATATATATATATAATTTCAACTAACTGACTAGCAGTTCAATCAACCAAATCAACACACAACAATCAGTCATCATTTATCAGTTCTAAATATACGTTGTAAAAATAGAACCGTTCAAAGTTGGTGAGTTTTACTCACTTTGGCGCGTTAACCGTTAAATAATCAGTTTGTGTTCTTTGATTGCGACGGATAATTTATTTTGCCATAAATTGTAGCGTGCTCCGATGGACTTCCAGTCAGTCTCATTGTGTTGCTCCCGTCCATATGATCCCAACGCAACTTACAGTTCGCCAATCTGATATTGTATGACCAAGATATTCGATTACAAGATTGAACTAATTTAAGTATCATTAACGAGATAGTTAACTTAATATTAAACCTTGATTACCCCTTGTCCACATCGTCATCCCCTTAACCTCACCACCCATCTCTTTCTCCTACATCCAAACACGACAGTAACAGCAAATGGCCCTTCCCTTAAATCGATCCTTCCACAAAGCCTTCATACTCCCTTAAACCGAAAAATAAATGCACCAAACTTCTTCTCTCCATTCTCTCCTCAGCTTCATCATCCCAAGACTACGTTCGAACTTCTGCTCGGAAATGCGTGTCCAGATTTCACGCCAGGATCCGACATCGACATTGATTAAATTCGAATTCCCCCAAAATCGTTGAGCACCTGCGAAAATATCCCCTGGGTTCAAATCCGAACCCGAAATGCTTTGAAACTCTTTGAATCTCGAACTAGGTCGAACCCTAGAAAATTGGAAATCCACGCTGTGTCGATCTCGGCCTTCTCAAACAGGCATCGCACTCTGTAAACGTAGTATAGAAATGAAGAGGACGGAAATAGGTTCTCGAGTATATAGCTTTTGGGATTTCTAAGAATTTATGTTGATTTTCTCTTGATTTTCTTTTGTTTGAAACTTTTGCTGTAAGAGAAAGAATGCGGCGGCTCAAACATTTTGACCAGAGAAGGGTTGGAATTAGGTTAAGGGGTAGATGCTATATTTATAGAGTAAGTTTTTATTATTTTTATATTCCATTTTAAATCAATTGCTATGTGTATTATCCAATTAAAAGTCCTATCATCACATACAATATTCAAAAATCACCAAACTAGACATACTGCTAGAGTTTGACATTACGGACCCAATGAAACTAGTTTCGTCGAATTCCGACTTCGTATGCTCACACAGCGTATTTTTAACCGTCGAAATACTGACTATTTTACACTCTAAAAATCCGTACGGCCACACAGTGACTCTAAAAAATACGAAACTTAGAATTTAAAAACTAGTTGACATTGCGGATCCAACAAAAATTAGTTTCGTCGAATTCCAACTTCATTTGCAAAAGCGGCTATTTTTAAAGCTCTAAATAGCCTATTTAAATATATAAATATATTTAAATATATTTAAAAATAAATATTATCGTCTATATTCACAGGGGAATACTGTACAGCTTCAGAATATTCCTATATGGATTTACAACTCGATATTACATCGTCAGAGTTATATCGATGTTCGATTTCTATTTAAACCCTTATATAAAATATAATTAAATCGTTATGGTCAGGGCGCTGCATTTTCGAGAATTTGATTTGGACGTAACTCAAAATCTACACGACGAAATCCCAATACTTCTCTTCCACTAGAAAGATATACTCCACCAGCTCCACACGTTTCTTGTTTTACAGAAATCCGATTTAAACGAACCCTGTATACTCAATTGAAGTTCGAATCGCCAAATAGTGAACTGCCGCGCCGTTACGCGCTCTATTTTAATTATATTATAATTCTACGTTTCAAACTGACGTCGATTGAATATATTCGTCAATATAATCCAACTTTAAGCTAAATTAAATCTTAGGGATGACCCCGTTCACAGAATATTATGATTTCCCATATTTTTTATTATTCCTGAATTAAATATATTATTCTATTATTTAATTTAATTAAATATTCACTTTATTTAATTAAACGGCGATTAAATTCCCTAAATGACTATTTAAATAATTAAATTAATTAATTATTCCACGGCTAACAATGCGGGTCATTACAGGTGTTCAAATTGGAGCAGATCTATACTAATTCGAGTTCATAAACTCCTGGAGATTCGAAAGGTATGATTTAATTTTCGGTTATAAAATTTAAAGCATAGATCCTATTTATTTGGTTGCAATTTCAATTATATGATATGAAATCGAACCAATTTTCCTTTCAATAGTATCGGAGTCAGGTTCATGCTAATTTGTAGGTTGAATTAATTAGGGTTTTGTTTGGTAATTTTTAAGCAAAACCCGATTAATATTAGACATACTAACGAAAGATGAATGAAACAGTTTTTTTAATAAGATGAAATTGTTTCATCGTATAAGAACTATTGAATTTGTATACTTTTATACCTAAAATGTCTGGCTATGACACAAAATTTTCTAAATTGAAATTGTTATGTGTAAACAAAAATTAATATTAGATATTAATTTTGTTTATACAACACATAGTTATAGATCTATATATATGAGTAAACAATATTTTATTTATAATCAAAATTTGTTTGTTCTATGGATATTACAATCCTGATCGGTATTTACTACTGATCGTAATTTTCAGAGTACAATTCTTTTAACTAAACGGATTTAGTAAAGAATTATTTTGTTTTGTTATAAAAATCTGAATAGAATCTTGATTAATATATATGATATTAATTCTGCTATGTTACCACTTATCATATTTGATAATATGAACTTTCAAAGGATACTGAATCGGTATAAAATGCATTCATGATGCAAAATTTAGTTGTATGTAATAGTTGTATGCAAAATTTAGTATAAAATGCATTCATGATTCCTCTCATTGAAAACATGAACAAAATTTAGTTTAATTATTCAAGATTAAAACCTTAATAGTTGTATGTAATATATATATATATATATGTTAGATTATTTGTTTTGATTTTTTTTCTAAAATCTATTCAAAACATGATGCATGAATACGTATGTATACTTAAAACATTTGGATCATTCTTTTGAGTGTATATTGATAAATGTTATTTGCAAATAGGATTTGTAGTTTTATATTATCGTTATGTACACATAAATATGATTTAGGAACATATATGAAAAACTGCATTGCAAATCTCAATGATGATTTTGTATGTATTGTGTTGAATAAATATACTACATATCTAATATGTAAAAGGGCTACAACAATATGATTTGTTGTTTGATATTATGGTATATGTGTGAGATATTATATCACAAATAGTGATTCATACAGATTTGATTTGTAATTTGTTATCCCACTCCCTTTAGAACAATATATTGCTACCTAGATATTACAACATTTTATTCTTTTGGCTTTAATCTGTAAAAATTGGGCTATGTTATACAAATATCAAAATGTTTTGATATTACTTTAAGGGTTTTCCACTAGCTTTCAATATTATTAAAAGTTTACTGATATGATACACATGGAATCTATCTGATAAAATCAGTCTGATATTGAAACTGATGGTGATTAAGTAACTTCTCTGTATGGTCCCTTTTATTTCATTACCTGAATTTTATATGCAATTTTAATTTAATATTGGGGTTAAAGATGGTCCCTGGGTTAATATATGATTGTTGTAAATATGATTTGCAATTCAGCTGTCCAGTAATACATAATCTTGATTATATATGTATATTGATATATGGATAATTGCAAATATGATCTGCAGATTGTTTAACTAACCTAAGTTATGAAAATAACAAAAACAGTATATATATAAATGTATATATTTGATACATATATATATATATATATAATCACTACAAGAAAAATGATTTTTTGTTACAAAAATCAGTGGCGTTTATTTGTAAATGCAAGAAATAGTGTTTTCACTCCTATTATTAACGCGGCAAAAAAAAAATTCATCTCCCCGCCTAACAAAAATTAGTCCGCGTGGTCAAAAAAAAAAAACGTGACCACCTATTTATCTTTTCCTAGCCCACTCATACTTCGAAAATTTTAGCCCTTATTCCCTTTCCCCCCAAACCCCTCTGCCAAAAAATTCACTTTCCCCCAAATCGCTCTCTGCCGAAGAAATCGCACTGATTAACGTTCCTCATGTCATCGTCAACTCTGTCATAATCCTATCAACAATGTCGCAGAAGACGGCGAAAATCTCCGCTCACGGTATAGGTAAATTTAGGTATGAATTCTTTAACTCGATTTTGTGATTCTATTCGGATTTTTTATGAAATATTTGAATGCATGCTATTTTCTCATCTCCTATCTTGCTAGGGTTTGATGGTATAGCTGATTAACCCCGATTGCAATCGCTCATTTATCTGTAATTCTGTATTCTGTCATTTTCTCATCTCCTATCTTGCTAGGGCTCGGTTATGTTAAACTGCTTGATTTTCATGTTCTATTTGGATGCTTTTCTGATAGGTTATTTTCATGTCGTACGTTTTGATGTGATAGATTTTTATTTAGTTATGGGGAGTAATGAGACATGAAAACCATTCAGGAGTTTTAAATAGACAAATTTTCCTCTCTTTAGTGAATCTAGGATCTGTAAGATCTGGTTAATGTATAATAATACGTTGATGATATCATGTATGGTGTACATGGACATAAGTAGTGGCGTACACAGTCACACTAATTGATAACATGTCTTATATGTGAATCTAGGATTTGTCTTGGCCTTGTTCAAATCTCCTGAAACATTTTGCAGTTAAGGTATTCCTATATGGTTCTGTATCATTTTGTTTGATTGTTGTCATCTTTAAATGGGCATGCTTATTTAGTATTTGAATGGAGATTTGTACTATTATAGCCGATAATAGTACTGGTACCCAATATTATTAGACGCGAAAAGCACACCGAAGCGCCATGCTTGGAGCATAAGCGCAATGCACAAACGCGAAGTGCGTGCTTCAGTAAATCAAAGCGCATAATATATAAAATTTTATATAATAGTATGTTGGAACTTCTTTTCCTTCTCTCTTATAATTGTTCCTGGCGGATTTGTATCTGAACATATTCACAGATTCGCTGAAGTAGAATTAGGTAGTTAGTGCATCATTTATAAGATACTTGGATGTCTTTTTGGATAATAACTTCAACGTGTAGTTATTTATTTCTAACAATAGGTTACCAAATTATACGTCAAAGATTTGAAACTTATTTGCCTTCATATGTCGATGATGGACAAAGATTGGGTTTTTTTAAACAGGTGATAAAACAATGCTTAACTTAATATATATATTGAGATTTAAAACATATAATCTAATATTAAAACTAATTTTTTTTAATGTTTTTTACTTCTGTAATAAAACTATATAGAATATCGACAAGGGGAAGTAAATTTTGTGCATGATGCAAAGAGGAACGTAAGAAATGTAAAAAAATGTTATGCCCTTGTAGAGACTGTCGGAATCTTAGTCACCATGATGACCAAACTATTGTTGACCGTTTAATTATAAAAGGAATGGATCCTAGATACATTGATGGTGAATGGTTTAATCATGGTGAAGAGATAAATGTAGAGAAGAAAACAAATAAGTTTGATGTATATGATCTATTCAAGATGATTCACTATGAAGATGAAGATTTTATGGATAATGATTTTTTTGATGATGATAAAGATAATGTTGATTTTCGGAGAAAAGAGGAAGAGTTACTCAAGAACTTGGAAGATGCAGATCCTAGTTGCACAGATTACACAAAATTATCTGCTATCACCATCTTGTATAATCTTAAATGCGAGACCGATTTGTCTGATAGTGGGTTCAATAAGATTTTAGCTGTGCAACTTCTATTTTTGCCGAAGGAAAACACGCTTCCCAAAACCTTATATGAAGTCAAGAAATTTCTTAAAATGTTCGGCATAGGTTTTGAAAAGATACATGCATGTGAAAATGACTGTTGCCTTTTCAGAAAAGAATTCAAAGATTTAGAAAATTCTCCAAAATGTGGTTCTTCGAGATGGAAGAAAAATCAAGATATTGAAGAGGTTATACAAGGTGTTCCAGTTAAAGTATTGAGATATTTCCCAATCATTCCGAGATTTAGAAGAATGTATAGATCTCAAAAGATGGCAGAAGATTTAAGATGGCATTTTACTAATAAAAGTAGCGATGGAAAAATGCGTCATTCGGTAGATTCTATGACATGGAAAATGGTGGATGAAAAGTATAAATCTCTTTCATCGGATCCACGCGATCTTAGGCTTGGTCTTGCTACAGATGGATTCAACCCATTTTCCATGTTGAGTTCGAAATATAGTTGCTGGCCGGTAATGCTTGTGGCATACAATCTCTCGCCTATGTTGTGTATGAAGAAGGAAAATATTGTGTTGACTTCACTTATTCCAGGCCCGAAGCAACCCCGGAAATGATATTGATGTATATTTGGCGCCTTTGGTGGAAGATTTGCATCACTTGTGGTCTTACGGAGCTAATGCTTATGACGCGTTTAGCAAAACGTTATTTAAATTGAATGCAATTTTTCTATGGACGGTTAATGATTTTCCTGCTTATGGAAATCTTGCTGGATGTCGTGTGAAAGGGGATAAAGCTTGCCCATTATGTGGTGTCATTACCCATTTTCGTTGGTTGAATCATAGTCGAAAGTTTGCCTACATGGGACATAGAAGATTTCTACTTCCTTCAGATTCACGTTGGAAACAAAAGGCGTAGTTTGATAACACCATAAAGATAGATAGTACTCCTAGATTGCTTACTGGGGGAAACATCTATGCATTGTTGAAGGATTATCCAAATGCTTTTGGAAAAGGAAAAGAAGACAAAATTAATAAGAGAAAGTATGTTTATGATGAAGAAGATGTAAATGATGATACTAACACTTCCACGAAAATGGAGATAGCAAGATGGAAAAAAAGATCGATTTTCTTTGATTTGCCTTATTGGGAGGTCAGTGGTTAATATGTTTAATTTTTACTGTTTTAGTATAAGAAAAACCCAATATTGTGTTATAGTTATGGTTTTCGCAGGAACTTCCATTACGTCACAATATAGATGTGATGCATGTAGAGAAGAATATTGGTGAAAGCTTATTGGGCACGATGTTGAATGGTAATAAATCCAAAGATGGAACCAACTGTAGGAAGGATTTAGAGGATTGGGGTATTCGACGTGAGCTTCATACACAACCTCGTGGGAATAAAACATATCTTCCATCAGCTCCATAATTGTTGTCAAAATACGAGACAAAAATATTTTGCAAAAGATTGTACGATTTCAAAGGACCAGATGGATACTGTTCAAATTTAAAAAATTGGAGTTTGTTGTCGGATTGTAAAATTAGTGGATTTAAGTCACATGATTATCATGTATTAATGCAACATTTATTGCCAGTAGCATTGAGGGGATTACTGGCAAAGAAGGCAAGAAAAGCAATAATTCGCTTATGTTCTTTTTTCAACAAATTATGTCAAAGTGTTCTTGATAGAGAGAAGGTAGAACAAATCAATGTTGAGATTATTGAAGTTTTATGTAAGCTTGAAAAAAATTTCCCACCATCTTTCTTTGATATAATGGTACATTTATCCATTCATCTTGGAAAAGAAGAACTAATGTGTGGACTGGTTCATTTTCGTTGGATGTACCCATTCGAAAGATATATGAAGACACTCGAAGATTATGTCTGAAACTATGCATGACCAGAGGGATGTACTGCAGAATCGTATCTAGCAGCAGAATGCATGTTGTTCTTCAATGAATTTTTGAAAAAATCAGGGCATAAAAAGGAGAAAGGAGCTCGAAACGAAGAGTATGGAATTTGTGTAATACTTAAGGGACGTCCAATTTCAACATCGAAGACAATTACATTGCCGGCTAATGAGAAAGAAATGGCTCATTTAGCCGTGTTAATGAATATGGCTGCGGTGGAACCATTTATGGAGTAAGTTCATGTTATATATTGTTTTAATTATTTTTATGTATTCGTAATGATATATGTAACTTATAATCAAATGTTCAATACTAGTTTGCATTTGGAGGAATTAGAAAATTCAGACCAACGCATGAAAAGAAATGCGACCTTACTTTGGGAAACACGTACCAAACGTTTTGCCAATTGGATTAAAAGGAAGGTTAGTTAGATTTCAAATATATTCTCATATGACTATTAATATACTGTATATAAAATTTACATGCTAAATGAAATTCTATATAGATACCTATATCCTCCAAGGATTATAAAGACATGTTGAAATGGATTGCTTACGGTCTGAAGGATGATGCTGTGTCTTACAAAGGATATATCATCAATGAGCAACGTTTTCATGTAAAAGATTTAGGGAGACAAACTCAGAATTATGGGGTGTTTTTTGATGCGACTACTATGTGTAGAGAAAGTGCAAAAGATATGTCCCAAGTGGTTGATGTAGTAACTTATTATGGAATATTGACAGATATAATTTTATTAGATTATCATTTGTTTTATATTCCAGTTTTTAAGTGTCATTGGGCGTACAAAGGAAACGGAGTAAAAATTGCTGATGATGGGTTCACTTTAATTTACATCAAGCATAATTTTTACAAGACCCATACATACTCGCATCTCAAGCTAAACAAGTATTTTATTTAAAAGAGGACGATGATTCTAATTGGTATGTTGTAATGAAAGCACCATCAAGAAGTTTTACTGATTTAGAGGATCCCGATTGCATCGAGAAAGATATCCAAGTGATGGAAGATGAAATAACTGAAGTGGATGATGAAGATGTTAGCTATGTTAGAGAGGATTATGAGGGCATACTTGAGTAGATTATATGTCCTACTTGAGCAACGTTGTTCATTGTACTCATACTGATTTTCTATAGTGTTGGTTATTCATTTGATTTATTGTTGGTTGTTCATTGTAATCGTATTGATTTTCTGTACGTTTGGTTGTTCATTGGTGTTGCACCTGAAACTATGTTATATACATTTATGTTGTAACATAAATTCTGGCATTTCATAGCCATGTGGTCTGACCTATTTTTCATGTTACACGTACATGCACTAGTACATTGTGTTGCCTTGTCTTCCTATTAAACCTGAGATTTGTCTGGTCTGGTTTACTTTTGCATATTCACATATTACACGCACATGCACTAGTACACGCACATGTGTATACATTATATACATATAAATGTATATACATATACATTGTACTGCCTTGTCTGGTCTTGCATGTTGTTTACATCAAACCACACAATTTAAATTATACACGTATATTTATGACTGTATATACTGTAACACCCCGTGTATTCTATAACAGTGAAATTCACAAATTAAAGTATAACTAATTTCAAATCAAAGAATTAAGGGAAACAGGATACTCCATTGCGTTCGTCTCGGAATTCTGCTTGAGATAGAGTCCGAGTTTGCGTAAAACGGACTCCGTATGAGGGAGATATGGCCTCCGGAAGTTTCAGAATTCAGTTTAAAATTCAAACAGACAAAAACAGCTCAGAAAACAAATTCAAATTTCAAAAATCGGACCAGATTGGCCAGGGCGGGAATTTTCCCGCCCAAGGCACCCAGGTCGACTGGGTAGTCGACCTGGGCTACCCAGGACGACTGGGTAGTCGACCTGGGGGTCGACTGGGTAGTCGACCTGGCCCTTGAGCCAGGTCGAACCCAACCCCCCGGCTGGCCTGGTCTGTGCTTGGTCGAATTTCTGAGCCTTGCCTTGTCACTAGGGCTAGGTGTCAGCTCCTGATTGGTCTCTCATTCAAACGAACGGCTAATATTAATCCAAGCTCCATCGACGGTCCTAATCAATTCAAAAACTCTATAAAAAGGACCTAAGACTCCACCTAATTCATACAAATAAAAATGAGAATGAGACCGTCATGCTGCTAAGGAAAGACAAGGAGTAGCCGTCAAAATTGAGAGACGATTAGGAGACAATTCAAAAGCTTAAAGCAACGACAACTAAATCAAAACAACGCCTACAACAAAGGATAGCATCTCCAAATTCAGAATTCAGATTCCTGAATTGAAGATTCGTCATACGTTGTAAGTAGAGTGCTATTCCGATGTGAATAAATAATTGTGTTTTGATTTGTGTAAAATGAGAAATAGAATTGTACTTAAATTGCGGTGATAATAATTCATAATTTTATGTTGCTATGTTTCTAATCGATTTGGGATGTTGTGGTATAACGATTGGATATTTGCAAGTATGTGATTCATGTTGAAAGTTAACAACTACATGTTTGTGGTAGTTTATTACAACACCTATTGGATAATTGCAAGTATATGATTCATGTTGAAAATAACGACTATATGTTTGTGGTAGTTTATTTGAGATTCATGCAAGTATATGGTTCACTATTATGCCAACATAATATATATTTTTATAATCACTTTTAGTGTAGTTGGATCCATTTGGGTATTATGACTCGTATGAATTTATGTTGGAATTGGCATCATGATTCAAGTATAAAACCATACTTTTGTATTAGAGACAAAAGTAAGCATCTTTGTGAACTTGTGTTGACTCTATGAACATGACTAAACTATGTTTGGTGTTATGCCTAATTGAAAACATGTTTTAGGCCTATGTTGTTATCAAAATCATATGATAATATATGTGACACATAATTAAGTTAGATTTACATTCCACTTGCAAGTTTACATGAATAAATTAAAAACCATGATTCATGTTTAGGTATGTTTATGCCATGATTCTATGAATAGATTAAAAACCATGATTCATGTTTAGGTATGTTTAAGCCATGATTATATGCTATTACAATGCAAGTTCACAAGTGCCTAATTTATGTTAATTAGTTTGCTATGTTGCAAGTTCATGCATTCACACTCCCCTTTTGATGTTACTTAGAATATATAAACACCATGTTCTAAGCCTCCCCTTTTTCATGTGGCTAAGTTGGGTTTAAATGTTAAACCCAACATATGTTATATGGTAGCGAACGTATAAAACGGGGGTAATGACGTTTGGGTTAAAATATAAAACATATGTGTTGGCATGTTTGACGCATGCCAACGACCTTGAAAAACAATTAAGTGGTATAAATTAATTTTACCCAATAAAGATGAATTTGAATAATGGGCCGCAAATATTTACATATAAAAAAGAAAAGAGACAAAATATGTAAATTTAGAAAATACGATGTGTTTAACCCGAGGTTGGATTGAGTTGTGATGTAAACCTGCCCGGAACCACCCGGTGTCCAGTAGTCACAACAATACCTATCCAATGTGGGTGGTTAAACACGGAGCCCAATAAAAACCCGAGGTTAGACTGAGTTGTGGCGTAAGACTGCCCGGACCCAACCGACAACAGGCAGCCACAACAATATCTGTCTAATGTGAGAGGTCGAGGCTTTAATAAGACAATTAAGGCTGAGTCGGGATTGATAGGATTAAGTAAATTGAATTAATACTTAATCAAAATGGAACATGCTAAACTATACAGATGGATTGGGGGTTAGGTTTACAAAACACTTAACCAACTTAGCATGTTGGCTAGAAATAGAAAACCTAGTAGCGGGGGACCCTTTTCAGCAGTAACCCTACAAGGTGTATCAGGATACCCTGAACTAGGCAGGGTGGGGCACGATTACTGGGCTGACTGTAAGAGGTCAAATCGACGGCGGTGGTGCAACAGTGTAGGTTCTAATGGGGTGCAGACGTGCACACACTCCGGCGTAGAAAAACAAGGCACTGGGCACCAGTAGCATACCTATGCAATTCTAGGATTGTGTTGGGCCGCCACCATGGGACGTGATACACCCCATGGTGGGATCAACATAGGTAACTACAACAACGGGGGCCGTAAGACACATGTAACTATGTGAGTAGGAGCCGTTCATTAGAAATGGATCACTTCACCCTGATTATGGGGTGCCTGTTGGGAACTAGTTTATATGGGTATAGAGATTAATATGGGGTACGATGGTACATTCGACTCCAGACAACTTAACCTAGTTTATAGTGCTTTCCCATTTCCAGTTTATACTTATCATTCCCAATTCTTTATTCATAGACTGAATAGTCCTAGACTTACTCAGGCTTTATGTCTGACTCTACTTTTCTTTCGTCTTCTTTTCTTTCGTTTCCCCCCCAGGTCCACAAGGAGGGAATATCGCAGCTTGACCAGTTTTCACATCCAGCTTGAAGAGGAAGAATGTATTGCTTGGATCTTTTTCGTTTTGGACTATGGCTTTGGACAGCAATTATGGGACTTATGCAGTTTACTTATGTTTTTATGCTTCTTTAAATAATGTAATCAAGATAGTTATGAAGATGTTATGTTTTTGGAAGTATTGTAAGACATATTATGGCATGGTTGGTGTAACACGTATTTTAATGAAATAAAAGTTGCTGATGTTTTCCGCTGTTCAAAAATATGTGTTTTTATATCTATCTTGTGTATCTGTGACTTATACTTATAAACCTCCACCAAAATTAGGGCATTCCCTTTGAGAGTGACCCTAACGGAGGTGGGGTGTTTCATATACAATTCAGAATTATGTATTTTGTTTCATTTGCAGGAAATGATGTCGACATGCAATGTTTGTACTCGCAAACAGATGAAGGCTGCAATGGAATCCCAAAAGAATAAGCCAGATCGGAAGCATAAGTCAAAGCTAAAGCATAAGATTCAATGCGAAGATTAACCAGTCATTTCTAATAAGAAGCAAGCCATTGTTCAAAACGAAGGCAAAGAACAAACTGTCCTGAATGACCAAAATGAAGAAGGTCTACGTTCAGAAAATCAAGCATGTCTTGAACACACCGATGATGCCGAGCTGGAAATTGGAAAACAAAGTGTATCTGATATCGGAAGTACTTCTCGGAAAAGAGGCGGTAGAGGTCCAGTAAAAGCAAAAAGGCTCCCGTTATGAAGTCAGGATCGAATTGAAGTTGAGTTCAGTGATCTAGGTATATCGATAGGGCAAGGGTCCGTATATTTATCCTCTTTTCTTGGACCGCTTGTGCGGGAGAAGGTTCCATACACTATCAATGATTGGCGGAATATAAATAATGATTTAAAAGAAGTTTTATGGAAGTCGGTTCAGGTATGAATTAAGACTTAAATTTTGGTTACTTAATTACATGATCGAAGCCTCAGAATTCATGCGATAAATTTTAATATTCTAAAGCTGTGTACTCCAGTTTGGACCGTATGCACAGGTGAATTATTTGATTTTAATATCATGTTTTCATGAATAGATTCAGGTTAGATTTAAATTGGAAGAGGAATAGCAAATAAAAGCCATATTTCAACAAATGGGAGTACTATAGAGATCGTCAAAAAGCAAATTGGTTCGAACTTTGCAAAAAATGGAGAATGAAGAGGAAAGACTTAAACTGAAAGCAGCCAACATAAAAAACATGAACGAATGGAGAAAGTTTGTGAAGGCGAAAACAAGTATGGATTTTAAGGTAAATTTAAGATAAAATTCAATAATTCAACCGCAAATCATTCTTACGCTCATCTTTATTAGTATGATAATTTTAACATCTTTCTATATTTCCAGCAAAAAAGTGAGAAATATTTGGCCCTTAGGAACACACAACTTCCACATACAACCGGTCGTAAGGGAATGGCTAGAATGACCGAAGACATGGTTAGATTAACAACTACAGCTTTATCTAATATTATTTTATACCAATCATTTTACTTATTTAATGTTATCCTAAATTTAGAAAAACGAAAGTGTTGATCCATCATCCATAACTAAAGCCGATGTGTGGATCAAATCTCACATAAGAAAAAATGGTCAACCGGTGTCCATGAAAGCTGCAAATACTATTGTGTAATTGTTTTTTTATTTTATCGGTATTTTTTTTGAAACTGTTGTATTTTTACCATTGTACATCATCTATGTGTTTTTATTTATGTAGGAGGAGATTAAAAAGTTTGGTAGCATAACCCAGTCTAGCTCGACATAGAATTTCAGTGGAGATGCTCTTACACATGTATTGGGAAAAGATAGACCGGGAAGGTTAACAGCATTGGGAAGGGGTTGCACTTTAACTAAGCTAGCTGTGGCTCAGTCCAAAGATAAACAAGTCTCATGGTGTCGAGAGGAAATAGCAGAATTGAAGGGAATGATACAGACTCTGATGGACCAGAAGGTAAACTTATAAACTTAATTTTTATTCGTTAAATACAATATTTAGCACACTATATAATTTAAAATACTAAAAAGAATAAATTTTGGTGCTTTACTGGGTAAAGAAAGTTTGCAAGGGAGCATACATGAAATGGTAAAAATAATAATTATGTTACCCAATAAATATTTTGATCCAGTAATGTTTTATTTTAAGTATTGTGGCATACTGGCATCCGTTTGAGTGCTCCTTAGATTAAAATATCGTGATATTTGTGCTTTGTAGCAGGGTAAAGAAAGTTCAGGAAAGATCTCACCTGAATCGGTAAAAGTATTAATTATATTACTCAATAAATAAAATTTATGTTTTTAATTTTTACTCCAGTATTTGATAGTACTTTTGGTTGAATAACTCTAGACTGGCGACAAAGTATGTTCGTTGTTGAATTGGGATGGAACCTCTGGAGTTGTTGCCTGTGGGAGGCTGTTGTCCCTGGATCCAAATGACGTTGTCAATGGCATTCATCTCAGACCAAATGCTGCGAGCGTTGTTATAGATTTTGTGGATAAGGCAAATACTTATTCATGGAGGCCTACACGTAAAATGGCTGTATTAGGAGATGCTGTGAATAAGGTAATTGCTTGACCATCAGTTTGCGTCAGGG
This sequence comes from Allium sativum, assembly GCA_030737875.1. Lineage (NCBI taxonomy): Eukaryota > Viridiplantae > Streptophyta > Magnoliopsida > Asparagales > Amaryllidaceae > Allium > Allium sativum. Next base: position 502,469,020 of record CM060918.1, read on the forward strand.
TACCGTAGCGAACACGCTTGAACTTTGATGAAGCAAGTACGGTAAAACTTCTCATATTATATTTATAGCTATTTTGTGTGTGTATAATACAATATTTATTTATAGTTATGCATGAAGCTATTAGCAGTTTCGTGTGTGTATAATTGCTAATATTGAACTATATTCTCATTTTTAGAGTACCGACAACATCTGCAATATTTGCAAGATTTAAGGTTGGAATGAGGGTGAAGGCGTAGTTGCCAAAGGAAAATCCATACCGATGATCCAAAATGCACTGTTAATGGTATTCCGCTCGGTCCGTCCGCTGTTGTTATTTGGGTGGACAACGTAATAAATGAAGATGCGTATTTGTGGCGACCCACATCTGATATGTCGTGCATTGGATATGCAATTTGTAAGAAAGTAGCATGGCCAAGATCAAAAGTAGAAGCAGACAAAGAAAATCCAACTAAGAGTCGTGATGAAAGTGAAAATCATGCGACTTCTCCCTCGAAATCCTCATATGTGTTCACAAATAAATTGAAACATGTAAGTATTTATTTTCAACATTGATCACCATGTAAGTATATACATTATGCATAAAAATATTTATTTTCTTTTAGCCGATTGCAAACATGACAAAAGATGCCAAATGCAAGTTGATAGATGTGGTTGGAACATACGTACTTGCTGAAGGATCTATTGCATCAACTGATCCGATAGCGATGGTCCGTTGTCGTCCATTAGGAAAGGATGCTGTAAAGGTTTGGGTTGAACATGTGACAATTCTAACTGCATAGCTATGGAGACCAACATCAGCTCTGACGTGCATGGAAGATGCCTTCGGCGTTCCCATAGCTTGGCCAATAGGAAAAATAATTGTTGACACAAAATGAAAGGTTTTTTAATATACATTTAGGAGTTATTGCCCTCAAGAGCACGTGATCGACTGAAAATAATAGAGTTAGGTTATTTTGGACAATAAGTGTGTTGTCTCACTCTTCTTATAAATCAAACATGTAGTAGTACCAGACAAAACTCCCACTTAATGTTTATTAATGCTTTTGAAGCCAATTTGGTGAGATATCTTAGATGATTTGCAAAGATACATGGTTAAACTTTTATGTACATGGTTAAATATTATAAAGATAATGTGTATTAATGCAAAGGTACCAATAAGCATTCACCTTAATTGAAGAGAAATCATATATGAAATATACTCGAGAAGACAGCACATGTCATCTCAGAATTACAGGTCATATCAGAATTACATGTCATCTCAAATTACATGGTCATCTCAAAAATCATATATGAAATCATACATTCACCTTAATGGGTAGGCACTGTCATCTCTGAATTACTCGATCACAGAATTACATGGTCACAGAATTGCATTACATGGTTCAGAATTACATGGTCACAGAATTGCATTACATGGTTCAGGTGTTTGTGTTATGTAGTGTCCATAGTGTGTAGGAAAATGAGCATGTTTGAAAGGTTTATGTTATGCAGTGTTATGTTTAGAGCTTGTGTCTAAAAGGTTTTTGTTATGTAGTGTTTGAAAGGTTTAGGCTATTTCTATTCTTAAAGTTATGTTATGTTATTTGTTTTACAGGTAAATCAACAATATTTCAAGTGGTTTGATGACAGTAGCACTACAATATTTGCTCGGTAACTTGGTTATTTCAGGTGTTTATTTCAGTGTTTAGTGTACTTGATTATGACAGTGTTACTGGTTATTTAAACTCGGTAGTCTGGTTGTATATGTTGTGGTTATGACAGTGTTACTGGTAGTTTATTTGTGAAGGTTGTGGACGATTGAACTTGTGGATGTTTGTATGATTATCTTGTGGATGTTTGAAGGTGTATGTTGTGGTTCTATAATATGTTATGTTAAAAAATGTATGTATTTGTGGATTATGTTATTTAATTGGCGGCAAAATTATGGGTATGTACAAAATATTATAATACAAATTGTGTAACAAATAGTGGCAGGAAAAATGCTATGGAATATTAAATTCATTCGTAGCATTTAAAAACCGCTACAAATGTATTGTCACAGAACACAAAAATAATAATGTTGGCGCGTTTTAAACACGACAAAAAAGCTAAAAGAACGCAATAAAAAAACAGGCGTAATGCAAAAACCCTTTTGGTGGCATTTTATTAACGTCACAAAAAAAAATGGTAATGTTAAAAAAGCGCCATGAAAAAGATTTTACACATGGCGTTTAAATTAGGTGCAATATATATATATATATATATATATATATTTTTAGTGGCATGTTTTCTCGTAACAATTATCGAAACGCCACCAAAAATACTTACTGACGGTTTTTGGGCGCTACAAAAAATCATTTTTCTTGTAGTGTATGGTATATCTATATTAGAATCTTGATTTTCTAACCATAACAGATTTGATCTGTTGATAATTACAAACTGTATTTATCTTACGGTATCAACATATATTACATGAATATTTCAAATCGCACGTGCACTGATATATATATATATATAAATGTACATATATATATATATACATACATATATGTGTTGCAATGTGCATTTAAGTTTCAACCTCTTAATTGTTTCCACACTATCTTCTCCATGTATTTTGACACTCAACAAATGGATGTTTGATTAGCAATGTATATAAGTGTACATTAGGCTTTTCAATTTTATGCAAAATCACATATAAAGCAGATTAGTTTTTCCACATCCTAACAGGAAATCTAATCATTAGATATATGACATTTAATGGATTTTAGTACATGACTTTCATGAGTCAGTGTATTGATACATGAGTTAATACTTGTGACCCAAGGTAATATATATGTTACAAGTTCTTAACAAACTTCTGCAGATATATTAATATAGATAATCTACAAACATTTTGCATATGAGTATGCATTAACATAGGCCTAGTATATAATTAGTTATATATAAGACATATTTTTGCATATATGTTGTTTAAACTTAATATTCCTGTTGTAAATTTGATTTGCATTAACAACCATTACATGTACACATTATGATATGCATACATTTTAATGGGAAGCAATTTAATTTTAGTCTCGATTAATATTTGATGATATGTTAGATGTAATTCGTGATTACATAAGACACCATCATTTACAAACCTACAAATAGTAAAATATTTGTAATTAACTTTGAGAATTCACTTGCCATAACCACTTTTTTCTTAAATGCTGGTTAAGTACATCCGACCTTATGTAAAAAAAATGACAATCATGCTATTTATTGTTTTATGCACAATTGCAAATCTATGTTTGACATAGATAAGAAAATTTGCGTGAACGTACTTACTTTTTCAACATCATCCTTTGTCTTTTTTTTCAGACCAGTATATAGATACTGAAATGTATTAAAGGCTCGAGACTTGGGTAAGCTCTAAGATGATACCTTGCTTAATGCAGGCCAGCATGCATGATGATGCACAATTACAATGCAAAACAATTTTTTAGACGTTGGTGAAGTATACATATTTGTGTAACTATATCAGGATGACATATATATATATATATATTGAAAATGATATATATATATATATATATATATATATATATATACATATACATATATGCGTACGACACAATATATAAACAATTTATATATATGTATGCATGTATGAATGTATATCATGTTTGTATATATATATTTTTATAAAATGTATGTTCAAAAATTGGATACAGTATTTTTATTATATAAGCCTGCATACCAGTCTTGGGTTGATATGTTAAAACTTATTTCAGCAGCATGTTTAGTATTCTATGTTGTGTATACATATAATGGTTGAACTTGATAGCTTAATCTGAAATGTTTAATCTAGGTACTTGTATAAGTGAATCCTGTAAATTTCTTAAGTATTCTATTTTGTTTTGAAATAGAGTTAAGTTATTGCTGGAATTTTATTTGGTTTTAGGAATTTTGAATGATATATAATGGGCCTGCGTAGTGTACAATTACAGATGGGCTTTGAGCTATTATCATTATACGGGCAGATGATATATATATGTTTTAGTGAGTATGGCCTACATCATATAAATGAACCAGTCCATTTCGTTATGTGATATGAAATTTACAATTATAAGTGTAGCATCTTTATGACTTACCCTTTTATGATGTATACATATATTTTTTATTTATTTTAACACTCAGTGTCTATAAATCATGTGTTAAATAAATATAATTTTCTAGCAAAATGAAATTAAAATTATCAGTGTAAAATTACATATATTTTGATATATATATAAATAGCTCTAATATTGTTTTCCACTACGAATTATAAAATTTCCTTTAATAACACATTTTCTTGTATTAAATCACGGTGAGGACTTCCAATAGTACACCCATCAATGTCCAGTCTCATTGGATGTAGGTAATGCCAAAGCATTGTGCATCCTCTTATTTTGGTTATATGCGGTATGAGTAATTGTGGTGCTTCGACTTTATTATTGGGTCTGATTTAACTAAGGCTGCATAATAGGATTATGGCCTTAGAGACAATAACATGAATTATTCTATATTTTGAGAAAATGAATAATACTGAACAAAATGTTCACCATGCCATCCAAGAGTTATATATATGATATAATTTAAATAAGATGTCTACCTAAAATGTTGTGTTTTGGGGATTAGCCAAAGCTAGGCCAAGGCATGACTAGATATGGATCTTGGAACACCATTATATATATATATAAAGGGATGTTAATTTGAGTGGGAGCGTATTTTAATTTAAATCATAAATTTATGATAATATAAATTTTGATTGTCAAAAATTTTGTATATTAAAGAATCAGATATTATTTATTATCTACTGTAGATATTAAATTACAAATAACTGATAATTTAAATTAATCCTTAAGAAGGATAAATTGAATTAAATCAAATTTCTTGACTAACATTGAAATCGGAGGATTGTCCTCAAACAAATAAAAAGTGATTGTTTTACAAATATAGAAGATCTAGAATGAAAGTTGAAGTGTGACTTCAGCCGAATAAGATATAAATATTATAACAATCTACTTATACATCTCTAGTATTAGATACTAGATATGAATCACATAAATGTATGTAAATTTACAGAATTTGCAAGATAAGTAGAAATCCGACAAAAGGACAAGTGGACTTACAATTGGAAATAAAGCAAATGTTGCTAGATTATCCATAGGAAGTTGCTTCTTGTTCTATGTTCTGGCTTAATTAAATAATTAAAATAATTGTTATTATGAAAATTCCATTTAAAATAAATATTATAATGTATCTTGTGTAGACAAGTTTAAGTTTCATTTCTAATAAGAGAACAATTATTATTTATTTTATTTAAATGAAATATCTTATAGAATTTCACAAATAATTAATGATCTTTATAAATCCTTAACTATGTTGTACTTGACATAAACACTGAGCGGTTTAAATTTAATGAATTAAATCCGGTACACCTTTAGCATAGTAAGTTAATTAATATAAACAAGAAAAGAATATAAAAACTCCATTATGATGGAATTTTGAAATCATTTGATTTCAAATCATATGAAGAATGCAAATCTTGTTTATTAGGCAAAATAATTGAATCACCTTTCACTTAACAAAGTGAATGGCTGTTAAGCATTGGGTCTCATACATAATGATTTATATAAAGCAATGAATACATAAGTTATAGGCAAGTCTTATCACTTCATTATATTTACTGATGATGTCTGTAAATATTGAAATGTGTATCTTATGAAACACAAATAGGAATCCTTTGAAAAGTTCAAAGAATTCAAAATTAAAGTTCAAAACCAATTTTGATAGAAAATAAATTCTCTTCGGACAGATTGAGAGAATATTTAAGCCAATTATTTAATGACTATCTAGATGAGTTTGAAATTGTTTCACAACTCACTCCATCTAGAACACCATATTGGAATGGTGTGTCTGAAGGGAGAAATCACACCTTATAAGATATAGTACAATTAATGATAAGTCATATAGATCTTCCAATAAATTAAATTTAGAACAACTGCAATTAATCCTACTAAAACGATTTTGAAGATGCCATATAAGATATGGACTAGGAAATGTCCTAATATTATGTCTAATGCGAAGATTTGGGACGTAAGGCGTTTATTAAACGTGCTTCCTCTGATAAGATTGGACCTAAATCAGATAACTATTTTGTGGAATATCCAAAAGAAACAAACGGAAATTATTTCTATAAATTTCTAAGAATAAAATGTTTATTGCTCGAATTGGTATCCTTTATAAAGGAGAGCCAATCTCTAAGATACTGATAGGAACGAAATGGAATTCGAAATGTCTCGAAAACCACAAAATACCATGTATAGACAAGAAGTTAAGTGGGAGCACAATAATTCTAATGTTATTTAAACACATTAATTATTGTGAATAATATTAGTGTTAAAACAAGAAATAGATACCGATTCTTAAGAACGAAAATGCTTGGGTTAAGAAGTTCATAATTGAACTTAATTCATTATTGATCCAATAATTTACATTGCGGTAACAATGTGGCCATTGCTCTGGCCTAAAACCTTAAACTCATTATTGATCCAAACATATATTTAAGAAATATAATTCTCATGTGAAATTGTTCATAGAGGAAATGAACATATCCGCAAAGCTGCAAAAGTTGTAATGTTGCGGACCTACAAATCCATTTGATGTGATTAATAACATTGTTGATGTTATTGTTTTATTTGGAATAAGAATATTCTATTATGTTATATTTACTGCATAATATAAATATTAACATAATGGAAGTCCTTAGAATAATAATACAAAATTATATAGTTCGTGTAAGACTTGAACTTGAGATTATATAATATATAATGTATTATGATTCTTAAATGTCCCTAGTCAAGTTTTATTGTTTATATAGGACACCAACAAAACATTGAGACTAGTATGTTGATTGATTGATGATCACATCTCATTGATCATTAATATACGTGATATTAATGTCAAGACATAAATACTTATTGAAGAATAATGTATTAGGTCGACCCAACATGAGAAAACTATATGGAGTATAATTAACATTATCATAAGTTATTATCATAATGACAGTGATGTAATGGTCCTCGGACCTGAAATCATTATATTTTTATTCGAGGATATTTGTGTTTTGATATCATCTAAAGTTACTTGTAACAGAGTATACGATAACCATGATTATTGGATGCATCTTGAATCGAATGAAAATTATGAATGATCTAGATGGAATTTAACCCCACAGTATATTTGTGGTGATATCCATGTGCCTCTTGATTGAGTCAGACTATGAAATGCATGGTCGTGCTCAAATATTGATTTGTTTTATATAGTCTACTCATCAATCAAGATAAACGAATTAAATTATAAAGAGAATGATACGTTCCATGACTCGAGTTTAATCCTGGATATATTGGTGAAAAGGATTATATTACATTGATACACTGGTCATGGAAAAGGATGTATCAAATCGTTATTATTATTATAACTTGGGTAGCAGTGACGTATTGCTAGATTCCAATCACTGTTTATGACTTTAAATATGATTTAAAATCATTGTCAACGTTGTAATAACCTATAAGGTCACACATAAGAACACTTGTAAAAGGATGAGAACCGTTCACAACAAAAGGGGATCAAATGTTGACTATTCTCTGGTTTTGAATTGGTATAAGGGTTTTAAGGTCTAACCTAATTTAGTTTTTTTCGGTTGCTAAATAATAAAAAGGAAGGCCAACGCTTTCCTTTTATTAATTCATTTTTCATTCATTCATGAAAACCCTACAACCGAATAGATCAAAAGTAGGAGAAAACCCTAAAACCCATATATCGGATAGCACTTTCTCTCTTTAATCTAGATTTTGTTTGTCAAAATCAGAGATCAAGCGTTCGTAGATACATGTGGAGGTGCGGCATATATCGAGCTCACGATTCAACGCTTCCTTGATCATCGGTATTCAAATTGGAGCAGTTCTATACTAATTTAAGTTCATAAACTCCTGGAGCTTTGAAAGGTATGATTTAATTTTTGATTTACAAATTTTAAAGCATAGATCCAACTTATTTGGTTGTAATTTCAATTATGTGATATGAAATCGAACCAATTTTCCTTTTAGTTTCTTGGAGCTCGAGATGCGCGAAGGCCGTAGTTAAAGCCATATGATGGCTTTCACCATGGCGGGCATGTGGGAGGAGCTAAAATTAGAGCTAGAGAGGATATGGAGTGCGGGTTTTAATAACGAGAAGGAGAGAACTAGACGTCTGGGGGATACAAAGGGATTTCGTATCCAACCGAAGCTTGCGCTCTTTATCTCTTTGAGAGTGGGATACGAAAAGCCTAGGAAAGAGGAGGATAAATGGAATCCGATACGCTGTGCTAGTGACGAAAAAGACTGAGTGTTTGGGATACAAAAATTGTTTCAGTATCCTAGGACTTGGCCACTTTCGTGCATGGCGTGACGCGTGCGTTAGAAGGGGGAGGAGCAGAATCAGATTGATGGTGTTAATCTTGAGTAGGCGAAGCATTTGATACGAATTCCAAGGACAATGTGGGATATGAAATTTGCGTTTCGTATTCGGGGACCTCCAGGTTTTTCGTATCCCGAAAGCCGAACAAGAAGGACACAAAATTTTATATGTTAGTGGGATATGAATTTTTATTTCATATTCTGACACTTCAGAAATTTTGTGTCCCAACTACTAGCGGCTACTGTATTGAGATGTTCGAGATGGATATTTTCTCGATCTTGCGGGGATTTGAAACATAATTTCATCTTCCGGAAGCTTGGGAAAATTTCAACTCTAAAATACCTGTTTTAGAATTTAGGTCGACACACGACGTTGCACCATCGGGTTGAGTTTGAACACGGGCATTGTATTGCATAATGCATTGATCGAACTTCTTTGAAATGACGATTCGAACATGCATAAGGATTAGAGCATAAACTCAGACTATGGACATATGACTGAACCGTTGCTTCTATGATTCGACTCTCAACCCAATCACGTCGTAATCACGATTCAACTTGAATTTTGGGACTTTGGTTCGCAGCGGCGATAGTTTAAGTTCATAAGACTGTTAATCGCCATCACATTCTGAAGGATTTTTGTACAACTGCATCATCACACACGACACTTGCACGTTCAACGTTAGTTTACACCAACATATGGGGTACACGTCTTAGGGCGTTAACTAACGCCATTGTCTTTCAAGTGTAGTTTGTAATGGCAAGAAGAAGCTTCAGACGACTCCAAGGCTTAGAAGCCGAGCCCGTAGAAACTTCTCTGAGCTCTAATGAATCTCCGTATAGTTCTATCTTGTCAGCGAGCGATTGAGGGGCCGTGTGATAGCCCGTAACTTCCCCGATAAGGAAAGCCCGGATTACCTTGAGAACACGACAAAATAGAACGCAAACAAAAGAACATTTCATTGTTTGTTACACCAATTCCATCAGAATACAAGAATATACAGAGTATGAATAAATATTACACATTTGACAAATATCAGAGATTACAATAAATTATATAACAGCGAAAAAACAGTACAAAACACAACTAAAAGTAATAAACGGATACAGAGCTTTCCGAGCATCGTTCCAGCTGTAAATAAGGATCCTGTGAATATAAATCTACAAAACCAAAACTACTAGCTGCCGTGTCGAAAATAAGGGCACCCAGTGTTTAGGTTAAAACAATAAACTCCAGGTCAGTCATGGGACTGGTGTGAGAACTAAAACAGTTATAAATCTTTATTTTAAAAGAGAATGATTCAAGGGACCACGCCGTATAACACGGAACGAGTTTCCTCCCAAGAATACCGGTGCATATATCAAAACAGCGCAATGCTTTTTGGAAAAATGAAGCTATTATAAGACCCAAGTCCCATCACACAATGCAACGCAAGCCGGAGGATAGGGTTTTCCCTTATAATAGCTAAACATGCTTGGTACGTTTAAAACAAATCATTTGATACTATAATAAGTGTATAGTGCCAAAACAATTTCAATCATAAATATCAATCATAGACGGCTTGGGTACCATATATCATGTCGCCATACTAGTTCTACAATTAAAACCGCAATATCACGTATTGGAAATTGGATTTCCGTCATGAGTCGAGGCAAGGGGCAAGCTCCTCTCCGTTCGAGACACTCTAGCAAATGTCTCAGGACCCCACTATGATCCTTGGAATCGGTTGGGTGTGATGAAAAGGAATTTCGCTCGGTCCGAACCGGTCGCTAAACCGACCCAGGCCATTCGAAACGCCCTATCGTTTGAGAACACGACAAAATAGAACGCAGACGGAAGAACATTTCATTGTATATTACAACAATGCATCAGATTACAAGAATATACAGAGTATAAATGAATAAATATTACACAGAGATATCAGAGATTCAAATTACATTTAAATATATAGCAGCGGAAAATAATACAATACACAACTAGAAGAGATATACGGATACAAAGCTTTCCGGATATCATTCCAGCAGTAAACCAGGATCCTGTGAATATAAATCTGCAAAACCAAAACTACTAGCTGCCCGTGTCAAAATAAGGGCACCCAGAGTTTAGGTTAAAACAATAAACTCCAGGTCAGTCATGTGACTGGTGTGAGAACTAAAACAGTTAATAATCTTTGATTTAAAGTTAGGTAAATCAAGGGACCACGCCGTATAACACGGAACGGGTTTCCTCCCAAGAATACCAGTGCATAAAACAAACAGCGCAATGCTAAATAAAGAAAAATGAAGCTGTTATAAGACCCAGGTCCTATCACACAATGCAACGCAAGCCGGGGGATAGGGTTTTCCCTTATAACAGCCAAAGAATGCTTGATACGTTTAAAACAAATCATTTGATACTATTATAAGTGCATAGTGTATAAAAACAACTTCAAATCATAAGTATCAATCATAGGCGGCATGGGTACCATATATCATGTCGCCATACTAGTTCTACAATTAAAACCGCAAATGTCACGTATTTGGAAATTGGATTTCCATCTATGAACCGAGGCAAAAGATAGTCCTCAACCGATTCGAGACGCTCTAGCCCGTGTCTCAGGAACAGCCGCAACTGCCCCTTGGATCGTCAGGGCCGGTCCACCGATCTGGATTATTATGCCTGAACACTACGTTTCCCCACCCTATGGGGTGTAAGTCTGGTCCGTCTGCCGACCAGAATGCATCGGCCGAAACCGATATAACCGAGGCGCCTCACAACAACAACAACAACCACATAAGTCAAACTCGTCAGGGCGTGTAAAGCCACTGACGCCACTTCTAGCTAGAAAGAAACGCAAGTCCTCCCTGAGGTCCGTCTCCCGTTTTTGGTTCATACCGGGTGTGAAACTCGAGAAGTAAACGTTACACAAAGCTACGCCACAAGGCCGTGCTTTGATCATCACCACAAGACTTTGCTTTTCAACAGAAGCCTCGATCAATTGCCACTTAGGCATGCCACACAGGCAATTCACTCCATGCGTTGATATCCATCAATATATAACCCCTGAGCTCGTACGTCTCAGAGAAGGGCGTTAAGCAAGAGAATAAATTCTCCGCCGCCAAACAGATATATATTTAATAGAGATCAATCACACGGACTAAAATCCAATGTCAGACACACAGTCCATTTACAAGTCCGTTCTGGGTCTGAACGAAACCGGAGGCACCTAGTACCCCGCATATCCATCGATCTCCAAGTACGTCTGGACGATCACCAACTGTTTCCATCTTCTTGGGTGTACAGCCCAATCAAGATCATCAGTAATCACCCAAACGACGTGAAGACTTCTGGTCTTCGACCACCATCTTCACCTTCGACTTATCGTCGTATCAGTTATTCAAAATGGGATAAACCCGGTCTTTCCGAATAACTCATGTATATTTTAAATAAGTGTTACACAAACACAACATACGCCTCATTCCAATTTATCAGTCACTAACCATAAATTAATCAAGAGAATAATTCCCCAAATATTAACCCCGAAGGCCGAAACCAACATCAGATCAATATCCAGAAAACCATTCTGCTTCGCTAACCGACAGTTAGTTTCAAAATTTCACATTCATAGGGAAGGGTTCCCATTAATTTTATCAAAGATAAATCATTAAAATTTATTCTTTAATCTATTTTTGAATATCAATTCAAACTAGTCGGGATTAGCGAACCTTACCGAAGTAATCATTTGTTTTAATTTCCCAATCCCAATCCATTCATCCCATGAAGTAAAACTGGTAATACTTCATATCTAACACCACGGTGTTATCGGTAAATTTAATTACCATTTCACGTTTAAATCTAATTAAAGATTTAACTATCGCCTAGAGTAAAACGGGTGATACTCCATTCTCGATCATTTCAGTCTAATTAAAGATTCATTAAAACTCCACTTAGTTTTAATCGTTAACTGGCTTAAAGAATCAGTGTCATTTAAAACACGGTTCACGATAGACCCAAAATCACATTCCATTAATTCTCGGGTTAAAGAACGAGTGTTACTTAAAACACTGTCCACGATAAACCCAAAAATCAATATCAATTCAATTTCAATTAAATATTATTTAATTGGTATACTTCATTAAATCCTCATAAAAAGATTTAATCTTTTCTCAACTGGGTTCAAGAACAGTGTTAATGAAGACACCATTCACGACAAACCCAAATCACATTTGATATTAAATACAAGGCTCTGAATAGAAAATATCCCGGCTTATATTCAATATCAAATTCTACGATTAACAAATGTCGTATTGGAAATAACGATATAAATATATATATATATCTTTCAAATTTCCATAACAACATCTGTATAATCCCGAATTCCAACATCGAAATATTCCGAAGACAATTTCGATTCAAATCCACTCCAATGCAATCATTGGAAATTCTGGTTATTTTCAAAACCATTTCAAATTCAATTTATTCATTTAAAAATAAATAGAATTATAATTCTAGTTCAAAACTAGTTCATTTCGATAAAAATCTATTTTTATCTTTTCAAATATGGGTTTTTCCATCCCAATCCTTTCTAAATCATTTCTTATGATTTTACACAAATTATTACAATTTTTAATAATTTTATCAAGGCCCGTACAATCGATTTCCATCAACGGCCATCGAACTGCACTTACAGCGACCTTTTTCAAATTTGATTTGGACGTATCTCCAAATCCAACCGTTAGATTTTGAATTTCTAATATTCATTAGAAAGCTCTTTTCGATACGAACCCAACGGTTCCGGTTTTAGGAGAATCCGACGGTCGGATCTCCCGTAATGTCCGTTCGAAGTCAATGGTCGAAATTCGCGAATTGCCGCGGCTCGGCGCGTTCTATTCAGGCCATTATATTATATATATATATAATATATATTTCGTCGATTACTATTTAAAACGAATTTTATAAATAGTTTTGAATTCGTTTCAAAAACAATTTCAACTTCCATCTCAACTCAAATCAAAATTGAATCTTTCCTTACAAATTCATTTTAAAATTCATTTCTATTCAATTCAAGTTTCAATTCAATTTGAATTCATTTCAATTCGTTTTAAATTCATTTCATTTCGAAATCGTTTTCAATTCATTTCATTTCGAAATCGTTTTCAATTCATTTCATTTCGACTTTCAATTCTATTCTAATTCAATTCGAATTCGTTCCTATTCGAATTTCAAATCATTTCAGTGTATTTCAAATTTCAAATCAATTCAGTTTAATTCGAATTTCAATTCACTTTAAATATAATTCGAATTTCAATTCTTTTCAAAGTATTAGATTTTGAAATCACTTTCGATATTCATTATAAAATGAATAAAATCGATATCAATATCGTTCACGTCAAAATGGCGTCAATCTATCAATGCGGCTTCATATATTTCGATTTTCAAATATTCTATTTCAAATATTTCTAATTCAAATATTTCTATTTCAAAACTGGAATGAGGCCCAATCAATTACCATATAATGTTGATTATATGGATTTTTCTACAACACATGTATACAATAACAACGATGAATAATCAACCATCATCCAAAGTGCATTCTACACTGTATAAGCATCGAATCTAAATATTCAACGCTTACAGCAGCCTGTCAATCAATCGATCGACATACAACTAATTATTGGGATTAGTGTACGTCAAATATCATCCCAATACCCGTGTGGGGTTTCAAATAATCAAATACAGATTTTATTTGTGCAGTTAGGCGATGTGTAAAATTTATCGTCCCAATAAATGTCCTTCAAATAGGTGTACATAAACAAACCGTCCGGTTTGTAAATGAATATTTATTCATTCTCATTCACGTTAAAAATTATATTTTTAACGATAAAATATTTTATTCAGTTCATTTATTCAATAAAAAGGATATTTTTATTTTTCTAATTTATTTTAGAAAATTTCTGCGGCATAACGGCACGATACTAGAAACGGGACAAGGCCTAGCCTTATCCCCCGGTCTAGTGAAGGCCCACGCCATTCACACATCAATCAAATCCATTCCATTTCACCAAACAATTCAATTCAAACCAAATAATCTAACCAACTACACAACCAAACAATTTAACAAACAAGCCATCCATGGTCTGTGGATGACGGGTGTCGGGTGCTACTAAACACCGTCTACATCCTAGTATATATTTATAACTAGAAAAATTAAATTGAAAGGTGAGAAGTTCTCACCAATAGCTATCCAACTCCACGGCACTTCTAATGCAGGAAATCTTCATCGTTATCGCATCTTTGTCAACTTCGTTGTCCGTAGCCACTACATATATAAAAAATCACATTTTACTTCGCTGTTCAATATATAAAAATCATATTTTTACTATGCTATTCAATATATAAAAATCGAATTTTTACTTCGCTATTCAATATATAAAAATCGAATTTTTTCTATGCTATTCAATATATAAAAATCGAATTTTTACTATGCTATTCAATATATAAAAATCGAATTTTTACTATGCTATTCAATATATAAAAATCGAATTTTTACTTCGCTGTTCAATATATAAAAATCATATTTTTACTATGCTATTCAATATATAAAAATCGAATTTTTACTATGCTATTCAATATATAAAAATCGAATTTTTATACCGCTACTATATAGATAAAAATTATATTTTCACATCGATGTTCATATAGTAAAGATTATATTTTTATCACGCTATTCTTCATATAAAGATTTCGCCTTTCCAAAAATAAAGTTTTTGCCTTTTCAAAAATAAAGTTTTCGCCTTTTCAAAAAATAAAGTTTTCGCCTTTTCAATAATAAAAAATCTAATCTTTGTTATAATAAAAATCGCAACTTTGATAAGGTAAAAATCATGTCTTTGAAATAAATAAAAATCATGTCTTTGAAATAAATAAAAATCATGTCTTTGTTTACTATGATAATGAAAACTGATTTTGCTTTAACTAAACAAATTAATTAAATAAAACTAATAAAAATAAAACACAAAAAAAAACTTACAGGGGGGTCTTCGTCGCGATTCGACTTCGAGGAGGGGGGGGTTCACCACCGTCGGAGGGGCTTCGGGTGGCTCGAGTGTGGGCGCTCGGGTAAGAAGAAGAGGGGCGGAGGTGGAGGAAGGAGGTGGCGCGGCTTCAATGGGGGTGCGGTGGTCTCGGGTTCCAGACGAAGAAAAAAGGGGGGGGGTTCGAGATTGGGGCTCGCGGCTTACGTGGGTGGCGGTGCTCCGTTGATGGGAGGGGCGGTAGTCTCAGGCGATGGGGAGCTAGGGCACAGCGGTGGCGGCTTTTTTTTTTTAATTTCTGTTCGATTTTTCTGAAGGAGGCGGGGAGAAGGAGAATAAAAGGAAGGGTAGGGGTTTAAGTGTAAATACATATTAATATTTTTATTTATTTTATTTTGCAAAAAGTTGACTTTCACATACGACCTCGAAACGAGGCCCACCGCCTGTCGTCTATAGCGTTTTACCCCCATTCCGAACACAATGGGATATGTATCATAGGCAGATTCGGCTGTTACAATCAGTTTCCGTTAAAATCAACATATAACTCTATATATTGAATTTGAACGCGCATTTCATTTTACCGGTGTCACATACTAACTAGAAAAATTCCAGAAAAATATTTTCTAGCTTCGTATTGACGATACGGTCCTAACAAAACTAGTTTCGTCAAATTCTGAGATCGTTGGAAAAATGGCTATTTTCCAGTCGATTAAAATCAACTGAAACTGGTCAAACGCGTTTTCCTTTGTCTCGCTCACATATTGATTCGAAATATTATGAAATTTGGAATCTAGCAATAACTTGACATTGCGGATCCAAAAAAAGTGGTTTCGTCGAAATCCGAGGTCGTTTGCAAAATTTCCATTTTTAAGGGCCTGAATTCCATAGCGACTATTCAGAATTTTCAACTGGACATATCTTTTGATTCCCGCTATGAAATTTTGATTTTTCGGATTCATTGGAAAAATATTCTCAATTAGATCCCAATGTTTTTGGTTTCGTTAAAATCCGGGTTGTTTTGCACCCGGTACATTCAATTGAAGTTTGAAATCGAATTATCGAACTACCGCGCCATTTTCAATTCCTTTTATAAATATAAATAATTATTTATATTCTAACGACAACGTATATAATATATACGTTCTAAATATATTCAAAATAAATTTCTCGTCGATATTATTTAAAATAATTCATTTTAAATAATCAAAATTCGCTAAAATTGCCAAAATAAAAATTTTAAACTGGCCCAGATTTTCGTGTTGTTACAATGGGCCGGTCCTCACCTAACTTTGGAGGATTGGCAATTCCTAAACACATGTTTCCCGATCCTAACAGACCTATATCCAAGGTGCCTCGCATTCCAACAACCACACAGGTGAAAAGTATATAAATGTCAGCCAGTGTAAGCACTGACACCACCACTAGCTAGAAAGAAACGTCGTGTTCTCCCAACGGTCTGTATCCCGTTTTTGACTCATACCGAGGTGTGAGGCTCGCGAATTCACGTTATACACAAAGCTATGCCGCACAGGTTGTTCTTTGATCATCAACCACAAGACTTTTCTTTTCAACAGAAGCCTTGATCATCTACCACTTAGGCGTGCCACACAGGCAATTCATGCCATGCGACTGATATCCATCGATATACAACCTTTGAGCTCGTACGTCTCAGAGAAGGGCGTTAAGCAAGAGAATAAATTCTCCGCCGCCAAATAGATGTATATTTAATAGAGATCAATAAACACAGAATAAAATCCAATGTCAGACACACAGTCCATTTACAAGTTCATTCTGGGTCTGAACGAAACCGGAGGCACTTTCCTCGCATATCCATCGATTTCCAAGTACGTCTGGACGATCACCAACTGATTCCCTCATCTTGGGTGTACAGCCCAATCAAGATCATCAGTAATCACCCAAACGATGTGAAGACTTCCGGTCTTCAACCACCGTCTTCATCTTCGACTTATCGCTGAATCGGTTATTCAAAATGGGTATAAACCCGGCCTTTCCGAATAACCCGCGTATATAATAAACATGTGTTACACAAACACAACATACGCCTCATTCCAATTCAGAATATTCTTTTATTCACAAAATCACATTCTTAGGGAAAGGTTCCCATTAATTTTATCAAAGATAAATTCTTCTAAATTTTTTCTTTAATCCTCCTTTGGATATCATTTCAAACCATTTTATGGTTTTCCAAACTAGTCGGGATTAGCGAACTACACCGAAGTAATTATTTATTTTATTTCCCAATCCCAACCTATTTATCCCATGGAGAAAACTGGTGATACTCCATATCTAACACCACGGTGTTATCGGTAAAATTAATTACCATTTCACGTTCAAATCTAATTAAAGATTTAATTATCGCTTTGGAGCAAAACTGGTGATAATCCATGCTCGATCCTTTCAATCCAATTAACGATTCATTAAAACTCCACTTAGTTTTAATCTTCCCAAAAATCAATAT
The DNA here is from genome assembly GCA_030737875.1 of Allium sativum. NCBI lineage: Eukaryota > Viridiplantae > Streptophyta > Magnoliopsida > Asparagales > Amaryllidaceae > Allium > Allium sativum. The sequence continues at coordinate 502,486,975 of CM060918.1, forward strand.
CTTGTCTTTAACTGGGTTAAAGAACCAATGTCATCTAAAACACGGTTCACGATAAACCCAAAATCACTTTCCATTGTTAATCGGGTTAAAGAACATGTGTTATTCAAAACACCGCTCACGATAAACCCAAAATCAAATTTAAATTCAATTCCAATTAAATATCATTTAATTGGTACACTTCATTAAATCTAAATAGAAAGATTTAATCTTTTTTCTCAACTGGGTTTAAGAACAGTGTTAATGAAGACACCATTCACGACAAACCCAAATCACTTTTGATATTAAATAGAAGGCTCTGAATAGAAAATATATCGGCTTATATTCAATATCAAATTCTACGACCAACAAATATCCTATTGGAAATAACGATATAAATATATCTTTCAAATTTCCACAACCATATATGTATAATAACAAAATCCAACATCGAAATATTTCGAAGACAATTTCGATTCAAATCCATTCCAATTCACGTATTGGAAATTCTGATTATTTTTAAAACCACTTCAAATTCAATTTATTTATTTCAAAAATAAATTGATTTTATTTCTAGTTCAAAACTAGTTCATTTCGATAAAAATCTATTTTTATCCTTTCAAATATGGAGTTTTTCATCCCAATTCTTCCCAAATCATTTCTTATGATTTTACACAAATTATTGATATTTTTAATAATTTTATCAAGGCTCGTACAGTCGATTTCCATCAACGGTCATCGAACTGCACTTACAGCGACCTTTTCTGAATTTGATTTGGATATAATTCCAAATCCAACCGTTAGATTTCAAATTTATAATATTCATTGGAAATCTCCTTTCGATACGAACCCAACGGTTCCGGTTTCAGGAGAATCCGACGGTCGGATCTCCCGTAACGTCAATTCGAAGTCAATGGTCGAAATTCACGAACTACCGCAGCGCGGCGCGTTCTATTCAGGCCATTATATATATATATATATATATATATAATATTATATATATTTCGTCGATTTCCTTCTAGAACATATTTTATAAATCGTTTTAAATTCGTTTTCGTAACGATTTCAACTTCATATTCAATTTCGAATCAAAATTGAATATTCCACATCATCGATATACAAATGATAATATTTTCAAAACGTCATATTTTGAAATCACTTCCTTTTCTATATTTATTATAAAAATGAATATAATCGATATAAATATCACTCACGTCAAAATGGCGCATCTCTAATCAACACGGCTTTATATATTTCAATAAATTCGTTATTCTATTCAACACATGAATATTTATTCTATTCAACACATGAATCCATATTTCTTTCAACACATGAATATTCTCAACACATGAGCACTGTCAACACGTGATTATTTTTGTTATTTAATATATTTTATAAAATTATGGTATCTATCGTTTGATTTTTAAATCAGACTCCAACCGTAAAGTAGTAAGAGAATGATTCACTAAGTATTAACCCTGAAGGCCGAAACCAATATCAGATCAATACCCAGGAAACCACTCGTCTTATCTATTTTCCAGTTAGTTTCTAACTTTAAATATGATAAAGATGTAAATTTTATTGTTAAAATATTTTACTCAACACATGATAAGTTTCAACACATGAATATTCTCAACACATGAGCATCGTCAACACATGACTATTTATTCCATTCAACACATGAATCTTTATTTTATAATATTCTTTATTTTCCCAATTGGAATGAGGCCCAATCAATTACCATATAATGTTAATTATATGGTTTCCATACAACACATGTATATAATAGCAACGATAAATAATCAACCATCATCCAAAGTGCACCACACAAATGCATAAGCATCAAATATAAATGATTAACGCTAACACAGTCTATCGACCAATCGATCGACATATAATTAAATAATTGGGATTAGTGTATGCCAAATATCATCCCAACACCCGTGTGGGGTTTCAATCCACCAACACTGAATATTATTTGTGCGGTTGGGCGATGTGTAAAATTTATCGTCCCAATCAATATCAGTCAAATGTGTGTATATAAACAAATCGTTCGATTTGTTTATATTAATTTATTTCATTTGTTATACACGTTAAAAATTCTATTTTTAACTATAAAAATATTTTTATTTCAATCCACATCACACAATCAACTACACATCAAAATCAAACAAACAAACAAGCCGTCCATGGTCTATGGACGACGGGTGTCGGGTGCTACTAAACACCGTCTGCATCCTAGTATATATTTTAAGTAGAAAATTTAATTGAAAGTGAGAAGTTCTCACCGACTAGTTAATCCAATACCACGACTCTTCATATGTAGAAGTCTTCGTCGTATGACACTTTCGTTGCCCGTATTCACTACATATATAAAAATCACATTTTTATTTCAACGCTATAGGGATAAAAATCACATTTTTATACTGCAACTATATAGATAAAATATTCTATTTTTATATCGCTACTATACAGATAAAAATTCTATTTTTATATCGCTACTATATAGATAAAAATTCTATTTTTATACAGCTACTATAATAAAGATCAAATTCTATTTTTATACAGCTACTATAATAAAGATCAAATTTTTATAATCTATATAATATAAAAATCATATTTTTACACTGCCTTCATGATAATAAAAATCAAAACTTTATTATTTAAAAATCATTTCTTTTCTACTTTAAACATCCCGCCTTTCCACTACTAAAAATCTAATCTTTCTATATTATAAAAATCGAACTCTTACTTCTCTACTTAAGTAAAAATCATATTTTTACTATTCTAACAAATATAAAAATCTCGTCTTTAACACTATAAAAATCTCGACTTTAACACTATAAAAATCTCGACTTTAACACTATAAAAATCTCGACTTTAACACTATAAAAATCTCGACTTTAACACTATAAAAATCTCGACTTTAACACTATACAAATCTAATGATTTCAGTTAAAAATCCTATGATTTCAGTTTTAAAAATGCATTGATTTCATGTTAAAAATCCTATGGTTTCATACAAAAAAACAAGGACAAAGGAGAAAGAAACTCACATCGTTCAGAGGGGGGGAAAGCACGCCGGAGTTGGTCGGGGAGGTGGCAGGTGCGGCGACGGCTCCTTTGGGTGCGAGGGCTTTAGTCAGACGAGGAGGAGGCGTGCGGGTTTCTTTTTTTAGAAGAAGAAGAAGGAGGGCGCGCGACACAAGGGGGTGGAGGAAGAGGAAGAAGGAGGGGAGGGGTGCTCCGCCGCTTGTGGAGGCGCTGCGATGGAGGGGGGCGTCGATGCTGTTAGGTTTTTTTTTTCTTTTTTCTTTTTGATTTTGAAAGTAACGGAGGGGGGGGGGGGGGGAGGTGGGTATAGGAGATAAGGGAGGGAGTTATATTTTTTAATTATTTTAATTATTTTAATTATTTAATTTCAGAAGGCAACTTTTTATTTCGAACTCAAAATCGAATCCACCGCCTGTCGCCCATAGCTAATTACCCCTATTCCGAACACAATGGGATAGGTATCGCAAGCTAATTCGATCGTTTCGATCAGTTTTCGTCAAAATCAAAGTATAACTCTATATATTGAATTTGAACGCGCATTTCATTTTACTGGGGCCACATACGAACTCTAAAAATTCCCGAAAAATATTTTCTTGCTTCGTATTGACGATACGGTCCTAACAAAACTAATTTCGTCAAATTCCGATACCGTTTGAAAAATGGCCATTTTCCAGTTGATTAAAATCAACTAAAACTGGTCAAACGCGTTTTCCTTTGCCACGCTCACATATTGATTCGAAAAATTATGAAAATTGGAATCTAGCAATAATTTGACATCACGGATCCAAGAAAGTGGTTTCGTCAAAAACCGAGGTCGTTTGCAAATTTTCCATTTTTAAGGGACAGAATTCCATAGCGACTATTCTGAAATTTAAACTGGACATATCTTTTGTTTCCCGCTATGAAATTTCAATTTTTCGGATTCGTTGGAAAGGTATTGTCAAATAGATTCAAATATTTTTGGTTTCACAAAAATCCGGTTTATTTTGAATCCTGTACATTCATTTGAAATTTGAAATCGAATTATCGAACTACCGCGCCATTTCCAATTCCTTTTGTAATTATAAATAATTATTTATATTCTAACGACGCTCTATATAAATATATACGTTCTAATTCTATTCAAAATAAATTTCTCGTCGCTATTATTTTATATAATCATTTTAAATATTCAAAATTCGTTAAAATTGCCAAAATAAAAATTTTAAATTGGCTCGCATTTCCGGGTTATTACAATCTCCCCCACTTAAAATTTTCGTCCCCGAAAAGGAACGAAGCCGAAAGTTGTTTAAAACATCAACTCAACTTCCATTATTTCTTATACGGCTTAAGTTCCTCAACTTTTCAGTTTCTAAGAACTTTTCAAAATTTTCAAAAATTTGGCTAACACCCTAAATTTCCTAAAAATTTCGCCATAACCTCCGCTGCACCGGGGACTTCGGGATATTTCATATAGCCTCCCATGGCCTTCTTCAATCCAAAAGAAAAAGAAAAAGCCAAGTGGCTAGCCAATCGGCTCATAAAATCATCATCACCCAAAGAAATACAATAAACATGTACCTATTTGTCGGACAAACAATTTTATTCTTCTGCTCTAGCCTCTTTGCTATGACCTGTTCAATGTAAATACATGTATATGCATGCAGTTGCAATCATTTTTCTATACAGTTCAATATTCAGTTCAATTAGGCTAAATGGTTCAAAATATCAAACAAATAAACAAACAACACAACCAGCAATCAATTAGTGGATTAACGTTTCAAATTCATAAATTTTAATATATATACAGAAAATCATGTCTTTGATGCCAAATCACAACAAATAATCCTATCTAATTTTGGTTCTCACACTAGTCTAATGGAAATATATAGATAGCACACCTTCGAAACACGAACATAAACTACTAATGTCATACGTCATCAGTAGTTTCATCTCCGGGCGACTAGAGTGTGATTCTATATCTATCTAGTATATTAAAACTTCGAATATACGTTCATGACGCGTATATGCAAAACCTTTATATACTCGATTGCCAAAATCAATATAAATAAAATATTCAAATACGTATAAAATGATTTAAATTTCAAAACAAAATTTGTCTTCATCATTATTTTAAAAATATACTCTTCACACTCGTCCTAGGATACTACTGATCCTATCTCTAACGAGTCATTCTAATTGGATATTACTAATCCAATATCTAATGAATTCTTTCGTTCGGTTGTAATGTGCCTTGTTCTCGAGCTCTGTAAACCAAAGCTCTGATACCACTGTGATAGCCCGTAACTTCCCCGGTAAGGAAAGCCCGGATTACCTTGAGAACATGACAAAATAGAACGCAAACAGAAGAACATTTCATTGTTTATTACACCAATTCCATCAGAATACAAGAATATACAGAGTATGAATAAATATTACACATTTGACAAATATCAGAGATTACAATAAATTACATAACAGCGGAAAAACAATACAAAACACAACTGAAAGTAATACACGGATACAGGGCTTTCCGAGCATCGTTCCAGCTGTAAATCAGGATCCTGTGAATATAAATCTGCAAAACCAAAACTACTAGCTTCCCGTGTCAAAAATAAGGGCACCCAGAGTTTAGGTTAAAACAATAAACTCTAGGTCAGTCATGGGACTGGTGTGAGAACTAAAACAGTTATAAATCTTTATTTTAAAAGAGAGTGATTCAAGGGACCACGCCGTATAACACGGAACGGGTTTCGTCCCAAGAATACCAGTGCATATATCAAAACAGCGCAATGCTTTTTGGAAAAATGAAGCTATTATAAGACCCAAGTCCCATCACACAATGCAACGCAAGCCGGAGGATAGGGTTTTCCCTTATAATAGCCAAACATGTTTGGTACGTTTAAAACAAATCATTTGATACTATAATAAGTGTATAGTGTCAAAACAATTTCAGTGATAAATATCAATCATAGACGGCATGGGTACCATATATCATGTCGCCATACTAGTTCTACAATTAAAACCGCAATATCACGTATTGGAAATTGGATTTCCGTCATGAGTCAAGGCAAGGGGCAAGCTCCTCTCCATTCGAGACACTCTAGCAAATGTCTCAGGACCCCACTATGATCCTTGGAATTGGTTGGGCTGGTCCTCACCTAACTTTGGAGGATTGGCAATTCCTGAACACACGTTTCCCGGTCCTAACAGACCTATATCCGAGGTGCCTCGCATTCCAACAACCACACAGGTGAAAAGTATATAAATTTCAGCTAGTGTAAGCACTGACACCACCACTAGCTAGAAAGAAACGTCGTGTTCTCCCAACGGTCCGTATCCCGTTTTTGACTCATACCGAGGTGTGAGGCTCGCAAATTCACGTTATACACAAAGCTATGCCACACAGGCTGCGCTTTGATCATCAACCACAAGACTTTTCTTTTCAACAAAAGCCTTGATCATCTGCCACTTAGGCGTGCCACACAGGCAATTCATGTCATGCAACTGATATCCATCGTTATATAACCTTTGAGCTCGTACGTCTCAGAGAAGGGCGTTAAGCAAGAGAATAAATTCTCCGCCGCCAAACAGATGTATATTTAATGGAGATCAATCAACACAGAATAAAATCCAATGTCAGACACACAGTCCATTTACAAGTTCGTTCTGGGTCTGAACGAAACCGGAGGCACTTTCCTCGCATATCCATCGATCTCCAAGTACGTCTGGACGATCACCAACTGATTCCCTCATCTTGGGTGTACAGCCCAATCAAGATCATCAATAATCACCCAAACGATGTGAAGACTTCAGGTCTTCAACCACCGTCTTCATCTTCGACTTATCGCCGAATCGGTTATTCAGAATGGGTACAAACCCGGCCTTTCCGAATAACCCGCGTATATAATAAACACGTGTTACACAAACACAACATACGCCTCATTCCAATTCAGAATATTCTTTTATTCGCAAAATCACATTCTTAGGGAAATGTTCCCATTTATTTTATCATAGATAAATTCTTCTAAATTTATTCTTTAATCCTCCTTTGGATATCATTTCAAACCATTTTATGGTTTTCCAAACTAGTCGGGATTAGCAGACTACACCGAAGTAATTACTTATTTTATTTCCCAATCCCAACCTATTTATCCCATGGAGAAAACTGGTGATACTCCATATCTAACACCATGGTGGTATCGGTAAAATTAATTACCATTTCACTTTCAAATCTAATTAAAGATTTAATTATCGCTTTGGAGCAAAACTGGTGATACTCCATGCTCGATCCTTTCTATCTAATTAAAGATTCATTAAAACTCCACTTAGTTTTAATCTTCCCAAAAATCAATATCCTGTCTTTAACTGGGTTAAAGAACCAATGTCATCTAAAACACGGTTCACGATAAACCCAAAATCACTTTCCATTGTTAATCGGGTTAAATAACAGGTGTTAGTCAAAACACCGCTCATGATAAACCCAAAATCAAATTTAAATTCAATTCCAATTAAATATCATTTAATTGGTACACTTCATTAAATCTAAATAGAAAGATTTAATCTTTTTTCTCAACTGGGTTTAAGAAAGTGTTAATGAAGACACCATTCACGACAAACACAAATCACTTTTGATATTAAATACAAGGCACTGAATAGAAAATATATCGACTTATATTCAATATCAAATTCTACAACCAACAAATATCGTATTGGAAATAATGATATAAATATATCTTTCAAATTTCAACAACCATATCTGTATAACCACAAAATCCAACATCGAAATATTTCGAAGACAATTTCGATTCAAATCCATTCCAATTCACGTATTGGAAATTCTGATTATTTTTAAAACCACTTCAAATTCAATTTATTAATTTCAAAAATAAATTGATTTTATTTCTAGTTCAAAACTAGTTCATTTCGATAAAAATCTATTTTTATCCTTTCAAATATGGAGTTTTTCATCCCAATTCTTCCCAAATCATTTCTTATGATTTTACACAAATTATTGATATTTTTAATAATTTTATCAAGGCTCGTACAGTCGATTTCCATCAACGGTCATCGAACTGCACTTACAGCGACCTTTTCTGAATTTGATTTGGATATAATTCCAAATCCAACCGTTAGATTTCAAATTTATAATATTCATTGGAAATCTCCTTTCGATACGAACCCAACGGTTCCGGTTTCAGGAGAATCCGACGGTCGGATCTCCCGTAACGTCAATTCGAAGTCAATGGTCGAAATTCACGAACTACCGCAGCGCGGCGCGTTCTATTCAGGCCATTATATATATATATATATTTCATCGATTTCCTTTTAAAACGTATTTTATAAATCGTTTTAAATTCGTTTTCGAAAAGATTTCAACTTCATATTCAATTTCGAATCAAAATTGAATATTCCACATCATCGATATACAAATGATAATATTTTCAAAACGTCATATTTTGAAATCACTTCCTTTTCTATATTCATTATAAAAACGAATATAATCGATATAAATATTGCTCACATCAAAATGGCGCATCTCTAATCAACACGGCTTTATATATTTCAATAAATTCGTTATTATATTCAACAAATGAATATTTATTCTATTCAACACATGAATCTATATTTCTTTCAACACATGAATATTCTCAACACATGAGCAATGTCAACACATGACTATTTTTGTTATTTAATATATTTTATAAAATTATGGTATCTATCGTTTGATTTTTAAATCAGACTCCAACCGTAAAGTAGTAAGAAAATGATTCCCTAAGTATTAACCCCGAAGGCCGAAACCAATATCAGATCAATACCCAGGAAACCACTCATCTTATCTATTTTCCAGTTAGTTTCGAACTTTAAATATGATAAAGATGTAAATTTTATTGTTAAAATATTTTACTCAACACATGATAAGTTTCAACACATGAATATTCTAAACACATGAGCATCGTCAACACATGACTATTTATTCCATTCAATACATGAATCTTTATTTTATAATATTCTTTATTTTCCCAATTGGAATGAGGCCCAATCAATTACCATATAATGTTAATTATATGGTTTCCATACAACACATATATATAATAGCAACGATAAATAATCAACCATCATCCAAAGTGCACCACACAACTGCATAAGCATCAAATATAAATGATTAACGCTCACACAGTCTGTCGACCAATCGATCGACATACAATTAAATAATTGGGATTAGTGTATGCCAAATATCATCCCAACACCCGTGTGGGGTTTCAATCCATCAACACTGAATATTATTTGTGCGGTTGGGCGATGTGTAAATTTTATCGTCCCAATCAATATCAGTCAAATGTGTGTATATAAACAAATCATTCGATTTGTTTATATTAATTTATTTCATTTGATATACACGTTAAAAATTCTATTTTTAACTATAAAAATATTTTTATTTCAATCCACATCACACAATCAACTACACATCAAAATCAAACAAACAAACAAGCCGTCCATGTTCTGTGGACGACGGGTGTCGGGTGCTACTAAACACCGTCTGCATCCTAGCATATATTTTAAGTAGAAAATTTAATTGAAAGTGAGAAGTTCTCACCGACTAGCTAATCCAATACCACGACTCTTCATATGTAGAAATCTTCGTCGTCTGACACTTTCGTTGCCCGTATTCACTACATATATAAAAATCACATTTTTATTTCAACGCTATAGGGATAAAAATCACATTTTTATACTGCAACTATATAGATAAAATATTCTATTTTTATATCACTACTATACAGATAAAAATTCTATTTTTATATTGCTACTATATAGATAAAAAATCTATTTTTATACAACTACTATAATAAAGATCAAATTCTATATAATAAAGATCAAATTTTTATAATCTATATAATATAAAAATCATATTTTTACACTGCCTTCATGATAATAAAAATCAAAACTTTATTATTTAAAAATCATTTATTTTCTACTTTAAACATCCCGCCTTTCCACTACTAAAAATCTAATCTTTCTATATTATAAAAATCGAACTCTTACTTCTCTACTTAAGTAAAAATCATATTTTTACTATTCTAACAAATATAAAAATCTCATCTTTAACACTATAAAAATCTCGACTTTAACACTATAAAAATCTCGACTTTAACACTATAAAAATCTCGACTTTAACTCTATAAAAATCTAATGATTTCAGTTAAAAATCCTATGATTTCAGTTTTAAAAATCCATTGATTTCATGTTAAAAATCCTACGGTTTCATACAAAAAAACAAGGACGAAGGAGAAAGAAACTCACATCGTTCAGAGGGGGAAAGCACGCCGGAGTTGGTCGGGGAGGTGGCAGGTGCGGCGATGGCTCCTTTGGACGCGAAGGCTTTGGTCAGACGAGGAGGAGGTGTGCGGATTTCTTTTTTTCAGAAGAAGAAGAAGGAGGAGGAGGGCGCGCGGCACGAGGGGGTGGAGGAAGAGGAAGAAGGAGGGGAGGGGGGCTCCGCCTCCTGTGGAGGCACTGCGATGGGGGGGGGGGGGCGTCGATGCTGTTAGTTTTTTTTTCTTTTTGATTTTTGATTTTGAAAGTAACGGGGGGGGGGGTATAGGAGATAAGGGAGGGAGTTATATTTTTTTAATTATTTAATTTCAGAAGGCAACTTTTTATTTCGAACTCAAAATCGAACCCACCGCCTGTCACCCATAGCTAATTACCCCCATTCCGAACACAATGGGATATGTATCGCAGGCTGATTCGATCGTTTCGATCAGTTTTCGTCAAAATCAAAGTATAACTCTATATATTGAATTTGAACGCGCATTTCATTTTATTGGGGCCACATACGAACTCTAAAAATTCCCAAAAAATATTTTCTGGCTTCGTATTGACGATACGGTCCTAACAAAAATAATTTCGTCAAATTCCGAGACCGTTTGAAAAATGGCCATTTTCCAGTCGATTAAAATCAACTAAAACTGGTCAAATGCGTTTTCCTTTGCCACGCTCACATATTGATTTAAAAAATTATGAAAATTGGAATCTAGCAATAATTTGACATCACAGATCCAACGAAAGTGGTTTCGTCGAAAACCGAGGTCGTTTGCAAAATTTCCATTTTTAAGGGCCAGAATTCCATAGCGACTATTCTGAAATTTCAACTGGACATATCTTTTGATCCCCGCTATGAAATTTCGATTTTTCGGATTCGTTGGAAAGGTATTATCAAATAGATTCAAATATTTTTGGTTTTCCTAAAATCTGGTTTATTTTGAATCCTGTACATTCATTTGAAATCGAATTATCGAACTACCGCGCCATTTCCAAATCCTTTTATAATTATAAATAATTATTTATACTCTAACGACGCTCTATATAAATATATACATTCTAATTCTATTCAAAATAAATTTCTCGTCGCTATTATTTGAAATAATCATTTTAAATATTCAAAATTCGTTAAAATTGCCAAAATAAAAATTTTAAATTGGCTCGCATTTCCGGGTTATTACAGGCCGCCAAGATTTCCACCTCATCCCAGAAAGTGGGCCCATCCAATGTGTAAGAACATAAGGTACAACCCAAAGGGTTGCAAAGTCCAGGCGAGAACATGGATAAGCCGGTAGTTGGAGGTGAATAAGAAGGTGAAGCAGAAGGTCTTTTAGAGGGCCCGTTAGGAGGAGAGGGTTCCAGTGGTAACCAGGAAGGCATTTTTGTAGCGCCGGACATAATGGGAGAAACTACGATTCTTGAGAATCCCCTTGATTCGGTCGCCTCACGGATAGATGAAACATCATTGTGGCGAATCTATACAAAATATGGAATGCCTATGGATGAAGTTATGGTTCACGGAAGGGAAGATAGGGCGCACGCTCCTCCAAAAGAGCGTACAGCTTGGAACATGCATATGTGTTCCTTCGAATGCGTGGCCCTGTCCTACTCGTATATTCGACATATTCTATATTTCCTCCGATTAGCGTCAACGTAGCTTCATCCGAACGCTTATGCTTTCTTTCTTGGAACCTACATCCTTTATGTTGAATGGCTAGGCATTGAACCGACTGGGAAGTCATTAGATATCTCTATTCTTTGAAGAAGAGAAACAGTATGTCCCTTCCTTCATATACATGGAGACGTAGCCCAATAGTCGCTTTATCCTGGGAGCGTGGAACAAGCTCAACTACTTTAAGGATGATTGGTTCTACGTTCGATGCCCACCAGGATTTGTGAGGAGATGGTTTCACTACAAGAAATCTGCCCATTCATAGTGTTAAAAAAATGCTATGATAACCTTTTAACAGCGTTTTGATGAATGTTGTCTACCGACAGGTTGTTATAGGTCATGGAAATATCACAATACATACCAAAACGCTGTAGAAAATTGACATACTACAGCGTTTCAAACGGCGTTGTGCTTATGTTTATACATCGTTTTATGTTATTGTGTTTTCATTTTGTATCATAGCATTTTTCCATATATCACAACGTTTATGGATGTTTACATGCTCTATATTCTACAACATTTTGTTTGATGTTCAGATTTTTTTTTACAACGTTTTTGGTTTCTATAGAGTTTTTGAGGCACATCTAACACAACATTTATCGTTTTCAATAGCATTTTAACATAGTGCATATATGTTCAAAATAATCACTAAATTCAAACAACACAAAATAATTATAATCCTAAAACTCTGTCACATAAGTTACAATAATTCTATACAACAAATAGATGATAATCATACATAACATTTTGTAATCAATGTTCCCATCAAAGATGTTACTAACATGTTTTTACAAAAAATGCTTACTAAGAAAAATAAAATATGAATCGCTGAATGTCCAAGCTCGTGTGCTCCAAAGTTGAATTTCCTACACGGGAAAAAAATTTAAAATTAAATCCTAAAATTCATAATCATGGGCACCAACAAGGAAACACCAGATGCACCAAAATGTGGTCTGCTACACCACTGACTGGTGAAGTGCACCAATATGGTGCATTTAAATACAACAGTGCAGCAGATGCACCACTGCTGTGTGCACATTTGCAATACTGGTGCAGTGCTATAATGACCCGTATTTTCTACGACATATAATTAACTTATTTAATTATATAAATAGTGGTTTAGAATTCAAAAGGTCGTTGAATATAATAATAGGGAATATTTAATTAAAATAATAATTAAATAATATATTTAATTCTGAAATAATCAGAATGGGCTGAAAGGGCGATATGGTATGAATTGGGAAATTCGAAATATATAATTTAGTTTAGAGTTTAATTATAATAACAAAATATTATATAAACGACAGTTTGAACGTATAATTATATTATAATTATAATCGAGCTCGAAATGGCGCTGCAGTTCATAAATTGGTGATTCGAACTTCAAACGAATATACAGAAGGCGTTTTAAATCGGATTTCTGTGAAACAAGAAACGGTATGAGCTGGTGAAGTATATTTTTCTAATGGAGGAGAAAAATCGGGATTTCGTCGTATAGATTTTGATTTATGTCCAAATCAAATTTTAGAAAAGTCGCTGTGGAATTCCTTTATAATTTATAAAGGAATTATTTATATTTTAAAAAGGAATTTCATTATAAATCGAATATCGATTTAATCGGGATTTGAAATATCGAGTTAGAAATTCATATAGGATTATTCTGAAGTTGTATGATATTCTGTTGGGAATATATACGATAATATTTATTTTTAAATATTAAATTTAATTGTTTTTAAATATATTTCTATATTTAAAAAGGGTTATTTAGAGCTTTAAAAATAGCCAGTTTTGCAAAAGACCTCAGAATTCGACGAAACTAATTTTGTTAGATCCGCAATATTAAATTTATGTTGGATTTCAATTTCCGTGATTTTTGAAGTCAGTATGTGGCCGTACCGATTTTTAATGTGAAAAACAGTCAGTATTTTGACGGTTAAAAATACGCTGTGTGAGCAAACGGAGTCGGAATTCGACGAAACCAGTTTCGTTGGGACCGTAATGTCGAACTCTAGCTGCATGTCCAGTTTCGTGATTTTTGGGTATCATGTGTGACCATACGAATTTTCAGAAGTCAGAAACGAATATAAAATGAAAAATAAAATATCCTAATTCATATACTTTGTCAAAATGAGGGCCACCTATCCCCTTTTTCAGCTGCACACAAGAATATGACCCCCTATAAAATCATCCTCATTTGAGCCGCCACATTTTCCATTTCCAGCAAAAAGAATTCTCCTTTGAAAATCAAACACAAATCCAAATAAAATCAATAAATTCCTAGATCAATATATTTGTACTCGCAAGTGGACTTTCTTCATTCTCATGCCGGTTTTATATGGTGCGACGCTCGTTTTCCTCCGCTAGAAAATGTACAGCATCCTACGGCAGGTTCGTTCTCGAAGTTAAGGCATTGATTAATGTTTTAGGGGTTGTATTCTTGTTTGTCGGAGAGATTAGCACCTAATGGTGGTTTTTGGTGAGATTCGGGGTTCAAAGATGTCGCACCTTGTATTTTGGGGGGAAGCGGCTAAGGACTGTCGTGTTTTGATTCAAGTGAGCGGAATAAAGAGGACCAGCATGGTTAGAGAGAAGAGAGGAAGAGGAGTTTGCCGGCGCTTTCGGTTGGAAAATGTGTGGAGAGATGGGAGGGCGGTTTGAGGTGGAAGAATCGAATGGTGGAGGAGGATACACAGGAGCTCACGGCTTGATTTTTGGGGAAGAAGGTTTTAAAGAGCGATCTGGGCTTTTGGGTAGGTGATGGGCCGAAAAATTCAAGGGTTAGCCCTATATTGGAATAAAAGAAATTTAATTAGTTTAATTTAAATAAATTAATGTATTAGCTTTAATTTACTGTAACTTCCTCATACATTATCAGAATTCGGTGAAACTAGATCCGTTGGGATCGTATAGACGAGAGCTACCCAATGGAACTGACGGGAAGTCCATCGGAGCTCGTTACAATTTATGGCAAAATAAATTGTCCGTCTGAATCAAATCGAGCGATGGTTATCGTTATCAACGATGATCGTCCAATGTGAGTAAAACTCACCAACTCTGAACAGTTATATTTTATAACGTATTTTTAGGACTGTTAATCATCTGTTGATTGCTGTGTGTTAACTGTTTGGTTGAATTGCTTGTGTATTGGTTGAAATCATAGATAACGATATATAGATATAAATCGTTAATCAAATATTGATACTGTTTAACAGAATATTTCATATTGAAATGAAATCGATATTAATGATATTGTTTAACATCTGTGATGCAGGGAAACAGGTCGGAGGAACCCCATTGGATTCCTCAACATTTATTTTACTATTTTTCATATATTGTGATATATGATGTGATATATAATCTATTGTTGATTATGTGTGTTTGAACGATATCGATCACTGTTGTTTGGTATTTTAAATACCATAAGGAAACCCTGGGGTGAAAAAGGAAAATTTCAACAACTATATTGAAATAAAATATTATATAAAATCGAAAGATTTTATATAGAAGGAAGATTTCAAAATGTATATTGAAATAGAATATTTATAAAATCAAAGGATTTTATATAAAGGAATATTTATAAAATCAAGGGATTTTATAAAGGAAATTATTTGTAAAACAAATATAAAGGAAATTATTTTAAAACAAATATAAAGGGAATATATTTGTAAAACAAATATAAAGGACGATATTTGCAAAACAAATAGAAAGAGAAATATTTGTAAAACATTTACAAATAGAATTTAAGAGGAAATATTTGTAAAACATTTACTAATAGATTAAATGGAAATATTTATTTATTGGAAATAAATAGAATGTTATAAACGAGATATTTATTTGTTAAATAAATAGGAAAGATAAAGGAAATATTAATTTGTTAAATAAATAGAAAAGATTAAAGAAATAGTTATTTGTTAAGTAAACAAATAGAAAAGGAATAATTCAAAGGAGATAATCCAAAGGAGATAATCCAAAAGAGATAATTCAAAAGAGATAATTCAAAGGAGATAATCCAAAGGAGATAATCCAAAAGAGATAATTCAAAGGAGATAATTCAAAGGAGATGATCCAAAGGAGATAATCCAAAAGAGATAATTCAAAGGAGATAATCCAAAGGAGATAATACAAAGGAGATAATTCAAAAGGAAATGATTCAAAGTATTTAATTCAAAAGAGTAAATCGAAATGAGTTAATCGAATATTAGTTAACCAGTTAGAGTTAACCAGTTAGAGTTAATCAGTTAGAATTAACCAGTTAGAGTTAACCAGTTAGAGTTAATCAGTTAGAATTAATCAGTTAGAGTTAATCAGTTAGAATTAATCAGTTAGAGTTAATCGGTTAGAATTAATCAGTTAGAGTTAACCAGTTAGAGTTAGAGTTAACCAGTTAGAGTTAACCAGTTAGAGTTATTCAAATGGAGTAAATCGAGTAAAGTTATCGAACATCGCTTATTAGAAGAAGAGTTACTGAATATAGTTTATTCGAGAAGAGTTATCGAATATAGTTTATTCGAGAAGAGTTATCGAATATAGTTTATTCGAGAAGAGTTATCGAATATAGTTTATTCGAGAAGAGTTATCGAATGTAGTTTATTCGAATAGAATTAAAGGAGTATCGAATATAGTTTATTCGAAGTGAAAAGAGTTAATCAAAAAGAGTTAATCAAATTTGAGTTAATCGAATATTAGTGATTCGAATAAAGTTAAAAAGGAGTTATCGAATATTAGTTATTCGAATAGAGTTAAATAGAGTTATCGAATATTAGTTATTCAAATAGAGTTAAATGGAGTTAAATAGAGCTAATCAAATATTAGTTATTCGAATAGAGTTAAAGGAAAGGGTATCGATGTTAGTAAATCGAAAGGAGTTATCGATGTTAGTAAATCGAAAGGAGTTATCGATTATAGTTTAATCGAAAGGAGTATCGATTATAGTTTAATCGAAAGGAGTTATCGATTATAGTTTAATCGAAAGGAGTTATCGATTATTGTTTAATCGAAAGGAGTTAATCGATGTTAGTAATCGAAAGGAGTTAATTGATGTTAGTAATCGAAAGGAGTTAATCGAATTTAGTCATTCAAAGTGAGATTATCGAATATAAGTTATTCGAAAGAAGGTTATCGAATATAGTGTATTCGAAAGAAAGGAGGTTATCGAATATATTGTATTCGAAAGAAAGGAGATTATCGAATATAGCACATTCGAAAGAAAGAGATCGAATATAGTTTATTCGAAAGAGTGAATTATCGAATATAAATTATTCTAAGAGCGATAATCGAATATAATTTATTCGAAGAGAGAAAACCGAATATAGGTTATTCGAAGGAGAGTTAATCAAATGGAGATTACTCGAAGAGAGTTAATCGCCGAATTCGATTATATCGAATTCGGGAAAGTACTTATACTTTCCGGTGTTTAAATCAAGATTTTTTTATTTATAAGTTAGGTGTTTATTTATTTATTCACATTAAAGAATAAAAGTTATAATTGAAGTTAGATATTTCGAAAGTAGGGATTATAACATTATCGTTGTAATCATTGTTTTCAATAAAGAAGTGGATTCATAAATAGAATCCGAGAGTTACGCAAGGAAGTTTGTTAAAGATTTAAAAGATAAACTTTGACTATTTAGAAGTTAAAACGTTGTTCAGTTAAGGTCTGAGAGGTAATTATACCCCAACTTGATTGACTTCCTTCTTAACTAAGGAATGGTAAGGTTTGATCGTGAAGGAGTTTGGAAATGTTTTCCAAATAAGAATTAGAAATGTTTTCTGATAATAGAAAATAAGAATTTAGAATATATGGAAACAGGAAATGACAAATAAATTAATGATAAATTAATTTAAAGGATAAAAGTTGATTGGTGATTGATCGATGAAATTTCCATCTGGAAATAAGATCGTTGTTTGCGTACGTGTTTTTCTTTGATAGTTAACTCATTGACTATCGAAGTTTTTGACCATTTTAACGTTGTTAATATGGAGAGACCGATTGGATTATTATCCGAAGAACCATTATGTATTGGCATAAGCGTTGCGAATCATGTATGCCAAAGATAATTGAAGACGGAGTAAAGTGCAAGGACTATTGTATAAATCTTAGGTAAAGATTGCCTAAGATGGTTGTACTGAATAGTGCCTTCGGTTTGTCCAGTCCCAGGATGACCTGTATGGAAGAATGTCTGACAGAGTATATCTAAAGGATCGCGTAAGTTGATCTCTTCAAACGTATTTACATTTGGTGGCGAAGGAATCCGTTTCTCTTAGTTGTATACCCGTTGTATTTTTGGGGAAATCAATTTGTGATTTGGCGGGTATGACGATGTGACATTCAAAGTGAATAAACGTGTGATCTGTCAGAGATAAGCGTGGCCTCTAGCCTCACAATCGGGAAATGACAGAAATCAGGCAGGCAGCATGGCTATGTAGGTCGCACCTATTAGGGTGTATAATCACCTGATCTGGAGTTTCATTTACTTCTAAAAATCTATTGTCGATGCTGTCCCATTCGGGAACGGTTGCTGATCCCAACCGTTGGTGATATACATTCGATACACTCAAGAGAAATGAGTGGTCGGTCATGTGTGGTCGGGTTGCAAGATGTTCTTGTTGAACCCAGTGTATTCCTCTCTAGAGGTACACTAGCGAAAGGTGGTTCCATACCTTGTCATAGTTGGAAATCCATTACCCAATACGTGCTTGCAGTTTCGATTGTATACTATATATGTAGAACGCGAGATGAAAGCGTTTCTGCTAGATGATTATTATATTGTGGTTGATAGACATTATTATAATATCAAAAGGTTTTTGATATAAAGATATTTTGGATTCTCATACGGGAAAAACCCGTTCCGTCATACGGCATGGTCTTATGAGATATCATTTAATGGCTCAACCTGTTTTAAACTGTTTTACTCATACCAATCCATGTTGCGTGCTTAGTGCATGTGCGCATGATAGGGGGTTCTCACTTTTTGTTAGGTGGCGAATGGGAGACTCTTACCCCTACATGTCCCGAAAATGAGGGTTGGTTGTGAAGTCGAAAGGCTGGCAGTAAAATATGGACTGGGGTACCAATGTAAGCCACAATGGGGTATTACCTTGCTGCTTTGGGGATTGGGGGAGAGGATGGTTGCAAAGCCTACTTGAACCTAAAAACCGGGTCGCTAAAGTTGGTATCAGAGCTTAAGTTAAGTATTACCTTGGCTCTGTGGCGTGACTCGGTAGAGATAGGATTAGTAACACTCTAGATTGAGTTGAGTGTATATATACGAGTGAACGTATTTGTTATTCAATATAAAATGATTTTTATATTGTGGAGATTTATTGGTTGAGTTTTTTATGAGTTCTGGTCGATCAGTTTGATCCACTGTATCGGTAGGGGTTTATAAACACTCGATGATGGGTCGACCCGATATGTTTTGAAAAGAGGGTAAATTAAAATAAGTTTACCCAAAGTATATCTTGATATAGAGAAGAAATATATATTGGAATTATAATATATTGGTTGTTATTATAATCGAGTAAGATTATAAATTGAAATGGATGTAAGTAACCAATCAGAAATCATATAAGAGAAACATATGAAATTCGATGAATTGAATCTGAAATTTGAATCAGAATTGGGATTAAAACCCTGAAAATTTGGAAAGGTGTTTGTAAATGGATTTGAATTGAATATATGAGAATTTTAAAATCCTGGGAGATTTTAAATTGTTTTACAAGAATTGCGAATGGAATTTTGAATGTATTTCAAAATAGAAGTGATTGTAAATGATTTTGAAAAGTGATATAGTATTGAACTCACTCCGGTAGCTATGAAATAACCCTGATGATGTTGGCCACATCATCAGTGTTCATTTCGAGTTTATAAGTGACGGATTACTACCAAAGATACTGTTTTGAATTTGTTATGGGAAAAACAAGTTGTGTTGAATTTCAAAAAGGAGAAATTTGATTTTGAAAAGCAAAGCTGTTTAAAATTCCCAGGAAGAGATTGTTCGAATTAAAAACCAGATTATATAGAAATTTGTGAAAGCAAATTGGAATTAAGAATAAAGCCAGTTAAGTGGTAACTGAATTGGATTAGAATTGGTTTGGTAAAATAAGAGTTTGGTATCGAGAATAAAACTTGAGTTTGAAATGAAAATTTGGCTTAGTAAAAAGCGAATGGTTGTGTTGGAGATAAAAGTGATTGCAGAAATTGATTGGGATAACATTGGTATATGCTGAGTTGATAGCGTATGGAAGTGATAGAGTTGATATACCCGACAAAAAGGTACAAGTTTATATTTCTATTGGATATAAGATTTATGAGCTAAATTGGCAAGCCGCTTGGCTGTTTGATTTTCTTTTGGGTTGGAGATGGCCCAGAGAGGCGAGTTGGAGTTTGACCTATTGACTAGTACAAAGGAGATGCTGGCGAAATTTTTCGAAAAGTAAAGGTGTTAGAAAATTTTCAGGATTTTTGAAAATTTTCGTTGATAAGGATTAACTAATATTTTAATTAAAATTAAATTGGTTCAGTTGAGATTGAAGTTAAAGAAGTGAACAAATAAGTTCTAACCGGTCAACAGGGTTTGTTTTCTACCTTAGCAATTTCAAGGACGAAATTATTTTAAGTGGGGAAGAATGTAATGACCCGTATTTTCTACGATATATAATTAACTTATTTAATTATATAAATAGTGGTTTAGAATTCAAATGGTTGTTGAATATAATAATAGGGAATATTTAATTAAAATAATAATTAAATAATATATTTAATTCTGAAATAATCAAAATGGGCTGAAATGGCGATATGGTATGAATTGGGAAATTCGAAATATATAATTCAGTTTAGAGTTGAATTATAATAACGAAATATTATGTAAAAGACAGTTTGAACGTATAATTATATTATAATCGAGCTCGAAATGACGCTGCAGTTCGTAAATTGGTGATTCGAACTTCAAACGAATATACAGAAGCCGTTTTAATTTGGATTTCTGTGAAACAAGAAACGGTAGGAGCTGGTGAAGTATATTTTTCTAATGGAAGAGAAAAATCGGGATTTCGTCGTATAGATTTTGATTTATGTCCAAATCAAATTTTAGAAAAGTCGCTGTGGAATTCCTTTATAATTTATAAAGGAATTATTTATATTTTAAAAAGGAATTTCATTATAAATCGAATATCGATTTAATCGGGGTTTGAAATATCGAGTTAGAAATTCATATAGGGTTATTCTGAAGCTGTATGATATTCTGTTGTGAATATATACGATAATATTTATTTTTAAATACTAAATTTAATTGTTTTTAAATATATTTATATATTTAAAAAGGGTTATTTAGAGCTTTAAAAATAGCCAGTTTTGCAAACGACCTCAGAATTCGACGAAACTAATTTTGTTGAATCCGCAATAATAAATTATTGTTAGATTTAAATTTCCGTGACTTTTGAAGTTAGTATGTCGCCGTACCGATTTTTAATGTGAAAAACAGTCAGTATTTTGACGGTTAAAAATACGTTGTGTGAGCAATCAGAATCGGAATTCGACAAAACCAGTTTCGTTGGGACCGTAATGTTGAACTCTAGCTGCATGTCCAGTTTCATGGTTTTTGGGTATCATGTGTGACCACACGAATTTTTAGAAGTCAGAAACGAATATAAAATGAAAAATAAAATATCCTAATTCATATACATGGTCAAAATGAAGGCCACCTATCCCCTTTTTCAGCCGCACACAAGAATATGACCCCCTATAAAATCATCCTCATTTGAGCCGCCACATTTTCCATTTCCAGCAAAAAGAATTCTCCTTTGAAAATCAAACACAAATCCAAATAAAATCAATAAATTCCTAGATCAATATATTTGTACTCGCAAGTGGACTCTCTTCGTTCTCATGCCGGTTTTATATGGTGCGACGCTCGTTTTCCTCCGCTGGAAAATGTACAGCAATCCTATGACAGGTTCGTTCTCAAAGTTAAGGCATTGATTAATGTTTTAGGGGTTGTAATCTTGTTTGTCGGAGAGATTAGCACCTAATGGTGGTTTTTGGTGAGATTCGGGGTTCAAAGATGTCGCACCTTGTATTTTGGTGGGAAGCGGCTAAGGACTGTCGTGTTTTGATTCAAGCGAGTGGAATAAAGAGGACCAGCATGGTTAGAGAGAAAAGAGGAAGAGGAGTTCGCCGGTGCTTTCGGTTGGAAAATGTGTGGAGAGATGGGAGGGCGGTTTGAGGTGGAAGAATCGAATGGTGGAGGAGGATACACAGGTGCTCACGGCTTGATTTTTGGGGAAGAAGGTTTTAAAGAGCGGTCTGGGCTTTTGGGTAGGTGATGGGCCGAAAAATTCAAGGGTTAGCCCAATATTGGAATTAAAGAAATTTAATTAGTCTAATTTAAATAAATTAATGTATTATCTTTAATTTACCGTAACTTCCTCATACATTATCAGAATTCGGCGAAAAAAGATCCGTTGGGATCGTATAGACGAGAGCTACCCAATGGAACTGACGGGAAGTCCATCGGAGCTCGTTACAATTTATGGCAAAATAAATTGTCCGTCTGAATCAAATCGAGCGATGGTTATCGTTATCAACGATGATCGTCCAATGTGAGTAAAACTCACCAACTCTGAACAGTTATATTTTATAACGTATTTTTAGGACTGTTAATCATCTGTTGATTGCTGTGTGTTAACTGTTTGGTTGAATTGCTTGTGTAATGGCTGAAATCATAAATAACGATATATAGATATAAATCGTTAATCAAATATTGATTCTGTTTAACAGAATATTTCACATTGAAATGAAATCGATATTAATGATATTGTTTAACATCTATGATGCAGGGAAACAGGTCGGAGGAATCCCATTGGATTCCTCAACATTTATTTTACTGTTTTTCATATATTGTGATATATAATCTGTTGTTGATTATGTGTGTTTGAATGATATCGATCACTGTTGTTTGGTATTTTAAATACCGTAAGGAAACCCTGGGATGTAAAGGAAAATTTCAATAACTATATTGAAATAAAATATTATATAAAATCGAAAGATTTTATATAGAAGGAAGATTTCAAACTTTATTTTGAAATAGAATATTTATAAAATCAAGGGATTTTATAAAGGAAATTATTTGTAAAACAAATATAAAGGAAATTATTTGTAAAACAAATATAAAGGGAATATATTTGTAAAACAAATATAAAGGAAGATATTTGCAAAACAAATAGAAAGATAAATATTTGTAAAACATTTACAAATAGAATTTAAGAGGAAATATTTGTAAAACATTTACAAATAGATTAAATGTAAATATTTATTTATTGGAAATAAACAGAATGTTATAAACGAGATATTTATTTGTTAAATAAATAGGAAAGATAAAGGAAATATTTATTTGTTAAATAAATAGAAAAGATTAAACAAATAAAAAAGGAATAATTCAAAGGCGATAATCCAAAGGAGATAATCCAAAAGAGATAATTCAACGGAGATAATCCAAAAGAGATAATTCAAAAGAGATAATTCAAAGGAGATAATCCAAAGGAGATAATCCAAATGAGATAATTCAAAGGAGATAATTCAAAGGAGATCATCCAAAGGAGATAATCCAAAAGAGATAATTCAAAGGAGATAATCCAAAGGAGATAATCCAAAGGATATAATTCAAAGGAGATAATTCAAAAGGAAATGATTCAAAGTAGTTAATTCAAAAGAGTAAATCGAAATGAGTTAATCGAATTTTAGTTAACCAGTTAGAATTAACCATTTAGAGTTAATCAGTTAGAATTAATCAGTTAGAGTTAACTAGTAAGAGTTAATCAGTTAGAATTAATCAATTAGAGTTAATCAGTTAGAATTAATCAGTTAGAGTTAATCAGTTAGAATTAATCAGTTAGAGTTAACCAGTTAGAGTTAACTAGTTAGAGTTATTCAAATGGAGTAAATCGAGTAAAGTTATCGAATATCGCTTATTCGAAGTAGAGTTATCGAATATAGTTTATTCGAGAAGAGTTATCGAATATAGTTTATTCGAGAAGAGTTATCGAATATAGTTTATTCGAGAAGAGTTATCGAATATAGTTTATTTGAGAAGAGTTATCGAATATAGTTTATTCGAGAAGAGTTATCGAATATAGTTTATTCGAGAAGAGTTATCGAATATAGTTTATTCGAATAAAGTTAAAAAGGAGTTAATCGACTATAGTTTATTCAAATAGAATTAAAGGAGTTAATCGAATATAGTTTATTCGAATAGAATTAAAGGAGTATCGAATATAGTTTATTCGAAAGGAGTTAAGTGAAAAGAGTTAATCAAAAAGAGTTCATCAAACTTGAGTTAATCGAATATTAGTGATTCGAATAAAGTTAAAAAGGAGTTATCGAATATTAGTTATTCGAATAGAGTTATTGAATATTAGTTATTCGAATAGAGTTAAAAAGAGTTAAATGGAGTTAAATAGAGTTAATCGAATATTAGTTATTCGAATAGAGTTAAAGGAAAGGGTATCGATGTTAGTAACTCGAAAGGAGTTATCGATGTTAGTAAATCAAAAGGAGTTATCGATTATAGTTTAATCGAAAGGAGTTATCGATTATAGTTTAATCGAAAGGAGTTATCGATTATAGTTTAATCGAAAGGAGTTAATCGATGTTAGTAATCGAAAGGAGTTAATCGATGTTAGTAATCGAAAGGAGTTAATCGAATTTTGTTATTCGAAGTGAGATTATCGAATATAAATTATTCGAAAGAAGGTTATCGAATATAGTGTATTCGAAAGAAAGGAGGTTATCGAATATAGTGTATTCGAAAGAAAGGAGATTATCGAATATAGCACATTCGAAAGAAAGAGATCAAATATAGTTTATTCGAAAGAGTGAATTATCGAATATAAGTTATTCGAAGAGAGATAATCGAATATAAGTTATTCGAAGAGAGAAAATCGAATATAGGTTATTCGAAGGAGAGTTAATCAAATAGAGATTACTCGAAGAGAGTTAATCGGCGAATTCGATTATATCGAATTCGGGAAAGTACTTATACTTTCCAGTGTTTAAATAAAGATTTGTTTATTTGTAAATTAGGTATTTATTTATTCACATTAAAGAATAAAAGTTATAATTGAAGTTAGATATTTCGAAAGTATGGATTATAACGTTATCGTTGTAATCAATGTTTTCAATAAAGAAGTGGATTCGTAAATAGAATCCGAGAGTTACGTAAGGAAGTTTGTTAAAATTTAAAAGATAAACTTTGACTATTTCGAAGTTAAAACGTTGTTCAGTTAAGGTCTGAGAGGTAATTATACCCCAACTTGATTGACTTCCTTCTTAACTAAGGAATGGTAAGGTTTGATCGTGAAGGAGTTTGGAATTGTTTTCCAAATAAGAATCAGAAATGTTTTCTGATAGTAGAAGATAAGAATTTAGAATATATGGAAACAGGAAATGACAAATAAATTAATGATAAATTAATTTAAAGGATAAAAGTTGATTGGTGATTGATCGATGAAATTTCCATCTGGAAATAAGATCGTTGTTTGCACACGTGTTTTTCTTTGATAGTTAACTCATCGACATACAAAGTTTTTGACCATTTTAACGTTGTTAATATGGAGAGACCAGTTGGATTATTATCCGAAGAACCACTTTGTATTAGCATAAGAGTTGCGAATCATGTATGCCAAAGATAATTGAAGACGGAGTAAAGTGCAAGGGCTGTTGTATAAATCTTAGGTAAAGATTGCCTAAGATAGTTGTACTGAATAGTGCCTTCGGTTTGTCCAGTCCCAGGATGACCTGTATGGAAGAATGTCTGACAGAGTATATCTAAAGGATCATGTAAGTTGATCTCTTCAAACGTATTTACGTTTGGTGGCGGAGGAATTCGTTTCTCTTAGCTGTATACCCGTGGTATTTTTAGGGAAATCAATTTGTGATTTGGCGGGTTTGACGATGTGACATTCAAAGTGAATAAACGTGTGATCTGTCAGAGATAAGCATGGCCTCTAGCCTCACAACCGGGAAATGACAAAAATTGGGCAGGCAGCATGGCTATGTAGGTCGCACCTATTAGGGTGTATAATCACCTGATCTAGAGTTTCATTTACTTCTAAAAATCTATTGTCGATGTTGTCCCATTCGTGAAACGGTTGCTGATCCCAACCGTTGGTGATATACATTCGATACACTCAAGAGAAATGAGTGGTCGGTCATGTGTGGCCGGGTTGCAAGATGTTCTTGTTGAACCCAGTGTATTCCTCTCTAGAGGTATACTAGAAAAAAGTGGTTCCATACCTTGTCATAGTTGGAAATCCATTACCCAATACGTGCTTGCGGTTTTGATTGTATACTATATATGTAGAACGTGAGATGAAAGCATTTTTGCTAGATGATTATTATATTGTGGTTGACAGACATTATTATAATATCAAAAGGTTTTTGATATAAAGATATTTTTGGATTCTCATAAGGGATAAACCCGTTTCGTCATACGGCGTGGTCTTATGAGATATCGTTTAATGGCTCAACCTGTTTTAAACTGTTTTACTCACACCAATCCCATGACTGACCCGGAGTTTATTTTGTTTTGTTTTCCCTAAACTCTTGGGTGCCCAATTTTATACGGTCAGTCAAGTAGTCGGTATTTACAGATACTTGAAGAGCTGGAGCAGGAGGCTTCAAGATCATATAACTATTGTTTATTTCCGCTGTGTTGTAAGTGTTGTACTTTGGAAATGATATGTATATTCAAGTACATATTTGTATTTCAAAGTTATGTTATGAAATATATTAATTCGTTCCGTTGTGAGATTCGTGTTTACTCTGATGTTGTATGTTCTTTTTCTTCTTCTATTCTAAGTTTCTATCTCATCTATTCTCACCCTCTATTTTCTTTCCATTAGTTTTCTGTTTTCCAGTGCAATTGGTGTTGGACTAGTGTTATTTGGTCAGCTTAAATTAGACCGGAATTTCGAGACACTACAAGTGCAAATGTTCAATTCTAACTGGGAGTTTTGATTAAAAAGAGATGAATGAAGAATGATGTTATGACTAGTATGCGGGTAAAATTTGATATATACAATATATTAATTTATCAAGGATTTTGGCATGAGAATAAATATAATTTGGATTTCTGATATAATTTTCCTACAAAAATAATGAATACAATGGTACCTCTAGAGTTTCTTGAGAAGAACTTAAGTACCTCGTCGACTAATATAACCTGCAATATAACAAAAATCATCAGTAAGGACTATGGTGAGCCCATCTTTATATGGTCCAAAGCGTAAATATAATTTGGATATCTTATTTGGCCTTTTGTAGACAAACATCCCATAACCACTTAAGATCAATGCTTCCATGGTCTCCGACAAAATAGTTTAAAAAGTTCCTAGAAATAAACAATTGTAATTATTATAAAGTGCACATTTCAAGTGTCAGTTCTACCCTAGAATTACCTAAATTATCGACTGTGGTCTCCATCGGTCGATAGAAGGAAAACTAGAAACAGTAGCAAATTTCAAATGTATGAACCTATTTTCAGACGTCTGACCTGGTTTAGACGTCTGAAAATAGGTATGTCTGAAATGGATTTCGGCCAACACATTGAGACCATTTCAGACGTCTGAAAATGTTCTCGGGAAATTCCTAGGCCTGGTTCAGACGTCTGAAATTTATTTTAGACATATGACTTGCTCTGATATCAAGGGTGATCAATTAATATAATCTGAATATACTACAACAACATTACCTAAATAATCTGAAGTAGAAGATGAACAATGACGAGAAAGTCATTGATTCCAATCTGCAGATTATCCAAATAGCCAATGTGTGAGTGCAAATGCATATTAATAATAGTGGTGTAACAAAAGGAAAAAAAATGAAGTAGTGTTAACTATATTATTCAGGTAGCATGAGTGATACTAAGTATAAAATGTGATGACATATCAACAAATTACAGAGAAAATACTTGGATCTTATGCACAGTTTGTATAAAATACGATTGCACAAATTACTAAATGTTCAGTCTAGTGAACTGCACAATCAGTATTAAGCTTTGTCATCAGTTTTAAAAGTCTGATTCTTAAAAATTACAAAAAACTGAATAGGTATTTAAAAAAATCAACAAAGCAGAGATGTGCATAATAGAAAAGGAAGCAAAAAATGAAACTGATAATCAAGACATTACCAAGAGATAAACCGTCAAGTATGACTAATAAGGCACCATGTATAAATGCATGGACACGTCCAAATGATTTCTCGGTTTCATTGATAAATGAAACCCAAGATAAAAGATCACTGATTGTAAGCATCCTTCCTTTTTATGGCCGGTTGAACCACTGTTCAAAGAAAAAAAATGTATAAATGCAAATAGAGAGTTAACTCTTATTAGCTGCCAAAGTCTAAGCATATTAAGTACCTCAAAGCCAAAACTATTTCCGTGCCTTGTAAACAGCAGGCTGATCTGTTAAAATGAAAATATCGAACATACGTCAAAGATAGCCAACGATCCCCCCTTATCTACTGAAATGGAACTGTTGAGCACAATCATTTATAACCCTTGAGTGCATAGGAACATGCAATTCACTTATACACTATCAGCGATTCGTAATGCAATTTTCTTAATTTTTGACAGAGGCAAATTGCAATACAAAAGTACTGGCTATAACATGTTCAAAGAACAAAAATGTAAAAGAGTGCCTGAAACTACAAATAAAAGTTGAGATAACTTACCCCACTTCCATTTGGTACATCCATTTTTTCAGCTTGAATGTTGTTTGGTGCATCGATGTCCATTGAAGAGCTTGAAGCATCATGATTACTAAATATCAGGTAATATACATATAGCTTCATAAGATGGTAACCGTGAACTTGTATTGATAAACATATAAAGTGACTTTGATATTGATTATTTGATAGGAAGCATTTAGTAAGTGGAAAGCATGACTAATTCTAGCATTTGCAATTCCAAATTGTAAGTGCACAAACATATTCAAAATACAAGAACTTACTGAAGCCTCGAATGCTTTACGAGCAACAGCTTCTTGAAATCCAAATGAGACCAATGTTTCAACACTTGATTCATCTACAGAAGTCTTACTTTCAACAGGTATAGGATCGTTTATATCTGTCATGAATCGAGGTAATAATATCAAGTCAAAAAACTGTATAATACCTAATCAAGAAGGTCTGTCACATAAGTTGTTTTCTTTGCATACGAATATAATCACATAAGTTGTCCAAATATAAGACCTGATATGATTGTGCATCAAAATGCATTATTGGTCATCACTAGAATAAGGCATAACGCAGTACTTGGTCTAAATGTATTTGCATTGATCATATTTGGCCATAATTATGTCATGTCTAGATATACTGCATTCCATACACGTGTCTAGTATGTTCATGTATTTGATCACTTACAAGACCATGTAAAACAATGGTAGGATCATCAATTTCTGAAGTTGCAATTGGTATTAAGTATCAGGCATCTGATTTACCTTTTTATTGTAATAGCCAATGTAATTCTTGTATATGAAATCAAACGAGACACAACAAGTATTTGAGATAATGGTATTTCAATGTATATTTTTCTACTCGAAAGAGGTATCTAGCTTTAATCCATGTCCAAATACGCTAGTTGGATTATCTAAAAGCATCACAGTTCACATAACAAAGAGAACATGCCAAACTCCAATAGACTTCCTAGTGACAGAGCTAGTTTGGCAGTAGAAGATATGATAGTTCATAAGTAAATCAAAGTAACACAGCCACATAGCAGAAGTGCTACAGACACCACTTCGTGTATTCTCCAACTTCGGTTATTGCTTTAACATAGATAAATTTCTAATGTCAAACTTCATTTAGACTAAAATCCCTCAAATTAACATTCGTGCTACAGATCATTATCCCTCAAACTGCTGCTAACTCAAAAGAAGAATTGATTTTCAAGTTTTAATCTTTAGCATATTTTAGGATTTGACATCAAACTGCCTTTTTGCTTGAGTAAGAAGTCCGAACTTCTCTGCATATGATCACTTTAATCATATTTGCACAAAATTTCACTTATATGGAGGAAATCGCTTGTCACTCAATTTCACTTAGCATGTTTAGAAGCCAGAGCTATCCCAAACCAAGTTTGAAAACTCAGCTCAAGTTTCCAAGCTAATTTTGAAAACTGGAGCTGAGTTACTCGTTTGGAAACCCAATTCCAAACTGAGTTTTAGCTCATTTTCAAATGGTTTGGAGTTGAGTTTCCAAACGATTTGGATAACCCGGCTCTTACATCCAAACCAAGTTACATCTATGTACATTTCCTTATGTGTGACTATGTTAAAAAAATGAAGCAAGCTGTAGACTCACAGCCCATAACAGTATAGAAAAGAGAGTTTGCATCCATGTTATATGCAAGTGTAACAAGGAATACTACCATATAAGAGTTATAGCTTAATTCAAATGTGAGAACAACAGTAATAGAATATAAGTTTAGTTGAGTTTCATTGCAAATATAATTTGCATAGTATAATCTGGCATAAATCCATAAATCAATCAATATCCAAACTCATGAACCAAATATGGTGTTTCATTTCATGATGCATGCAATACAACAAATAAGTGGCAAAGGTTTTGTAATAGAGGTAAAATTGAATTACCTTCTAGATGTTGTAATCAAATCTGAAAATAAAATAGCTTTTCCTGAGGTGATTGCACTAGTAAAAGGAGCACTTTTTAGAGCTATATCAATGTGTATCTTTTTATCCAAAACCTTCACCAACCTATAACAATGAAATTTAGCAATTAATGATCAAATATTGACATACACATTAGCCAACTATTTTACGCAACATCAGCCAAAAAGCATAAACACAAACGTAAAGTTGATGAAAGTATGATTTTCACGCAACTATTTCGCATTAATTTTCATTAATTTAAAACTATAAGATGTATTAAAAAATTGTAGTTATAAACTTTCCTCCTCTAAACACCCCATTTCAAAACCAATAAATAAAGTTGATATTAACAAAGCCACATACATATAAATTGTGGTGAGCTAAGAATATAATCTATTGAATCTACTATGAAAAAAAAGGTAAGCAGAAAAAATGAAATACCTGTAATAAAAAAGATAACCATCTGTTGCACCCAAATGGCATTTGACAAACTGAATTTGATGTACACTGCAAAACTCCATTGCCTTATCTGAAACAAATCATAAGCATTGGTTATTCCTCCTCGGATATCTAAAAAGCAATATGTACATAAAAGAATATGAAGCAGATAAAAAAATCTAAGATAACTGAAATATGTAAGAATAGTATAAGCAACCAAGGCAAATATGAACCTTCAGCAGAAACCAAACTACCATTAAAACTGCTCATGGTCAAGACAACAAAGCATGTTTTATGCATTAAAACTGTAACAACAATACATAGACAGAAAATAGAGCGCCAACAACTACATATCTCCACAAACACATTTCTCTTCTCCAAACAGCAATACATCACAATTTCTCCACACATAAGCTATTTTTAGTAAACTGTTGAGGCCTGCAAACCACAACTGAGTTTGAAAATGATTTTGCTGATTTACGAATTGCATAAACTAAACAGTTTAAAAGTAATATCATGAATCAAACATAACGAATTGAAATCACTGATTACCTCGATTTCAATTTGCTTCTTTAAATTTGATTTCAACTTTCTTCTTGGAGAAGGGCATAGGGTGGCCAGTACGATGCGGTTGAGTTCCAAGTGAAGCTATTAGCCGACTTAATGAACGATATCCCTCAGATGGCCATGGTGAGCTTCTTTGTGGGTAGCAGTTGTGACTGACATGAGGCATTTTAAAGGATTTTCTGAGAAGTGGTAGAAATGATTTAGAGAGAAGCTATTTAAGATATTTGCAGAGCAGCAATTACGAATTGAAGTCACAAGCGATTTAGGTTTCTGTTTTGGGGAGAAAGGGGAAATGAATTTAATGCGACAATGAAATTTTTAAAGGGAATGTTCTTAATAAATTTTCCACATGAAGACTTCAGTTTTCTTGTGCGTTGTCTTTGTTTTTTCATTTTGTATTTTCAATTTACGAAGGTTCAACAATAGCAATCAGCCCAAAATGATGTGTTTCATTATTGTTGATAGCCACTTTTCTTGTAGTACTTGTTGGCTGTAAGTACATAAAGATTTACATTGTATCCCAAGTTAATTGAGCTGCAAGCTCGAAACTAACTGGGAGTTTCATATGGCAGGAATTATGTCGATCTTGAAGAATGGTGATTATTTGCAGTGAGTCCTAACTTTGAGGGATGTCCCTAGCAGGTATCGCAATGCCCGGACTCTGCTATCAGATCGCCTTCTTCATCTGTTGGACTTTCTTCTTAGGGGTTGTTCAATGGGTTGCAAGGACGATGACGAGGAAGTGGAAGGAGCGGAGGCCGAGGGAGAGGGAATTTCTCTGGGTTCGCAAGAGGAGGTGGCCCCTATCATGCCTTCAAAGTGCCCCCGGTTGAAGAGGAAGTTGTAAAGGCACAAGGGGATGTTGGTGGCGACAACGGAGATGAGGAGGAGCCCGATAGAGGGCATGGTTCACAACCTAATCCCATTCCCTCTCTGATTAAGGGAACAAGGTCGGGAGATGCTTTTGAACCAAGTTTGCCGGCTATAACCTCTGTAACCGTCGTGTAGTTGGAGGCTAAATATCAGTTCAAGGATCTAGACAGCATCTCAAAAAAAGACTTCTTCGTTTGGATTAAGTGGAGCTGTTATTGAAAGCTTATTTCTCAGAGCTAGGGAAATCACCCCTTTAAGCAAGCAAACAATGGGTATGTGGGGGGAGGGGACACTTAGGACACACATACCCACAAGCACTACATAGCACAACACTTAATTCATATGTGTTGGATGTTAAATTGTGATTCAAGTTTGCCTTGTGTAGACACCATGTCTCAAGAGAGCGACAAATATAGGGTCAGAAATACTCCCATCGATCGAAGAAAAGTTTTATGGGTGAGTTCTTCAATAGTTTGAAGTTGCATATAAAGAAGACAACCCAAAATTAAAGAGTGGTCATCGCAGTTGGGAGCATCTCCCACGCACAAAGCCTTTGCCAGCTGGCGTGATACCGTGGGATATTAGAAGAGGAGTAGAGACAGTAAGCATGAGGCAGCAAATGATGATGATCCCACCTTAATATGCACCAATGCCCACACCAGTGGCATATACCCTAGGAAGGAGCAGGTCTGGAGGAGGATTAAGAGGAAGGGATGTGAGAGGTTAGGGCCCGATGATGCCCGACTTGTCAGAGATCCCACAGCTGAATGTCAAGGAGAGGAAGGCGATACTGAGGTAGTCATTTCCCAGGTTCTACTTCAAAGAATTAGTGTGGTTCCCAAATATTAATTTGATCCCTCCCGAAGACAATGAAGTAGTCTAGAAGCGGGTGTATGTTGTTTACTTTCAGTATCGAGAGATGTATAAATATGCTAGAAGACTCTCGAAGCTGATATTCAAGAAAAACACAGAAATTCAAAATCTGCAGATTGACGTCAAGCATTAATGGGAGAGTCTTGGGAAACGGGAAAAGAAGTTAGGTAAAATACGGTCCAGAGCTACATTTATTTCCATATATTCGAGTAATACTTTTATGTGCTAAATCTCTATTGCCGAAACAGATGCATTGAAGCTGGAGTTGGAGAAGAGAAGGCGGTGATGGCAGCTGCTAGTACACATTTCAAAGACGTGTTAGCATCTTTGTCAAATCGAGCCACCAACCTAGAGAGGGAGAAAAAAGTTCTAGAGGAGGATAACCGTAGGCTACAAGAGGAAAATAAGATAGTGCAACAGCTAAAGGCAGACCATTAGGTCTTGCCTGAAGAAAATGACAAGCTCCAAAAGGAGAATGAAGAGGCTCAGTGCATGAAAAGGGAGAACGAGGAGTTTTGAAAAATGCTTGAAAGGGGTCGCGTTGAGCTAGAGTAGGCAAAGAAGGATAAGGAGGCGGCAAAAGATTCAAATATGGAGGTGCTCATCCAAATAGATGGGATCAGAACCGAGCATGAGGCTGAGCTGGAGAAGTAGGGAGACAAGTCAGAGAGGAGGTAGAGAAGGTGATGGAGTCCGCGGTCCGGGGTTTATATGTGAAAACACTTTGACACTACGTAATTTCGTAGGTCTAAAACTACGCTCGAAATTTGGCCTTGACTTAGGAGAAGCTGGTGGAAGATGAAGCAGCCACTCCGGAAGTGGAGAATGTGGACGAGCCACAACTGATGGACCGATTGCTGACAAAGGACGAACGTCGGGTGTTTGCGGAAGGAAGGAAGCTACTTGAGGAAGACACCGAGGCGGAGGAGGTGGAAAGACGTGTTGCTGATAAAGGGAAAACACTCGCAACTGAGAGCATCATAGTGGCTCATGAAGCCATTCTCCAATAGCAGCAAGTCGTTCCCGTCACTTCTACTATGGTCCTTCTGTACCAATTTCAAGTCTTCTTCTGTCAATCATCGAAAGGTCTGTATCAGCGGGTGCCACACAGCAAGTGCCGAAAGGTATATCCACTTGCTTGATATAGCTCAATAAGATGATAGCACGAAGCAGAAATAAAATGAATTTTTTATCTCCCAACATGCAGGTACTTCTAAGGAGATGATAACGAACGAGGTTGAAAGGGCGATGGCTGTCATGACTGGGACGGATGTGGATGCCTCCAAAATTCAAATGGAGGAAGAGCATGGGTTCCTTGCGAGCTTTGACCCGAAAATAGGAGATTTTGGATTGGATGGTTTAGATAAATTGATTGAGGAGGACAAGAAAGAGCAAGGTGTGGGTGTCGATGTCTTGGTGGTGAAGCAGACAGAGGCTGAAGGGCATACGATGCATGAACCGGTTGTGACTCGGAAAGCCCAACCGCTAATGAAGTCAAAGGAGCTTGAAACAAAAAGACAGGTGGATGAAACGTCCATGCTCAAAGATCAAGAGGAGGAAGGGGCTAAGGTTAATGAAGATACCCGAGCAAAAGTTTAAGAAGCCTAGACAAAGGTGCAAGATAAAGCTCGGAAGAAAGCGGAGCATGAGGCGTCTGAAAAGAGGGTTGCGGACGAGTTCAAGAGGCAAAAGGTTCAGGAGGCAGTGAAGCTGAAAGCAGGTTTCCTGGCGACGAAGAAGGTCGAGGAGGAGTCTAGGAGAGCTAAGGAAGCGACCGAGAAGATTGATACTCCAGGGACCATCGTCTTAGCTATCCCTCCTCCACTAAAGGTAATCCTCCCAGAGACTAGGTCGTAGACATTTCAAGCGAAGAGAAGCAAAGCGGGTCCTTTCCTTATCTATAACTGGTGGATATGAATTCATGCCTTAATCCTAACCGACTTCGACGAAGAAGAAAGGATTCGAAGGGAGTGGGGAGTCGAAGAGGAAGAGGAAGGAGAAAGATACGCCACCCAAGTCTGAGTCTGAGAAAAAGAAAGGGAAGAAGGGCGGCTCATCGTGGCTATTGTAGTTAGGTCTTGTTTTTTGTAGGTCGATAAAATGTGCGAGTACGACCCTCGCTTTTTCGAGGCATGATGTGGTTTTATGTACGTCGTTTCATTGTTAAAAAACTGTAATTTTGACATGTGAATAAAAGCTCATTTTCTTTCTTTACATATTGTTCTAAGTATTCAAGCACTCTTTAAATTTTCCAACATTGTACTTATGTGAGTTACTTGTCCTTTAACATAGACTTGAGTTTGATGGAGGAGCCTCGGGTTCTCATGATTTCAAAGTTAGACCAGGAGAACACGAGAGTATACGGCGAGTTCGTAGAGATACGAATTTTTGACTTCGTATCCCAAGAGCTTAGCAATTTTTCCTATTTTCTAGGAGTTGGTAGTTGTGTTATTTTCTCCGATCCCAAATCCGAGGTTGCAAAGCTGGACCGCTATGCGATGTTGCGCGATTGGATTAAGATTTGAAGTCGAACGTAACACAGCTGATTGGCGTAGCGTTCGAGAAGCGAATTGGCTTGAACTGACCACTCGGTTATACACATTAGATGTGGATATACGGTTAAATTATTAATCCTAGGACTCGATTCTTAACCCAATCGTGTCGTAATCGCGATTCGATCCAAGTGTTGCGTAATTGGTCGTCGATGACGTTGTTTTTAGTTATGCCACAGAAGGTTGCTACCGCGTTCCGAACTATTTGTCTGTGGGAAGTCTTGGCACTGATGGAATGGTAGTAACTTATGGGACCTAAACTTTGGTTTTGGATTGCCTTCCCCACAAGGTGGACATGCTTACAACATGGTTGCTCCATGGGTTGCAGTGAAGATGATTCCATTGTGGGAATTGGTGCGAATCTGCCTCAAGTCCTACGAAGGCAATATCGGTGTAGGAATTGGTTGAGATATGTCCCCGAGCCTGCGTACTTACCAAATTTTCCTCGATTCTGAGGATGAGTTGGCATGTTCGTAGTGCGACATCGTGTGGTTGGATTAGGATCTGAGTCAAACGTAATGCAACCAGTTAGCGTATCGTTTGGGAAATAAACTGGCTTGAACTGACCCCTCGCATATTCATATAAAATGTGGATATATATTTGAGTCATTAATTGTATGGTTCGGTTCTTAATCCAACCATGTCGTAATCACGATCTGATCCGGGTATTGTGCTAGTGGTCGGTGATGACGATGGTTTTAGTTATAGAACTAAGGGTGCGTTCCCAGCCTTATTTTTCCACGTTGGGAATTTTTGTGGCGTCCGACGCGTCGGACGCAAGCACCACTTACCACTACCAAATGGAACGTCCACTGGAAGTTGGAAATCAAGTCGTTGGCGTCGGACGCCAACGGCTTGATTTCCAACTTCCCTTCCTCCCTATAAATCACCCACTCTATCCTTAACACCTTTCACAATACTACTTCAACAACTTCTTCAACTCATTCTACTTATTTGATTAATGTCTAACTCCGATTACGACAATTTGATTGAGCTCTACGGGGTTTATCTGGTTAATAATTAAAGGAGAAATCATATGATGCGGATTAATACATCGGAGTTCACTGGCTTATCTTGGATCAATGAAATTTTTAATGGTCATCAAAACCATTGTCAAAATAATTTTCGGATGAAAAGACTTTGTTTCCACGCATTATGTGAAAAACTGCAACATCATGGTCTTACTTCCAGACCAGAAATCTGTGTCGTCGAAATGGTTGGAATTTTCATTTATACAATGGCTACTAGGCTTTCAAATAGACAACTTCAAGAAAGATTTCAACGATCAGGTAGCACAATTTCCGTTTGTTTTCAAATATGACAAATAGAGGCACTGAACGTGTACACCTAGATGGATACGGAGGAATGGCATTAGTTCGAGATAACATTAGAGATGGGTTGGTTGCTGCTGGTCTGCGCTAATTTGTCTTTGTATCTGTAACTGTACCTGTACCTGTACTTGTATTTGTATTATAAACTGTATCTGTATTTGTATTCGTATTTGTCTAATCAAATCTATTTATATCTTATTTTAAAAATACCACGCTCAAATACCCCACTCAGATACCACGCTCAAATACCCCGTTCGCAACTAAAAACACTTTCCCCGTTCGCTACAGTACCACGCTCAAATACCCCGCTCAAATGCCACGTTCAAATAGCCCGCTCGCGTTGGTTAAGAACGCACCCTAAAGATGGTCACCGCGTTCTGGGATGCTTGTATGTATGAAGCCTTAGCATCGGGGGATGTCGCAGACTATGCTATAGTAAGCGCTAAGCGAGGCGATAAAGGACTCGCTTCACTTAATGTTGCTTAAGCGCTGCCTAAGCACTGGATCCATGCAGATCCAAACTATAACTAAAGACGCTTAAGTGGTGCTTAAATATTATATAAATAAGACACCGCCTAATGCTGCTATACAAGTGCCTAAATTTAATCGAGGCGCTATTAAGTGCTAAAATGGTGTGCTTAAGCGCTCATCGCTTATTGCCTTCCTCTTTTCAAAAAATTAAGCAATGTAGTTACAAAAATCGCTTAAGCGCACTTTGCATAACATAGGTCGCAGGTGACTTTCATGGCGCTAAGACTTCGATTTTGGACCATCTTCTCCGCGTGGTGGGTTTTTTCCCAAAAGGTCGCTCCGCGATCGCAGAGAAGATGGCAGTAGTGAGAATGCAGGAATTGGCGGAGGACTGGTGCTCCCAAACCTTCTTCTGGTGACGTTCCTCCAGTTGTGCTTCCTGACGTGCCCCCAACTGATTGGGAGGTTGCCGGAGCTCAGCTGGAGGCGTAAGAGGAGATGACAGTAGCAAAGTGGAGGAGTTTATTGAAAACAACCTCAGTGACCACAATGTTAATAAAGACGGTTGTGAGACTGGTGGAGGACTGGCACCCCAGGCTTGCTTTCGAACGTGCCTCTAGTAGTACTTACTGACGTTCCCCTAGCTAATTGGGAGTGTTGGAGAATGGAGTTTTGATGACAACAACCTTATTTCTATTATCATTATTAATTGAATATAAAATATATACTAACATCTCTATCTAAAAAATATATATACATATATATATATATATATACATTCAAGATTTGTATACATGACTTAAATATTGAAGACCGTACAGTTTTAGAGTTTCAAAAGATTCAAGATTCATAAGAGATTCAAGACTCATGAGCTATGAAGTTATCAACATAACAAGAGTTCAAGAAAAATATAGTAACAAAGTCTAATTTATATGTAAGACTCTGAATAGTACACCAGGTTCATATTCAAATTATGTTTTCAAATTCTGATTTTTAAATTTCAATTCTGCTTTCAAAATTCAAATTATGTTTTCAAATTATTCTATCTTACTTATGATTTCAAATAAATTCAAAGTTTTAAATAAATATAAGTTTATAAATATATAGCTTTATAATCTTATGGTTTTATAGTTTTAAACCTTATAATTTTATAAATATGTTTGTATAATATATAATTATGTTTTCATAATATTTTACACTTTAGAATATTCATTTATATCATTAAGCTTCAATTCAAGAATTCCCAGAATAATATATATGTTTAAACACTTGAAAAATAGTTGTCAGAAATTCAATTTTCAAGGGAAGTGTCTTTTCACTATTTGTAACATTTCTAAAACGTTGCAACCATTCAAATCTTATAAATAGGGGCTGATTTCGGATTTTTTCATAATTCTTCTTCTCCATCTTCACCCCACTTCATCCCACCATTATTCTTTATCATTTTATTGATTTCTGCACTTCTACTTTGTCGATTTCTAATCTAAATATATAATAATTCTTCTTTTGTCACTCTTTATCCACTACTCTCTTAATTGAAGCGCTATTGAAGAGTTATTGTAGCCCTGAAATCAAGTAAAGGGAGCGGTGTTAACCTTGTAGTTGTAGAATCAAGGTTGTTTGGAGTGGTGTTAACCTTGTAGCCATGAAATCAAGGGAATTGTACTTGGATATTGATAATAATAAAACTCTACGCAATCTAGCATTGTGTGGGACTGGACGTAGGAGTAATCCGAACTAGTATAAAATCCAGTGTGTTCTTTCCTTTTTCTGCACTTTATATTTTTCTGTTTATGTGTTTGTGTTTGATTATGTGTTTGTGATCATCTCTGTTGTGTGTGATTCATATAATAGATCATATAAGTTTAAGATTTTCATAAATTCTTCAAAAACACTATTCACCCCCCTCTAGTGTTTTTCTGCATTAAGATTCGCTTTTCGTATTCCCTAATAATTGGTATCAGAGCATAGATTTTTAAAAGATTCAAAATCTAATTTTTGAAAATATTAAATGACAACCAACACTGGTGATAATAGTTCTTTTGTAGAGGGTCGGTCCACTGTTAGACCACCACTGTTTAATGGTAGTAATTATTCATATTGGGCGTGTATAATGAAAATATATTTACAATCAGTAGGATTAGACACATGGAATATTAAAGACTAAATATGTTGAACACACAGCTAATTTTTCCTAATGGACTAATGAAAAAAAGGCTGCTGCACAGATCAATTCTAAAGCCATGAATATGTTGTTCTATTCATTAGATAGAATTGAATCAAATAGAATGTCAGTTTGTAAATCTGCTTATGAAATATGGAGAACTTTATAGGTTACTCGTGTAGGAACCAATAAAGTTAAACAGAAAAAATATCAATGATCAGTTTGAGTTATTCAGAATGAACGAGAATGAATCTATCTTCGATATGTATTGCGGATTCCAAGAGAAAGTATATTCATTAATAGCATTGGGAAAGACTTATTCAGAAGAAGACCAAGTCAAAAAAATATTGAGTTCATTGACTCCAGAATGGGATCAGAAAACATTTGCAAATGAAGAAACCAACAATGTCAGTGAAATGAAGATTGAGGAGTTAATTGGGAATTTGATATCGTTTGAAGTTCAATTACAGAAAAGAAAGGAAAACAAGCCCATAGAAAAGAAATCCATAGCATTCAAAGAGACAACTAATGGTTCTGATTCAAGTAGTGAAGACGATGAAGAAATTGCTTTAATGACAAGGAATTTTAGAACATTTCTGAGATATAAAAGGAGAAATAATTTTTGGAGAAATAATCAAGGAAGTTTGAGAAGAAACGATGATCGCTGTTATAACTACAACAAACCATGCCATATAAAGAGAATGTGTCTATATCCAGATAAAACAAATCAATAGACAGACAATAGTAATTCATCAAAGAAAAGAAAGAGGGCATACGAAACAACTTTAGACGATTCAAATTCATCATCATGTGATGAAGATCTAAAAACGGGATAAGGAATGCATCGTAATAAATGTTGCTTCGACTATCCTCTCAAAAGTCTAGGGTGCTAAGGCTGCGGCCAATCCAATCAACGTTCACATTTTTCCTTTTTCTTATCAATGAATAGATCTCTTTACTTGTATGACATAGATGACTCGTATTTCTCAAAAAAGTGATTCGATTGATGGAATTTGGTATGATACTTATAGGATCGATGAGATTTATATTCAAATATTTCTTCTTAAATGATCAGCTATGAAATGAATCTGATATTCCCAATGAATATACTGGGAATGAATATCCTGGCACCTGGGGAATTGCCAAATTGAGTCACCTTCGACCTATGCTGGATGAAAAAATTCTTCTTTTTTGGGCGGGTACATTTTAATGTGTCTTCTAATAAACCTCATTTCGATAAATGGGCAAGCATAAACAAGCCAAAAGGGTTTTGGTAAAAAAGGTTTATTCTCTAATATATTAATTGGCCTAAAAAACATATCTTGGGGACGTCCTAAATCACTCATGGTATCATTATGAATATACAAACCAAAACCATGAAAACCTAGAAATATACATGCCCGGTTTGGGTGTGATATGATTGCATCGTGGTGAAATTTTCGTAAAGGGACTCGAGTAGGCTACCATGAGACAAAAGATCTTCTTTCTAAAAGAGATTCAATTCATTCAAATATGTGTTTTACAACGATTCAGAATTCATAAAATATCGAAGAAATGGATCTAAAAACCAGGTACAGCTTAATTAATTTTTAATTTTTTGGTTGATTTGGATGAATGGTTGTTTTGTTTGCTTTGTTTGAATTCAAAATTTAAAATTAAAATTCAAACTTAGACCTTAAGATTCAAATATGAAATTTGAATTTTGAAATTCAAAATAATAAATAATCAATATTGTAATAAAATAAATTTTAGATGTTTGTTAGGATTAATATTATTTCAAGAATTAGTAAAACCTAAAATATAAATTGATAATATAATAAAACCAAAAGTCAAAACCATATGTCCTTTGAATTTCAACATGTATGTCGACATACATAAATGCATATGTCAACACTAAGGCTTGTAAATGAAATTCAAATTTTGAATTTCAAAAGTTTAAACTTTCAAACTTCCCTCCAACTTTTCACCAACTCCCAAGGTCTGAAAATGTGTCATTGATTTTAGAAAAGTTGTGCCCATTCAATTTTTATTTATATATCTATTCAATCCTATTCTCTCTACCTTACATTCAAAATTCAAACAACTTTTTTCATATATGTACTCTTCAAAAAAAAAATCTTTAATGGCTTCCTCTAGCACACCCCCAAACAATGAGATTATCCAAAACCATCAAAGGATATCTCTATAATCACAGAGAAGCCAAAAATGCCAATGTTGACTACCTAGCAAATGGAAAAGTCAATACGGGAGCCTTCGCCATCTTTGAAGATTTTCCATCTTGCAATCTTCGTTCTCTTTTCGACGAAAACAGAGTTTTGAGTCTAATCGATTCATGGGATAACAATGAAGTATGCTATCCTAATCTTGTCAAAATGTTCTATGCAAATTTAAATCGTGGCTTTTATGAAATAAATAAATATCAAGTATGGAAGTGTAAAAGGCACTCGAATTGTTTTAGATTGTGAAATCTTGGGTAATATCTTGAAATGTAAAAGTACAGGCATGGACATTTCAGAATTTGAAACTAATGAAACGGATTTGGAATTCTTTCATCACATATTTGAAAGCGATGCTCATATGGAATTCCAAAATCGCTTTTTATGCCTAAAAACAAGAATCATCAACTTCCTCCTTTAACATACCATCACTCCCTATTTCGGAAATTTCAACAACCCTACCCTCAAAGTCCAAAAAGCACTCTTTGCTATTATGGGTGGTTCTGACATCTATTGGGCCGATATGATTATAAAAGAACTTAAGCCCAAAGAAATGTCCACAAGAGAAAACACTCTTTATTATGGAGTTTACCTTACTCGAATTTTCAAATATTTCGGACATGATTTCAAAGGGGAAAAATTTGTATCAAGAAAGGTGTTTGACTCATCAAATATACATCTTATGCAAATTCCACTCACTTTCAAGCCTTACGAGACATTTGAAGATAAGCACGAATGCAACAAGAACAAGATCCTATGAATATCGAAGAAGAAGAAGAAACTTCTTTGGAAAGTGTACATACAATACTAGAACCATTTCCAAAGAAATGCTTGTCCAAAACCAAGTAAAGCTAGCCAAGAACCAAAGGAAGATCAAGAAAACCCTTACCAAAATGTCTAAGTTCATTTGCAAAATAGGAAAAAAAACTTGGAATATCATCTTCCCCCTCATCATCTGCTGAAATCTAAGCTTATCTAGTTTAAGTTATCATTCGTACTTGCTTGTACTTGCTTTCGAATCTTGTATTTATTTTCTTGTATTAGTTAAATGTATTTGCTTATTAAGTAGTAATGAATGGTATTTATTTTTGTCAAAACAATCTTTAATATACTGTGAAAGCATATAAGAATTAAATATATTAACATAATATAATAATAATTAACTAAAAATTAAAAATTTCCAAAAAAAACTAATGTATGTCGACATACATTTATCCATATGTTGACATATAACTTCCAGATTTTCAAATTTGCTCAAAATTTAAAATTTAAATAACCGACTCATCTCTATTCCATTCCAACAAATTCCAAACCCTATAAATACCTATTTCTTCCATAAAAAATTATTCTATCATTTCTCTTTCTTCTCTAATCAATTCTTATCAAAAACATCAAGTTACGTCAATTCCAATACATAATTTGAGTGAAAATCTTGAAGAAACTTTGAATTCTTTCAAGAATATCCTTTCTATAGTACTTCACAATCAGCGTCATCAAGAATTAATTCCGCTGAAAATGGTAGAATATCAAGAGAAACACTTTGACATAATTCTTTGGTCAACCTATTCCCATTTCAGAGATGAAAACAACAAAGCATCACTCACCAATGAAGATGATTGGAAGATCATCAATAAATACCTAATCTCTGGAAAAGATGAATGGGTGGAAGT
Organism: Allium sativum; assembly: GCA_030737875.1. Taxonomy (NCBI): domain Eukaryota; kingdom Viridiplantae; phylum Streptophyta; class Magnoliopsida; order Asparagales; family Amaryllidaceae; genus Allium; species Allium sativum. The sequence continues at coordinate 502,530,803 of CM060918.1, forward strand.
TCTAAGAGACGTTTGATTTGAATTGTTTGGTATGATTTGATTGGTTGGTTTGAATTTGATTTAAATTTGTTTGAACTTATTTGTAAATATAGCTTGTTTGGATTTGAAACTTGTATTTGTGGATTGATACAATTGTAAATATTAACTATAATACTTGGATTAATTGATTTGTTTAATTTAGGCATGCATTTAGGGGGAGTCATGTATATCAGTATAGAATCTTAGAATATACAGATAGATTTAGGTTATAGATATTTATGGTATAGATTTAGAGGGAGTAGTTTTAGAATTTCTTTTTGTTGATGACAAAGGGGGAGAAATTATAAAATAAGGATTAATTAGGCTTAGTTTTAGGGGAAGTATATAGAATTCATGATGACAGAGGGAGTATTAGAAGTATCAAAATGAAAGGTATGAATATTCTATAAACTAAGATTATCATCATCAAAAAGGGGGAGATTGATGGAGAATGGAGTTTTGATGGAAACAACCTAATTTCTATTATCATTATTCATTGATTATAAAATGTATACAAACATCTCTATCTCGAATATACATACATACATATATATGCAGGATTTGTACATAGGACTTAAATATTGAAGACTGTACAGTTTTAGAGTTCCAAGAGATTCAAGATTCGAAAGAGATTCAAGACTCATGGCTACGAAGTTATCAAGATATCAAGAGTTCAAGAAAAATATAGTAACAGAGTCTAGTTTATATGTAAGACTCCGAATATACTCCAGGTTCAAATTCAGATTATGTTTTCAAATTCAAATTTTGTTTTTCAAATTATTCTATCTTACTTATGATCTTAAATAAATTTAAAGTTTTAAATATATATAATTTTATATACATATAGCTTTATAATCTTATGGTTTTATAGTTTTAAACCTTAGAATTTTATAAATATGCTTATATAATATATAACTATGTTTTCATATGATTTTACACTTTAGAATATTCATTTATATCATTAAGTTTCAATTTAAGAATTTTCAGAATAATATATATGTTTAAACACTTGAAAAATAGTTTTAAAAATATAAAATTACTATACATATGTCGACATATGTAGGACACTATGTCGACATACAACTGTCAGAAATTCAATTTTGGATGTGTCTTTCCACTATTTGTAACGTTTCTAACGCATTGCAACAAATCAAATCTTATAAATAGGGGTTGATTTCGAATTTTTTCATAATTCTTCTTCTCCATCTTCACCCCTCTTCATCCCACCATTATTCTTTATCATTTTATTGATTTATACACTTTTACTTTGCTAATTTCTACTCTAATGATATAAAAGCTCTTCTTTTCTCACTCTCTATACACTACTCTCTGAATTGAAGTGCTATTGAAGAGTTATAAAGTCGTTGTAATCATTTGGGAAGCGTTTTGGAAAGGGTGTCTTCCTTGTAGCCCTGAAATCAAGGAAAGGGAGCAGTGTTAACCTTCTAGCCATAGAATCAAGGGTGTTTGGAGCGGTGTTAACCATGTAGCCGTGAAATCAAGGAGATTGTACTTGGATATTGATAATAATAAAACTCTGCGCAATCAAGCATTGCGTGGTACTGGACGTAAGAATAATATGAACCAGTATAAAATACAGGGTGTTCTTTCCTTTTTCTGCAATTTATATTTATCTGTTTCTGTGTTTGTGTTTGATTTTGTGTCTGTTATCATCTCTGTTTTGTGTGATTCATATAGTAGATCATATAAGTTTAAGATTTTCATAAATTATTCATAAATACTATTCACCCCCTCTAATATTTGTTTTGCCTTAAGATCTGCTTTATGCATTCCCTAACAGGGAGGTGGCCGGAGCTCAGGCGGAGGCGTGAGGTGGTGACGACAGCGAAGTAGAGGTGTCGGTCCGAGAACATGGACTTGCTTCTTACTCCTGTTTTGTCTCCGACTAGGGAGGCAAACGAGGGAGTAAGTTTCAAACTGATATCTCTGGTGACAACCTCATAAACCGTTAAGTTGATGGAAGTTGTGGTTCTATACTTGGATTTCTTGAGATGTATCTTTCTGACTTTATTCCATCATGGCTTGTGGCAAGGATATGGTTTTGTTTTATGGCATTATGTTATTTTGTTTTAAAAAGACAGATTTGAAGTACTTTGTAAGTGGCCGACGTAACTGGTTTTGAGAACTACGTTCTATTTTAATAATAAAGTTGAAAGTTTTTCCACCGCTTATTTTATATCTGATCTATAAATTTCTATACTATTACCTATTGCGCTTTACAGAACATAATGCATTCTCTTATGAGTGACATTAACGGACGTGGGGTGTCACATTTGGTATCAGAGTTGAAGGTTACAAGATCAAAGGAAAAGTTTTGAAAAAATTATTTTCAAAAGAAAAAAAAAATATTTTCAAATAAAAAGCAATTTTTGAAAAACATATCCCCTCAGGACATATTCGATATTCTTTCGACCTCCTTTTGGATCCTTATTTCTCTCTTTTTCTGAATATCTGGGGCTCCCAACTTATCGAAGAGTGGCCCCATCACGGCACGGTTCCCTGGACATGTTAAAACTATGGCACATGCCAAAGGGCAAGGAAGTACACTACCTTCGTCAGTCGTCGTGGTAGTGCCACCGGCTGCTAATTTTCTCCAAGCCTCGTAAGGATTTCTATGTGATGGAGGCGACATTCGAGAGACTTGTTAACATGTTGCACGAGGATGGTAAAGAGAAAAATAAGGGAGTTAAGGCTGAGGAGCACAACCAAAGGATGAGAAAAATGGTGGCCCAAGAAGGGAACACAAAAGAAAGATGGAAAGCCTGATAAGGTTCAGATAAAGACCGAAGTCAAGTGTCATGGGTGCAGAGCTATTGGTCATATTGTGAAGGACTACAGAAAGACAAAGAAAGCCTACTTTAATTGTAGACAAGTAGGACACTTCAGTAAGCAATGCCCTAGCAAGCAAGGACAAGGTGCAGGAACTTCTGGACAACTACATGCTTTAGAGGCAAGTGGACATGATCGAGGCAGGAAAATCGCATTTGTAGGCTTGCTTTTCCCATTTTTGACTATCCTGTTCAAACCTTGTTTGATTCTGGCGTTTCACACTCATTTATATCCAATTCTTTAGTAGATAGTATGCACCTTAATACTAGCATAGTATTTGAACCTGTAGTGGTCTCATACCCCATGGAAGGATCGGCTCATTTACCCATGATGTGTAGGGGTTCGAGAATTTCTATCTTGGGCGTCGAGTTTGAATGCGAAGCATATGTGCTGGGCTTTATGGGCTACTGTTTGATTCTATGCCTAGATTGGCTAGCCATGTATGGTGTCATCCTTGACGTGAAAAGAGAGTAGTTAGACTTCTTACTTGTCACGGTAGGGCTCTCGAGATTTCCTGCGACCCACAGAGGTCAGTGATGCTCAGTTTTCTAGAATCACTTGATACTTCGGTAGATGACTTGCGTTTTGTGCCCATAGTTAGAGACTACCCGGATGTGTTTGAAGAGGTTAAGGGACTACCTCCAAGGCATGAGATAGGCTTAAGGATTTACTTGGTAGAGAAATCATAGACAGTTGCTCTACTAGTGTGTCACATGGCTCCTAGAGAAAGGAAGAAGCTAAGCAAGCAAGTAGAGGAGCTATTCGAGAAGAGAATTGCTAAGGACAGTTCTTAAGGAAACTCATCATTATCGGATGACTATCCATCCTGGTGGCGACAAGATGTATCGATACATGAATAGAGTTTTTTGACTGGCATAAAGAAATATATGTCGGAATTTATAGCTCGATGCATGTCTTTCCAAAGGGTAAAGGCTGAACAAAAGAAACCAGGAAAATTGGTTCAGCCCTAGGATGCCCTACAGTGGAAGTGGGAAAGCGTCTCTATGGACTTCATCGATGGATTGCCACAATCAAGGGAAATACGAGCATTTGGGTGATAGTGGATAGACTTACAAAGAGCGCTCATTTTATTCCTATAAAGAGCAAGAGATCGGCGTCTTGGCTGACATCAGTATATCTCCAAGAGATAGTTCAGTTCCACGAGGTACCTTCTAGTATAGAAAGCAACCGCGACCCCATATTTACTAGTGAGTTTTGCAAAAGCTTGCAAGGGGTGTTAGGTACACAACTAACTTTGAACAGAGCATAACACCCTCAGACAGATGGACAGATCTTGAGCATCTTCTAAGACATTGTATCGTAGACTTTGGTGGGACTTGGGACGAGCACATTCCTTTGGTGGAGTTCTCCTACAACAACAATTACCAATCAAGCATAGGCATGGCACCCTTTGAAGCATTATATGGACGACCTTATAGATCGTTGACTTGTTGGTGGGAGTCTATGGATAGACTTCTACTTGGCCCTGAGATGATTCGAGAAACTTCCGAGAAGATTGATCTTATCTGTCGAAGAACGAAAGCAACACAGGACAGACAGAAATCTTATACCGATAAAAGGAGGACCGACTTGGAATTTGAAATAGGAGATATGGTCTTCATCACTAAGGAATAAAGTTCACTTTGGCTTGGTTGGGAAGATGGCTGTCGAGTTTGCAGGCTCATTCCCTTTCATAGAGTGGATTGGGCAGATGGCATATAGGATTAAGCTGCCAGATAGACTGATAGGCGTACACAACGTATTTCATGTTTCCCATTTAAGGAAATGTCTCCATGATACAGCAGAGACAGTAGAGCCGAGCGCTCTTGAGGATGTAGAAGTTGAGAAGGAAGCTTTAGTGAGACGAGTTCCTACTCATACCCTTGGATCAAACATTAAGAAGTTACAGAACAAGGAAATCAGATTGGTTAAAGTGCACTGGGGAGAAGACTGCGAAGATGAAACATGGTAACCCGAAGATAGGATTCGAGCTTCTTTTCTTTTTGAAAATATGTTCTTGACTTATTTTCCAAGTTTTTACTTTGCATCTATCATTCAAGTTTATCCTATCGTTCGTACATTTTGATCCTCTGGTAGAAACCAATGGTTGGAAACAAGTGTTTGAAACATGTTATGTTTGATGGTTACAAGGGAATCAAGTGTTTGCTAGTGGATTGCTCGTGGATGCATATACACACACTAGGCACTAGATCGGCTCAGTCACTTACATATTGCATATGGATGTGTGTGCATTAGGATTTTCAATGGATGGATCATCACATGAATTTTGCATTTTGGTGAATGATTGTGCACACATATAGAGCTTATATGGTACACTAAGGTTATTTGCATACATTTTGGATACATGGCACAAACATATACTGCATTAAGGAGGTCGACTGATTCAGTCGACTACTTGACTTTCGCATTTACGTAAGGACATATACACACACCGTTGCAAATGTTCATATAAACATTAGAGATTCTTAAGGACAATAGATGCTTGTGGATGACTAATGAATATATGGTTGTGGTTGTTAGGATAATAACATTCTTCATAACTTGGAGATTTCGATGATGAAACCCTTTAAGTACGGGAGAATGTAACACCCCAGAATTTAACACACTATAACCATGCTTAAAGGTAATAAATTGAGAATAACTTAATTAAATATTCAGAATTAAGTGAAATTGGCATTACCATTGCGTTCATCTTGGAATTCTGGTTCAGATAGACCCCAAGTTTGCGTAAAACGGATAATGTATAAAGAAGTTATGGGCCTTAGAAGCTTATATACATATAAGGAGCTTGTATGTAGATAAATAATTACAGAACATCAAACGAACACAGCGAGAAGAATGAGCGGGAAAATTTCCCGTTGGGGGATGACCCATGCTCAGCTCGGATCGACGCATAGGTCGACCCAAAGGGGGTTGGGTCGACCCACCACGGATCTGGGCATATCCATTCTGCGAACCTGTACTGTTTTGTGCACGCATTTGTTTCTTACTCAGCATCACTTGTACGGACTGGATTTAAAACCTAAAATCTAAGGGTTGAAGTTTACTCTGTAACTCTATAAATAGATGGCTGCTCCCATTTCCAAATCACAACTTATTCATATCTCCCTCCTCTATGAAACTGCTCTGAAATAAAAAAAAATGGGGGAATGCTGTTAGAGATTGGAAAAAACAGAGACAACATCAAGTCTTGCGTACATACAACTTGGATTGGACTTGGAATTCTAACGGCATAGTGTTATATAGTTATCTTCACCAAGACTCACTATAAGTTTTCGCTATTTACAGATCTGATTTCTTAGGCCTTAAACATGATCGTTAAATAAAACTGGTTAGGATCTATAGTGTTAGTAAAATAAATTTTATATATGTTTCCACTGTTAATCACCTTTGTCATTATGACAAGTTATACATATGCCTGCGATGTTGTATAATTAACAAGTTATACATATGGTTGTGATGTTTGATAATTAACAAGTTATACATATGCCTGTGATGTTGGATAATTAACAAGTTATACAAACGCCTATGATGTTGAATAATTAACAAGTTATATGTATCTATCTTCCTTTTCCTTTTTTCTTTGTTTTATGTTTATTTCTGTCTGGCCTATATGCCTATGTGATTTGATTCTATTCTTCTTCCTCTGTTTTCCTTTTTTATACGCCAGGCCTAGGCCTTTCAAAGCCTTGGCTATACCCGATTAGAATATGCATATGTTTAGGGCAATAATGATGATATAAAAGAAGAATTTAGGCATGTTATTTACTTGGACTGATTGACTATAATTTGGGGAAAATGATAAATGTACACATGTTTAGACTTGCTGTGAGTTGATAAAAAGAGGCAATGTATACACACACACACACACACACTCTTGCTGTAAATGGACATTATGCGTAAACCTGTAATTTGGGAATATAGTTGATGAATAATATGCATAGAATTTATACATGTTGTAATTTAAGGACAATTTGCATATAATTTATACATGCTGTAATATGATAATATGCATATCTACTATCATTTATAAATGTAAAATATGCATATCTGTTGTCATTTAGAAATGTGAAATATGCATACCTGTTGTCATTTAGAGATGAAATTATGCATACCTGCTGTCATTTAGAAATGTGAAATATGCATACATGGTGTCATTTAGAATATAAAATATGCATACCTGCTGTCATTTAGAAATATAAATTATGCATACCTGCTATCATTTAGAAATGTAATTATGCATACCTGCTATCATTTAGAAATGTAAAATTTGCATACCTGCTGTCGTTTAGAAATGTAAAATATGCATATCTGCTGTCATTTAGAAATATAAAATACACATACCCGCTGTCATTTAGAAATGTAAAATATGCATATGATTGTACTTGCTGAAATTTGAGTATAATATGCATACATACTACAATTTGCATATATGTAATGAAAATGGATAATATGCATATATGTATACATGTTAGAGTGGACTTAATACAGACATTAAGTAAATAACATGCTATGAAAAGGTAAGTACCAGATGTACGCTAGTAAACCGAATTATTATATTATACATGTACATCTGGGAAGGTGCTTGTTTTGGGAAGGGTTGTATGCAAAATAACATTTACAGAAAAATGCGATATTACAACCACGCTTATTAATGAACCTAAGCCTGCTAGGTTAAAACCTGATTGTTAATAAGCTAAGAGGTCCCTCATTTTTTTTTGTATCGGGTTTTAGGGACTCTTAAATCATAGTTTTAGGGGCATAAGCTTAGGGGGTTTAACTTGTGTCAGTCTATTATTTGGAACCTGTATCAGTCAGTATATTATTTCGATAGGTTTTCGCACTTGGTAGGGGCCAGGGAATGCTTTACTGATATGGATAATAAGAGGTTCAATGGTTTTGGGGGTGTTATGGGCGCGTTTCCGACGGAGCATGAGCATGCATGGATCCGGCTACGGGACCTAAGACGTCAAAACACCTACAGAATTGCTATGTTCTATAAGTTGTTGGGTTAGGGAGTGATACACCCTACTGCCATGGATGACATAGGGCATTCGGGTAATAGAGAGCCGATCACATGGGAAGTAATTAGGGTACACCTAATCATGTTGTTATGTAATTAGGGTAACACTTAATCATGTTATGTAATTAGTGTACGCCTAATCCTGCTGTTAATCCTGCTATTATATGTTAACACCTAATCCTGTTATGTAATTAGGGTATACTTAATCCTACTATTTAATCCTACGGTTAATACTGTTGTTAATCGTGCTGTTATAGGTTAACACCTAATCCTATTATGTAATTAGGGTATACATAATCATGCTGTTTTTTCTGCTATTAATCCTGCTGGTATGTAATTAGGCAAAGATCCTAATCCCGTTGTACTAGTATTTGGTGTAGACATATGTGTTCAGACATATCTGTTTAGGATATAAATGTGAAGCATTACTCGATCATATCTTATTCCTCTCCATCATGCTATTCTGTTTAGTTTATCTGTTATGACATTGTACCTTTCTCATCCAGTTTTATTTACCTATCTTGGCAATTCTATTTTATGCATATTTGTAAACTACTGGAACTCGCCAGACCTTATGTCTGACCCTTTTTCTTTCGCCTCTTTCTTCCTTTCCTTCCTACCAGGTTCTCAGAGTAGAAGCACTCAACAGTGACTAGGACTTTCTGTAGCAGCTTGGACTTGGATTTCTTGAGATGTATCTTTCTGACTTTATTCCATCATGACTTATGGCAAGGATATGGTATTGTTTTATGGCATTATGTTATTTTGTTTTAAAAAGATAGATTCGAAGTACTTTGTAAGTGGTTAATGTACCTGGTTTTGAGAACTACGTTCTATTTTAATAATAAAGTTGAAAGTTTTTTCCGCTGCTTATTTTATATCTGCTCTGTAAATTTCTGTGTTACCTATTGCGCTTTACGGAACTTAATGCATTCTCTTATGAGTAACATTAACGGACGTGGGGTGTCACATGGGATTTCAAGGAGGCGTCGTGGCCGATCCGAATAACTCGTATCCCTGGGATACGAAATGAGTGGATACAAAGTATGTTCGTGGAGTGGCCCAGATGGGATACAAAAAGCGGGATCGATGGTAAAGAATACCGATCTCGGTACTTATGTTGTTCAAAAGTAGTTGTGGCGAGTCGTGACGACCATTCATGTACGACTCCACCTAGGCTCGAATCCTAAATGCTTCAACAACAGTTTTAGGCTGTTGATTCATGCATTGGGCCGAGTCGTGTGGGCTCTAACTTCTTTTGAGAGCCGGGCCAAAAGGCCGATTAACAATAGGTAACGTTAAGCAATTTCATTTTACCGGTAAAAACCATATAGCAACGAGATTTCTGAAATGGTAATGACAACCATATTTATATTTTACTACAATTAAAGTTCCACCTTTTCTTAGGTGGATACTTCAAATAGAGAATGATAAACCATGATAGTAGAAACAGTTAGTGGATAGCCAGGTCTTTTTAATGTATATCTAGAACACACAATGTCGAGCATCACAGTAGCTTATGATAATTATTTATTTAACTACTAGTTGTATTAGGATTTTCATCGTTTTCTTATTCTTAATATGCCCAATTGTTCAGTAAAGAAATTGCAAGAATAATTTTTGTTATGTTAATCAATGGATGTATGTTGACTTTATTAGTCTCAACAAACGAAGTGCAACTTTTTCTGCAACATTTGTGATGCTAGTATTCAATGATAACTAACCTCAGATATGGTTATTTTGGACCAAATGACATGCATTTTCATACTTGTTTTGAAACGGTAGTATCAGAGGCATTAATGATTGACATTTACAGTTTTGAGTCTTGCTGAACTATTCACATTTAATGCACTGCTTGGATCGACTTATATAAGTCGCTTTTTGACTTTTTGAAAGTTAAAGTGAACTAGTTTTTAGATCGGAAAAGGTTAAAAAACAACTTATTTTAGTCGGTCCAAACGAGGTTGCTGAGTCTTGTTGAACAATGTGTTACATTTAATATAATTGTTTGTACATATGGACGCGTGAGTGTGAATATATCACTACAAGAAAATATGTCTTTAGTTGCATTTATTATGGGGTTTATGGTGTGAATGCAACCAATGTTATTTCAAACATTTTTTTCCTTTTATTTTTGTTTTATTGGAACGTTACCAGCGAAAAGCTAAACCGTTCTGACGTTCATTCCCCTTCTCCTTCTTTCACCGAAATTTCCCTCCCAATGAAATTTATTCCCCCTCTGTTGCTTTCGTCCCCAATTTGACCTAATTCACCCGCGTTTTGGCTTGCTTCTCCTCCTAAGTATTCAATATAATTCATCACATCCTCGCCCTTCATTTCCTTAGCCGTCGTCGCGATTTTATGGTTGTATCCATCGCGCTGTCGATTGAAGTTTTTGGTTCAATTTCATTGTCGCCTTTTATTTCAGTGTACGTCGAGCAATCAATTCAGATTTAGATTCGTTGTTAAGATATGTCGAACTAATAATATACTCGTTTGTTTCAATTTACCAAATTGCATCTTATGTTCTTTCCACATTTCAAGAGTAATAAAATTATATTTCTACATTATCAAATTCAGAAGAGAATGTTTTGAATAGTCATTTTTTTGTGTATTAATGCTCTTTATCATTTTTGCTTATGTCTACCTTTTAATTAGTAGGGAGACAGACTTATATTCATACTGTCATTATCCTTGCTTGATTCTCTTGCAAGTTTCGATTGAAAATAATAGTTCATGATTATTAAAACGATTATTCTTTAAAAAAGAGTTGACAGTGCGTATGAAATTACGCTAAGTGGCATAAACCCATTGTACTCGGTACTAAAATGAGTTGAGAGTATGTATGAAAAGTATACACATGATTGTTCTTCAAAAACGTTCTTATATAGATGTAGACAACTATTTCATATGTACAGGTTTTTTATGTTTGTTTCTAAATTGAATATGAGTTATGACTGTCTCCGGTGTATTGATAACAACATCAGGCATGCGTATTAATTGATATGCAAAAGAATTCAGCAGAAATGATCTATTATTATACGAGACTGTGAAATTTTTTGCCTGTATTGCAGTTATGGGGATGATACAATTTAAAGAACTGTTAGGTGTGGCTCGCATTGGAATGGAGTGGGTGCGTGGATTGAACGGGCAAATTGTCCCACATCGCAAGATATTAAGAAAGATCGTGGTATATATATGGTATTGGTGGCATGTAACAATGGGGATTCCTTTTGTTACAATAAGTGCTTGCCAATACCAAATTATATGCTCGATGGGAGGCGATGGGGATGTTCAATCGATACACCGGCATGAGAGACTTCGACCGTTGACTCCGATAGACACGGTGAAGTGCGTATGGTACGCAGGGAATGCCAAAACTTAACATGGTATCAGTGCTCCATGGTTCGATGGGACCGGTATGTGTAGCATGACCGAAGCATGACTCCAAAGGGGCTTGAACGTGGGATGCTCGTCAAGGTGGAGATACGGTTATAAGTAGTCTGTCTCCCCCACTACTTATGAGAACTCAAGGTAGCAGCCTAGCCAACTGTGAAGAGTACTCAAGGTGTAACTCCAAAGGTGACTTGAGCAAATGCTCGCCAAGGTGGAGATTGTTAGGTGTGGCTCACATTGGAATCGAGTGGGTGCATGGATTGAATGTGCGAATTGTCCCACATCGCAAGATATTAAGAAAGATCGTGGTATATATATGGTATTGGTGGCATGTAACAATGGGGATTCCTTTTGTTACAATAAATGCTTGCCAATACCAAATTATATGCTCGATGGGAGGCGATGGGGATGTTCAATCGGGATGCCGACATGAGAGACTTCGACCGTTGACTCCGATAGACACGGTGAAGTGCGTACGGTACGCAGGAAATGCCGAAACTTAACAAGAACATCCCTTGTAGTTCATTATTGTATTGTCAGACCATTCATTAGGCTTGTAAAATCAAATCGGACGAACCTTGGTGCTCAATACATGTTCTTTAAACTTAAACGTTGGTTTGTAATGATATCTTTGTAGAAAACCATTTTTATTAATAGAGGACCAATAGAAAATATGTGTAGTGATATTAACTTTTGTATGCAATGTGTACAAATCATAAATCTACAATAATTTGGGGTCGTTTATTTATCTTTTCTTTTTATATAATCAAGTACTTCACTAGTTCTGTTTGAAGAATGGATTTTATTGAAGCTATACGTACTAAGAACATTAATTGGACTCTGGAAAAATTGTTTGCTATGCTGGTGAAGAATCATATTATTACCACTGAAGGTGCAATGGTGACTTAATATAAGATTAAATGAATTCCCATATGGAAACCATTTCGTTAATATGGTTTGAATGTTATTGACATTAACAAAGTAAAAAAATCACTACAACCGTTTTTCGACTTGTTTTTATACCAAATCTGTTCTTAGTCCACTTATGAAGTTTCTTAACCACTAAGGATATCAGTTTTGAACTCGAGTCAGTGCAATTTTAAGTGCTAATAACTTTTGAACTCCACCTATTTGTATCTATATTCTTATTGGTTTCTTTATTGCCCCCTTATCTTTTAAGTTAACATCATAGTCATGTGGTAAGTGTGGTGCCAAAAGGACTTGTGGATTATCATACTCAATAGGAATTATGCTTTTACAAAAAGTAGTCTTTTTGCTCTTCTTAGCCATTTCTCAAAGAACGTATAGAATATTGTGATTTAGGTGCATATTTATGTGTGAAGTTAGTCATTATTTTTTTGGCCTTTTTTTTTGTTTCAACTTGCAGATTGAGCCAATTCCAAGTGGAAATTTGCCTCCTGGATTCGATACAAGTACATGGCGCAATGTGTGAGTGTTGTTGAGGAGTTTTAATTTAGCTTCAATTTTATTTTAAATGATCAATTTGTTTTTGACCTTTGGGATCCATTATATATATATATATATATATATATATATATATAGAGAGAGAGAGAGAGAGAGAGAGATGATAAGCTTTTTTTGATTTTCAACATAATGAGTTGAAATCCTGATAATTACTTCTTATCAAGACTAGTCGCCAACTGTTATGTGGTATATCTTATTTAATTTTAAGATAGACTGCTAGAATTTTCTTTATCTTGTTGGCATTTGTGTTTACTTTCCATTTTGTGGCTATTGTTTTTTTAATTAGAATCTGCAACACCTTCTACCACTTTAGCACAATCTGATTCACATCAAATTTCTATTTTGTACCTTCGTCATCATTCTTTGTGCACTAATGTTGAACTTTTACTGTTGTAATATCATTCAGGTACGTTGGCAACATTCATTTCAACGTAACTGAAACTCTTCTTCAAGAAGTATTCTTAAGTACTAGTCTTATTTAAGGATGCAAGCTAATAAGGGAGGAGAAGGTTTTATTTCCGTAATAATTATAAATTTATCTCATATAGTAGTCACACAGAAATAGTTCAGATGATTATTTTAAAGCAAGCATATTACGGTCATAATATTCAACTAATGCCAAACAATGTGTCTTAATCATTTTAATACAAAATAAGTTCTCATTTTCACCTTCGGTTTACTCTACTTTATTTGTTCCAAGGCTCACAACTGCATAGTAATTGTGAACAGTAAAACAAAGGGATGAATTTTTTATATAATTATTTCATAATATGTTAGACGCTATTGTTATACTGTTATATCACTTGAATAAATTCATTCAATTCTATGTGTTTGTTTACAATATCATGTTTATACATGACTAGCCTAATGTTCATAATTATTATTTTTCTCTTTTGCAGTCTTTTTTTGATTTTATTGACTATTTCGATCATAGATCTGCTGCACTTGAAATCTGTCACTTAGTGTAAGGCATTTGTAAGTATACTTTACCTTTGATTGAGTTTCAAAAATATTTGTGCATGTTGTTAGCTAATTTAGAAGGTATTTATTGTGTACGTTAATCTTTTTATGTACATTAACTTTTCTATATTTTTTGTCCCTAAAAAAAATTGAAATTTTTGTCCATGTAAATTTGTAGGTTTAGGCAGCCGATAAAAGTTAATTGCCCATACACAAGTTGGCAGAGGGAGGATACATCAGGTTTACTGTTCTAGTTAAGTGCACAATTGTCACTTGCTTTTTTTTGTATTCAATGTTTGGTGTTTATGCTTTAAAAAAATGAATTTTCTGTTGTTTTAGGGCATTATAACATTTTTGTTGGAGACCTACGCCCAGAAGTCACAAATGTTGCAATGTTTTCTGCCTTCTTCTCTGTGTACTCTAGCTGCTCGTACGTCGCAGCTCTCCCCTGCATTACATAGTTGATGCCAGTATCATTTTCTTCCTAAAATCTTTAATCATGTTATGTATTTTAGGAATGCAAAAGTTATGTGGGATCAAAATACAACACAGTCCAGGGGTTTTGGTTTTGTTTCTTTCTGGAGTGAAGAGGTGTAACATCCACTGCTGCCTTCATATTACTTTTCATTTCTACTGTATCTACGTACATACTTAGTGTTCCTTCATTTTCTATCTTTTTGTAGGATTCCCAAAAAGCCATCAATGAGCAAACTAGTACTAATGTTTATTACAGATAATCTCTAGGAAACCGTCAGATTAGGTGCAATCGGGCAACAAAGGGTGCTAGTGCTAATGATGGTCAGGGTTCAGATTCAAAAACTATCGCAGATATTATTACACATGGATCAACAGGTCAGTATCTTATTTAGTCCCATTCATTATGTGACTTCAATTTTCACATGATTCTAGTAGCTTTGCAGTTCAGTGAAAATTATGATGTATTATTCAGTAGATTCAAGCTGCCTTTTATAAAGTATAATAGTTTAACATTAAACCAGTGATTCAATCGATAATACTAAAGTTTTGCATGTCCTTATAGTTGGGCAAGTTAACCCGTTGATTTCCAGTTGCACTACACTATTTTGGATGCCAATCCCGGCAAACCTGCTTAAGTTCAGCAATAATCATTAACTACTTTTCCATTAACATGAGTTGATCGCCATAAATGCATATTAATGGTTGTCTATATATAAGACTATAAATGTAGCATAATATATCACCGAACAGTTTATAAATGTCTAACATCCTTCCACATTACAATTGGAAATTGATTAATAATCGTTAATCACTTACCTATTTACATGAGTTAATCACCACCAAAACACACTGATTGCAAAAATTGTCTGTATAGAAAATTTGTGTCATAATACATCGCCAAATAGTTCATAATTTTCTAGCTATGTTACTTGGACTATCCATTTACACCATTAACTGCTTTTATTGATTTATGCATTGCTCGTTAAAGTGAAATTAATAATAAGAACCTTTTGCATGTTTCCTCGGTAACTTTCTCTAGAGTTCCCAATTGTCAGTTTTCTACTTGAGCTCACTTTGTATAAATTTGCAACTTTAATGAGTGTACTCCTTGAAATGAAAGGAGAATTCCCAACTGTCAGTCTTCTTGACCTGTTTATGTATGTTTTGCTTGTTTAATTACTGACATGGTGAAAAAGTTTTCAGAACTTGTTATTGATTTTATTATGAAAATACAGATATGTCAATATGTGTGATATAGGCAAGGCGAAATCTGTAATTAGTCCTATAACAAAGCTTGTGTTGCTGGAAAGTCCAACTAATCCTCGCATGTATATTTCAGACATAAGGGTATGATATTTGATTTACTATAAATTACTCAAAACTACTCTTTTTGGCGCTTTAGTGGAATGATCATTTTCAAATTAAACGTGATCTTCTTAGTACCATAAATTTATTCTCAACAGTTGAGATAAGCTCTGCATTTTGTATATGTAAATGAAATAGAGTGCAATGTTAACTTTCACATTTACAAATTCATAGTTCCATAGTCATATTTTATAGGTTTGGATACTAGAAAGAACACAACATTTTGTTAATTCTTATCAAAATTCATTAGTAAATTTGCACCTTTTTCTCCTTCTTTCAAATAATATCAGAAATTGCTCACGCAAATGGAGCTCTAGTTTATGTTGATAATACGATTATGTCTCTTGTGTTGTGTAAGTCATTAAAATTCAGAGCATGTTTTGTGATTCGTACAATAATTTTCTGAATGACATGCTCTTGTTACTACTATCTTTTACATTTTAGTCAATTGATGCACAAATATTGTTATGGAGTCAGCCATAAAATCTATATCGGGACACAGTGATGTCTTGGCCGACATCATAGCTATAAAATGGGAGAGGTATGCATGACTAGATTTATACATTGGTTTTGCAGTATAACAATGCAAGTTTGCGTTTTCATCTAAATTTTCTTGGTTCACATTCTATTTCATAGTTTACTAGCTTAAGGAAAGCAATATATGAACTACAAATTACAGAGGGTAATGTACTCGTGCCATTTGAATCCTGGCTTTGTTTGAGAGGCATTAAAACCTTAGAATTACGAATGGAGAAGTAGCAGGTGATATGCATAGTAACACATTACCATATTAGCATAGTAATAAGATAAATAAAATGTAAAACTAGTTTATAACAATAAGTTTTATAAAAATTAATTAAGTTAACTAGCTAGGTTAATAAAACTTAGCTATGTTTTGTTAAACTTAAATAAATTTTATAAAACTAACTAGGTTTAAGTAAACTAAATCTTATAAATAACGATGATGATGAATTGACTAAGTTATTAAAACTTAACTAAGTTTATAACAATAATATACATAAGTTAACCAAGTATTAAGAATACTGTTAATAATAAATTAAATAGTTTTGTTAAAATTAATCAAGTTATAAAAATTAACAAAGTTTAAGATAACTAAAATTTATAAATATATTTAATTAATTTTATAAATAACAATGGTGATGAAGATGAATTAATTAAGCTATAAAAATCAACTATGTTTATAATAATAGTAATAATAATATAATTAAATTAACCGAGTTTTAACAATAATAGTAATAATAAAATTAATTAATTTACCTAAGTTAATGAAAATTAGCTAAGTTTAAGTTAAATAAATTTTAAATAATAATAATAATATAAATAATTTGACAAAGTTTTATAAATAATAATATTGAGGATGAATTAACCTAATTTACAAATAGTCATTAAGTTTATAATAATAGTATAATTAAGTTAACCAAGTTTTAATAATAATAATAAATTAACTATGTTAATCAAGTTAATAAATATTAACTAAAAGTTTCTAAAAAATTAAACAAATTTATAGAATTAATTAGTTTAACTATATTTTATAAATGATTATATTATAACCAATTTAACAAAGTTTTATTTAAAAGTTTAAGATTGTTTGACTATATGTATGCAAAAATCAAAATTTTCAAACTATGAAAAGAAAAGCAAATTCTTGCTTCGAGTTTGGAGATCGTGAGGGATAATTCGAAACAACATTGAATCAAATATCGTTGTGGGTTCTTTGTTTCAGTTGTTGAAATTTCTAAGGGTGGCGATTGATAGAGGGAGCAGTCACGTTTGGAATTGGTTGTGTGAGGTTCTGGTAATTGAAGCAATTTGTGGCGATTAGTTGGGGGTGTAGCTCGCAGGCTATGATTTGAGTTGGTTCAGGATGTTGGCGATGGAAGGTTGATACTGGTTATTGCAAATTTGACATGCGGCAAACTTTGTTTGAGGTGATTAGGTATTGAAGGGTGGATGTGTAGTCGGTTTGACTAGTGTGTTAGTTTGATGGTTAATGAAGATGTAGGCTCTACGGAGGAAGTATGGATGTATTGTGATGGATGGAATATGCTGATCAGAACTGTGGTGGATGTGGTTTGGTTGTTGCGTTGATTTGAGAAGGAAGCAGTTAAATGTGACGTTGTATGTATATGGCTTGGTAGAAGTGATGTGTTATGGTATTCGGATTGGTATTAATGGTGATGGGGCCGAGTCTATGTTTTAACATTGGTTAAAGTTGTGGCAGTTGTTGCGAAGAGAGGATTTCAACAGAATACTGAATGTGCAGGTGGAGTTGAATGGTTGTGGAGTTTGTATACTTTAATAGCTGAAGTTTGAATGAGGTGAAGGAGAAGGTAGACGATGGTTGGTTGTGCTTTGTGTGATTTGGTATTGTAAGAGTTGTTCAGGTAAGTTGATTTATGATGTTTGAGTGGGTAGTCAGAAAGGAAATAGGTGGGTTTGGATTTTGTGAATGTGTGGTGGTGATTGAAGAAGGGAGTTAGTAAGGTGATTGTTTGTTTCTAAGTTGTGAGGTTTGAGATGTTTGAAAAGGAAGGAAGTAGGAGTCGTTAGTACAATGGTTAAGGATGATGCTTATAGGAGTTCAGTTGGAGGAAGGTTTTGAGTCCAGGTATGCTGAAGCGATGGGTTCCAAAATGGGCTGTTGTAGTGTTTGAATGAGGGGGGAATGACTGTGAAGCTGACCGATGTATGTGGTTAAGGGAAGTAAAATGTTGTAGGAGTAGTATGTTGGTGATAGGGGATTGAAGAGGCATTGCAGGAAGTAATGGTTTGTCCATGAGTAATGAATTAGTAATATTGGTGTTTGAAGCTGCAACGTTGCTGGTGGAGGAAAACAAAGGGTTTGATGACAGTGAGGAATTGTTTGACGTTCTTGTGCAGCAATTGTAACGATCCAGATTTTTGGACATTAAATTTAGAACATTTAAACTATATTAAATGTTGAAATGGGATAATATAATGGATTATAATAACGAATTTAATTATTAAACGAATGGATAATGTATTAAATTTTATTTAAATTTAAAACGAGCTCGAAATAGTCGCAACAGTTCATAATTTACGATTTAAACTTCAACTGAATATACATGATTCAATATAAGTCATAATTCTTTGAAACAATTTGAATCTATTAAACTGTGTCTTTCTAATGGAAGTGAAAAATCGAGATTTCGTCTTATAGATTGTAAGTTATGTCCAAATCAAATTTTCAGAAAGCCGTTGTGAAGTCGTGTATAAGCCATAACGGTTTATTTAATATAATTAAGTATTGGTTTCGAATTTAGACAAGATTTTTGAGACGTAGTTATAATTTAATTTATAGAATTTTTCTATAAAATTTATTTTGAAAAAAAAAAACAACTTTTTATTTGAAGTATTTATATATTATCTCAATATAAGTTGGGTCAAATAAGCACCTAGACTAAAACAGTCTTTACGCACTTGTAGACCTTGGAAATCAACGGTCGTTGTATACGGCTTCAATAGATGTGGCATCGAGGTACGATAGAATTGGCATATTGCTTCAACAGATGCGTGGCTGGATTCAAAACAATGAGCAGTTGAATGGGAATAGAAGAACAAAAGCGGTATTGGCCTGGTTAATTATATATATATGAGTAATTAAAGTTAAATTAATTATATAATTAAGGGTTAATGGTTTAAATTAAAAATCGTGTTGTGTATAACGGTCATATCTTTTGCATGTAATTAGAATTAGACGAAAGCGGCTTGGAATACATAGCAACGAGATCTACGTTGTGGCACTAACGTGGCTGAGAACAGAGCTACTGGAATTTTGTGATAAAATCAAACGTCTACTTGATTTTAAATGAAACAGAAGCAGAATCATCAACTGCTAACCAAGGCGAGTAAACTCACTAACTCTAGCTCATTTATATTTTTATATAAACGAGTTTTAAATTTATTTCTAGTAATTTTATATTGTGTGATGGTTGTTTGAATGAATGGTTGATAAAATTGGTTGAAATGGTTGATATAGTTATTTCGTTGATCGATCATTAATTTTATTTACTATGATATTTCATATTGATGTGAAATTAATATTATTGATGTTGATTAACATCTGCGGATGTAGGGAAACAGGTTGGAGGGATCCAACTGGATTCCTCTATATGATGTGATATACGACCGGTGATTGATTATGTTGTGGTTGGATTACACTGGCCCCATAATTTTGGTATTTAAATACCGTAAAATATTTTAGAATGTAGAGAAGAAATTTAAGATTTTAAAGGAAAATTATTTCCAAAATAGAAATTGGATTTTAAATTGTCTGGAATTAGAAACTTGTTTAAGTGGTTTAAACAAGAAGTTGTTTATAACAATGTTTATAAATTAAATAGAATATTTATCATAGGATAAAGTAAATAATAAATTCAAGTTGAATTTATTTAGGCAAAGGGGAAATCAGTGTTGATATCGATATTTGAAGCGGGATTTAAACATAGTAGTTGTAAAAGAGATTTGAGTTGAGGAAAAAAAGAGAATTCAAATGAAATTTGAATGAGAAGGGAATGAGAAATCGGTTTCAAAGGGAAACGATTGGTATTATTCCAAAATTTGGAATATAAAATAAATTGAGATAAATCCAATTGGATTTATAAATAGGAATTCGGCTATGTCGAATTTTATACAAATGATTTATTCCCGAAAGGATATTTAAATTTATTTAACATAAAACTATAATTTTATTTAAATACATTAAGAGGTTAATATTTCAATAAATTCTATGGTTTGCAATAATATAAAAAAAGGGATTTATAGAAATCAAATAAGTTAATTTCGGAAGTTATAAAATGTATAGCTTATAAATACATTCAAAAGAGAACTTGAATTTTTTAAAACAAATGGAAAAGTGATAATTGAGTAACAGTTTTATAATAGAGTTTATAAATGAAACAGAATATGATGTGGTTTTAAAAAGGGACTCGTTAACTTGAAGTATAGCAGTAATGATATTTACAAATAAGAATCAAGTTGATTTGAATAAATGAGTCTAGATTCCTATAAAGGAATGAAATTCATATTCGAAAATAAATAACAATTTGAAAGCAAATGTTTACGAATGAAATTAATTATAAGCCAATTTGAGTTAAACCAAAATGGTAGATTATTCCGAAGTTTAGAGTATTTATCGAATATGGATTATTCGAAAGGGAGTTATTAAAATTCGAATATATTGAATCCAGGAAAGTACATTTTACTTTCCGTTTTAATATAGATTTGATTATTTATTTATTTATTTAAATGAATAAAAGTTATATTTTAAAATTTAATACTTCCGAAACAGGGATTATAGCGTTATCGTTATAATCAATGATTTGCGTAAAAAGAAGTGAAATCTCAAACTGAATTTGAGAGTGGGTAACATTGTTTTGTTGGAATGTGAAATTGTGAGCCTTGTCTATTTCAAAGTAGAGAACATTGTTTAGTTAAGGTCTGAGAGGTAACTATACCCCAACTTGATTGACTTCATGATTAACGGAGTAATGGTTATGGTTCAGTAGGGATTGGAGTGATACGATTAGTTAATGAGCTGTTAATGAGTTGAGTTATTGTAAGGATGTTTTATATAACATTGGTTTAACCAAATAAAAAAGATTTTGGAAACGTTTTCCGAAGAAAATCGGAGATGTTTTCTTAGTATAGAAACTGAAATGATTTGGGATAATGAGAAGTTAAGAAATGATAACTGGAAATGTTTTCCAGTGTTAATAATATATATTTTCAAAAATATAAAAAATGATAATTTGTGAATATATCGGAATGTTTTCTAACTGGGATAAGAGATGTTTTCTCGAATAAAGAAACTATGATATTGGATTATTTTTTCAAGAATCGAGATAGAAAATCGAGCTTTGAAAGGATATGAATGTTGGGAATTTGGAATTGAAAATATAATAAGGAATTTATATAAAAAGGGGCCAGTGTTGTTTGATGGTTGATCGATAGAATTTCCATTTGGAAATAGGATCGTTGATTGTATGGATGTTCCTTTGATAGTTAAATAACCAAATATCAATGTTTGATTTATTTTGTACCTCCGTTGTCGATACGGAGAGACCGAGATCATATTTATTATCTGAAAACCACTCTGTATGGGCATAAGCATTACGAATCAACTTATGCTGAAGATGATCGAAGGAGTAAAGTGAAAGGGTTGTTCTATTAATCCTAGGTAGAAATTGCCCGAGATGGATTGATAGAATGGCGCCTTCGGTTTGTCCAATCCCAGAGAAATGTATATGGACAAATCTGACAATGTGGAATTCAAATTAAATGGTGATAAGATGTTCTAAAAGTAAATCGTGACCTCAGGTTTCATCAATCGGGAAATGACAGGAATCGGGGAGGCAGCGTGGCCGTGTGGGTCATTCCTATTAGGGGTATTATCACCTGATCTAGAGAAATTTCATTTGCTTCTTATTCTATTCGCTACTATATGCTTTTGGTAACGGTTGCTGATCACAATCTTTGGTGATAATATGCTCGGTACCCTCAAGTTAATGAGTGGTCAGCTATGTGTGGCCGTGTTGTAAAATGTTCTTGTTGAACCCAATGTATTCCTTTTTAGATATACACTAGCAGAAGGCAAACCCACACCTTGTCATAATTGGAAATCCATTTTCCAATAAGCTCCCTGCGGTTTTTGATTTTATATTATATATGGAGCATGAGATGCAAGCTTTCCGCTAGATGGCTATTTATTTGATTTAGACACTATTATAATATCACCGGATTTTGATATCATAATGTTTTGGTTGTCGTACATTAAAAACCATCCATGTTTATGTGTAGATCGGTCTTACGATAATCTTTTCTTTCGAAAGGATTTTTTAAAAGTTAAACCAATGGTTGGAGTTTACTCACACAAGTCCCGTGACCGACCCAGAGTTTATTTTGTATTGTTTTACCCTAAACTCTTGGGTGCCCAAATTTGTATGGGCAGTCAAGTAGTTGGGCTTTTTTAGATACACTTGGAGGAGCTTGAAGTAGGAGGCTTCATCAATTACCTATAGACTATCATATTTTCATTGTGTACTATGTTGTATCTGTAAATAGATGTTTATAACTGTGCCTGGAATAATAGTTGTTCTCTGCTGATGGTATGTATATATAGTTACTGATTTGTATTTCAAAAGTTATGTTATATAATATATTTTATTCGTTCCGCTGTGAGATTTGTGTTCTTCATTTTCTTTTATTCTAATTTATCGATCTTTCTATTTTTCATCCTCTAACTTCTTTCTACTAATGGTTCATATTTTTGTGAAATTTGCGTTGGACGTGTGGTGTTATTAGTCGACTCAAAAGGTATGGAAATTCGGTCCATTACTTTTGGTATCAGAGCTGAAGGTTGAGTAGTAACCTTGGCTCTGTGGTGTAACTCAAAAGAGATGAGGTTAGTAATACCCTAGATTGAGTTTGAGCGTATATATATGAGCGTGTATTTGTAGATTTGATATAAATAATTGTTTTATATTGTGTTGGTTGGTTTATTGAGTGGTTTATGAATTCTGGTCGATACAGAATGTACAGTTGTATCGATAGGAGTTTCTAAACTCTCGAACAAAGCAATTCGATGTAGTATTGTTTTAAAATGGGTAACAAGATAATTTTACCCAAAATTATTTTGATATAAAGGGAATAATTTTTGAAATATTATAGTATATGGATGTGTTGATTGTTGTTACAATCAAATGAAATTATAAGATATTGAAATGATCATATAAAACCAAATTGAATTGATATACGAATGAAATATACAAATGAGCTGAAATAAAATTAGATTCAGACAAGGAATTTGGAGTTTAAATCCCAGATATTTAGAAAAATATTTTTCGAAGTATTATAGAGTAATATAGCATTACTTTGAAATATTTTTAAATAGAAATCATTTTTAAATGGATTTTGAAAGTGATTAAGCACTGAAATCACTTCAATCGCTGGAAAATAGTTCTAACGATGGGTGGCCACATCATCAGTATTCCTTTTCGAGTTTCTGAATGACGGATTGCTACCATGGTAAAATTTCTGATGAGAATTTAATTGTGAAAAATAAGTTGTTTTAAAATTCAAATATTTTGAATTTGCAAATGATTATAAATATACTGTATAATCATATGATTCCATACCGATCTGGAAATAAAACCGAGAATTTGAATTTTGAATTTATTAACTTGTGTAAGTTAAATAAATTGGAATGGTATAAATAAAAAGAATAGATTAAAATTTTAACTTAAGTTGAATTGAATTATATTGAATTGGAAATTAAATTGAATAGCTTCTAAATTAAAAGTGAAATGAGCTTGAAATATAAGAAAATGGATTGATTTAAAATCAATCTGGGAAACATGGATGTTTGTCTATGGGTTATAAATCGAATGTATATGGTGAAATATGATATGGATGTGAGGACATTGATTGACCATTATGTGGTGATATTGGTAAATGAATGAATGATTATTTGAACATCAATTATTGAAACTCACCTGTCAATTTGAGTATGTAGGTACCTGAAGCCTATGACTTAGGTTCAACTGCGTAAAGCGAATACAAATTAAGCTTGCTCTCTTAACAACGCTTATATAAGTATGCCTACGCAAAATACCATAACTTGGGTTTTGAATTTTGTTTTCTGACCCCGTGGGTCAATGTATATATATTTGTAGTTCCTGCGATATCACAGAAGTCCCTCCGTACAGGGGAGACTCTGCCGAAATTTTCCAGAAATTCAAGGTATTAGAAAATTTTTAGAATTTTTGAAAATTTTCGTTAGTAGGAATAAATTAATATTTTAATTGAAATTAATTAGTTCAGTTAAAACAGAAGTTAAGATGTAAAACAAAAGATTTTAATCTAGCTAATAGGGTTTTAGCAATTTTTCCTACCTTGGTAATTTCGGGGACGAAATTCTTTTAAGGGGGAAGGAATGTAACGATCCATATTTTTAGCCATTAAATTAAGAACATTTAAACTGCATTAAATGTTGAAATGGGATAATATAATGGATTATAATAATGAATTTAATTATTAAACGAGTGGAGAATGTATTAAATTTTATTTAAATTTAAAAAGAGCTCGAAACAGTCGCGGCAGTTCATAATTGTAATGTCCCGGATTTCTGACCGACTTTGTAATCTATATATTTTGGATTTTACTGCGATTAAATTCAACTATATAATATTGAATTTGAATATTTTAAATAATTTTGAATAATCATTAGTCTATAATTCTGTGTATGTTTTTAACTTGTGTTTTATATGTACACACAGGTAAATCTTATATTAAACATTTTTATTTGCATTTAAAATTATTTTAGTATATGGAAAAATATAGATGCTTAAGTAATGTTAGAGATTTAATATTTGAGAAAATTTAAATCAATTCTTTTGATAAAATCTTAGATATATACATGAGCACATATATTCTTATGACATTTAGTATAATGTAATCTACATATATATAAATGAAGGCAGTAGCTTTTGTTTTGAACTTAAGTAAATATTTTTAGTATGTATACATATAAGTTGGTGTGACAATCTATGGAGTAGAACATGTCATTTAAATAGGAGTAAATCAAGTTAATAAGAATATATTTTTGTATACGTTGATTTTCCAATTTTGAATTCACATAGTACACTATCATTTTTACGTTTAGATTAAATCTTTTAATAGGAATACTTTGCTTTTAATGTAGTATTTGTAGCTAGGAAATAGAGCCTCGAACCTATAAAATTTAAACATTTAATGAAAGGAAAAATGTGCTTTGGAAACCGGAAAACAGAAAAGCATTTTTATTGTTTTCTTAACAGGAAAGTTTGCCTTAAGACACCAAGGGCATAAATCTGCATATAGACTCAGCTGTATATTTCCTAGCCTCTAATGTCAAGCATTATCAATATTTCCTTTTCAATCAACCAAGTAAAGCCAGCCTCTAATATCTCTTCAAATCATAGAATGGAGACAACCTACGACATTCCCTTGTAGCCTACACACTGGGTTGTACTCTTGTTAGCTCCTTCTATGAAATACATGTGCATTAATACTTCATCCTTGGCCTGACCAGGTACCACCTGAAATTTCCATTAAATGAGATAAGCCTTCACCATTCTTTCTTTCAGTCAAACTGGAAGCAGCAGCCTGGGTATCCCATCCATCAAGGCAAGATGGCCTAAACAACTACAATGCCACATCTGTAAATCTATGCACCATTTCACCCATAAATACCCTGTTATATTAGTGTAAATTCCATACATTAGAAAACCTTCTTGAATACACTAAGATGAAAGAGAAAAGGCCGAGACAACAATCAACACAGAGAAGCTAAATGTGGAAATAGCAGTGATCAATTAAAGTGAGTAAACATTCCTTAGTTTTCCTGTTTATTTCAGTTAATCTAAGACTGTATGGAGATCAGTGTAAATGTGAATTATATTGACTAAAACATGGGTGATGGATTAAAGATTTACTGAAATGGTGAGCATGTGTTTTTCTTGAAACTAGTAAGAAAAGAAAACAGTAGACAGTTCTTTAAGAATAAAATTTCACTTGAAATTGTAACCATGATCTTACCATACACTTATCAGTGTATATACACATGTTAATATGACCTGGTTGTATGTTTTTAAATGATGAAAGGCATAAAGCAAATATCTGGAAAAAAAACATTTAGAACAGAGAAAACAAATTAATGTGAGTAAACTCCATTTCTATCCCATTTAAAATTATTATTAATTTTAGAGTATGATGAGAGACATGTTGTATTTTTTCTAACCCAGTCTTCATATAAATCTGGAAACCAAATAACAAATAAAAACAGAAAGCTTTTACAGTTAGTAAACTCCCTATTTTTTCACCTATTTAATTATAGTTCTGATGTGTGCACCTTTCATGTAATATTTTAGTTCATTTGCTTAGGCAGAATGATTATGTTTCATTTGTACTCAATATAGTTGCTTTGTTGTTCTTCTATCGTTTGCTCAGTATCGGTTACAATTCATTTGACACTCAAGTTATATGCAAAATTGGAAATACGATTCGATTAGCTTACCGGTTCATCTATGGGACAATTTTGACTCACTCGGGGGGTAAAGGGGTTTATCTATTTACTTAATGGTCATTGTTGAAACTGAACTAGACAGACATCTCTCTACTTTTTACTAACACCTGGCTTAGCTTGGTTCTTAGTACTGGTTTCAATTAGGCATGGTTCTATTTATTTTTCAAAACTCGGCCTTTCATGCATTAACTAATTAATTAGTTTGATACAGACTCTTCCATAGGTTAGCTGTATCTGCATTACCCTTTGGAAATATAGAATACCTTTTACCTAGAAGCCATAAGAAGAAACGTTGTCCAGAGGCTTTGATGATAGTGGAAAGTCTAACAATAAAATGGAACCAACCTCCTTTGATCAAGGATGTGAACATAAATTATTTTCCCAACAAATAAGAGATGAATTTATTTATCTTTTGTCTTGATAACACGTATTATTTTTGTTAGTCATGGGTGGTTCTGTTCATATACACCATGCACAGGCGTGCAGGTGAAACACTGGAGTGAGGTAAGAGAAGAAAAGCATGAAGGAGAAGGAGTTGGGTATGAGAATGGATCGGTAGGATCATGTGGATTGAACAGGGAAATTGCGTGGGATTTCGAGATGGGTGGTCGAAGAAATACACGATGCCTACCAGGAAAAGATAAAAACAGAAGGGGCGAATGAATGGCAGGCAGAAGAATTAATAGTATGGAGAAAGCATGGACTGGTAAATGGGCTTTATCGGGTTGTGCAGGGGTTATTAAACTAAGTGAAGAAAAGAAAAAGAATGAGAAGGGGAGATGGGACGAGCTGGACATGCTGCGTAGTAAATAGGGAAAGAAAGAATTGAAGGATAGAAATAGATAGCGTGATAGATATAGGAATCAAACAAAGAGGAGGAAAACGTTTGGAAAGGATGGGCTGGCGTTTGGGCCTTATTTGGGCTAGGGGAAAAAAAGAGAGAGAAAGAGAAGGCAAAGGGGGGTGGGCTAAGCTAGTGGGATGATTGGGCCAGAACATAAAGAAAATAGAGATAAAGGGAAAACTATAAAATAAAGAAAAGAAATGAAAAGAAAAGTAGAAAATAAAATAAGAAGAAAGGTAAGTTTTAAAATAAAATTTCTTTTTGAATATTAATCCAAATTAAAGAAATACTTTTAGAAAGAAATAGAAGGGAAACCGTATCCGTATTAAATGATGAAGTTTGAAGGGAACATGTGACAGATGATCAGATAGTAGTAGACAAAGTTGTACGTTATCAGAATAAAATAAATTATTTTAATTAAAAAAGTGAATAAATTTAAATTTATTTATTTTCTAAATAAATTAAAATAAACGAAAATACGAATTCACTTAGATCTAAGATCCTGATAATGGGTTAAAATTAAATTAACTGGAATCAACAATATGAAGTGATTAATGAATAATGACCGATCATCAGTAATATTGTGTTGTAATATTATTTTTAAACAAACTGACTTAAGTCAATAAAGATACTTTAAATCAAGAAATGATTTAAAAGTCGAATTAACGACAATATTTGAAGTTATAGAAAATGTGACTTGATAAACAGTATTGATCATGTACTAGTGAAATTTAATTGGTGTAAAATGAGGCTAGAAGAAATGATATTCACAATCCAATGGGAATAACATTTGAAGAAATTGTTTTATAGATAAGAATAGTCGTAAAGGATATTAAAAAAAATGGTTAACTAATAACGATGAGGTTATTCTGAAATGCAGGAATAAATGTTATAAAGATGAATTGGACAGAGATTTGAATTGATAATCGACTAAGTTGAATTTTAGGAAAGTATCTTTTACTTTCCATTTTAAGAAATATTTAAATTAGTTACATATTGAGTTACTTATTCATCTAAAGGAAATGAAATAGTAATTATATGTCGTATATTGTAACGACCCGCGTTCTACGCATCATAGTATCGTAGAATATTTATTTCTTTCACATACGAAGTCGTATGGTCATGTAGCTTTGGGAGACGACTATTGGGGTCATTTCCCATGTTCATGATTTTTGCCAATTTTTAAATGACTATTTTGCCCCTAGCTAATCTTGTTTTGGCCATAACTTTTGATTGGAAAGGAGTTTTGACCTGAAACCACTTCCATTGGCTTTGGATGGTGGTTTACAATTCCGTAGAGTGGTCACATTAGCCAAACGGACTTACCGTTTGGGAGATATGGCTGAAACAAGTTTCAAATAGTGAAAAACAGTTTAATTGGGCTTAACCGGGTGATTAACAGCTAGGCCCAATGGGGGATTTCGGGATTGGAGGTATTTAAGGGCTACTAGGGTTAGGATTTCAGGTTTTACTCATTTTCCAGCCGCTACAAACCCTCTCTTCAACCTAACAATGGCCTCCAACATCTAAATACACCTCTAATCACTTCGTAATCAAGTTTTGGCTTAAACTACATCAAATTAAGGAGAGAAAGCACCAAAGCAAGGTTAGAGCTGCTGTGTTGCATTGGAAACAGCGCCAAACAGAGAATCATTTCAGATTTGGTATTTTATTTGTGGCCAAGGTGAGTGATTTGCATAGTTCCTCACTAATTATGGTTAATTATGAGTAATTAGTGATAATTAGCGAATTTATACATGTTAAAAATATGGAAAAATATTTATAAATTCTTAAATGATGTTTTAGACCTCTATTAGAAACTTGGGTTAATTTGGTTAAGTTTCGATAATCCTATAATTAACTATACTAAAACATGCTTAAGGGAAATATGGGGTTTTGGCTATGTTTGATCCATTTTAACCTATTATATTGATGTTTTGGTGTTTAGGGTCACTTCTACTTGTTGCTATGACTATTTGGTATGACTTATGATTGTTTAGAATAGTTAGAATGGTTGAAAACGCCGTCGAATGGCGTAAAACACTCGCTAGAAAAGTTGCAGGAAATTGGTGTAGGTTTTCGGATCGGAACGGCAGGATGGGCTCGGACCGGATAGTGGACTGGGCAAGAGATCACCGAACCGAACCAAGGCTTGGCACAAGAGAGAGTATGGCAAAAAGGAAGGCCACTATGGTTGAACTGGGATCGGATCGAGCTAAGGAAGGGGGAAACAGATTGACTTGAAGGGAAGTGAGGGGGATCAGAACGGAAGAGAATGGGGAAGTGGATCGGACCGTGACCAGGAACCCGAACCGAACCGATGGAGCAAGGGTAGACCGAACCGAACCGATGGAGAAAGGGTACACCGAACCGAACCGAAGCATGTATATCTGAACCGAATCAATGCGATGTGGCGGATCTGAACCGAGACGATGGCCAGTGACTGGGGCAACCCGAACCGAACCGATGACTAGGGAGAGACCCGAACCGATCCAGTGATGACCAAAAATCCAAGATGCAAGGGTAGTCCAAATAGGAAGTTAGAGATTAGGATCCAGTTTGGAACCAACGAGTTAACTTCATGATTCGGCTTTGCTGCGGGACGTGTGCTAAGGGGTTGTCGATGTCTATGACTTTGGATCACTTTGTATGGGAGGTACGCGGGCGGATTCAGGGCCACGGTGGCCTAGGTACGACTAAAGAGCTATAGACCAATGAAGTAGGGTCATCTGTAAAGATTTGGTCATGACTCCATGTGGAAAGCTTGGTAGTAGCAGTAGTTGTACAAGTCGAACACCGTCACTACTTTGAGGGGTCTAGTGATTGATAGTGGTGGACATCGTATGCTTTACGCACTGAGTGAGAGATGTGAGGATGGTTGCTATGGTTGATATGTTTGCCATCATTATGACATGCACACCCCTACCCCCGTTATCTTTACACCGTCTGTTCAGTGGCACCTTAGAGTATTGTATGGTATGTAATGCTAACTCTTTGGTTGCAGGTCCAGGTATGGTTTGGTATACCTGTTATTGTTATGTTTAGCTGCTTATCGCTCATACCAGGCTTTTTGTCAGACCCAGAGTTTTATGTCTCTTCTTATTACTCTGGGTACTCTCACGAGCAGACTAGAGGCAGGTTAGGTGGTATGCACGAGTAGTTGTACCGGAGACGAGCAGGAGGCTTCCACGCATGATATATAGATACTCTCCCTGTGTCGCTGCTGGTCACTACTTTGGGCATTAGTAGTGTACCTTTCCTTTCTTTTTTGCTTTAGAGACAGTATTTTACAAAGTTGTAATAATGGTATTGGATCATAAGTTGTATTTGGATTTTCCGCTGCTATGATGTTTAGTCGTTAGCTTATGCACTATCTCGCCTATTTTATGTCAAAGTATGTTATTATTATATTTCATTCCATGCGCTGTGAGACATTCTACAGGTTCTTTATTAGTTCATTCTCTTCTTTCCTTTCTTTGGCGACCGTTCTGTGCTAGTCGGGCATGTGTACATCGCACTTTCAGAGGAAATGCCGGCTGGTGCGGGGCGAGCCGTCACACTTGGTATCAGAGCTCTAGGTTGCGTAGTTAGCCTAGGGAAGTCATCAGGGAGAGATAGTACACGTATATAAGAGCGCGTATTTGTGATTATTTTGGTTTTCAAAAGCTATATATATACACACTATTAGTATAGCTAAGGATTAAGTCGCACTGCACTAGCACCACTATGGAGATGATTAATCGTTTTCTCTTTACAGATTGAGCGATGAGTCGATACGCAAGGGGTGCCGGTAGAGGAGCCAATAATGGGAATGCTGCTGACATGAGGACGATGTTTGCTGACCTCATGAGGGAGATGCTTACGGATGTGCATAGGTAAGCTCCCAATGATGGTAATGGTGGTGGTCCAATAGTGCAGGCGCCTAGGGCCGATTTTGCCAAGCTGAACAAGGATTATACTAGTCTTGGTGGGAAGCCGTTCCACGGAACGGAGTCGACTACGGATGTTCAATATTGGTTGGATAGCTGCGAGCGTATCTTCGAAGACTTGGGTATCGAGGATGCGATGAAGAGAAGGCTAGCATCCCGTCAGCTACAAGGACGGGCAATGAATTGGTGGAATGCTATAAAGGCAGCTACTCCCGAGGATCAGATTACTTGGGAGCAGTTTAAGGTTCGCTTTAGCGATAAGTTCATTCCAGCTGCTCAGAAGTCAGTGTTGTTTAAGAAGTTTTTGGATCTTAAGCAAAATGGCAGAGCTGTCTCGGAGTATATTGCTGAGTTCGACACTTTGTCGAAATATGGGTTATCTCTTATTGATACTGCCGAGAAGAAGAACGAGAAGTTCATAACTGGTTTGGATGGATACTTGGGGGAAAGGCTTATTAACCACGTCGATGAGGCATTTGAGTCGATTGTGGGGAAAGCATTGAGGTCAGAGAGTCTTTACCCTAAGTCGAAGACTAAGGTTACATCTGTAGATGAGCCAAAGCCGCAAGCAAGCGGTGGAGGCAAGAGTGGTTCTCAGAATAAGAGGAAGCAGAAGCAGAATAAGGATGGCCAGAAAAGAATAAGAAAGATGTTAAGTGCATCAGCTTTGGTAAGAAGCGCCATTATGCTAGTAATTGTCGGCCAAGCCAGCGGATAGGAAGTGCTTCAACTGTGGCCAAGTGGGACATCACAAGGACAAGTGTCCGTAACCCCCTAAAGAAAAGAAGATGGTGAAAGCATATGCCCTTAATGCTATTCCTTCTTCGTCGAATGCCCCAACTGGGGCGGAGAAGGGAAATAATGTCGTTATTCAAGGTATGCTTTCCGTTTATGATGTTCCTATTAGAGTCTTGTTTGTTACCGGGGCTTCCAGTTCTTTCATATCTAGTGACCTGGTAGATAGGTTGGGATTGGAGCCCGAGATTGTCGATAGACCTTTAGTAGTGACGAACCCGATTGGTGGTTCAACTAACCTTAGCATGATTTGTCGTAATGTGGTCTTATCGAGTCATGGATGCATGTTTGTTTGTGATTGCTTTGTTTTGGGCTTTACTGGGTTTGGCATTATTTTGGGAGTCGATTGGCTCCAAAGATACAGGGTGGTGGTAGACTGTGAGGGCTTTTTTGTGACAGCTAGAGCGGATGATGGGCGGAGGGTAGTGTTTGGTGGTCTACCCGGTGATGGGGTAATGGCTAGTTTTCTAAATTCCCTCGACATCCCGCATAGTGAGTTGTCAGGTTTGCCCGTGGTTGGCCAGTATCCGGACATTTTCGAGGAAGTGACCGGGCTTCCACCACACCGAGAGATTGAGTTTCGTATTGATTTAGAGAAATATGCCAGACCTATAGTGATGCCACTTCGTCGTATGGCACCAAGGGAGCAGCGAGAGCTCGGGGTGCAAGTCAGCGATCTTTTGAAGAAGGGATTTATCAGAAGGAGTGTTTCTGAATGGGGAGCACTAGTTGTGTTTGCTACCAAGGCGGATGGTTCCCTTCGTTTGTGTGTAGACTACCGCGAGTTGAATAAAGTGATGAGGAAGAACAAGTATCCTCTACCGCAGATAGATGATTTGTTTGATCAATTGAGTGGCGCGAGAGTATTCTCTCAGTTGGATCTCGCGACAGGTTTTCATCAGCTTAGAGTGGAAGCTGAGAGTATAGCTAAAACGGCTTTTCGGACGCCGTCTGGATTTTATGAGTGGTTGGTCATGCCATTCGGGCTGACCAATGCCCCAACATATTTTGTGGATATTATGAATAGGGTATTCAGAGATCAGTTGAATAATTTTGTCCTTGTGTTCGTGGATGATATTTTGGTCTACTCGAGGACAGAGGAAGAACACAAGGAACATTTAAGAATAGTGATGGAGGTGTTGAGAAAACACCAATTGAAGGCAAAGTTTTCTAAGTGTCACTTCTGGAGGAGGGAAGTGAGATTCGTGGGACATGTTGTTTCAGAGAATGGTATTGCCGTGGATCCTTCGAATGTGGCTACGGTACAAGATTGGTCTACGCCCAAGAATGCAACGGACGTAAGAAGTTTCTTGGGGTTAGCTGGATATTATCGTAAGTTTATCCAAGACTTCTCCAAGATAGCAGCACCGTTTACTCAATTGACCAAGAAGAATCAAGCCTTCGTCTGGGACAAAAGGTGTGAGAATGCATTCAAGAGTCTAAAGGAAAAGTTGACATGTGTACCAGTGTTAGTCATTCCTAAGGGGAATAAAGAGATGACAGTATATACGGATGCATGTGGCACAGGGCTTGGTGATGTATTGATGCAAGGAGGTAGGGTTGTAGCTTGTGCAAGTCGCCAATTGAAACCGCATGAGAAAATATACCCTACTCATGATTTGGAATTGGCAGTGATCGTGTTTGCATTGAAGATGTGGAGACATTATCTCTTGGGAGAAAGATTCGAGTTGTTTACCGATCATAAATCGTTAAAGTATCTTTTCTCTCAAAAGGATCTAAATCTCCGACATCAAAGATGGTTAAAATTCTTAGCTTCTTATGATTTCGATATCGTATACACACCAGGAAAGGGAAATGCGGTAGCTTATGCATTAAGTAGAAGACATTCCAGTTTAGGGGCTATGTTTCTTGAATGGAAGCAACTGGAGTACATCGCTGGGAATGATTTCAGACCAAAGTGCAAATTGGATCCAGAAATGTTAGGAAGCTTGTCGATCAGACCCACTTTGATTGAGCGGATTGGTTCCAGTCAGAGGAACGATCCTAACCTATTTCAAATCATCTCAAAGTTAAAGATGGGAATCGACGGAGAGATGAACAAGTATGGGCTTGATCGAGATGGATGGCTTAGAAAGAATGAAAGACTAGTTGTACCCATTGTCAATGGACTGAGAGATGAAGTTCTTAGGGAATGTCATCACTCAAAACTGACTATACACCCCGGTGGTAACAAGATGTATCGAGACATGAAGCAGACCTACTACTGGAAAGGGATGAAAAGAGACGTTGGGAAATTTATATCCAAATGCATGAATTGCCAGCTAGTTAAAGCCGAGCAAAAGAAGCCTAGTGGTTTGCTACAACCATTAGAAATTCCAGAATGGAAATGGAAACAAGTGTCAATGAATTTCATTGATGGGTTACCAAGGACTAGATCGGGCCATGATAGCATTTGGGTGATTGTGGACCGATTGACTAAGAGTGCAAGGTTTATACCCATCAAGTCAAACAGGACGGCAGCTAAGTTAGCGAAACTGTATATAAAATGGGTAGTGAGATTTCATGGAATACCCAAGGGCATTGTGAGTGACCGAGATCCGTTGTTCACTAATGGGTTTTGGAAGAGCTTACAAGAGGTGTTAGGATCAGAACTACACCTCAGTACCGCATATCATCCTCAAACCGACGGACAGACAGAGAGGGTGAATCGAGTGTTAGAAGATCTCTTGAGAGCTTGCATATTGGATTTTGGTGGATCATGGGATGACCATTTGCATCTAGTAGAGTTTGCATACAATAATAGTTATCAATCCAGTATTGGTATGGCTCCATTTGAAGCTTTGTACGGGAGACCATGCAACTCACCGTCATGTTGGGTAGAAACTGGTGAGAAGTTTGTGCTTGGACCCGATGTGATAAGAGAAACTTCAGCTAAGATTAAGATTATCCAATAGCGAATGAAGGCTGCCCAAGATAGGAAGAAGAGTTATGCTGATAGGGGGAGAAGAGAATTAAAGTTCTCCATTGGCGACTTGGTGTTTGTCAAGATTTCTCCGTTGAAGAGCGTGATACGATTTGGCAGGAGAGGCAAGTTAGCACCAAGATTTGTTGGTCCATTTCCAGTTCTTGAGCTAATTGGGAATTTAGCATACAAAGTTGAATTACCAGAGAAGATGGCAGAAGTTCATAACGTATTTCATGTTTCCCAGTTAAGGAAGTTCGTGCATGACCCAGATGTGATTGTTTCACCTGATCAGTTGGATGATATCGAAGTTGAACCCGAGGCGGTTGGGAACCGCAAGCCTATGTGTATTGTTGGGAACAATACGAAGCAACTTCGAAGGAAAGCGGTGAATCTAGTCAAAGTCGAGTGGGGCGAGAATGAGAATGACTGTACTTGGGAGACAGAGCATTAGGAAGACGTATCCAGAACTCTTCGCCTAGTAAAATTTTAGTTTCGATTTAGTCTTTTCGCATGCTAGGATAGGTTTGTCTTATCTGTTTTGCTTGTTTGATTGTTGTATATGATTGGCAGACATGCAGAATACTTTGTATGTTTTGGGTTAAGGAATTTCGGGGTTGAAATTTCTTAAGGGGGGAGAGTGTAACGACCCGCATTCTACGCATCATAGGATCGTAGAATATTTATTTCTTTCACATACGAAGTCGTATGGTCATGTAGCTTTGGGAGACGACTATTGGGGTCATTTCTCATGTTCATGATTTTTGCCGATTTTTAAATGACTATTTTGCCCCTAACTGATCTTGTTTTGGCCATAACTTTTGATTGGAAAGGAGTTTTGACCTAAAACCACTTCCATTGGCTCCAGATGATGGTTTACAATTCCGTTGAGTGGTCACATTAGCCAAACGGACTTACTGTTTGGGAGATATGGCTGAAACAAGTTTCAGATAGTGAAAAGCAGCTTAATTGGGCTTAACCGGGTGATTAACAGCTAGGCCCAATGGGGGATTTCGGGATTGGAGGTATTTAAGGGCTGATAGGGTTAGGATTTCGGGTTTTTACTCATTTTCCAGCCGCCACAAACCCTCTCTTCAACCTAACAATGGCCTCCAACATCTAAATACACCTCTAATCACTTCTTAATCAAGTTTTGGCTTAAACTACATCAAATTAAGGAGAGAAAGCTCCAAAGCAAGGTTAGAGCTGCTGTGTTGCATTGGGAACAGCGCCAAACAGAGAATCATTTCAGATTTGGTATTTTATTTGTGGCCAAGGTGAGTGATTTGCATAGTTCCTCACTAATTATGGTTAATTATGAGTAATTAGTGATAATTAGCGAATTTATACATGTTAAAAATATGGAAAAATATTTATAAATTCTTAAATGATGTTTTAGACCTCAGTTAGAAACTTGGGTTAATTTGGTTAAGTTTTGATAATCCTATCATTAACTATGCTAGAACATGCTTAAGGGAAATATGGGGTTTTGGCTATGTTTGATCCATTTTAACTTATCATATTGATGTTTTGGTGTTTGTGGTCACTTCTACTTGTTGCTATGACCGTTTGGTATGACTTATGATTGTTTAAAATAGTTAGAATGGTCAAAAACGCCGTCGAATGGCGTAAAACACTCACTGGAAAAGTTGCAGGAAATTGGTGCAGGTTTTCGGATCGGATCGGCTGGATGGGCTCGGACCGGATAGTGGACTGGGAAAGAGATCACTGAACCGAACCGAGGCTTGGCACAAGAGAGAGTATGGCAAAAAGGAAGGCCACTATGGTTGAACTGGGATCAGATCGAGCTAAGAAAGGAGGAACCAGATTGACTTGAAGGGAAGTGAGGGGAATCAGAACGGAAGAGAATGGGTAAGTGGATCGGACCGTGACCAGGAACCCGAACCGAACCGATGGAGCAAGGGTACACCGAACCGTACCGATGGAGCAATGGTACACCGAACCGAACCGAAGCATGTATATCTGAACCGAATCAATGCGATGTGGAGAATCCGAACCGAGACGATGGCCAGTGACTGGGGCAGCCCGAACCGAACCAATGACTAGGGAGAGACCCGAACCGATCCAGTGATGACCAAAAACCCGAGATGCAAGGGTAGTCCAAATAGGAAGTTAGAGCTCAGGATCTTGTTGGGAACCAACGAGTTCACTTTATGATTGGGCTTTGCTGCGGGACGTGTGCTAAGGGGTTGTCGTTGTCTATGACTTTGGATCACTATGTATGGGAGGTACGTGGACGGATTCAGAGCCACAGTGGCCTAGGTACGACTAAAGAGCTATAGACCAATGAAGTGGGGGTCATTTGTAAAGATTTGGTCATGACTCCATGTGGTAAGCTTGGTAGTAGCAGTAGTTGTACAAGTCGAACTCCGTCACTACTTCGAGGGGTCTAGTTATTGACAGTGGTGGACATCGTATGCTTTACGCACTGAGTGAGAGATGTGAGGATGGTTGCTATGGTTGATTTGTTTGCCATCATTATGACATGCACACCCCCACCCTCGTTATCTTTACACATCTGTTCAGTGGCACCTTAGAGTATTGTACGGTATGTAGTGCTAACTCTTTGGTTGTAGTTCCAGGTTCAGGTATGGTTTGGTATACCTGTTATTGTTCTGTTTAGTTGCTTATCGCTCATACCAGGTGTGACGGCCCGCCCTGCACCAACCGACATTTACTCCAAAAGTGCGTTGTACACTTGTCCAGTTAGCACGGGACGGTCGTCAGAAGGAAAGGAAAGAAGGAAATGAACTAACAAGGAACCTGTAGAATGTCTCACAGCGCATGGAACAAAATAGAATAACAACATACTTGACATAAAACAGGTGAGACAGTGCATAAGCTGAAAACAAACTAACATAGCAGCGGAAAATCCAAGTACAGCTTATGATCCAAAGCCAACATTATTACAAGTTTTCAAACTGTCTCAAAAAGCAAAAGCAAGATAAGGGAGGTACACTACTAATGCCCAAGTAGCGACCACCAAAGATACAGGGAGAATATATATATATATATATATATATATATATATATATATATATATATATATATATATATATATATATCATATGTGGAAGCCTCCTGCTCGCCTCCGGATCAGCTACTCGCACATCACCAGCTAACATGTCTCTAGTCTGCTCGTGTGAGCACCTAGAGTAATAAGAAGAGACATAAAACTCTGGGTCAGACAAAAGTCTGGTATGAACGATAAGCATCTAAACAGAACAATAACAGGTATACTAAACCATACTTGAACCAGGACCTGCAACCAAAGAGTTTGCACTACATACTGTACAACACTCTAAGGTACCATTTCAAATGGTGTAAAGATAACGGGGGTGGGGGTGTGCATGTCATAGTGATGGCAAACGATCAAGCATAACAACCATCCTCACATATCTCAATGCGTAAAGCATACGATATCCACCACTTCGATCACCCAATATACTTTGCTATTATCACTTTGCTCCATGAAGTCACAATTGCTTCACTACACTGATCCATAGCCGATAATCCTTCGCTATGTCCACTTTGCCCCATGGAGTCGCAATGACCCCACTGCACTGGCTCATAGCCTTACTAATCCTTTACTATGTCCACTCTGCCCCATGGATTCACAATGGCCCCACTGCACTGGCTCATAGTCTTACTACGATCACTTTGCCCCTCGAGTCATAATGACTCTACTGCACTGATACGTAGTCCTGCTACGATCACTTTGCCCCTCGAGTCATAATGACTCTACTGCACTGATACGTAGCCCATCATTCATTTCAGTGGTGAATCGAAGTTATGAACGTCGACAACTCCTTAGCACACGTCCCGCAGCAAAGCCCAATCATGAAGTGAACTCATTGGTTCCCAACTTGATCCTGAGCTCTAACTTCCATTTGGACTACCTTTGCATCTCGGGTTATTGGTCATCACCGGATCGGTTCGGATCTCCCCCTAATCATTAGTTCAGTTTGGATCGAAATACTCCTCCCTAAGAAATCGGATCGGTTCGGGTCTCCAGCACAAGCCTTCCCCTCTGCTCCGGATCAGATCGAGGTCTACACTCTCTGGCAAGCTTCTTCGGATCGGATCGGAAGTCCTCACAAGATGCTGGATCGGATCGGTCTCCTTCATAGCACACCGGTTCGGGTCGGAGTCTCCAAGTCGCGTTACCATACAATGCTACGGATCAGATCAGAGTTTCTTCATACGATAAAGGGTCGAAGCTTCTGAACTCGCATGGGAGGTGGTTCGGATCGGGTGCTTTCCTCCGTTCCGATCCGGATCGGCCAATTTTCTGCACTTTCTCCAGCAAGCAGTTTACGCCACTCAACGGCGTTTTCAACCATTCCAACTATTCTAATCAATCACAAAGCATACCATACAGTCATAGCAACATGTATAATCAACCACAAATACCAAAACAACAATATGATAGGTTAAAATGGATCAAACATAGCCAAAACCCCATATTTTCCCTTAAGCATGTTTAGGTGAAACTAATGATATGATTAGCGAAACTTAACCAAATTAACCCAAATTCATATCAGAGGTCTAAAACATCATTTCAAATTTTATAAATATTTTTCCAGAATTTTATCATGTTTAAATTCGCTAATTAACACTAATTACCCTTAATTAGCCATAATTAGTGAGGAACTATGCAAATCACTCACCTTCGCCACAAATAAACCTTAGATCTGGCGTGGATACTTATGCCAAATAGCAGCTCTAATCTTGATTTGGTGAAGATCTCCCTTGATTTGATGTTGTTAAGCTTAATCCTTGATTAGAAGGTGATTTGGAGGTGATTTAGAGGTTGGAGGCCATTTTTAGGGTTTCTAAGAGGTAAGTGGAGGCTAGAAAACTGAAATAGAATGAAAACCTAACTCATTTCAGCCTCCCCTTAACCCTAATCCCGAAATGGGTTATGGGCACATTTGCTAATCACCTCATTTGGCCCGGTTAAGCTGTTTTTCACCTTCCAAACCTTATTTCGGCCATATCTCCCAAACGATAAGTCCGTTTTCCACATGTGACCACTCTACGGAAAGATAAACCATCATCTGAAGCCAATGGAAGTGGTTTTAGGTCAAAATTCCTTTCCAATCAAAAGTTATGGCCGAAACAAGATCAGCTAGGGGCAAAACGGTCATTTAAAAATCGACAAAAATCATGAACATGGAAAATGACTCTAATGGTTGTTTCCCAAAGTTACATGACCATACGACTTCATATGGGAAAGAAATAAATATTCTACGATCCTTCGATGCGTAGAATGCGGGTTGTTACACCAGGCTTTTTGTCTGATCCATAGTTTTATGTCTCTTCTTATTACTCTGGGTGCTCTCACGAGCAGACTAGATACATGTTAGGTGGTATGCACGAGTAGCTGTACCGGAGACGAGCATGAGGCTTCCACGTATGATATATAGATACTCTCCCTATGTCGTTGCTGGTCACTGCTTTGGGCATTAGTAGTGTACCTTTACTTTCTTTTTTGCTTTAGAGACAGTATTTTACATAGTTGTAATAATGGTATTGGATCATAAGCTGTATTTGGATTTTCCGCTGCTATGATGTTTAGTCGTCAACTTATGCACTGTCTCGCCTGTTTTATGTCAAATTATGTTACTATTATATTTTATTCCATGCGCTGTGAGACATTCTACATGTTCTTTATTAGTTCATTCTCTTCTTTCCTTTCTTTGGCGACCGTTCCGGGCTAGTCGGGCATGTGTACAGCGCACTTTCGGAGGAAATGCCGGCTGGTGCGGAGCGGGCCATCACACACACACACACACGCACACACGCATATATATATATATATATATATTAAAAGTATAGATGATAACGATACTGTTAGGATCAATAAATGGGATTCTTAAATGTAATCAAATCTTAGATAGATATGAATTGGGAATAATTATTTTCCAAGATCAAACAAATTATTGAACGACGTTTATTTGAATTATTGAATTGTGATTGACAAATTTGTTGTGATAATTAATTTGTTGATTTGATTGATGGTAATGTTGTGACATGGCCCAAATAACTAGTTTAATCACATCTCATTAATATGGACTTATACAAACTACTGTTGAAATCTGGGATTTTATATGTTAAACATTTTCAGTAGACAAGTCTTGAAAATCAACTAAGAATAATAGAAACACATATGAAATACGTTGATTTGATTACTGTGACGGCCCGCCTCGCACCAACCAACATTTACTCCAAAAGTGCGCTGTACACATGTCCAGTTAGCACGGGATGTTCGTCAGAAGAAAAGAAAGAAGACGAAGAAACAAAAAAGAACCTGTAGAATGTCTCACAGCGCATAGGATAAAATATAATAACAACATACTTGACATAAAACAGGTGAGACAGTGTATAAGCTGAAAATAAACTAACATAGCAGCGGAAAATCCAAATACAACTTATGATCCAAAGCCAACATTATTACAACTTTTCAAACTGTCTCAAAAAGCAAAAGCAAGATAAAGGAGGTACACTACTAATGCCCAAGTAGCGACCACCAACGACACAGGGAGAATATCCATATATCATACGTGGAAGCCTCCTGCTCGCCTCCGAATTAGCTACTCGCGCATCACCAGCTAACATGTCTCTAGTTTGCTCGTGTGAGCACCCAGAGTAATAAGAAGAGACATAAAACTCTGGGTCAGACAAAAAGTTTGGTATGAGCGATAAGCATCTAAACAGAACAATAACAGGTAGACTAAACCATACCTAAACCTGCAACCAAAGAGTTAGCACTACATACTGTACAACACTCTAAGGTGCCATTTCAAATGGTGTAAAGGTAACGGGGGTGGGGGTGTGCATGTCATAGTGATGGCAAACAATCAAGCATAGCAACCATCCTCACATCTCTCACTCGGTGCGTAAAGCATACGATATCCACTACCTTGGTCACCTAATTCTTTGGGCCATGACGGAGTCCAACCCCGTACGACTGTCACTACATGTCCTCTCTCAGCGGTGAACCAAAGTTATGAATACTGACAACCCCTTTGCACACGTCCCGCAGCAGAGTCCAATCATGAAGTGAACCCGTTCGTTCCCAACTGGATCCTGAGCTCTAACTTCCTACTTGGACTTCCTTTGCATCTCGGGTCTTGGTTGAATTGGAGTTGGTCTTCAGAAAAGTCGTCACGTAGAAGTGGCCCTGAATTCGGTTCGGTTCGGATATATACATATAACCCAGTTCGATTCGGTAGAATGCTTCATAGTATACTCCTGGATGCGGTTCGGTGGTTCTCCTCCTTTAGACGTAGGTTCAGTTCGGGTGTGTTGAGGTGGCTTGGTTCGGATGTGCTTTCCCATGTCTCCAGATCTGTTCTCCTTTGGTCTCTCCGATCCGATGCCCTTTAGTTTCCCTCCGATCTGATCCCCCTGGTCTCTCTCCGATCTGATCCCCCTTGGTCTGACCAGTCCGATCCCCCTTGGTCTCTCTCCGATCCGATCCTCCTTGGTCTCTCTCCGATCCTCAATCCAACTCCAACCCTTTCTGCACGTGGCCTTCCTTCTTGACAATCCCTCATTCTTGCACTGGGTTCCGATCCGGTTCGGTACTCTGCTCAGCTCCACCAATCCGACTCGAGCCCCCTAACCCGATCCGATCCGAAACCCTGCACAACTTTCTGCAACTTTTTCCAGCAACTTGTTTACGCCATTCGACGACGTTTTCGACCAATCTAACCTTTCTAAACAACCACAAATCATTCCAAACAGTCATAGCAACAAATAGAAGTGACCTCAAACACCAAAACAACAACGTGATGAGTTAAAATGGATCAAACATAGCCTAAAACCCCAATTTTCCCTTAAGCATGTTCAAGAACAACTAAGCATAGGATTAACAAAACTTAACCAAATTAACCCAAACTTCTAACAGAGGCCTAAAACATTATTTTCGAATTTATAAATATTTTTCCAGATTTTATTAGTGTATAAATTCGCTAATCTTCACTAATTACCCTTAATTAACCGTAATTAGTGCAAAACTATGCAAATCACTCACCTTGGCCACAAATAAAATACCAAATCTGAAATGAATCTCTGTTTGGTGTGAATACTGATGTCTAACAGCAGCTCTAACCTTGCCTTGGTGTTAATCCTCTTTGATTTGGTGTTGCTAAGCTCAATCCTTGATTAGAAAGTGATTTGGAGATGTTTTAGATGTTGGAGGCCATTATTAGGGTTTTTAAGAGGTAAATGGCGGCTAGAAAACTGAAATAGAATGAAAACCTAACTCATTTCAGCCTCCCCTTAACCCTAATCCCGA
This sequence comes from Allium sativum, assembly GCA_030737875.1. Taxonomy (NCBI): domain Eukaryota; kingdom Viridiplantae; phylum Streptophyta; class Magnoliopsida; order Asparagales; family Amaryllidaceae; genus Allium; species Allium sativum. Next base: position 502,574,319 of record CM060918.1, read on the forward strand.
AATGGGTTATGAGCCCATTTGCTAATCACTTCATTTGGCCCGATTAAGCAGTTTTTCACCATTTGAAACTTGTTTCAGCCATATCTCCCAAACGTTGAGTCCGTTTGGCTAATGTGACCACTCTACGGAAAGGTAAACCATCAAACGAATCTAATGGAAGTGGTTTCAGGTCAAAATTCCTTTCCAATCAAAAGTTATGGCCAAAACAATATCGGCTAGGGGCAAAACGGTCATTTAAAAATCGGCAAAAATCATGAACATGGGAAATGACCCCAATAGTTGTCTCCCAAAGTTACATGACCATACGACTTCATACGAAAAAGAAATAAATATTCTACGGTCCTAGATATGTAGAATGCGGGTTGTTACATTCTCCCCCCTTAAGAAATTTCGTCCCCGAAATTCCTTAACCCAAAACATACAAAGGATCCCGCATGCCTGCCAACCATATACAACAATCAAACATGCAAAAACAAACAGAACCATTCTGCCCTAACATGCGGTTTACTAACAAGGGAAGAATCATCGCCGCTAAAATCTTACTAGGCAAAGAGCTTTGGATACGACTTTCTTATGTCATTCTCTACTTCCCAAGTATAGTCGTTCTCTCGCCATCGGTTCCCATCTCTACCCTAGAGGTAACTTCTAATAGGTTGGGATCGTCCCTCTAACTGGAACCGATCCACTTAATCAAGATCGATCTAATCGTTAAGCTTACTCAATGCATCAGCTATCGCACCTAGTCCGATACTATGGCATTCGTCTATACTGTCATTTTCTTAGGTAATCCAAACCCATATGCCAAATTTTCAACTACATTCCAAATGTCCTTTCAAGTCCAACTTGAGTCCTTCTTTCATTCATATTGCACGTCCAACGTACATTCACTTCCTAGAGGCAGACTAGACCCATCCAATGACCCTAGGCACTACACCAATATCTGCACTGTACGTCTAACTTACATTCACCTTCTAAAGGTGAACTAGATTCATCCAATGAATCTAGGTACTCTACCTATATCCGTACTGTACGTCCAACGTATATTCACCTTCCAAAGGTGAACTAGACTCATCCAATGAATCTAGATACTCTACCTATATCCGTACTGTACGTCCAACGTACATTCACCTTCCAAAAGTGAACTAGACTCATCCAATGAATCTAGGTACTCTACCTATGAGTCCAAGTCCAACTGAAACTCCTATATCCGTTGAATCTCCAAGACAACGGACGCTCCATAATGCCCAACATACTTCAAGTCTAACGTAAAGTATCTTACACTCATCATATCACCAAGATCAACGAACTTACCCTATTTCCATTCAACATGATCCTACAGGTGATACTCAAGAGAAGAAAGGTAAGAACAAACACAACAACCATAGCATCCATCAAACAAATCCTATCTATCACCTGCTAAAGCCATGAATACGTCAATACCTATATTTCTGGTCCAACCAACATCAATAACTAATGGAAACTCTGCCTCCAAACGGACTACCGTACGTCCAACGTATGTTTATCCTCCAAGGATAAATAGATCACGTCCAACGGATCCAAGGTAAGTGGGCGTCCCCAGATACCCCTGCTTTTAGTCCACCTGAAACACTCGAGTCCCACCCAAGTCTATCCATTATCTTGCTGCCCTCTCGAGTCCAACTCGAGTCAATCCAATTCCTTGCAGCCTTTTCGAGTCCAACTCGAGTCAATCTATTTCCCATAAACTCAGACCTAGTCTTGAGTATCCATTACCTACCAACCCTAGTCCAACATGAGTCGTCCCCCTATTCGTTGCAGCTCCTAGATCAACGAATACCTATTTTCTTTTACGAGTTCAAGTCCAACTTGAATCGTCCTAACCTTCGTTGCATCTTTCATGATCAACGAACTCATCCTATTCCTTCAAAGTTCTACTATCCAAAGAGAACATCAGCATAGCGTCCTAAACAATCCATTACTTTGCATCTTTCTCGAGTCCCAGTCGAGTCATCTCATAACCTTATCGAGTCCAACTCGGGGCAGTCCATACTATCAAATAGTCTTATCCTGTCACAGATGCCCATCACTCCTCGAGTAAACCAAGGTATCATCCAATGAAAATCACAACGACTACTCATCCCTCACGCAAACCATCCTAGTCAAATTCGACATTCCCCAAGCACAAGCCCCAAAGGCCTAAACCAATATCAGACAAGCACCTAAGGAACATCTCCTCCGAATTCGGACAATCCACGTGAAGTGATACTTGCGAAACAACTAAGCACTAGAGCACTCATTTGCCTCCCAGAGACAACTAGGGCTTAATACAACGATAACCTCTCAGCTTCCTTGACTTCGGTTACTATCGCCATCACTAGGCAGGTACCTAATACCACCCCATTCCTTTAGAGTAGATTGACTCCCCAAATAATGCTAAACCCAGTAAATCCCAAAACAAAATAATCATAAACAAACATACATCCATGGCTCGATAAGACCACATACGATAAACCATACTGAGGCTAATCGAACCACCAACCGGGTTCGTCACTACTAAAGGTCTATCGACTAACTCAGGTTTGTCAAACAAAACCCGATCAAAACATCTTAAATAGAAAGCATACCTCGAATAACGACACCTTTTTCCTTCTGCGCCGCAGTAGGGGCATTCGACGAAGAAAGAACAACGTTGATAGCATATGCTTTCACGATCTGCTTCTCCCTAGGAGGTTGCGGACATTCATTCTTGTGATGTCCCGCCTGGCCACAATTAAAGCACTTACTTTCCCCAGGCTTTTCCCCATAATCTCTGGCATAGTGGCCCTTCTTGCCACAGCTAAAGCACTCGCCATCTTTCTTACTTTTCTTATTTTGGCCATCCATGGTTTGGTCTTGCTTCCTCTTATTTTGGGAACTATCCTTGCCTCCACCGCTTGCTTGCGGCTTTGGCTCCTCTGCAGATGCAATAGCAACCTCGGTCTTTGGCTTAGGGTAAAGACTTTCCGATCTCAAAGATTTCCCCACAATCGACTCAAATGTCTCATCGATGTGGTTAATAAGCCTTTCCCCCAAGTATCCATCTAAGCCAGTAATGAACTTTTCATTCTTCTTCTTGGGAGTGTCAATGAGGGATAGTCCATACTTCGACAAAGTGTCGAATTCAGTAATGTCCGAGACTGCCCTACCATTTTGTTTGAGTTTCAAGAACTTCCTAAACAAATCTGACTTCTGAGCAGCCGGGATGAACTATTCGCTAAAGTGAGCCTTAAACTGATCCCAAGTAACTTGATCCTCGGGAGTGGCTGTCTTAATAGCATTCCACCAATTCATCGCTCGCCCTTGCAGCTGACGAGACGCTAGCCTTCTCTTCATCGCATCCTCGATACCCAAATCGTCGAAGATACTATCACAGCTATCCAACCAATCCTGAACATCCGTGGCCAACTCTGTTCCGTGGAACGGCTTCCCACCAAGGTTAGTGTAATCCTTGCACAACTTGGCGAAATCGGCCCTAGGCGCCTGCACTATTGGACCACCATTACCACTATTGGGAGCTTCCCTCTGCACATCCCTAAGCATCTCCCTCATGAGGTCAGTAAACATCATTCTCATGTCAGCAGCATTCCCATTATTGGCTCCTCTACCGGCACCTCTTAAGTATTGGCTCATCGTTCAATCTGTAAAGAGAAAACGATTAACCATCTCCATAGTGGTGCTAGTGCAGTGCGACTTCATCCTTAACTATACTAATAGTATATATATATAGCTTTTGAAAACAGAAATAATCACAAATACGTGCTCTCATATACGTATACTATCTCTCCCTGATGACTTCCCTAGGTTAACTACGCAACCTAGAGCTCTGATACCAAGTGTGACCGCCCGCCCCGCACCAACCGACATTTACTCCAAAAGTGCGTTGTACACATGTCCAGTTAGCACGAGATGGTCGTCAGAAGAAAAGAAAAAAGACGAAGAAACAACAAAGAACCTGTAGAATTTCTCACAGCGCATAGGATAAAATATAATAACAACATACATGACATAAAACATGTGAGACAGTGCATAAGCTGAAAATAAACTAACATAGCAGCGGAAAATCCAAATACAGCTTATGATCCAAAGCCAACATTATTACAACTTTTCAAACTATCTCAAAAGGCAAAAGCAAGATAAAGGAGGTACACTACTAATGCCCAAGTAGCGACCACCAACGACACAGGGAGAATATCTTTATATCATACGTGGAAGCCTCTTGCTCGCCTCCGAATCAGCTACTCGTGCATCACCAGCTAACCTGTCTCTAGTCTGCTCGTGTGAGCACCTGGAGTAATAAGAAGAGACATAAAACTCTGGGTCAAACAAAAAGTCTGCTATGAGCGATAAGCATCTAAACAGACCAATAACAGGTAGACTAAACCATACCTGAACCTGGACCTGCAACCAAAGAGTTAGCACTACATACTGTACAACACTCTAAGGTGCCATTTCAAATGGTGTAAAGGTAACGGGGGTAGGGGTGTGCATGTCATAGTGATGGCAAACAATCAATCATAGCAACCATCCTTACATCTCTCACTCGGTGCGTAAAGCATACGATATCCACTACCTTGGTCACCTAATTCTTTGGGCCATGACGGAGTCCAACCCCGTACGACTGTCAATACATGTCCTCTCTCAGCGGTGAACCAAAGTTATGAATACCGACAACCCCTTTGCACACGTCCCACAGCAGAGTCCAATCATGAAGTGAACTCGTTGGTTCCCAACTGGATCCTGAGCTCTAACTTCCTACTTGGACTTCCTTTGCATCTCGGGTCTTGGTCGAATTGGAGTTGGTCTTCAGAAAAGTCGTCGCGTAGAAGTGGCCATGAATTCAGTTCGGTTTGGATATATACATATAACCCAGTTCGATTCGGTAGAATGCTTCATAGTATACTCCTGGATGCGGCTCGGTTCGGTGGTTCTCCTCCTTCAGACGTAGGTTCGGTTCGGGTGTGTTGAGGTGGCTTGGTTCGGATGTGCTTTCCCATGTATCCAGATCTGTTCACCTTTGGTCTCTCCGATCCGATGCCCTTTAGTTTCCCTCTGATCTGATCCCCCCTGGTCTCTCTCCGATCCGATCTCCCTTGGTCTCTCTCCGATCCGATCCCCCTTAGTCTCTCTCCGATCAGATCCCCCTTGGTCTCTCTCTGATCCGATCCCCCTTGGTCTCTCTCCGATCCTCAACCCAACTCCAACCCTTTTTGCATGTGGCCTTCCTTCTTGCCAATCCCTCATTCTTGTACTGGGTTCCGATCCGGTTCGGTATTCTGCTCAGCTCCACCAATCCGACCAGAGCCCCCTAACCCGATCCGATCCGAAACCCTGCACAACTTTCTGCAACTTTTTCCAGCAACTTGTTTACGCCATTCGACGACGTTTTCGACCAATCTTACCTTTCTAAACAACCACAAATCATTCCAAACAGTCATAGCAACAAACAGAAGTGACCTCAAACACCAAAACAACAACGTGATGAGATAAAATGGATCAAACATAGCCTAAAACCCCAATTTTTCCTTAAGCATGTTCAAGAACAACTAAGCATAGGATTAACAAAACTTAACCAAATTAACCCAAACAAATAACAGAGGCCTAAAACATTATTTTCGAATTTATAAATATTTTTCCAGAATTTATTAGTGTATAAATTCGCTAATCTTCACTAATTACCCTTAATTAACCGTAATTAGTGCAAAACTATGCAAATCACTCACCTTGGCCACAAATAAAATACCAAATCTGAAATGAATCTCTGTTTGGCGTGAATACTGATGTCTAACAGCAGCTCTAACCTTGCCTTAGTGTTAATCCTCTTTGATTTGGTGTTGCTAAGCTCAATCCTTAATTAGAAAGTGATTTGGAGATGTTTTAGAGGTTGGAGGCCATTATTAGGGTTTCTAAGAGGTAAATGGCGGCTAGAAAACTGAAATAGAATGAAAAACTAACTCATTTCAGCCTCCCCTTAACCCTAATCCCGAAATGGGTTATGGGCCCATTTGCTAATCACTTCATTTGGCCCGATTAAGCAGTTTTTCACCATCTGAAACTTGTTTCAGCCATATCTCCCAAACGGTGAGTCTGTTTTGCTAATGTGACCACTCTACGGAATGGTAAACCATCAAATAAATCTAATGGAAATGGTTTCAGGTCAAAATTCCTTTCCAATCAAAAGTTATGGCCAAAACAATATCGGCTAGGGGCAAAACGATCATTTAAAAATCGGCAAAAATCATGAACATGGGAAATGACCCCAATAGTTGTCTCCCAAAGTTACACGACCATACGACTTCATACGAAAAAGAAATAAATATTCTATGATCCTATATACGTAGAATGCGGGTTGTTACAATTAATTTAAATATCACTTGGCCCTAAAAGATATTAACGTTCATTGATTCAAAGATACCAGGATTGGTTTTCTAAAATGAAATCCAAATGCCACTTTGTTTCGACCTAGGCGTTATTTAATTTGAAGTCAAGATGAAGACCATTGAAGACGGTGGTTATGCAAGGGCTATTCTGTTGATCCTAGGTAGAAATTGCTTAAGATGGATTTACAAGATAGTGCCTTCTGTTTGTCCAGACCCTAGACAACTTGCATAGACGAATGTCTGACATAGTATGCCTAACATACCGCGTAAGTTGATATTTTCTAAACTATGTTTGGAGGCGGAGAAATTCGTTTCTCTTAGCTTTTTACCCATGGTTTTAGGAAAGTCAATTTGTGATTTGACAGTTTTGACAATGTGACATTCAAAGTAAATGAAGATTTGCTGTACTAAATGCTAAGTTATGACCTCAAGCCTCATAACCGGGAAATGACAAAAATCGGGCTGGCAGCATGGCTATGTGGGTCGCTCCCATTAGGGTGTATAATCACCTATCTAGAGAAATTTTGTTTCCTTCTTTAATCTATTCGATGCTGTCCCTTTCGGGAAATGGTTGCTGATCCCAACCGTTGGTGATATGCATTCGATACACTCAAGCGAAATGAGTGGTCAGTCATGTATGGGTCGGGTCGTAAGACGTTCTTGTTGAACCCAGTGTATTACCCTTTAGAGATACACTATTGGCAGGTGGTCTCATACCTTGTCATAGTCAAAATTCAATCTCCAATAAGCGCCTGCGGTTTTGTTTGTATACTATACATGTGGAGTGCGAGATGCAAGCGTTCCGCTAGATTATAATTTATTTGTGGAAACCCTAGACATTATTATAATATCAGAATAGTTATGATTTCAAAATGTTTTAGGTTATCGTAAGGTAAAAACCATTCGTGTTTATGTGTGGATTGGTCTTACGATTATCTTTTCTTCCAAAAGAAATTTTCCAAGTTAAACAAGCTGTTTAAAATCATTTACTCACACCCGTCCCATGACTGACACATAGTTTATTTTTCTATGTTCTCCCTAAACTCTTGGGTGCTCAAATGGGCGGTCAAGTAGTTCAGGATTTTATAGATATCCTGGAAGGGGCTTGGAGCATGAGGCTTCATCGATAGATATATAGGTTTATTTCCACTGTATTATATATGTGATGTACTCTGATGACATAGGTAAGTACTGATGCTATTTTGTATTTCAAACGATGTTATATATTACATTTTGTCCATTCCGCTGTGAGATTCTTGTCACTCTAATTTTGTTATGTTATGTTCCTCTTTTTCTTCTATTCTACTTTTCTATCTTTCTATTTCTCACCCTGTAACTTCTTTCTATTAATGGTTCGTATTTTCATGTAATTTGAGTTGGACTTGTATGGTATCTGGTCGACTCAAAGAGTTCGAATTTGCGGGCCATTACACTTGGTATCAGAGCTGAAGGTTGAGAATAACCTTGGCTCTGTGGCGTAACTCGATAGAGATGGGGTTAGTAATACCCTAGATTGAGTTTGAGCGTATATATATGAGCGCGTATTTGTTCATTGATATAAAAACTGTTTTATATTGTGTTGATTGGTTTGTTGAGTAGTTTATAAATTCTGGTCGATGCAGCGTTGCAAACTGTATCGATAGGTGTTTATGAACACTTGAACAGAGTAACTAGACATAGTATTGTTTTGATATAAAAGGATAATTTTATGAAATTATTATAAATAGTTATGTTGATCGTATTATAATCTGGTATAGGATTATAACATTGAGGTGATTATATAAAATGAAATTGAATCTATATAAGAGTAAATTTATACAAATAAGATAAACCAGAAATGGACTTTGAAATTCTGGGAAATTTGAAGAATTTCGAATGAATAAAATTTGGATTTCCACCAAATAAAGTTGAGAATCTAAGGATTATTTGGATACAAACTCATGTGAGTCAAACTGATTGATTTTTGAAATTAAGGAATTGGAACTGAACTAGGAATTGGTTAAGTTAAATTATTTTCTGAGTGTTGATATGATATTGATTTCGGTCTTCAGGGTTGAGGATTGTTTTCTTACTAATTTATGGTTAGGGACCAATAAATGTTGTAGAATGATATGAGTAAATAAGAATGGAATGTTCTCCAACTGTAATAACAGACAATTCGGGTTAAGCAAATAAATATGATGGAATTGATGGATGCTTATGATTGAAAGTGCAGAAGGATAAAAGTTGAATACTAACAGAAGATACAAGTTAGTATACTTTAAATTGGATTAGGGAAGCCTATGTGGGAAACCAAATGGTTTTGTGAATTCTCTAATGATTAGAAAAGGTATAGGTAAATAATTTTGGAATTATACGATGGAGCCGTACGAGACAGACGCTATCGAACCTCTCGAAAAATGAAGAATTCAATACCCAGGAGAATTTTGATAATTAAGAATTAATTTAATGAGAACCAAATTAATTAAAAGGGGTTAATATATTGATTTAAAATCAATTTGAATAAACGATTTGTCGGGAACGAGGAAAGGAAACGAAGAAGTTTAGAGATGAGAGGCTGAAGACAGTGTATCCGAAGTTTTGTTTGGCAGCTGATTGTTGATGTGTATTGAATGCTTTAATTGTTATGAAATATTTGATAATTAACAGGTATATTCCGGATGCCTTGTTTATTGTGACTTCTAGGGGATGACCCATATATGCGTGTTGATATGAGTCTATGATTTTAATTATAACTGGATTTTTTTCCCGTTACTCTTTAATTTCGGGGACGAAATTCTTTTAAGAGAGGTGGATTGTAGTGTCCCGGGTTTCTAACCAGCTTTGTAATCTATAAATTTTGGAATTTACTGGCGATCAAATTCAATTATATAATATCAAATTTGAATATTTTAAATAATTTTGAATAATCATTAACTTATAATTCTGTGTATGTTTTTAACTTGGGTTTTATATGTACATACAGGTAAATGTTATTTTAAACATTTTTACTTGCATTTGAACTTATTTTAGTTATGGAAAAACATAGATGCTTAAGTAAAGTTAGAGTTTTAATATTTGAGAAAATTTGAATCAATTCTTTTTATAAAATCTTAGATATATACATGAGCACATATATTCTTATGACATTTAGTATAATGTAATATACAAATATATAAATCAAGGCAGTAGCTTTTGTTTTAACTTAAGTAAATATTTTATTTTGTATACATATAAGTTGGTGTGACAATCTATGGAGAAGAACATGTCATTTAAATAGGAGTAAATCAAGTTAATAGGAATATATTTTTGTATACATTGATTTTCCATTTTTGAATTCACATAGTACACTAACATTTTTACGTTCAGATTAAATATTTTAACAGGAATTGATTTCTTTTAATGTAGTATTTGTAGCTAGGAAATAGAGCCTGGAACCTATAAAATCTAAATATTTAATGAAAGGAAAAATGCGCTTTGGAAACAGTAAAACAGAAAAGCATTTTTATTGTTTTCTTAACAGGAAAGTATGCCTTAAGACCCCAAGGACATAAATCTGCATATAGACTCAGCCGCATATTTTCTAACCTCTAATGTCAAGCATTATCAACATTTCCTTTTCAATCAACCAAGCAAAGCCAGCCTCTAACATCTCTTCAAATCATAGAATGGAGAGAGCCTATGACATTCCCTTGTAGTCTACACACTGGTTTGTATTCTTGTTAGCTCCTTCTATAAAATACATGTGCAATAGTACTTGATCCTTGGCCTGACCAGGTACCACCTGAAATTACCATTAAATGCGATAATCCTTCACCACGCTTTCTTTCAATCAAACTGGAAGCAGCAGCCTTGGGTATCTCATCCACCAAGGCAAGACGGCCTAAACAACTACACTGCCATGTCTGTAAATCTGTGCACCATTTCACCTATAAATACCCTATTATATTAGTGTAAATTCATACCTTAGAAAAGCCTTCGTGAATACACTAAGCTGAAATAGAAAAGGACGAGACAAAAATCAACACAGAGAAGCTAAACTTGGAAATAGCAGTGAACAATTAAAGTGAGTAAACATTCCTTAGTTTTCCTGTTTGTTTCAGTTAATCTAAGACTGTATGTAGATCAGTGTACATATGAATTATATTAACTAAAACATGGGTGATGAATTTAAGATTTACTGAAATGGTGAGCATGTGTTTTGCTTGAAACTGGTTAGAAAACAAAACAATAGACAGTTCTTTAAGAATAAAATTTCACTTGAAATTGTAACCATGATCTTATCATACACTTATTAGTATATATACACATGTTAATATGTCCTGGTTGCATGTTTTTAAATGATAAAAGACATAAAGAAAATATCTGGAAAAGAGAACAGTTAGAACTGAGATAACAAATTAATGTGAGTAAACTCCATTTCTACCCCCATTTAAAATTATTACTAATTTCAGAGTATGATGAGAGACATGTTGTAATTTTTTTAACCCAGTCTTTATGTAAATCTGGAAACCAAATAATAAATAAAAACAGAAAGCATTTACAGTCAGTAAACTCCCCATTTTTCCACCTATTTAAATATAGTTCTTGTGTGTGCATCTTTCATGTAATATTTTAGTTCATTTGCTTAAGCAGAATTGTACTCAATACAGTCGCTTTGTTGTTCTTTTATTGTTTGCTCGGTATCAGTTACAATTCATTTGACACTCAAGTTATACGGAAAATTGGAAAAACGGTATGATTAGCATATCAGTTCATCTATGGGACAGTTTTGACTCGCTCGGGGAGTTAAGGGGTTTATCTGTTTACTTAATGGTCATTTTTGAAACTGAATATAGACAGACATCTCTCTACTTTCTACTAACACCTGGCTTAGCTTGGTTCTTAGTATTGGTTTCAGTTAGGCATGTTTGTATTTATTTTTCAAAACTCGGCCTTTCACACATTAATTAAATAATTAGTTTGATACAAACTCTTCAATACGTTAGCTGTATCCGCATTACCCTTTGGAAACATAAAATACCTTTTACTCAGAAACCATAAGAAGAAACGTTGTCCAGAGTCTTTGATGATAGTGGAAAGTCTAACATTAAAATGGCACCAGCCACCTTTGATCAAGGATGTGAACATAAATTATTTTCCCAACAAATAAGAGATGAATTTATTTTATCTTTTGTCTTGATAACACGTATTATTTTTGTTAGTCATGGGTGGTGCTGTTCATATACACCATGCACAGGCGTGTACGTGAAACACTGGAAAGAGGTAAGAGAAGAAAAGCATGGGGGAGAAGGAGTTGGGGTATGAGAATGGATTGGTAGGATTATGTGGATTGAACAGAGAAATCGCATGGGATTCGGAGATAGGTACTGGAAAGAAATGGGTCGGAGCAATTATAGGTGGTCGAAGAAATACATGGTGCCTGCCAGGAAAAGAGAAAAACAGAAGAGGCAAATGAATGGCAGGCAGAAGAATTAATTGGACGGGGAAAACTTGGACTGGTAATTAGGCTTTATCGAGCTATGTAGGGGTAATAAATTAAGTAAGTGAAGAAAAGAAAAAGAATGAGAAGGGGAGATGGGATGAGCTATGTAGGGGTAATAAATTAAGTAAGTGAAGAAAACTATAAAATAAAGAAAAGAAATGAAAAGTAGAAAATAAAATAAGGAAGGTAAGTTTTAAAATAAGATTTCTTTTTGAATATTAATCCAATTAAAGAAATACTTTTAGAAAGAAATAGAAGGGAAACCGTACCCGTATTAAATGATGAAGTCTTAAGGGAACATGTGACAGATGATCAGATAGTAGTAAACATAGTTGTACATTGTCAGAATAAAATAAGGTATTTTAATTAAACAAGTGAATAAAGTTAAATTTATTTCTTCCCGAATAAATTAAAATAAACAAAAATAGGAGTTCACTTAGATCTAAGATTCTGAGAATGGGTTAAAATCAGATTAGTTGAACTGGAATCAACAATACGGAGTGCTTTATGAATAACGACCGATCATCAGTAATATTGTGTTGTAATATTATTTTTAAATAAACCGATTTAGGTCAATAAAGTTACTTTAAATAAAGAAATGATTTAATAGTTGAATTAACGACAATATTTGAAGTTCTAGGAAATGTGACTTGATAAACATTATTGTTCATGTACTAGCGAAATTTAGTTGGTGTTAAATGTGGCTAGAAGGAATGATATTCACAATCCAACGGGAATAACATCGGAAGAAATTGTTTTGTAGATAAGAATTGTTGTGAAGGATATTAAAAAAAATTGGTTGACTAATAACGATGAGGTTATTCTAAAATGCAGGAATAAACTGTATAAAGATGATTGGACAGAGATTTGAATTGATAATCGACTAAGTTGAATTTTAGGAAAGTATCTTTTACTTTCCGTTTTAAGAAATATTTAAATTAGTTATATATTTAGTTACTTATTCATCTAAAGGAAATGAAATAGTAAGTTGTATATATATATATATATATTAAAGTATAGATGATAACAATACTGTTAGGATCGATAAATGGGATTCTTAAACGGAATTAAATCTTAGATAGATATGAATTGGAAATAATTATTTTCCAAGATCAACTAAATTATTGAACGACGTTTATTTGAATTATTGAACTGTGATTGAAAAACTCGTTGTGATAATTAATTTGTTGATTTGATTGATGGTAATGCTGTGGCATGACCCAAATAACTTGTTTAATCACATCTCGTTAATATTGACTTATACAAACTATTGTTGAAATCTGGGATTTTATATGTTAAATATTTTCAGTAAACAAGTCTTGAAAATCAATTAAGGATAATAGAAACACATACGAAATACGTTGATTTGATTACTTTAAATATTACTTGGCCCTAAAAGATATTAACATTCATCGATTCAAAGAGTCCGGGATTGGTTTTCTAAAATGAAATCCAAACACCACTTTGTTTCGACCTAGGCGTTGCTTAATTTGAATTCAAGATGAAGACCATTGAAGGCGTTGGATATGCAAGGGCTGTTCTGTTGATCCTAGGTAGAAATTTCCTAAGATGGATTTACAAGATAGTGCCTTCGGTTTGTCCTGACCCAGGACAACTTGCATGGACAAATGCCTGACAAAGTATGCCTAACATGTCGCGTAAGTTGATCTTTTCAAAACTATGTTTGGTGGAAGAGAAATTCATTTCTCTTAGCTTTTTACCCGTGGTTTTGGGAAACTCAATTTGTGATATTACGGGTTTGACAATGTGACATTCAAAGTAAATGAAGATTTGTTGTTCTAAAAGGTAAGTTATGACCTCAAGCCTCACAATCGGGAAATAACAAAAATCCGGCAGGCGGCATGGCTATGTGGGTCACTCTCATTATGGTGTATAATCACGTATCTAGAGAAATTTAGTTTCCTTCTTTAATCTATTCGATGTTGTCCCTTTTGGGAAATGGTTGCTGATCCCAACCATTGGTGATATACATTCGATACACTCAAGAAAAATGAGTGGTCGGTCATGTGTGGGCCGGGTTGCAAGACGTCCTTATTGAACCCATTGTATTCCACTCTAGAGATACACTATCGGCAGGTGGTTCCATACCGTGTCATAGTCGGAATCCAATCTCCAATAAGCGCCCGTAGTTTTGTTTTATACTATATATGTGAAGCGTGAGATGCAAACGTTCCGCTAGATTGTAATTTATTTGTGGAAACCCTAGACATTATTATAATATCAGAATACTTATGATTTCAAAATGTTTTAGGTTATCGTAAGGTAAAAACCGTCTGTGTTTATGTGTGGACTGGTCTTACGATTATCTTTTCTTCCAAAAGAATTTTTCCAAGTTAACAAGTTGTTTAAAATCGTTTACTCACACCAATCCCCTGACTGACCCAGAGTTTATTTTTCTATGTTTTCCCTAAATTCTTGGGTGCCCAAATTTGTATGGGTAATCAAGTAGTTCAGGATTTTATAGATATCCAGGAAGGAGCTTGGAGCAGGAGGCTTCATCGATAGATATATAGTTTTATTTCCACTGTATTATATATGTGATGTACTCTGATGACACAGGTGAGTACTGATACTATTTTGTATTTCAAATGATGTTATACATTATATTTTGTCCATTCTATTGTGAGATTCGTCTCATTCTGTTTCTATTATGTTATGTTCTTCTTTTTCCTCTATTCTACTTTTCTATCTTTCTATTTCTCACCCTATAACTTCTTTCTATTAATGCGTAATTTCGTGTAATTTGAGTTGGACTTGTATGGTATATGGTCGACTCAAAGAGCTCAAATTTGCGGGTCATTACAATAATTTACGATTTAAACTTAACCTAAATATACATGATCCAATATAAGTCATAATTCTTTGAAATAAGAAAAGTTTGAATCTATTAAACTGTATCTTTCTAATGGAAGTGACAAATCGTGATTTCGTCTTATAGAATGTAAGTTATGTTCAAATCAAATTCTTAGAAAGTCGCTGTGGAGTCATGTATAAGCCATAACGGTTTATTTAATATAATTAAGTATGGTTTCAAATTTAGATAAGATTTTTGAGACGTAGTTATAATTTAATTCATAGAATTTTTCTGTAATTTTTATTTTGAAAAATAAACAACTTTTTATTTGAAGTATTTTACACCAAATATCAGCATTTTGAGATATCTCAATATAAGTTAACCTGCCTATATTATTATATTTTTTGGGATTATGGCACATCACTTAACATGATAGTATTTTTATTTTTGTCTATAGCAGTCCGTAAGTAAATGAAATTCTATGTAACGGGGTATGCTAATCTTTAAATAAAAATTAAATAAATATGAAGCTTCCATTAAAAGACAGCTCGTTCCTTCCAACCAAAGACACATTTAAGAAGAGGGACGAAGATCTTATGTGGTTCTGGGTATGTTTTGTTGTAGAAGCGTTCACATGGTTTTCCCGGTTTTCGAGTACGGGCTGAGTCACGACAGTGTGGGAGAATTCGAATTCATACTTCAAGAAGAGGGACGAAGCTCTCATGTGGTTCTAGGTATGTTTTGTTGTAGAAGCGTTCACATGGTTTTCCCGGTTTTCGAGTACGAGCTGAGTCACGACAGTGTGGGAGAATTCGAGTTCAAATCGTGGCTTTGGTCGAGCACGACCAAAGGAGGTACAGCTGATGGACTGTTTTCTGGAACGAAGAGAAAAGATGTGGAAGGAAGACGTAAGCATGGATTTGGTAGTATGGTTGGTGATTTCGATAGGAAGGAAAGTTCAAGAATTCAACTTGATGAATGCTACAGGGGATGGGTTCTAGTATATATACAAAGGAGAAGACATATTTGTGGAGCCGTGATTTTTTGAAGAGTAAAGTTGGGTCATTGTTACTAAATGTTGTGTGAATCTTGAAGAGAGGAAGTGGAAATGAAAGGGTTCGAACGGGAGAGTGTACTGGTGTTTGTAGCATGGAGGAGATGGTGTTTCTTATGGGTTTTTAATGGAAGTAAGGGATTGGCGTTTGCTGCATGGAGCCAATATAATTCTCCATTTCCATGTAACTTCCATCTGCGTTTCTCCTACTCGATGTATTATCTACTTTATCAGAAAGAAACATCATTTGATATTCTAGAAGCTTTTACTATTTCAATAGTATCTTCAACCATATCAACACCTTTATCGCTATAAACTCATCGGATTTCTATAGTTGCTCATGAAATGCATCGTTCTCTTCAGGAAAAATATATGCCCTTGTTCCTTTAGTCTCCTAATTCAAATTCTATATCTCAACAAGTTGGGTCAAAGAAGCACCTGGACTAAAACAATCTTTTTGCACTTGTAGACGTTGTAAATCAACAGTCGTTGCATACGACTTCAATAGATGTGGCACTGGGGTTTGATGGAATTGGCATATTGCTTCAACAGATGCATGGCTGGATTCAAAACAACAAGCTGTTGATTGGGAACAAAAGAATAAAAGCGGTATTGGACTAGTTAATTATATATATATATATATTTATAAATACATATAAAAGTAATTAATGTTAGACTAAATATATAACTAAGGGTTAATGGTTTAAATTAAAAATCGTGTTGTTTATAACGGTCATATCTTTTGCATATAATCGGAATTAGACGAAACCGGTCTTGGAATACATAGCAACGAGATCTACGTTGTAGCACTAACGTGGCTGAGAACCGAGCTACTGGAATTTCATGATAAAATAAAACGTCTATTTGAATTTAAATGAAATAGAAGTAGAATCATCAACTGCTAACCAAGGTGAGTAAACATATATATATATATATATATATTGGATTTTTTTAAGAATCGAGAGAGACAATCGAGCTTTGAAATGATATGAGAGGTGGGAATTTGGAATTGATAATATAATAAGGAATTTAAATTAAAAGTGGCCACTGTTGTTTGATAGTTGATCGATAGAAATCCATTTGGAAATAGGATCGTTGATTGTATGGATGTTCGTTTGATAGTTAAATAACCGACTATCAATGTTTGATTTATTTTATACCTCCATTGTCAATACAAAGAGACCGAGATCAGATTTATTATCTGAAAACTACTCCATATGGGCATAAGCATTACAAATCAACTTATGCTGAAGATGACTGAAGAAGGAGTAAAGTGAAAGGGTTGTTCTATTAATCATAGGTAGAAATTACCCAAGATGGATTGATAGAATGGTGCATTCGGTTTGTCCAGTCCTAGGACAATGTATATGGACGAATCTGACAATGTGGAATTCAAAGTAAATGGTGACAATATGTTCTAAAAGGAAACAGTGACCTTAAGCCTCATCAATCAGGAAATGACATAAATCGAGCAGGCAACATGGCTATGTGGGTCATTCCCATTAGGGGTATTATCACCTAATCTTGAGAAATCTTATTTGCTTCTTATTCTATTCGTTGCTATATGCTTTTGGTAACGATTGCTGATCCCAATCGCTAGTGATAATATGCTAGGTACACTCAAGTTAAATGAGTGGTCAGCCATGTGTGGCCGGGTTGCAAGATGTTCTTGTTGAACCCAGTGTATTCCTTTCTAGAGATACACTATCAGAAGGTGGTCCCATACCTTGTCATAATTGGAAATCCATTCTCCAATAAGCGCCCTGCGGTTTTTGATTTAATATTATATATGAAGCGTGAGATGCATGTTAGGGTTTCAGCAAGATCACTACACAATTAGATTTTGAAAGAGGGAAGAAGATAACAATAACAAGCAAATTCCACCAAACAAACCTTTATTAATCCATCAAATTATTACAATGAAAACCTAAAAATAATTGAGAATTTATCTCAATCCCGAAAAAACAAGTTTTTCTTTTCTTCAAGTACAAGTAAATCTCTCCCTAATGAGATGCTTATATAGGAAAGTAGAAAGACTAGGTCTAAACCTAATTGGGTCCTAAAATATCTCAGAAATAAATACTCCTTAAAACTTGTTCAAAATAAAACTTTCCCTAAAATATATCAACAAATCCATAAAACTCGGTCAACAGATCCTAAAATCCCGCAACTTCCAATATCTCCACTTTAATATCCATGTGATGAATATCACAAACCATAATAATGCAAGCATTCCGCTAGATGGCTATTTATTTGATTTAGACACTATTATAATATCACCAGATTTTGATATCAGAATGTTTTGGTTATTGTAAGGTAAAAACCGTCCATGTTATGTGTGGATCGGTCTTATGATTATCTTTTCTTTCGAAAGGATTTTTTAAAAGCTAAAACAATGGTTGGAGTTTTCTCACACCAGTCCTATGGCGGCTGACCTAGAGTTTATTTTGCTTTGTTTTACCCTAAACTCTTGGGTGGCGAAATTTGTATGGGTAGTCAAGTAGTTGGGCTTTTTCAGATATACTTGGAGGAGCGTGAAGCAGGAGGCATATCAGTTAGCTATAGACTATCATATTTTCCGTTGTGTACTATGTTGTATCTGGAAAAAAATGTTTATAACTGTGCTAGGAATAACAGTTGTGCTCTGATGATGGTATGTATATATAGTTACTGATTTGTATTTCAAAAGTTATGTTATATAATATATTTTATTCGTTTCGCTGTGAGATTTGTGTTCTTCGTTTTCTTCTATTCTAGTTTTTCTTTCTTTCTATTTCTCATCCTCTAACTTCTTTCTACTAATGATTCGTATTTCTGTGCAATTTGGGTTGGACGTGTGGTGTTATTAGTCGACTCAAATGGTAAAGAAAATCGGGCCATTACTTTTGCAATGGTTGCAATTTGAAGATGATAAAGTGAATGAGGTTAAGGGATGTAAGGCAAGTGTAGTTGATGGGTGTTCTTATTTTGCAAGTAATAGAGGAGGGTCCAAGTGGTGCTGGAGGTAGTGAAGGCAGAAAGATGGTTTAGGACAAAGATGTAGTGTTTGTAGATGTGTTTGTGTTATTTTTTTTCTAGTTGAAATGGGAACAGAGATGTAAAAACTAAAATAGGAATGCGAAATTATATTGGAAAGTGCAAACCAAAAAAAGAGACTTTTTTTTTCATAAATATGATTGATATGAGAAGAAGTATCAAAACAAGGATGCGAAGAAAACAAAAACGCGGTATGCTACCAACGTGCGAACAAAAAATGAAATGTAAGAAACTAAAAAACCATAAAGTATCAAATGGAATGCGGAGACTCTTTTTTTTTAATAACGAATAATAGAACAAAATAAACAAGTTAACCGATTACACAAATGAACAAAAGAAAGTGAACACAACAAGTTAACAAATTACAAAATGAAACGTTTGTGTAGAAAAGCTAAAAAAACAGACAAGAACACACACAAATAAAAAGTAAAAAAAAAAAAAATCAAAACAAAACACAAAAACAGAAGTAAACAATCAAATGCAACAACACATACAAATGGAAAAGAAAAGTGAATATACACAAAAACTTAGGAATAAAAGTATTTTTTCTACTAAAAACTATAACAATGCAAAATGAAACAAACTTTTTTAGCAATGAAATGTAGAACAATGCGAAGACGAGGGATAAAGTGGACTTGACAAACGCATACAACACAAAATATGATGTATGATTTCATCTGCTTCTATACTCAATTGATTTGTTTCTCAAGGTAACTCAGTACTGTAACAACACTAAGTTTTGTTTCATTGCAAAATATGCTAATTCGTTATGCATATAGTATTTGCGTCTTAATCTTGAGCATGTGATTATCTTAAGATTGTATATTTGAATTTATGCTTTTGCACTCATAGTTTTAAGAGGGTTTTCGCTTATTACGCAATCTTTTGAGTTAATATTTATTTTGTGCTGAGGAAAAACAAGTTTACGCAATACGTTCTTCCCTTCTTTTATTTTAAATGTTGAAGCAATTAAGCAAACAGTTAATCTTTTGAGTTGATATTGCTTTTATTTTATGAGCCTTAAGGGACACTCTGCATTTGTTCAATTCCTAATCCAAACGCTTTCTATGATCTTTAAGAATGTAGAAACAGATGGGGATGCATGGCTTGAATTATTAAAAACACGCATTGAAGAGTCTTAGTGCAAATTCTTTTTTGGAAAATTCTAAAATATCTTTTAGTATAGAATCACCTTCATGATTCTATACTAAAAAGCCGAGTTTCTCAAAAAAAAGTGGACAATTACAAATTCTATACATAACTTTCAAACCGAAATGCATAGAGATCTATTTGTGATATGAAGTGCCTCTTATTGATATTATAACAAAATTAAATTGAAAGAATTATCAACAATTTACTATTTATTGATATTAATTTGATACTATTAATATTATTTGTGATGAGATGTATTTGTCATATGGAGACCTACATCAGAGTGTACCTAAATGGAAGATGCTTTTGGAACTATCGTAGCTTGGCCAGCGGCATATGTCATTGGGGAATCAAGTTCTAGTAAGTATAATTTTTTAGCTTAACAAATAATATTATATGTACTCTGCCTATTAGATTGCATATAAACAAACATTGGTCGTCTATCAAAGCATACTGTTAAGTGGGTTACATGTCTAGGTGTAGTGGAAGTTGATTGGTTTTACGAGAGATTTGAAGGTTGTGTTTACGGAATGGTGATGGGTAAGGATTAGGCACTGTTTGTTTTCTTCTGATTTTGGAGTATTAGATTAGAGAGGATTGTTGATGATGGTGATGGTATTATATTCAGGTTGGAATGGAGGATGAATTGTTTGTTGTGATGGTTTAGGTGTAATTTAGGATGACGATGTTCAGGTTGGTGGTTGGTAGAGGCAATGGTCGAGGCTTAGTTGTTGGTTGAAGCAGTTGTAAGGTCCGGATAGTGATAGAACGTGTTATGTTTAATAGTTTAAGTACCTAAACTATGTGAGTTTGCAGTTCGACTAATCATCAACGATCACCATTCACAATCAAAATATGTAGCGGTACCAATCTTCAGGTAGCATGCAACCTCCAACAAAAAGACAAACATCTATCTTATCGTTTCCTTTGACGTAAACTGTTGTTTGAATGTTACTCGATAATTCATAGCAAATTCTTATTGTTGATTATCAACCTTGTCTACAGGTAATTAGCTTTTATGGAGTAAATACCATCAGCAACAATGGACATGACTTTACTTGTTATATGTATTATGATATTTGTTAGTACTTATTATGTAAACTTCTTTCTAAATGCTTGTGATATGTGAATTTTGTATTTGTCAAATAACTATTATCTAAACGGTTATAGAAAATACTTATGCGACTAATATGTTTTCAGTTATTTGAGTATGATGATTACATGATTGATTGATTGTTGATTTAAAGTCAGACTTTTATTTGATTGTTGTTGATTTTAATATGACTATTATATAACTAGTTGTTGGAAATAATATAAGCCATTTACAGTATATAGTAGCATTTATAATATGCTATAAAACAATCAACACATTTTAGTAGCGCTTAAGAAACGCTACAAAAACAAATGTAATACACTACTTGAATTTTTAGTAGCATAAAATAAATGCAAAGAAAATTTTTAGTTGTGCAAAATAAATGCTGCAAAAAAGCAAAAACTGACCCATGTATAAACTTTTAGTAGCGATTTAGAACTACTATGGAAAAAAATGTAACATACCATTCGGTAGAGTTTGGAAAACGTAACTATATAGAAAATTTGGTTGCATTTATCAAAACGCAACAAAAAAAGACTTTTAGTTGCAAGACCTGTAGTAGCATTCTTTAAAACACTACCAAAAGGTTTTGGTAGCGATTATCAAAATGCAACAAAAAAGACTTTTAGTTGTAGGACCTGTAGTAGCATTCTTTAAAACACTACAAAAGGATTTGGTAGCGGTTATCAAACGCTACTGAAGATCTTTTCAAGTGTAGTGTATATGGATTTACACATTACCTATTATATTTAAAAATTAAAAGCTATTGACATTACCATCCACTCAGTCTGAATCCACTACATATTCAGCAGTGGTTCACACGCTTGAGCACCTCCAGCAGTACACTACAAACAGAGAGGAGTAAAGCGGAAAAAATCGTGGATATCTCTCATTTATTCAGCAGTCGGTGGGAATTTTTTAATTCTATAAACAGGGTTTTGAACCCTACTTATGAATTATTAAAATCAAAATGTTGTTTCTAAGGGTTGTAAAATGTGAAAATGAAGGTCATTTAGTTATAGACGGATTTTTAATCATCGTTTATGATCTAAATGGTTTTCATTTTACTGTATAGGTATCGCCATTTAAAAAAATAAATGGGAAGGATTCCTTATTCATCTCTCTATCTATGCTGTTTCTCACGGTACTACAACGTGAGGAGAAGGCAAAAAGCACCTATCTCTCTCATTCTTTGTTGCGTCGATACTACTGAGGATGATCTTAGTAGGAAAGAGTTCATAGATAAGGTATTTCGAACATGAAAATGATCACATTTCTTGCCAACTTACAGTTATATGTTATATCGTCATGAAGCCTTATGGTTGTGTCTGTAGTTCACCTTCCTATTCTATAATTTTCCGAATAGCATATCTCAATACATATACATGAAATAAAATATATTTCCTTGCTCCCTTTTTAAGCATAACACATATGGCGATGCAACATAATTGCTGATATTTTTTATGGAGTGATGCTAGAGAGCCAGAAGAAATTATGACATATTTTACGTGAATACTAGTGCAATTCATGGAGTGTGGTTGATCCCAAATAAGAAAAATATTTTTCATCTAACAAATATTTTTTGGGCTCATTTTCTAACTCTCATTTTTGGTCCTTTTAGCTTGGTCGATTATTTTCAGATATCAATCAAGGTGAAATTGCATGTCGACCAAAGGGGACTTATAGCTCGTGGGAAGGTATTTATTTTTACTCAATTTTCCTTTGAACCTATTAGTAATCCCTTTTACTTTGTCTGACTGCCTTTATTTTGAAACATAGTATTCCTTTTGTAGCTCGCAAAAGTAGGCTTATTCAAGTTATTATTACTTTCAATCAATTTAGTACACAAGATATATATTTATAATCAATTTTCGATGATTTATTCCACTATCTGTTCATTTTAGCAATAAACTGTTTTTACTTTGTGTGGTTGTGTATGTGCATGTGTATATAACCATGAAAGACCACAAGTGAAACAAAAGAAAATGCAGTTTATAGTACATATCACAACATAGTTAATTTCGTTTATCATTGTTCGCTTGACTTTATTCATATCATACATTTATTAATTTACGACATACAATAATGTTTACTTTATCGCTGTTGTGTATGATGGGCATGTTTTTTTGTTACTGGGTGTTGTAATTACTTTATCTTAGTAGCTTAAGATGGATAATGCTAAGGTGATAGAGTCAGTTTAACACGCGTGAATGCGTTCTTTTTAACCACTAGCTGTTTTGCTTAGCTCTGTCACCTTTTATAGTTACTGTCTTTTTCTTTAACATCAATTCAAAAGTTGTTATACTTGAAATTGTACAAGTTTTGTAATGATCTAAATGTGCAGCTGATGGTAGTGTTAGTGTCATCATCTCTGACTATTTATGATGAACATATTAAATCCAATATAAAACACTTGTATGTATGCAGTCATTTTACGCAACTTCTATTCAGTGTAGGTTCATCACTCTTTCAAAGTTATTACTGCCTATTCTTTTTATGTATGTGCGAATATAATAGCTATTAATTATTGGTGTTGGTAGATGAAGTATTGTACCAGTTTCATCCGCGGTTTATGATAACTCAGTCATTCATATGACATTTGTTTCTTGTTTTATTTTTATATGTGTGTACCAGTCAGAGTCCTGCAATGTTTGTTACCTGATTTGTTTGAGAGTATAAGTAGCAGAAAATAAAGTGTCGGTTGAACTAACCAAAGGGTATATTTCACAAACCAATGATGCGTGGCGGGTCAAATACAAGAACCAAATTTACCAAAGCCCAATATTACATTTTCTGTAAATTTGCTTTGTATCATATAAATACGGCAAAACCATGAATGTACAAATCAGCTTTTGTAGTAGAATCATTTTGTATCAATCAAGAAATAAAGAGTATTTTTTCTTAATCAAATATCATCAAATTCTTGTATGGTATTGAAGCCAAAAGCCTAATAGCATACCGAATCCAGCAGTAAAATGTGTTTTGGAATAAAACCCATCAGCAAAATTTCACCATTTGAGTTTCCTCTCGTTGGAGAATAGTATCTTCATTTAAGAGTTGATTATGAGAAGAAGACTTGTGTGCACCATGCTTGAATTGACATTCAGTGGCATCAAATCCACCTCATTGAATATAGATAGAAGTGTGCCAAGAAAGCCGATCACAAATTCAAGAAAGTGGCATAGTCGGGAAACTTATCAAAATCAAATCATCATTTGAAATCCAACTGGTTGCAAGCTTACCTGAATTAGGAGATCAGTCCTCACTATTCTGAATTCCAATACTGATCTTCAAGATTAACTTTATCGTTTTTGATAGAATCCTCTTCTATATTTCAATGTACCAAACTGTTTGTTAGCATCATGGCTGAAGAATCAATCTTCACAGAATGAGATAACACTACAACGCAGCAGGCAAATCCCAACACTTATAAGTCTTTCAAATATTTTCCATAACACTTTTTAAGTGTTACCAATGGCCTGTGAGGAATGACATGGCCAACGTTGTAACACTAATAAGTGTTACAAATAGACTTAGCACTAACGCTTATAAGTGTTGGGACCAAAATATATAATAACACTTATAAATGTTAGAAAGCAATTATTTGGTGACATTTACAAATGTTACTAAATGAAAAATAATAGTAACACTTGTATGTGTTAGTATCAAAATCCTACCAATGCTTATAAATGTTTTCGTGCATAACTCGCATTGTTTATTATATAGTTTAGCAACATCTACAAGCATTGTTAATCAAAAATATTATTAACATACATACATACATACATACATATATATATATATATATATATTTGTTACTAAGCGAAGCTATGTTTTTGCCTATTCTATGCACAATTAGTATTAAAATTCTTAAACTAAATGAATATAACATTTCTTTTGTGAATTCCATAGCACATATAAAATTCATTCATAGAAATCCAATGCAAAATTTAAAATGTCTCATAGAAAAACTATAGTATAACATAAACAATTATTAAAGATAACTCAGATACCACAATGTCACGTATTCATGGATTGCAAAAACATAATTAACAAAAAATTAAATTTAAAATACACTTAAGGTATTTAAGATCAACATAACCGACCTAGATTGTCCAATCCAAACACTAGCAGGTTTGCATATTTTTCAAAGTCTAATACGAGAATCCAAAGCGTTCATCTAAAGTGTCTGCATTAATATAAACACTCAATAAAAACTTAAACTTTAGAATGCAAAATAAGATAAATCAATGGAAAACACAAGTGAAAGATTAGACTACATAAGTTGAAGAGCTTGTTAAAGAGAATGTACACAAGCTTGCTTCTGCACTTGCAAGCTTGCAATTCTTGTTGTTGCAAGCTTTGCACTTACAATAGCAAGTGCACAAGCTTGTAACAACAAGGCAACCTTTGTAGTGCTTGCTGTCGCAAGCATGTACTCTTGCTGCAAGCACATAAGCTTGCAAAAACAAGCAGTGCAACAACAAGCATATACCTGCTGTTGCAAGCCTATCGAAACATGTGTACCTTTCTGTTTTAACAGGATTTTACTTAAACTACATATGTACCTTTCTGTTTTAACAGGATTTTACTTAAACTACATATGTACCTTTTTGCATTGTCATAAAGGATATAATTTGGAGCGTAGGTTGACATATGCAACTCAATCGTCCAACAAATGTGCAGTAAATTCATTGGTAAAATTCACAGAATTTCAAACTTTTAGGTTGACTCTTGATCATTTTTATCTTATTTTAAATTGTTTGCCAGGAGATGAACAATATTTTCATATTGTTTAACATTCAGGTTGAATAAACATTTGTAAAAAAAACTTATAATGACATGATGATGGGAGTAAGTACCTTTTTAATGATGATAAATTTCACTTAGACTCTAATGACTTGTGAGCTATAACACACTTGAATGTTTGAAACAAAACAATAGTGGTTATGAAAAATTGAAATAAAATCAACCTTTTTTCTAAAAAAAGAAATTAGGTAATTATATATGAATTTGGATAGAACTATACTATATTGGCAAAGGGATCCGACAGAATCAATGATAGTTGAGATCAACTTTATTATTATATACGAATTTGGATAGTATGTACTATACTATCCTGACAAATAGATCCGATAGAATCGATGCTAGTCAAGATCAACTTTATAATATAAACTATCATATTTTTATATCTTTACGATTCACTATTGTCAAATTAATTAAACAAATAATCATTAGCACTGTATTGAACAGGACAATTCGAATAGTTCAGTTCAATATATTGGTTGTAAGATGTAAATGATATTTTTCATCCACACTAAAGATAGGTCTAAGGAAGTGGACCTAAAGATAGAATGAGATTATTTAGTTCTCACAAGCTTGAGTTAGTTCACTGTTTCCTAGATATCAAGGTTTAGAGCCAGAAGATTAGTTAGTATTCCCTCAAGGTGTGAATATCACGCTTACGAGACTCAACAACCAACAGTTACCTTGGGATAATGGTTCCCTAATCGCAACACAAGCTAGGAAGCTAAATGGCTTGTGGACATGTATTCAAGTAATTCTGACTTAGGTTAAGACTTGCGCATAAGCCATTTAATTGTTGAGTAGACTAAGGAAGTAGATGAAAGAAATAATAAGTCATAGGAAATATGCTAAGTGTCGATTCACTTTTTATTGCTTATAGATTTGAGTACATAAGTGTTTATAAAGGAAATCCCCAAATTGATTTATAAATTAGGGTTTACTCTATAAGAAATGAGTATAAGATTAGGAAATGAGAAAATTCCCCTAAAATGTGACCCCTAGGGTTTTATTTATAGACAAATCGGGCCCCCATTGGTCACATGCTCAATAGATGCCCCCTTAGGATGTGGTAGCATGGTGTCGGCCGCTTTATACCTTTCGGTTCCGGTTGTCTTGGTTTCGGCTGGCTTTTATCAATGTTATCGGATGTAACTTAGCCTTTGGTATGTCGGTCTTGGCTTTCGGAAAACTAGTCCCAGTCTTAGGAACCTCTCTGTGATGTTGATTTTACCTTCTGTATCGATACCAAGCCAGTTGGTATGGATAGCTTTGGGAGTGGCTTTCGGCAATAGTTTTTGGTTCCGCCTCCAAGTCTTCATAGTGTTTGCTTTCGTGCTCTACTTTCTCATGACCTTGGAACTATCACCCCTTTCGGTATTGACACTGTGAAAATTAGTGTGGTTAGCTCTTCTTCTTATGAGCTTTGGTTTATTTTCGATGAGTCCTCGAAATTGGTTTCGGTCTTGCGAAAGCATGCTTTCGGGACATCTACGAATGGCTTTAGATGTTGTATCTTGGTATCCGACAACTCTTGACTCCGACAATTAGCTTTCAGAGTATTATCCTTGGCTTTGATGTCTTTATTTCTCTTTATAGCCGCACTAAGTTAATTAACTCTGATATCCCTTGGTCTCACTCTGCTTATATTTCGGATAAAATAGAGTGCTCTCTTATTTTCGGGTCTCGGGTCATAGGCTTCCGGCCCTTGCTCTTTTCTGCTTGCTTCCAACTTCATGTGTTATGCTTTCGGAATTGAGCCCATGTTAATGGTCTTTAGTGCTGGCATTGTCTATCACTGTCACCTTTTGTATTGACACCAATTTTTCCTCTTCTATGATGGTGCTGATAGCATGTTGTCCCAAACGTTTCTTTTATGCTTTCGACTTTAGCCTGATGCCGACTCCACACATTCAGATTATTAGTTCGTGTTGGTTGCAGTCTGATAACCCTTCACTGATAGTAGGTTTCGGTGCTGAATTTGGAGGTAACATTTGCCCCCCCCTCCCCCGGTGAAGGAATAATTTCGACTTTTCAAGTCAAACTTTGACTATTGTGCTGCAATTTAATCTCCCGCCTCTTGCTATCCTTAAATCCGTTGATTGGATCCTGTTTGTGTGGCTGTGATTTAAGAAATAATGCGGCATAAATACTATTTCTTCTTCCCCCCTTAGCTTTTTACCTACAAATTATATTACTCAAACAAGAACACTGTTCCTTAAGATTTCTACCAGCCTTTCTTTCAGAATTTCAAGTTCTATTCTCTGTATGTATCTCTATTTCGATTAAAAGTAGAAATTGAAACCATGCTTTCAACCTGATTAGGAAATCGATCAGGGTTTTATGTATTAAGTATGAGTTAAACGATGATGAGAACTTAGATGATGATTAATGATGAAAAACTTAGGTATTCCATTTCCTTAATACACTTTTAGGGTCTAAAATGCAAAATTGACACATGAAAAGTTAATTTCTATAAAGCAGGATGCTATGCTTCTGGTATGACTGAATTCAATACCCATTCTCATTGACTTATTTTAGTTCTGATTTTCCTACACTAATACTTGTATTTACTTGGCTTTTGACCTATCGACTATAGGTTCAGTATGAAAGTGTTGTTGAAAGCTCTGTTTCCCTTTCGGTTTTAGTGTCGGAAAAATCGGGAGTTCAATATTGAATCATCTTTATCTTGTTTCACTTGTACCAGATCTCAAGAGCAGCTAGGCCTTTGGTGATGACACTTAATCATTTGGTTACGGTTAATCTGACATCAAGTACTATCAGTATTTTGATTCCCCCAACACCTACCTTTCGCTATTTGATTTTGGTTTCGGGGTACATAGTTTGGTCATCACTAAAGACTTAATTATTCCTACATGTATGTAACTTATGATTATATGCATGAACTTTATTAAGATTAACTTTCATGATTAATTCGATGTTTTACAGTTCAAGTTTCTAATGTTAATAAATTTTTATGTTGTTTACCTACTTATGGATGCCATGGGGGCATATTTACATAAAAGAATATGACACTAATATCATGTTATGGGATGATATCATCTGGCAGTACTATCTGAAACGACCCGAAATCCCCGTTCGGCCTAAACCTTAACAAAATAACAGATTGCTTTGAGAACACGACGCATCATAACACAGAAAAAGAGAACATTTCATTACTATTACAACAATTTACATCAGATTACGAGATATCAGAGTACAAATAATATACACAATGGAAAATATCAAAGAATAAATTATAGAACATCAAAAATGTAATAATACGTACGTATGATACGCAGCAGAAAACATCAACTGACATAACTGAAGGAAATACGTGGATACAAAGCATTCCAAAGTATAGCTCAAGCCTTATCAAGGATCCTATGAAAAGAAATATCTACGAAGCCAAAACTACTAGCTACCCATGTAGAAA
The DNA here is from genome assembly GCA_030737875.1 of Allium sativum. Taxonomy (NCBI): domain Eukaryota; kingdom Viridiplantae; phylum Streptophyta; class Magnoliopsida; order Asparagales; family Amaryllidaceae; genus Allium; species Allium sativum. The sequence goes on from CM060918.1 coordinate 502,603,567, forward strand.
ATATAGGCACCCAGAGTTTAGGTCGGAAACAATAAACTCCGAGTTAGTCATGGGATTGTTACCAGAACTAATACAATTATTAATTTTATTTAAATTTGTATAAAATCATGGGACCACGTAGTATAACACAGAACGGGTTTACTCCACATGAATATCAGTTTAAAAATAAACAACGCAATGCTTTTTGAAAAATGAAGCTATTATAAGACTCAGGTCCCATCACACAATGCAACACAAACCAAAGGATAACGTTTTACCTTATAATAGCCAAATATGCTTGATACACTTTAAAACAAATATTTTTTATATTATTATAAGTGCATAGTGCAGAAAACAACTTCGAATATAAATGTATCAATCATAGACGACATAGTACCACATCCTACTATGTTGCCGTAGTATACAACTAAAACCGTAAAGTCGTGTATTTGAATTTGGGTTTCCGTTTATGAACCAAGGCATATAGATCTCTCCTTCCGAATTAAGGACAACCTAGCACATGCCCAGGACTCACACGCATGTGCACCCAGGACGGCAGAGCCGGTCAGCCGTCGCTGATTAGTTATACCATAAACAATACGTTTCTTTGTCCTATCAAACCTAAAACCTGGTTAGTACATCGACCATCTTGGTCAGTATGTCGACCATCAAGGGCCTTGTGCGGCCAAATCCGAGGTACCGTGCTTTCCATCATCCAACATCTATATAAGTAAATATGCATGGGCTCCATACCATGGCATCACTTCTAGCTAAAAGGCAACGCATGTCCATTTCTCTGCAGTCCCTCATCCCGTTTTTGGTTCATACCGGGGTGTAAAGCTCGCAAATTAACACTATACACAAAACTATGCTATGTCAAAGCCACACTTTATCATCATCCACAAAGCTCTTCTTTTCAACAAAAGCTTTGATCCATGCATCTCAGCATGCCACATTGTCAATCCAACGTACCATTGATTTCCACCAATATATAACCTCTAAGCTCGGACATCTCAGAGAAGGGTTTTAAGCTATGAGAATAAATTCTCTGCCACCGAACAGATATATATTTAGTAGAGATCAACAAATGCAACATACAATACAATGTCCGGCATACAATCTATTTACAAGTCCATTCTGGGTCTGAACGAAACCGGTGGCACCTTATTTCTTGTCTTATATGTCCAATACAGGAGAGAGGCCCTAGCATATCCGGTCGATCTCCAAGTTCGTCTGAACGACCACCACTTATAACCTTGTGTTGGGTATACAACCCAATCGAGACATCAGCAATCATCCTAACGATGTGAAGATCTCCGGTCATTAACCACCATATTCAAATCTTCGACTTTTAATCGTTGTATTAGTTATTCAGAATGGGTTCAACCCGGTCCTTTCGAATAACTCACGTATCTTATAATTAAGTGATATAAAAACACATCATATGCCTCATTCCAATACAGAATATTCTTTTATTCAAATATTCTTATCTTTGGGGAAGGTTCCCATTAATTTTATCAACGATTATCTCTTTTAAACTTATTTTTTAATCCATTCCTTGTAAATCATTTCAAAATTTTTGTAATATCCTTTTACAATATAAACCAGATTAAGGTTTATAAAACTATTCGGGATTAACGAGCCTTACCAAAGTAATCATTCATTTTATTATCCCAATCCCAACCTATTCATCCCATGAAGCAAAACTGGTAGTACTCCATATCTAACACCCATCATGTTATTGGTAAAGTCAATTACCATTTAATGCTTCAAATCTAATTAAATACTGACTATCACATGGAGTAAAACTGGTGGTACTCCATCTCGAATGTTTTTGATAAATTTAACTACCTCCTTTTCATTTCAGTCTAATTAAAGATTCATTAAAACTCCACTTAGTTTTAATCTCAAAAATCATTACTTAACGATTACCCAACTTTTAGGAAATTAATCCTGTTTTAAACTGGGTTAAAAACAAATGTCATTTAAAACACCGTTCAAAATTGTCTTCCATTAATATGGAATTTTCATGAAAATCCGATCAGTACATAATCGATATAAATTTCCGTTTTCAGACTAATACTTTAAGTGGAAAAACGATAAGCCTTTTAAATTCAATAAATAGCAGCGGTGTTCCTTCACAGAAGCTTATCTCGATTATTATTCAATCGAATTCCACTAAATTCCAATCGAATTTATTAAATTGGAAAACTTCTATTTGGAATAATTTCCATTAAATCTTAATTAAAAGATTTACGAACTCTAAATCATAACTTCATTGCTAAGTGGGTTTAAGAACTAATGTTATTTAGAACATCGTTCACAATGAACCCAAGATCAACTTCCATTTGATTCCAATTATATTTTTCAATTGGAAAACTTCATTAATCTTAATTAAAAGATTTATTTTTTTCTCAACTGGGTTTAAGAACGGTGTTATTGAAGACACCATTCATGACCATTGGCGGATCCACCAAGGGACCAGTGGGTGTAGTGGCCCCCACTGAGGTTTATAAAAAGGAAGGTAACAATGGGTTAATAAAGTAGTTATACAATGTTGCCCCACTGGGACTGTTAATACAAATATGCAATAGGACTAGTGCATAACTTATTTAAGTCCTGGTTTTAGGACTCCTCATTTTATGATGATCCACCTGCAAAACCAATACAGCAATTAACAATCATAGTGCATAACTTAAAGAGAACTATCATAAAAACAGTCCCAGTTGCCATATGGCAACGATGGGTTAATATAATAGATATAATTCACTGATAGCAAAAGGTTTGCATTAAGGTAAGTTTTGTTTACATTCTTCAATTATTAGTGTTTGTAGGGAAAAAAACATTTTGCCCCCACTGGAGTTACTTTCTACATCCGCCAGTGTTCACGACAAACCCAAAATCCAATTTGATATTAAATACAAGGCTCTGAATAGAAATTATATTGGCTTTTAAACATCAAATTCTGAAACCAACAGATATCGAATTGGGAATAACGATACCTATATCTTCCAAATTTCTCAATGATATTCGTATAATCACGGAATCTAATACTGAAATATCCGAAGATAATTTCCTTCCAAATCCTTTCCAATTTATACGTTGGAAAATTCTAGTTATATTAAAGTCATTCGCAATTTCTTTCAGTTCTTTACTCAAGTTGATAAACAACTTATTCAGATAAATATATCTTTTATCTTTATAAACCTTAAATATTTCATCCAAAATCATTTAAAATCATTTATTATGATTTATCATAATTTATTCATATTTTCAATAATTTTATTAAGGCCCTTACAGTCGGTTTCTAATATCGGCCATCGACATCCATAACGACCTTTTCCATAACTAATTTGGACATTTTTTAAAATCTAACCATTGGATTTTAAATTCTTATTTTCATTTGAAAGGTATTTTCAATACAAACCCAATGGTTTTGGTTTCAGGACAATCTGATGGTCGGATCTCCCGTTACGTCAATTCGAAGTTACAGGTTGACGTTCGCGGACTGTCGCTGTGCGATACATCCTATTCAAGCCCGAATTCGTTTTATAATTAAATATAAAATCGAATCATTTTCCAAAATATTTTATAAATTATCTAAAATATTTTCAACTACCATTTGAAATTTTATTTCAATCTTTTCCTTTCAAAATCAAATATCTTCATATTAAGCCATTATGTTATATATGTAACAGATTTCGTCCATTTCTATTCAAAACGTATTTTATAAAAGATTTATAATCTCATTTAAAATGATTTCAACTTCCATTTAAACTTTACATCAAAATTGAACCTTCCATATTATTATAATATTAAGATAATAATATTTTTGAAATATCAGACTTTGAAATCCAATTTTCTTGATATTCATTATAAAAATGAATAAAACCAGTAGAAAAATCCGTTCAAGCTAAAACATCATTCCTTTACTTAACTCAACTTAATATTCATTTCAGTGACCAATATTCATTATAATATTATAATCTTTGATGTCCATCCAAAATCGGACATCAAAATCAACCTTTAATTCTTCACTGAATATTATATTAAATATTTTTTTTTATTCCGGATTGAAATAAGATTTAATCAATTACCATATAATTTTAGTTATATGAATTTCATATATCACATGTATTCAGTAACAGTTATAAACAACTATCAAACATCCAATTCACATCCAGAGTGCATTTAGAACTTTATAAGCAATAAATAATTAAATAACGCTTATAACGATCTGTCAATCAATTAGTTGACATCCAATTAGACACAAGGGAGATGTGTAAATTAATTATCATCCCAAGACCCGTGTGAGGTTTTCACCCAATCTAGTGATTTTTATTTGTACACTTGGTCGATGTGTAAAATTATCGTCCCAATGCACGTGTGGGGTTTTACATCACGAACCATGTGAATTTATCAACATATTTGAGAGAGGTGTAAAATTATCATCTCAAAATAATTTAATATAAACGTTTTAATTAACAACACATATTTTCACAGTTTAATAATGATAACATTAAAACTGTAAACATTCGTCAATCATCAAATAAATATTGCAATCACCGGCAATCAATATATATTCAGTTATAAATAGAATAATTGTAAAAATAATTTGAGTAAAAGAGTTCTCACATTGATCGGTTTTGAAATCGTTAAATAACAATTGTTTTCATTAAATTATATAGTGCATTTAATTTAGCCAAAATCTTGAACTACTTCAAACCTTGTCCAAACCGACTTCACTGCGAAGCTCTTGTTCATACGATTCCATCGGAGCTGATTTCGTTCAATTTTGATATCATATGTAAAAGTTGTACATACATAAGCATTTGATTTTTAACTAAATATTAATGTTCTTAATATACATTAATTAACTAAATTATAATTACTTTTGCTAAGTAAAAATTAAGGTCGATTAATATGTCTTCTTCTAGACTTTGAACAAACCCATCGTCGCCGTCCTAGGGTTCCACCGCACCGCCATTCGGATGACCGGACCACGACCTGTGTGTGCCACGACTTTGGCCTTTGCCAGAACCTACACTGCCCACGATATGGGAGAACTCGATCCCCCCCTCTCCATTGAAAACACTGTCGAGCAGCAGGAGTTTGAGCATAAAAATCGAGCGCTTCACCATACTAGAAATGATCATAGTTGTATGAAATTGAAGCTCATAAAAATCTCCACATTTTTCATGTTGAAAGTTTTGTACATTAACTCCTGAATTTTTTGTGATAAAGGGAGAAATAAGGAACGATTTCGGCCATTGAACAGCCTTGTAGAGGTGGCCTACATGAAGAGAATGAGGGTTTATAGTGTTAAGGGCCTTTATAATATATTTGTATTAATATTTAATTCACTTATTAATTTCCGATGAAGTTTCATACACCTAACTCCAAACGAACCCCAATGACTTTCGCCCCTAGCCAAATACCCCTATTTCGGACATAATGGGATATGTTTCATAAGCTAATTCGATCATTTTCATTAGTTTTTATCAAAATAAAAATAAAAATCAATATAACGTTTAATATTGAATTTGAACGTACGTTTTAGTTTACAACAGTCACATACTAACTCCAAAAATTACTAAATTTGAAAACTAGCTATCTTTTACAATTACAGTTCTAACAAAATTTATTTCGTCAAATTTAGAGATAGTTTGAAAAGTGGCCTTATAACTTGATTATTGGATTCTAACTGAAATTCAACATGCATTTATTTTTACCGCGCTTACATATGAATTCCAATTTACTTGAAATTTTAAATCTGATAATAATTTGACGTTCTAGATCCAACAAAATTGGTTTCATCAAAAACGGAGGTCATTTACCAAATGGCTATTTTTAAGGGCTTATATAATATTAAAATATTAATAAATTCTATAGCGACTATTTTAAAATTTAATTTGGACATAACTTGCCATTTATAACATGAAAACACAATTTCTTATATTCTTTAGAAATATATTATTAAATAAATCCGAACATTTCTTATTTTATCAAATTCCGACTTATTTTGAATTATGTACATTCATTTCAAGTTCAAAACTAAAATTTTAAAATACCTCAATGTTACGAGCTTGTTTTAATTAAATTTTAAATTCATACGTTTAAACTTCATTTTTAATTTATTCTAAGTCGTTAATTATCCAAAATAAATCATTTAAAATATTTAAAATCCAATAAATCAATTAAAAATAAATTTTAAATTGGTTCCAAAATTTAGGTTTGTTACACTATGTTTGACAAAAAGAGTTCTGGTAAGCCCAAGTCTGGTGATTCTAGCACTCCACGAAAGAAGGAACCATTTACTTTGAAGTTGTCCCTTATTGCTTCCCAAAATGAAGTAAATGCCATTCTTGATAGCTTTGGGATGTCTGGTATAGACATCATTCCTTCTATTGCTCAGGACACTTTCAAAAATCCACCAGAAGGATATTTTGCCTACGCTGCTATTCATATATGGCACGAGAGCTTCTTCCCCTTTGCAACATTCAGGCTTATGCGTGACTTCGGAGTTGCTTCCATTCAGCTTACACCGAACACTTATACTTTACTCTTATGTTTGGAAACTTTGGCACTTGAATCAGGCCAGCCTTCTCTCGGTCTTAACCTCATTCTCTACTTGCTGCGCTTTTCAAAAGGAGCAGATTTTCCCATCTTACGCACCAATCCGATAAAAAAGTTGATCAGTGATAGTATTAACAAGTCCAGGCCTTGGGAAGATCAATTTTTCTTTATCAGGTGTCCTCCTGGCATTTTGGGCAGTTTTGCTGATTTTGGTGAGTTTCCTGGCTCTTATGAAATAGTTATGCTATTCCCAGATTTTGCTTAACTTGCTTCTTTCCAGATCCTTCTTCTAACAAGATAACTTTGTCAAACGGGGATGCTAGATCTGTCGAAGTTATTTTCAAAAAGTATGAATAGTTGGGGCGCTGATCAGCCTTGTTAACTTTAAATAAGCTTTGTTAATATAGCCTACTTCCTGGTAGACAAAGGATCTTGGGGAAACCGCCTATTCATTTTTCTAGCACCAATCACTTGAACTTGGGTTTCAATTCGTTTTGTTCATCGTCTCCCTTATTTGTAGGTACTTTGGGTAAGATTGTTTTCTCTTTTTCAGAGTGACTTATGTTTGTAGGCCACTTCGGATTTCTTATCCTTGCTTTCATATTTGGTTAGGTACCTCCACTTCTGAAGACTTATCCCTCATAGATGCATTAGATCGGTCTGATGCTAGAAAAAGGTTTGTTGTAGCTACCACTGAGCCTCTATCCAAAGGACCAAAGCTTAACTGCTCTGCATCTTCTTTTATGGATGTTGTTGCCATGATAGCTAAGTAGGGAATTCTAGGTCCTACATTTTCTCTTGTCGACCTTGTCCTCGATATTACTTCTTCTCCTGAAGATGTTTCTGGAAGTAAGCATGTAGGCCATGCTTCATCATCGACTCCTCCAATTGCGCTAGATATAAGAGAAAATAGTTTAATCTCTCCTCATCCGCAACATATCAGTCTTCCTAGACTTTCCTTGCCCACCTTGGATTTTGATGAACTTGTAAGACTCGCTCTTTCTTCTCCTGAAGTTACTGATATTTCATTACCCTCCACTTCTTTAGACTAGGAAGGTTTTTACTAGCATCTTATCAAGCAACAGCTTTCGGTATCGATTTTCCTTTTTAATGCTTCTTTTATCTTTGATTCCATATGAAAGCTGATCTGCTTCTATTTTCTTTTTAGGTAACTAAAAGCTGGCTTTTGTATAGAGCGACGCCCTTTTCATCTTCTATTAAGGTCACTCGACTTCGGGAAGAAACAAGACTTTAAGGGACGAGTGCGAGAGATTGAAGGCTTCTCTTGAGAAAGCTGAATCAGATCTTGAAGAGGAGAGGCAATCAAAAAGTATTTTAGCTGGCCAAGTTTCAACTCTTGGGAGTCAACAGGTAGGAATGGCGGTTGATCATGCTGATGAGCTGAAGAAGAAAGACGACTAGCTTTCTAATGCGGCGCGGATAATTTATGAGGCTAAGAACAGGATCTCTGGGTTCTTAAGGATCATCTTCCCAAGATTACAACAAAATATTATGAAAATTCTTTATTTCTTGCCTTTTCTGATAACTTTCAAAAATTTCCTGAGATGGAATTTACCTCTGTTCACCCTTTCGTTAGGGATAGAGCTATGGAAAGGATCAACTTGGCCAAATAGAAAATTGGAGTGCTAAAGAAGGATAAACTCAATCTTGAAGATCTTTTATATATTGAAGATTTGCTTGACGATTCTGATGAAGAAGGGAAAGACGCGGCGGTTGTCGACGATGAAGAAGGGGACGCTGATGACGGTCCAAATGACGAGAATCGTCGAGATGATCCTGATAAGGATGGGAGTAACCCACTTGCAACCACTGATATTTCACATGATCCTAAGGGAGTTAATCCAAGTGTTACTGGCACTCCTACCGCTTGTGACCTTAATGTGCCTTCAGCTAAGGAATGTGGTACTTCTAAATCGAGGGAAAAACAACACTCTGTTTAGCCTGATGTTTCTGCCTTCTAGGTATAGCTTTCACTTTTGCAGTGCCTCCTTTTCTTTTTCTTGAACTTATGGCGGTAACTAGTTCCCTATCATTATATTGTATAGACCAAAAGAAACGTTGTTTTACATCTTAGAGCAGAGTTAGATAGAAAACAGAGAGAAATAACCCAGTCTCAGAGCAGGAAAGATTGTTGAAAGACTATAATGATTTGTCACGAAAATATCATGATCATGACAAAAGCACATCTAAACTTATGTTTTATAAAGAGCACAAAGCCGCGCCAAGATTAAAGATAGCCCGAAAGCACATGGAATTATTCTAGAAGAAAACAAGGATTTGATGATTCTATTTTGGATTTTGATTGAGGATAGAGACATCTTAGTGAATTTCTTATATGAGATCTATAAGCAGTACATAACAGTAGACTTTTCTTTTCAAGGGGATTTTAGTAGGGTTTTACTATGCCGCCTCCACAGGCGTTATTTGGATGATTTCGGAACTGACCCATATCCCGGGGCTTGTTGGAATCTTCCAAGGGTTCTCTCAATCCTTAGGGACCTCCCAGAGAAGCTTACGTACAAAAAGAATAGATTTGTTACTGAACTGTTTAAGAGGTCAATTTTTTATGAATAGGAGGAGTATTTGTAAACTTGATGTTGTGAATGTGTTAGTAATCCTTTTATTATATATAGTTGTTGATTTTCTTTTTATATCATGGTAGAACCTTGTTTTTCATGAAGATGTGTTACATTCAATATCTTGACTGAAAAAGGAATTTTCAAAGGCATCATTGCATAGATTGGGGAGAAAACATTTTCTTGTAGAGCTTAGGCATATTTATGTGAAACATCCCCAACTTTCTTTTAACTTCCTGGGCGAAGACCGAGAGATGATTTTGTAAAGAATTAGGATTGAACATGCCGAGCTGATATATAAAGATTAGAAGTACTAATAAGTAAACTTAAATCTTTGTGATTTGTGAACACATGTACTACCAACGTAGTTAGAGACCTATTTGGATGTAGTTTCTCTAGTAACCCTTTATTGAAAACTATAATGTTATTTTTTGCAAGTAACGCTTCATTCATAATTATATCTCATTTTGTGAGTAGAGAGATCAACATGAAACTTCCCCAACTAAGTATAAGCTACTAATAGTTGCAGAGAAGAGTGATATTCTGGAAGAGGGACCCTCTACGCCCCGAGAAAAAGCGATTTTACTAAAAATCTGACCATCAAGCACTTGAATGAAAAGGTGGATGCTTTAAAGATCAATTAGAGGGAAAGAATAGAACTATTCTTGGATTAAAGAAGTATATAAAGACCAACCCGTCTATTGATTTTGAAGATGAGCTAAGAGGGTTACGTCAACAGGTAGCTAACTAGATAATGCTAATGTGAGCTGCAAAGCTCGGGAGTTTTCTTTTTAGAATAGCCCTACCATAACTGCGTCCCAACCTCCTAAGGCCACAGTAGGGCGTAAATTTTCACCTTCTGGAAAGTATTTTGTTTAAAGAACCCCCCTCGAGGATTATGCTATTCAATTATTCTAGAGTGGTGTAAGAGAGTGATAGTTGAGATGAAAAGATGTTATGACGCAAAATTTAATGAGGACATGTTTCAACGTATTATGTATCACTTAGATTGGCCATTTGCAGGAGGAGAGACATGATTTATGTAAGAATATCTTTGATCTAGAGAAAGATAATAAAACTCAGAGAGCCATGTGCAGAGCACTCAATAGGGCTATGAAATTTCAGATTAAACTTTGGGATGATCTAGATGAGGTTAGCAAGAAAAGATGCAAACTCAATGAACTTTTGAGTCTTGCGGCTCGTCATGCTATTAACTCTTCTTTACCTGATAATGAAGAAATGTCAGATATTTGATTGTATTTGTAGTAGTACATTTTAACTTCATTACTTGGAAAGTTAGTGAAACAACTTTATAAATGAATTTGTAAATTATGTAAATATCACCTGATGAGCAACCTTGGCTTGTTTCTAGAATATATTTCTTTCAAGAGTGTAAACTGAATAGTAGAAACCCTTATATTTGAATTTTGTGGATGAGTACTAGAAGTTTGTATCTAGTAATGGCATCCATTTGCCTAGGAACCCAGAATTGGGTATTAATAAGAGATGTCGAGAATTTTCCTTCTGGTAGATAATTGGAAGTCCCGAACCTACCCCGATTCAGGGTATTTACAGGAAGACCATAAATTCGCTTTTGGCAATAAGAGAAGTCCTAAGAAAACACGAATTCGGGTATTTGATGGAAGACTAGAAATTCACTTCTGGTAGTAATAGAAATGTAACCCTCTTTCGGGTTTTCAAAGCAGAGAGTGTATGTGATTTGTTAGCCATTCCCTGGGATTGTGATTATCAAAGCAGAGGAGTACATGCTTTGTTGTCCACTCTTTGAGAATGTGCATCCGATGCGCTTAGCTTATTTTTAAGCAGGGCCCAAGGACTTACCCAACGTCCTTCCAGAAGGTGTGTTACCCTGGCCATCGCAGGCGGTGATAAGGGCTTGGATGCTTACACCGAGCCATCGTAGACGCGGTTTTAAGGCTTACTCTTTTAATGCTCTACCCTAGCCGTCGTAGGCAGTGATAGAGGCTTACACTCCAGCCCCCTCTAAGGGGTGCCTTAATCTGACCATCATAGGCGTGGATAAGGGTTTTCGTTCCCTTCTGCGGGTAACGAGGAACATAAGCAGAGGTAGGACATGGTCTTATGTAAGCAGAGGTAGGACATGGTCTTATGTAAGCAGAGGTAGGACGTGCTTAGCTCATAGCAGAGGCAGGGCATACTCTACTGCAAGCAGAGGCAGGGCGTGCTAATTAGATGATCCGTCCTGACCATTTCTGGCGTGGATCAGAGGCTTACGCTTTTGATGCTTTAACCTGGCCCTTTCTTATTTGGGCATGGAGAAAGGCTTACACACTACCTCCCCCCCCTCCGAGGGGTGCCTTTCCTTGGCCATCTTGGCGATGACATAGGTTTTTTTATCCATTTATTTATTTGACCACTTCGGGTTGTCCTAATTTTTGAGAGGGTTTCCATACCCTTAGTTATGTAGGCGCTCCTTCCTCAAAGAACCAGTTACTATAGTTGATTATGTTTTCTTCACATATCTTTATAGCTTCCCTTGTCTAATTAAATTGATGACCATCCCTTCTAAGATTCTACAATCGTTGGTTTCATGCCCGTTCATCATATGATAACAGCAATAGGGTCATCCCAGTCTGACTTCTTTTTTAGGTTTCTTCTTTTGTGATGGCCAATAGTTGAGTTCATGTTTGGTTAGAAAGTAGATATTCTTAATGGATGTTGTAAGTTTGAATTCCTTTGGCAATCTTGACTCAAAGATCCCCTTCATCGTTGGAACTTAATCCTTTTGTTACTCAACTTTATTAGTTCTTCCTTATCTTCAAGCCTTCTCTTTGTTGCGTTGTGAGATTGAAGTGCAACCTTTTTAAACCACCTTGATATAACATGTTTGGATTTCTCCAATGTTCTTTGCTCAAATATAGTCTCTTTAGCTTGTGCGTAAATGGCATCTCTCAGGTGAGTGAATAAGTTGTACCCTTCTGAGGAGGAACCACTTATAGCGAAGATATGGGTTGAACCTATGTGGAAAGGGCTAATGCTCCAACGGTCAGGGTTATAAGGTTCTACTTCCTTTCTTACATTTTTACTTATAGGGCTTCCAATCTAATCCTTTGTTCTTCCATTACTCTCAGGTCAGAAATATCTAACATAGCCAATTGAGGTCCAAAAGATTCTTGTTGGAACCCTTTACCCATAGTCTTGCTTCTTCAAAGCTTAGTCCCATCCGGGACGGAACAACTCATTTAGAAATATAGTTTTAGATATCCAAAGGCTCGGAGGTTTTGGCCCTCCTTATAGCACCAAATGTTAACGATATTTTTCGTCAACACAAGAGATACGTCTAAGGAAGTGGACCTAAGGATAGAATGGGATTATATAGTTATCACAAGCTTGAGTTAGTTCATTGTTTCCTAGATATCAAGGTTTAGAACCAAAGATTGGTTACTCTTCCCTCAAGGGGTGAGTATCAAGATTACGAGACTCAACAACCAACAATAACCTTGGGATAAAGGTTCCCTAAACGCAACACAAGTTAGGAAGCTAAAAGGCTTGTTGAATGGTATTCAGGTAATTCGGGCTTAGGTTGAGACTTACACATGAGGCATTCAATTATTGAGTAGACATAGGGAAACAGATGAAAGAAGTAATAAGATAAGTCATCGGAAATATGATGGGTGTCGATTCACTCTTTATTACTCATAGATTTGAGTATATAAGCGTTTACAAAGGAAATCCCCAAATTGATTAAGAAACTAGGGTTTACTCTATAAGAAATGAGTACAAGATTGGGGAATGAGAAAAGTCCTCTTAAATGTGACCCCTGGGGTCTTATTTATAGACAAATCGGTCCGCTTTTTGTCACTGGCTCTGCAGATGCCCCCGTTGGATGCGGCAGCATGGTGTCGACCGCTTTATACCTTTTGGTTCTGGTTGTCTTGGTTTTGGCCACTTACTAACATTGTTATCGGATGTAACTTGGCCTTTGGTGTGTCGGTCTTGACTTTCGAAAAACTAGTCCTGGTCTTAGGAGCTTTTCTTTTATGTTGTTTCTACCTTCCGTATCGATACCAAGCTAGTTGGTGTGGATAGCTACGGGAGTGTCTTTCAGCAGTAGGTTTCGGTTCCGCCTCCAAGTCTTCATAGTGTTCGCTTTCGTGCTCCACTTTCTAGTGACCTTGGAACCGTCACCCCTTTCGGTGTCGACACTAAGAAAATTAGTGTGGACAGATCTTCTTCTTATCAGTTTTGGTTTACTTTCGATGAGTCCTGGAAATTGGTTTCGGTCTTGCGGAAGCATGCTTTTGGTACATCTACGAATGGCTTTAGATGTTGTGTCTCGGTATCTGACAGGTCTTGACTCTGACAATTAGCTTTCGGAGTGTTATCCCTCGATTTGATGTCTTTATATCTCTTTGTATCGGCACTAAGTTAATTAGTGAAGATAGCCCTTAGTCTCACTCTGCTTATGTTTCAGATAATATAGAGTGCTCTCCTGGTTTCGGATCTCGGGTCATAGGCTACCGGTACTTGCTCTTTCCTGCTTGCTTCCAACTTCACGTGCTATGCTTTCGGAATTAAGCCCATGTTAATGGTCTTTAATGTTGTCATTGCTCTATCATTGTCACCTTTCATGTCGGCACCAAGCTTTCCTCTTTTATGGTGGTACCAATAGCATGTTGTCCCAAACGTTTCTTTTATGCTTTCGGCTTTAGCCTGATGCCCGCTCCACGCTTTCGAATCATTCTTTCATGTTGGTTACGATTGATACCCCTCACCGACAGTAGGTTTCGGTGTTGAATTTGGTAGTAACACAAGAAATACAATTTTCTGTATGGACACACACATGAGAATTGAACTCAAACAAAGAATTTATAACAAGCTCCCAGAAGTGAATACATGTAAGCATATCCACTTATATAATTCTTCTTCAGTAAATCCTTTCCATCTATCATATTTGCATGCATATCCACTAAGCAAAACAATGCATATACTCAAATAAAAATAAAAATTATACATTTGATTTTAGTTTTTATATGCATGAAAATATCTCAAGTAAACTAGCTACCTTTGATTTCTGGCAAACTCTGATATGATTATAATTGAAACTCGGTGCTTGTTCTTAGTATTATTGCTTAAATGTTGTTAATTATAGTTGATCAAAACACATTACATTGAGTTAACCAAACACAATTACTGTTAAAATTTGCTGATTATACACTGTACTTCCAATTTTTACAATGGTAAATGTAAATATATAATGAATGTAATTAATTCAAGACATGTGTTTTTATGACTCTAAAAACAAATTTTGTACATGAAGGGTCTTCGGTTTTAATGTAAATTTTGTACAATTAGCAATTACACACTTTGCTTTCAATTTTCACAAAGGTCAATGTATGTATATATTGAATGTAATTAATTCAATGCTTGTATTTCTGATTCTTTTGTATTATTTTATGAATTTGTTCTTATTATACTGTGCTCATAGTGGATGTCGTGCCCCTCCCTTCCCTCTCTCTTGGCCAAACTGAAATTGTTAATAACAATATCCATACTGTTGAGAAATCCTAAAGTGTCTAATTTACTATTTTTATTCTTTGTTTATTCTTAGAAACAATGAGAAGGGAAGAATTGGTATGGCTTACCTTTTGATAGATCAACATGCACATCGAGATAGTGATAAAAAAACTTGCATTTTGATCAAGGTCGAGTAGTTCTAGCATTGCACTAGCTGGATCTCTAGTGGACCTTCTTCCTAGTTGTTGAATGGTAAAGGTGTAATAATTAAACAACTAATTCGAGATGGAATTAGGTAGCGTTTGATTTGTGAATTGGCCAGTTAAAGTTCGCGTCTGACGCGTCCGACGTGTCGGATGTGTCCATGGTGGGACCCACACGTTTTCCCCTTCGAGATGAACGGTTGAAAAGTTGGCTTGCGCGTCCGACGCACGTCTGACGTGTCAAAATTTCCAGAACAGCCGATCCATTTCTCTTTCCCCTATATATTCACTACCTATTCAATACCATATTCAACAAACAATTCGAAAATTATAGCTTAAATCTTCATTCGATGGACAGAAATGAGCTTCTTGCTTTGTGCATGGCAGTACGTCAAGATGGTGATGATTATCTCGAGTGTGATGTGGGGGTTATTCTGTTAGCAATAGATAACAGAAGGGACGTCAACCCTTTTTTACTTCTGATTGACAAGCCGGAAGAGCTTAGGTGTTGTGTTCTTTATTATGTCCAGATGCTGAGGAAAGGATCGATGTAGTTTTTATGTATTGTGGTAGTTTTTTTTGTATTCCGCAATTATGTTGTAACGGTGGTTGAATTATGAAATTTAAATTCTGCAATTCGTATTCTCCTATTTGTATTCTGCAATTCGTATTTTCCAATTTGTATCTAATTCAATAAACCTACAATAAACACAAAATACAAAAACATTAACTCTTCCAAAATGCCCCTTTCGTAATGCCCCTTTTGTAAAAAAAAACACATACTCCGTTCGCAAAAATTCCCCTTTAGATAACCCTTTCAAATTCCCCTTCCAAATAACCCTTCCCGTTAAAAATCAAATGGACCCTTAGTCAATTGTATAGCGTATATCTCTGTAACTTTAATTTCTAGTAATTTTACCTTGTCTTTTTCATCGATTAAAACAAGAGGATTGATAGCTCCAACCATTTTTAAGCATTGCACCATTTTTCCTAGCAATGCTCCAATATACGTACGACGGTGTCCTTGGTTAAATAAAGCCAAAAGAATTAATGATGGTTATTTTTAGTACGGTTTTAAAGTTAATATATGCATGGGTAAAAGCGCGCACACACATCACATATATTTATACTTGCACTGCTGATCATGCCTATTCACTTATTTTCAAGTTTTCAATTATTTTACTTCTTATTTGCTTGCTCAATGGCACAATTCAACACCTTAGTCTCAGTTACATCAGAAAACCACCAACCGAAAACCTCTAAAGCGTTATATACAAAGCATAAGCAATTGACTGACCAATGCAGGTCTTTCTAACTCCTAGATGTCCCGAAATATAGATAATTTTCCCTGCAATTATTGTGTGCACAAAAATTTAATCAATGCAAGTGTCAAATGTTCATCAAATAGATTATTTGTGTTAGGAAAATTACGCCTTTGCGAAATCGATCAGGATCTTATTCATCTAATTACTTAAAGATGATTCAATGGAAAAACAACACAGATATGAAATTACACGCACAAACATAAGATATTTACCCAACCACCCCTCTTTATTGATTCACAAAAACAAATTTTGTTTACACTTAATGGATCAAAAACCAAAATTAAACAAACTACAATTGAATCAATAACCTTATTGAGGAAGGGAAAGAATATATACATGACTATAATTATTGTTGGAGAAAGAGAACAATGAAGAACGATGACAAACCCTAAGATCAATTATTTCAGTTTCAATCCCATCATCATAATCCAATCATAGTAGTTACTTATATAGGAGAATAAAAGACCTAAGCAAATACCCAAATTGTTCCTTCAAAAATGCATAATATATCTTTAGTAAGACCGGATCGAAAAATAGAAACCCTCCGATTCAGACACCTGACTTCAATTTCAAACGTCTGAAACTGCATTTAGACGTCGGAAATTGAAGGTCAGACGTCTGAAAATGCTTTTAGGAATTTTTACCTCATCAGGTCAGGCGTTTGAAATTACATATCAAGCAAACTTCCAACAATCAACAAATAAGTCATCAAGCTCTTTCAATAGCCACCTACTCTCTGCAAAAGATGCATATTCCCCATAAGATGTTGTGTCTTGGTATCTGATAGGTCTTGACTCTGACAATTAGCTTTTGGAGTGTTATCCCTCGATTTGATGTCTTCATTTCTCTTTGTATCGACACTAAGTTAATTAGTGCAGATAGCCCTTGGTCTCACTCTGCTTATGTTTCGGATAATATAGAGTGCTCTCCTGGTTTTGGATCTCGGGTCATAGGCTGCCGACACTTGCTCTTTCCTGCTTGCTTCCAACTTCATGTGCTATGCTTTCGAAATTGAGCCCATGTTAACGGTCTTTAATGTTAGCATTGCTCTATCATTGTTAGCTTTCATGTCGGCACCAAGCTTTCCTCTTTTATGGTGGTACCAATAGCATGTTGTCCCAAACATTTCTTTTATGCTTTCGGCTTTAGCCTGATGTCGGCTCCACGCTTTCAGATCATTCTTTCGTGTTGGTTGCGGTCCGATACCCCTCACCGACAGTAGGTTTCAGTGCTGAATTTGGTGGTAACACAAGAAATACAATTTTCTGTCTTGCCACACACATGAGAATTAAACTCAAACAAAGAATTTATAACAACCTCCCCGAAGTGAATACAAGTAAGCAGATCCACTTATATAATTCTTCTTTAGTAAATCCTTTCCATCTATCATATTTGCATGCATATCCACTAAGCAAAACAATGCATATACTCAAATAAAAATAAAAATTATACATTTGATTTTAGTTTTTATATGCATGAAAATATCTCAAGTAAACTAGCTACCTTTGATTTCTGGCAAACTCTGATATGATTATAATTGAAACTCGGTGCTTGTTCTTGGTATTATTGCTTAAATGTTGTTAATTATAGTTGATCAAAACGCATTACATTGAGTTAACCAAACAAAATTACTGTTAAAATTTGCTGATTATACACTGTACTTCCAATTTTTACAATGGTAAATGTAAATATATAATGAATGTAATTAATTCAAGACATGTGTTTTTATGATTTTAAAAACAAATCTTGTACATGATGGGTCTTCGGTTTTAATGTAAATTTTATACAATTAGCAATTACACACTTTGCTTTCAATTTTCACAAAGGTCAATGTATGTATATATTGAATGTAATTAATTCAATGCTTGTATTTCTGATTCTTTTGTATTATTTTATGAATTTGTTCTTATTATACTGTGCTCACAGTGGATATCGCGCCCCTCCCTTCCCTCTTTCTTGGCCAAAATGAATTCGTTAATAACAATATCCATATTGTTGAGAATTCCTAAAGTGTCTAATTTACTATTTTTATTCTTTGTTTATTCTTAGAAACAATGAGAAGGGAAGAATTGGTATGGCTTACCTTTTGATAGATCAACAGGCACATCGAGATAGTGATCAAGAAAACTTGCATTTTGATCAAGGTCGAGTAGTTCTAGCATTGCACTAACTAGATCTCTAGTGGTCCTTCTTCCTAGTTGTTGAATGGTAAAGGCATAATAATTAAACAACTAATTCGAGATGGAATTAGGTAGCGTTTGATTTGTGAACTGGCCAGTTAAAGTTCGCGTCTGACGCGTCCGACACGTCGGACGCATCCACGGTGGGACCCACATGTTTTCCCCTTCGAGACGAACGGTTGAAAAGGTGGCTTTCGCATCCGACGCGTCCGACGTGACGAAATTTCCAGAACAGCCGATCTATTTCTCTTTCCCCTATATATTCACTCCAATTCACTACCTTATCAATACCACATTCCACGAACAATCCAAAAATTATAGCTTAAATCCTCATTCGATGGACATAAATGAGCTTCTTGCTTTGTGCATGGCAGTACGTCAAGATGGTGATGATTATCTCGAGTGGGAGGTGGGGGTTATTCTGTCGGCGTTAGATAACAGAAGGGACGTCATCCCTTTTTTACTTCTGATTGACAAGCCGGAAGAGCTTAGGTGTTGTGTTCTTTATTATGTCCAGAAGCTGAGGAATGGATCGATGTAGTTTTTATGTATTGTGGTAGTTTTTTCTGTATTCCGCAATTGTGTTGTAACGGTGGTTGAATTATGAAATTTAAATTCTGCAATTCGTATTCTCCAATTTGTATTCTGCAATTCGAATTTTCCAATTTTTATCTAATTCAATAAACCTACAATAAACACAAAATATAAAAACGTTAACCCTTCCAAAATTCCCCTTTCATAATGCCCCTTTCGTAAAAGAAACACATTCCCCGTTCGCAAAATTCCCCTTCAAATAACCCTTTCAAATTCCCCTTCCAAATAACCCTTCCTGTTAAAAATCAAATGGACCCTTAGTCAATTGTATAGCATATATCTCTGTAACTTTAATTTCTAGTAATTTTACCTTGTCTTTTTCATCGATTAAAACAAGAGGATTGATAGCTCCAACCATTTTTAAGTATTGCACCATTTTTCCTGGCATTGCTCTAATATATGTACGACGATGTCCTTGGTTAAATAAAGCCAGAAAAATTAATGATTGTTATTTTTAGTACGGTTTTAAAGTTAATATATGCATAGGTAAAAGCGCACACACACGTCGCATATATTTATACTTGCACTACTGATCATGCATATTCACTTATTTTCAAGTTTTCAATTATTTTACTTCTTATTTGCTTGCTCAATGGCACAATTCATGCACCTTAGTCTCAGTTACATCAGATAAACCACCAACCGAAAACCTCTAAAGCAATATATACAAAGCACGAGCAATTGACTAACCAATGCAGGTCTTTCTAACTCCTAGATGTCCCGAAATATAGATAATTTTCCCTGCAATTATTGTGTGCACAAAAATTTAATCAATGCAAGTGTCAAATGTTCATCAAATAGATTATTTGTGTTAGGAAAATTACGCCTTTGCGAAATCGATCAGGATCTTATTCACCCAATTACTTAAAGATGATTCGATGGAAAAACAACACAGGTATGAAATTACATGCACACACACAAGATATTTACCCAACCACCCTCTTTATTGATTCACAAAAACAAATTTTGTTTACACTTAATGGATCAAAAACCAAAATTAAGCAAACTACAATAGAATCAATAACCTTATTGAGAAAGGGAAAGAATATATACATGACTACAACTATTGTTGGAGAAAGAGAACAATGAAGAACGACGACAAACCCTAAGATCAATTATTTCAGTTTCAATCCCATCATCATAATCCAATCATAGAAGCTGCTTATATAGGAGAATAAAAGACCTAAGAAAATACCCAAATTATTCCTTCAAAAATACATAATATATCTTCAGTAAGACCGGATCAAAAAACAGAAACCCTCCGATTCAGACGCCTGTCTTCAATTTCAAACGTCTGAAACTGCATTTAGATGTCGGAAATTGAAGGTCAGACGTCTGAAAAAGCTTTTAGGAATTTTTACCCCATCTAGCCAGGTGTCTGAAATTACATATCAAGCAAACTTCCAACAATCAACAAATAAGTCATCAAGCTCTATTAACAGCCACCTACTTTCTGCAAAAGATGCATATTCCCCATGAGATGCACCATGCATAAATAACGGTCTAAAACCGTTTGTAATACAACAAGGATCTCCATCTTGTTGATTTTCCAAATATACACATGCATACTACTTGATTAAAGCTCCTTACTTGATCTCCACCAATCCCTCGAGCACTATCAACGTGAAGACTCAATCCTAGGATCATCAACAATCATATTAACCTCTTCACCTTGTTGTGGACTAGGTTCTTCAACTGTCACTTGCCTTCCACAATCGACCACAGATCCAACAAATCTATAAAAATTTCCTTCCTCCAAGACACCTCTCATCATAACACGAGCCCCTTCTTGACTCTCAAAACTCCACCTCGAGTATCATAAGTGTAGCCAACGTGATCCAACTGACCGAAAGAAATGAGGTTATGCGAACAAGTAGGGACATATCTAACTCTGGAGACTTCCCTCACTACACCTTCATACATACGAAACCGGATAGATCCAATACCATGAATTCAGAGCTCTACTCCATTGGTCGTTCTAATCACATTGAAATTCTTCTCATAGGAAGAAAAACACTTCACATCCTTACAAATGTGAAAACTGACTTCCAAATCCATCTTTCAAGGATTAGTTGCACTAAACAGGATATCACAAGAAGCATCGCTACTGGTACCTTTAGCAAAACCTGCTTGTGCATCATTAGTACTATCACCATCTGATGCCTTCTTCTTATCTTTCTGATAAGCATAACAATTTCTGCGTATATGACCTTTCTTACCACAATGATGGCAAGTGATAACACCTTTACCATTAGCCCCCTTCATCTTCCAACTTGTATCTTTCCTCGAGTCTCTTGCTACCATAGCCTCATCTTGAACTGATTTCAAGCTGGCCCTTTTCTCCTTAGTTCATCATTCAAAAGGATAATTCGTACCATTTCCAAAGGGATACTTCCATTAGCATTGAAATTACTCAATGAAACAATCAAAGTCTCCCAACTTTCTGAAACCAAACTCATTAACAAAAGAGCCTGCAATTGATCATCAAAATTGGCCTTCAAAATTCTCAATTGATTAATCACATCTTGAAATTCTTTCAAATGCTCTGCATTGGACTTCTCCTTACCTAATCAAAGTTGCTCCAACTTTTGAACTAGAAAAGCCTTACATGTAGCATTCCTCGACTCATACAAAGATGCTAACTTGTCGCACAAATCCTTCGCGGATTCACAACTAGACGCATGATGGAATACCAAATCATCAAGGTACTGCCAAATCAAGGCAATCGCCTTCTTATCCATTTTTTTTCACTTTCCCTCATCCACATCTGAGGGCTTCTTCCTATCTCGATCAATTGGATCGTAAAAACCATTGAGGTAAAATATATCCTCCATCTTAGGCTTCCAAATCCCCCAATTTCTTCCATCAAAAATAGTCATCTTCGGAAACGTCATCGTATTCATCATAACAAAAACATATTTTTCCAATCCAAAATCACTCCAAGCTTTGCGATGTTCTATCTCTGATACCAATTGTTAGGAAAACTACGTCTTTGCGGAATCGGTCAGAATCTTATTCACCTAATTACTTAAAGATGATTCAACAGAAAAACAACATAGATATGAAATTACACGCACAAACACAAGATATTTCACCCAACCACCCTCTTTATTGATTCACAAAAACAACATTTGTTTACACTTAATGGATCAAAAACCAAAAGTAAACAAACTACAATTGAATCAATAACCTTATTGATCAAAGAGAAAGAATATATAGATGACTACACCTACTGTTGGAGAAGGAGAACAATGAAGAACGACAACAAATCCTAGGATCAATTATTTCAGTTTTAACCCATTATCATAATCCAATCATAAATGTTTCTTATATAGGAGAATAAAAGAGCTAGGCAAATACCCAAATTGCCCCTTCAAAAATGCAGAATATATCTTCAGAAAGACCGGGTCAGAAAACATAAACCCTATGATTCAGACGTTTGACTGCAATTTCAGATGTTTGAAACTTCATTCAGACGTCTAAAATTGAAGGTCAGATGTCTGAAAAAAGCATTTAGGAATTTTTACCCCATCAGTTCAGATGTCTAACTTTCATTTCAGACGTCTGAAATGCCATTCTGCCTGCTTCTCGCGGCTTTTTGCTGCAGCACTTCCTCCTCTATCACAAAGCACTATCAAGCATCGTCTTCTTCAACATATGTGACTGAATATCACAAATCACAAAAATCCACCTTGATATGGAATCACATCTCAAGCAAACTTCCAACAATCAACAAATAAGTCATATAGCTCTTTCAACAACCACCTACTCTCAATTAAAACCATTACAAACACAACTCACGGCCTGTAAAAGATTCATCTTCCTCATGAGATACACCATGCAAAACTTACAGTCTAAAAACGTTTGTAATACCACAAGGATCTCCATATTATGGATTTTCCAAATCGACACATATCTACCACTTGACTAAAGCTCCTTACTTGATCTCCACTGATCCATTGAGCACTATCAACGTGAAGACTCAAGTCTAAAAATGATCCTCAATCCTTAGATCATCAACAACAATCACATTAACCTCTCCACCTTGCCATGGACTAGTTTCTTCAACTGTCACTTGCCTTCCACGGATCCGACCAATCTATAAAGGTTTCCTTCCTCTAATATACCTCTCATCATAACACGACCACCCTTCTTCACTCTCAAAACTCCACCTTGAGTATCATAAGTGCAACTAAGGCGATCCAACTGACAGAAATAAACGAGTTTATGCAAACAAGAAAGGACATATCTAACTCTGGAGACTTCCCTCACTACACCATGATGCATACGAAACCAGATAGATCCAATACTAGAAATTGGTAGCTCTACTCCATTGGTCGTTCTAATCACGTCGACATTCTTCTCATAGGAAGAAAAACACTTAACATCCTTACAAATGTGAAAACTGGCTCCCGAATCCATCTTTCAAGGATTAGCTTCACTAACCAGGTCCCAGGATATCACAAGAAGCATCGCTACTGGTACCTTTAGAAAAACCTGCTTGTGCATCATTACTGCTATCACCATTCGTTATCTTCTTCTTATCCTTATGATAAGCATAACAATTTCTGTGTACATGACCTTTGAAACACCCCACCTCCATTAAGGTCACTCACAAAGGGAATGCATTAACTTCTATGGAGCGTTATAGGTAAAAGATGCGGATAAATTACAAGACAGACAAATAAAGCAGCGGAAAATAAATAAAACTTTACTTCATTGATAAAACAGCAGCTTTTCCAATACCTAAACACCAATACCCAATACAACAAAGTATCTGTCTTGTTTAACAAAGTAAAGAAGCATAAAATGACAATGATATTCCCCAATAAAGCATGAGCCAGCCATAGCAGTGGAAAAGAGAGCAATGCATCGACTATCTTCGAGCTTGGAAAGAGAAATGTGATGACCCCAAATCCCGTACTGACGGCGACAAGGGTAATCTTTGGAATATAACACAGAAACATATAATAGCAGAACAGGAATAAATAAATACACCAGATAATGAACAAATAATCACTGGATAAACGTAATCATCAGAGTTACACCGTATACAGGATCATACTTAGTACAAATACAGTTCAGCTATACATAAATGTCAACAGCGGAAAACAAACATAATATGTACAATAGGAGCTGAACAGCATAAAAAGAGATAAATGATAGAATCCATCTTCAGCTCCAGCTATCCAGAAAGAGCCAGCAAAAACCTGAATACAAGGCTGCCCGTGTAGAAAAAGGGACACCCGAGTTTGCAAGTGAAACAAACTACGAGTCATTCATGGGACTGGTATGAGAAATCTACTTAAGACATTTATAATATGGCTAATCACAGGACCATGCCACTTTCGCGGAACGGGTTTGCTCCATCGGATTGCCAGTGCTTTAAAACAAATAATTCCTTTAAACATCGCAATGCTTTTTATAAAAATGAAGCCATTATAAGACTCAGTTCCCATCACACAATGCAACGCAAATCGGAGGATAGAGTTTTACCTTATAATGGCCAAAATATGCTTGATACGAATAAAACAAAAGCATTTGTTATTATTACTAGTGTTTATATGTTTCAAAAAAAAATTCAAATCATAACTATCAATCATAGACGGCATTAATGCCCCATACCACTATGTCGCCATATATAGGTATACAATCAAAACCGCACCATCACGTATTTGGAAATTGGATTTCCGTCATGAACCAAGGCAAAAGATAGTCCTTACCGACTTCGAGACTGCCTAACCCGAGCCTCAGGAACAGCCGCAACTGCCCCTCGGATCGTCAGGGCCGGTCCACCGATGTGGATTAAAATTCCTGAACACTGCGTTTCCCCGCCCTTTGGGGCGTAAATGAGCTAACGAATGACTCCATCGGTCCCGGATCGACCAATATAACCGAGGCGCCTCGCAACAGCAACAACCACATAGGTGAAAATAATATAAATGTCAGCCAGTTTAAGCACTGACACCACCTCTAGCTAGGAAGAAACGCATGCCCTCCCTGAGGTCCTTCTCCCGTTTCTGGTTCATACCGGGGTGTGAGGCTCGCGAATTCACGTTATACACAAAGCTACGCCACACAGGCGGTGCTTTGATCATCAATCACAAGACTTTGCTTTTCAACAGAAGCCCTGATCACTGCATCTTAGCATGCCACACGGGCAATTCACACCATGCAGCTGATGGCTATCAATCACACAGCATAAATTTCAATGTCAGACACACAGTCCATTTGCAAGTCCGTTCTGGGTCTGAACGAAACCGGAGGCACTATATACCTCGCAAACCCATCGATTTCCACGTACGTCTGGACGATCACCACTCATTATCCATATTTCGGGATGCCTCCCAATCAGGACATCAGTTACCATCCAAACGAGGTGAAAATCTACGGTCTTCGACCACCATCTTCATCTTCGATTTCTTATCGTCGATTCAGTTATTCAGAATGGGATAAACCCGGTCTTTCTGAGCAACTTGCGTATATAATAAAAAAATGCTACACAAACACAACATACGCATCATTTCAATTCATTAGTCACTAACCGTAAATCAGTAAGAGAACGATTTCCCAAATATTAACCTCGAAGGCCGAAACCAACATCAGATCAAAACCCAGGAAACCATTCGACTTAGCCAACCTTCAGTTAGTTTCTAAATTTCACATCCATATCGTTTATAATATTTTATAATGATTTATCGCTATTTTTATTTATTTTAAAATAGCCAATTTATTCAAACGACGCTTCGGGCCATAACGCGGCCGTGGCGCTGTTTTTCTTCAGATTTGATTTACACATATCTGAAAATCTAACCGTTGGATCTTCACAAAATTTACATCATTAGAAAGATCTTTTCAAAACGAATCCAACGGTTCCAGTTTCGGGAAAATCCGACGGTCGGATCTCCCGGTATAATCGTTTGAAGTTTCGATTTCAAAATACGAACTCCAGCGTCGTTATTCGATTTAATATAATTATATTTATATATATATAATCGATTCTGGCGCTGTTTTTCTTTAGATTTGAATTAAACATTCCAGACAATCCAACCGTTGGATTTTTACAAAGTTGGTGTCGTTGGAAAGATATTTCCAAAGCGAACCCAACGGTTGCGATTTCGGGAAAATCCGATGGTCGGATCTCCCACACTAATCGTTTGAAATCTTGGTTTCAAAACACGAACTGCAGCTTCGTTATTCGATATATTTCAATTCTATTTATATATATAAATATAAATATATATCGTTTCTTCGATTTCAAAGCTATATTCTTTTCATATATTTGATAAAAATGATATTTTTATCCAACAAACATTCACTTCGACACTTCACTATTTTTAACAACTCGTGTGTACAGTAGAAAGGTGATTTTTATTGCAAAACAATTTATTTAAAACACGATTATTTTATATAGTTCATATAGGTAATAAAAATATGATTTTTATTATAAAACAATTTATTTCAAAACAAGAGTATTTTATATAGTTCATATTGATGATAAAAATAGGATTTTTATTATAAAACAATTTCTTTCAAAATATGAATAACATTCAACACATGAATTTCAATTCAACGAATGAATTTCGATTCAACACCTGAAGGTTTTCTATAGTTTATATATATAGATAAAAAGGTGATTTTTATATTTAAAACACGAATACCATTCAACACATGAATTTCTATTCAACGAATGAATATCGATTCAACACTTGAAGGTTTTCTATAGTTTGTATATATAGATAAAAAGGTGATTTTTATATTTAAAACACGAATACCATTTAACACATGAATTCTATTCAACGAATGAATTTCAATTCAACACATGAAGGTTTTCTATAGTTTGTATATATAGATAAAAAGGTGATTTTTATTGCAAAACAATTTATTTAAAACACGAATACCGTTCAACACATGAATTCTATTCAACGAATGAATTTCAATTCAACACATGAAGGTTTTCTATAGTTTATATATATAGATAAAAAGGTGATTTTTATATTTAAAACACAAATACCTTTCAACACATGAATTCTATTCAACGAATGAATTTCAATTCAACACATGAAGGTTTTCTATACAACACACGAATATAGTTTCAACACGGGAAAATAATTCTAACACATGAATATTATTCAAAATTTCGGCAGCATAACGGCAGGATAGTTAAAACCGGGACCGTCCCTAGTACGGCTCCTCGCTCTACCTTAAAGCCTCGCAGCTTTTGACAATGGGGAATCATGCATCTAGTTCGCACGCAGGCGGCATGTATATATTTTTTTCATTTCCACAAACTAATCCTATGTGGTTTCAACCAAATATTTCTCAACCACAAACGGGTATTTTTCAACCACAATCAATCAATTTCAAACACAAACAATTATAATCAACCATTCGCTATCAACCAATTTTCACACCAATCACAATCAATAAATATCGTCCATGGTTTATGGACGAGTGGCGTACACACACACACACATATATATATATATATATATTATATAAGCATTTCACTTCTATTTCAACACATATATAATTTTTACAACGCATATATAATTTATACATCGAACGTACAACCTATACAACGCTTATACATGAGGTGTACAACGCTTATATAAGTCATACATCAACCATATAATTTATACATCATCGTTTTCCATATCGTTTATAAATTAGAAATCTCACATTGGGTTCCACTCCACAAAAAATAGCAGAAGGCTCAGAAAAATATGCGGTCTCTTCTAGAATGTAGAAGCCGTCCACACGAGTGCACTGTCTCTTGTTTCACTGGATTTCGATCACACATGAAAAAGTTATGATTTTTTAAAGTTTGCAACGGTTTAAAGGTGTTAAAACAGTTGAAAATAAACAAAGCCGTATACCTCATTGTTTTCTTCAAAACTAGGTTTTCAAATATTGGCTAATCTGTGAACCTTGAGGAGAATCAGACTTCGCAGCGTCGTAGAGCTCCGTGGCACGCACCCAGCACCACCAGTGGCATTCCGATCGATGCTGTCAGGAGGGCACGGCGGCGAGCTAAAGGCGGCAACTTCGGGGCCGTAGAACTCCACGATGGTTGAACGATGGAGGGATTAGCTTACATGGATTTGAAGAGGAAGGAGGGATCTTTAAAAATTTGCAAAGGAGGGAGTGGTTTCGGTGAGAGGAATCGCCGGAATTTGATCGGGAAGCTCTGAACTGGTTTCCGCCGACGATCGTATACGGGGAGAGAGAGAAGCAGGGAGAGAGAAAAGGGATGGCCCAATCAGATTTTTTATTTATTTATACAACAACAACAACAAAGCCATATATCCCAAACAAGTTGGGGTTGGCTAGATATGGAACCCAAAATTAAAATAAAATAAAATTAATAATGATGATAATAATATATATATAAAAGGTTTAAAATAACCAATTAAATAAAAGTCGTCCAATAAAGGGGTTTTTTTTAAATAATAATAATAATAAGTAAAAATGTTCAATAAAAGTGAAATAAAATCTAAAATAGTAAATAAAAAGTAAAAAGGTTCAGTAAACGTGGAAAAAAAACTATGGTTCTGGTACATGGATTGCCAATTTCCATGCACTCCTATCAACTACCAGCTCTTCCGATAAACTCCAGTTACTTAAATCTCTCTTTATTATCTCCTCCCATGTCATTTTAGGTCGACCTCTACCTCTCTTTGGGCCTTCGGCGCAACCTAGAATTCCAGCGCGTACAGGTGCATCGTATGGTCTACGTTGGATATGTCCAAACCATCTCAAGCGGTATTGGACTAACTTCTCTTCAATAGGTGCAACTCCAAGTTTTTCCCGAATATCCTCATTTCTAATCCGATCTCGTCTGGTATGCCCACAGCTCCAACGCAGCATTCACATCTCTGCTATAATTATCTTCTGGACGTGTTGCCTCTTAGTAGGCCAGCATTCTGCACCATATAACATTGCAGGTCTAATTGTGTCCTATAGAACTTTCCTTTAAGCTTCTAAGGAATCTTCCAATCACAGAGAATGCCAGATGCTAGTCGCCATTTCACCCATCCTGCTTGAATTCTAAAACTAACATCCTCATCAATCTCTCCATCAAACTGCAACATAGATCCTAAGTATCGAAACGATTCCTTCTTGGGTACTACTATACCGGCCAGGGTAACATCTCCGTCATCTGACCTGACACTGCTAAACTCACACTTCATATACTCTGTTTTAGTTCTGCTAAGCCTGAAACCCTTTGATTCCAAGGTCTCCCTCCACAACTCCAGTTGTCGATTAACCCCTATTCTACTTTCATCAATCAACACAACATCATCGGCAAAGAGCATACACCAGGGAATCTCCCTTTGTATATCTTTTGTGATTTCATCCATCACTAATGCAAAAATATAGGGGCTCAAAGCCGAACCTTGATGTAACCCTATGTTAATTAGAAAGTCTCTGGTCTCAGCATCGCATGCCCTAACACTAGTCACAACCCCCTCGTACATATCCTTAATAAGGGTAATATACTTTGATGGCACTCTCTTCCTTTCTAGCGCCCACCACATAACTCTCCTCGGTACTCTGTCATAAGCTTTCTCCAGGTCGATAAAAACCATGTGGAGATCTTTCTTTTGCTCCCTGAATCTCTCCATAAGTTGCCTAACCAAGAAAATCGCCTCAGTGGTTGACCTTCCCGGCATAAAACCAAATTGATTCCTAGAGACACTTGTTAACCTCCTCAAACACTGCTCGCAAACTCTCTCCCAAAGCTTCATTGTATGACTCATAAGCTTAATTCCTCTATAGTTTGTGCAACTTTGAATATCTCCTTTATTCTTGAAGATTGGAACTAAAATGCTTCTCCTCCACTCATCTGGCATTTTGTTTGATTTGAAAATATTGTTGAACAACTTAGTTAGCCATCTTATCCCTGCATCTCCAAAGCATCTCCACACCTCAATAGGAATATCATCAGGCCCTACCGACTTGCCTGATTTCATACGTTTCAACGCCCCCTTTACCTCAGCTTCTTGAAATCTCCGCACAAAATGTCTATTGGTGCTATCGGCTAAGTCTTCCAACTCGATCGAAGAGCTATCACTTTCTTCGTTGAAAAGCTTATCAAAGTATTCTCTCCACCTATTCTTTATCTCATCTTCCTTCACCAAAAGTCTATCATTCTCATCCTTAATGCATCTAACCTGATTGAAGTCCCTTGTCCTCCTCTCGCGTAGCCTAGCTATTCTGTAAACGTCTTTTTCGCCCTCCTTTGTACTTAGCCTTTGATATAAATCTTCGTACGCTCGTCCCCTTGCTTCACTCACTGCTCTCTTTGCAGTCTTCTTTGCCACTTTGTACCTGTGCATATTCTCTTCGCTTCTATGATGGTACGTGCGTTTGTAGCATTCCTTCTTCTCTTTGATAGCCTTTTGCACCTCGTCATTCCACCACCACGAATCCTTGGGTTCTCGCGTGCTTCCTCTTTTTATCCCAAACACCTCAGTGGCGACTCTCCGAATGCAAGTTGCCATCGCATTCCACATGACATTTGCTTCTCCTTCCATATTCCAAGCTCCTTCTCTCACCACTCTATCTTTAAACACCCGTGAAGCATCTCCTTTGAGTTTCCACCATTTCGTCCTGCTAATCTTCGCTCTCTTATCCTTCACCACCCGAAGACGAAACACGCATAACAACAGCTGGTGTTGTGAGACGACACATTCTCCAGGTATGACCTTGCAATCAACACAATCTCGTTTACTATCTCTTCTAGTTAGGACAAAGTCAATTTGGCTAGCCTGTTGGCCACTACTAAAGGTGATCAGATGTGATTGCCTCTTTCTGAAGAAGGTATTAGCAATCATGAGATCAAAAGAGAGAGCGAAATTCAAAATATCTTCACCCTCTTGGTTCCTACTGCCAAATCCAAAACCACCATGCACTCGCTCAAAACCCCCGCTAGATGAGCCAACATGGCCATTGAAGTCTCATCCTATAAAAAGTTTCTCGCTACTATGCACATTCCTAACCATGACATCCAAGTCTTCCCAGAACTTCCTTTTGGCTTCTTCACTTAGACCTACCTGTGGGGAATATGCGCTAATGACATTCAAAACTGCCTCGCCAACTACTAGCTTAACTAGGATGATCCTATCCCCTCGTCTTCTGACGTCAACCACATTGTTCTGAAGGTTCTTGTCAATCAATATGCCTACCCCATTCTTGTTACGTACTTCTCCCGTGTACCACAATTTGAAGCCAGTGTTCTCCACCTCCTTCGCCTTCTGACCCACCCATTTAGTCTCTTGAACGCACAAGATGTTAACCCATCTCCTAATCATAATATCCACTATCTCTCTTAATTTTCCTGTTAAGGACCCTACATTCCAACTACCTAACCGAACCCTACTATCGTCGACTAGCTTCCTTGCCCCTCGCATCCGCCGAGAAAAATGCGAGGACCCTTGCTCACTTATCACCACACTGGGGCGTCGGTGTAGCGCGCCACTAAGAGAATGGCGGCCCAGCCCTTGCATATTTAACACCATATCCGAGCCTCGATATAGCGCGTCGCTAAGAGGGTTACGCCCCAACGATATATCATAAGGTTTCATATCCATAAGAGTGGCTAAGTTTTTTCGTTGGCTCGCCAAGCCTATCACAACCCTCCTCCTTTACCCTGGCTAAGATTTTTTTATATATTTATAATTTTTAAAAATCCAAAAATACCCCTCTTCATACTCGAACACCAATCCAAACCCAACGGCTGTCATCCCCAGCTAAATACCCCCATTTCGAACACAATGGGATATGTTTCGTAGACCCATTCGACTGATTCAGTCAATTTTCCTTTAATTTAAAATATATAACATTCAATATTCGATTTGAACGTACATTTCAATTTGCCGGGGCCACAAACTGATTCGAAAAATTCCAAAAAAATAAATCTAGCTATGTTTTGACGATACAGTCCCGACAAAACTAGTTTCGTCGAATTCTGAGACCGTTTGCAAAAAGGCCCATTTCTGGTCGATCCAATTTAACTATAATTGACGAAAATACGTTTTCCTTTGCCACGCTCACATACTAGTTTCAAAAATTATGAAATTTAAAACCTAGCAATAACTTAACATCCCGGATCCAACAAAAGTGGTTTCGTCGAATTCCAAGGTCGTTTGCAAAATGGCCATTTTCACAGGCTATATAAACTCCATAGCGACCTTTCTGAAAATTCATTTGGCCATAACTTTTGCTTCCCGCTATGAAACTTCAAATTTTCAGATTCGTTAGAAAGTTATTCACTAACAGATTTAAATATTTTTGGTTTCGCTCAAATCCGTTTTATTTTGCACCCGGTACAGTCAGTTAAAGTTTGAATTCAATTTTTCAAACTGCAGGGCCATTTCAGGCCTTGTTTATAATTAAAATTAATTATAATTATTTTCAAACATCGATTCAAACCTATTTTTCACCACTATTATTTAAAATATTTATTTTAAATATTTAAAATCCACTATTTTAGCCAATTTAAAATTTTTAAATTGGTTCAGATTTTCCGGGTTGTTACAATCTCCCCCACTTAAAAACTTTTCGTCCCCGAAAAGGAACAAAGTCGAAAGTGGTTTGATTAATCAACACTACGTTCAATCTGGCTTCCATTCTCCAACTTTTCAGTTTCTGAGAATTTTCAAATTCTTCAAAAATTTGGCTAACACCCGGAATTTTCGTAAAATTTCCCCATAACCTCCTTTGTACGGGGAGGGGTTTGGAAATTTATTGGGCCGTATTAGGTACCCAATAAATCCTATAAAGCATACACATATTTATAGTGATATATTCTGGTGTTTACGGGGGAGCGTGTATTGATAATAACTCCAGAGAATAAATTCTCGTCACCCTGTCAAAGCCTGAGGGAGTGTGTATTTAAATTGCTCCAGAGAATAAATTCTCGTCACCTCGTCCCGTGTGGGAAATAAATAATCCATGTGCCGTATCTAATGACTAGAGAGACGTAATTATTGTCAACTCCAGACCCGTGTGGGGTTTTTATTAATCTTGCAATTTATCGTTACAATTTTATATGGTCCATATCAGTCATCAGTTCTACCTGTAAAATATAGTCATCGCCATACAAGCCTCTCGCTCGTATGGTAAATCTTCCACCTCGTCACACAAGCTCCAAATGCTTATGTGGTATATGATGAAGTATGCCTATCTTCGAGAAGTATGCCATGTAGTGTAGTTCAAAATTAATTGTTACTATCCTATGGCGACTTTTATTATTTCACACAGAATAACCAGCACTGCGCATCCAATGGCATTCACAGGAGTTGATATAATAATAAAATTGCGCATCCAACTCATTAAGGTTTACCTATTTGTCGGGCATGCAAATAAAATCTTTACTCAACAGCTAATCCAATTACCTGTTCAAACATATATAATGCACATGTATATATTTCTACCTATTTTTAAATCAGTTCAATGTGTGATTCAATTGAATATCATTCTAATAATTTAATTAAACAAATCCAGCATCACACAACTCAAACAACAAGCAATTTGTTTTTTAACTTTTCAAAATCATACAAATTAATTCATACACTCTTTTTATTAAATTAACCAGACTATAGAATTAAAAGTGCACATCCATGGAAAGAAAATAACAACAAAGCAGAGAACTAAATGGTAATGCAAAGTATGGTAAATGTACCTTGCACCAGAGTCAATCAGAGATATCTACTCGACACCTAGGATAGGCTTTCTGAATGCTCTCCTCAGTTTCCCAAGTACAATCTCGCGGATCTCCACTCCATAACCTTCTTGTTCCTCAGCTCTTTGGTTTCTTTGCCGATAATCTTTAGCGGCTATCTTCTCACAACTAGCTCTGGAGTAATTTCAATATCCTGTTGAGCTCCTTCTTCCATGATCAAGTCTGGATCATGAACGTGCTTTCGAAGTTGAGATATATGAAATACATTATGCACTCCAGGCAACCAATCAGGTAATTGAACCCTATAAGCGAGAGTTCCGATCCGTTCAAGAATAGGAAACAGACCAATGAATTTGGGCGCCAATTTCCCTGTTTTACCGAACCGGATAACTCCTCTCATCGGCGATACTTTCAAATATACATAGTCTCCAACAGCAAATGATATATCTCTTCTTCTCTTATCGGCATAGCTCTTCTGTCGACTTTGAGTGGCGAGTAATCGTTTCTTAACGAAATCGACTTTGTCGGCAGTTTCTCGGATCATATCTGGTCCCAACACAATTTTATTACCAGGTTCGACCCAACAAGCAGGAGATCGGCACGGTCTACCATACAATGCTTCGAATGGCGACATTGTCAAGCTCGCTTGGTAGCTGTTGTTATATGAGAATTCAGCCAAATGTAAATGGTCTTCCCATGATCCACCGAAATCTAGAATACAAGCCCGCAATAAATCTTCTAGTATACGATTCACCCTCTCAATCTGACCATCTGTCTAAGGATGATAAGCGGTGCTCAAGTTCAGCTTTGTTCCCAGTTCTACTTGAAATGCCTCCCAGAATTTGCTAGTGAATAT
Source organism: Allium sativum (assembly GCA_030737875.1). NCBI lineage: Eukaryota > Viridiplantae > Streptophyta > Magnoliopsida > Asparagales > Amaryllidaceae > Allium > Allium sativum. Next base: position 502,638,065 of record CM060918.1, read on the forward strand.
TGGATCTCTATCACTAACTATACTGATCGGCACTCCGTGTAGTCTAACAATTTCCTTGAAATATATCTGCGCTAGACTCTGAGCAGTTCTGTTTGATCTGACAGGTATGAAATGGGCGGTCTTCGTGAAACGATCTACGATCACCCAAATACTGTCATTTCCTTTTCTTGTTCTGGGCAAACCATCAATGAAGTCCATGGAAATATGTTAACACTTCCAACCTGGAACGTCCAGCGGTTGCAACAGTCCAGCAAGTTTCTGTTGGTTGCTTCTGACTAATTGGCAAGTAGGGCACCTTCTAACATATATAGAGATGTCTCTTTTCAACGGCTTCCACCAGAATGTGCGTTTGATATCGTTATACATTTTATTCACACCTGGATGGATACTGAGCTTAGATTTGTGGCATTCATCAAGCACATCTCTTCTGAGTTCAGGAATTTCTGGAACATAAATTCGTCCTTGTAACCTCAGAATCCCTTCGCTATCGAGCTGGAAATCTGGAGCATTGCCTTCACGAATCCGCTGGCTCATCCCTTTAATAAATTTGTCGTCTTTTTGGAGAGCATATATCTTGTCAATCAAAGAAGTCGCAATGATAAAACTGGCGATCATAACATTCTTTCTGCTTAACGCATCGGCCACGACATTGGCTTTCCCTGGAGTGTATAGAATCTCAAAATCGTATGCTGCAAGGAACTCTAGCCAACGTTGTTGCCTCAGATTCAAGTCTTTCTGGGTGAACAGATACTTTAACGACTGATGATCTGTAAACAGTTCGAATTTCTCACCCAGGAGATAGTGTCTCCAGATTTTCGAAGCAAATACGATGGCCAACAACTCAAGATCATGAGTGACGTAGTTCTTTTCATGTGGCTTCAGCTGACGGCTAGCATAAGCAACAACCTGACCCCTTTGCAATAATACTGCACCAAGGCCTTCTCTAGAGGCATATGTCCAGACTTTTAAATCCTGATTGTCGTCGATTATCATTAACACTGGAGTCGTTGTTAATCTTAACTTTAGCTCTTCAAAAGCCTCCTCACATTCTAGAGTCCACTTGAATTTCGAGTGCTTCTTTGTAAGCTTCGTTAAGTGACTTGATATCTTCGAAAAAACTTTAACGAACTTCCGGTAATAACTAGCCAATCCAAGAAAACTACGTACTTCTGTAGGAGTACTAGGCTGTTTCCAATTTTGAATAGCTGTGATTTTACTTGGATCCACAGAAATTCCTTCTTTTGATACGACGTGGCCGAGAAATTTCACTTCATCTTGCCAGAATATACATTTGGAAAATTTAGCTTTCAATGCATTCCTTCTCAGAATTACTAGAACTTGTTCCAAATGCTTTTCATGATCGGCCTTTGATTTAGAGAAGATTAGAATATCGTCAATAAAAACCAGAACAAACTTGTTCAGGACTCCTCTGAACACTCTATTCATCAAATCGACGAAGTAAGCTAGAGCGTTACTGTAACGAACCGGGATTTTCGACTCCGAAAATCAACATCAAACTACCGTGTTGACCATTCAGACATCGAACATTCCAGATCATTAATAGAAAGAAGTTAGAGGGTGAGAATAGATAAGGTAGAAATATTGAATAGAAGAAGAAGAAACACCACACAGAGTCTCACATCGCAGCGGAACAAAATATAATACAGAAATAATCTTTATTGAAAGCTTTAAAATACTTACAGTATCATTGTACATCATACCATGGGACAGTTATAATAGCCTGTTCCCATATACAACACACAGCGGAATAGTAGTAATATCATACGTCTGGACTCTTCCAGCTCGTCTCTTCATAGCAGTCGATAACCTGAACCTGTACAACCCGGTCTAACCCGAGCATTTACAAAACACCGGGTCAGTCTGGTGAACCAGAGTGAGATAAACTCGCACAGTAATAAGGGTGAATCATCCAATTATGATTTTAAGTTCAAAACCTTTTCAAAAGAAAAGGATAATCGTAAGACCAAATCCACACATAAATACGGACGGTTTTTACCTTACGATAACCCAAAATAGTTTTGAAACCGATATCTTGTCTGATATTATAATAATGTCTAAACACAAGTAAATAGAATCTAGTGGAACGCTTGCATCTCACGCTCCACATATATAGTATATAATCAAAACCCGCAGGCGCTTATTGGAGATTGGATTCCAACTTGACAAGGTATGGGACCACCTGCCGATAGTGTATCTCTAGAGACGGATACACTGGGTTCAACAAGAACTTCTTGCAACCCGGCCCTCACATGACCGACCACTCATTTCGCTTGAGTGTATCGAATGTATATCACCGACGGTTGGGATCAGCAACCGTCTCCCGACAAGGGACAGCATCGAAACATAGATTAAAGAAGCAAATAGGATTTCCTCTAGATAGGTGATCATACACCCTAATGGGAGCGACCCACATAGCCATGCTGCCTGCCCGATTTTTGTCATTTCCCGGTTGATGAGGCTTGAGGCCAGAATTAACTTCTGATCATCTGGTCACCATTCACTTTGAATGCCACATCGTCAGATCCGTCAGATATCACTAATTGACATCCACAAAAATACTCTAGCAGTTAAGCTAAGAGAACGGCGATTCTCCGCCAACACTATAGCACGTTTGAAGAAATCAACGTACGTGATCCTTTGGAAATACTCTGTCAGACACTCGTCCATACACGTCATCCAGGAACAGGATGAACCGAAGGCACTCTCCGACTGCATCCATATAGGAATCACCCCATGGATCAGTAGCGAGAAGTCCTTGCAATCCATAGATTTCAACCACGACAGAATCACAGTTTATCTCTGCTTGCCAGGCAGAGAACATTAGTGGTTCTTCCATTTATGAGAATCCACGGTCTTCAATGCTCCATCTCGATCATCTTCTGATATCTTCACGTATTTATTGGACGGAATGGTTTTCGAATATAAATTCGATCCCGGTCTTTCCATACCAACAATCGCATTGGACAGATTTGATAGTCGGTGTTTTAACTATCAAAATATACAGTGTTTCACACATGACACTCCAATGAGTTCACTGATTCAGTATTTAGCATCATTTGGCCCTTGACAATCTAATTTCCTTTTTGTTAAATTGAAACTTCCAATTCTTTTAATATTCAAAAATATGATATTTGGATAACTCTAATTTCAATTAACCAACATTCGACTTACTCTATTCGCTCGACTCTAGATCGCAGCGATCATAATGGTTACGCCTGATTCCTTCAGGAAACATCCGACCGCCGTAGGCTATCTGCAGCCCTGCGAATTACGCTAGCAGTCGTACGCAATGGCAACTTAGCCGAATAATTATGTTTGGCTAATTCTATCTCGAATAACTATATTCAGTTACCCACTTAAATCTTCTTTCAAATCATCTTTTAAATTCGGAAATCCATTAGTTTTAACAAAGAAATTTATAGCACATATGTTATAACAATAGCGTTATAATTACTATTTAGATTTACAAAACAACAGCGCTATAATCGCTGTTTAGGTTTCAAAATATATCCACTAATGTCCCTTACGATTTACCAACTAATACTATCTTCAGATAACCCCGATGTTGTTCCAGTTGGGGTATTATAATTACCTCTCAGACCTTGATCAACAACGTTCTTATCCTCAGATAAATGTCAGTTGTAATCCAACACCAAAATTCCACTCCAGTCTCAAAACAAATCCCATTTATAAATTGGGTTTATTTATACAATCTTATGATCCATTTCTTTATCCCCGAATTTCACTTTCTACCGATCTCCTTTCAATTATTTTCAACCCTTATCCACTTTGGAGGTCTTATTTCCCTTGTCCCATTTTTACTTGATTTCACTCTCACGTAACGTTAATGTAAAGTTAACGCTTTACACTTTAAATCTCACTTAAAACCTCTGGTTTATAATAAACCCTTTATCGTAATCTCCTTTCACTTAATTCATATAATTGAGTACGTTTATTTCCTTTCACCATTCAATTGGCTTGCATCTCACATTCGGTAACTTTTTAAATGAATTCCCATTTAAAAAAAAGTATTCCTAAATTTATCATTAATTAAAATAATAACTTATTTCAAACATTAACTACTTTAGTAGTTAATCCCTTTATTAACTAAATTAAATATTAAATCCCTTTTAAATCCTTATTTAAATTCAAACAATATTCGTTTAACTATTTTAGTCAAAACACATTAACTTGATAAACAATTCTAATTCCAAACGGTCGATTTAATTAACTCAAAAACTTGATTATCTCATTAACCGATTTCAACAATCCTCGCTTTAAATTAATTAAAAATATAATTAATTTAAATAAATTCCATTAATCGTTCTCTTTACACAACAATGATCAAAGTTTAACCCTTTCGATCCATCCCTTATTCTCATATTTGTAGATCTGATTAACATCAGAACAAATCGAAGTCTTGAATAAATAAAATATTTATTTATTTACTTTTCTTTTATAAAACTATATTCAAAATAATACATTAAAATCCAACTCTAGTTATAAAGTAAATTTTATAACTTCATCTTTATTGATTTACCTGACGGTGAATCAATGATTGATTTTTAAAGGCCATACTCTGCCAAACACTTAACCAATATCACCTATTGGTTCAAACCAAACAGAGGTTGAATATTCAATTAATAATCAACCATCAAATCAATCACACAAACAGATCAGTTCATATATGATCATATGAAAATAAATAATACATTTTGAGGGATCCGGTTGGGTCCCTCCAACCTGTTCTTCCCTGTATTCAAAAGGTTATCTCAAATCAGACGGTTCAGTTTTGTTTAACTGATAACACAAAATAGCAACCTTTCAACATCAACCACAAGCAATTCAAACGATTCAACCATTTAAACACGTTTATAAATAAACGTGACCAACCAAGGTGAGTCACCTTTATTGGAACCAATCGTTAAAAAGAACGATTTAGTATTTCACTGAAATTAAACACAGTTTAATTTCATCGTTTAAATCCACAGTTAAATAGATAACTAGCAAAGCAGTCAACCATTGGCAAGCAGAGTACACAAAATAAAAACACCCAATTTATATAAAATGTAAAAAGGGTAACTGAGTGAGTTTAACTCACCTTGAGTTGCGTTGTTACAATAACAACTGATTTGATTAAATTAAACTCGTGTTTAATTTAACTGGGATTTCCAGCTGCGTTCTACTGCGTTCGTTTCTGTTCCAGAAGGTAGTACTCGTCACCGTGGTTCCCATGGTACCAGCTTTGCCCAATTCTGATGATAATAACTGTGTTATTAACAATTCAATATATATGATTTAATAAAAATATATTTTTCCTAATCCCCTAATTATTTTAAATAAACTAAATATGTTTAGTTAAACAAATTGCCTAACTCTATTCTAATAAATTTCGGTCAGTAGATGTTAAACTAAGTTAATTACGGTTTTAACCACTAATTATGTTTTAAAGTATAAGTTAACAGCTTAACTCCCCTGTCTCCTGATACACGTGAGGTGCAGCTCCAAAAATCCGACCACCCTACAATCACCAGAAAGCCCCGCCTACTACCGACGGGTTTCTCCATTTAGACCCATGCGAACAGCACCTGACCTTGACACAGTTGCTCCTGCCAACATGCACCTTGTTGAACTTCCCCCTCCTATCTGCTATTTGTTTCCGGAAACCAACCTACTTCTCATGAATCCTTCATTTAAAAATACAAACCATTGATGTGTCCTTCTTAACCCAAAACTTCTACTGTTTTTCCCATAAACTGCCGTGACTTTCATATACACTTCATGCCGTTTCTTTTGCTTCCAGTACCTCAAACCCACGCTCACCCGGAAATCATCCCCACCGCGTCTTCTGAGCTTGACAGTGACCCAATCGGAAGCTGCCACCGTGTCCGCCTCAGACTCCCTGCTCGAAGTCCCCCTTCCTTCTAAACCCAGTACCCACGTTAAGAATGGAACCCGCACACTTCTCCGCCCAGTACATGCTGACGCCCCCTCTTCTTCTCTTTTTTTTTCTATTTTTGGGTTCGGTTTGGATATATTTATTTTATTTTATTTTATTTTATTTTTATAGGAAAAATGGGTTTCAAGAAAATAATAACAAATGAAGTAGCAGTTGTTATATAGGAAGAAATACGTGTACAGCACGGTGTTTAGGGATATAGGCCTGCTCAAAAGGTGTAGGCTAGCTGCGGTTTTCAAAAACTTGTTTGGCAGCCAAGAAAAATGAATTGTTTGGGGAACAAGTAATGTACAGTAGAACGTAGGGTAGATTTTATTACTATTTTAATACAACGAAACTTCGCAGTGAGAATTCGTATTAAAACCCACCACATATGATTTCTGTCTACTGATAAAAAGGCTGTTCTTGATGTAAAACGATATTCCGGAACTAATGGAGCAAGTTTCATCGAAATCCGACATCGTATGAAAAATTTTCCTTTATGAAACCAGAAATGAACACGCGTTTAATTTTTCCACGGTCACCAGATAAATCAAATCAACTTGAAACTGCGAACATCGATAATAACTTTTCGATACGAACCCAACGGCACTAGTTTCGTTGCATTCTGAGACTGTTGCTCCGGTAGGCTGTTTTTACCCCGAACCGCCCTACCCTTTTTAACGCCAAATTTCTCGATCTCTAAAAATAACAAACTATATACATATTCTGACTCTAATCGGCGATATGAACTCAACGGAACTGGTTTCGTGGCCTAACTCGATCATCTGCTCAAGTTATGCCAAATATCCTTTTATTTATTTAATTGCGCGTTATAGAAATTGAACGGGCGTTTATGGCTACCGTGGTCACATACGATATCGGTTTTCCACACAATTTAACACCGTACAATAATTTAATGATACGGTTCTAATGAAACTGATTTCGTCGAAATCTGAGTCCGTTTGTAAAACGGCCATTTTTAAAGACCTATAATTTAAATAACGATTTTCCATAGCGACTATTTCAAAATTTGATTTGGCCATAACTATCAAATTATAACACGAAATTCAAATCTTTCTCTTCCATATGAAAGCTATTGCCAATATGGCTCCAACGTTTCTCATTTCACAGAAATCCGACTTATATCGAATCCTGTATTCTCAGTTGAAGTTCAAAACTCTATATTGCGAACTGCAGCGCCATTTCAGGCTCGATTTATATTATATATAAATTATAACGTTCAACTTCGTTTTTAATAACGAATTCAATATTTAATTCCATTAATATTTCCAATATAATATTTAAAACTAATTTAAATATCCATATTCAAATGGTCGAAAAACACGGGTCGTTACAGTTACATAAGCCGAACGGCATTACTAACCACTCATAGAATAAGTCTGGACCTCTGAATGCTGTCATAGGAACACACTCTTCGGCAATTCGAAGTTGATGGAAGCCTGTAGCTAGGTCCATCCTTGAAAATACTTGTGCTCTATTCAAACGATCCAATAAATCATCGATTCGCGGCAATGGATATTTATTCTTTATTGCATGCTTATTCAAATCACGATAATCTACACATAGTCGCAGACTACCGTCAGACTTTGGGACAAACACCACTGCTGCTCCCCAATCAGAGAAACTAGGCCTGATCAGACCCTTCCATATGAGCTGTCTTGTTTGATTGTCTAGTTCTTCTTTCTCCTTTAGGGTCATCCTCCGAATGGCGTGCACTACGGGCCTTGCATTCGGGATTAAAGCGATCTTGAAATCAATTTCTCTCTGCGGAGGTAAGCTAACCACTTCTTCAAACACGTCTGCATAATTCTTTACGACAGGAATATCTTTGATGAGGTCGGGAATATTCTCCGTGGCTACCGGGATATCTTCTATTTGAATGAGAGAAACATCGAGAGCTGCCCAGAAGTCTTTTCTATTAGAATTCTGACCTTCACAGGGAATGGTTATATAATCACCTGATTTAATATTCGCCTTAACGACTCTATCGGCGCATTTAACCTCAGCTTCATATTTGGTCAACCAGTCTAACCCCAAGATAAGATCAAACTCTGTAAAATTCATGACGACCGCGATGGTAGGGAACCGATAACGAGAAAAGGAAACCGGCGCACCAAATACCCAACTGAGATTGAGGGAACCCCCAACCGGATTATGGACAGTCATTGGTTCTTTGAGCTTCTTCAAATTCAAATCCAGTTTCTTAACCGCATTCTTTGCAACAAAGCTTCGCGACGCGCCTGTGTCAAATAGTACTTTAACTGGAATATCTTTGACAGTTAGCGTGCCTTCTAAAACATCCGGCTTTTCTTCAATAGCCGAGGGCTCAGAAGTTTCTGCTACTTCATTTATATGTACTGCTTCAGATTTTTGTGATAGTCGGCAATCTTGCTTTACATGACCAACCTGATGGCAAAGATTGCATTTTCTATTTTCTTGAACTTTGTTCTTTGATTTAGATCCTTTCTTCTTTGGCATTTTCAAAGACTTACATTTCCTGGACAGATGACCCTTTTGATTGCAGTTTAGGCATATGGCGGTCATTATTGATTCTTTCTCAGGTCTGGCCCTTTTCCGATTGACTTTAGGCTTCTTACTCACCACAGACATCGTACTGGCCTCAGGACGATCAGTTTTAGACTCCCCTTTACTGCTAGAACAGACTTCCTCTTCGTAGCACAACATACCTTTCTTGCCGAGATCCTCGTATTGGTAAGCCATGTATATCATTTCAGAAAAAGGAAGCTTCACATTCCTCATTACACTATTCTGATATTTTCTTTGAAGGCCATGAATAAACTTCAGATTCTTCCTCTTTGGATCTTGAATCAGATGAGGAGCAAAGTGAGAAAGTTCGTTGAATTTCTTATGATATTATGGGATGGTCATATCTCCTTGTATCAGATAAGAGAATTCATCACATAACCTCTCAGTTGCTTCAGGAGGGGTAAATCTTTCTAGGAAAATCACTTTAAATCTATCCCAGGTGATATCACCTTCTGGATTATCTTTGATAGTCGAATCCCACCAAAACAAAGCTTCTTCTTTGAGTGCCCAAGATGCCAGTAATCTTTTATGATCATCTCTCAGCTTTAAACCTTCAAAGATTTTCTCAGCAGAACGAATCCAAGCTTGTGTTTCCATAATGGACTCTTTGCCTAAGAATGGCGATCCACCCAGATTTCGAAATCTCTTGAATAGAATTTCTAATATGATTCTGGTTGCGGGAGCACAACTGGCTCATTAGCTAGTCGAGCCATACGATTATTTCTTCTGTTCCAGTCACGCATTTTCTAGAGCGTCTGCAATTAGCAGACAAAGTGTCAGGTCAACAGAAAAGATATTTCAAAATATAGAGACAATTACTTGAATGTAAATGTGTCTACTGGGGTGTATTTCATTCTGCTTTACTCATACTAGGATATTACTGATCCTATCTGTAATGAGTTACTCGTCCTAGAACACTACTAGTTCTATTTCTAAAGAGTTCGTTAATATGTTATATTCCAGAACTAAGCTTAACCAAAGCTCTGATACCACGTTGTGACGACCCCAAATCCCGTACTAACGGCGACAAGGGTAATCTTTGGAATATAACACAGAAACAGATAATAGCAGAACAGGAATAAATAAATACACCAAATAACGAACAAATAATCACTAGATAAACGTAATCATCAGAGTTACACCGTATACAGGATCATACTTAGTACAAATACAGTTCAGCTATACATAAATGTCAACATCGGAAAACAAACATAATATGTACAATAGGAGCTGAACAACATAAAAAGAGATAAATGATAGAATCCATCTTCAGCTCCAGCTATCCAGAAAGAGCCTGCTAAAACCTAAATACAAGGCTGCCCGTGTAGAAAAAGGGGCACCCGAGTTTGCAAGTGAAACAAACTACGAGTCAGTCATGGGACTGGTATGAGAAATCTACTTAACACATTTATAATATGGCTAATCACAGGACCACGCCACTTTCGAGGAACGGGTTTACTCCATTGGATTGCCAGTGCTTTAAAACAAATAATTCCTTTAAACATCGCAATGCTTTTTATAAAAATGAAGCCATTATAAGACTCAGTTCCCATCACACAATGCAACGCAAACCGGAGGATAGAGTTTTACCTTATAATGGCCAAAATATGCTTGATACGAATAAAACAAAAGCATTTGTTATTATTACTAGTGTTTATATGTTTCAAAAACAATTTCAAATCATAACTATCAATCATAGACGACATTAATGCCCCATACCACTATGTCGCCATATATAGGTATACAATCAAAACTGCACCATCACGTATTTGGAAATTGGATTTCCGTCATGAACCAAGGCAAAAGATAGTCCTTACCGACTTCGAGACTGCCTAGCCTAAGCCTCAGGAACAGCCGCAACTGCCCCTTGGATCGTTAGGGCCGGTCCACCGATGTGGATTAAAATTCCTGAACACTGCGTTTCCCCGCCCTTTGGGGCGTAAATGAGCCAACGAATGACTCCATCGGTCTCGGATCAACCGATATAACCGAGGCGCCTCGCAACAGCAACAACCACATAGGTGAAAATAATATAAATGTCAGCCAGTTTAAGCACTGACACCACCTCTAGCTAGGAAGAAACGCATGCCCTCCCTGAGGTCCTTCTCCTGTTTCTGGTTCATATCGGGGTGTGAGGCTCGCAAATTCACGTTATACACAAAGCTACACCACACAGGCGGTGCTTTGATCATCAATCACAAGACTTTGCTTTTCAACAGAAGCCCTGATCACTGCATCTTAGCATGCCACACGGGCAATTCACACCATGCAACTGATGGCTATCAATCACACAACATAAATTTCAATGTCAGACACACAGTCCATTTGGAAGTCCGTTCTGGGTCTGAACGAAACCGGAGGCACTATATACCTCGCAAACCCATCGATCTCCATGTACGTCTGGACGATCACCACTCATTATCCATATTTCGGGATGCCTCCCAATCAGGACATCAGTTACCATCCAAACGAGGTGAAAATCTCCGGTCTTCGACCACTGTCTTCATCTTCGATTTCTTATCGTCGATTCAGTTATTCAGAATGGGATAAACCCAGTCTTTCTGAGCAACTCGCGTATATAATAAACAAGTGCTACACAAACATAACATACGCATCATTTCAATTCATTAGTCACTAACCGTAAATCAGTAAGAGAACGATTTCCCAAATATTAACCTCAAAGGCCGAAACCAACATCAGATCAAAACCCAGGAAACCATTCGACTTAGCCAAACTTCAGTTAGTTTCTAAATTTCACATCCATATCGTTTATAATATTTTATAACGATTTATCGCTATTTTTATTTATTTTAAAACAGCCAATTTATTCAAACGACGCTCCGGGCCATAACGCGGTCGTGGCGCTGTTTTTCTTCAGATTTGATTTACACATATATGAAAATCTAACTGTTGGATCTTCACAAAATTTACATCATTAGAAAGATCTTTTCAAAACGAATCCAACGGTTCCAGTTTCAGGAAAATCCGAAGGTTGGATCTCCCGGTATAATCGTTTGAAGTTTCGATTTCAAAATACGAACTGCAGCGTCGTTATTCGATTTAATATAATTATATATATATATATAATCGATTCTGGCGCTGTTTTTCTTCAGATTTGAATTAAACATTCCAGACAATCCAACCGTTGGATTTTTACAAAGTTGGTGCCGTTGGAAAGATATTTCCAAAGAGAATCCAATGGTTGCGATTTCGGGAAAATCCGATGGTCGGATCTCCCACACTAATCGTTTGAAATCACGGTTTAAAAACACGAACTACAGCTTCGTTATTCGATATATTTCAATTCTATTTATATATATATCGTTTCTTCGATTTCAAAGCTATATTCTTTTCATATATTTGATAAAAATGATATTTTTATCCAACAAACATTCACTTCGACACTTCACTATTTTTAACAACTCGTGTGTACAGTTGAAAGGTGATTTTTATTGCAAAACAATTTATTTAAAACACGATTATTTTATATAGTTCATATAGGTAATAAAAATATGATTTTTATTATAAAACAATTTATTTCAAAACAAGAGTATTTTAAATAGTTCATATTGATGATAAAAATAGGATTTTTATTATAAAATAATTTCTTTCAAAATATGAATACCATTCAACACATGAATTTCAATTCAACGAATGAATTTCGATTCGACACCTGAAGGTTTTCTATAGTTTATATATATAGATAAAAAGGTGATTTTTATATTTAAAACACGAATACCATTCAACACATGAATTTCTATTCAACGAATGAATATCGATTCAACACATGAAGGTTTTCTATAGTTTGTATATATAGATAAAAAGGTGATTTTTATATTTAAAACACGAATACCATTTAACACATGAATTCTATTCAACGAATGAATTTCAATTCAACACATGAAGGTTTTCTATAGTTTGTATATATAGATAAAAAGGTGATTTTTATTGCAAAACAATTTATTTAAAACACGAATACCTTTCAACACATGAATTCTATTCAACGAATGAATTTCAATTCAACACATGAAGGTTTTCTATAGTTTATATATATAGATAAAAAGGTGATTTTTATATTTAAAACACGAATACCTTTCAACACATGAATTCTATTCAACGAATGAATTTCAATTCAACACATGAAGGTTTTCTATACAACACACGAATATAGTTTCAACACGGGAAAATAATTCTAACACATGAATATTATTCAAAATTTCGGTAGCATAACGGCAGGGTAGTTAAAACCGGGACCGTCCCTAGTACGGCTCCTCGCTCTACCTTAAAGCCTCGCAGCTTTTGACAATGGGGAATCATGAATCTAGTTCGCACGTAGGCGGCATGTATATATTTTTTTTCCTTTCCACAAACTAATCCTATGTGGTTTCAACCAAATATTTCTCAACCACAAACGGGTATTTTTCAACCACAATCAATCAATTTCAACCACAAACAATTATAATCAACCATTCGCTATCAACCAATTTTCACACCAATCACAATCAATAAATATCGTGCATGGTTTGTGGACGAGGGGCGTACATATTTTTTTTTTATATAAGCATTTCACTTCTATTTCAACACATATATAATTTTTACAACGCATATATAACTTATACATCGAACGTACAACCTATACAACGCTTATGCATGAGGTGTATAACGCTTATATAAGTCATACATCGACCATATAATTTATACATCGTCGTTTTCCATTCGTTTATAAATTAGAAATCTCACATTGGGTTCAACTCCACCAAAAATAGCAGAAGGCTCAGAAAAATATGCGATCTCTTCTAGAATGTAGAAGACGTCCACACGAGTCCACTGTCTCTTGTTTCACTGGATTTCGATCACACATGACGAAGATATGATTTTTCAAAGTTTGCAACGGTTTTAAGGTGTTAAAACAGTTGAAAATAAACAAAGCTGTATACCTCATTGTTTTCTTCAAAACTAGGTTTTCAAATATCGGCTAATCCGTGAACCTTGAGGAGAATCAGACTTCGCAGCGTCGTAGAGCTCCGAAGCACGCACCCAACGCCACCAGTGGCGTTCCGATCGATGCTGTCAGGAGGGCACAGCGGCGAGCTAAAGGCGGCAACTTCGGGGCCGTAGAACTCCACGATGGTTGAACGATGGAGGGATTAGCTTACATGGATTTGAAGAGGAAGAAGGGATCTTTAAAAAGTTGCAAAGGAGGGAGTGGTTTCGGTGAGAGGACTCGCCGGAATTTGATCGGGAAGCTCTGAACTGGTTTCCGCCGACGATCGTATACGGGGAGAGAGAGAAGCGAGGAGAGAGAAAAGGGATGGCTCAATCAGATTTTTTTATATTTATAATTTTTAAAAATCCAAAAATACCCCTCTTCACATTCGAACACCAATCCAAACCCAACGACTGTCGTCCCTAGCTAAATACCCCTATTCCGAACACAATGGGATGTGTTTCGTAGGCCCATTCGACTGATTCAGTCAGTTTTCCTTCAATTTAAAATATATAACATTCAATATTCGATTTGAACATACATTTCAATTTGCCAGGGCCACAAACTGATTCGAAAAATTCCAGAAAAATAAATCTATCTATGTTTTGATGATACGGTCCCGACAAAACTAGTTTCGTCGAATTCTGAGACCGTTTGCAAAAAGGCCCATTTCTGGTCGATCCAATTTAACTATAATTGACCAAAATACGTTTTCCTTTACCACGCTCACATACTAGCTTCAAAAATTATGAAATTTGAAACTTAGCAATAACTTAACATCCCGGATCCAATAAAAGTGGTTTCGTCGAATTCCGAGGTCGTTTGCAAAATGGCCATTTTCACGGGCTATATAAACTCCATAGCGACCTTTCTGAAAATTCATTTGGTCATAACTTTTGCTTCCCGCTATGAAACTTCAAATTTTTCAGATTCGTTAGAAAGATATTCACTAATAGATTTAAATATTTTTGGTTTCGCTCAAATCCGTTTTATTCTGCACCCGGTACAGTTAGTTAAAGTTTGAATTCAATTTTTGAAACTACAGGGCCATTTCAGGCCTTGTTTATAATTAAAATTAATTATAATTATTTTCAAACATCTATTCAAACCTATTTTTCATCACGATTATTTAAAATATTTATTTTAAATATTTAAAATCCACTATTTTATCCAATTTAAAATTTTTAAACTGGTTCAGATTTTCCGGGTTATTACAAGAAAGGTCCAAACTAAGCGGAGCAATTCCCTCCCTGACTACCTGGGGGGAAACGGAAGAAAAGAGGTGAAACAAACTAGGTCAGACATAAGTCTGGTAAGTCCAGTGACTTTCAGTATGTTAACAGGTAAAAGTAACATGACATGAATAAACTGAATATAAGCAAATACCGTGTAACAGGGATAACAAGATAACATAAGATTAGCATAAGATATGATAAGGCAAGATAAACCGAATGCGCTTCTACTCTTTCTTTGCTTCTCTACTACCCTGTTATTCTAATTTTTATATCTCCGCACCAACTAACTAGTATCCTAACTAGTGTCTTTTATAAAATGATTCGTATTCCCTACTAGTGTTCCAACTAGTATCCTGTGTTATATAATAAGGTGATCCCAACCCCGCAATTGTGGTATCCTTCAGGTGTACATCTAGTATGAGGATCTTACCTTAATCAGCCTAATTGCCATGGAGATGTTAGATGTATCCTTACTACCTTAACCGGTCGGCTCCTACTCGTATCGATCTAATTCTAGTTTGTGTTGCTCAGCCCTCTGCTTGTAGATATCTGTGCTGGTCCCACCGTAGGGTGTATCAAGCCCTAAGGTGGCAACCCGACACGATCAAGATGCACAGCTTTATATCTACTGATGCCCAGTGGCTAATTCTTCCACTCCGGAATACGTGCACGCCCATGATCCCGTCGGAACCTGCACTACTGCACCACGTGCCGCTGCTTTGACCGCTTATAATCAGCCCAGTAATCCTACCCCACCCTGCCTAGTTCAGGGTACCATGATACATCTATGTGGGTTACTACTGAAATGGGTCCCCGTTACTAGGTTTCCTACTGGTTAAGTTCGTGGGCCTATATATACAAATATTACCCACCTACACAAGATGTACTTAACCCTCCCACTGGTTCAAACATGTTTATTTAATGGTTAAGTTTGTGGGCCTATATATACAAATATTACCCACCTACCCAAGGTTTACTTAACCCTCCCACTTATCAAGTCAATATGTATTATTGGTTAAGCTTGCCTTAACCCTATCCACTTTATTCATGTAATATTGGTTAAGTGTTGTCCATTCATGTTAACTTAACCCACCCACACATCTTGTTGCATTGGTTAAGTGTTTTCTATTAACTTAACCCTGTTCACTCATCATGTTATCTTGGTTAAGTGTTTCTTATTTACTTAATCCCACTCGTTCATCATGCTATATTGGTTAAGCGTTTCTTATTAACTTAACCCTTCTCATTCATCATGTTGTACTGGTTAAGTGTTTCCTATTAACTTAATCCCACTCGTTCATCATGCTATATTGGTTAAGCGTTTCTTATTAACTTAACTCTTCTCATTCATCATGTTGTACTGGTTAAGTGTTTCCTATCAACTTAATCCCACTCGTTCATTCATCATGTTATATTGGTTAACTTAACCCTGCTCACTTGTCTAATTAACATGTTATAACGGTTAAGTGTTCTAAATTTACTTAACCCCGCCCACTTGTCTAATTAACATGTTATAACGGCTAAGTGTTCTAAATTTACTTAACCCCACCTTCTTGTCTAATTAACATGTATAATGGTTAAGTGTTCTAAATTTACATAACCCCACCTTCTTGTCTAATTAACATGTTATAACGGTTAAGTGTCGCCTATTCATATGTTACTTAACCTTACCATTCTTAGCATGTCTATTTATTGGCATTATTAATTTATTAATGCCCCCAACCTCTCACATTAGAACTGTTGTTTGTGGTTGCTGGATGTGCCGGGCGGTTCCGACCAGACTTCTACCGCAAACTCATTCTAACCTCGGGTTTTGGGCTAAATGCGCTAACCTCTCACATTAGATTTGTGTTGTTGTGGTTACTGGATGTGCTGGGCGGTTCCGGGCAGTTTTACACTGCAACTCAATCTAACCTCGGGTTATACATGTTAATCTTTTAGCCAAATTACATATTTACCGTACATGTCCAAGTCTAGATTTTACATGATACTTATCACAATTTCACAAAACTAGTCATGTTTCAATTCTCAAGTTATACCCAACAAATTCAATTACAAGTTATTAATCAAAATAGGCTACACCCGGTCTTCCCAAATTTACATTAATAGTCATGCTCCAAAATCACAATATACATTCTGCTTGGCGTCCCAACCAATAGTTATGCCTAATCTAGTTTTAATATTTCAGTTTGCAGTTTACGCCCAAAACTTGGTTTACATGCCAATTAACCCAAACTTGCAGTTATAATGATAATAATGCCCCAATAGCAATTACAAGTTATGCCCAACAATTTCACCGAATATGTTTTGCCCAATTATTTCACCAAATACATTATGCCCAATATTTAACCAAAATAGGTTATACCCAAATATTCCCCGTATTCCAATTGTTCGTATTTCGCGATTTTAGCCTAGGTTCAAAGGTAACTTAGGTTCATAAAAGAAAAAGGAAATAGGGGAAGGGAGAGAAGGAGCATAAAAATAAGAATAGGCATAAAAATAGGCATGTAACAATAGACCTGATACAGGAAATTTAGATCCAACAAAGATAGATTCTTGAATAAATTGATACAATCATTATCGCAGACATAAGAATAACATCATCAACCAAAAATGATTATATGCCAGATGTACAACAAAGATAGGCATGATTGTATCGATATAATAAATTCTTAGGCAGTAAAATCATGGACTCGATAGAAAGATAGGGATAAATCTGAAAAGATTGTCTTATCATCAAGCATGGACTTAGATTCATTTTATTACATGCCAAGATTACAATTAGGTGTTTAAATCTGAAAATAACGTGAACTTACATTGCTAGAATTAGAAAAGAGAATTGAATCGTTGTTGTTGCATAAACTCTAATTTGATGTTGATTAAGCTTAAAAGTTGATTGTTGATGAAGAACTTCTAATATGATTTAGGTTTTTGAGGCGGCGGCTAAGAGAATTGAGAGTTCAACAGCATAGAGTCATCATAAGGAATTGTTATGAATTAGGGTTTAGGTTTAGAGATGTATATATAGATATCTACGATTAATTCTAGCCTTTAGATTAATCTAGGATCAATCTAAACTATCCAAGTCACAAAGACACCTCACCAGGCCAATCAGAACAAGCCACATATGCCCTAAGACACCAAAAATCGTCATTGCCTAGATCTGGCTGATGGGGTCGACCCCTACAGGGGGGTCGGCACCTATGTCGACCCCGGTGTCGACCCCAAAGAGCCTGAGTCGACATGGGTGTCGACCCAGCGGGGCTCGGGTCGACACCCCAAACGTGGTCGGTTCCGCATTTCCTCCTCCTGTCTTCGCTGTTTTGAGTATTTTATTTTAATTTTGGTTTAAACTGAAATCTTCTAACCTTCATAACTTCTTCATACTATATCCATTTTACGCAAACTCAGACTCTCTCTGAATTCCGAGACGTACGCAATGGCGCAATCCATTTCCCTTAATTCTTCTTTTAAAGATTAATTATTCTTTGATTATCTCTTATGTTTCGTTTTAAAATTACGAGGTGTTACAACCTTCCTTACCACAATGACGGAATGTGATAGAACCTTTACCATTAGCCCCCTCCTTCTTCCATCTTGTATCTTTCCTCGAGTGCCTTGCTACCATAGCCTCATCTTGAACTAATTTCAAACCCAGCCCTTTTCTCCTTAGTCCATCACTCAAAAGGCTGCTTCGTACCATTTCCAAAGGGATACTTCCATTAGCATTGGAATCACTCAATGAGACAACTAAAGTCTCCCAACTTTCTGAAATCAAACTTGACAAACGAGCCTGCAACTATTGAAAGGCATCACTTTAAATTAACATTGCCACCTCTTCACAAGCTCCTTCTCAGGCTTGGTGGAAAATATACAAAAATTTAATATCATGAAATCTATTAAATAATAGTAAAACATAACCTTTTACTTTTAGGAGTTTTCTCTTATTTCCTTCATTCTCTGAATTCTCTCTAGATATTCTATTTTTAAATTAGTTTATCATTTTCCACTTATTTACTATTTCTCTTACATTATTTTATTTCTTCTGCTGTTTCATATATTAATTTAAAGTTTACACAATCAGTTAGCTCTTAGCATTTTATATTTAAATCCACATATTTAAATTAATTACAAAACATGAAATTTAAGTAATTTAAATAAATTTAAATAAATTTAATTAACTTATTAAAAAGACAGGAAAATACCTTAAAGGACAAAAATGAACAAATAATTGTTACATAAGGGCAAGGAGCTAAAATTTATTCCATAAGGACAAATTTTAGTGTAAAGGGAGGAATTATAGTAGGCCCCTGAATTCCTCTCTTTACACTAAAATTTGTCCTTATGGATAAAAAAATCCCCCTTGTCCTTATGGAACAATTTTTTGTGCATTTTGTCCTTGAGGTTTTCTAATTTTTACATTTAGTACCATATTTTACAATTAATTACATAATATTAAAACTATTTAAATTATTTTAGCAAACTATTATTTATTGATTCTCCTAATAGATCATATCAAGGTTAACCATATTTATATTAATAAAAAAATCAAATATATAAACAATCACATAACATAAATTATACGCATATGTCACAATCATAAGTTCGAAATTTGACTCATTTACATCGATATATTTACATTTTATTGCATTGTAATATTAATGTTGAACGCCTACATTTTAAAATTTATTTAGTTATTTTTAAAACACTGCACAATATCTCTTAATATTGCACATTTAAACCAATATATTTAAAATAATTATGTGATTTTGAACTTGACAAATGAATTCAATCAATAAATGTTGTTAATTCATCTAATTAACGCTGTGATGTTCTAAAATGCATACCATGTTCATATCAACAAAAAATGCAAAATTTGTTTTTCTTCCAAATATAAAGTTAAATAAGTCACATATTTTAAGTAATATATGTAAAAAATAACATGAAATTTAATATAATATACATTTATATGAATAAATTTATTGTAAATTGAAGAAAACAATTTTTGCTTTAACTATCTGTATTTTAACATTTATACAATTATTTGTTAAACCCCCCAATTCTATCGTGATATTTTATATTTAAATCTATATATTTAAACTACTCACGAAATCTTAAATTCTAATTATTCAAATAATCTTAGAGGGTATTTAGTCCATTTTTCTATTAGCTCTTAAAAATGTATGCTAATTTTACTATATATCTTCATATAAGAAAAATGTAGTTTTCCACGTAACTATAAAGGTGTATAAATTACATAACATGAACTCTTCATATTACAAATAATGAAAAAGTAAACTTCTAAATTAGTTATAATTCATTTATACTCAAAATTTACCACATATTATTATATCATAAAATTCTGATTGAACATCAACAACTTCACAACAAATTTATACATTTTTTTATATAAATTTCTTTTCAATTCTTCCTACTATGTCATACAGTTAAATTAATTTCATAATTTTACATTTCACTTATTTAAATAAGTTCTATTTTTTTTTTTTTGCAAATTCAACGAATAAATTACTAACATGCCTCAATTTCAACATGTATATTAGACTAATAAAAATGATTTAAAAAATTCTTAAATACACATACATATATACTGTTTGTGTAAGATACAGAATATAAATTGAACATAAACTATAGTAATAATTTTAATTAATAGTTTATGTATTTTACATCAAAATTTATCATGTATTTCATAACAAAATTTAATAATTAGGTCAAAAATCAGGAATGGCAGTTGTGCCTTCGGACCAAGTTCCTTTTATTGCGCCTCCACTCTTCCCTCCCTTTCAAATCTTCTGTCTGTCTTTCCTCCACTTCAATGGCCAAGAACCAAAAGTCCAAGCCACGTCTTCAACAACCAATTGTCACCAGGTCTGCCAGCCTCTGATCTTCTCTTTTCGTTTGAGATCCAGAATCCACTTCTGGAAATGACGTTCCAGAATCCCGTCCGCCTCCTGTTTATTCACTTCTAGATTCGCACTCCCTTAATTCCCTACTTGCTGACATCTATTGTAATGTCCCACATTTTTACGGTTAAATAATTAATTTATTTAATTATCTAAATAATGGTTTAGAGATTTATGTGGTCGTTTAATTAAATAACTTTGAATATTTAATTAATATAATAATTAAATAATATATATAATTTTGAAATAATCAGAATTAGTTGAAATGGCAATATGGTGTGAATTAGCCAATTCAAAATATATAATTTAGTTTAGAATTTGAATTAGAATAACGAATATATTATTTAAACAAAGTTTGAAAGTAGAATTATAAATGTTATAACCCGGAAATCCGAGCCAATTTAAAATTTTTATTTTGGCAATTTTAGTGCAATTTGGATATTTAAAATGAAATATTTTAAATAATAACGACGAGAAATTTATTTTGAATAGAATTAGAATGTATATATTTATTTGAATCGACGTTAGAATATAAATATTTAATTTTAAATATAAAAGGAATTGAAAATGGCGCGGTAGTTCGAAAATTCGATTTCAAAGTTCAAATGAATGTACAGGATTCAAAATAAACCGGATTTTAGCGAAACCAAAAATATTAGAATCTATTTGAGAATATCTTCCCAACGAATCCGAAAAATTGAAATTTCATAGCGGGAATAAAAAGTTATGCCCAGTTGAAAATTCAGAATAGTCGCTATGGAATTCTGGCCCTAAAAAATGGGAATTTTGCAAACGACCTCGGTTTTCGACGAAACCACTTTTGTTGGATCCATGATTTCAAGTTTTTGCTAGATCAAAATTCGTAATTTTCTGATTCAATATGTGAGCGTGGCAAAGGAAAATGCATTTGACCAGTTTCAGTTGATTTTAATCGACTGGAAAATGGCCATTTTTCAAACGGTCTCAAAATTTGATGAAATTAGTTTTGTTAGGACCGTATCGTCAATACGAAGTTAGAAAATATTTTTCGGGAATTTTTAGGGTCTGTATGTGGCCTCGGTAAATTGAAATGCACGTTCAAATTCAATATATAGATTTATATCTTGATTTTGACTGAAACTGATTGAAACAGTCGAATCAGCTTGCGAAACATATCCCATTATGTTCGGAATGGGGGTATTTAGCTAGGCACGTTAGTCGTTGGGCCTCGTTTGGGTTTCAAATGAAAAGTCAACCTTTTTGGGGATTAAATAGAAAATAAATTAAATAATATAAATATTAATATCCCTCCCCCCTCTATACTCTCTCTCACCATTCATTTTCAATTCAGGAAAAAGAAAAAAACAACAAAATTACCATCCCCCCCCCCAACGAAACCGCGCTTCCAGCCTCCCATGCCTCCACCGCCTCCTTATCTTCCTCCTCTCCATCCTCTCTCCCTTCTTCTGACAAGAATCCGTCATGCTCGGGCCCCAATCGACCAAACCGCACCCGCCATGCCCCACCCGACCCGATAGCCGCTGCGACCTAGGGCCTCCTCACCGTCATACGCCCCTCCTCAGCCCCGCCACCACTTCCACCGCATCTCTCCCCTTCTAAACCTAAAATCTCCAAAACCTTAGCACTTGAAACCACCGCCTGCGACCGCTGCTACCTTCCCCGTCACCTCGAGGTCTAGAAAATTTACAAAGTGAGTCCTTCTAATTTTTATTTTATTTTATTTCATAAATTAAAGCACTGGTTTTAGAATGATTTTTAAACTAGCTAGGATGGGATTTTTTAATTAGCAAAGTTATGATGTTAAGTCGAGTAAAAATATAATTTGCAAGACAAAGATACGATTTTTATTTACATCATGGCATAAAATAAAAAAAATGTGATTTTTATACGAATGACATCGTTATAAAAATATGATTTTTATATAATAGCGAATATAAAAATGTGATTTTTATATATGTAGCGAATTAAAAATATGATTTTTATATAATAGAGAATATAAAAATGTGATTTTTATATATGTAGTGGATGCGGACAACGAAAGTGATAAAAGGCAAGCGATGTAGGTTTCCTACATATGAAGATTTGTGGCGTTTGGTTTAGCTAATCGGTGAGAACTCCTCACTTTTAAATTTGTTTTCTAGTTGAAATATATACTAGGATGCAGACGGTGCTTAGCAGCACCTGACACCCGTCGTCCACAGACCATGGATGACTTGTTTGTTTGATTTCTATGTAGTGAAATTTGATAGTGTCATGTGTTGAAATAAAATATATATTCAGGTGTTGAAATAAAATATATATTCATGTGTTGAAATAAAATATATATTCATGTGTTGAAATAAAATATATATTCATGTGTTGAAATAAAATATATATTCAGGTGTTGAAATAAAATATATATTCAGGGGTTAAAATAAAATATATATTCATGTGTTGAAATAAAATATATATTCAGGTGTTGAAATAAAATATATATTCATGTGTTGAAATAAAATATATATTCAGGTGTTGAAATAAAATATATATTCATGTGTTGAAATAAAATATATATTCAGGTGTTGAAATAAAATATATATTCATGTGTTGAAATAAAATATATATTCAGGTGTTGAAATAAAATATATATTCATGTGTTGAAATAAAATATATATTCATGTGTTGAAATAAAATATACATTCAGACGTTGAAATAAAATATATATTCGTGTGTTGAAATAAAATATATATTCAGGTGTTGAAATAAAATATGTATTCATTTGTTGAAATAAAATATATATTCATGTGTTGAAATAAAATATATATTCATGTGTTGAAATAAAATATATAAATTCAGGTGTTGAAATATATATTCATGTGTTGAAATAAAATATATATTCATGTGTTGAAATAAAATATATATTCAGGTGTTGAAATAAAATATATATTCATGTGTTGAAATAAAATATATATTCATGTGTTGAAATAAAATATATATTCGTGTATTGAAATAAAATATATATTCATGTGTTGAAATAAAATATATATTCATGTGTTGAAGCAAAATAAATACTCATTTACAAATTGAATGATTTGTTTATGTACACTAATTTGACTGATATTGATTGGGAGGATAAATTTTACACATCGCCCAACTGCACAAATAAAAATCTGTGTTTGTTGATTTGAAACCCCATACGGGTATTGGGATGATATTTGACGTACACTAATCCTGATTGTTTAGTTGTATGTCTATCGATGGGTTGACAGACTGTGTAAGCGTTAATTATTGATATTTAATGCTTATGTAGTTGTGTGGTGCACTCTGGATGACGGTTGATAATTTATCATTGCTATTATATACATGTGTTGTAGGGAATCCATATAACTAACATTATATGGTAATTGATTGGGCCTCATTCCAATTTGGAAAATAAGGAATATTATAAAAGAAAATTCATGTGTTGAATAGAAAAAATATTCATGTGTTGAATAGAAAATTAATGTGTTGAATAGTAAAAATATTCGTGTGTTGAATAGAAAATTCATGTGTTGAATAGAATAAAAATTCATGAGTTGAATAGAATAAAAATTCATGTGTTGAATAATATTGTAACGACCCGCCTTTTTGCCCAGTTCTTGCCGGTAATTAAACCGACTCAAACCGTTCAAAAAGACGAATTGTTATGGGTGCATACATATTTTGAACAAAATAACAGAATTTTTCATTGCGAAATACAATGTTACATCATAGTTACATAAAATATCAGAGTTACAACACATACAGCGGAAGAAAAGAAAATATACTCTCAGCGGAAGAAAATCATATGATATAGCAGAAGCTCCCATCTCTTGCATGAACTCCAACTCTAAAAGCACTCTGAATCCTGCTCCAACGATCTATAACTGCAAACTAAACTACTAGCTGCCCGTGCAAAATTATGGGCACCCAGAGTTTAGGTGAGGGAACAATAAACTCCAGGTCAGTCGTGGGACTGGTGTGAGAACTCAAAACAGTTATTATTAGGTTCATTTTAAAGTTGGGAATTTCACCGGACCACGCCGCTAACGCGGAACGGGTTTACTCCATGTGAATACCCGTGCATATAAATACGCAATGACCTTTCTAAAATGAAATTATCATAAGCTCGTCCCACATCACACAATGCAAGCGCACACCAGATGGGTGAGTTTTATCTTATGATAACCAAACATGCTTTCATACGTGAAAATCCTCTTTCAAAGCCATAATATATATATATAGTGTGGAAAACATTTCTCAAATAAATGTATTAATCCTAGACGGCATAATACCCCATCCTATTATGTCGCCATGTGTGTGTGTGTGTCTATATATATATATATATATATATATATATATATATATATATACAAACCAAAATCGTATGGTACGTATTGGAGATTTGGGTTTCCAACTTGATGATTCCTGGCACGAAAGATCAATCGGAACACAAACGAAATGTAATCAAGGGTTTTTCATCCAGACGCGGACACCAATACAAATCGCGAGGTAGATCAACGGTTTTCGACCAGACGCGGCCCCCCGAACATACCCTATTCCATAAGTCATAAGTGGTTTCCCACTGCTGCAGCGGTCATCATCAATTCATATATATACACAACCTAACCGCCAGTTTCTCATCATCCGGGATGTGAGGTTTGTCGATGTCATGTCAAACACAAAGCTATGCTTTGATAAGACATTCTTTGATCATCACCATCTCGCTTCATAACTCAAGTATGCCACGTTGACAATTCACGACATATCGCTGATTTTCAATCAATGCATACCCTCTCAGTTTATATGACTTAGAGATGAGGAGAATACATTGCCACAAATCCGATATACATTAACGGAAATCAATGTTATGTGGTCAATTTCAATGTCTGACACACCATCCATACAAGTCCGTCCTGGGACTGAACCAAACAACAACCCGAAAATACTTAAATATGTTCAGGTCTCATGTAACTCATACCTCGTATCGGTGGCCTACCTAACCGAGATATCAATCAACAATCAATCTAAACAAATTCAAATACTCCCGGTCTTCATTCGTCGTTTACCGAGTCTTGAATTGCTTCATAACGTCGTAATAGTACTTGGAATGGTTTTCGAACATATACTCGATCCCGGTCTTTCCAAGTAATAAGCATACTTTAAAATAGTAGTTATGGTTTACACGGGCTTTTCAATTCAAATCTCCTCCCAAATATTTATCAATTCATTTACGACTCAAGATTTGAATTATTTAAATTTCATAATCATCTCATTATCATCTTATCTCTTCTTTGAAGTCAAAGATTATACATTGGATTCAATTTCTTACCTTTAATTCCTTCAAATCAAAGATTTGATTAGATCCCGAATTACGATATAAATTTCCACAACTCAATCTCATTGGGTTCCAAGAATGATATTATTGAAGATACGATTCACGACAAACCCAAATCAATTGATATTGAATTATAAGTTACACAGAAATTGTATCCACTTATATTCGATATAAATTCTCAAAATCAACGAATACTATAAGTGGAATAACGATATAATAATATCTTCCAAATTCCTCAGATAGTACACGTTTACATTATGAAATTTTAAACCAAATAACGAGTATTATTCCTATCCAACTTACTTCAATCAGGTTGAAACCCATATCTTAATTAGAAGATTTATTCAACTCTTTGACATTAGATCTGGATAGAAATACCATCAACTTATCTTCAATATTAATTTTCGTATCTAACTCATATTATAAGCAGAATAACGGTGAGTTACCTTTTATATTCCTTAAATAATAAGAGTTTTCATCTACCAAATTAATATTCAACATCCGAAGATTTATCTCCAACCATATCCAAATTTTAAAAACCCGTTTTAATATTAAATAAATCAATTTAAATTCCATATAAAGTATTTCCAATACTTTTGAACTTTTGAAAACATTCCACCAATCATTTAAAAATGATTACTTATAGTTCAGAAAATAGTTTGCAGGTTAAAACTTCAAAATAGATTATTTTCGAAGGAAGCGTTACAATAGCATTTCGAAAGTGTTACAAAAGCGTTACAAAACAGTTATCTTAACTATTTTGATCAAAATATCATTTATCTTAGCCAAAACTTAAACTTTACAATTCAAAACACCTTTTCATAATTTGTGATGATTTTACAAATTTTTCCATATTTTTAAATAATTTAAAAATAGCTGTTTATAATTATGGGCAACATTTGTTCTTACATCGATCTTTTCCAACACGGTTTCAAACATAACTTGAAAATTATAACTCGAATTTAAAATCTGCTTTCACTCATTTGAAAGTACTTATTTATATAAATCAAATGTTTTTTGTTTCGTGGAAATCCGATTTAGATTGCAAAAGTTATAAGCGTTTAAAGTTTGCATCTAAAATACGTAAATTGTCGTTATGCGACAAGCTCTATTTTTACCATAATAACCATTATTCTACGATACTTCAAAATATCTTAGAAAATCATTATATCCTTATATAACCCTTTTAAAATCATTTAAATTTACTTTTCAAATTATTTTGGATCTAAAATTCAACTTCATAAATTCCAATTCATTTCTGAATTGAAATAACTTCAAATTAACCTTCCCATTCGTCGGATCAGTTAGGGATAGCCAGGGAGAGCAGGAAACTTCATTTCCAAACCCAAGCCTAGACACTATCCTCTCTGTCATCCTAGAACGTTTTGGTGTATATTCTATTATTAATATAAAGAGACATCGTTCATATTCAAATTTCAAAATCTCATTTCGAATTTAAATTGAAAATAATATGTTTTACCAAAACTGGTTTCAGATAGATATAAAGATCGTTGTACATAATTCAAATCATTTCCAATCCTAATTCAATATTTAAAAAGTTAATATTTAATTCAAAACTAACAATTTAAATATTATTTAATGATTGAATAAAATCGTATATAGGAAGGAGATTTCAAATCGATCACCCATATATTTCCACAACCACGGGGTGTGTGTGTGTGATATCATGCAATGCAATCATATTTATCCAAATGAACCATATAACCAGATGGATACGAATTCATTCATCACAAACAAACAGTTTAACGGTGCACAAGCGTTACAGTCAATAACGCTTACCAGTGTTCAGTGTATTATCTAACTACATGCACATCCATTCACATAATAACATCCATCACACAATCATCATCAACAAATTTTAATTATCTCAGCTAATTATAATTAACTAATTTAAACAAATAATTTTAAATTATAAGTTCTCACCTAACAGCTCTCCAAATCTTCACGGTCGGCGAGCCTAGTTGAGTGAATCGTCGGACAGTATTTCGGCGCAGCGTCTTCTTCACAAAAATATATATAATATAATATAAACTAATCTCTCTTTATATTATAAGAGGAGGAGGAGGAGAAATGACGAACTTTGGCAAGGTGGTGGTGGAAAGGAGGAAGACTTATGCCATGGAAACCATGGCCATAAGCTTTAAGAAGAAGAGAGAAAGAAAAGAAGTGAGAATGAATGAAAAAGTGGAAGGAAAGGGTGGTATTTATAGGAAAAGAGGAGTAAGGAGAGAGTGACACATCATAGGACATGTGTATTTCATGCATGGAATGTTGCTTGCAAAATTACAAGTGTCTTAACACTTGTAAAAAGGAGAAGGAATGTGTTTTTGGTAGCATTTACCTTAAACGCTATGAAAACAAAGAGCAACGCATAATACTAATGCTACTAATTTATGTTATCTTTTGACAAATCCGATCGAACGACAAATAATATCAGTAAATCCAACTTATTAATAATCATTCTTGTAAAATCATAAAATAAATTATCCTTTACCAAATTCATATTTTTACCAATCAATATTATCAAAATCAGAAAATATCATTACTTAAACATAAATCTTATAATTAAAATTTTCAAAATAAGTTTTCTTATAAAAATCATAATAAAAAAACAAAATACTTATACAAAGTTAAAATTCATATTTAAACCTAATAAAATCAATTTATATTCATAAAATCAAAAATTAAATAAATAAAAATCCAAATCAAACATAGTTAAAATTCTGGGATGTTACATTCACCCCCCCTTAGAAACTTTTCGTCCTCGAAAAGGAAGTCGAGTAAATTTAAACTCCTTCACAATTTTAAATTCCAATTTCTCTCTCAACATACCAGAAATGTAATGGTCAGAACCAAGGCTCACATCATTCTCAGGGTACTCTATCTGATTCTCACTAAAGGTAGAGTCTAAGCGTACTTCTATGATCTCGTGATTACTAGGGTCGTCACTGGTCATGATTAAAATCAAATTATCTGAGTTAGATCCAGAGTTTCTACCATTACCACAAAAGAGAAACTGGGATAGATACTGTCTAGTACTTAGAGGTCTATGACCCTAAGAAAATTATCTTTCTAACTTACTCTTACGGAACCTCTGTTTTTCTTATCAATTATAAGACTAAGTGCTTTAATTAGAAATTTAAATCCAAGTCCTCAAATAAATCTTTTCCTTTAATCATTCAATTATCTTGCAAAATAACATCTTGGCTAAATTCAGTATTAGAAATTCTATTGCTCTCAACACAAATTAAGTTTAATTTTAGAGATAATTCAAAATACTGGTTTCAAATCTAAATTAGTTCACTTGTCCAAGGCTTTATCTGAGCAGGGAAAAAGGAAGAATTCTGAAATAAAGTTGAATAATGACAATTCGGGGTGATATTCAAAATATGACAATGGGTCGAACAAAACCCAGTGACAATAGAATTATATTTTCGAAATACTCATTCTATTTCAAATTTTTATTTCAATCATTTCCAAATTAACCCATTTATAAGTTAACTTTTATACTCATTTAATATTCAAATTTTTGTTGTCATATTCACCTAATCGAATAACACTTTTTCTAAATCCACTTTAAAATTCAAAATATATAAAATCTCTTTTTCCATTCTTGTTTAAAATATCATGTCTTGTTTAGAAACATTTTCTTACTTAACTAGCCGTAAAATCTCTTAAAATAGTTTTATTTAAAAATACCATCATGCTACCTCTGCGCACTCTGATTATTCGTGTATTCAAACTAGTATTGGTAAGAACATCCCAAAACATTGATTTCAAAATTTCCGGAACCAAATCCTCAAAATTAATATTTAAAAATCCAAATTTTCTTGCATAAGTTGGATTCTATATTTCAAAGAAAGCTCATTTATTGAGGTTTTGTTACAGAATATCTTGAACAAATTAAAGTTATCGACACGGTTTCACACGGCACAAAGAGGCATACATATATCAAGTCAAAATTTCATGTGCTCAAGTCAAGTAAAGATGCATAGAAGTTCCATGCTAATTTGTGCATGAAAGGTATACATAGACCAAATCAGGTTTCATGAGCTTGGAATAGAAATTCAACATCTAATGAGCATCAATAGGTGCAAAGGGTCGAATCGAATACTTGGTCAAATGCACATGATACAAAGGTACGAATGACACTACTCAATAGTAGATGGTTGGAATTTAAATGGACAGTCTAGCCCAAGATGGGAACTCACATGCAAACAAGGATACAAATTCTAACAGTTTAATCATGGGATACTCGTTAAATTTTCATAATTTTCCTCTTGAATAAATCTTACTTTAACAACTTCATTTTCTTCCTTTGTGTTTCAAGTGAATACTTGTTGAGGAATTTTCGTTTGACCCACTCGTTCATGCCGGTTTCTCTTAACAAGGGAAAATATAAAATTCAATCGATTTGTTCAATACATATCCCATTTTATCATATTAACCTTTTTTCTCAAAATTCGTATAGCTTCAGGTGGGAAAATCGGTCTTCTCCCCCACTTAAGACAATTACCATAATTTTATTAAATTGTATCGTCAAAATCAAAATATGGGGTGAACCAAGCTCGCTTACATGCATTTTCAAAATTTCACTATTCAGTTCTTCAAGTGAGATTAGCTTCTAAAATATATCCTTGCGGTTTTGACAAAATAATCTGATTCACGCTTCTAATTATCAGTTAAGTATGCATTTAACTTAACTACCTTATGTTAAATTCATTTTTTCGCATATCCCATTTCATAACATAATACATTCAATACTTCGAAAGTCATTTGTAAAATCAATTTTACAATTGTGAGGACGTCGCAAAACACTTTCGATTGTTTATCTATACAGCTTTAAGTACTTCTTGAAGTCTCGATCAGAAACATATAGTCATCCCACTTTCGAAACCCAAAAATAAGACTGATGATGATCGATCAATCACCAGAATTATCCCCAAGCGACTAGAATGTGATTCTATACCCATCTAGTATATATTGGACTTCATATATACGTTAGCTAGGCGTATATGCAAAATCCTTACATACTTGATCGTCCAACCTTGACGTCAAATAAATACTCGCAACCGTTTTTATTACACGCTGATTATCTTTCAAATTTATAGCTTTGAATTAACGATCTTCTTATATAAATCTTTTATATATAGGCTGCAAAATATTTTGAAATTCTCATTCTAAGCTCGAAGTTTTTTTTCCCAATACGCTTGTTAAAGCCAATTCACTAATCGCTTATTTCTCGATAACTCCGAACAGATCGACGCTGGATTTTCGAAGTTTTATCACAAAGAGCCCTTTTTATTTTGAAAGTATTTCCTTTAAAAAAATTATTTTCAAATCTTCTTCAAAATATCTTATTTCAAATAATTATTATTTTCAAAATGAATAACTTATTCAAAAATACCTTATATAGATTTCCAAAATTCGCTCTCTCATAATAATATTCCGAAATCTCATTCTAGGGCATTTCTAACCCTATCTCTAATGAGATACTATAGCTCTGATGAGTCCTATCCTTTGTTCAAAATATGTTGTACCCGATAGCTTTGTATAACCAAAGCTCTGATACCAACTTGTAACGACCCGCCTTTTTGCCCAGTTCTTACCGGTAATTAAACCGACTCAAACCGTTCAAAAAGACGAATTGTTATGGGTGCATACATATTTTGAACAAAATAACAGAATTTTTCATTGCGAAATACAATGTTACATCAGAATTACATAAAATATCATAGTTACAACACATACAGCGGAAGAAAAGAAAATATACTCTCAGCGGAAGAAAATCATATGATATAGCAGAAGCTCCCATCTCTTGCATGAACTCCAACTCTAAAAGCACTCTGAATCCTGCTCCAACGATCTATAACTGCAAACTAAACTACTAGCTGCCCGTGCAAAATTATGGGCACCCAGAGTTTAGGTGAGGGAACAATAAACTCCAGGTCAGTCGTGGGACTGGTGTGAGAACTCAAAACAGTTATTATTAGGTTCATTTTAAAGTTGAGAATTTCACCGGACCATGCCGCTAACGCGGAACGGGTTTACTCCATGTGAATACCCGTGCATATAAATACGCAATGACCTTTCTAAAATGAAATTATCATAAGCTCGTCCCACATTACACAATGCAAGCGCACACCAGATGGGCGAGTTTTATCTTATGATAACCAAACATGCTTTCATACGTGAAAATCCTCTTTCAAAGCCATAATATATATATATATATATAGTGTGGAAAACATTTCTCAAATAAATGTATTAATCCTAGACGGCATAATACCCCATCCTATTATGTTGCCGTATATATATATATATATATATATATATATATATATATATATATATATATATATATATATATACACACACACAAACCAAAATCGTATGGTACGTATTGGAGATTTGGGTTTCCAACTTGATGATTCCTGGCACGAAAGATCAATTGGAACACAAACGAAATGTAATCAAGGGTTTTTCATCCAGACGCGGACACCAATACAAATCGCGAGGTAGATCAATGGTTTTCGACCAGACGCGGCCCCCCGAACATACCCTATTCCATAAGTCATAAGTGGTTTCCCACTGCTGCAACGGTCATCATCAATTCATATATATACACAACCTAACCACCAGTTTCTCATCATCCGGGATGTGAGGTTTGTCGATGTCACGTCATACACAAAGCTATGCTTCGATAAGCCATTCTTTGATCATCACCATCTCGCTTCATAACTCAAGTATGCCACGTTGACAATTCACGACATATCGCTGATTTTCAATCAATGCATACCCTCTAAGTTTATATGACTTAGAGATGAGGAGAATACATTGCCACAAATCCGATATACATTAATGGAAATCAGTGTTATGTGGTCAATTTCAATGTCTGACACACCATCCATACAAGTCCGTCCTGGGACTGAACCAAACAACAACCCGAAAATACTTAAATATGTTCAGGTCTCATGTAACTCATACCTCGTATCGGTGGCCTATCTAACCGAGATATCAATCAACAATCAATCTAAACAAATTCAAATACTCCTGGTCTTTATTCGTCGTTTACCGAGTCTTGAATTGCTTCATAACGTCGTAATATTACTTGGAATGGTTTTCGAACATATACTCGATCCCGGTCTTTCCAAGTAATAAGCATACTTTAAAATAGAAGCTATGGTTTACACGGGCTTTTCAATTCAAATCTCCTCCCAAATATTTATCAATTCATTTACGACTCAAGATTTGAATTATTAATATTTCATAATCATCTCATTATCATCTTATCTCTTCTTTGAAGTCAAAGATTATACATTGGCTTCAATTTCTTACCTTTAATTCCTTCAAATCAAAGATTTGATTAAATCCCGAATTACGATATAAATTTCCACAACTCAATCTCATTGGGTTCCAAGAATGATATTATTGAAGATACGATTCACGACAAACCCAAATCAATTGATATTGAATTATAAGTTACACAGAAATTGTATCCACTTATATTCGATATAAATTCTCAAAATCAACGAATATTATAAGTGGAATAACGATATAATAATATCTTCCAAATTCCTCAAATAGTACACGTTTACATTATGAAATTTTAAACCAAATAACAAGTATTATTCCTATCCAACTTACTTCAATCAGGTTGAAACCCATATCTTAATTAGAAGATTTATTCAACTCTTTGACATTAGATCTGGAAAGAAATACCATCAACTTATCTTCAATATTAATTTTCGTATCCAACTCATATTATAAGAAGAATAACGGTGAGTTACCTTTTATATTCCTTAAATAATAAGAGTTTTCATCTACCAAATTAATATTCAACATCCGAAGATTTATCTCCAACCATATCCAAATTTTAAAAACCCGTTTTAATATTAAATAAATCAATTTAAATTCCATATAAAGTATTTCCAATACTTTGAACTTTTGAAAACATTCCACCAATCATTTAAAAATGATTACTTATAGTTCAGAAAATAGTTTGCAAATTAAAACTTCAAAATAGATTATTTTCAAAGGAAGCGTTACAATAGCATTTCAAAAGTGTTACAAAAGCGATACAAAACAGTTATCTTAACTATTTTGATTAAAATATCATTTATCTTAGCCAAAACTTAAACTTTACAATTCAAAACACCTTTTCATAATTTGTAATGATTTTACAAATTTTTCCATATTTTTAAATAATTTAAAAATAGCTGTTTATAATTATGGGCAGCAATTGTTCTTACATCGATCTTTTCCAAAACGATTTCAAACATAACTTGAAAATTATAACTCGAATTTAAAACCTGCTTTCACTCATTTGAAAGTTCTTATTTATATAAATCAAATGTTTTTCGTTTCGTGGAAATCCGATTTAGATTGCAAAAGTTATAAGCGTTTAAAGTTTGCATCTAAAATACGTAAATTGTCGTTATGCGACAAGCTCTATTTTTACCATAATAACCATTATTCTACGATACTTCAAAATATCTTAGAAAATCATTATATCCTTATATAACCCTTTTAAAATCATTTAAATTTACTTTTCAAATTATTTTGGATCTAAAATTCAACTTCATAAATTCCAATTCATTTCTGAATTGAAATAACTTCAAATTAACCTTCCCATTCGTCGGATCAGTTAGGGATAGCCAGGGAGAGCAGGAAACTTCATTTCCAAACCCAAGCCTAGACACTATCCTCTCTGTCATCCTAGAACGTTCTGGTGTATATTCTATTATTAATTAAAGAGACATCGTTCATATTCAAATTTCAAAATCTCATTTCGAATTTAAATTGAAAATAATATGTTTTACCAAAACTGGTTTCAGATAGATATAAAGATCGTTGTACATAATTCAAATCATTTCCAATCCTAATTCAATATTTAAAAAGTTAATATTTAATTCAAAACTAACAATTTAAATATTATTTAATGATTGAATAAAATCGTATATAGGAAGGAGATTTCAAATCGATCACCCATATATTTCCACAACCACGGGGTGTGTGTGTAATATCATGCAATGCAATCATATTTATCCAAATGAACCATATAACCAGATGGATACGAATTCATTCATCCCAAACAAACAGTTTAACGGTGCACAAGCGTTACGGTCAATAACGCTTACCAGTGTTCAGTGTATTATCTAACTACATGCACACCCATTCACATAATAACATCCATTACACAATCATCATCAACAAATTTTAATTATCTCAGCTAATTATAATTAACTAATTTAAACAAATAATTTTAAATTATAAGTTCTCACCTAACAGCTCTCCAAATCTTCACGGTCGGCAAGCCTAGTTGAGTGAATCGTCGGACAGTATTTCGGCGCAGCGTCTTCTTCACAAAAATATATGTAATATAATATAAACTAATCTCTCTTTATATTATAAGAGGAGGAGGAGGAGAAATGACGAACTTTGGCAAGGTGGTGGTGGAAAGGAGGAAGACTTATGCCATGGAAACCATGGCCATAAGCTTTAAGAAGAAGAGAGAAAGAAAAGAAGTGAGAATGAATGAAAAAGTGGAAGGAAAGGGTGGTATTTATAGGAAAAGAGGAGTAAGGAGAGAGTGACACATCATAGGACATGAGTATTTCGTGCATGGAATGTTGCATGCAAAATTACAAGTGTCTTAACACTTGTAAAAAGGAGAAGGAATGTGTTTTTGGTAGCATTTACCTTAAACGCTATGAAAACAAAGAGCAACACATAATACTAATGCTACTAATTTATGTTATCTTTTGACAAATCCGATCGAACGACAAATAATATCACTAAATCCAACTTATTAATAATCATTCTTGTAAAATCATAAAATAAATTATCCTTTACCAAATTCATATTTTTACCAATCAATATTATCAAAATCAGAAAATATCATTACTTAAACATAAATCTTATAATTAAAATTTTCAAAATAAGTTTTCTTATAAAAATCATAATAAAAAAACAAAATACTTATACAAAGTTAAAATTCATATTTAAACCTAATAAAATCAATTTATATTCATAAAATCAAAAATTAAATAAATAAAAATCCAAATCAAACATAGTTAAAATTCTGGGATGTTACAAATATAAATTCATGTGTTGAATAGAATAAAAATTCATGTATTGAATAGAATAAGTATTCATGTGTTGAATAGAATAAACATTCATGTGTTGAATAAAAACAGTGTTGATTAGATTGACGCCATTTTGACGTGAACGATATTTATATCGATTTTATTCATTTTTATAATGAATATAGAAAAGAAAGTGATTTCAAAATATAACGTTTTGAAAATATTATTATTTGTGTATCGATGATGTGGAATAATCAATTTTGATTCGAAATTGAATATGGAGTTGAAATTGTTTCGAGAACGAATTTAAAGCGATTTATAAAATACGTTTTAAAAGGAAATTGACGATATATATATATATAATGGCCTGAATAGAACGCGCTGCGCCGCGGCATTTCGCGAATTTCGACCATTGACTTCGAATGGATATTACGGGAGATCCGACCGTCGGATTCTCCTAAAACCGAAATCGTTGGGTTCGTATCGAAAAGAGTTTTCTAACGAATATTAGAAATTAGAAATCTAATGGTTGGACTTGGAATTATGTCCAAATCAAATTTGGAAAAGGTCGTTGTAAGTGCAGTTCGATGGCCGTTGATGGAAATCGGCTGTACGAGCCTTGATAAAATTATTAAAAATAGTAATAATTTGTGTAGAATCATAAGAAATGATTTGTGAAGAATTAGAATGAAAAATTCCAAATTTGAAAAGATTAAAATAGATTTTTATTGAAATAAACTAGTTTTGAACTAGAATTATAATTCAATTTATTTTTAAAATAAATAAATTGGAGTTGAAATGGTTTTGAAAATAACCAGAATTTCCAATAATTGAATTGGAATGAATTTGAATCGAAATTGTTTTTGGAATATTTCGATGTTGGATTTCGTGATTATACAGATATTGTTATGGAAATTTGAAAGATATATTTATATCGTTATTTCCAATACGATATTTGTTGGTCGTAGAATTTGATATTGAATATAAGCCGATATATTTTCTATTCAGAGCCTTGTATTTAATATCAAATGGGATTTGGGTTTGTTGTGAATGGTGTCTTCATTAACACTGTTCTTAAACCCAGTTGAGAAAAAGATTAAATCTTTTTATTTAGATTTAATGAAGTGTACTAATTACATGGCATTTAATTGGAATTGATTTTGAATTGATTTTTGGGTTAATCGTGAACGGTGTCTTAAATTACACTTGTTCTTTAACCCGATAATTAATGGAATGTGATTTGGGTTTATGGTGAACCGTGTTTTAAAGGACTTTGGTTTTTTAACCCAGTTAAAGACAGGATATTGATTTTTGGGAGGATTAAAACTAAGTGGAGTTTTAATGAATCTTTAATTAGATTGAAGTGATCGAGAATGGAGTATCACCAGTTTTTCTCCAGGCGATAGTTAAATCTTTAATTAGATTTGAACGTGGAATGTTAATTGAATTTACCAATAACACTGTGGTGTTAGATATGAAGTATGACCAGTTTTACTTCATGGGATGAATAGGTTGGGATTGGGAAATAAAATAAATGATCACTTCGGTGTGGTTCGCTAATCCCGACTAGTTTGAATTGATATTCAAAGGAAGATTAAAGAATAAATTGAAGGAATTTATCTTTGATAAAATTAATGGGAACCTTTCCCAAAGTATAAGAATATTTGAATAAAAGAATATTCTGAATTGGAATGAGGCGTATGTTGTGTTTGTGTAACACTTGTTTATTATATACGCGAGTTATTCAGAAAGACCGGGTTTATCCCATTCTGAATAACTGATTCGACGTGGTGTCGAGGATGAAGACGGTGGTCAAAGACCGGAGGTCTTCACATCGTTTGGGTGATTACTGATGATCTTGATTGGGCTGTACACCCAAGAGGATGGAATCAGTTGGTGATCGTCCAGACGTACTTGGAGATCGATGGATATGCGAGGTACAAGGTGCCTTTAGTTTCGTTCAGACCCAGAGCGAATGTGTAAATGGACTGACATTGGATTTTATTCTGTGTGATTGATTTCTATTAAATATATATCTGTTTGGCGGCGGAGAATTTATTCTCTTGCTTAACGCCCTTCTTTGAGACGTACGAGCTCAAGGGTTATATATGGATGGATATCAATCGAATGGAGTGAATTGCCTATGTGACATGCCTAAGTGGCAAATGATCAAGGCTTTTGTTGAAAAGCAGAGTCTTGTGGTTGATGATCAAAGCACGACTTGTGTGGCATAGCTTTGTGTAGCATTGATTTGCGAGCCTCACACCCTAGTTGTGAACAAGAAATGGGAGAGGACCTCAGGGAGGACATGTGTTTCTTTCTAGCTAGGGTGGTGTCAGTGACCTACCAGCCCTGACATTTATATTATTTTCAATTGTGTGGTTGTTGCTGTTGCGAGGCGCCTCGGATATATCGGTGACTATGTGGAGCCGATGGAGTCATAGGACTCATTTACGCCCCAAAGGGCGGGGAAATGCAGTGTTCAGGCATTTTAATCCACATCGGTGGACCGGCCCTGTCGCTCTAAGGGCCCACCTGAGTCTGGGTACTGAGGCTCGGGCTAGAGAGTCTCGAATTGGTTGAGGACGATCCCTTGCCTCGGTTCATAGATGGAAATCCAGCTTCCAATACGTGACAATTGCGGTTTTGATTGTATACCTATATATGGCGATATAGTGGTATGGGGGCACTTATGCCGTCTATGATTGATACATATGATTGAAATTGTTTTGACGCTATACACTTATAGTAATAATAAAACATGAAATTTAGCGTATCAAGCATTCTTTGGCAATTATAAGGTAAAAACCCTATCCTCCGGCTTGCGTTGCATTGTGTGATGGGACCTGGGTCTTATAATAGCTTCATTGTTCTTTATTTAGCATTGCGCTGTTGTTTTATGCACTGGTATTCTTGGGAGGAAACCCGTTTTATGTTATACGGCATGGTCCCTTG
This sequence comes from Allium sativum, assembly GCA_030737875.1. Classification (NCBI taxonomy): domain Eukaryota; kingdom Viridiplantae; phylum Streptophyta; class Magnoliopsida; order Asparagales; family Amaryllidaceae; genus Allium; species Allium sativum. The sequence goes on from CM060918.1 coordinate 502,677,131, forward strand.
ATTTACCTAACTTTAAAATAAAGACTAATAACTGTTTTAGTTCTCACATCAGTCACATGACTGACCTGGAGTTTATTGTTTTAACCTAAACTCTGGGTGCCCTTATTTTGACACGGGCCGCTAGTAGTTTTGGTTTTGCAGATTTATATTCACAGGATCCTGATTTACAGCTGGAATGATATCCGGAAAACTCTATCCGTGTATCTGTTTTCAGTTGTGCTTTGTATTTTTTTTCCGCTGCGATGTATTTAAATGTAATTTAAATCTTTGATATTTTCTGTGTAATATTTATTCATACTCTGTATATTCTTGTATTTTGATGGAATTGTTGAAATAAACAATGAAAGGTTCTTCTGTTTGTGTTCTAATGTGGCTTGTCTTCAACTCAATCCGTGATTTCCCGTAAGGGGGATTTTGGGTCGTTTCATCGTGGTATCAGAGCTTTGGTTCACAAAGCTCAGAGAACAAGACACATTAGAACCAAACGAAAGAATTCATCAGAGATTGGATTAGTAATATCCCATGAGAATGACTCGTTAGAGATGGGATCAGTAGCATCCTAGAACGAGTGTGAAGAGTGTTGTTTTGAAAAATAAAAATGAAAACAAATTTTGTTTTAAAAATTTAAACTTTATTCAACGTATTTGAATATTTATTTGTATTGAATTTGGACAATCCAGTATATAAAGATTTTGCGTATACGTCTGATCCGCGTGCATTCAAAGTTTTAATATACTGGATAGATATAGAATCATACTCTAGTGGCCCGAAGATGATTCTGATGATTGAGTACTCGTCATCAGAATTTATGTTCGAGTGACGAAAGTGGTATTTCTATATGATTCCAATTGACTGGTGTGAGAACCAAAATTAGATAGGGTCTATTGTTGTGATTTGGCACCAAAAACGTGATTTTTGACTATGTATCAAAGTTATGAATTTGAAAGGATAATCAACTAATTGATTACTGGTTGTGTTGTTTGATTATTGTTTGATTAATTAAATGTTGAACCTTTAGCCAAAATGAATCAAATAATGAGTTGTATTGAAAATTTATCGCATTTGCATCCATATACATGTACTGACATTGAACAGGTCATAGCAAGGAGGCTAGAGCAGAAGAATAAAATTGTTTGCCCGACAAATAGGTACATGTTTACTAATTTATTCGGTTTTGGATGATTTTATGAGCCGATTGGCTAGCCGCTTGGTTGTTTCTTTTTCTTTCTGGATTGATGAGGGCCATGGGAGGCTATTTGAAATATCCCGAAGTCCTCGGTGCAGGAAAGGTTATGGCGAAATTTTTCGAAAATTTAGGGTGTTAGCCAAATTTTTTGAAAAAATTGAAAAATTCTTAGAAACTGAAAAGTTGAAGAACTTAAGCCATAATGAAAATAATGAAAGTTGAGTTAATTTGTAAAACAACTTTCGGCTTCGTTCCTTTTCGAGGACGAAAAGTTTTAATGGGGGAGATTGTAATAACCCGGAAATCTGAGCCAATTTAAAATTTTTATTTTGGAAATTTTAGTGAAATTTGGGTATCTAAAATGAAATATTTTAAATAATAGCGACGAGAAATTTATTTTGAATAGAATTAGAACGTATATATTTATTTGAATCGACGTTAGAATATAAATATTTAATTTTAAATATAAAAGGAATTGAAAATGGCGCGGTAGTTCGAAAATTCGATTTCAAAGTTCAAATGAATGTACAGGATTCAAAATAAACCGGATTTTAGCGAAACCAAAAATATTAGAATCTATTTGAGAATATCTTCCCAACGAATCCGAAAAATTGAAATTTCATAGTGGGAATAAAAAGTTATGCCCAGTTGAAATAAAATATATATTCATGTGTTGAAATAAAATATATATTCAGGTGTTGAAATAAAATATATATTCATGTGTTGAAATAAAATATATATTCATGTGTTGAAATAAAATTTATCTTCATGTGTTGAATTAAAATATATATTCATGTGTTGAAATAAAATATATATTCATGTGTTGAAATAAAATATATATTCATGTGTTGAAATAAAATATATGTTCGTGTGTTGAAATAAAATATATATTCAGGTGTTGAAATAAAATATATGTTCGTGTGTTGAAATAAAATATATATTCAGGTGTTGAAATAAAATATATATTAATGTGTTGAAATAAAATATATATTCAGGTGTTGAAATAAAATATATATTCATGTGTTGAAATAAAATATATATTCATGTGTTGAAATAAAATTTATCTTCATGTGTTGAATTAAAATATATATTCATGTGTTGAAATAAATTATATATTCATGTGTTGAAATAAAATATATATTCATGTGTTGAAATAAAATATATGTTCGTGTGTTGAAATAAAATATATGTTCGTCTGTTGAAATAAAATATATATTCAGGTGTTGAAATAAAATATATATTCAGGTGTTGAAATAAAATATATATTCATGTGTTGAAATAAAATATATATTCATGTGTTGAAATAAAATATATATTCATGTCTTGAAATAAAATATATATCATGTGTTGAAATATATATTCATGTGTTGAAACAAAATATATATTCATGTGTTGAAATAAAATATATATTCATGTGTTGAAATAAAATATATATTCAGGTGTTGAAATAAAATATATATATTCATGTGCTGAAATAAAATATATATTCATGTGCTGAAATAAAATATATATTCATGTGCTGAAATAAAATATATATTCATGTGTTGAAATAAAATATATATTCATGTGTTGAAGCAAAATAAATACTCATTTACAAATCGAACGATTTGTTTATGTACACCGATTTGACTGATATTGATTGGGATGATAAATTTTACACATCACCCAACTGCACAAATAAAAATATGTGTTTATTGATTTGAAACCCCACACGGGTATTGGGATGATATTTGACGTACACTAATCCCGATTGTTTAGTTATATATCAATCGATGGGTTGACAGACTGTGTAAGCGTTAATTATCGATATTTAATGCTTATGCAGTTGTGTGGTGCACTCTGAATGATGGTTGATGATTTATCATTGCTATTATATACATGTGTTGTAGGGAATCCATATAATTAACATTATATGGTAATTGATTAGGCCTCATTCCAATTTGGAAAATAAGGAATATTATAAAAGAAAATTCATGTGTTGAATAGAAAAAATATTCATGTGTTGAATATAAAAAATATTCATGTGTTGAATAGAAAGTTCATGTGTTGAATAGAATAAAAATTCATGTGCTGAATAGAATAAAAATACATGTGTTGAATAATATAAATTCATGTGTTGAATAGAATAAAAATTCATGTGTTGAATAGAATAAATATTCATGTGTTGAATAGAATAAACATTCATGTGTTGAATAAAAGCCGTGTTGATTAGATTGACGCCATTTTGATGTGAACGATATTTATATCGATTTTATTCATTTTTAGAATGAATATAGAAAAGAAAGTGATTTCAAAATATAACGTTTTGAAAATATTATCATTTGTATATCGATGATGTGGAATATTCAATTTTGATTCGAAATTGAATATGAAGTTGAAATCATTTCGAGAACGAATTTAAAACGATTTATAAAATACGTTTTAAAAGGAAATCGACGAAATATATATAATATATAGAATGGCCTGAATAGAACGCGCCGCGCCGCGGTAGTTCGCGAATTTCGACCATTGACTTTGAATGGATATTACGGGAGATCCGACCGTCGGATTCTCCTAAAACTGGAACCGTTGGGTTCGTATCGAAAAGAGTTTTCTAACGAATATTAGAAATTAGAAATCTAAGGGTTGGATTTGGAATTGTGTCCAAATCAAATTTGGAAAAGGTCGCTATAAGTGCAGTTCGATGGCCGTTGATGGAAATCGACTGTACGAGCCTTCATAAAATTATTAAAAATAGTAATAATTTATGTAAAATCATAAGAAATGGTTTGTGAAGAATTGGGATGAAAAATTCCAAATTTGAAAAGATAAAAATAGATTTTTATCAAAATAAACTAGTTTTGAACTAGAATTATAATTCCATTTATTTTTAAAATAAATAAATTGGAGTTGAAATGGTTTTGAATATAACCAGAATTTCCAATAATTGAATTTGAATCGAAATTGTTTTTGGAATATTTCGATGTTGGATTTCGTGATTATACAGATATTGTTATAGAAATTTGAAAGATATATTTATATCATTATTTCCAATACGATATTTGTTGGTCGTAGAATTTGATATTGAATATAAGCCGATATATTTTCTATTCAGAGCCTTGTATTTAATATCAAATGGGATTTGGGTTAGTCGTGAATGGTGTCTTCATTAACACTGTTCTTAAACCCAGTTGAGAAAAAGATTAAATCTTTTTATTTAGATTTAATGAAGTGTACTAATTAAATGGTATTTAATTGGAATTGAATTTGAATTGATTTTTGGGTTAATCGTGAACGGTGTTTTAAATAACACTTGTTCTTTAACCCAATAATTAATGGAATGTGATTTTGGGTTTATAGTTAACCGTGTTTTAAAAGACTTTGGTTCTTTAACCCAGTTAAAGACAGGATATTGATTTTTGGGAAGATTAAAACTAAGTGGAGTTTTAATGAATCTTTAATTAGATTGAAGTGATCGAGAATGGAGTATCACCAGTTCGAGAATGAATCTTTAATTGGATTTTATTCTGGGTGGTTGATTTCTATTAAATATATATCTGTTTGGCGGCGGAGAATTTATTCTCTTGCTTAATGCCCTTCTCTGAGACATACAAGTTCAGGGGTTATATATGGATGGACATCAATCGCATGGAGTGAATTGCCTGTGTGGCATGCCTAAGTGGCAAATGATCAAGGCTTTTGTTGAAAAGAAGAGTCTTGTGGTTGATGATCAAAGCACGGCTTGTGTGGCATAGCTTTGTGTAGCGTTGATTTGCGAGCCTCACACCCCGGTTGTGAACCAGAAATGGGAGAGGACCTCAGGGAGGACATGCGTTTCTTTCTAGCTAGGGTGGTGTCGGTGACCTACCAGCCCTGACATTTATATTATTTTCACCTGTGTGGTTGTTGCTGTTGCGAGGCGCCTCGGATATATCGGTGACTATGTGGAGCCGATGGAGTCATAGGACTCATTTACGCCCCCAAAGGGCGGGGAAACGAAGTGTTCAGGCATTTTAATCCACATCGGTGGACCGGCTCTATTGCTCCAAGGGCCCACCTGAGTCTGGGTCCCGAGGCTCGGGCTAGAGAGTCTCGAATCGGTTGAGGACGATCCTTTGCCTCGGTTCATAGATGGAAATCCAGCTTCCAATACGTGACAATTGCGGTTTTGATTGTATACCTATATATGGCGACATAGTGGTATGGGGCACTTATGCCGTCTATGATTGATACTTATGATTGAAATTGTTTTGACACTATACACTTATAGTAATAATAAAACATGAAATTTAGCGTATCAAGCATTCTTTTGGTATTATAAGGTAAAAACCCTATCCTCCGGCTTGCATTGCATTGTGTGATGGGACCTGGGTCTTATAATAGCTTCATTGTTCTTTATTTAGCATTGCGTTGTTGTTTTATGCACTGGTATTCTTGGGAGGAAACCCGTTCTGTGTTATACGGCGTGGTCCCTTGATTTACCTAACTTTAAAATAAAGATTAATAACTGCTTTAGTTCTCACACCAGTCACATGACTGACCTGGAGTTTATTGTTTTAACCTAAACTCTGGGTGCCTTTATTTTGACATGGGCAGCTAGTAGTTTTGGTTTTGCAGATTTATATTCACAGGATCCTGATTTACAGCTGGAATGATATCCGAAAAGCTCTGTATCCGTGTATCTGTTTTCAGTTGTGCTTCGTACTGTTTTTCCGCTGCGATGTATTTTAATGTAATTTAATTCTCTGATATTTTCTGTGTAATATTTATTCATACTTTGTATACTCTTGTATTTTGATGGAATTGTTGTAATAAACAATGAAAGGTTCTTCTGTTTGCGTTCTGATGTGGCTTGTCCTCGGCTCAATCCGTGATTTCCCGTAAGGGGGATTTGGGGTCGTTTCAATAATATAATTAAAATCGAGCTCGAAATGGCGCGGCAGTTCGCTATTTGGCGATTTGAACTTCAACTGAATATACAGGGTCCGTTTTAAGCCGGATTTCTGTGAAACAAGAAACGTTAGGAGCTGGTAAAGTATATTTTTCTAATGGAAGAAAAAATCGGGATTTCATTGTGTAGATTTTGATTTATGTCCTAATCAAATTTTCGAAAAGTCGTTATGGAATTCCTTTATAATTTATAATGATTTATTTATATTATAAAAGGATTTTTCAATATAAATTGAATATCGATTCAACCGGGACTTGAATATCGAGTTATAAATCAAATTAGAGCTATACGATATTCTGTGTGAATATATATACGATAATATTTATTTATTACTATTTAATTTAATTATCTTTAAATATTTTTAATATTTAAAAGGGTTTACTTAGAGCTTTAAAAATAGCCAGTTTTGCAAACGACCTCCGTTTTCGACGAAACTAATTATGTTGGATCCGCAATATTAAATTATTGCTAGATTTTAATTTTCGTGATTTTTGGAGTCCGTTTGTGGTCGTATGGGATTTTAATGTGAAAAATAGTCGATATTTTGACCTTTAAAAATACGTTGTGCGAACAAACGAAGTCGGAATTCGATGAAACCAGTTTTGTTGGGTCTGTAATGTCGTACTGTAGCTGCATGTCCATTTTCGTCGAATTTGGATTTGTTATGTGATCATAGGAATTTTTAGACGTTGAATGGAGATAACGATTCATTAAAATGGAATATTATATCAAATAAAATATTATAAAAATCTATCTATATATATCCCTAAAATTTTCCCTAATCCTAACTTCAATTTCTCTAGTCAATGTTTTGTGCCATCATGGTCTTTCCAAACCAGCAAAACAAACGTAAAGAATCCAAGTTCAAAAATCAAAGAAAAACTAAATAAAATCCTAAAATCACTAGACATATATATATATATATATATATGGAATCTTGATGTCATTCTCTTCAATCCGATGTCCCTTCTGAGAGGTGCGATTCACATTTCCGAGCTCAACATTTTCAAGCATGAAGCTAGGGTTCGACATGGTGCGAAATACATGAAGTTTTAGCTCGTTTTGACGTTGGATTTAGGTTCGGTATTAGATTTAGCATCTATCTTGAATTTTTGGGAATTTTTCAAATTAAAAGTTGTCGATGTTTTCCTGTTTGGTACTGTGACTAGCGGTCGGACGCGACTTGGTTCCTGCGTTCGAGATGGGGGTTGAGGGTATGAGGAGGAGAGACTTTGGAAGAGGAATTATGTCGTGGGATTTGTTTGGATTTATGTTGAGAAACAAAGGGCGTTGTGGAGTTGAAGAAGTGGAAATGGCAGGTGGGTTCGCTGGAGCCGTATACGGGGAAGAAGGAGTGTCTTTTGGGGGCGGGCTGGTATTTGGGTGGGCCGAAAAATTCAAAGTTAAGCCCAAATAGATAAATCAATTTATGTTTTTTCTTAATTTAAATTCTATATTAAATTGTTAACGTGATAACTTCATCATACGGTATCAGAATTGGATGAAACAAGATCCGTTAGGATCGTATGGACGAGAGCTTCACAATGGAACTGACTGGGAATGAATCGGAGCTCGTTACAATTTATTGCAAAATAAATTGTCCATCTGAATCAAAAGATGGTTAATCGTTATTTAACGATAACTGTCCAATGTGAGTAGAACTCACCAACTCTATCAGTTATATTTTTATAAGGCATTTTTAGAACTGATAAATGATGATTGATTGCTGTTTGTTGATTGTTTGGTTGAACTGCTAATTGATTTAGTTAAAAATATCGATATAGTTATATATATATATATCGTTAATCAAATATTGATTTTGTTTATCAGAATATTTCATATTGAAATGAAATTGATGTGAATTATATTGTGTAACATCTACGGATGCAGGGAAACAGGTTGGAGGGATCCAACTGGATTCCTCAACATTTATTTTATTGTTTTTCATATATTGTAATATATAATGTGATATATAATCTGTGTTGATTACGTGTGTTGAATGATATCGATCATTGTTATTTGGGTATTTTAAATACCATAAGAAATATTGGAATTTAGAAAAGGTGATTTTCAAAGTGTATTTTTAAAATGAATTATTTATATAAAATCAATGGATTTTATATATAAAAGGAAAAGGATTTTATAAAAGAAAATAATTATAAAATCAAAGGATAATTATAAAAGGAAAAAATTTGTGAAACAAATATAAAAGGAAAATATTTGTGAAACAAATAGGAAAAGAAATATTTATTTAGAAAATAAATATAGACAAAAGAAATATTTATTTAGAAAATAAATAAAGTTATAAAAAGGAAGTATTTGTAAAACATGTACAAATAGAATTAAAAAGGAAGTATTTGTAAAACATGTACAAATAGAATTGAAAAGGAAGTATTTGTAAAACATTTACAAATAGAATTGGAAAGGAAATATTTGTAAAACATTTACAAATAGATTATAAATAGAAATATTTATTTAGAAAATAAATAGAATTATAAAGGAAATGTTTATTTTGAAGTAAATAGATTATAAAGGAAACACTTGAAAAATGAATAGAATTGTATAAAAAGAGAATTCTACACTAGGAAGGTTTAGACCCATGCTTCGCACACGGGTATAACAGAATATGAATTCAAAGTGAACATTTAAGAGAAATCTGTTTTAACATATAAAGTAAGAAGATTAATTTATAAATAAGATTTTATAAATTAAATAAAATATTTATCATTGGATAAATAGAATATATAAGTCAGGACTTATATAGAGAAGTAAGAATCGATTTCAACATCGATATTTGAACTAAATATGGACGAAGAGTAAATTGGATAGGGTTAATCAGTTAGGGTTAATCAGTTAGAGTTAACCAGTTAGAGTTAATAAGTTAGAGTTAACCAGTTAGAGTTAATCAGTTAGAGTTAACCAGTTAGAGTTAATCAGTTAGAGTTAATCGATTAGAGTCAAATCGAACTAGAGTTATTCAAATAGAGTGAATCGAACAAGAGTTAGTCGAATATTAGTTATTCGAATAGAGTTAATTGAATTAGAGTTAGTCGAATTAGAGTTATTCGAATATTAGTTATTCGAAAGAAGTTATCGAAAATTAGTTATTCGAAGGAAGTTATCGAATATTAGTTATGCGAAAGAAGTTATCGAATATTAGTTTTCGAAAGGAGTTATCGAATATTAGTTATTCGGAAGGAGTTATCGAATATTAGTAATTCGAAATAAGGTATCGAATATTAGCTATTCGAAAGAAGTTATCGAATATTACTTATTCAAAAGAAGTTATCAAATATTAGTTATTTGGAAGGAGTTATCGAATATTAGTTATTCCAAAAGGAGTTAATCAAATATAGTTTATTCAAATAGAGTTAAAGGAGTTAATCGAATATAGTTTATTCAAATAGAGTTAAAGGAGTTAATCGAATATAGTTTATTCAAAAGGACTAAGTTGATAGGAGTTAATTGATTAGAGTTAATCCAATAGAGTTAATCAAATAGAGTTAATAGAATAAAGTTAATCGAATAGAGTTAACCGAATAGTGTTAATGGAATAGAGTTAATCGAATATGGCTATTCGAAGAGAGATTATAGAATATAGTTTATTCGAAGGAAAGAGTTATCGAATAGAGGTTTATTCGAAAGAGAGTTACGTAAGGAAGTTTGTTAAAGATTTAAAGGTGAACGTTGTCTGTTTCGAGGTTAGAAATGTTGTTCAGTTAAGGTCTGAGAGGTAGTTATACCCCAACTTGATTGGCTTCGTTTTTAACTAAGGAATGGTTAAGTTTTGACAGTGAAGATTGGTTAAGTGAATTTAGTTTACGAGTATAATGGTGAGTTGTCATAGCAATGTTTGATTTAAACATCTGTTTAAATCCAATGTTGGAGTTTTGGAAATGTTTTCCAAATAAAAATCAGAAATGTTTTCTAATATAGAAAATAAGAATTGGAAATGTTTTCCAATGTTAATAACGTATATATTCTAAATTTAGAAAATAAGAAATGTTGAATATATGGAAACAGGAATAGGGAAATGAAAAATTGAATGACAAATTAAATTAAAGCAGATCTGTGTTGATTGATGATTTGCTCAGTAAGATTTCCATTTGGAAATACGACCGTTGTTTGTACATATATTTTCCTTTGATAGTTAACTCACCGACTATCGAATTTTTTGACCATTTTTCCGTCGTCAATACGGAGGGACCGGGATCGGATTCATTATCTGAAAACCACTCTGTATGGCGTTAGCGTTGCGATCAAATATGATGAAGATAATTGAAGACGGAGTTATGCAAGGGCTGTCCTGTTTACAGGATAGTGCCTTGAGTTTGTCAACTCCCAGGACAACCTGTATGGAAGAATGTGTGACAGAGTATATTTAATGGATCACGTAAGTTGATCTCTTCAAACATATGTACGTTTGGTGGCAGAGGAATTCGTTTCTCTTAGCTGTATACCCGTGGTATTTTTAGGGAAATCAATTTGTGATTTGGCAGGTATGACGATGTGACATTCAAAGTGAATAATTGTGTGATCTGTCAGAGATAAGCGTGGCCTCTAGCCTCATAACCGGGAAATGACAAAAATCGGGCAGGCAACATGGCTAAGTGGTTGGCTTCCAATTAGGGTGTATTATCACCTATCTAGAGATATTCATTTCATTCTATAATCTATTGTCGATTCTATCCCATTCGGGAAACGGTTGTTGATCCCAACCGTTGGTGATATACATTGGATACACTCAAGCGAAATGAGTGGTCGGTCATGTGTGGCCGGGTTGCAAAATGTTCTTGTTGAACCCAGTGTATTCCTCACTAGATGTACACTATCGGAAGGTGGTTCCATACCTTGTCATAGTTGGTAATCCATTATCCAATAAGTGCTCGCGGTTTTGATTGTTTGCTATATATGTAGAACGTGAGATGAAAGCGTTTCTGCTAGATGATTATTATATTGTGGTTGATAGACACTATTATAATATCAATGAGTTTTGATATAAAGATTATCGTTTTTTCAAAATGATTTGAAAGTTAAATCAAATTTATTTGGATTCTCATAAGGGAAAAACCCATTCCGTTATACGGCGTGGTCTTATGAGATATCATTTAATTGGTCAAACTATTTTAAACTGTTTTACTCACACCAGTCCCATGAATGACCCGGAGTTTGTTTTGTTTTGTTTTCCCTAAACTCTTGGGTGCTCAAATTTGTACAAGCAGTCAAGTTGTCAGGATTTTACAGATATACTTGGAGAGCTTGGAGCAGAAGGCTTTAGGATTATATAGCTATAGTTATTTCCGCTGTGTTGTAAGTATTGTACTATGATAATGTTACTGTATACATATACTAATTTTATTTCAAAGATATGTTATATATTATATGTTGTTCGTTCCACTGTGAGATTCGTGTTACTCTGGTGTTGTATGTTCTTCCTCTTCTTCTATTCTAAGTTTATGTCTTATCTATTCTCACCCTCTGTTTTCTTTCTATTAGTTTTCTGGTTTCCAGTGTAATTTGGGTTGGACTTGTGTTATTTGGTCAGCTCAAATTGTACTGAAATTTTGGGACACTACACTTGGTATCAGAGCTTAAGGTTAAGTTATTACCTTGGCTCTGTGGCGTGACTTGATGGAGATAGGGTTAGAAATACCCTAGATTGAGTTTGAGTGTATATATATGAGCGCGTATTTGTTATTTGATATAAAGTAGTTTTATATTGTGGAGGTTTACTGGTTGAGTTGTTTATAAGTTCTGGTCGATCAGTTTGATCCACCGTATCGGTAGGAGTTTCTAAACACTCGAATACGATGGGTCGACACGATATTTTTGAAAAGACGGTAAATAATTTTACCCAAAGTATATTTTGATATAGAGTAAATATATATATTGGAATTATAATATATTGGATATATTGGTTGTTATTATAATCGTGTAAGATTATAAATTAAATGGTTATGTAAATAACCAATCAGAATTCATATAAGTGTAGTATATGGAATTAGATGGATTAAATCTGAATTAAATCAGAAATGGAATTGAAACAGTGGAAGATTTGGAAAGGGGTTTATAAATGGATTTGGAATTAATATATGAGAATTTTAAAATCTTGGGAAATTTTAAATTGTTTTACAAGCATTGAGAATGATATTTTGAGCTGATTTCAAAATGGAAGTGTTTAGATATGGTTTGAAAGTAATATAGTATTGAACTCACTTCGATAGCTGAAAAATAAATTCTAATGATGATAGCTGCATCACAAGTGTTCATTTTTGAGTTTTAAGTGACGGATTACTACCAAAGATTTTGTTTTTTGAATTGTTTTGAGAAAAGCGAGTTGTTTTGAATTCCGAAAGAGATTGTTTGATTTTTGAGAAAAGCGAAGCTGTTTAAAACTCCCAAAGAGAGATTGATGAATTAAAAGCAAGTTAAATAATACTTGTGAAAGCAAGTTGAAATTAAGGTAAACTCAGCTAAGTGGTAACTGAAATTGAATTGAAATAGAATGGTTGGATTGGGAGATGGGGATTTGGAATTATATTGGACTGGTGAGTTAAGAAATTGAAAAATCGAGAATGGAACCTTTGTTTGAAATGGAATTCGACTTAGTTATAAGCGAATGGTTGGATTTGTAGATAAAAACAAATTGGAATTAGATTGGAATAACATTGGTATATGTAGAATTGGTAACAGATGCAAATGATATAGTGATATGCCAGACAAAAAGGTATAAGTTTATTTTTATATGGGTACGAGATTTTGATGAGCCGATTTGACAAGACGCTTGGCTGTTTGATTTTCTTTTGGATTGGAGAAGGCCCAGAGAGGCGAGTTGTAGTTGTACCGATCGACCAGTACAAAGGAGGTGCTGGCAAAAAATTTCGAAAAGTTAAGGTGTTAGAAAATTTTCTAGATTTTTGAAAATTTTCGTTAGTAGGAATGAATAAATATTTAATTGAAATTAAATTGGTTCAGTTGAAACTGAAGTTAAGAAGTAAACAAATAATTTTTACCTAGTAAATAGGGTTTGTTTTCTACCTTAGCAATTTCGAGGACGAAATTATGTTAAGGGGGGAAGAATGTAATGTCCCGTATATTTACGGTTAAATAATTAATTAATTTAATTATCTAAATAATGGTTTAGAGATTTATATGGTCATTTAATTAAATAACTTTGAATATTTAATTAATATAATAATTAAATAATATATATAATTCTGAAATAATCAGAATTAGTTGAAATGGCAATATGGTGTGAATTGGGCAATTCAAAATATATAATTTAGTTTAGAATTTGAATTAGAATAACAAATATATTATTTAAACGAAGTCTGAACGTAGAATTATAATATAATTAAAATCGAGCACGAAATGGCACAGTAGTTCGCTATTTGGTGATTTGAACTTCAACTGAATATACAGGGTCCGTTTTAAGCTGGATTTCTGTGAAACAAGAAACGTTAGGAGCTGGTGAAGTATATTTTTCTAATGGAAGAGAAAAATCGGGATTTCATTGTGGAGATTTTGAATTATGTCTAAATCAAATTTTCGAAAAGTCGCAATGGAATTCCTTTATAATTTATAACGATTTATTTATATTATAAAAGGATTTTTCAAGATAAATTGAATATCGATTCAACCGGGATTTGAATATCGAGTTATAAATCAAATCGAAGCTATACGATATTCTATGTGAATATATATATGATAATATTTATTTATTAATATTTAATTTAATTATCTTTAAATATATTTAATATTTAAAAAGGTTTATTTAGAGCTTTAAAAATAGCCAGTTTTGCAAACGACCTCCGTTTTCGACGAAACTAATTATGTTGGATCCACAATATTAAATTATTGCTAGATTTCAATTTCCGTGATTTTTGGAGTCCATATGTGGCCGTACGGGATTTTAATGTGAAAAATAGTCGATAATTTGACCTTTAAAAATACGTTATGTGAGAAAACAAAGTCGGAATTCGACGAAACCAGTTTCGTTGGGTCCATAATGTCGGACTGTAGCTGCATGTCCATTTTCGTCGAATTTGGATTTGTTATGTGATCATAGGAATTTTTAGATGTTGAATGGAGATAACGATTCATTAAAATGGAATATTATATCAAGTAAAATAATATAAAAATCTATCTATATATATCCCTAAAATTTTCCCTAACCCTAACTTCAATTTCTCTAGTCAATGTTTTGCGCCGTCGTGGTCTTTCCAAACCAGCAAAACAAACGTGAAGAATCCAAGTTCAAAAATCAAAGAATATCCAAATAAAATCCTAAAATCACTAGACATATATATGGAATCATGATGTCATTCTCTTCAATCCAGTGTCCCTTTTGAGAGGTGCGATTCGCATTTCCGAGCTCGACATTTTCAGGCGTGTAGCTAGGGTTCGATATGGTGCGAAATACATGAAGTTTTAGCTCGTTTTTGACGTTGGATTTGGGTTCGGTATTAGATTTAGCATCTATCTTGAATTTTTGGGAATTTTTCAAATTAAAAGTTGTCGATGTTTTCCTGTTTGTTACTATGACTGGCGGTCGGACGCGACTTGGTTCCTGCGTTCGAGATGGAGGTTGAGGGTATGAGGAGGAGCGACTTTGGAAGAGGAGTTCTCTCCTGGGATTTGATTGGATTTATGTTGAGGAACAAAGGGGCGGTGTGGAGTTGAAGAAGTGGAAATGGCAGGTGGGTTCGCTGGAGCTGTAAACGGGGAAGAAGGAGTGTCTTTTGGGGGCGGGCTTGTATTTGGGTGGGCCAACAAAATTCAAAGTTAAGCCCAAATAGATAAATCAATTTATGTTTGTTCTTAATTTAAATTCTATATTAAATTGTTAACGTGATAACTTCGCCATACGGTATCAGAATTGGACGAAATAAGATCCGTTAGGATCGTATGGATGAGAGCTTCACAATGGAACTGACCGGGAGTGAATCGGAGCTCGATACAATTTATTGCAAAATAAATTGTCCGTCTGAATCAAAAGATGGTTAATCGTTATTTAACGATAATTGTCCAATGTGAGTAAAACTCACCAACTCTATCAGTTATATTTTTATAACGCATTTTTAGAACTGATAAATGATGATTGATTGCTGTGGGCTGACTGTTTGGTTGAACTGCTAATTTATTTGGTTAAAAATATCAATATAGTTATATATATATCGTTAATCAGATATTGATTCTGTTTATCAGAATATTTCATATTGAAATGAAATTGATATGAATTATATTGTGTAACATCTGTGGATGCAAGAAAATAGGTTGGAGGGATCCAACTGGATTCCTCAACATTTATTTTATTGTTTTTCATATATTGTAATATATGATGTGATATATAATCTGTGTTGATTACGTGTGTTGAATGATATCGATCATTGTTATTTGGGTATTTTAAATACCGTAAGAAATACTGGAATGTAGAAAAGGGGATTTTCAAAGTGTATTTTGAAAATGAATTATTTATATAAAATCATTGGATTTAATATATAAAAGGAAAAGGATTTTATAAATGAAAATAATTATAAAATCAAAGGATAATTATAAAAGGAAAATATTTGTGAAACAAATAGGAAAAGAAATATTTATTTAGAAAATAAATAGAGATAAAAGAAATATTTATTTAGAAAATAAATAAAGTTATAAAAAGGAAGTATTTGTAAAACATGTACAAATAGAATTGAAAAGGAAGTATTTGTAAAACATGTACAAATAGATATGAAAAGGAAGTATTTGTAAAACATTTACAAACAGAATTGAAAAGGAAATATTTGTAAAACATTTACAAATAAATTATAAACAGAAATATTTATTTAGAAAATAAATAGAATTATAAAGGAAATATTTATTTCGAAAATAAATAGATTACAAAAGGAAACACTTGAAAAATGAATTGAATTGTATAAAAGGAGAATTTTACACTCTGAAGGTTTAGACCTGTGCTTCGCACACGGGTATAACAGAATATGAATTCAAAGTGAACATTTAAGAGAAATCTGTTTTAACAGATAAAGTAAGAAGATTAATTTATAAATATGGTTTTATAAATTAAATAAAATATTTATCATTGGATAAATAGAATATATAAGTCAGGACTTATATAAAGAAGTAAGAATCGATTTCAACATCGATATTTGAACTAAATATGGATGAAGAGTAAATCAGTTAGAGTTAACCAGTTAGGGTTAATCAGTTAGAGTTAATCAGTTAGAGTTAATCGATTAGAGTTAAATCGAACTAGAGTTATTCAAACAGAGTTGATTGAACAAGAGTTAGTCGAATATTAGTTATTCGAATAGAGTTAATTGAATTAGAGTTAGTCGGATTAGAGTTATTCGAATAGTTATTCGAAAGAAGTTATCGAATATTAGTTATTCGAAAGAAGTTATCGAGTATTAGTTATTTGAAAGAAGTTATCGAATATTAGTTATTCGAAAGGAGTTATAGAATATTAGTTATTCAAAAGGAGTTATCGAATTAGTTATTCGAAAGAAGTTATCGAATATTAGCTATTCGAAAGAAATTATCGAATATTAGTTATTCGAAAGAAGTTATCGAATATTGGTTATTCGGAAGGAGTTGAATATTGGTTATTCGAAAGGAGTTAATCGAATATAGTTTATTCGAATAGAGTTAAAGGAGTTAATCGAATATAGTTTATTCGAATAAAGTTAAAGGAGTTAATCGAATATAGTTTATTCGAATAGAGTTAAAGGAGTTAATCGAATATAGTTTATTCGAATAAAGTTAAAGGAGTTAATCGAATATAGTTTATTCGAATAGAGTTAAAGGAGTTAATCGAATATAGTTTATTCGAAAGGAGTAATTTGATAGGGGTTAATTGATTAGAGTTAATCCAATAGAGTTAATCAAATAGAGTTAATATAATAGAGTTAATCGAATAGAGTTAACCGAATAGTGTTAATGGAGTAGAGTTAATCGAATATGGCTATTCGAAGAGAGATTATCGAATATAGTTTATTCGAAGGAAAGAGTTATCGAATAGAGATTTATTCGAAAGAGAGTTACGTAAGGAAGTTTGTTAAAGGTTTAAAGGTGAACCTTGTCTGTTTCGAAGTTAGAAATGTTGTTCAGTTAAGGTCTGAGAGGTAGTTATACCCCAACTTGATTGGCTTCGTTTTTAACTAAGGAGTAGTTAAGGTTCGATAGTGAAGATTGGTTAAGTGAATTTAGTTAACGAGTATAATGGCGAGTTGGCATAGCGATGTTTGATTTAAACATCTTTTTAAATCCAATGTATGAGTTTTGGAAATGTTTTCCAAATAAGAATCAGAAATGTTTTCTAATATAGAAAATAAGAATTGGAAATGTTTTCCAATGTTAACAACTCATATTTTCTAAATTTAGAAAATAAGAAATGTTGAATATATGGAAACAGGAATAGGGAAATGAAAAATTGAATGACAAATTAAATTAAAGTGGATCAGTGTTGATTGATGATTTGCTCGGTAAGATTTCCATTTGGAAATACGACCGTTGTTTGTACACATGTTTTCCTTTGATAGTTAACTCACCGACTATCGAAGTTTTTGACCATTTTTCCGTCGTCAATACGGAGAGACCGGGATCAGATTCATTATCTGAAAACCACTTTGTATGGCGCTAGCGTTGCGATCAAATATGAAGAAGATAATTGAAGACGAAGTTATGCAAGGGCTGTCCTGTTTACAGGATAGTGCCTTCAGTTCGTCCAGTCCCAAGACAACCTGTATGGAAGAATGTCTGACAGAGTATATTTAATGGATCACGTAAGTTGATCTCTTCAAACGTATGTACGTTTGGTGGCGGAGGAATTCGTTTTTCTTAGCGGTATACCCTGTGGTATTTTTGGGGAAATCAATTTGTGATTTGGCGGTTATAACGATGTGACATTCAAAGTGAATAATTGTGTGGTCTGTCAGAGATAAGCGTGACCTCTAGCCTCACAACCGGGAAATGACAAAAATCGGGCAGGCAGCATAGCTAAGTGGTTGGCTGCCAACTAGGGTGTATAATCACCTATCTAGAGATATTCATTTCATTCTATAATCTATTGTCGATGCTGTCCCATTCGGGAAACGGTTGCTGATCCCAACCGTTGGTGATATATATTCGATACACTTAAGCGAAATGAGTGGTTGGTCATGTGTGGCCGAGTTGCAAGATGTTCTTGTTGAACCTAGTGTCTTCCTCTCTAGAGGTACACTATCGGAAGATGGTTCCATACCTTGTCATAGTTGGTAATCCATTATCCAATAAGTGCTCGCGGTTTTGATTGTATACTATATATGTAGAACGTGAGATGAAAGCGTTTCTGCTAGATGATTAATATATTGTGGTTGATAGACACTATTATAATATCAATGAGTTTTGATATAAAGATTATCGTTTCTTTCAAAATGATTTGAAAGTTAAATCAAATTGATTTGGATTCTCATAAGGGAAAAACCCGTTCCGTTATACGGCGTGGTCTTATGAGATATCGTTTAATTGCTCAAACTGTTTAACTCACACCAGTCCCATGACTGACCCGGAGATTGTTTTGTTTTGTTTTCCCTAAACTCTTGGGTGCTCAAATTTGTACGAACAGTCAAGTAGTCAGGATTTTACAGATATACTTAGAGAGCTTGGAGCAGGAGGCTTCAGGATTATATAACTATAGTTATTTCCGCTGTGTTGTAAGTGTTGTACTCTGATAATGTTACTGTATACATATACTGATTTTATTTCAAAGATATGTTATCTATTATATGTTGTTCGTTCCGCTGTGAGATTCGTGTTACTCTGATGTTGTATGTTCTTCTTCTTCTTCTATTTTAAGTTTCTATCTTATCTATTCTCACACTCTGTTTTCTTTCTATTAGTTTTCTGGTTTCCAGTGTAATTTGGGTTGGACTTGTGTTATTTGGTCAGCCCAAATTGTACCGGAATTTCGGGATACTACATATATGCAGCCGGACCATCCTCCATAAAACCGTTATGTGCTGATAACTCGCCAATTTCCGCCATGCTACACCTGGCTACAACGGTCACGCAACAACCTGATATCGACGCAGGTATCGCTTCCCATGTTGCTGATATTGCAAATGGCTTTATAAGCACGCTAGCTGCTTGTGTAAATGCTCCTAAAGCACCAAATCCCCTACAATGGAAATCACTATTTTTTGTTTTACCTAATGTGGCTGGTGAGTATGTCCCTGTCGATTTCAACATCCCTGAATTTGAATTTGGATCCATTCTGCCCCTGAGTTACACATTGAAGCTGCTGCGTTCTAGAAGGATCAGATTGTGGGTTTCTTTCTTGATTCTAGGATGCCAAATTTCAATTTGTTAAGTCCTTGTAGGATCTCATGGCTCATTCGTGCTTCCTTGAGTTTAACACATGTCAATGGATTATTCTACTTCAAATTCTCCTCTCCTGAGGAAAGCTTGCGAGTCCTAGAGGCGGATCCTTTCATCGCTCGAGGTAAACTTTTCATTATTACCTCTTGGAGTGCGTTGATTGATAGGGTCAGAGAGCAAGTTCTATCCATCCCGGTTTGGGCCGAGTTCACCCGTGTTCCCTCTGTCCTCCAGGCACTCTTAGGTCTTAATTGGTTGGCATGCCATATTGAAAAGCTAAAATGTTTTGACGCCAATACTGTAGGAGGAGGAATCTAACCTTTGCTAAGGCTTTGATTGAGATTAAGCCTGATAAGCCACTGCCTGCTCAGATTAAAGTTTGTATTGATAATCGTGAGTTTTTTTGTGGATGTGAAGTACAAATGGAAGCCGAATATATGTACAACATGTAAGTCCTTTGATCACTTCTCTGATACTTGTCCGTCTGCTACAAATGATCCGCCTCTGGATAAGATTCCCCTTTCTCACCCTCCTGTCAGTATGTGGGTTTCTAAAGTGAAGCAAGTTGTGCCTGACATTGCTTCTTCTGATGATGAGGTTATTGTTGATGCAGCGCCTGTCGTGGACATGATAGCTGAGCCAGAGGATCCTACCTATCAGTTATCTTCTCATGATATTGATCCCGATCCTGATTTCTATTGGGATCCTGAGGACAGAGCCTGGGCTCATGTACCTACTGGTATGCATCATGATTTTGAGTACTATTTCTATACTCTAGTTGGGCCTAGTTATTTCCGCCACCTTTTTTATCAGCCTGTTGAGGATGACTTACAACTTTGGGACGAAGGTGAACTTGGTATCGACAACGCAATTATTATGCAGGATACTTCCTGGGATTGAAGCACCATTTTTTCTTCGGACTCCCTGAATTGTGAATTATGTGGAGGATTTGGTAAGACATGCGTCATATAGCGATTATGACTCCTTTTGCGGGTACTTTATATGAGGAGGATTCTTCTTGAGCTGAACTTTAATGCTGTTGTAATATTTTTTTTATTTTGGTACTACACAGTGACTGGTCACTTCAAACAAGATAGTTGCTCTGCGCATGTGCAGAGCACCTGTTTTCTTTTTATAATAAAAGTGGTACGGCCGCTATAATTCGGCTTGCCTTGAAAAAAAAAAATTCTCATTTTAACATTAAAATAGTAAATACTATTTTTAATAACATTGTCGTGTGCAACGCACATGTTAAACACTATTAAACTCAGAATAGAAAAAGAAAAAAATTAAACGTGGCAAAAGCTAGTTTTTTTAATTCTTTATTCTGCTTTTGGTTAGTAAACAAAGGCATAAACCATACACTCAAAGCATCAGCACTATTTACTTGCAACTAAAGTTACAAATTTTCACATACAGAAGCTTCTCTCACTCAATAAGGCAGTAACTGCATTTAGTTTGGTTAATATAAAAACAATCCAAAATAAATAATTATATTACTTAAAGGTCACAAATGTTACATCTTCAGATATAAAGATTAAGCAACCACAAAATGCAACTATATCTATATCACACCATACCAAGATGACCAAAATATTTATCAGAATTACTACCTATAAGTTCATATTATCCTTTTTTTTTTTTTTTTTTTTTTTTTTTTTTTTTTTTTTTTTTTTTTTTTTTTTTTTTTTGGTCTTGAAACACAAGCCTTGAAAGTTAAGGAAAAAATGCATGTATAACAAACTACTTAATCAGCACTAACTTTGGATTTTGTAGGAAAGCAATCGAGTAAAGAACTATTTGGTGGAGCAGCACTTTCGGAATTTCAAACGTCCTTGTTAAGTCCTCATATAAATTCATCCATTTTTCCTTTTCTCTCAGCAGCCTAGCGCTGGCGGTGCCCCTGACCAAATAGATTATGTAATCTCTACCGAGTCGGGTCAGCTCTGCACCTCTCATCAAGTAACCATACTGCAATTACAAGACCAGTAATGGTGTAAAGATAACATTGAGAAGCAACGTTTTCAAAATGGAATTCGAATTGAGTTTAAAATTTAAATCAAAACGAAATATAAATCGTCAATCGCAGATTCATATAATCCATATTTAAGGTGTACTCACACATTGAAATTGATATCAATGTTTGAACTTTGAACTTCTACATTTAAACTGGAACTCGAACTTCTCTTTGATTAAATTTCTACATTTCTTGCAAAACATTAGAATTTAAATTGTGAGCGTAAATAAACATACGAAAAATATTATTATAAAATTATTGATTTTTCATAATTGGAGTTTTAGCTAGGTTTGAATCGGAATTGTGAATCGAATCGTAAGGGGTGAGATTCGATCCAAAATGAAATTTAAATCGTAGGATTTTAAGATTTTTTGCCAATAATGCTGCGAAGATTCTATTTTATAGAAATTGGGTTTGTAGTTTTTAAACTGAGAAATAACACAAAAGTTCAAATGCAGTTTGGCCATGTAATGACAAGTGAGAACTTACCACTACAACAAAACCTATTGTTGCCAGAGTAACTTGAATCATTTCATCAACGTTTTCAGATGAATCTTCATCATCATTACCATTGAAATTGTCACCGTTTCTTCCTCCGCCACCACCTCCTCCTCTAGGAGGGCCGCCATTGCCACCAGTTTCATGATTCCGCATTTGCTCCTTCAGTACATCATATGGGCTTGTAAATGCCTGAAGCAATTCAATAGCCATTGTCAATAACATCTCTATATTATGTGCATATTTGCTTGAGAAAAATCATTGCTATAATATTGTTAAAAGAAACTACTGCACGATTATTGAAACTGGAAATGCAAGTTTAATGAAAGTTGGATCTGTTTAAATGAAGAAACACCAACGGAATTACCTACCATTTTTTACCAAACATGTCATACGTATGGGCACACTTAACTTTAGAGTCTTCTTGTTGTGTATTTAAACTTCTACACTAACTGAAAATAACTCCAAACAATAAGCCTATTAAGTATTAAATCAGTAACCCAATGCACAATTTTGCATCATAAGGATGTTATACTTTGAGCTATATACATAAGTTCATAAAACTAGATTCAGTGCGTTATATAATGTGTGTGTGTGTGTGTGTGTGTGTGTGTAAGGCCTCAAATTCATGACTGAATACTCCAATTTAAGATAATGTCCAACATAAGTACTCATTGAATTACTGCAAGGATGTAGAATCATATGTAAAACATAAAAGATCGTATTAAATAACATCATTTACCCAGTTATCTCTGTCTGGGGTTCCCGTCGCCAAGCATATTGGATTAAATCTTAGGTACTTCTGCCGACTATACAATAGTCTTGGAATCGCTTTATGATTTTGACCTCTACAGATAGCAGAAACACTTAATCGTGAAGGATACAAGCGAGAGAAGCGAGAAGGGCAAAAAGATGGTCCAACTTCAACACTTTGCATTGAGGTATTAGCATAAACACCACTCATCTTTTCCACGTTCTAGCGAATTCACAAGTCTAGCAAATCCAAATTGTACCTGAGATCACCAAACATCGGTCAGTGCTTAAATTCCTAAAATACACGAGATATAACTATTGACATAACAATCAGAAGAACTATAAAATTTTGAGAAGGTCAAAATGCATGATTCGTCATGCTCATTTAAATCAGAAAATTTACATATTCCACTGATTCATTCTGAATGCCATGTGTTGGTTAATTGTTCTACAAACATAAACCTTCTCAGTAATGCAATGCTACTTTTTCTTATATAACTATCCACTTGAATCCAAAAGTGTATTTAGACCAATAGTTTGTCGTACATCAGCGAATGGGTCAGGATATTTATTTAGAGATAAAACTAAGAGTTGCAAGTAACGTTTGTAATGAGACATCAATGTCTCAGGCCCTGATGATCACCTTTACTGCTCCTTCATTTCAAATTAAGTTTGAGTAAGTAATGTCGCAGAGAAAATTATAACACGATGTTGAAAGCGATGCAAGCATCCTAGTAGAAATTGAAATGAGATTTTATTTTGAAGAACAAACTTTTTAATTTTTTTTAATCTGAAGGACGGTCTTTTCAAAATTTAGTCATAAGAATACCATATAAAAAATGAAATTATACAGTATCATCATATGAAAAGGTTATGCAAAACTGATATCATGTGCATTGTCATTTTCACTAAAAAAATTAGAGCATGTCCTTAAGACTAGAAAAATGATGAATTTTGTCCTGCACACTATTTACCCGCAATTAAAAATAGTTAGGTAATGCAATTTACTTAATTTCACACATTAAATGATTGTTCTCCTTTCAATATATTTGCTTCCAAAATCCTTGAAGACAATTTGGAAGAAATTTTGGTCCAAAACTAATTGCATATACTGCAGATGAATCGATTTCTAAGGATTGTAGATGTTGTCTGCTTCATTTGGTTTCTACAAACTACCATTTTTCATAAAATATCTTTACTCATGTTTCAGCAGTTACAAAAAACTGTACCTGTACCTGATTTTATCAATCATTAATTACTATTTAAATTGCACAGTTGAATTTTATTCAAGCCTTTTGTCATCGATTGCAAATGCAATACACACACAGGAATAGTAACTATTGTCATGATCATGCCATACAAGTACTAATTAAATGAACGCATCATACTCCGTTGTCGACTTTTAACAGCAAAGCACAGGAACAAAACAGTTAATCGAGACGATGAAAATAATCGACCAACATAATTTCCTATGATCATCTTCATATTAACGATTTTACTTCTACATTATGAAATTCCATTATAAATACCGTATCAAATTACAGAAAAACAGAAAAAGAAAGAAAAGGTAAACGGCCACGTGAAAACCAAAAATCTTACATAATCACGAACAAGCAGCATAAATGTGAAAACAGAGGAAAAGACAAGACAAGGAAAGAAACAAAAAGAAATGAAAAGGAAATCCGAAGGAATACCTGACGCTGAAATTTGATGAAGCAGAGGATAGACGAAAGCTGAAAGGATAAGGTTGGTATCCCATTTTAAAGCACCATCTCGGGTTCGGAAGGAATGAATTTTCTAGAATTCGAACCCAGTTGGGTTTCTAATATGGGCCTTTTGAATCAATAATTCTATCCAGGCCCAAAATTTCAAGGGTAATTTGGGCCGGAAGTCAAACAAACGGTTGGAACTAAATAACTCTAAAATCAACCCGGGGCTGGCTATTTGCACCCCATTATTTGCTCTTCACCCCCCGAATAAAATTTTAAAATTTCATTTCCAGATTTGCCCTTTAACAACCGATTAAATAGTTTGTCTAGTGTTGCAAAATGATTAAAAAATAATAATTACAACTATATATATGAGTGATCGATGGTAAATTGCAAACTATAATTAAATTGAAAATCAGCATTGTACATGATCTTTATTAAAAAAAATAGAAATTACAAACATTGATTAAAAAAAATTAAAACAATTATTAAAAATTTAAAAACTTTACAATCAACGATGTGTATTGTTATGCATTTTGAGATCGAGTATGTTAGCTGTAACGGAAATTGCAAAGATCTAAACATTAAATAAATAAATCATTAATATAGATGATTTTGTTCAAATAAATCGACGTTGAAATAATATGTAATAAGGGCATTTTTGGATTAAACGGGGTGGGAAGAGCAAATGATGGGGTGCATATTTTATTTTCAAGTTAGCGGGGGGTGAAGAGTAATTAACGGGGTGTTAATAGATGCACCCAATCAACCCAACCACTTAATCGCACCTCCGAAACTTCTCAAATTTGGGCTTTCTAGGATCTCTCTTTTATAATAGGCTATGTCACCTGAACCAGAGATAAAAATTTGAAATCAAGCATGTACATGATTTCTTTTTATGTGTGTAAACATACACATACAAATGTACGTATGTATGTATACACCGCCCTATAACTACCGTACCATAATTTAAGTATGATTATACCTATATTATATATTCTTTCTATAACTATCTGTTAGAAAGAAGTAGCAAATTGTACTACGAAATCGACAATCACAACAATCAATTCATGACTGTTAAAAAATTTGTGAATACACAATTGTATTATAAAATAGATAGTAACAACAATCAGTGTTACTCGGATATGCAGCGATTGCCACATCAAACTGCGTTTATAACAACGACAGAAAACGCAACCGAACGTGCAATAAAAGGGACGGTACAAAAACCGTAACCAACAAATAAGAAAGAAAATTCTTTCAATTTTGTCCGAGTCCAGAATACAGAGATCTGTTTTCTTGAAATAATATTGTCGTCGTATGCATTGACTAACGTAATTGCAATTTGTTTCTCAACATAAAACGGACCAGCCCCGTAGCGTAGTGCTAGCAAACGAAGCTCTAACGAACTGAACTAGAGTATAGAAACTAGAACAGAGGTGTACTATGACGAAGTAGCAGCAGATTGAGAAGAATAACTAATATGTATTTTGTCTCGTTTTAATCTATGTATTTATAGGCTGGAGGAGGTGCCTATTTGAACATTAATGACCCTTGAAAAGGTTGCAGCCCTTTAACCAAGCGGTGCATGAATGTGCATACGCATTTAAAATGAAACGGTTGTATTCATTCAATTGAACGGACATGCTAGACCAAAAATAACTCATTTCAGCACAACAGACTCAAGCTGCAATCAGAGAGTTATTTAACAACGAGACCCTAAGAGTTCCAAGGCACAGGGCCCAATTTTTGACACTAATATAATATTGTGTCAAGGACCCCCAGAGTCCCAAGGCTCTAGGCCCAATTTTTGACACTAATATAATATTGTGTCATGGACCCCAAGAGTTCCAAGGCACTAAACCCAATTTTTGACACTAATATAATATTGTGTCTTGGCTTAGCCACACTATGTTTACAAGCTCTCTTCTCCTTTATTTATATAAACCTATAGAGAAGTGGGTATTCATATTTCATAATGTGGGGCTTTGGTTTGCTTTTCTCTCTTCTTCCAAAATTCCTCTTTCTCTTACTCATTCATTTCCAACAATCCCCCACATGAATGAGCAGTCGTTCTTAGTTTCACGAATCATTTATCGCATCGGTTAAAGTAACACATGAGCCTTGAACTTTCCTAATGATTACCTATTTGAATCACAGGAGAATTAGTAGACATAGACTGTCCTTGAGCTGTAAGTCTTTTGTGTAATTCCAAAGTAGATAACACAATTTTTTCTTATAATCCTTCGTTCTCAGTATGTGTTCGTTTTTGCCTTGAGCACCTCGCTGGTCTCATAAGTGCTTAGAGAATTTGGCCTCATATTTCTCTTTAAAGCGGCGCCCTCGCACTTACGTAGGTGATTCTGTAAAGGGTATTCTCTAATTTATCAAATACAAACATCAACAAAAGTATTAATACTTATTCTTTTCAAAACATAATGCACTGACTTATCATAGGAATGATTTGTGTATAACAGTGCCATCAAGTTTCTCTTAAACTTCGTTGTCCCTTTGAACCTAGATCTTGGGATCTCCAGTCAACTAGGTGGGGTTTCCATTTTAGAAAAACATTTAATCTATAGGCCTTAGCCTCATTGCCATCGATAAGGTTTGAAATCTCTCTCTCTCTTTCTCTCTCTTGACAAGCCTTTTGTAAGTGAATCCGCTATGTTATCTTTAGATCGAATGTAATCTATTGTGATAACCCCGTTAGAGAGAAGTTGTTTATTATTTTATATCTACGACGAATATGCCTAGATTTACCATTGTATAGTGTACTATTAGCTCTTCCAATAGCTGATTGACTATCACAATGTATACATATTAGAGGCATAGGTTTGCTCCAATTAGGAATGTCTTCCAAGAAGTTTCAAAACCATTCTGCTTCTTCTGCAGTCTTATCTAGTGCAAAAACTCATCGTAGATCTAGCGATACAAGTCTGTTTGGATGGTTTCCATGAAATTGCTCCATTGCTCCATTTCCTAATGTGAACACATATCCACTTGTAGACTTTGTATTATGTGATCTAGTGATCCAATTTGCATCATTGTATCCTTCCATTATTGAAGGGTAGTTTGCATAGTGTAGACCATAGCTCTGCGTATACTTTAGATATCCTAGAATTCTGATATCGCTTTCCAATGATGTTTACCAGATTGCTGGGAAATCTACTTAGTTTGCTTATAGCATATGCGATATCAGGCCTAGTACTATTCATAACATACATGATACTTTCTAGTGTGAGAGAGTATTCTAACTGATAGATAACATCATGTAACGTCCTAGATTTTTCGGTCATTTAAATTCGAATATTTAAATTTGTTTATATATTATATTTGAAATATAAAGGATTTTTAATCGAATTTATTTATTTATATTAAGGGATTTTTATGTAAAAGGAAATATCATTTAAAAACAGAAATTTTAATGTTTCGTTCTGAATCAGATACTGATTGAATTTGAACTGTTATATACAATGATGTTAATTTATTTTCAATAAATTTGACTGTATGAAAAATATATATATATATATATATGTATATATTTATACGTGTTTCATTTGGTACGGCATAATAACCACCATATCAACGACCCCAGAACATTTACAAAACAGTTTCAAATAGAACCTCTATTCCATTGAAACAGATTCAGTATGTGATGTGGACCCAAACATCAATTTATAATTTAAACCTATAAGCCAATTTATTTTCGGGTTTTCTTTTGAAATTACTACAGTACTTAAGAAAGATAATAGGGTAGGCATGATATACTACCTTATGCAATACAAGTTAGAATTTGGGTTCGCCACTTTAAAAGAAATGAATCTGGCACCAAGATATAACACGTACAGGCCACACGTATTAATAGTTAAGCAAGATTAGCTATTATAATAACTATATTTATGCATAATACCCCTACATGCAACGTTAGCAAGAATTTTGGCATACACAAAAGCATGGTTGAACATACATTTATCATGCTCGTACAACAAAATAAACCAAACCCGGATTTTTGGCGAAGCTTGGTTGAACATGTATACTGATATGTATAATATGAAACTAAAAACTAGAACTTAAAATGTATATAAAATGAATGGAGTGGCTAATACAAAGGAGAGTAACACACACACACACACACACACACACACACACACACACATATATATATATATATATATATATATATATATATATATATATATATATATATGCAGTAATCTCATATTCAGAATTAAATGTACAATGCAAAACGTATAGGATTGTCTGCTAATACAAAGTAAATTGCCTGGAAAATATGTACATATACAAAATATATCTACACAGCAAATTGAATAGTGAAGAGAAAATTCTCAAAACAGCAAGAACAGCCTATGAACAAATAGAAATGTACAATGCGCTGAACCCGGATATGCATGTATTGATACACCAATAAATTACTTTCCTTGCCCACCTACATCAGACTGGAAATCAAGGGTGATACTGCATTTGTCCTACTTAAATAATATTGCATTTGTTTTACTCAATTTTTATAGAAGATGATTCCTTATCCAATATTATTCACCACCTTCTTTTATCTTGGGTGTTGCTTCGGATATACTTTGGCAACGACATTTGATTTCTGGGTTGAGTTTTTTCTGAACCATATTGGATTGTTGACTTTGCCAATGTCTGCGGCATTTTTCCCGAGTACCAAACCAGTGAATCCATCTTGATCAAGTGAGATCTGCGAAAGAAAAAGAAGAAAACCCATTAAAAGGGTGATTTCATGACAACTATGAACGGGAAAAAAAAAACTAAAAAGAAAAGATCAATGTTAGAAAGAAAATGAAATGTATGAACTAGGATCATAGGTTCAACAGAAAATGAGATCAGCAAATCCAAGAAGAAAATCATGAACAGTAGAAAGCAAGACAACACATAATTAAAGAAAGCAGTAGGTATGATGCAGCAAATCTGTACAAAATCGAACAACTAATATATACATAAAATCTCATGTGCAGGATCACTGTTTTCATATATTAAAGAATCCAAGCCAGAAATCTTTATGACAATTCAAAGATCTCTGATGAATGTGAATCTCTAACTCAATCAGAACAGCTAATTAGAAATAGCAAAAGAAAATAGTACAATCTATACAGCTAATGTAGCAGCTAAAACAGCTAGGAAAAATGCACACTTGCACAACTAAGAAGGAAAAAAACTGATATGTATATATCAAATCCATACAGAAAATTGAACAGTTAATTCACTGTGCGATGTATTTGAAAATGGTGCATAAAATCTAATCTACAGATTCAAAATCTTGATTGAATTAAAAATTCATAGCCACAGCCTAATCTAATCTACACTGCAAATATATATATATATGCTTATATTCTCAATCGAATTCATGTGCCAAGGTCATTGAAGACTGTTTTTTTTAGATCTGAACACGCAATCTACCATGCACAGATCCTAAGATCTCTGAATTTATTTTAAACTAGTCATAGGCCGACCTAACCTAAGCTGTACAAAACCACAAGGACACTGTTCTTTTCGAACAGATATAACACCATATCTATCAACGAGATCACGCAAGATCAACTACCGTTACCAATACACGAAAATCTGAAAAGGGAAGAAAAGCTAGAGTAGCTGAATCAACCTAGTTAAGCTACTGATAGACAATGTTCCTATCTGAACAAAAACCGCAACTATAAATACGTGTATAAGCAGTAGTGTTCATCAACCCAAACACAGTAAATCAGAGGGAAAAAAACCATTCGAAACCATATGAAATCAAAACAAAGAAGTACGGCAAACAAAAAAAATCAAGTAAATAAAGAAACTTAGCTTTCGATCTGTTCTTGGACCTAGGAGAGACGATCGGGTTATTGAAAGCCTGTAGAGTATGGTGGAGGTGGCACGCTCGTTTCTGGAAGGCGGAAGGAACGGTGAAGCTACGGTAGTCGTTGATGAAGAGGTTGGTTTAGGGATGGCAAATCGTTGGAAGAGAGTAACGAGGAGTGATTGAAGAGGGAGAAGGGATGCTCGGAGGAAGGGGTTTCGACGCCGGCTGTCTCGAAGTTGGCAGGGGGATTAGCGGTTAGGGTTTGGCCATCGGGATCTAATTTTGTGGAGACGGCCGATTGAAATGAAAGAGGATCGGATGCAGGGATTTTTAAGGGGAAACAGGTAATGGGTTTGGGCCGGCTATTGAAAAGGTAAAGCCCAACTTTTAATTCAAAGGAAAATCCATGTTTTTAATTAAATTATTTATAAAATTGTTTATGCGATTTCTCGAACATACGTTATCAGATTCAAGCGCGGTCAGTTGCGTTGGAACCGTGGAGACGAGAACTTCGAGATGGAGCAGGTCTAGTCCGGATCTAAAGTAACTGGAATTTTTAGTCGAATTAAACGTCAGTTTAATTTGACTAAAACAGAATGTTCATCGACAGATTCAAACCAAGGTGAGTTAAACTCACTCAGCTCTTCTCATTTATATTTTATATAAATTGGGTTTTATTTTGCGTGTTCTGATTGCTAGTGGTTGACTTTTGCTAGTTATATATATTTATTGTTGATTCAATAAATGAAATTAAACGGTCGTTTAATTTCAGAAAATACCCATCGTTATGATTTGACCCAAATAAAGTGATTTCCCTCGATTGATCACGTTTATAAACGTGTTTGAAATTGTTTGAATGATCTGTTGATTGATTGATGATCGTTATAGAAATTATCAGTCGAATAAAAAGAAATGATTGGTTATTGTTGATTATTGAAACGTATTTCAATATTTATGCTGATGTTAACCAATGGATGGTACGAGTTGGGTAATTGGCATCACATGGTCTAGAAATCAATCGATTTCTAAAATATGGGTTTTATCGATGGCGAATCGACAATATTAAAGTTATAAATATATTTTATAACTGAAATGGGTTTTTTAAAGAGATTACGTTGGGTCAAGGTTATTTAAGAGAAAATAAATATTAATGATCTATTTATTTAAGGTTTATAAGGAATTATGAAATGGTTTTACAAACCAAATTCTTATAAAAATTGTGAAGCAAATAAGAAGAAATAACTTAGTGATTAAGTACTTGATTAATCACGTCAAAATGAACAGTTAAATAAAGTTATTTAAATTAATTATATTTTAGTTAATTTAAAAAAGGAATTAACTAGAATAGGCTAAAGGAATAGTTGTGGTTTGAATTGACCAAGTGAGTTTTTGAAAAGAAGCTTTGAACAAGTTTATATTTGAACTTGGGGTTTATAATAAAGTAATAAAGGGATGTAAACAAATACGATAGGTTAAATGGAAACGTTACTTAACGTTTGTATTGAATAAAAGGAGATGAAGATGTAAAGGGTTTATATTAAACCTGGAATTTATAAACAAGGATTATAAATTGTTTATAAATGGAATGTGAGTTAAAGCATTGTTTTAAATTGGTAATACTTAATAATGGTATTAAGTTGAATCAGTGGATTCAAAAAGGGGTTTCCCGAAAGAAAAGGAAATCGGAAAAGGTGTTTTGTTTTGAGCTTGGTAAACTAGGTTGGAAATAAGATTGGTAATTCAGTTTGTGAAACGAAGTTAATTGAATAAGTCGAGAGTTAATAAAAGTGATGTTTATTTATCGAATTAAGTGATATTAATTATATTTAAAGATAAGGGGAACTTTAAAGATATTTTAACTGGTGGGATATGTTTTCTTGAATTACAACTCGTATTCATCCGAAGTTAAGAACGTTGTTAATCAAGGTCTGAGAGGTAATTAAAATACGCCAACTTGAACGACTTCGGGGCTATCCAAGGATGATACTAGTTGGTAATGTCAAGAAGGTATGTTAAGATTTCCAAAGTAACGGAAATGATATGAGGTGATATTTTCCCTAGTAACGTGGTTAAAAGGAAATTGGGCGATGAGATGTAGAATGATTTATTCTATATGAATAAGGATTTGATATTTTCCCAAGTGATGGAAACAGAAGAGTTGGCGTAATGTCGAATAGTAGATTGAAATGATTTCTCAGTTATGATAAAGGAAATGTTATAATAAATGATAGAAATTGAATATTAATTATCATTATATCAAAACGAAATGTTTTTGCATATATCAAAGTGATAAGTGAAAGTTTTTCCCCAATATTTGAATATTCAAGTTTAATTAATTTTAATTAAAGAAGCCAAGTGATGCTGGGTACCAGACCAATGAATCTATTTTTGTGATTTCATGGATGTTTACTTGATAGTTAAATAACCGACTATCAAGTCTGACCTTTACGATTGTTGGTATGGAAAGACCGGGATCGAAGGAATATTCGAAAACCATTCCAACCAACAAATACGAAATATATAGAAGAGATCAGACGACGATCGAGATGGAGCACTTGAAGACCATAGATCTTCATTAAGTGGAATAACCACTTACAATCTCTGATTCGACCCGGAGATATACTGGGGTTCTGTCGTGGTTGAATCTGTGGATTTGCAAGGACGATCGCTAATAATCCATGGGGTGATTCCTATATTGGATGCAGTAGGAGAGTACCTTCGGCTCATCTTGTTCCTGGATGACTTGTATGGACGAAGGTCTGACAGAGTATTTCTTAAGGGTCACGTACGTTGATTTTTACAAACGTATCTCTGTTAGTGGCGGAGAGGGGCGCCTCTCTAGCTTAACGTCCAGAATATTTTTGTGGATGTCAATTAGTGATTTGGCGGATCTGACGATGTGGCATTCAAAGTATGTGATGACCAGATGTGTTCTGACCTCAAGCCTCATCAACCAGGAGATGACAAAAATCGGGCAGGCAGCATGGCAATGTGGGTCGCTCCCATTAGGGTGTATAATCACCTATCTAGAGAAAATCCATTTCATTCTTTAATCTATGTCGATGTTGTCCCTTTTCGGGAAACGGTGGTTTGAGTCCAACCGTTGGTGATATACATTCGATACA
The DNA here is from genome assembly GCA_030737875.1 of Allium sativum. Taxonomy (NCBI): domain Eukaryota; kingdom Viridiplantae; phylum Streptophyta; class Magnoliopsida; order Asparagales; family Amaryllidaceae; genus Allium; species Allium sativum. Next base: position 502,710,532 of record CM060918.1, read on the forward strand.
CTCAAGTGATATGAGTGGTCGGTCATGTGAGCGTCGGGTTGCAAGGCGTTCTTGTTGAACCCAGTGTATTCGCCTCTAGAGATACACGATCGGCATGTGGTCCCATACCTTGTCACAGTTGGAATCCAATCCCCAATAAGTGCCCACGGTTTTGATTTGTATACTATATATGTGGAGCGTGAGATGCAAGCGTTCCACTAGATTGATATTTACTTGTATTTAGACACTATTATAATATCAGCAAAGATATTGATTTCGAAAACTGTTTGGGTTATCGTAAGGTAAAAACCGTCTGTATTTATGTATGGGATTTGGTCTTACGATTATCGCTTTCTTTCAAAAGGATTTTAACTTTGAGATCAAGTTGTGTGATACCTTAATACTGTGCGAGTTTTTCTCACTCTGGTTTACCAGACTGCCCCGGTGTTTTGTAAATGCTCGGGTTAGCCCGGGGTGTACAGGTTCAGGTTATCAGGTACCTTGAAGTCCAGTGACAAGCTGAAGGTGTTCAGATATGATTACTATTCCGCTGTGTGATTATATATGAGGATAGATTATTATAACTGTCCAGAAATGTTGTTGTACTCTGATATTGTAAGTATTTTTCAAAACTCTCGATAAAGATTTATTTCTGTATTATATTTCGTTCTGCTGCGATATGAGACTTTGTGTTGTATTGGTTCTTCTTCTTCTTCTTCTTCTTCTATTCCAACTTTCTTTCTTATCTCACCCTCTAATTTCTTTCTATAAACGTTCCAGTGTTTTCGTTGTTGGAAGGTCGACATGAGTATGGTAAAGGTATTTATGTCGATTTTCGGGGCCGAAAATCTGCTGGGTCGTTACACATCACCAGCGTTTTTTTACCCAATTTTGGTTCACATCCACTGGCAATTTTGCAATAGTTACATTATATTTCTTGAAATTTTCAAGTATTTTGGTGATGTAATGCGATTGGGATAATGCATATCCCTGTGGTGTTCTCAGAATTCTTACACCCAATATCACATCAGCCAGTCATAGGTCTTTCATATCAAATCTAGAGGATAATATATTCTTTGTAGATGTTATTATGGCCTTATTATTACCTAGGTTCAGTAGGTCATCAACATAGAGACAAACAATGACATATCCAATATGTGTGTGTTTTACGTACACGCACTTATCTGATTTATTTATCGTGAATCCATTTGATAACATAGTTTTATCAAACTTCTCATGCCATTGTTTTGGAGCTTGCTTAAGGCCATAAAGTGATTTTACTAGTTTGCAAACTTTATTCCCATTTTCTGAGCTCAGAAATCCTTCAGGTTGTATCATATAAATTTCTTCCTCTAGTTCACCATTCAAGAATGCAGTTTTAAACATCTATTTGATGTACTTCTAAGTCATGCATGGATGCAATTGCAATAAGCATTCTAATTGACGTTATCCTCGTCACTGGTGAATATGTATCAAAATAGTCCAGGTCTTCTTTCTATCTAAATCCTTGGACTACCAGACAATCTTTGTACTTGTCTATTGAACCATCAGGTTTCAATTTCTTTTTAAGTATTCATTTATTACCTAAGGTCTTACATCCTTGAGGCAAATCAACTAATTCCATGTATAATTGGATATAATGGATTCAATCTCATTGTTAATTGCCACTTTCCAATAAGGGGCATCGTTGGAGGACATTACTTGTTCATATGTCAATGGATCATCTTCTAACATAAAGATATAGAAGTTCGGTCCAAAAGTTTTTAACGTCCTTGACCTTTTACTTTTTTTGGTTCCTCCACTTACTGCTCAGCACTACTTTGCTGAGTGTTATTTTGTTCAGCATCCTCAAGAGAATTAGGAACTTCATCTTCCCTTGGTCTCTTAGGTGTATGATTTTCAGTACCATGTTTCAAGGGGAATATATGTTTGAAAAACCTAGTATTTCTCAACTCAATGATGGTATTTTCATGAATATCATCAATTTCAAATTTATGTACCAAAAATTGATATGCGGCACTATTTTGTGCATATCCAATGAATACACAATCAACTTTTTTTAATCCAATTTTGACCTTCTTTGGTTTTGGTACCTCTACTTTGGCAAGTCACCCCCACACTTTTAGGTATTTGTAGGATAGTGGTCTATTTTCCTAAAGTTCATGAGGAGATTTGGATGTTTTCTTTCGAGGTATTTAATTTAAAATATGGTTTGCCGAAAGAATGACTTCTCCCCAAAAGTAATTTGGTAAGCCAGAACTTAACAATAATGAATTCATCGTTTCTTTAAGATTTCTATTTTTTTCGTTCGGCTATACCGTTGGATTGAGATGAAATGGTGCTGTAGTTTGGTGTATAATACCATGTTTAAAGCAAAATTCTTCAAAAAGGAATTCATATTCTCCTCCCCCATCACTTCTAAAAGCTTTGAATTTCTTGTTGAGTTGATTCTCAACTTCTGCTTTGTATTGTTTAAACACATCAAATGCTTCATCCTTGCTTCTAAGGAGAAACATATAACTGTAACTAGTACAGTCACCAATAAAGATAATAAAATACTTTTTTCCACCTCTAGTTCGACACATTTTCAAATCACATACATCTATATGTATTATATCTAGAGGTTCAGTTTCTCGTTCAACATGATGAAACGAGGTTATTGTCAATTTTGCTTCTGCACAAATTTGATATTTATAATTGGTGTCTAAGTTACATTTAGGTATAAATTCTAGATTAATCAATTTCCGCAATGTATCAAAGGTTGCACGCCCTAATCTACAATGCCACATGTTGGAAGAGTCAACAATATGAATAGAAGATTCACTTTTATTCATATCAGTATGTGGTACAATAGTGGTTACATTTTCTTTAAACGAACCATTGCACACATATCCTCTTCCTACATATGCTCCGTTCTCATCTTAAAGGATTAATTTGAATCCATGTTTGTTGAGCAATATCCTAAAATCAGGTTCTTACGAATTTCTGGAACATAAAGAACGTCATTTAAAGTTAGTTCTTTTCCAGAAGTTAGTTTCAACATAACTTTTTGTTGCCTTCGATCTTTGATGCAGATGAATTGCCTATGAAAAGTTGTTTATCATCGGTTGCAGTTTCATAGGTTGTATACATACACTTATTAGCACACATGTGATGAGTGACTCCTGTGTCTACAAAACATTCTTTAGACAAGGTAGCATTATGATATTACTACACATAAATCCATATCAGCAATGCCTTTTTGAAATTTCAACCAAATTTGCTTTTGATCTTTTAAGAACATTTTTAGTCAGAAATTTGGCGAGTCTCAATGTTGTTAGATAAAGCAACATTTTCTGTTGTCAATTCTTAAAATTAATACCGTTGAAATTCTCTGTCTTTCTCCATGAGACAGAGCCATTGTTGGAAACACTTGCACAAGCAGAGCATTGGTCAACGTCTGTGTCGATGCAAAATTATTGTTGCTATTTTGCGATATTATTGTAGTAGTCTGTAGCAATCAATACTGTTTCAAGATTGTTAGAAAGAAGTAGCAAATCGTACTATGAAATCGACAATCACAACAATCAACTCATGATTGTTAAAATTTTGTGAATACACAATTGTATTACAAAATGGATAGTAACAACAATCAGTGTTACTCAGATATGCAGCGATTGCCACGTCAAACTGCATTTATAACAACGATAGAAAGCGCAACCGAACGTGAAATAAAATGGACGGTACAACAAAAACCGTAACCAACAAATAAGAAAGGAGATCCTTTAAATTTTGTCCGAGTCCAGAATACAGAGATCTGTTTTCTTGAAACAATATTATCGTCGTATGCACTGACTAATGTAATTGCAATTTGTTTCCCAAGATAAAACGGACTAGCCCCGTAGTGTAGTGCTAGCAAACGAAGCTCTAACGAACTGAAGTAGAGTATAGAAACTAGAACAAAGGTGTACTCTGAAGAAGAAGCAGCAGATTGAGAAGAATAACTAATGTGTATTCTGTCTCGTTTTAGACCATGTATTTATAGGCTGGAGGGGGTACTTATCTGAACATTAATGACCCTTGAAAAGGTTGCGACCCTTTAACCAACCGGTGCATGAATGTGCATACGCATTTAAAATGAAACGGTTGTATCCATTCAATTGAACGGACATGCTAAATAAAAAATGATCAAAAATAACTCGTTTCAGTGCAACAAGCCCAAGCTGCAATCAGCCACTTATTTAATCACGAGACCCAAGAGTCCCAAGACACAAGGCCGAATTTTTGACACTAATATAATATTGTGTCATGGACCCTAAGAGTCCCAAGGCACTAGGTCCAATTTTTGACACTAATATAATATTGTGTCATGGACCCTAACACTGCAACAGATTTACCTTTTAATAGCACGTGAAAAACGCTATAATAGGTTACCATAGCATTAGTGACGACGCTATATAACGACATGCAATAATAGACCTGTTATATCTTATAGCTCAAATCAAAACGCTATAGTATTGTACATTTTATAGCGCATGTTCACCAGCATAAAATGCTTTACATAGCGTTCAGACCTTGCTATTATATTTGCTTACTAAAGTCTCAGCTTATTTTTTTATAACGTTATCAATAATTTCATAGTATATATTCATTGCTATGAAAAATGTTTTCCGTTTTGTTTTAAAAAAAATCCGCTATTATTGAATTTCTCGTTGATATATAGCGTTCAAACCTTGTTATGTTAAATACTCGCTTTTTTTTATAGCAGTTAACACTGTTTTCATAGCTCATATTCAATGATATGAAAAGTTTTCCACACGATTTATGTTTTATATAGCATTTCACATTTTTATTCCATAAGAGGAGTTTTCCGCTATGAATATTTGTAGTATGTATAGTGTTTTCGTAGCACACATTCAATGATATGAAAAGAATTTCCACACTATTTAAATTTTTACATAGCATATCACCTTTTATTTCCATAAGTGCAATTTTCCACTATTAATATTTTTACTATATAGCACATATTTCAACTATGAGCTTTATGCAAATCTTTTTTAAATTTGTGCACAGTTCAAACAATTAAGTAGTAAATTCACAAAACAAAATAGTCAATAGCAAAAATACTAATACCAAAAGCATATTTGATTTCAATTACAAAGTCATAGTTAATAAATCTATTAGTAAATATAGAAATAACTCAACATACATATTATTCAAACATTGTTTCAAAACAAGATTACATGAAAAATCACTTAGTCTTCAGCTTGTAAGCTCGTCCAACTTCTAAAACCTGCAAAGCAGTAAAATGTGAATTATATCAACAAATACCACATTTTATTCTTCTTCCAGAGCCTTTTATATGACTATAATTAATATTGGGTACATCTTAAAACAGAGGCATTTTATTTTAAATACAGTTGCTAACTAGGAGGCATCAAGGTATCAAACCATCATAAGTTCGATAAAACTTGACGACAGGCTATCATGTATAGAAGTGAAATGAAACCAGTGTTAAAAAAGGCTAGAGTAAAGCATGTTTAAAGTGCTAAAGCCATCACACGTTGAAGGAGTAACTTACTTCACCATTAGCTTACCTCAACAGCAATCTCTTTTCCATCTTTAAGTTTTCCATAATATGTAAATCAACAACTTCAATCATATAATCAACTACCTGCTTTAAGTATATTATGGAAAATGAGTCGTGAATAGTTGGATAAAAAAAATCATGCTAAAGATAAACTGAGCGACTTACTAATTTTGTGGCAGAAACAAATCTGATCCCAAAGACGTTAAAACCAAAGATTATGTCTCGGTCTGATCTCAAATCTGATCAAAACTTTCAGTTGCATACTTACTTTCAGTTATACATAAGAATGAAAAAACTAATAGGAAGAGTTGCATACCTTCGGTAAAAATTACCCACATCAAACTTAGCCCATTAATCATCGTCCACCTTTTTACTTTCTACATATACTTCATTTTATTAGATCAATCTATAATACATTTGATTCCTTTTAGTAAAAATACTGATCCAATTAAGCAACCTTATAATGTAATCGACAGTATAATAAATAAATCATTAGAAAAATGCAAAACAATGAAACTCATGCATGGAATTCAAAATTAGAAAAATAATGAGAAACTGCAGAAATTTGATAACTCAAATGGTCATAAATTTATAGTGGAGAGGTTTTACCTGTGAGCTAGCGGATAAGAAGTAGGCAATCTGTAACCTTATAAGTACTCTACCCGTCATATAAACTATTTTTCCACTGTAATCCAAGTAGGCAATCTATCGTGTAAGTAAGAACTGTAAATATCCGTCATGTAAGATGTTCCCATCGACCAGAAAAATATGTACATGGAAAACAACAAAGGACCATAAAGATGAGCATGTAATATATACCTACTTCTGCTTACATGTAACTCATCAAATCGTCTCTAAAAGATCACATATTGTATAATCAACTCTTTCATCCAGTTCTACATGTCTTCCTGCATATAAATGTAAAGAAGCTGTCACTGACCGATAATTCAATTTTAAACATAAAAATAGTCCAATATACATATTAGTGGCACCCTTATCAGCAAAGGAAGTGCTTAACAACCATCGGATACTCCAAATTATTTTCAGATAAAAAATTAATGAGCAATTTAGATGGAATGTACATAACTACATATAATTACATTGGATCACTGTGACATTGCACCACCGAAGAGACCAACCATCACCACCTTTCTACAAACGCATCAACGCACAAAGCATCACTCGCAGCCTGCCTCAGACATAGTGACCTGACCGCAGCACTACCTTCCTACTGAGTTCAGAACCCATCATCTACAACAAAACTCCATGTCCAAATTGCCTACAACCTTCGACAACTCACCCACTGCCACCCCGTGCACAGCCAACCCAATTTTAAACACCTGTCATAACTATTCACTGCCCAGCGGCCTCTATAATCACCACTGCCTACTATCAACTTTCCACTTCCTGCGACTTGCCTGAACCACTACCATTGCCCGAATAACCTTCAGAAAATCACCCAAAACTGCCTATTCGTCTGGTTCCGATTGCCTATGAAAATATTCCTGAGCATCACCGCTCCTCCTCGAAACCTATCCTTCATCACCACTCTCCGACAATCAGCGACAACAGCACTCAAAATTCAACACCACAGTCCAAAACTATTGCATATACTGACAACAACCTCAGTGCCTCCATACCATCAACGGCAACCATCGAAATCACTTCAAAAACCAAAAACCTCCACTTCATCAGCAATCCAACTAATACCTAGAGCCAACTTAGGTACTCTAAAATATCCAAACATCTCGAAGTCACTACTATAATACTACATAGTTAAAAAAAAATCATAATCGAATCTCATTTCACTCTAAAAACACAAAAATCCTACTCCAGTTTGTTTGTTCTCAAAACTTAAATGCTCTGAAATGCAGACTCAAAATTTAAACCATGCAGGAGGATGTTTTGAGGTACATAGAGATCGATGCACTGCAAATGAAGAACAAGCATACACTTCATCTATATATGTATGTGTGTATATGAGGAAATGTATACATGCATTTATGTAAATTTTGTATTTACACAAGCAACTAAAATATGTACAACTTTATACACCAATGTGTGTGTACATATTCATATATGTATATGAAGAACAAGCATACACTTCATCTATATATGTATGTGTGTATATGAGGAAATGTATATATGCATTTATGTAAATTTTGTATTTACACAAGCAACTAAAATATGTACAACTTTATACACCAATGTGTGTATACATATTCATACATGTATATTGAGGACGGGTATATATCTACGAAGGTACACAAGTAACTATAATACTTAAAAACTGTATATGCCACTGTAATTATCTAAATAGTCAAAAGTCAATGGAGTGGACATCCCCAATTGTTTTATGTCCCTCCAGCTCTTAGTAAACCAACATTTGTAAGAAAAATGGTTTACAATTTTTAAACAATCTCGGGAACACAAAGATTTTATGTTGAACTGTGAAAGGTTGTTGTCAAAAATAGAAAGGATTGATATCAAGTATAGTGAATGCATTGTTACACTAATAGTAGTAAAATAATTAAACTCAAGAAACAATTTACTGATCTCAATTATGACATGTTTTATGTATTTTTCTTTCCCAAAAATAACTGAATTTTTTTTATAAATTTATTAAGGTTAGCCTTAATTTTTTCAATGGTAATTTTTGCACAATTACTGATCTCAATCACTTGTTTGCACAATTTTTATAAATTTATTAAGATTAGCCTTAGTTTGTTCAATGGTAATTTTTATTTAATAAATTTTATTGTTAGGCTAAGATAAAGTAACTGAACACAATACTTGAGTAGTATGTGTGATCTAATCATGCTAATTTGTGAAATCTAGTGTTTATTGTGTTTCAAATATATGTCATAGCTGTTTCTACGAAGGCTGAAGTTGAAATTATTTGTTTAATTAGAAATAGCTTTTCTTGTGTTCTATTGGAAAAGAATTAATTAGCGGGAAGAGAAAAAGTAAAGAATAAGAGTGAAAACAAAGTGATAGTATAGTCCCTTTCTGGAAGCATGTAATGTGTTCTATTTTTTATTTTAGTTAAGTGACAATAAGTAATTTCAGAATTATTTATTTACCTTATCCAAAAGTGTAACCTAGATCAAAATGTACAAAGAGTACAAACTTCTAGGATATTGTTTACCACAGCATTGAAGTTCCAGCAGAACCAAATAAATATAACAATAAACACATATTAATGGAAGAATAAGGGTAAAACAGTAGTACTTAAGAAACGATGTGTAGAATAAGCTAAAAATCTTCATGAACATTAACTCCACATCATGGGAAAAAGGCAATACCTGAAAACTGAATAATAAAGGTCAAGTGATACTTTTGCCTAAATGTATATATAAGTAGGTACAGGCTAATGTAACTAGTGTGAAGAATAAAAAAAGTTTATTTTCAATGGGTAAGTGATACTTCTGCCTAAATGTTATGGAAAATTTACCATGAAATGAGACTTGAATTGTGTAGCGCAACAACCAGATCTCATGGGGACCTTGTGTGGCCTATGAAATAACAAATGAGCTATCAATCTATCTATTGGGTTGGTTGTGGTTTCACTATCCATATATTCTGCTGACCTGTAAATATAAATAAAGATCAAACAGATATAACTGTAGGCACTAATTCTGATAGATCAAGTAAAGTTCAAAAAATAAAAGGGACACGTTTAAACTAATAATATAGAAGGATTAAGCCTAATATCTCAATCGGCTGAAGTGCAACAAACCTCTTTGATCTTTTGAAACCCTGATCTCTATTTTGATTGATTGCTCCCTCGCTGTAATTTTGTGTAGCAAAACCATGCCTTTGGTTAGCATTTCGAGCCAGGCGATGCAAACTGTCTCTTATGCATATTTTTGTTGTAACATCCAACTGAAACTGACATGTAAAAACAAATATACTACATTCAGCTTATGTTTCCAACAGACGGATTAAAAAAGAGGCAAGAATAAATGTTACTATAAGTTTATAGACCGACTCCTCTGAATACGACACTAGTAATTTTGATATTTAGTTGCCCTTTTTGTTTTTCAAAGATATGAAAGGATCATGTATATCTATTCTACAAATTATCTTGAGTTATTATAGAAGAATTTATCTTCATTTTACTCAGTGTTATCTATAAATAAAAAACATTATTAACAACAGATTTTTCTTATTTATAACTGGACTTTTGAAAGTTAAAACATTTAGATCACATCTTACAAGCTGGAAGTAAAATTATGATGCTCTAACATGCATATTGAATTGCCTATGCAGTCAACAGATTATGGCCAAATCATCATAGATAATATATCTACTAAACTTTTATATATGACATAATTACCGTTCAACCATTCACCTATCATCTAACTGAATGCTTATGTACCAAACATTCATTGATCAAAGTTTTGTTTGTATACAACAATATATAACACTTAAGTACAAGCCTAAAGAGAATAAAGCATACCTGATGCATTGCATTGTGAAGCTAGATAAAGCTAGTAACCTTTTCAGTGGCGTCTGCATCCTCCATCTGAGTGTTATTTCCAACCTCAACTGGACCTCTGTTTACATCAGGTTGGTTTTGAGTATTCTCATTTGATACAAACCTCTAACACTATGTTTAGTGTGCTGATTCAGTTGCGCATTCCCCAAAGCTAGCCATGACATCTGTAATGAATGAGTGAGGTGAGAAACACAAAAATGATAGTAACACTATGTTTTGAGTATTAATAATGCAGTATTTTAATCAAGAAATAAATCATAATCAAACAACTGGATATATTGCTTTTCGCAGTGTATATACTTTAGGTTCACTCTCATGATTACACTATCTATTATTGTGAACCACAATGAAACCATTAATGCCAAACTTAGAAGAGTACTAATGAAGTCTTCCCCTGTAAAAATAATTTAATTATAATTTGTGGCAATGTTCCATATTAGTACATCACTTCTATTCTCGTAGATTGCTCTTTTTTTACATTGGAGAACAAGTTCACAAATGATAAGGAATCTATCTTATCTTACTTTTATTTTAATTCGGTCCAAGTTTACATTTGCACCGTCGGTAGTAGTTTTACTATACTCTATTTTTAAAGATCATTGCAATTTCTCTCTACTTTAAACCTTCCCTTATTGTCCTCCCGCTGTCAATTAGTTTCTCCCATATTTTGTGCAAGTGCTCTGGTGACTATCAGGTTGAACTCCAGCGTTAATAATTATGGTTCTTCCATCACGTTGTTGACAATTACAAATAGACTTTCCCTTTTTTTTTATGTCCAGAATTTTCATTACCAATAAGAAAAGAAAATTACAAAACAAAACATTATCGGTCAAGTTGCAGGTGTTATTCTACAGCTTCCAAATCCCATGGCATGAACTATACAGAAACAATTAATGAATTTATATTTATAACATTTACCGATCCTATAATCTCCAATATATAAAGCAATTTTCATTATAAAATTTCTAACTATATTAAAATATCTATTTCCATATCGGTTGTTGAAATATCCGCGATAAAATATTTCTTCATTTATCACTTTCTAACAGAAGCAATTCATTTGTTTCCATTTTGAATAATGTGAGTCGAAATTTAAACATAAAACTTAGTTATATACATATTTGACCTTAATAAAATCATTATCCATGTCATGTAGTTTTAACTTTTGATTTTCTATAACTATTTATGCAGTATTGGGCATAGCAATGTAAGATGGTAAGAAACATATACGAAATAAGTTATATGATCCTCCCAGACCATTAACAATAAGATTTAGCCAAGATACAATCCGTAGAAGCATAAGTGGAAAGAATAATAAAAACAGTCCTTATCAATGGATAAACAGAAAAGGTATAGATTACAAAATAGCTTCCTGGTGATTGAGGGTGATAATGAATGCAACATGAATTTGAAGATATCATGCTTCCTACGTTAATTATTAGAGTGAATACAGGGAGAAAGTAAATTTGATCATGCATTTCCAGTGAAAAATGCATTATATAGCAATTTTGAAATTCATGTAGTAGTAAACAGTTCGCTGAAATTGTAAACAATATGTGTGTGTATAATAGAAAATAATCGCGTCATTGCTTTGTGCCATTTCCAATCACACACATTAATGCAGCATTAATGAGATCTGTATAGGAGAAATCATTCATCAACAAACGTCATTTGCTAAAGTGGTAATAATTCGGCACATATTTTCCAATAAAATTTTTAGTAGTTTGTCGAAAAAAAACAGAGAGTTTAACATATGCATTTATGGTACATAATCTATTTAGACAGGAAAGTTCAAAAAATGAAAGGGTAAAATTAAATAAGCACAGTGTATATTAGATAACCACAATGCTGCATATTCCAAATACCAACCTGTATTTGTGCTCATGGGGAGTTTAGTTTGAATGCAATGCACTGAAGATTATGTACTGGTAAATTAAAATAATATTGTTGTATTTATTCATTAATTATGATCGGCAAATATTTGGTATGCAGAAATCCACTATCCAGCCAAAAGTTGAAAGTTACTGCTAGATTTAGTATCAGGGATTTGTGGCAATTACTGAGATATGTAACAAAGGAAAGATAAATGTGTGTGTATGTTTAACTTTTTGCAACATAACTTCATGGAAAGATCAAAGTAATACTAAAGATATCAAATGGGTAGATACGTATAATATCATTGATAGTTAAATTAGGAAAAATATATAAATGATATTTTGGATATAAAAATGAGTGATGTAATGAATATATCTTAAACAAATGTAATTAATATGTCTTAAACAAAGGAAGCTAAATCGCCTTCCAGTTTGGTAATTTCACTAACCAAGTTACCAATTACCATAATCAACTACAAAATAATTCATGCATAGCAATGCCTCCGTTAAATACGTCTAGTTAGGAATATGACTAATAATTCAAAATCCATGACCAAGTTACCATAACTAAATACAACCAATCTGATAATTTCACCAATCAAGGTACCATGATCAAGGTTTCATATATGAAAATTTAGAATTTAGAACCTAGAAATTGTTTTAATGGGAAGGAATACAAACAGAATCAGAACATTTGAATAATACCTTAAATAAGCATCATAAAAATCAATATTTCAAACTTGAAATAAGCAGAAATGGAAAAACATTTTATACACACACACTTGGTTTTAATTTGGCAGCCTTTGTTTTATTTTCGCGTGCTTTGCTTTTTCACTCCCGCGTTTCTAACGTGTGGGTCTAACGTAGTGGAATAAGTTCGTAAATAACAAAATGTATAAGTTAATTTTACTTTATTTTATATAGCACAATTTACTTGCTATTTTTTAAAAATAATTTAATTATAGCACATTGGAGTAGAGTAACAACAGTCACAACAATCCAAAAATATTTGAATTATGGAAGTTATAAAGTTGAAAGACTTGCTTGTTTTTTAATCGTTTTTCATTGTGAAATTGACCTTATTAGGGTAATATTATGTTTCATTTGATGTTAATACAACCTGAACATATACATATTATATATAATAGAGCAGACACTTAAATAGCTAGCACATGATGTATTTAGGCATTAATTTTGTTATTAATTAGAGTATAATGAAGTAGACACAAAAAACTAGCACATAAAACACAAATTTATAAAGAGATTTCTAAGCAGATAATACATAAATAATATATGGCTAATTCATCTTTACTCATTAGAAAAAACCATATGTGCACTTTATATGCTTTTAATGTCTTTTATTTAATAACCTATAAGGTGTATCATTGCATAAATATGAAAATAATGAACATATAAAAAATAGTGCCCTATTTCTATAATATGAACATCAAAAATCTTATTTCCAGAATCATAAATATGTGGTTTTACTTTAATTTAAACATCCTACAAATAACATGCTCAAGGAAAAATGTTCTGGTCAAACACCCATTTGTTTAGAATACACATATAATCTGTTCTGTTGAGCTTGAATATAAAAAAACCGAATCTTTAATAACATACGTAAGAAAGATCTTAACAACAAAATTAAAATCTTGCCAAATTGAAAGAAATATCCATGTAATCCATGTATGTACTCTGTCATTCCAAACCAGAAAACAAATTAACACTTCTAGCTCTGAACTCCTTATCATATTTGCCTACTTGCATGCTTTTTTTTTAATCAACAAGTTTACGAAGTACAACAAAATAACAATCCAAAAAGTGTTGTGGATAGGAATAGCTCCTAAAAAATTTACCACACGAGATACACAGCAGTTCCTAATTAGCCCTTGTTCTGTACCAAACCCTACAAAAATAGGTTTTGCTATCTAATCGTCCTGGAAAAACATCATGTCATTTCACTGCAGCTTAAGCTAAAATGAATACTATACACATGCCTATATACTCATGGAACATACACCCTTAAGCACAATGAAGCAGTAAATTAAAATAACCCACCACTTAGATTTGCAGCTCTCTCATGTAGAGGGCCATGATTCCTTGTCTGTTTCTTTGCGGAAGAGGGCATAAACTTCTCTTCGAAGAACATCCACACCAACTACGTATTAACAGTTCATTATTCTCTAACGATATCAATTTTAGGTCTAATTTATATGGATAGTTCAATAGATTATCGCTGATACCTTAGATTACACAACAAACAAAAACAATCACTTAATTAACCATAATCTGAATGAGTAATTAAATTACTGAACAGCTCCACTATTGATTTGGACGGATCTGACATGAATCGGAGACGGCGGCGAGTTTTTTTCATGGTCGATGTTGCTGGAGTACTGAAAATCGATCACAGAAATGAACATAGGTTAAGAAATTAATTTGTAATAAAATCAAAAATATTACCTATTTTAGATGATTAGGACTAGTCTACGACAATCCACCAAATCGACGATGGTCCACTTGGATTCTGAAGTGAATTGATCGATTTGCTAGTGTGTTGAATTGACGATGGTGGAATGTTGGAGTGAATTCGATTTACTGGTTTTCCTGGAGGTTGTTGAGTGAACTGAAGAAATTAGGGATTCACGAGATTTTGGGTGAAGCGATGACTAAATTTTTATTTTCGCGGCTTTGGTTTTCACTTTTATCTTTCGTTGCCGCCTTCTCGACACGCAGTACTAACATAGCGGAAGGAATATACAAATAGCACAATTTAAACCTTATTTATTTTATTTAGTTTATATAGCACAATTTAGTTGTTATTTTCTTTTCTTTGATTATTTTGTTATAGCTCTTTAATATAAAGCTATGACACAATGCAATATATATCATATTTCCTTGTCGTGTAAGAGTCCCAATGCACTAAACCCAGTTTTTGACACTAATATAATATTGTGTCTTGACTTAGCCACACTATGTTTATAAGCTCTCTTCTCCTTTATTTATATAAGCCTGTAGAGAAGTGGGTATTCATATTTCATAATGCGGGACTTTGGTTTGCTTTCCTCTCTTCATCCAAAATTCCTCGTTCTCTTGCTTATTCATTTCCAACACTATCATATCATACTTTCTCTGCATAACATTATTGGTAAGAACTATAAACATAATTCCATACTTTATGTATATGTGCCTATCAGCTATTAAGCAAGTGATATATCTATCTTTATGATTTGACCGTTGGAAATGGCTGAGTCGCGTAGTTTGTTGCCTTCTTCAAGATGATCTTCAACTTAATCCCAAGGTGCAAGGGTAGATATCAGTCACTCCATCTGTATATAAAGCAGCCTCTACAATTTGGTTGATTTGAAGTTTGTAGGATGCTAAATCACTCTGAATTTAGTGCTCTATGGTTTAATTGCTTGGAAGAATTCCATAGAGAAAGAAATGATAGAAGAAGATAGAAAATTTTCTGTTGTCCTATGTTTTTCCTTTTGTCTACCTATCATTTAAATAGTTTAATAAAAATTGTATCCATTACAAAAATAAGAAATTGTTAGCGGATTTGCAATAATCGTCGTTCATTACGAATTTGTTGCTGTTAATATTTGTAATAACTAAAAGATAATAGCTTGCAAAATATATTACTGCTATTTTTAAAATGGCTCAACTATAATACCATATGTATGTGTGTGTGTATTTGAGGATGGTTATATGGCGTTGTTGTTTCAGGAAATGTCATTGCATTCAAGCAACAGTCGCTCATTTATATTTAAATAAAGAGTAAGTGGGAGAGAGAGTTAGTAGGAAAAAAAGACGATGGGCTGTGTGGTGGAAATCAAGCTGCATTTAGGAGTGCTGGAAGGATTGGGTGCAACAATATGTATGTGTATACGTGTGTATGTATATACGTGTGTGTGTGTATATATATAACCCATAATTTTTGCAACGGCTCAAATAATAGCTTATAAATATACTACTGTAAAACAATTGTTCAAAATGAAAGTGTACCTACTCTGATTTTTTTTAATTGGATCACCTCAATTACAATGGCCCTCCACTTATTTTAATAAAAAATCAAGCAATTTCTGAAAATATAAGATTGTGCATAAATAGATATATTTTTGATTTGAGCATTTGCACAGTGAGTAAGATTCAAAATATACTAGAGTGACATGTAATAGTGAATATACTTTTGTTAATACCCTAGGTGTTGATTTTGATGACAACAACCACATAAATATTACTACTAACGTATCTTCAAGTTATGCAGTCATATCAGATATATTATAGAGACATTTAAAGAGATAAACAAGAATACAGTGGAAGCAAATGAATTATAAAAGAAGGTTAATCAGAGAAATTGAAGAACAAAACCCAATTATAGAAGAATTTTGAAGGATAAAAGTGTTTGAAGTGACGAGGAGTTGGTTGAACCTTAGAATATCTTATTAAAGATCTCACGATAATTATACTTGAAGATCATCATCTGTTGACCTCACGCGAATCACTAAAATCCACAAATATTAGATAATTTGAATAGCTAAAAAATCGCAATATTTATTAGTGTTGTTGTTTATTTTGCAACACAACTATGTTGAGATGAGGGTACCTTGTATGTCGACATACTAGTCGTTTTTCATAATTTTAAATTTTAAATGAAGAGACACATTTCCCTCCACCTCTTCACTAAAAGACACTTCTCTCCAACCGTCATATAAAGGCCTCTAAAAACAAATTTTAACATTAAGAATTCTCATTTCTTTTTTCCTTTCTACTCCAAAGATTTACAAAAGAAATCCATTGCATACTCTTCCAATGTCCTTGCAAATCTATACTATTTCGTTTCAATTCTACATTGATTTGCAAACCACACAATATGTACTTGAATTCACATCATTCTCTCTTTGATCTCATTCTATTTCTCGAAGAATTTAAAGATATATTGTCATTGGAGGTCTACAGGATCATCGTATCAGATCTATATGAATCTGTATTGAAGATACGAGTACTTGCCATAGTTTTGTTGTTGTTGATAAGGAGAAGGTGTTATAATAGCCAATAAAATCAAGAAGGCGTGTCTTGTAGCCCGTGAAACAAAGATTATAAAGGTGTTCTTGCCACATATGGAGGGAAAAATGATTATAAGAGAATTTTTCATGATACATTGCAGGATTGGATGTAGGATTGGTTAGTCTGAACAAGTAATCCTAGTGCTATTTATATTACCGCATTTTACTTTATTACTTACTTATTCTCTGATAACTTCTTATTATTTACAGTTTGAGTTGATACGGTTTTATATTCATAAGTAAGTAGTTAGTACGCATTTCACAACTTCTAGTATTTGAATAGCCTTAAGATCCCACACTGTATTATAGACGCCCCATTTTTCAACAACTCTTACATCAAAACACACATAGCCATTCAAAATTGCTTTCGAGCAGTTGATGCGTTAATGATCATGCATGTCTATCTTGGTTTAGCGAATGCTTCAAAAATCTTTTTCTTAAACTTATCAAAGGAAACAATCTCATTTCCAAATTCACAAAGGTAGGTCTATGAGGAGTATTCCTATAGCTAGGTGCCTCACTCCGAATAAAGTATATATCTCATTAAAAGTTTCTATTTGTAACACCCCGTAATTTTAAAACGGGACATAAGAGATAATTAAAGAAATATTTAAAGGAAGAATTGGGTGAAACGGGTTAAACCATTGCGTTCGTCTCGGAATTCTGCTTGAGATAGAGTTCGAGTTTGCGTGAATCGGACTCCGTATGAAGAAGTTATGGAGGTTAGAAGTTTTCAAGTTTAAGCAGAAATTAAATTAAAATAAATAAAACAGATTCAAATTTCAAAACTTCAGAAAATAGCTAAGCGGGAAATTTCCCGCTCAGGGGTGTCGACATAGGTGTCGACCCCCGTAGGGGTGTCGACATGGGTGTCGACCCGCCCTGTAGGGTCGACACCTGCGAACTGATCTGGACAGTGACGATGTTTTGAGGTGTTAGGGCATATGTGTCATGTTCTGGTTGGCTCTCTTGGGTTTGGATGGCTTTGATAGCTCCTAGGTTGATCTAAAGGCCCATATTAATCCTAAACATATATATATAGCTAAACGTAAACTCTAACCTCACAACCCTAAACTATGGTGTCGTCATGCTGTTCATCTACAAACTAACCTAGCCGCCACCATAACAAATCAAATTCTATATTAAAGATAAAAAGATAAGAGATAAAGATTCAAAACCTAAGAATTGAGAAAAGGAATTCTAGAACAACAACGAATGTAAAGACCCGAACTTCCCCATGAAAGAAAGCTCGGATTGAATTGAGAACACAACAAATCAGAACACAAGCAGAAGAACATTTCATTGCTTATTACAACAATTCCATCAGAATACAAGAATATATACAGTATGAGTAAATATTACACATTTGATAAATATCAGAGATTTACATGTTATAATGCAGCGAAAAAAATACAAAACACAACTGAAAGGAATATACAGATACAGAGCTTTCTGAATATCATTCCAGCTGTAAACCAGGATCCTATGAATATAAATCTACAAAACCAAAACTACTAGCTGTCCGAGTGGAAAATAGAGGCACCCAGAGTTTAGGTTAAAACAATAAACTCCAGGTCAGTCATATGACTGGTGTGAGAACTAAAACAGTTATTAATCTTTATTTTAAAGTTAGGTAAATCCAGGGACCACGCTGTATAACACGGAACAGGTTTCCTCCCAAGAATACCAGTGCATAAAACAACAGCGCAATGCTAAATAAAGAACAATGAAGCTATTATAATACTCAGGTCCCATCACATAATGTAACGCAAGCCGGAGGATAGAGTTTTTACCTTATAATAGCCAAGAATGCTTGGTACGTAAAATTTCATGTTTTATTATTACTATAAGTGTACAGTGTCAAAACAATTTCAACCATAAGTATCAATCATAGACGGCATAAGTGCCCCATACCACTATGTCGCCATATATAGGATTACAACTAAAACCAAAATGTCTCGTATTGGAAATTGTATTTCCATCTGTGAACCAAGGCAAGGGATCGTCCTTACCGCTTCGAGACGCTCTAGCCCATGTCTCAGGCAAGCGCGCAGACAAGCCTTTGGATCGTCAGGGCCGTTTCACACGGAGTGGATTAAAATGTCTGAACAATGCGTTTCCCTGCCCTATGGGGCGTAAACCAGTCATATCCCAACCAAACTATCGGCCCCGGAACGACCGATATAACCAAAGCACCTCACAATCCATCATCCACATAAGTAAAATGTCAGGGCTAGTAAAACGCTGACACCACTCCTAGCTAGAAGGAAAAGCATGCCCTCCCTGATGTCCTCACCCGTTTTTGGTTCACACCGGGGTGTGAGGCTCGCGAAACGCTACACAAAGCTACGCTATATTAAAGTTGTTCTTTGATCAGCAACCACAAGACTCTCCTTTTCAACAGAAGCCTTGATCATTTGCATCTCAGCATGGCATATAGGCAATTCACGTTATGCAACCGATGTCTATCAATCACACAGAATGAAATCAGATGTCGGACACACATCCATTTACAAATTCGTTCTGGGTCTGAATGAAACCGGAGGCACCTTATTCCTCCCCCATATGTCCAATACAGGGGAGAGGTCCTCGCATATTCAGTCGATCTCCAAGTACATCTGGACGATCACCACTTATTACCTTGTCTTGGGTGTACAGCCCAATCGAGACATCAGTAATCATCCAAATAATGTGAAGACCTCCGGTCTTCAACCACCGTCTTCATCCTCGACATATCGTCGAATCAGTTATTCAAAATGGGATGAACCCGGTCTTTTTGAATAACTCGCGTATATAATAAACAAGTGCTATAAAAACACAATATACGCCTCATTCCAATCCAGAATATTCCTTTATTCAAATATTCTTATACTTTGGTAAAGGTTTCCATTAATTTTATCAAAGATAAATTCTTTAAAATTTTTCTTTAATCTCCCTTTAGATATCATTTCAATCTAATTAAAGATGCATTAAAACTCCACTTGGTTTCAATCTTCCCAAAAATCAATATTAACGATTGTTTAACTTGGGAAATCATATCATGTCTTTAACTGGGTTAAAGAACCAATGTCATTTAAAACACGGTTCACGATAAACCCAAAATCACATTCCATTTCATCAGCCTTTAACCGTAAATTAGCAAGTGAACAATTTCCTAAGTATTAACCCCGAAGGCCGAAACCAACATCAGATCAATACCCCAGAAACCATTCAACTTAACTAATCTCTAATTAGTTTCTGATTTTCTTAACTCCATTGGGTCTAAGAACAGTATTATTAAAGATACCATTCACGACAACCCAAAATCTTATTCCTGTCTTTAACTGGGTTAAAGAACCAATGTCCTAAAATACATGGTTCACGATAAACCCAAAATCACATTCCATTCCATCAGCCTTTAGCCGTAAATTTGCAAGTGAACAATTTCCTTAAGTATTAACCCCGAAGGCCGACACCAACATCAGATCAATACCCAGGAAACCATTCAACTTAACCAATCTCCAGTTAGTTTCTGATTTTCTTAACCCCGTCGGGTCTAAGAACAATATTATTAAAGATACCATTCACGACAACCCAAAATTTCATTCCATTATTAATCGGGTTAAAGAACAAGTGCTATTTTAAAAACACCATTCACGATAAACCCAAATCACATTCCATTAATTATGGAATCCTCACGGAAAAAAAATCAATATATGATCGATATCAATTTCCGTATCCGACCAATAATATAAATGGAATAACGGCAAAGCCTTTTAAATTCCATATGTATTAATAGTCTTCCTCCTCAGAAGTTCACTTCGATTATTAACAATCGAATTCCATTCAATTCAATTTAATATATTAAATTAGAAAACTTTACTTTGGAAAATTCCCGTTAAATCTTAATAAGAAGATTTATAAATTCCAAATCACATTTCCCTGTAAAACGGGTTAAAGAACGAATGTCTTTAAAAACACAGTTCACAACAAACCCAAATTCCAATTCGATATTAAATACAAGGCTCTAAATAGAAAATATATCGTCTTATATTCAATATCTAATTCTGAAACCAAGTGTCGTATTGGAATAACGATATATATATATATATATATATCTTCCAAATTCCTCCACAATACCCGTATAATCACGGAATCCAATATCGAAATATTCCGAAGATACGTTCGATTCAAATCCATTCCAATTCTCATATTGGAAATTTCTGGTTATTTTAAAAACCATTCCAAATCAGATATCAAAATCAGATTTTGATCTTTTATAGAATATTATTTTTAAAATATTCATTATTTTAAAATATTCGTTATTTTAAAATATTCATTCTTTCTGAAATGGAATCAGACACAGTCAATTACCATATAATGTTATTATATGGATTTCATACAACACATGTATACAACAACAGTGATAAATAATCATCCATCATCTAGAGTGCATTCTACACTGTATAAGCATTAAATATAAATATTTAACGCTTACAACAGTCTGTCAACCTATCGATTGACATACAACTAAACAGTCGGGATTAGTGTACGTCAAATATCATCCCAGCAACCGTGTGGGGTTTCAACCAACAAATACTGAATATTATTTGTGCAGTTGGGCGATGTGTAAAATTTATCGTTCCAATCAATATCAGTCAAATGTGTGTACATAAACAAATCGTCCGTTTGTAAATGAATATTTATTTTATTCATATCAACGTTAAAAATTATTATTTTAACAATAAAATATCTTATTCAACATATGAATATTCTATTCAGCTCATTTATACAATAAAAATGATATTTTTATTGTTCTAACATATTTTAGAGAATTTTGGCGGCATAACGGCGCGATATCAAAATCGGGTAATGTCTAGCATTATCACTCTCCTTATTTTGGCTCGCACCATACACATATAACAATTCTAATCAATTCATTTCACCCAAAAAATCAAATTCAACCAAATAATCTGATCAACCAAACCAAACAATCAAACAAGTCGTCCATGATCTGCGAACGACGGGGAGCAGTTCATATATGTAGTTATAAAATAAATAACTGTATAAAAACATTATAGTGAGGAGTTCTCACCTTGGGTTTCCACTCCGTCAATCTTTGATTGTTAATCTTAAATTCTCCAGGAATCCCGCATGTCTATTTTGTAAATAACATGCATAAGTTAAAAACCATATTTTTAACTATCGAATAATTATTTCATAACTTGTCTATTTTATAAATAGCATATATAGGCTAAAAATCATATTTTTATCTTTCTAAAAAAAACATTTCCATGCCATACACTAGTTAAAAATCATATTTTTAATCTTGGTAAAAATATTTCCTTTCTACGATAAAAATCCTATTTTTAACTAACCAAAAATGATATTTTTACATAACTAAAAATCATAACTTTATGTAATTAAAAATCATAACTTTACATACTTCATACGTCAAAAACCATAGAAGCTTTAAAGCGGAGAAAACTCACATATTTTCAATCACTCGGATTTGTTGTTCTGGTTCCAGAATTTGCAAACGAGCTCCAATCTTCACACCACCTTTTTTTCTAGCTTAAACGCGCCAGTCCGGACAACTTTCGCCTAGTGGTCTTCCTTCCGAAAATGTGCCATTTCACCGGAAATCGTGAAAAGACAGCATTTGTACAGTGTTTGGAGAGCAGACTTTAGATGCGTTTTCCCGACAGCTCCGCAATCCAAAATATATCGGCTTATATTTAATATCAAATTCTGAAACCAAGTGTCGTATTGGAATAATGATATATATATATATATATATATATCTTCCAAATTCCTCCACAATACCCGTATAATCACGGAATCCAATATCGAAATATTCCGAAGATACGTTCGATTCAAATCCATTCCAATTCTCATATTGGAAATTTCTGGTTATTTTAAAAACCATTCCAATTCAGATATCAAAATCAGATTTTGATATTTTATAGAATATTATTTTTAAAATATTCATTATTTTAAAATATTCGTTATTTTAAAATATTCTTTCTTTCTGAACTGGAATCAGACACAGTCAATTACCATATAATGTTATTATATGGATTTCATACAACACATGTATACAACAACAGTGATAAATAATCATCCATCATCCAGAGTGCATTCTACACAGTATAAGCATTAAATATAAATATTTAACGCTTACAACAGTCTGTCAACCTATCGATTGACATACAACTAAACAGTCGGGATTAGTGTACGTCAAATATCATCCCAGCACCCGTGTGGGGTTTCAACCAACAAATACTGGATATTATTTGTGCAGTTGGGCGATGTGTAAAATTTATCGTTCCAATCAATATTAGTCAAATGTGTGTACATAAACAAATCGTCCGTTTGTAAATGAATATTTATTTTATTCATATCAACGTTAAAAATTATTTTTTTAACAATAAAATATCTTATTCAACATATGAATATTCTATTCAGCTCATTTATACAATAAAAATGATATTTTTATTGTTCTAACATATTTTAGAGAATTTTGGCGGCATAACGGCGCGATATCAAAATCGGATAATGTCTAGCATTATCACTCTCCTTATTTTGGCTCGCACCATACACACATAACAATTCTAATCAATTCATTTCACCCAAAAAACTAAATTCAACCAAATAATCTGATCAACCAAACCAAACAATCAAACAAGTCGTCCATGATCTGCGAACGACGGGGAGCAGTTCATATATGTAGTTATAAAATAAATAACTGTATAAAAACATTATAGTGAGGAGTTCTCACCTTGGGTTTCCACTCCGTCAATCTTTGATTGTTAATCTTAAATTCTCCAGGAATCCCGCATGTCTATTTTGTAAATAACATGCATAAGTTAAAAACCATATTTTTAACTATCGAATAATTATTTCATAACTTGTCTATTTTATAAATAGCATATATAGGCTAAAAATCATATTTTTATCTTTCTAAAAAAAACATTTCCATGCCATACACTAGTTAAAAATCATATTTTTAATCTTGGTAAAAATATTTCCTTTCTACGATAAAAATCCTATTTTTAACTAACCAAAAATGATATTTTTACATAACTAAAAATCATAACTTTATGTAATTAAAAATCATAACTTTACATACTTCATACGTCAAAAACCATAGAAGCTTTAAAGCGGAGAAAACTCACATATTTTCAATCACTCGGATTTGTTGTTCTGGTTCCAGAATTTGCAAACGAGCTCCAATCTTCACACCGCCTTTTTTTCTAGCTTAAACGCGCCAGTCCGGACAACTTTCGCCTAGTGGTCTTCCTTCCGAAAATGTGCCATTTCATCGAAAATCGTGAAAAGACAGCATTTGGACAGTGTTTGGAGAGCAGACTTTAGATGCGTTTTCCCGACAGCTACGCAATCCAAAATAGGACTTCCGTATACCAAATCGAAGAGAAAATCGTGCTCTTCGATATTGGCATTGTGGGGTTTTGGCCAGAAATGCACGGTTTGGGAGTTATTGGAGAAATAGTGACAGGGGGTTAAATGCAAAACGGGAAATTTGTGAAAAATTTGTTTTTTTGAGTGTAGCAAGGCCCACGGCCGGAGTTGGGTGGTGCTGCAGGCGGCGTGGGGCTTGACTGGCGTGGGGAGGTAGCTGAGGAGTTGTGGCGGCGGCGGTGGTGGTTGGTGGTGATTTGGGGCTAGGGCTTTACGTAGAGAAGGAAGGAGAGAGAGAGGAGGAAGGAGGGGAGGAGAGAGGAGGGGGTGGCCGGAGCTGGGTGGCGACATTGGTGGGGTGCAGCAGCGGGGAGGAGGGCGGTGGCAGCGGGTTTTGGGGAGGGATGCTATTTATTTTCTTTTTTGCTTGAAAAAGGAAGGAATAATGAAGAGAGAAAGAGGAGAAAGAGATATATGCTAGTTTCTCCCGAATCGTCCGACTGCAAACGATCTCCGTTTGCAGCGGGTTTCGGACACGATATAGTACATGTGAAGACGAGTCCAACAAAACAAGTTTCGTCGAATACCGAGTTTGTTTGGCCATCCGTTAAAATTGTCAAAGATGCTCAGATATTGTTCAAAAATGCGATTTTAGCGCACCTTTTCTTCTTGCGTGCTCACATGCTAACTCCAAAAATCATGCTCTTTTGGATTTAACCATTTTTAGACGATACAATCCAGGAAAAAAAAAGAAATCGAATTCTAAGGTCGTATCAATAGCGTTCCTTTGTAAAATGACTGCCTGTTTTACCCTGAACTATTTCAGCTCACACGGCCACATACTAACTCCGTTCGACGTGCATTTTGGAACTCAACAATGATTTGTCATTATGAATGCAAAAAAAATTATCTCGTCGAATTGTGAGCTCATATGCAAAATTTCACTTTTTAAGGGCTATGTATTGATAACCGAAAACCCCAATCTAATTCTCACCATTCCGGATCTCGGAATATATCGAAACTTTTCGAAGTTACAAACGGCATTTTGAACTCAATGGAAGTGGTTTTGAGTCCAAATTCATTCGTATGCAAAATGTGACTTTTTGGGCTATATTCCTATAGCGACTATTCTGAATTTTCAAATGGGCATAACGTTTTATTTCCGCTATGAAATTTGGATTTTTCAGATTCGTTGGAAAGATATTTTCAAATAGATTCTAATATTTTTGGTTTCGCTAAAATCCGGTTTATTTTGAATCCTGTGCATTCATTTGAAATTTGAAATTTGAAATCGAATTTTCAAACTACCGCGCCGTTTTCAATTCCTTTTATAATTAAAAATAAATATTTATATTCTAATGTCTATTCAAATAAATATATACGTTCTAAGTCTACTCAAAATAAATTTCTTATCATTATTTTTTTAAAATAATCATTTTAAATATTCAAAATTCATTAAAATTGCCAAAATAAATTTTTTAAACTGGTTCAGATTTTCCGGGTTGTTACAACGAACGAATCAACGCCTACGTCAACGGATTAGCTTAGCAATTTCAGAAATCAGATCTCGAAATTCAAGATCCGTTTTCTGTGAGTGCGGTTACTTTCACAAGATAATTTTTTAAACGTAATTGTGACGAGTTATGAGTTGGACTGTATGAAAATGTTTGTAAATCATATAAAGTTTATGTCTTTGCAAACTATGTTTTGATTTATGCTTGATTTGATTCATTATATGCAAGTTATGTTCTATGTTAATTCATATGCCTAATTACATATGCAAGTTATGTATGCAAGTTTGCTCGATCTATGCAAGTTATGAAAGATTATATGCAAGTCATGTTCATATATGTAAGTCATATTTTATATGTTCATATGTTTAGATCTACATGTTTATATGATTAGATCCATATCAATCCATATGTTTAGAACTATATATTCATATGTTTAGATCTACATGTTTATATTATTAGATCCATATCAGTCCATATGTTTAGAACTATATGTTCATATGTTTAGATCTACATGTTTATATGATTAGATCCATATCAATCCATATGTTTAGAATTGTATGTTCATATGTTTAGATCTACATGTTTATATGATTAGATCCATACCAGTTCATATGTTTAAATCCGTGCAAGTTTATGTTTAGATCTATGCTAGTTCGCATTCCATATGTTTATTGGATCTATTTTTATATGTTTACTAGATTTATGTAGTCTTAGACCTATATTGTTTATGCCAGTTATAATGTCATGTGTTTCTTCCCTTTTTTATTTTTTTATGAGTTGGGCTAATTGCGAGCCTAATGTATCACATGAACTATACATACGAACGACGTGGGAACGTTGGGGAAAAGTTTGGGTAAAAGTTGAATATTATGTAATTGGCATAAAAAGGGGTTGTAATCATATAATTAATTTTGGGCATAACTAGAAAACGTGGCATAACTTGAATTGACCACACTTATGGATAATTTACATATAAACTTGGACATGAATGGTAAATATGTAAATTGGCAACGATGAACGTGCCTAACCCGAGGTTAGATTGAGTTGCGGTGTAAGACTGCCCGGAACCGCCCGGCACATCCAGCGACCGCAACAACATAGATCTAATGTGATAAGTTAGCGCATTAATCCCAAAAAGCCGAGGTTAGAATGTGTTTGCGGTAGAAGTCTGCCTAAAACCTCCCGTCACATCCAGCAACCGCAAACAACAGTTCTAATGTGAGAGGTTGGTGCTTTAATGTATATATTAAAGCTAAGGAACAGACATGCTAAAAATGGAAAGGTTAAGTAACATATGAACAGGCGAAAATTAACCAATACAACATGTTAGGTGGGTGGGTTAAGTGAACATGGACAAGCAGACAACTTAAGCAATATTACATGAACAAAGTGGATAGGGTTAAGACAAGCTTAACCAATAATACATATGGACTTGATAAGGGGAAGGGTTAAGTAAATCTTGGGTAAGTGGGTAATATTAGTATATATATAAGCCCACAAACTTAACCGTTAAATAAACATGCGTGAATCAGTGAGAAGATTAAGTAACATGTGAATAGGCAACACTTAACCAGTACAATATGTTAATTAAGCAAATGGGTGTGGTTAAGTTAAATTGAAAACACTTAACCATTATAACATGTTGATTAGGAAACCTAGCAACAGGGACCCGTTTCAGCAGTAACCCACATAGATGTATCATGGTACCCTGAGCTAGGAAGGATGGGGCACGATTACTGGGCTGATTATAAGCGATCAAAATAGCGGCGAGTGGTGCAGCAGTGTAGGTTCCGACGGAGTATGGGCGTGCACGTGCCCGGAGTGGAAAAAAAACAGGCACTGGAGATAAGTAGTGTAACACCCCACACCCGCTAAGGTCACTCCCTAAGGGAATGCCTTAACTTCGGTGGAGCATTTTAAGTGAATATAGAACAGAAAAATTACACAAGACAAATATAAATACTTGAAAATCTAAAACATCATTTCATTGCAGCAGAAGGTAAACATGTTTAGTTACAATACCATAAAGAGTCAAGCACTAAATATCCATCCTGATAAAAACATAAGTACATAATCCCACTACATAACCAATAGCCATAAAAGAAAAGATAAGCTGGGCTTTACATCACGGTCCAAGCTCCAGAAGATAGATAAAGAAATCTGATCAAAGCCCACTAGTATTAGGCCCAACCTGAGGACCTGAGGGGAAAAAAGATAAAAACAACGGGGTCAGACATAAGTCTGAGTGAGCCCTATAACTTTAACAACACAATCATTAAAGTAATTAGGGTATGATATAAACTTGATACGAGATGACTGGGGATAAATGACTACACTAAGTAGCCCACTAGACATAGGATGAACTAAGATAACGGTAAAGACGCATCTACCCACCCAAGGGTAATTACTAACTGCACCACACCAGTCATTCCTACTTAAAGGTTGATCCCTCCCAAGGACTTAGAAAATTTACCCGGTAGTTTCGTGTACCCCTAGCTGACTACATAGGTGACGTCTGCCCCAATCTCCACTAGGTGTACACACTACTCCCCAAGCGATCGGCTCCCTACCGTAGATACCCGTGTTGGCCCCACAATGGGGTGTATCACTCCCCAAAGTGGCAACCCGATACAACAAATGGTGCACGGCTTATACCTACACGATGCAACAACGTCTTACCTACCAGCCCGGGTCCACACATGCATATGAAACCCGTTGGACTTGCGTTGCCACCGCTAACCCGTTTTGGCCTCTTATAATCAAGCCCAGTACGCGTGTCCCGTCCTCGACATGGGTCGAGCCCAATAAGATACATATGGGTTACTGGTTGAAATGAGCCCCCCACAAGCTACCACCTAAGCTTGTCATTTTATCTAGTGCATCCCACTTAACCCTTTAATCATGTTTAATTACATGTTTCTACTTGGTTAAGTATTCTAATCGTATTTTCTATTGCCACCCAAGGCAACCCACTAGATTTCCTCATGCCACCCAAGGCACTTACTTGATTTCCACATGCCACCCAAGGCACCCACTTAATCCCTCATGCCCACTACATGCTTATCTGGTTAAGTGTTTCTTAATTAATTAAAAACGTAACCGTTGTAAAGACCTCTCACATTAGACTATCTTTTATGGCAGCTGGATTTGCCGGTTGGGTCCGGGCAGCCTTACGCCATAACCGAGTCTAACCTCGTGTCTATACACTTGTCACGTATTTGGTTTGTGCCTAAGACCTCTCACATTGGGTCAATCATTTGTAGCCGCTGGATTTGCCGGTCGGTTCCGGGCAGTCTTACGCTACAAAAGGGTCCAACCTCGTGTCTTAGTCGATTAATTACACCTAATTAATCACCCCCGAATTAATTTTCTCTAATTAATTCTAATTTTAACGATGTACATAATTGACTCAATTATGTCCATCCACTTTATGGTATGCATAATCATACCAACTTCACACAATTTCATTAACATGTTTATTAACCCCATCATTCCCCACGTAATTCGCTAACATGACATAAAAGGGAAGATTCATCACAAATACAATGGGTTCAACTTGCATAACACATTAGCATCAACATGGGTTTAAAGGTGTCAACATGCATATAGCATCAAACCCAACTAGCATAAATAATCAACCCAAACTTGCATGAATCACATATGTCATAAAGAGGTTAACTTGCATAAGTTTCTTATGTCATACAAAGGGGTAAACTTGCATATGTATGTATGACATATAAAGGGGTTAACTTGCATATGTATGCATATCATACTAAGGTGTAAACTTGCACATGTCACTTGCATATAATCAAACACCAAACTTGCATAACATGTCATATGTGAACTTGCATATAATCATACACCAAACTTTCATACATATGAACTTGCATATAATCATACACCAAACTTGCATAATCATGGTGTCATAATGGATCAATGTTTATCATAGCAATTTGCATAACTAGCATCATGAACACATAGCCTAACACTTGCATAACTTGCATAACATCATGATCATGTAGCATATAACTTGCATAACTTGCATAACATCATGAACATGTAGCATATGACTTGCATAACTTGCATTGTAGCATATAACTTGCATAACATGCATAACATCATTAACACATAGCATATAACTTGCATAACTTGCATTGATCCACATTCATAGCCATAACCTCATTATATCCTATCATAATCATTTCAATAATTGGTCATTAAGGCTATAAAAAACTCACAACTTGTTGATTAGCACTCCTAAGAAGAAGATTAAGTTGCTAGAGTTGATTAGAAGTTGATTTGAGAAGTTATCTTCCTCTTTAATTTGATGGAGGCCCCTTCAAGTTGCATTTTGACGGCATAACGGTGTTGTAGCTATTTTTAGTATGAATTAAGGTAGTCTTAGGGTGTATTTATAGAGTAGTTAGGTGTTTTAGGCCATTAGATTAACCCTAAATTAGATTAGAGCCGTCAGATCTCGTCCTAGCCACCAAAACACAGCCCAAAAGCCAAGCTGATGCACCCAGGTCACCTGGGCTCGACCAGGGAGGTCGACCCCCAGGTCGACCCTAGGGTCGACTCCCCAGTCGACCTGGTGGGCAGGTCGACTCCCCAGTCGACCCCCAGGTCGACCCCCTGGGTCTGGCGGGAATTTTCCCGCCACTTCTGAAATGTTTGAATTTTTATTTTTAAACCTGTTTTGAATTTCTGAAAACTTCTTTGGGCCTTAACTGGGTCATACGGACTCCGATTTTCGAAAACTCGGACTCTATTTCGCGTATTTTTTCGAGACGAACGCAATGGCATAGCCCGTTTCCCCTGATTCAGATTTTAAAATTTAATTCTGCCCTGTTTTATATTATAGCAAGTTATTCAACATACGGGGTGTTACATTCTCCCCTTCTTAAAGGATTTCGTCCCCGAAATCTCTAAGTCAAGAAGAACGTATCCTACCAACCAAACAACCATCTACTCAAACCATCAACCACAGGCATCCATTGTCCTTAGAGTTTCTAATGCTGTATGAACATATGCAAAAAGTGTGTGTATATGTTCCCTGTCTAATGCAAAATCAGGCGGTATACTGATTCAGTTGACCTCCTTAATGCAAACCATGATAGTGCCATGCATCCAATATGTATGCGAAAGAACCCTATCGACACATACTATTTCTACATGAGTGCACAACCATTCACCAACATGCATCATCCATATGATATCACAACCATTATACATCCATTAATATAGCTACCTACACACATTATATGCAATATGAAGTGATTGAGCAGATCTAGTGCCTAGAGTGTGTGTATATGCATCCACGAGCAACCACTAGCAACCACTTGCATCCACACGCATCCATCAATCATAACATGTCTCAAACACATGTTTCAACCATAGGTTTCCCCTATCTAAAGGTCAAAGGTACTAATGAGAGGACATACTAAGGATAAGATAAGTACTAGACAAACGATAAAGGAGAAGTTAAAAGACATACCCTCAAAAAGGAATGGGTACAATGAACGCATCTTTGCTTCTGTCTCCCAAGTAGCATTGCTCTCATCTTCTCCCCATTGCACTTTGACTAGCCGCACCTCTCTGTTCCTCAACTTCCTAATCTCTGACCCAAGGATGCGGGTAGGAGCTCGTCGAATAGTTGCATCACGTTCTACCTCCACTTCTCTTAGCAAGCTCGGCTCTACCACCTCTGCGGTCTCATGTAGGCACTTCCTCAAATGTGACACATGGAATACGTCATGTACCCCCACTAAGTCTCTCGGGTAAATCCACTCTATATGCCATCCGTCCAATCCTTTCCTTAATAGGAAACGGCCCAACAAATCTTGGAGCTAACTTCCCAACGGACCCAAAGCGAACTACATTCCGTAATGGAGATACTTTGACAAAGACGATGTCCCCAACATCAAACTCAGGATCCGTTCTCCTCTTATCTGCGTAAGATTTCTGCCTGTCTTGCGCCGCTTTCATCCTTCTTCGAATTAAATCAATCTTTTCCGAAGTCTCTCTAACCATATCAGGCCCAAGCAAGATCTTATCCGTAGATTCCCACCAACATGTAGGTGATCGACAAGGCCTTCCATAAAGAGCTTCGAAAGGAGCCATACCAATACTGGACTGAAAGCTGTTATTATACGTGAACTCCACCAACGGAAGATGCTCTTCCCAAGTACCTCCAAAATCTAGGATACAAAGCCTCAAAAGGTCTTCCAGAACACGATTCACCCTCTCGGTCTGGCCATCCGTCTGAGGATGATACGCGGTGCTCAAACACAACTGAGTCCCCACCGCCTCTTGCAAACTCCTCCAAAACTCGCTAGTGAAGATAGGATCTCGATCACTCACTATGCTAGAGGGTACCCTATGCAATCGAACTATCTCTCGAAGATAAACTGAAGTTAGCCATGGAGTAGTCCTCTTGCTCTTCACAGGTATGAAATGGGCACTCTTAGTAAGTCTGTCTACCACAACCCAAATTCCCGTATTACCTTTCCTTGATCTCGGTAACCCATCAATAAAATCCATCGAGACACTATCCCACTTCCACTGCGGAACTTCCAATGGGTGAAGCAACCCACCTGGTCTCTTTTGCTCCGCTTTCACTTGTTGGCACACCAAGCATCTAGCAACATACTCGGCCACATCTTTCTTCATACCGGCCCAAAAGAAAACTCGCTTCATGTCTTGGTACATCTTGTCCCCACTGGGATGAATGGTCATCCTAGAACGGTGTGCATCATCAAGAATAGCCTTCCTCAAACCCTCGTCTTGCGGTACACAAAGTCTACCATCTCTACGCAAGCACCCCTTATCGTCTAGGGTGTACCTACTCAAATGGTTGGACGACTCCCCCCTTATGAGCCTCTCTACCAACTCAACCAACTGTGGGTCGTCCCTCTGTGCTTCTCCAGTCCGCCCCAAAAGAGTAGGTCTAACCTCCAAGGATGCTAGCAAACCGGGTATATAGTCAACGGAAGGTCTGAAATCAAACATCGAGATAAATTCCAAGCTTCGTCGTTCCACGAACAATGGACTCAAGGACAACCTTTTTCTACTCAAGGCGTCCGCCACCACGTTACCCTTGCCAGGGGTATACGCTATCTCGAAATCATAGGATGCCAAGAACTCCATCCACCTTTGCTGTCTCAAGTTCAAATCCTTCTGAGAAAACAAGTACTTCAATGATTTGTGTTCAGTGAACAATTCGAATCTCTCTCCCAGAAGATAATGGCGCCAAATCTTAAGTGCAAAAACAATAGCGGCCAACTCTAAATCATGGGTAGGGTAATTCTTCTCATGCTTTCTCAACTGCCTTCCACCATAGGCTATTACCCTTCCCTCTTGCATTAAGACTGCGCCCAGTCCAGTCCCACAAGCATCGGTATAAACAACAAATGGCTTACTCCCATCTGGCAACACTAAGACTGGAGCTGTGGTTAAAGCCCTCTTTAACCGTCGGAACGCATCATCACAATCTACGTCTCATACGAAGACTAGATTCTTCTTCGTCAAGCGAGTTAATGGGGCTGATATCTTCGCGAAGTACTTGATAAACTTCCTATAGTAGCCAGCCAACCCCAAGAAACTCCTCACCTCGGTAGCATTCTTCGGAACCTTCCAATCTTGAATGGATACTACCTTCGCGGGATCCACAGCTATCCCTTCCTTGGAGACCACGTGCCCCAAAAACCGCACTTCCTTCCTCCAGAAGTGACATTTAGAGAATTTAGCCTTAAGGCTATGTGCTCGAAGAGTCTCCAACACTTCCCTAAGATGTAGGGCATGCTCTTCTTCACTCTTAGAAAAGACTAAGATGTCATCCACAAAGACCACCACAAACTTATTAAGGTACTCCCTGAATACCCTACTCATCAAATCAACAAAGTATGCAGGGGCGTTCGTCAAACCAAATGGCATCACCAGCCACTCATAGAAACCATCCGGAGTCCTAAAGGCAGTCTTGTCTATGCTATCCTCAGCCACCCTCAACTGATGAAACCCCGTGGCTAAGTCCAACTGAGAAAATACTGAAGCGCCAACCAACTGATCAAAAAGATCATCAATCCTCGGCAATGGGTGTCTATTCTTCTTTGTGAGCTTGTTGAGTTCTCTATAGTCTACACAAAGTCTGAGGGACCCATCCGCCTTCGTAGCAAAAACTACTGGAGCACCCCACTCCGATATACTTCGTCTTATGAACCCCTTCTCAAGCAACTCCCCTACTTGTTTATGGAGTTCCCTCCTCTCACGAGGAGCCATGTGGCGCACTGGTAAAGATACAGGTTTAGCATTATCCACCAGATATATTCGGAAGTCTATCTACCGCCTCGGAGGTAAGCCCTTCACCTCCTCAAACACATCCGAGTATTCCCGGACCACTCTAACAGATCGCAAACTCTCGACCGAAGCGTCAAGCGATTCAAGATAACTTAGCATAACAGAATCCATGGGATTACAAGAGATCTCGAGAGTGTTACCCAAGCGGGTCATGAGCCTAACAACTCTCCTTTTGCAATCAAGAACGGCACCATTACTGGATAACCAGTCCATGCCCAAAATCAACCCATAGCCCGTGAAGCCCAAAACAAAAGCATCACATCTAAACTCAACGCTAAGTATAGAAATCTTCAAACCCAAACATATCATGGATAAATAAGTGGAGCCCCCAATTGGGTTTGAAACAACCAAGGGATCATCTATTAGACTGGTGTCTAAGTGCAGTGACTCAACTAATGATGATGAGATAAACGAATGCGATGCGCCAGAATCAAACAATGTACGGACAGGATGCTCAAATAGAAAAACCAGACTTTCAACGGAAATAGTTCTACCTCTTTCCTGAATCGGTGGAACCGCGAGAGCCTGAACTTGCCCCTTAGCCTGACCTGGTGCCATAAGAGCTTGCACCTGTCCTCCTGAGGTAGATCCCGTCCTTTGCCCCTTCTTAGGGAAATCTTTCACTAGATGCCCTGCTTCACCACAATGGTAGCAGCCAGTCTTCTTCTTCTTCCGACAATCTTTGCTTAGGTGGCCTGGTATCCCGCAATTGAAGCACTTCTTCTTTCCCTTGCCACCGTTGCCTTTCCCACCCTTGTTTTGCTGTTGCTGTTGAGGTCTCTTTTAATCTCCTTTCTTCTCGGGTGCCTTATTAGCATTGGGACCCTTCTCTTCCTCATGCATGAGTGCCATGTCTACTAGCTTCTCAAAGGTGGCCCCCATAGGGATATGAGTCATAGCCAATCCATGCATCGGTTCATTCAAGCCCTTAACGAACGTCAAAGCCATCTTCTCCGGTGTATTCACCATGTCTATGCCAAACCTTGCCAATTGATTAAACTTGTTGACATATTCCTTCACCGAGAGGTTTCCTTGCTTTAGAGTCAAGAACCTTTCCATATACAAGTTTTCCTCCGCCCTTGAGAGAAACTTTGCCACAAATCTTTGCCTGAAATCCGCCTAAGAGTCAACGGGGCGTTCTCCATTAGTGACCTCCCACCAGAATGAGGCCTCTCCCTTTATTAACCAAGCAGCTAACTTGACTTTCTTTCCTTCTTCCATCTCAAAGATATCTATCAACTCTTCCACCTCCTTAAGCCAATCCCTAGCCTCCACAAAAGTTTCTGATCCTTGAAAAGGTTTCCCTCCCATAGCCTTAAATTCCTTGCAAGTCTTAGCGAAAGTATCCGTGCGAGGAGGAGGAGGGGGAGGAGGAAGATCGGGTGCTACGGTTGGTGGAGGAACATTCGCTGGACCCGCAGTGGCGGCCCTAGCCTCCATCAATCTCCTATACCATACTGGTATCGTCACACCCTCCGGAAAGTTAAGATCTTCAGCCATGCTGAAACAAAAAAGGAAAGATTCAAAACGGAGAATTCGAAAGATAAAGATATGGCTATTGGGGATTATGCTTTTCTTTCAGAATCTTTTCTCTTTAAAGACATGTTTTTGAAAATACTTCTTCCAAAAATGTTTTTAGAAAAATAGTTTTCTAAAAATTTTATCTGTTCTGGTAACCTTTGCTCTGATACCACGTGTAACACCCCACACCCGCTAAGGTCACTCACTAAGGGAATGCCTTAACTTCGGTGGAGCATTTTAAGTGAATATAGAACAGAAAAATTACACAAGACAGATATAAATACTTGAAAATCTAAAACATCATTTCATTGCAGCAGAAGGTAAACATGTTTAGTTACAACACCATAAAGAGTCAAGTACTATATATCCATCCTGATAAAAACATAAGTACATAATCCCACTACATAACCAATAGCCATAAAAGAAAAGATAAGCTGGGCTTTACATCACGGTCCAAGCTCCAGAAGAAAGATAAAGAAATCTGACAAAAGCCCACTAGTGCTATGCCCAACCTGAGGACCTGAGGGGGGAAAAGATAAAAACAACGGGGTCAGACATAAGTCTGAGTGAGCCCTATAACTTTAACAACACAATCATTAAAG
Source organism: Allium sativum (assembly GCA_030737875.1). Classification (NCBI taxonomy): domain Eukaryota; kingdom Viridiplantae; phylum Streptophyta; class Magnoliopsida; order Asparagales; family Amaryllidaceae; genus Allium; species Allium sativum. Next base: position 502,746,917 of record CM060918.1, read on the forward strand.
TAATTAGGGTATGATATAAACTTGGTACGGGATGACTGGGGATAAATGACTACACTAAGTAGCCCACTAGACATAGGATGAACTAAGATAACAGTAAAGACGCATCTACCCACCCAAGGGTAATTACTAACTGCACCACACCAGTCATTCCTACTTAAAGGTTGATCCCTCCCAAGGACTTAGAAAATTTACCCGGTAGTTTCGTGTACCCCTAGCTGACTACATAGGTGCCGTCTGCTCCTATCTCCACTAGGTGTACCCACTACTCCCCAAGCGATCGGCTCCCTACCGTAAATACCCGTGCTGGCCCCACAATGGGGTGTATCACTCCCCAAAGTGGCAACCCGATACAACAAATGGTGCACGTCTTATACCTACACGATGCAACAACGTCTTACCTACCAGCCCGGGTCCACACACGCATATGAAACCCGTTGGACTTGCGTTGCCACCGCTAACCCGTTATGGCCTCTTATAATCAAGCCCAGTACGCGTGTCCCGTCCTCGACATGGGTCGAGCCCAATAAGATACATATGGGTTACTGGTTGAAATGGGCCCCCCACAAGCTACCACCTAAGCTTGTCATTTTATCTAGTGCATCCCACTTAACCCTTTAATCATGTTTAATTACATGTTTCTACTTGGTTAAGTATTCTAATCGTATTTTCTATTTCCACCCAAGGCAACCCACTAGATTTCCTCATGCCACCCAAGGCACTTACTTGATTTCCACATGCCACCCAAGGCACCCACTTAACCCCTCATGCCCACTACATGCTTATCTGGTTAAGTGTTTCTTAATTAATTAAAAACGTAACCGTTGTAAAGACCTCTCACATTAGACTATCTTTTATGGCAGCTGGATTTGCCGGTTGGGTCCGGGCAGCCTTACGCCATAACCGAGTCTAACCTCGTGTCTATACACTTGTCACGTATTTGGTTTGTGCCTAAGACCTCTCACATTGGGCCAATCATTTGTAGCCGCTGGATTTGCCGGTCGGTTCCGGGCAGTCTTACGCTACAAAAGGGTCCAACTTCGTGTCTTAGTCGATTAATTACACCTAATTAATCACCCCCGAATTAATTTTCCCTAATTAATTCCAATTTTAACGATGTACATAATTGACTCAATTATGTCCATCCACTTTATGGTATGCATAATCATACCAACTTCACACAATTTCATTAACATGTTTATTAACCCCATCGTTCCCCACGTAATTCGCTAACATGACATAAAAGGGAAGATTCATCACAAATACAATGGGTTCAACTTGCATAACACAATAGCATCAACATGGGTTTAAAGGTGTCAAATGCATATAGCATCAAACCCAACTAGCATAAATAATCAACCCAAAATTGCATGAATCACATATGTCATAAAGAGGTTAACTTGCATAAGTTTCTTATGTCATACAAAGGGGTAAACTTGCATATGTATGTATGACATATAAAGGGGTTAACTTGCATATGTATGCATATCATACTAAGGTGTAAACTTGCACATGTCACTTGCATATAATCAAACACCAAACTTGCATAACATGTCATATGTGAATTTGCATATAATCATACACCAAACTTGCATACATATGAACTTGCATATAATCATACACCAAACTTGCATAATCATGGTGTCATAATGGATCAATGTTTATCATAGCAATTTGCATAACTATCATCATGAACACATAGCCTAACACTTGCATAACTTGCAAAACATCATGATCATGTAGCATATAACTTGCATAACTTGCATAACATCATGAACATGTAGCATATGACTTGCATAACTTGCATTGTAGCATATAACTTGCATAACATGCATAACATCATTAACACATAGCATATAACTTGCATAACTTGCATTGATCCACATTCATAGCCATAACCTCATTATATCCTATCATAATCATTTCAATAATTGGTCATTAAGGCTATAGAAAACTCACAACTTGTTGATTAGCACTCCTAAGAAAAAGATTAAGTTGCTAGAGTTGATTAGAAGTTGATTTGAGAAGCTATCTTCCTCTTTAATTTGATGGAGGCTCCTTCAAGTTGCATTTTGACGGCATAACGGTGTTGTAGCTATTTTTAGTATGAATTAGGGTAGTCTTAGGGTGTATTTATAGAGTAGTTAGGTGGTTTAGGCCATTAGATTAACCCTAAATTAGATTAGAGCCGACAGATCTCGTCCTAGCCACCAAAACACAGCCCAAAAGCCAAGCTGATGCACCCAGGTCACCTGGGCTCGACCAGGGAGGTCGACCCCCAGGTCGACCCTAGGGTCGACTCCCCAGTCGACCTGGTGGGCAGGTCGAATCCCCAGTCGACCCCCAGGTCGACCCCCTTGGTCTGGCGGGAATTTCCCGCCACTTCTGAAATGTTTGAATTTTTATTTTTAAACCTGTTTTGAATTTCTGAAAACTTCTTTGGGCCTTAACTGGGTCATACGAACTCCGATTTTCAAAAACTCAGACTCTATTTCGCGTATTTTTCCGAGACGAACGCAATGGCATAGCCCGTTTCCCCTGATTCAGATTTTAAAATTTAATTCTGCCCTGTTTTATATTATAGCAAGTTATTCAACATACGGGGTGTTACAAGTAGTATACACTGTGCATCTTGAATCATGTCGGGTTGCCATCAAGGGAATTGATACACCCCATGATGGGGCCAACATAGGTATCTACATACAAGCGAAGCCAAATGACACAAGTAATAATACATGCGAGTTAGGGAGCCGATCGAACGAGGAAGGTAGTGGGTACAACTCGTGGGGGTAGGAGCGAAAAGGGGCACCTACGATAGCAGCTAGGAGTACACGAAACTACCATTATCATGATTAGTAAGAGGGATCAACTTTTAGTAGGGGACTAGTAAGGGTGCGGTGTAACAAGTAATGATACGATGTTACAAGCATTGGTGCAGTGTAGTAATTACCCTGTAGTGATTAAAAGCGCAATCAACATTATATCTTATTCATCTTGTCTTCTTTGTCATGCCTGTTTATTCTACAGACATTTCTTGCTTTCCAGATTATGTTCTTATCATGTTACTTTAATAATTATATTGTTAAAGTCACTGGACTCACCAGATTTATGTCTGACCTAGTTTATTTCGCCTCTTTTCTTCCGTTCTCCCCCTAATGTTTTTTAGGGAGGAAATACTCAAGCTTAGTTTAGGTATCACTTTCTTCCAGCTTGAAGTTGAAAGGTGTATTGCTTGGCTTTGATTCAGCGTATGGCATTTTTCTTTTGGGGATTATGGGTTTAAAATTATGTACTCTAAAGGTTTTGTACAAGACTGATATTATATACTTGATTTTTGGTATTAGGAAATGTAATCAAACTTATTTCTATTTCCGCTGCAATAAAATTATAAAATTTTCAAGTACTACTTTTTCTGTCTTGTAATGTTCCGTTCTGTTTACTTATAATGCTCCATGAAACTTAATGCATTCCCTTTGTGAGTGACATCAACGGACGTGGGGTGTTACATGTGGTATCAGAGCTGAAGGTTACCAGAACAGATAAAAGATTTTGAAAACCATTTTCAAAAGTATTACTTTCAAAAACATGTTTCAAAGAAGGAGTTTTCAAGAGAAAGATTTACTATGAAAAACATAATCCCCAAAAGCCATATATCTATCTTTCGATTCTTTGTTTCGAATCTCTTCCTTTTTCCTTCTTGAGTCCCTTTCTCCGCGTTTAGATGCCTTTCCTAAGATATGGAAGGACTTCGGTGCGATGGGCGGAAAACCTTTTCATGGGACTGAGACGTTTGTCGAGGCTATAAATTGGCTCAAGGAAGTGAAGGACTCGTTTGGTATCTTGGAGATAGACAATGGTAGGAAAGTTCAGCTAGCTGCTTGGTCGATAAGGAAGTTTAGGTTGAGGAACATAACCCAAGGATGAGGAATTTTTTGATATGGCTTTAATCCCCGAAGAAGGTAAAGGAGAAAGCGAAAAGAATAATTAACCCCCGTAACAAAAGAAAGTGTCTTTATTTTGGTATAACGGGCCATATAATTAAGGACTGTAGGAAGAAGAAGAAGCATGGTTGTTACCATTGCGGCGAGGCAGGACATATAATTTAAGATTACCCAAGGAGGAAGGGACAAGGGCATTGACAGAGGATAGGACCTACTTCTAGAGGACAGGTTCATGCTCTTATGGCACCAGGACAGGAGAGAGATAGAAGCATTTCTGTTGAAAGTTTGATTTTCCTTTTTCATTCATCCTGTTCGAACTTTGTTTGACTTTTGCGCTTTGCAATCGTTTGTATCTGCTTCGTTAATTGAAATACTAGTCTAGTTATGGATCCCATTGTAGTCTCAAATCCTATTGGTGGTTCGGCTCACTTATCTATGGTTTGTCGGGTTTTGAGAGTGTCTATCTTGGGCGTTGGGTTTGGATGCAACGCCTTCATTCCTGGTTTCACGGGCTATGGCTTGATTCTAGGGATGGATTGGCTAGCCAAGCATGGTGTCATCCAAGACTGAAAAGAGGGTAGTTAGAATGTTGACTCGTTGTGGAAAGACCCTTGATATTTCTTGTGACCCTAGGGGTTCAGTGATGCATAGCTACCTAGAATCTCTTGACGTATTCATCGACGATTTGAAATCTATTCGTGTAGTCCGTGAGTATGGTGACATCTTTGATGAGGTTCGGGGTCTAACCCCGAGGCGCGAGATAGACCTCCGAATATACTTTGTAGATAATGAAAAGGCGGTTGCATTGCCAGTGCGCCACATGGCTCCGAGAGAGAGAGGAGGGAACTCAGTAAACAAGTAGGGGAGCTACTTGAGAAAGGGTTCATAAGAAGAAGCATTTCGAAATGGGATGCTCCAGTTGTTTTTGCTACGAAGACTGATGGTTCACTTAGATTGTGTGTGGACTATAGGGAGCCGAACAAGCTGATGAAGAAGAATAGACACCCATTGCCGAGGATAGATGATTTGTTCTATCAATTAGCTGGTGCTTTGGTTTTCTCGCAGTTGGACTTAGCTACAGGATTTCACCAGTTGAGGGTAGTTGCGGATAGCATAGATAAGACTGCTTTTAGGACTCCTAACGGTTTCATCGAAGGGCTCGTCACACTTTTTTTTGGGTTGACGAATGCACCCACATATTTCGTAGACTTGATGAGTAGGGTGTTTAGGGAGTTCCTAAACAAGTTTGCGGTAGTCTTTGTGGATAATATTTTGATTTTCTCTAGAAGCGAGGAAGAGTATGCCCTACATCTTAGGGAAGTCTTAGAGACCCTAGAGCGCATCAACTCAAAGCTAAGTTCACCAAATGTCATTTTTGGAGGAAAGAAGTGAGGTTCTTAGGACACGTGGTCTCTAAGGAAGGGATAGCAGTGGATCCTACAAAGGTGGTGGTAATCCAGGATTGGAAGATTCCTAGAAAAGCAACGAAAGTAAGAAGTTTTCTAGGGTTGGCGGGCTACTATAGGAAGTTTGTTAAGGGATTTGCAAAGGTATCAACCCCAGTTTTGACTTTGCTAGATGGGAGCAAACCGTTCACAGTATATACCGGTACTTGCAAGGCAGGGCTTGGAGCAGTTTTTGATGCAAGAGGAAAATGTGATATGCAAAAGGCAGTAGGTACGCAATTATGTTTGAGCATCGCGTATCGTCCACAGACAGATGGACGGACAGAAAGGGTGAATAGAATCCTTGAAGATCTTTTGAGGTTATGCATCATAAATTTTGGAGGACATGAGAAGAGCACTTTCCATTTGTGGAGTTTGCTTATAACAACAGTTATTAAACTAGTATTAAGGTTTTTATGGACGACCGTGTCAATCACCAACTTGTTGGTGGGAATCTACGGATAAGATTTCACTTGGGACAAATATGGTTAGGGAAACTTCTGAGGTGATAGACTTGATTCGAAGATGAATGAAGACGGCACAGGGCCAACAAGTCAAACGCTGACAAGAGATGAACCGACCTTGAGTTTGATGTTCGAGATAGGGTTTTTATTAAAGTGTTACCATGGAGGAACATAGTTCGCTTTGGGGAGTGTGGGGAAATTAGCACCAAGGTTCGTAGGGCAATCCCCCATTTATGAAAGAATTGGATAGACCACAGAGTGAAGTTGCCAAAAAAGCTTAGTGGTGTTCATGACATGTTTCACGTGTCGCATGTGAGGAAGTGTTTACATGATACCGCGGAAATAGTGGAGCCGAGCATGCCTAGAGAAGTGGAAGTGGATCAAGATGCCACGATTAGACGAGCTGCTACATGCATCCTTGGATCGGAGATCAAGAAGTTACGCAACAGAGAGATCAAGTTGGTTAAAATCCAACGGACATATGATCAAGAAGACGCGACTTGGGAGACGGAAGACAAGATGCGTACGTTGTACCCTTTTTTTTAGGGGATATTTTTAACTTCTCCTTTTTGTATCGCTTTGTTTAGACTTATTCTATCGTTTAGTATGTCCTCTCGATTATGTCTTCGTTCTTTAGGTAGAAAATCCTATGGTTGTAAACATGTATTTGAGATATGTTATGTTTGGTGGATGCAAGTATTTGCTAGTGGTTGCTCGTTGATGCATTTACACACACATTAGACACTAGATCGGCTCAGTCACTTTCGTATTGCATATGCATATATGTATTTGTATATGGATTGAAACTTGATGTGTTATCATATAGATGTTGCATTTGTATGAATTATTGTGCACTCATGTAGAAGTTATAAAGTACGATTAGGAATAATTGCATACATGATGGACTCATGGCACTGACATAATTCACATTAAGGAGGTCAACCGAATCAGTAGACCGCCTGATTTTGCATTAGATAAGGACATATACACACACTATGCATATGATCATGAAAGCATTAGAAACCTCTTTAAGGATAATGGATGCCTGTGATTGAATGGTTGAGTAGATGACCGTTGGATGGTAGGATACACATTCTTCTTGACTTGAAGATTTTGGGGACGAAATCCTTTAAGTAAGGGGGAATGTAACACCCCGTAATTTTAAAATGTGATATAAGAGATAATTAAAGAATAATTAATCTTTAAAAGAAGAATTGGGAGAGATGGATTACGCCATTGCGTTCGTCTCGGAATTCTGCTTGAGATAGAGTTCGAGTTTGCGTGAATCGGACTACGTATAAAGAAGTTATGGAGGTTAGAAGTTTTCAAGTTTAAGAAGAAATTAAATTAAATTAATTAAAGTAGAATCGAATTTCAAAACTTCAGAAAACAGCTGAGCGGGAAATTTCCTGCTCAGGGGTGTCGACATAGGTGTCGACCCCCCTGTAGGGTCGACATCTGCGAACTGATCTGGATAGTGATGATTTTCTGAGGTGTTAGGGCATATGTGTCATGTTCTGGTTAGCTCTCTTTGGTTTGGATGGATTTGATGAATCCTAGGTTGATCTAAAGGCCCATATTAATCCTAAACATCTATATATACATAGCTAAACCAAAACCCTAACCTCACAACCCTAAACTATGATGCCGTCATGATGTTCATCTACAAACTAACCTAGCCGCCACCATAACAAATCAAATTCTAGATTAAAGATAAAAACATAAGAGATAAAAATTAAAAGCCTAGGAATTGCGAAAAGGAATTCTAGAACAACAACGAACGAATCAACGCCTACATCAACGGATTCACTTAGCAATTTCAGAAATCAGATCCCAGAATTCAAGATCCGTTTTCTGTGAGTGCAGTTACTTTCACAAGATAATTGTTTAAATGTAATTGTGATGAGTTATGAGTTGGACTGTTGAAAATGTTTGTAAATCATATAAAGTTTATGTCTTTGCAAACTATATTTTGATTTATGCTTGATTTGATTCATTATATGTAAGTTATGTTCTATGTTAATTCATATGCCTAATTACATATGCAAGTTATGTATGCAAGTTTGCTCGATCTATGCAGGTTATGAAAGATTATATGCAAGTTATGTTCATATATGTAAGATCATGTTTTATATGTTCATATGTTTAGATCTACATGTTTATATGATTAGATCCATATCAGTCTGGAATAACTAGTGAATTACAACTCTATTGTACTGCAATTGGTGCATTGGTCTTTGCATTGTTAATGCTTTTTGCTGGTTGGTTCCATTATCACAAAGCCGCCCCAAAATTACTATATGTTCATATGTTTAGATCTACATGTTTATATGATTAGATCCATATCAGTCCATATGTTTAGAACTATATGTTCATATGTTTAGATCTACATGTTTATATGATTAGATCCATATCAGCCCATATGTTTAGAACTATATATTCATATGTTTAGATCTACATGTTTATATGATTAGATCCATATAAGTTCATATGTTTAAATCCGTGCAAGATTATGTTTAGATCTATGCTAGTTCGCATTCCATATGTTGATTGGATCTATTTTTATATGTTTACTAGATTTATGCAGTCTTAGATCTATATTGTTTATGCCAGTTATGATGCCATGTGTTTCTTCCCTTTTTTATTTTTTTATGAGTTGGTCTAATTGCGAGCCTAACGTATCACACGAACTATACGTACGAACGACGTGGGAACATTGGGGAAAAGTTTGGATAAAAGTTGAATATTATGTAATTGACATAAAAAGGGGTTGAAATCATATAATTAATTTTGGGCATAACTAGAAAATGTGGCATAACTTGAATTGATCACACTTATGGATAATTTACATATAAACTTGGACATGAATGGTAAATATGTAAATTGGCTAAAAGATGAACGTGCCTAACCCGAGGTTAGATTGAGTTGCGGTGTAAGACTGCCCGGAACCGCCCGGCACATCCAGCTACCGCAACAACATAGATCTAATGTGAGAGGGCGCATTAAGCCAAAAAAACCCGAGGTTAGAATGAGTTTGCGGTAGAAGTCTGCCCGGAACCGCCTGGCACATCTAGCAACCGCAAACAACAGTTCTAATGTGAGAGGTTAGTGCTTTAATGAATAAATTAAAGCTAAGGAACAGACATGCTAAAAATGGAAAGGTTAAGTAACATATGAACATGCGACAAGTAACCAATACAACATGTTAGGTGGGTGGGTTAAGTTGACATGGACAAGAAGACAACTTAACCAATATTACTTGAACAAAGTGGATTGGGTTAAGGCAAGCTTAACCAATAATATATATGGACTTGATAAGGGGAAGGGTTTGGGTAAGTGGGTAATATTAGTATATATATAGGCCCACAAACTTAACTGTTAAATTGTAACGTCCCGCATTTTTGTCGGTTTGTATTTGAATATTTAAATCAGTTTAAATATTGAATTTGTAATATAAGTGGATTTATATTTTAATTAAAACGAAGCTGAACGTATAAAGATATATATTAATTATAATCGAGCCCATAACGACGCTGCAGTTCGTAATTTAACATTCTGAACTTCAACTGAGTGCACAGGACTCGTTATTAGTCGGATTTCTTCGAAACAAGAAGCGTTGGAATCTGTTGAACTGTATCTTTCTAAAAGAAGTGAAAAATCAAGATTTCGTCGTATAGATTGTAAGATATGTCCAAATCAAATATTCAAAAAGTCGTTATGAAATCGTATATCGACCGTAACGGTTTATTTGAAATAATTAGATATCGGATTCGAATTTGGACAAGGTTCTTTTGAGGCACAGCGATAATTTAATTTTTAGAATTTTACTGTAGTTTTTAATAAATTAAAGAAGCAACTTTTTTTTGGAGTATTGTACACCCTGTATCGGTATTTCGGGGTTTTCACAATATGAGTCAAACTACCGATATTATTATAATTTTTGGGACCGTGACACCTCGTTGAGCACGACTGCACTCTTACTTCTGTCCGTGGCAGCTCATATATGAACGGAATTCAGTTTGTATACATGACACTATACTTCATCCCTAAGATAAAATACATGCAGATATTTTCTCCACAAAGAGTACTGCCACCATGACCCTAAGATTAGCAACTTTAGGCTCCTACCATAAGAACGTGCTACCCTAATACTCACAGCATACCTACCTAACCTAAACAAGACGTGCTAAACTATACAACCATACCGGAAATAAATGAAAGCACGGATCCCCTAACCTACATGCACATGCGAACTAAAGAGAATACAGTACCAAGCCTAGAAATATTCTACAGACCCTATCCTATAATCTTGCCTAAGCTTTCATATTCAAGTAAGGCTATCCCATACTATATACAGAGAAATGAATGGACAACTCAAAACACAGACCCTAAGCTACATTAGAGAAACTACACCTCACGTAAAATAGGTTATATCAAGCTTGTCCTAACCTATATATAATATACGTATTTTTGATTTTCCTTAAGAGCCAAGTATATGCCGACCTAATGTTTCAACATCAATACAGTAGGCCTATCCTAAATTAATACAATGCCTACTACCCTATTAGCCATACCACCCCATACCTTAACGCGTAAAGTTATCTCGCCTATCAATAAATGAATCCTACTGCGTTTCTTAATGATTAAGTATCACCCCCTTATAAAGACCCAGGACTTGCCATGGTTTCTAAAGAGCAAAATCGAAACAAGTTTTCTACCCCACTAAAACGCAATATATATACACGTACACGGAAATTAAATAAAAGGCTGCTTCTTTTTGCGTGAAATGATACTGGACGGGTTTGCTTTGTGATGCATGCATGGGATGATGAGGGAAGCTACAAGATCTTGTTGGATACAGAAAAAGGAGTTTGTTGAGTTGTATGGAAACTCAGATGGTGCAGGAGAGAGACACGTGATGTATGGATGGGATAAAAAGGGGTTGCCAAATGATGCGGGTTTTATGCAGTAAGCTACTTTCAGGAACGTGATGCCGGCCTAAGTTTGGAATTTGATGAAGAGGGTTCAAGCGAGAAAAGGAGTGAGGGCTTGTGTGAGTGAGCACTGCTGAGTGGATGTGGGTTCAAATGCATGAAATGATATACAGGAGGCCGCAAGTTTGTGAAGGGGGGACATGTGAGTTTGCATGGCACTGTACGTGATGTTCAGTGTGTAAAGAAGGCGGTGGCGTGAAGTATAGGTGCGTTAGTGGCAGGAGATGGATGTGACGCGGCTTCACAGCGGTAAAGCACGGAGGGCGAGCTGTCGGAATCAGGTGGAGGCAGAGATTTGTATTCGTGAGTACTGGAAGGCGTTAAGAGAAGTACAAGGATGTTGTTGCGTTGAACCAGGTGAGGGATTGGGAAAGTTTCATGGTGCGTGCGTTGTAAATGGCAGGAGAAACGGAGTCTGATGTGTTCAACCAAGTCATTTCTTCCGTGTGCATTCAACTAGCAAAGCAAGAGATGGTGATTTCTTTGCATGCATGTACTATTGTCATTGGTGATAAAACCTAAGCAGCTAGCTAATGGAATTATTCAAGCAGTTGTTGAATTTATTTTTAGAAGGGAAATGAGTTAGAAGAATCCGACGTTTCTAGGAGGAGCAGGATGTTTAAACTCTGGAAGAAGACGCTGTAGTATAAGTGGCGCTGCGGTCGGAATGGTGTGGATATTGGGCCAAATATAATGAGGCCCAGAAAACAATAATGAAAAAGGGAAGCTGATGTATACAAGAGGATGAGATTTTATTTTCATTCGGGGAAGAGTCATTATATACATGGATCTACATTTTGAAGTTGGGCCGATGGAGAAAACAACAGAATTTCGAACAGTCGGATTCATTGGAACCATACGGAAGCAGACTACGTTACGAAGCTAGTTCGAAATCATTGGAGCTCGTCAGAAAACTATGGTAGAATTAAACGCCGGATGGAATCAAGCAACGCAAATCATTTTAACGGTTAACGCGCCAAGGTGAGTAAAATCACTAACTCTGATCTATTTTAAAATATTACAATTATATTTTAATGTTGTTTGAATGCTGTGTGATGGTTGATTAGGTAGATTACAGTTAATTTGGTTGAATATTATATACTGTTACATATGTACACACCATCGGTTGGACACTGATTCCATCGATTAGAATACCCCCTAGTATAGAGTTAGCGTAAATTGTGTTGACTGACATCTGTGGATGCGGAAACCGGTTGGAGGAATCCGACCGGATTCCTTGATAATTATATGTACTGTTGTTTTGTATGAACCCGAATTATATTTAAACTCCATGTGAATATTGATGTTGAATGGGAATTCAACATCTGTTTCGATAAATCAATAAACGATATCAATTTAGAAAGTGATAACAGTCGACCGTAAAACCATCGTTTTGATAAGGAGTGATTGGCCGTCAGGCAAATCAATGAGGTTAATTATAAAAATTATATTTTTATAATTAAAAAGAAGATTTAAATTCATGATAGAAGTTCTATTATAAACCAGTATTTTAGAGTTCGTTTTATAAAATAAATAGAAACGATTGTTGGCATTTAAATGAGTTTATAAAGCAGAAATTATCCGACGATTTAATATTTGGATAATAATATTATTAGATTAATTATATTAATCTAATGTTAAGAAGTAATTAAAATCAGTTAACGAATTTACTGATGGAATGAAGTTGATTAAATCAACTGTTATTTGGGAAAATAATTATTAGGTTAATTGGTCTTCAATTAATCTAATGAAACAGTTTAGAAATAAATTAATCCAAAGTAATAAGATTTAATTACCTTTTGGTTAAGAAGTTATAAATAGAACTATGGAATGGAGAAAGCGAAAAGTAAATGTTTAATATAAATAATCAAACACCAGAGATTTCAAAGTAACGATATGGTGTTATAAAACCATAGTTAAATAACCGACTATCGAAGTGTTTGACCATCGTTGTCGATATGGAGAGACCGGTTGGATACGTTATCCGAAACCACTCCGTATAGGCGTAAGCGCTGCGAATTAGATATGCTGAAGATAATTGAAGATGGAGTTAAATGCAAGGATCGTCCAGTTCCAAAATGATGTTTTTGTTTGTCCAGTCCCAGGACAACTTGTATGGACGAGTGTCTGACAGAGTATTTCCAATGGTCACGCCGTTGATTGTACGAACATACCAAGTTGGTGGGGAGAAGGTGACTTCTCTTTATTCTACACCCAGTGTGCATTTGTGTAATCAATGTGTGATTACGGATTTGACGATGTGACATTCAAAGTGAATGGTGATCAGATGTTCTGAAGATAGACGTAGCCTCTAGCCTCACAACCAGGAAGTGACAGAAGTTGGGCTAGGCAGCATGGCTAGTTGGGTCATCCCCAAGCAGGGTGTATTGTCACCGATCTAGAGAAAATTCATATTTATACTTCTTTTCGATTCTGTATCTTCGGATGACGGTTGGATGGCCTGCAACCGTGGTGGCAATATATTCGCGACACTCAAGCTAAATGAGTGAGCGGTCATGTGTGGCCGGGTTGCAAGACGTTCTTGTTGAACCCTGAGTGTATCCCCTCTAGAGTACACTATTCAGAAGGTGCTCCCATACCTTGTTTGTTGAAATTAAATCTCCAATAAGTGCCCTGCGGTTTATGATTTTATGCTATATATATGTGGAACGTGAGATGCAAGCGTTCTGCTACTTGGATAATTATTTGTTTAGACATTATCATAATATCATTGTTTTTGATATCAAAGTAATTTGGGTTATAGTAAGGTAAAAGCCGTCCATGTTTATGTGTGGGCTGGTCTTACTATTATCCTTTTGTTCCAAAAGGATTTTCTTCAAAGTAAAACCGTATAGTTGGAATTTACTCTCACCAGTCCCATGACTGACCCAGAGTTTATTTTGTTTGTTTTCCCTAAACTCTTGGGTGCCCAAATTTGTACGGGCAGTCAAGTGTTTCAGGCTTTGCAGATTCACTTGGAGGAGCTCAAAAGCAGGAAGCTTCACCATTAGTTATGTAGAGTTATTTCCGCTGTGATATGATGTATTGTACTCTGATAATGGTATGTATATACAATACAGTTTTGTATTCAAAGTTATGTTATATAATACATCTTATTTTGTTCTGCTGCGAGTTTCGTTTTACTCTGATTCTGTTCAGTTGTGATCTTCTTCTTCTTCTATTCTATTAGTTCTATCTTTTCTTTCTCACCCTCTAAATTCTTCTATAAATGTCCTGGTGTTTTCGATGCTTGAATAGTCAACAGTGTGTTTTTATGTTGATTTTCTGGGTCGAAAATTCCCGCCGTTACAGATGGTATCAGAGCATAAGGTTAAGTGATTACCTTGGCTCTGTGGCGTAACTCAATAGATATGGAGTTAGCAATACTCTAGATTGAGTTGAGCGTATACATATATGAGCGCGTATTTGTAAATTAGTACAAAAACTGTTTTATATTGTGTTGACTGGTCAGTCGAGTAGTTTATGAATTCTGGTCGAAACAGTAATGCAAACTGAGTCGATAGGTGTTTCTAAACTCTTGAACAGCGTAATTCGACACAGTATGTTTTGAAAAGAGGGTAAATGAAATAATTTTACCCAAAGTGTATTTTGATATAAAGGAGTATATATCTTGAGATTATTATAGTGTCGATCATTATTATGGTCAAATAGGATTTATAATTGAGATGGTTATATAAATAACCAATCGAAATGTTATATAAATATAATATAGACGAATTGAATCTGATGATAAAACCAAAATTGAAATAAAACTCTATAAACTTGGAAAAGAATTGAAATTGAATTTAAATTAAATATATGGAATTTTAAGATCCTGGGTGAATTCAGAAATATTTTCCAAGCATTTTGAAAAGATATTTTGAAGTGATTTTCAAATGAAAATGTTTGAAAGTAAGTGTTTTGAAAGTAATACAGTATTGAACTCACTTCGATGGCTGGAAAATAAATTCCGATGGTGATCCGGACATTATCGGTGTTCATTTTCGAGCTGGTAAGTGGCGGATTACTACCGAAGATTTTGTTTTGGATTATATTGAGGAACAAGTTGTTCAAAAATTTCAAATGTTTTGAATCTCTAGTATATATGATTTCGAACCAATTTGAAATAAAATCCCAGGAATTTGAATTCTGAACTAAAAATTTAACTTATAGAATTAAAATGGTAAAAGTGGAATTTAAACAAAGATAACAAAACTGGACTGAATTTGGAAAGATCCAGAATGAAAATTATAAAAGAAAAATATTGGAGATTCGAGTTATTAAAAATGAATTGATTCTTGGAGAATAAGAATCGAATTTTGAATTAGAGATGGAGATAACTGATTTGAGAAATAAACCAGTAAATGGAATGTCATAATAAAACTTAACAAGGTTAAGAACTGAGAGTGGAATCATAGCTGAAATAGAAATTTGGCTTAGTAAAAGAGAAAGACTGGTTTGAGAACGGATTGATGGGAGATCAACCAAGGATGCTTGGATATGCTGGTTTGATAGCAGATGGCAGAGATAGAGTTGAATGCCCAACAGAGAAGGTACACGTTTATATACGAGTATGAGATTTTTTATGAGTCAGTTTGGGCAAGCCGTTTGGCTGTTTGATTTTCTTTTGGATTGGAAAAGGCCCGGAGTGGCAAGTTGTTATAGTACTGATTGAGCCGTGCAGAGGAGATGTTGGCGAGATTCTCTGAAAATTTAAGCTGTTAAGAAATTTTCAGAAATTTTGAAAATATTCGAAATAATAAGGAATTAATATTTTAATTGGAAATAATCAGTTTAGTGGAAACGGGAATTATGAAGTAAACCAAAAAGATTTTTAACCATGTTATAACAGAGATTGTAGCATTTTCCCCATCTTAGCAATTTCGAGGACGAAATTATTTTAAGGGGGAAGGTCTGTAACGTCCCGCATTTTTGTCGGTTTGTATTTGAATATTTAAATCAGTTTAAATATTGAATTTGTAATATAAGTGGATTTATATTTTAATTAAAACGAAGCTGAACGTATAAAGATATATATTAATTATAATCGAGCCCATAACGACGCTGCAGTTCGTAATTTAACATTCTGAACTTCAACTGAGTGCACATGACTCGTTATTAGTCGGATTTCTTCGAAACAAGAAGCGTTGGAATCTGTTGAACTGTATCTTTCTAAAAGAAGTGAAAAATCAAGATTTCGTCGTATAGATTGTAAGATATGTCCAAATCAAATATTCAAAAAGTCGTTATGAAATCGTATATCGACCTTAACGGTTTATTTGAAATAATTAGATATCGGATTCGAATTTGGACAAGGTTCTTTTGAGGCACAGCGATAATTTAATTTTTAGAATTTTACTGTAGTTTTTAATAAATTAAAGAAGCAACTTTTTATTTGGAGTATTGTGCACCCTGTATCGGTATTTCGGGGTTTTCACAATATGAGTCAAACTACCGATATTATTATAATTTTTGGGACCGTGACACCTCGTTGAGCACGACTGCACTCTTACTTCTGTCCGTGGCAGCTCATATATGAACGGAATTCAGTTTGTATACATGACACTATACTTCATCCCTAAGATAAAATACATGCAGATATTTACTCCACAAAGAGTACTGCCACCATGACCCTAAGATTAGCAACTTTAGGCTCCTACCATAAGAACGTGCTACCCTAATACTCACAGCATACCTACCTAACCTAAACAAGACGTGCTAAACTATACAACCATACCGGAAATAAATGAAAGCACGGATCCCCTAACCTACATGCACATGCGAACTAAAGAGAATACAGTACCAAGCCTAGAAATATTCTACAGACCCTATCCTATAATCTTGCCTAAACTTTCATATTCAAGTAAGGCTATCCCATACTATATACAGAGAAATGAATGGACAACTCAAAACACAGACCCTAAGCTACATTAGAGAAACTACACCTCACGTAAAATAGGTTATATCAAGCTTGTCCTAACCTATATATAATATACGTATTTTTGATTTTCCTTAAGAGCCAAGTATATGCCGACCTAATGTTTCAACATCAATACAGTAGGCCTATCTTAAATTAATACAATGCCTACTACCCTATTAGCCATACCACCCCATACCTTAACGCGTAAAGTTATCTCGCCTATCAATAAATGAATCCTACTGCGTTTCTTAATGATTAAGTATCACCCCCTTATAAAGACCCAGGACTTGCCATGGTTTCTAAAGAGCAAAATCGAAACAAGTTTTCTACCCCACTAAAACGCAATATATATACACGTACACGGAAATTAAATAAAAGGCTGCTTCTTTTTGCGTGAAATGATACTGGACGGGTTTGCTTTGTGATGCATGCATGGGATGATGAGGGAAGCTACAAGATCTTGTTGGATACAGAAAAAGGAGTTTGTTGAGTTGTATGGAAACTCAGATGGTGCAGAAGAGAGACACGTGATGTATGGATGGGATAAAAAGGGGTTGCCAAATGATGCGGGTTTTATGCAGTAAGCTACTTTCAGGAACGTGATGCCGGCCTAAGTTTGGAATTTGATGAAGAGGGTTCAAGCGAGAAAAGGAGTGAGGGCTTGTGTGAGTGAGCACTGCTGAGTGGATGTGGGTTCAAATGCATGAAATGATATACAGGAGGCCGCAAGTTTGTAAAGGGGGGGACATGTGAGTTTGCATGGCACTGTACGTGATGTTCAGTGTGTAAAGAAGGCGGTGGCGTGAAGTATAGGTGCGTTAGTGGCAGGAGATGGATGTGACGCGGCTTCACAGCGGTAAAGCACGGAGGGCGAGCTGTCGGAATCAGGTGGAGGCAGAGATTTGTATTCGTGAGTACTGGAAGGCGTTAAGAGAAGTACAAGGATGTTGTTGCGTTGAACCAGGTGAGGGATTGGGAAAGTTTCATGGTGCGTGCGTTGTAAATGGCAGGAGAAACGGAGTCTGATGTGTTCAACCAAGTCATTTCTTCCGTGTGCATTCAACTAGCAAAGCAAGAGATGGTGATTTCTTTGCATGCATGTACTATTGTCATTGGTGATAAAACCTAAGCAGCTAGCTAATGGTATTATTCAAGCAGTTGTTGAATTTATTTTTAGAAGGGAAATGAGTTAGAAGAATCCGACGTTTCTAGGAGGAGCAGGATGTTTAAACTCTGGAAGAAGACGCTGTAGTATAAGTGGCGCTGCGGTCGGAATGGTGTGGATATTGGGCCAAATATAATGAGGCCCAGAAAACAATAATGAAAAAGGGAAGCTGATGTATACAAGAGGATGAGATTTTATTTTCATTCGGGGAAGAGTCATTATATACATGGATCTACATTTTGAAGTTGGGCCGATGGAGAAAACAACAGAATTTCGAACAGTCGGATTCATTGGAACCATACGGAAGCAGACTACGTTACGAAGCTAGTTCGAAATCATTGGAGCTCGTCAGAAAACTATGGTAGAATTAAACGCCGGATGGAATCAAGCAACGCAAATCATTTTAACGGTTAACGCGCCAAGGTGAGTAAAATCACTAACTCTGATCTATTTTAAAATATTACAATTATATTTTAATGTTGTTTGAATGCTGTGTGATGGTTGATTAGGTAGATTACAGTTAATTTGGTTGAATATTATATACTGTTACATATGTACACACCATCGGTTGGACACTGATTCCATCGATTAGAATACCCCCTAGTATAGAGTTAGCGTAAATTGTGTTGACTGACATCTGTGGATGCGGAAACCGGTTGGAGGAATCCGACCGGATTCCTTGATAATTATATGTACTGTTGTTTTGTATGAACCCGAATTATATTTAAACTCCATGTGAATATTGATGTTGAATGGGAATTCAACATCTGTTTCGATAAATCAATAAACGATATCAATTTAGAAAGTGATAACAGTCGACCGTAAAACCATCGTTTTGATAAGGAGTGATTGGCCGTCAGGCAAATCAATGAGGTTAATTATAAAAATTATATTTTTATAATTAAAAAGAAGATTTAAATTCATGATAGAAGTTCTATTATAAACCAGTATTTTAGAGTTCGTTTTATAAAATAAATAGAAACGATTGTTGGCATTTAAATGAGTTTATAAAGCAGAAATTATCCGACGATTTAATATTTGGATAATAATATTATTAGATTAATTATATTAATCTAATGTTAAGAAGTAATTAAAATCAGTTAACGAATTTACTGATGGAATGAAGTTGATTAAATCAACTGTTATTTGGGAAAATAATTATTAGGTTAATTGGTCTTCAATTAATCTAATGAAACAGTTTAGAAATAAATTAATCCAAAGTAATAAGATTTAATTACCTTTTGGTTAAGAAGTTATAAATAGAACTATGGAATGGAGAAAGCGAAAAGTAAATGTTTAATATAAATAATCAAACACCAGAGATTTCAAAGTAACGATATGGTGTTATAAAACCATAGTTAAATAACCGACTATCGAAGGGTTTGACCATCGTTGTCGATATGGAGAGACCGGTTGGATACGTTATCCGAAACCACTCCGTATAGGCGTAAGCGCTGCGAATTAGATATGCTGAAGATAATTGAAGATGGAGTTAAATGCAAGGATCGTCCAGTTCCAAAATGATGTTTTTGTTTGTCCAGTCCCAGGACAACTTGTATGGACGAGTGTCTGACAGAGTATTTCCAACGGTCACGCCGTTGATTGTACGAACATACCAAGTTGGTGGGGAGAAGGTGACTTCTCTTTATTCTACACCCAGTGTGCATTTGTGTAATCAATGTGTGATTACGGATTTGACGATGTGACATTCAAAGTGAATGGTGATCAGATGTTCTGAAGATAGACGTAGCCTCTAGCCTCACAACCAGGAAGTGACAGAAGTTGGGCTAGGCAGCATGGCTAGTTGGGTCATCCCCAAGCAGGGTGTATTGTCACCGATCTAGAGAAAATTCATATTTATACTTCTTTTCGATTCTGTATCTTCGGATGACGGTTGGATGGCCTGCAACCGTGGTGGCAATATATTCGCGACACTCAAGCTAAATGAGTGAGCGGTCATGTGTGGCCGGGTTGCAAGACGTTCTTGTTGAACCCTGAGTGTATCCCCTCTAGAGTACACTATTCAGAGGGTGCTCCCATACCTTGTTTATTGAAATTAAATCTCCAATAAGTGCCCTGCGGTTTATGATTTTATGCTATATATATGTGGAACGTGAGATGCAAGCGTTCTGCTACTTGGATAATTATTTGTTTAGACATTATCATAATATCATTGTTTTTGATATCAAAGTAATTTGGGTTATAGTAAGGTAAAAGCCGTCCATGTTTATGTGTGGGCTGGTCTTACTATTATCCTTTTGTTCCAAAAGGATTTTCTTCAAAGTAAAACCGTATAGTTGGAATTTACTCACACCAGTCCCATGACTGACCCAGAGTTTATTTTGTTTGTTTTCCCTAAACTCTTGGGTGCCCAAATTTGTACGGGCAGTCAAGTGTTTCAGGCTTTGCAGATTTTGGAGGAGCTCAAAAGCAGGAAGCTTCACCATTAGTTATGTAGAGTTATTTCCGCTGTGATATGATGTATTGTACTCTGATAATGGTATGTATATACAATACAGTTTTGTATTCAAAGTTATGTTATATAATACATCTTATTTTGTTCCGCTGCGAGTTTCGTGTTACTCTGATTCTGTTCAGTTGTGATCTTCTTCTTCTTCTATTCTATTAGTTCTATCTTTTCTTTCTCACCCTCTAAATTCTTCTATAAATGTCCTGGTGTTTTCGATGCTTGAATAGTCAACAGTGTGTTTTTATGTTGATTTTCTGGGTCGAAAATTCCCGCCGTTACATAAATAAACATGCGTGAATCAGTGAGAAGGTTAAGTAACATATGAATAGGCAACACTTAACCAGTACAACATGTTAATTAAGAAAATAGGTGGGGTTAAGTTAAATTGAGAACACTTAACCATTATAACATGTTGATTAGGAAACCCTAGTAACGGGGACCCATTTCAGCAATAACCCACATAGATGTATCATGGTACCCTGAGCTAGGCAGGGTGAGGCACGATTACTGGGCTGATTATAAGCGGTCAAAATAGCGGCGAGTGGTGCAATAGTGTAGGTTTCGACGTATTATGGGTGTGCACGTGCTCCGGAGTGGAAAAAAATAGGCACTGGGCATCAGTAGTATACACTGTGCATCTTGAATCGTGTTGGGTTGCCATCATGGGAATTGATACACCCCATGATGGGGCCAACACAGGTGTCTACATACAAGCTAGGCCGAATGACACAAGTAATAATACATGCGAGTTAGGGAGACGATCGAACGAGGAAGGTAGCGGTACAACTCGTGGGGGTAGGAGCAAAAAGGGTCACCTACGATAGCAGCTAGGAGTACACGAAACTACCATTATCATGATTAGTAAGAGGGATCAACTTTTAGTAGGGGACTAGTAAGGGTGCGGTGTAACTAGTAATGATACGATGTTACTAGCATTGGTGCAGTGTAGTAATTATCCTTTAATGATTAGAAGCGTAATCAACGTTATATCTTGTTCATCTTGTCTGCTTTGTTATGCCTGTTTATTCTACAGTCATTTCTTGCTTTCCAGTTTATGTTCTTATCCTGTTATTTTAATGATTATATTGTTAAAGTAACTGGGCTCACCATACTTATGTCTGACCTAGTTTGTTTTGCCTCTTTTCTTCCGTCCCCCCTCAAGGTTTTTAGGGAGGAAATACTCAAGCTTAGTTCAGATATCTCTTTCTTCCAGCTTGAAGTTGAAAGGTGTATTGCTTGGCTTTGATTCAGCGTATCGCATTTTTCTGTTGGGGATTATGGCTTTAAAATTATGTACTCTAAAGGTTTTGTACAAGACTGATATTATGTACTTGATTTTTGGTATTTGGAAATGTAATCAAACTTATTTCTGTTTCCGCTGTAATAAAGTTATAAAATTTTCAAGTACTAGTTTTTCTATCTTGTAATATTCCGTTCTGTTTACTTATAATGCTCCACGAAACTTAATGCATTCCCTTTGTGAGTGACATTAACAGACGTGGGGTATTACACTATTCCATCATTCGCTAATTGATATAACACAACAAGAACTGCTACTATTAGGGACGGCTAAACCGTCGATGATTGCCACTTGTCGTCGCTAGTTACCCTGACGCTAATAAAATAGCGACACCTTTAGTGTCGGATTTCATAACCAGATTACTGACATCTAGCAACGGCTGAGGGAGACACATGGCAATTTGTAGACTCTTTAGTTTCTGTCACTAGCCGTCGCTAACCGTAGCAAGCCTAAAAGAGTAATCTGGCTAACCTTAACAAGCCTAGAAACATAATCTTACGCTAACCATTGCTAATCGACACCATCCGTGGCTTATAAGCTGCCATTAGTGGTTGAAAAAAAATGAAACTAATTCTCTGTAATTCAGCTTCCTACTACCTTTCAATCACATATACTCACAATACTCATATCCAATCATTCCAAAACTCGTACATACTGGAATCCAAAACACATTTTTATATCCAATAACCCTGCGTATCATATATACTCAATTCCACAACACATATCCGTATAAAATATCAAAGACCAAATAAATATACCACAAAATAACATGTATACTACAAATACCAATATAGCACATTCACATACCAAAATTAAAATATCCACAACAACTTGTATCTACCAAAAAAAACATCTATACACCAAAAAAAGTTCCAATAACATATATATGTTTATATTCACAAAACAACATAAATGACTTGTACTTACTCATTGGCACACAACAACAAAAATACCATATTACAATTGTAGTTTTACAACTATCACAAAATACCAGTTGTAATAAATGATTTTTTACAATCGTTATTTCCTGAAAGTTGTAATAAATGTATTTTTAACAACTCTTTTATTTTGCCACTTGAAATAGATGCCTATTACAACCTTTCTTTTTTGTCAGTTGTAATACATGTCTATTAAAACCTTTCATTTTCAAATAATGATAAATAATATAATCACTATTAAATAATAATAATTAATTTCAAATACGAAATAACTGACATTAAATAATTAATAATGGATATAATAATAATAACAAATAAATAGTATTAATAATTTTAAATACTAAGTAACTAATAAATAATAAATAACTAGTAACATGTACATTGTAATTAATTTTTAATAATTAATATTCAATTATAACTAAGAAGAAATAAGTACTAGCTAATAATATTTATTACTATAAGTAATATTCAGTGTTTAAATAAAGTATAATTCTCAAAAAATTCATATTATATTTAATATAATTTTTACTAATTAATTATAATTTATTATATTTGATTTTATAATTTTGGATGAAATTTTCGTTATAATCTATTATTTATTAATAATTCACTATTGAATGTTGTAATTTATAATTAATTATAAAATTTTATAACAAATGTTGATTAATTGGATGATAATTAAATAATAGTAGTTAAAATTAAATTTTAATATTAAAAATGATAAAAACAGCAGTACGTTTTAAGATATTTTACTTATGTAAAATAATAAATGACAATAATTTTATCTATTAAATTACACATATTAAGAATAATTTTAATTGTACTCAAACGAACAATCAATGGATGCAAGTGTGACCATATCCGTATTTGTATTTATTTTTTCCAATATCAGGTAATTTTTATTTTTCAAATACAGATATAGATGAATTTTGATTTTTTTTGAATATTTATTATAGAATGTTATTTGGTAGGGAATACAAATTCTCTTTTGGCTCCAAATTCAAATTCCCCTTGGCTCCAAAACAAAACTTTTGCGCTCCAAATCAGTATTTTATCATATAATTTTTCAGTCTCTCTCTCTCTCTCATGTCTCCCTTTCCTGCAACTTCTACACCCACTATTCTCGAAAAGCTCTTTCGCTAAATCCAAACCCGAACCCATTAAGAAACAAAACCCTAATCCCAAATTTCTTGTTTCTGAATCTCGTCCATTTCTCTTCTCATTTCCCCGTTTCCTTTTCCCCCGCCTTAGCTTTCCTTATCCTCATTAGTTTGCTCCTTTTTCAATTTTCCAGTTTCTTTTTTTGACGATTGAATGATTCCATTTCAGATCCAAATTTTCGGTAACAATCGCCTGAGTAGTAGTGCAATTTCCTTTTGTGACAATCTTTTACGTGCTCTTTCACTAAATCCAAACCCGAACCCATTAAGAAACAAAACCCAAATCCCAAATTTCTTGTTTCTGAATCTCGTCCATTTCTCTTCCTCATTTCCCCATTTCCTTTTCCCCCGCCCTAGCTTTTCTCATCCTCATTAGTCTGCTCCTTTTTCAATTTTCCAGTTCCCTTTTTTTACGATTGAATGATTCCATTTCAGATCCAATTTTTCGGTAACAATCGCCTGAGTAGTAGTGCAATTTCCTTTTGTGACAATCTTTTACGTGCCCTCTTCGCTTTCCTACCCTCGTCGTTTTGCCTTATCCGATTTTGAGCCCCACTTCAAACTTGTTTTTAACTAGGCTACACCACGTCTTCTTCACTCTGAATTTGTAGAGATCTACCAAGTTCCTGGTGTTGGTTTTGGATCGAGAATTGCTCGGTGAGCTAGATTTTCTTGTTTATGTGGTTTCTGATTCGGTCCTCTGGTTACTGCACGTAGAATGCTGGGTCTGACTTGTGGTTGGTGGCGAGAACTTTTGTCTCCAATCAGGTAATCATCATGCATTAGTTTACAATGGGTTTTTATATTTGGGCTGGTTATGCCCTATGAAATTTTTACAAGCATTTGTCGAATTGCTGCTCTTAGGCTTTTACTTTGTTATGCTGCTGTTTTTTCTCTGCTTCGTCTGAGTTCCCATTCCCTATTTCTACTTGTTTTTCTTCCTTGTCCCTTTGAACTTGCGCCATTTTCAGCAAAGCAGGCCTCTCCTTTATTATCATGTACTGATAATAAATCTTTTGAGATTTGAGTTTGGTCCTTGGTTCTTAGCAAGAGCTCGGCTCAGTGTTGCTTTGGTGTCAGTTTGGTTTCTGTGACTGTGGTTTTTCGGGTTGAGGTAGGTGTTTATGTATTTTGTCTTGTGTTTGGTAGATTTTTTGATGGTTTGGCTTTTCTTTTTGTGCCTTCTGTTTTCTGGGTTGGAAGTTCCTGAAGCTTTGGCTGATTTAGTATCTGCAGCCAGATTTTTGTTTGAATTGGGTTATTGTGTTTTGGTTTGTAATGCATTTATATGCTCTTGTAGCTTGCAGAATTTAGAGATATGTTACTGTGTTTTGGTTTTGGTTGGATGAACAATGTGTGTAGGAAACGTAATTTGAACTATTTCATTTAAGAGCATATTATATTATGAAGAGAAGCTATTTATCTTGATGCATTTGGCATTGAAAAAATTTCAGCTGACATGCTTATAAATCAACTTTCAGAAACAATTTTGCATTATATTTGAAGAGCTCAGTGGACATGGTGAGTACCCTCTTTAAGAAGCTTTGTAAGAAGGAAATTTTCAAGAATTAGTTGTTACATGGGTAAGCAAAACCTATGCTTGCCTCTTTCATTACTTAAGTGCAGTTTGGTCATTCAATAATCTATTCAGATTTGCACACCAGTTTGGTCATTCTATTATCTATCCAGTTTTGCACTTACTTTATTCTTGTACTGTACTTGAGCTATTTTAATCATGTTTTCAGACTGGGCATCGAACTAGAGAATATCCTAGGATCATGTCTCCAACTATCCAAAGAGAATTCATAGGGCAATGCTCACCCAATAACTTGTTAATGGAATTCCACAAAAGGATGTTAAAGTATTTTTGTAAAGGGAAGGATTAGTCACTATTTATTAAGGTAAAAATATTATCTCTACAATCTTTGTATATATATATATATATATATATATATATATATATATATTATAAAATTTGAATTCTTCAAATTCTGCACAAGATTGCTGCAGGTGTTACTGTTTTTTTTCTTATGCTAGAAACACTATAATTCGGTGTTATGCCAGTAACTATCTCATACAAAGTGAAGATATAAAACTTGTTTCATTTATGGTCTGAATGTGTGCAGCAGTGTTAATATATATTCAATGCTTTAGCTGAAATAAAGGTATAATTTCAAAATGATACAAAATATTCGTTGTGCTGATTAAGTCTAAACGTGCAGTGTTAATATATATTAAATGCTTTAGGTGAATTTGTGCACCAGTGTTAATATACATTAAATGCTTTAGGTGAAATAAAGTTTAAATATTTGTTGTGTTGGTTAATACATATGTGTTTCATCTAGTTACTGTTTATGTAGTTACTATTTATGGGAGTAATTGGACAACATGTGCCTATTCATGTAGTTACTGCTTATAGGAATAATTGGAGAGAGGATTTTGAATTATTAAACAATGAAGATCGAACAACTTCAAAGCCCATTTAATGAACGATAGTTCTATATGATTTTGGAAAAACTTCTATTATAATTTAAGACACGCTTTTTTTAATAAAATCATACACGTCTTATAGCCTACCAACTTGACCCAGCATATCAACCATGCATCTAAAATGTTCCATGTTACGTACTATTGTGAAATACTTAGAATTCATACATCTAAAATATTTTGCAATCCATGTCTGCTATCTTATGTAACTACAATCATTTGCTATTATAATTCAAAATCCTCTGTCCAATCTTCGTAGTTTCTTATATATATATATATATATATATATATATATATATATATATATATATATATATATAGATATATAGATATATAGATATAATAAAATTTGAATTCTTCAAATTCTGCACAAGATTGCTGCAGATATGACTGTTTTTTCTCTCTTATGCTAGAAACACTCTAATTTGGTATTATGTTAGTAACTATCTCATACAAAATGTAAAGATACCAAACTTGTTTTATTTATGGTCTGAATTTGTGCAGTAGCCTTAATATATATATTCAATTCTTTATAGAATTTGTGCAACAGTGTTAATATATATTCAATGCTTTAGGTGAAACAAAGTTTAAATATTGGTTGTGCTGGTTAATACGTATGCGTTTCATCTAGTTTATATTTTCAATATTATGCAGTCTTCTTCTTGCCAAAGGCAGACCTATTTCCTAGAGCATGAAGGGATTCTGCCTGTTAAGTGCAAATAACATAAGGTATACATGTTAATAGGATTAGAAAATAAGATCCATCATCCGAGCAGTTTATATATTAGGCATGTAAAGTGTTTGTTAAATGACAGTATACTGGACACCATATTGTTGTATTTGGCATTAATTAAATTTTATACGTGTATGTCATGTTTATCATCGTTAAGATAAAGATTGTGTTCTTCTTCGCGCTAGTTATGTATATAGAAACAAACTAAGAATCATAATTTGTGAAATTGTTTCAAATGCAGGGTATCCACTAATCCTAATTATTTGATGCCCTTTAAAAAACTTGGATCGGAAGCTTGTAAAGTTTGGATTGATGTGGCAGTGGATCCGGAAGCTTTCTTGTGGAAGCTGAATTCCAAGATGAGCACTATCGGAGAAGCATTTGGATTAATCGTGGCTTAGCACAAAGATTTCATTGTCTTCAACTAGTGTACTCCCATAGGGTATGCAATCTTTTGTATACAAATTTTTTTATTTTTCATATGTACTTTTTGTGTTGTATCGATGCATATATTATTGAATGATTATGTTTTTTGTAACGGTTTAGTTGGTGATGCCAATGACTACTTTAGATTGTTTGTTGTGTATGTATTGTATTTTAATTGAATGCTATGATTATTGATATATATGAATGAATCCGATTTAATTATATTTGTTGCATTGATATATGAATTATATTATTACTAATATATGAATTAATTATATTATTATTAATATGTGAATAATTGGTGTATATATTACTTGTTGGGATTTAAACGCAGCTGTCAATTACAGTTGTAATAAAATGTATTACACCCATCAGAAATAGCTGTAAATTTCAAAGTCACAATGGTGTATAACAATTGCAGTAGCTTTTACTACATTGGTGTATAACAGTTGTAATAGGGTATATGACAACGGTAGTTGCAACGGTGTTACATAGTTGTAAAAGATTTTATCCTATTACAACTTCTTAATATACGACGGTGGAATCATCGTTGTAAAAGGTCTTTTACAACTGTTTTACACCATTGTAATATGGTGATTCTGTTGTAGTGGCATCATCATCATCTTCATCTTCATCATTCTCCCCATCCCTTGCCCATCTTGATCCTCAAGTTTCCTCCCATTCTCGAATAGATATTCGGCGATCCACTGATCAAGCATGGCAGTCAGTCCACTCTTCCACCAGTCCTAAAACTCGGTCTACTGATGGAGCATAAGCATCTCCTCCTCCTACTAGGATCTCCTATAAGCGTCTTGAGTCGTCGCTACCTGTAATTTATGTTATTTATTTAGGATCCAAGATAAAATATAATTTACAATTTAGTTAATAAAATACATTAACTCCATATTACCGAAGTCATACCGCCTACTCCGAGTAGGCAGGTCAATGGTAGCATCCCAAATACGTTTGTACTCCTCTACGGTCGACTCAAGACCTTTATCTCTCCTTACGATAGCGAATGGTGAATTCAGACATTAAATATTCAATTTTAAATTTATTTATTGTGAAATAGAAAAAATTAAGAATGCTTACCCTCACATGATGTGACTTATCCTCCGTCTAGGCATAGTTGACATTACCTTCCCATCGGTCTGTTCTACGACCCGAGTCTGAGTAAAAACCTCAACAAGTGTAGGATTCCTATATAGGGTCGACATCCGAAGTTGTTAGAACAATGTTACCAACATGATTAAATAATTTACAACTATATAAATGCAATTTATGATACGTATCAGTTCTCGTCGATGCTGTTAGAAGGACTTAGAGCCACCACGGTGCAAAATAGGATTTATTTTTCTTCTTGTTTTCCCTGTTCTACTCTGAAACCTCCTATGAAATTAAATATACAATTAACTTAATTAACATACCGAAACTGGACTAAAACATAAATTAAAACCGAGTTCATATAATTTACCCTCGCCCTATGAGTCTCCCACATCTGAGGAAACTCTTACCATACCTCAATGCTCATCCAGACTGGCTTCTTTCTCTTACTTTTTTCTTTACATATGGTGTCTTTATAGTTCCTTTGCATTCTCTTATTCCAGTAGTTGATAAGGACATCTATATCTTGGGGCTCAACCCAAACAGTGGGCTACATATTAAAAAAAAATTATATTACATACATTGTATTAACTTTCAAATGAAATACAAAGTTATACTTACTAGCACTTCGGCGAGGATGACATTCCTGAATTAAGCAGAAATCCCGTCCTAGTGAGCCCAACAGTTTGTCATCCTATTGACATAGGCCTGTCAAGAAATTGATAAAATAAAATATGTAGGAAGGATCTCAAAACCCCTATAGAAAATCTGGCGTAATCATTTAATTAATTTACTTATTCCCAAGGTACCATCTTTGTCCCCTCTTTTTGATTAAGCCCTACCAAAACTTTACCATACTATGAAGGTATCTTATCAAATATAAATAATCATGGGCTCCTATCATCAACAATATCTTTTATCTCCTTAACTTTGGGAAAGCCCAAAATATATTTACCGACTCTTTATCCTTCACAAGCTGCCTAACCAAATTAGATTATTTCCAAAGTCAAATCACAATTTGGTTTGAGTAGAAATTTGTCAATGGTTATCCCATCAACACTTCGGTATTTTAGATGGCTTCCTTGAAATTCTTCAAGACCACCCACTAATTACCAAAAAGATAATCACGCTACCTCTATAAAGATAAATATTATTCCTATTGTCTAAGAGAACCAAGATGCGGCTTTTCTCTCATCTCCAAAGCTCTGGATATCTCCAGTTCGTGCTCTAGTCTTTCAATGAGGTATGACCCAAAAAATTCAAAAAATTTCTAAATCTAGCTAATTTTCTAGTCTATAATGATAACTAGAATATTTTTCTATGCTCCAAATTGCTTGAATTTAAATCGTTGTGAGGTCTTTTGTTGTAATTTCCATAAATTTTCCCAACCAATAATATTGATATATTTAAAATTACAATGAATGTGTATTGCCTTAATTTGAATGGATAGTATAGTCTACGTGCAAACACGTAAAATTAGACACCACATCCTTTATATTTATATATACTCCATATAATTTCAAATATATTCGTTTCTTGTGAAAACAATAAAAGGGCCAATTTATAAAAATTAAATAAATATCCCTATGCAAACCAAAAAATGATTATATTCATACTAAAAGGGCTAGTACAAATCAAATATTTAAGCTTATTTCTTAATCTCATGCTCAATTAACTTAAATTTGAATAAGGGTTTTGAATCCCGAACTCATAGGTAAAAACATGGATTCCTTACTTACATCGCTTTACACTCTTACCCAATAAATACAGGTGACCACTAGTGATCCTAACTTTTGGAAGTTTCCTCCTACAAATTAAGTGGTTCAAATAGTGCTGAGGTCTTAATATTTTTATCCTCATTCCTTAAGATGTCAATCCATTCCTTTAAATTTTCCATCTTCATTTTTCTCATCATCATCCGAACCATTCCATGAACGCTTACTTAATTCCTTCAAGCTTGAAAGTATATCCATTTTTTCCAAATCAAATCCTTTAAATCACACCCCAAAATCCCTTTTTAATCTTCTTAATTACAAATTTATTGCCCACTAAATTTGCAATCAATATCTGTGGATCTTTTTCTAAAATCGCGAATTACAATGAGTTGCGTTTTACTATTTATAGCTTGTTTAATAGAAGAAATAGTAAACTTTTCGAATTTCTCAAAAACATTTATTTTCCCAATTTTCTTTCCGAATGGAATTGTTATGTAACTTGAGCCTATAAATGAAACATTAAAATTTCTTTTTACAAAATAAATTAATAATATATCAAAAATCATTTTTATAGGTTTGTTAACATTTTTTTTCTCTTTGATTAAACCTTTTGACACACTATTCTACGGAAGTTTATTTATTTTATTAAATCCTTCCTTCCGTGTTCCTATATTTTTCAAACCTTGACATTTCTAATTGTTGCCTCTCAGTGTTCTTTTGTCCATTTTATCCATTAAATAACGCTCATTCTTATGGACATTTAATTTAAAATCGAATATTCATATCTTTGCATAAACGGCCTTAATTACTTAATATTTTCCGATTTCAATAACTTTTTTACTTATTGACCATTTAGTGCTCTTTCAAATTCAAAATTCCATATTTACTAATATAGAAGTTTATTCCTTTTATCAAAAGAGATATTCTTCCACTTTTCCTGAAACCTTAACATATGCTTATGCTATGGACATTGATTTGTCCTTATTAACGGTTATCTTAAGGTAAGCTAATTCTAAATTCTTTATATTTATTTATCCCTTATCTTTTCCATAAATAATAATTAAGTCACCGATTTTCATTAACTTCCTGTTAAATTAGGTAGTTTCATTCCTTTCCACTTTTCCAACTTTATGGTCCTTACATCCTTATGCACTTATAGACTTCTAAATCGATAAGGAAGCTACATAATCACTGCAATATTTCTAGGGTATTTCTAAAAATTAAGTTCAATTCTTTCCGAGAAGGACCTACATATAATATTTTCTAGAGATATGTGTACCTTAAATATATATATATACACATATATCTACTTATATAGATTAAATTTTTTGATTTTTTTTCCAAAACAACAAGTACGCCTCTCATACGTATCTTTTCCCTGTATAAGGTAACATATGCTCTAATACCAAATGTAACGGGTTGCACAGCCCACCCCTTAAAGGGCGTGACTACAAATGGTAACCCCAAACTCACTTGTTTTATGGTCAGCCTCTCGACGGCTCAATAACCAACCCATTTACGCGACACGTGTAAAGGTAATAGACAAAGCTTCATCACTATTCACAATGCGAGAACCCCTTATCATGATATGCACACAAGGCCAACGAATTATGGTGAATGAAAAACATATAAGTTTAGGAATGACAATTTCCTATATTTGGTAGTGTAAACTCTTCAAGTTATGTCCACACAACAAACATACACAACTAAACATACGAGGCAGTCGTCCTCACAGTCACTTAAGGCCTATATGTTAGTCTAAGGGCGGGCATCCCTAAAGTCACTTCATACCCACAAGTAAATCTAAGGGCGAACATCCTTACAGTCAGTTAATACCTCGCGAGGCGGGCTATACCTAGCCACTTAAGGCCATTACCTGACTTATTAAGGGCAGACATCCCTATAGTCACTTAATACCCATGGTGGACCCCTAGCCACTTTAGACCTCGTCCTAGTGTAATGTTACAAAATATATATACTTCCCTTGTAGGTCGATAAATAGTAACGACCACTTAATACCAGTAGGTAGGAACACTTAAAACCCTCCTAACGGATAATCTTGTTACTGTCTAGTTGTCTCTATGGGTGAACTCCTAGCCACTTAATACTTCCCTTAGACGATGGTTCCTTTAGGCCTTTTCATATAAATTGTCCCTAGGTCAGCCCTCACCGAGCCCTTAGATAAGAAGAGGAAATTACTTAGAGAACTACTCTACTCATACACTATCGTCTAATAAGACCATTTAATAACTTATATAAGAGAAAAGTGGACTCACAGACCACTTAAAACCTCAAAGGGAGGGTCCCATGACTTGAGTCTAGAAACAAGGAGTTAACCTTAGGAACGGACCTAGTCTTAACCACTTAATACCCAACAAGAGGCAGATCATGAGCTTAGTACCTTTCCTAAGTTAGGCCTACTTCACACACAAATAAATATACACACACTAGATGTCTCACATTATGTCATCAACTTGTAGATGCTGGATTTGTCGGGCGGTTCCGGGCAGGCTTCTACTGAAAGGAGTGCTAGAGTAGGATCGATTAATATGGATTGATATGAATATGTAGAAGCTTAAATAATATATATTAAGCTTATGCAATAGTTACGCAAGTAAAAATTTAATGAACTTAATATATCAATATCAACGATAAGCAATAAGTAAACACAGTAAAGTAAAGTAAATGACACCAGGAATTTTTATACTAGTTTGGAGCACCATCTTATGTCTAGTTCAAGACTTCTTCTGGCTTTTTGTTAGCAACACCCTCACTTCACCCGGAGGAACAGGTTTACAGCACACCCGCGCACCAACAACGGGCACACCTGCGCATTAACAACGGGATTTCACGCCTAACAAATAGGACTTCAACACCATGCCTGAGCAACTGAATAGGACTTTAACACTACAATAAGAGTTTTGACTTCGGATTGTGTTCTAAGAAACACTAATCAACCAACAGTTTAAGTACACCCTTCCTATAATCTTATCCTCAAATATTGAATGTGTATGTGAAGATTGAAGGAAGTAGAATGCTTATTGAATCAAGAGATATGAAATAAATTCAATGATTCAAAGGCAATTTGAATATCTAGAGAGCTTTTAGAATGCAAGAACATTCAGAAATTAAAATCAGAAAATAGAAGAAGAATCGGTTAATTTGGTGATTTGGAAAGTGATGTTTGTAGTGTATAAATAGTAATCGAAGAGTAGTAATTGTTCATGAAAAATTTCAATGAAAAGAAGCGACTATTTCTCTTGAAAGTGGATTGAAAACTCTTGGTGAAAGGAAGTGTCTCTTCGCTGGAAATACCTTGTTAGAAAACATCAGTCGACTGGTAAAAAATTGACCAGTCAACTGGTGGAGAAGATCGTGTTAAAAAGTGTGTATAAGTGCAAAAACTAGTCAAAATTGCACCTATAAGTTGACTGGTAGTTTTTGACTAGTTGAGTTATGCATCTACCAGTCGGCTGGTAGATTTTTGACCAGTTGACTTGTGCTAGTGTATTTTGCACAGTTTTGCATTTTTGCAACTATTTTGTGATATGCGATCTTTTGTGCTAGTCTGTTTTAATATTTTGTGATATTTGAGGATAGATTTTAACAATATCGAACACAACTAATTCACAAATAATAATCATACTAAATCACTTTTCCTTTGATCTTCTCTTCATCCTTGTCATGAATCAAAACTCGTGAATCAACATTCTCCGGCCCCTTTTTTGATTGATGACAACCTCTTGCAGTCTCTTATAGATGTTTTTGAAATGTATATTTCTCCCCTTGAATATATGCTCATGCAGTCTCTTGTATATATGTTTGAAATGTATATTTCTCCCTATATGTTGTATATGAAATTTCTCCCCTTGAGTACATGGCTATATTTTTCTCACAGGAAAATTGTTAGTATATCAATCTCTCTCCCCCTTTGTCATCTATAAAAAAGAATAGCAGCAAAATAGAAACACCATGAAAACAACCGATTCTTTAATTTACTCCTTTATATTAGATTTGTTTCCAAAGATATTAGAGATACCGAAATAGCCTTCTCTTTTTTGTGGTGCACCAGCAAAAAATATGATACATACTTTGGTACCCAATTCTACCGTTAGGGTCCAGAGGTTAGACGAAAGGTAAGTATACCCAAGAGGATTTAATGGAACCTTTAAAAATGAAGTTTTCATTATTAACAACTGAATTAAAATAATCATCGATATATTTTTCTCTGTTTTTTCAATTCACAGGAACCCAAATACTTAAATAACTTCTATTGATATTTCTTTTCATACTTCTAGATTTATTATAAATATCTCTAGTAAAATTTCTATAAAAAATGAATCTTCGATTTACTCGTGCTTCAGTACTAGAAGTGGTATTTTTATTATACATAAAAGCATATCTAGTACTATTTCTATGATTAGTTTTAATATATCCTAAACCACTTTGTCATGTAAAGATCTAGAACTAGATAAAATTATATTTAAATCATTTTGACCTTTATTAAATTTTGCAAACTTGCTTGTACATTTTTCAAATTTTATTCCACAGTCGTGATTGATATTTTCAAAAGAAATTTTGTTATCAATATCCTTATTTAATTCAGAATTCTTCCTTTTTAAAATACTATTCTCATTTTCAAGACGACAAATTTAAGATTATGAATTATCTAAAGATGATTGTAATTTTTCAACATTTTCTTTTAATTTAGAAATTGCTTCTTGCAAGATATTATTATTAATTTTTAAAATCTCACATTATTTAGATAATTCTAAATTCTTTTCAGTTAAAGCCTCATTCTCTTTTTCAAGAGACAAAATTAAAGAACTAGAATTATTTAAAGAATCGTC
Source organism: Allium sativum (assembly GCA_030737875.1). NCBI lineage: Eukaryota > Viridiplantae > Streptophyta > Magnoliopsida > Asparagales > Amaryllidaceae > Allium > Allium sativum. Next base: position 502,782,026 of record CM060918.1, read on the forward strand.
TAATGATATATTTTTAGTTTGTAAACCATCGATTTCCTTTAAAAGATCATTGTTTTTATCTATTGATCGCTCATTTTCTTTTTGAAGGAAATCCTTTTGAAAAACAAGTTCTTCTAAGGTATTTTCAAATAACTTAGTTTGTTTTAATAAAAATTTATTTTCCACTTTTAATTTGGAATTTCTTGCGCATAATCTTTTGACTGAGCCAAAATAATTAACTGTATTAAGTTTACCCAATGTTTTAAAATCTTCCAATAATTTTTCATGGTCTAACAGAAGATCTTTATATAATGAATCTACACATACCGATTGTTATCTGACTTTAGCCATGAAACATTTGCTTGCTTGCTCCGTTGATTCTGCTTTGTTGTTCTTGTACTTTCTAATTCCTTGACTTGACTTCTTTATTGCCATTTGTTCTAGGATGTTGTTACGATCTCTAGAACACCTAACTCTGATACCAAATGAAAAGGAGTGCTAGAGTAGGATCGAATAATATGGATCGATATGAATATGCGAAAGCTTAGATAATGTGATATATATTAAGCTTATGCAATAGTTATGCAAGTAAAAGTTTATGAACTTAATATATCAATATCAATGATAAGCAATATGTAAATGCAGTATAGTAAAGTAAATGACACCAAGAATTTTTATACTGGTTCGGAGCACCGTCCTACGTCCAGTCCCAGACTTCTTCTAGCTTTTTGCTAGCAACACTCTCACTTCAACCAAAGGAACATCTTTACAACACACCCGCGCACCAACAACGGGCATACCCGTGCGCTAATAACAAGATTTTATGCTTGAGCAAAACAAACACGACTGCAACACCAAGCCTGAGCAACCGAGCATGACTTTAACAGTACAATAAGAGTTTTGACTTCTCATTGTATTCTAAGAAACACTGATTAGCCAACAGTTTAAGTACACCCTTCCTATAATCTTATCCTCAAATATTGAATGTGTATGTGAAGATTGAAGGAAGTAGAATGCTTATTGAATCAAGATATATGAAATAAATTCAATGATTCGTAAGTTATTTGAACTTTTAGAGAGCTTTTAGAATGCAAGAATATTCAGAAATTAATATCAGAAAATAAAAGAAGAATCGGTTAATTCGGTGATTTGGAAAGTGATGTTTGTAGTGTATAAATAGTAATCGAAGAGTAGTAATTATCCACGAAAAGTTTCAGTGAAAAGAAGCGACTATTTCTCTTGAAATTGGATTGAAAACTCTTGGTGAAAGGAAGTGTCTCTTCGCTGGAAATAGCCGTTGAGAAACATCAGTCGACTAGTAAAAAATTGATCGGTCAATTGATGGAGAAGATCATGGACAAAAATGTGCACAACTGCAAAAACTGGTCAAAATTTCACCTACCAGTCGATTGGTAGTTATTGATCAGTCGACTTGTGCATCTACCAGTCGACTGGTAGATTTTTGACCAGTTGACTTGTGCTAGTGTATTTTGCACAGTTTTGCATTTTTGCAACTATTTGTGATGTGCGATCTTTTGTGATAGCGTGTTGTAATATTTTTTGATATTTAGGATAGATTTTAACAATATCTAACACAACTAATTCACAAATAAATAATCATACTAAATCACTTTTCCTTTGATCTTCTCTTCATCCTTTCATGAATCAAAAACTCGTGAATCAACATCTACTACAAGCTGGGCTTAACTTCGCATCTAACTGAAATAAATATAATGGCCTAGGACACCTAGACCTCTCACATTAACTAGTCTTACTTGTTGATGCTGGAAATGTCGGTCAGTTCCAGGCAACCTTCTTATACAAATAATGGTTAACCTCGTATTTGTGTGTACTTAATTAAAATTAAAGTCGTTAACTCACATACATGCATACAAATTCTTATGGAGACATTCAAATTCTATTTCCTAGTTTAAACCGATTTATTATGCGCTAATACGCACTAATATTATGTTTTATTATGCTATAAATATGTATAAATAAACACGTGTGAAATATGCAAACGAGAATAACGACCTAACCACGTTTAATGTCAATCCTAACAATCACTATTAAGGTAAACAGGTTAATTTCCCTTTCAATTAACATCGTCCAACATGTATATTCACAGTAAATGATAAAAAGGGAAATAACAACATTTATATACAACTTGTAACCATGGCTTGAATGATTACTTCAATAACAGAATAGAGACAAGGTGTAATATTTCTACATACATAAGTAAAATCCTCCTTTTATGTAACTTTCATGTACAAAACCGTAGTACTTTAATAATTCGCAAGTAATACGTTCAAACGATCTATTTCAGAAATAGATGTTTAAACCTATTCAAATTGCAATATTCAAGTCTTTAAGCTTTTGTGACCAAAATGTACATATATATGAATTTGCAGATTTACAATAAAGGAATTAGACCATATTCGAGAATCATACCAACAATCCAAATGTTTTTTCTTCCATTACATCAATAATCCAAACCCAACTATAATTGATTGACCATTTCTACATACAAACATAAACAATGGAAGATTTGGGGGATTTGATATTATTTTCTTTTCGTATAAACCCAAATCTTCCTAGGCACAATAATCCAAATTTATACAATCAAATCATAGTAAATAGCAAACTTAAATGATTTCCACTCACATTGATTTGAGATAGAAAAATGTCGAATTTGCTGTAGAATTAAATCTGAATTTAGCCTACAAAACTGTGCTCCAATCCTTCTGCAATACACACACACACACATATGCATACATAAGAATTAGAATCTCACATACATATATAAACCACATTTCAGAATCCTAGATCTATAAAGAACATAGATTAGAGAAGGTGGAATGAAGATAAGAGAGGTAGAAAAGATCCTATTCTTTCTCTGAAATTGGCAATGGCAGAAGGGAAGAATGGAGGCACAGAAAGAAATAAGATTAGCATTTGGAGTGAGGCTAGAGAGTTATATTTGTAGTTACACGTGTAAATATAGACCGTTTGATTATTTAGATTTAATCTGGTCGGTTTAACTGATGCAGAAATATATAAAATCCTCTATAAAATCAAGCCTTCACTTCCCGAAATCACCAATGGTAGTCGACCTCCCCTTATAAGGGTGGTCAACCCCTATGTCGACCCCTCTTAAGGGCAGGGGTCAACCCCCCCGGGTCGAATTTGCCTTGGAGATTTATTCTCCTGGTCGTTTTCCTATTTTACTATTTGCTCATTAATTAGATGATTACCTTCTTTTTCTTGTCCCTTTGGATATGAATATATAAACACAAATTCAAATCCTCTTGTAATATTCTTTTATACCAATCTATAACTAAGTATATTTCAGACTAATATTTAATCTATTTGAATTTCAAACCTTGTGTGCTAATATTTACGCGTAACTTGTTTTATTAATATCTTTTGCATACAGACTCTGTTTTCAGCAAATAAAATATGGAAACGGATCAGAATCTCGACACGAACGCAATAACAATACTTTCATAGTCTAATTCCCAATTGTCCAAAAAATTATTTTTCATCCCATTAATTTATTACTAATTATTATTATTTATTTTTAAATTAAATTATCTTATGTCTATTTAAGACTTATTTTACGGGGTATTACAAAATTAATTAGAAAGGCTTAGTGAGTTGCCATGGGAAATTAATACCCATAATAATGTATTTTGTGTGTGTGTGTGTGTGTGTGTTATTTAATAGTAAGATAAACGACTATCAAATTTATACCATAAATCTTACTATGGATGGATGATAATGTATATATATGGATTAAACATTACAAAATCTTGTTGGATTTGGATTAGTGTAGCTCATGGTATGGTAGGGGTGCTGGAAAATAGGGGTTCCCCAGAACGCTCCTTATATATATATAATGAGGACCGATCGGGGGCACCCTGTTGTACCCCTATCCATTCGTGAGCTACAACGATCCAAATCCAACGAGAATTTGTACATGTTTAATCCACACATATATAATGATCTATCCAAAATTTGAGTTCGTTCGGAACAAGCTCAAATTTTGGATAGATCATTATATATGTGTGGATTGAACATCTACAAATTCTCATTGGATTTTGGATAGATCATTATATTAGTTTATTGCTTTACAATAGTACAACAAAAATTATTTAATAAGTGGAAAAAAAATCATATCGTAGCAAACTATAATAAAAGAATGGATACTAAAGTAGCAATCCAACATATCTCGTGCTCTTAAAGACTCACGAGAAGTAGTTTGATTTTTTTTTTTTGTTATTGAAGAAAATGAGAAAATCTATTATATTTTGATGGGAAAGAATCACTAAAGCAATTAAAAAAGTGGTTTTTACATATGCTTAGCGGGTACGATTATAAATAGGTATTGCAATGAAGTCAGTTGGGCTTTTAGTTTTTGGGGTAAATTTTATATTGGCTTAGGTTTATATTTTCTGGCTTTTTCTTGGGTAGGGCAATTGTCCTCCCTAGCCATGAGCTTGTTACGTCATTGGTCGAAACCATCACAAAAAAGGGAAAAGCGCGTACCTTGTTACGACGTAAGGAATGCTTTTTCGTTAAAATTATCGAAGTTAACATTTTGTCTTAGATATGTCTCTTTAAATAAATCATCTCATCTTGGAAATGTCTCATTATATTGATCATCTTGTCCTAAAAGTATCTCCTCAAATTTCCTTTTAACTAAATCTCCCTAATATTATATGTTTAATCCTCTCCACAAATATCTCAAATTTATTTTTTAGTACTGGTATTTTGAAAAGGAAAATTCTATTTAGACACAAAATTTAACACAAATTGAGGAACACAAAATCTAAACCATATATTACCCCATGATTTGCACCATTCACATAAAGACAAATTAATCATGTGACTGAGATTTTATTTCTCTTGATTTGCGTCAAACTTTTTGCTCATATAGCTGCTTCCTTTTGAGAAGTCACGCTGAAATTAATATGTATGTATTGCCTAAAATTGCTTTTCGTAAATTCTATATACTTTCTAAAGTCACATATTTTTAGAAATAAACATTAATATTTTTTCGGAAAATTTAATCTATTGAAAGATTTTTTTTTTTAGTTGTAAACAAAAATTTTCAAAAATATTATTATGTTTTTGGTCGTGCAGTTATTGCACATTGATTATATATGTAGTTAATACTAATGATAGTTTACAATAATTTTTAAAAAACAAAAATTATAGAACCAGACGTTCGGTTTTGCGCAATATATTTCAACTCATATTATGATAAATGGCTAAAACAAACAGTGGTGATTAGGGGTGGGCGCGATCGGTTAACCAAGCCGAGCGGTTAAAATTTTCGAATAACCGCTTGATGCGGGCGGTTCGGTTAACCGCTGGTCGGTTAATCGACAATGTAATGTACCGACCGAACCGCCTAAAATTACCCGCGGTTAACCATTTAATTTAAACGGTTAACCATCCAATTTAATCGGTTAACTGTTTATCAGTTAACAGATTAAATCAAGCGGTTAACCAATTAAATCAACCGGTTAACCGTTTGCAAACTCTGTTAGATACTTGTTGCTCCAAACCAATATGCAGAAGTAGAACTGAGCAAGCATATATTACTTGCATATAACGATTACCAATTTAACAATTAACATCATGCACTAGCAGATAAGTAAAACAATTAACATATAAGTAAAACAAAGTAACAAAAAAACATCATGCACTTGCAAATAACAATTAACATCATAACACTACAGTTCTTCCAACTTCCAAGTCCAACTTCCGTGCCAAATTGCTAATAGCCTAATACAACAGTACAAACTACAAATGCACAATGCTACATTGCTACTAGCCTACTAGTACTACATATTACATGACATAAGTGACACTGACAGTCACATAACACATGGATGATGGATCATCATCTCTAAATACTAATAAATTGAAGGTACACAAATAGAGTTACAATTTGCATTGAAATTTTGACACTCAAATTAAAGGTACATAGATGAAAGCAATCTCCATTCCGACTCTCCGAGCATGTCCAAACTCCAAAGCTAATTTGCTAACTGAAAGTAAAAATAAATAAACATATTTAGTTTGATAGCAAAATATTACATGGACTAAGAATGAACTATATACATTATACATTCGAGCTAGAGACATACACATGGACTGAATACATAATAAACGTACTAACACTAATGGTGCAACTGAACATCTAATATAGCAGCACATGCACCATTTTTTGTATACTCAAACATGCCAAATTAGCATTGCTATTGCATGTACCAACACTATGTTCACACATGCACCATTTTTTGTACAAAAAATGGACTGAATACACCATGCAAACATGGACTGAATACAAATTACATGCCACATGCCACATGCATACACCATTTTTTGTAGAAGAGACATACACATGGACTGAATACAAATTACATGCCACATGAAAACTATTACATGGACAAAAAATGGACTGAATACACCATTTTTTGTAGAAGAGACATACACATGGACAAAAAATGGACTGAATACAAATTACATGCCACATGCAAATGGACTGAATACATAATACATTACATGCAAAATATTACATGACTGAAGTGAATACATATTACATGGACAAAAAATGACAGTGCTGCTATGTACATATTACATGGAGTCATGGACTGAATACAGTGAGTGAGCTAAGTAACCTATCAAGTTTGACAGCAAATACATGGATGGACTGGAAATGAAAGTATGAAACTATATACAACATAGCAGTTTATCAGTTAAAAGTTATTTACCTCGCTCCATTGTCCGATGACAAATCTATAGATAAAGAAGTTGCCAAACCACGTCCACGTACAAACTCTATAGCCAAACAAGTCAATGATATTATGATTTATGATAATGTATATTTTATGTAATAATCAAATAAATAGGAAAGTTACCTGAGAAAGCTACATCATAATAGCTCACATCATCTAAAGGAACCTTAATTCGATGGTCTACAAAAATAGGGTTAGACCTTAGCCAATTTTGAGTAGTAACCAATGCCTCAACCATCCTCGGACTTAAACTACTACGGAATGGATCTATAACACGCCCTCCGGTGCTAAAAGCAGATTCTGAAGCGACCGTAGATACCGGGATTGCAAGAAGGTCTCGTGCAACTAGAGATAAAACTCGATACTTTGGACCATTCACCTTCCACCATAATAAAATATCAAAGTTGCCCTTTGGCTTTTCAACCGGCTCATTTAAATACCTTTCAAGTTCATTAGCTTCATTGTCTTCTTGTTCTACTTGTTTTAGAAAAGTATTCATTCTTCTAGAATGAACACTACTAACACTATCGGCACTTACTACACTAGAAAAGGATGAATTATGATCCTTAGGTTGTGGTTCATCAAAACTTTGCGTTCCAAATGTAGAATACGTTTCACATCCGCTAATATATCTTGTGCCACTTCTTTATCATACATGTCTTCAAGACAAAACTTCAAAAATTGTAATTTATATCTAGGATCAAGCACACAAGTAATAAATAAAACTTTGTTCATGCTACCAATATTCCCCCAATATTTATCAAATTTCTGTTTCATACTTCTTGCCGTTCGAGATAGATTATGATCCAATTTACCAATCATTTCTTGCAATTCTTCTTGAATTCCATTCAACTCCGTAAAACATACATTTGTAGTAATGGATAAAGAGCTGCTGAACTTTAAAGTAATATCATAAAAGAACTTTAAAATTTTTACAAAAAATTCAGCATTTCTCCAATCTTGCAAATTCGAGGGTTGGATTTCATTACTAAAATAGGCAACATAAATACTGTCGCTTTCTTTCATCTCATCAAAAACATTTCTATATTTCAAAGCACTTTCCAACATTAAATACGTAGAATTCCACCTAGTAGGAACATCTAATGCAAGCATGGACTTGTCATCAATTCTCAAATTAACACAAACCTCTTTGAACTTAGCCAATCTAGATGGAGAAGATCTTACAAATCTAATGGCGATACGAATCCCCGTGATTGTGCCACCAATTTCTTTCAAACCATCATTAACAATTAAATTAATAATGTGAGCACAACAACGTACATGAAGGAATTCACCATTCAAAACACAACCACAAGATTCATTATAATCATTCAAAGCATTTTTCACATAGTTAAGTGTCACTTCATTAGCACTGGCATTATCGACTGTGATAGACACGATTCACTTAAGTTCCCATTGTTTGATGCAAGAAACCAAAAGTTTTCCGATTTTTTCCCCTTTATGACTTGTGATCACACAAAAATTTAAAATCCTTTTATGCAACTTCCAATCGTTGTCAAAGAAGTGTGCGGTTAAAACCATGTAATTTACATTCTGACAAGAAGTCCACGTGTCCGTAGTAAGACATACACCATGCAAACAATTAGAAAACATGGTTTTTAGATAATCTTTGGTGTCCCCATATAAATTAAGCATATCCCTACATATTGTCCTACGTGAAGGGCACATATTTCGACAAAAATCAAGAAACCCTTCACCATCAACAAAACTAAAAGGAAGCTCATCGATAATTAACATTCGAGCTAGAGACTTTCTACACTCATCTTTGTTAAATTTCCATACAATAAGGGCGTTGCTTCCTTCACTTTCACTAAGTTTTGTAAAAGCTAAACTTTTTTGTTTCTTATCGCTCTCTCGAGGAATTGATCTACAAGATGTTTTTACGTGGTATATTAAGTGTGAAGTGCCATTCGCTTTACCAGCACAAGCAAATTCTTGATGACAATAATTGCAATAACACTTAGGATTTACCGTATTAGAAGGATCATCCTTAGTAAAATGTTCCCATACCATGGACGGTTTTCTTGTAGACGCTTTGCGCTTAGGAGCTAGCGGTGACTTTCTTGCATTAGCGGGCTCTGCACTCGGTTCTTCGGCGTCGCTGTCCTCTTCTTCTAGTTCTTCTTCTTCCAACCAATCTTTGTCTAATTCATTTAGAGTGCCAACTTCCAACTAAAAAATAAAAATAATACCATAAATAATTACTTTGACTGTTAATAAAACTGTGTATATAATACTAATAGAACTGCGTATATATTATATAATAAAACTGCATGAATTGTAATGTATGTTCCTCATTTGTAGCTCAAAATCAGTTTGTAAACACTTCATTTGCAAATTGTAAGTCTCATTTGTAAACACAGCTTCTTATATATTCAGAATTCATATATATATATATATATATATATATATATATATATATATATTATTCAGATATAATATTGTAAAGTACACTTCATTTGCAAGTCTCATTTGTAGCTCAAAAACAGTTTGTAAACACTTCATTTGCAAGTGTTAATGTGTTATTGCAAATTGCAATTATATGGCTTTGAAAAGTGATCAGATCATGTGTTCTTAGAAACATTTGGAGTCTTGGACTGTGTTTGTTCATACAAGAAAGAGAATGGACTGTCTACTCTTCACTAAAGCCTAAAGGGACGATGGCAGAAATTTCATGGCATAAAGCCATAAACAGTAAAGTAGTAAACACATCTAGTCTAGATATGAAGTTCTTAGAATTTAGAAACATTAAATCACCAATATTAAGTTCAAACAAATCACTCACAGTCACATGCTTTCTCTTCCTTGTCAATCTTGCAGTCGACGACGCCATGTACCTTCTCGAACAGTCGAACTCAACGACGGAGCCACGAGGCACAAACCGACTTCAAAATTCAAAGAATAAAACTAGGGTTTTTACAGGATTTCGCTCGGATTTGTTTTTGAAGAAGAGCGAGTGAATTAGAATCAGTAGCCGCCGCTACTTTTTGGATGGATTAGGGCACCTGGGCACGAGATGTTAATATGGGATTGGGCTGGTCTGGTCTTGTGTGTTGCGTTAGGGGTGGTGTTATTTAATTTTGGGCTCTCTATAATATTATATCGGTTATATCAGTTAACGGTTAACCGACCGACCAAAATTTGGTTATCCGTTAACCGAACCGAAAATAGACGGTTAAGGCGGTCGGTTAACCGATTGTGGTGGTTAACCGATTACTACGGTTAAGTCGGTTGGGTATAGATCGGTTAAGACAGTTAAGTCGGTACGGTCGGTTAAACGCCCATCCCTAGTGGTGATATACTAGCACTGTATAGCAATATCCATCAAAATAGACAATCAAGCATCAACTGCTAAAGAATATAAGCCAGTGAACAGATTTATACTATAATATATATATATATATATATATTTATAAAACAATAATTTTTTCGTGCATTTAACTATACATTGCAAGCATTATGTTACAGTGCTTCTTCGACACCAATTCAACTAAACCTCATCGACAGTCATTAATTCTCTACTCTCAGAACGCACTCAAAACTAAAAATAAGCAGAAGCTGCAACACCCAAGAGACACAGCCCAGCCACCCTCCCAACAACGTGGGCTCCACCCAAAACGCCACCAAGACCCACCGCACCCGCACCCACCGCCACGACCCTCTTCCTCCTCCTCATCACCTTCTCCACTATCATCCCCGTGTACAGCTCCACGCAGAACCTCTCGAACTCCACCTCATCCAAAACCCTATCATTCTCACTTGCATCATCCTCTGAATCGTGGTTTTGCATCTCGATCTGACGGATTTTGCGAAAAGCGGAATCGACGCGAGAGCAGGTGGGAGGAGGAGGGTCCCACTTGGACAGCAAAGGGAGGGTTGGGAAGGAGGGGCGAGTGAGGAGGGAGTGGAGGTGGATGGAAGCGGACAGGAGTTGGTACGGGTGTAGACCCGATTGGTGTTGGGAGAGGGAGATTGAGTGGGTGTAGGTGGCGGAGCAGGCGGAGGTGAAGGCTGGGGTTTTCTCTAGGGTTTCCGATATGCCTTTTGATGTGGTAAGCCCCATTCTTTATACCAAATTCTTAGTTTTGATGGGGGAATTAAGAGAGTGGTGGTCTATTCCGTTGAATCTGTGCCACAGAAGATCGAATTATAGGATTCGGATCTTGAAGAAACTAGGAAATGAGTTCAGTTGTGTGGAGTGGTACATATAATAAATGGTGATGTTTTCAATTTGCCAAACAACAGCTGGAATAGCTCAGTTGGTTAGAGCGTGTGGCTGTTAACCACAAGGTCGGAGGTTCAAGCCCTCCTTCTAGCGGAATTTTTTTTGTCCTCCCTGTCTCGATTCGCCATCTTCGAACCCTCCCCCTCATTGCTTCCGACAAAGTTGTCGGAAGTTCATCATTTTGTTCTTATTTTGCGCTGTGCATACATATGTATCCACAGCAAGGTTAAGAGCCAAAACTGGCCAACCACTGATTTTCCTGATATGTTAATTGATGGATTTTACATAACCTAATGTTCTCAACATATATGCTTCATCACTCTAGCATTCCCCAAATTTACGGTTGCACCTGTAACTCCTGTTCTCAACATATGTGATATACAAGATAAATGATGTTCCGCTCGAAATACAACCATGCTTGCATATAACAACTATAATATGATAATTCAAGCATGAACCTTGCCAATAAAATAACAGATACCAATAAATGGAGGAATTGCTGAGATAGGTTGTATACGTAGAAGTCAATCTGATCTACTACTTTACAAATTAACAAAAATCACTGTAGCTCGCTTCTTTTTCCTCACTGTCTCACTTTCTCAGGTTTGTCAAATGACTCTTTCTCAGCCTGGTTTTGACGTACAAGGTGTATAAACTTTCTTTAATTTACATAAAGATTTGATTAGTAAAACTTTTTATTGCTTTATGCTTCACAAATATTTCTTCCACTACTTGTTTTGCAATTTAGATCACCACAAATCAGAATGTTGTTGAAAACATATCCATCTTTGACTTGCATATTTACAGTTAATCTGTATTGGTGTCTTGTATATGCAAGGCTGGTTCTGTTGGTTTTGTGGCCCTAAGAAAAATAATTTCGACTTCAATATAAATAGCTACTAGAGTCCACAAGGTAGCAACAATGAAAAAGTAATAATTCAAGGACTTCCACCAAACAACCAGCTCATTTTGAAACTGGGCCATACTTGTAATTAATATGCGATAGTAAACGGTACATACTGCCAGTGGCGGAGCTAGCCTTGGAGCTTAGCTAGGGCACGTATACAATTTGAGCTGGGGCCTAGGCACATAATTTCATTTTCTACATCAGTTTTTTGTTTTTCACGAAGGGCATTGGCCCCAGCTGGCCAACACTAAGCTCCACCCTTGCATACTGCAGGAAATAAAATTAGAGTCCCCGAAATGACCGGAGGCTTTGGCTTCGTTTGTTTTTTGAAAAACTGCGCTGAACATTTAAAATTTTCATCTATCAGAATAAGAAAGGGCGTTTGTTTTGAAAAAATAAAATCGGCTAGATCTGAGTTTCGGCTGCTTTTCAGCGGTATTTTTCAGCTATAATTAATCGCTGATTAGCGATTCAAATCTCCATCTTATTATAAATATCTGCTTTCTTCACTCCTCATGGACAACGAAATCTCTTTTTCTACCATTGCAGCTCTCTACCTGGTCCAGATTTCAGCTACTCTTCAGGAAATTCAAGCAAGTATTTCAAATTTAGTGCTAATTTTAGCTTGAGCTTACGGTATCTTTATTTTATCAAAATTGGCTTTCTTGTGGTAATGTTTTATCTGTAAGTGGTTGGAAAATTATGCTGTCAGTAGGAAGCTCACGGTATTTTTTGGAAGTTTCGATGCTTGAACCGACATTTGATGCGTTGATTTCATTATGGCCCATTAGAACGACTTTCAATTGATTTTTAACGGTGAAAGAATGAATCGATACGCGATTTAGGTTTGACTTAATTTTTGCTGGGACAGACCTCGAGAGCAATGTTGGATTAAAAGTACATCTAAATAAAAACAGTTAAAAATTAAGAACAAACAACAATTCCATATTCAGCAATAAGCTTTCAGCATTCAGAATTCAGCAATAAGCATTCAGCTAAAAAAACAAACGCAACCTTTAAGTCATCACTACAGTAGCTTAAGGTCAGGGCGTGGCCTATGTACCGTCACACCTAAAAAATGTTTTTTTTTTTTTTTTGTTTTTTGTTTTTTTATTGGGCACTTACGAGGGTGTCAACTGCTTCTCACAAATTTCAGTCTTTAAAACGTGAAGTTTGGGATCATCCTTGGATTTTGTTGCAAGGAATTGGAATGGGTCAATGTTCAAATTTTGGGCAATGTTAAACATCAAGATTACATGAATAAATTTCGAACTATCCCAACATCTGTAACATGTCTTATAATTTTTGGTTACCAATCCTTGGGATCTTCCATTTCTTTCTGCAGTTTGGATTCCTTATTTTTCTGCAAGTTTACAATGATAAAAGCACTTAGCTAAACAAATTATACGTAACAAAATTTATATAGATTGCAAAAAAGTAGAACTAATATAATGCAGAAACAAATATATTTTCTACGCACATCTTTTGCATCCATGGTCCATTATTCTGGATGGTCTGGTGGTCTCTAATTCCGTCCTCATTCTGATCCACATCTCAATTTAGTGCGGTTTCAGTATTATATTTTATCTCTTAAATATTTATATGGTTGTCATCCTTAAAAAATGGGAGATTGTTAATACCCTATATATTGATTCTGATGAAAACAGCCATATAAACATTACTACTAACCTATCTTCAAGTTTTGTAGTTACATCAGATATATTATGAATACATGTATAGAGATAAACAAGAGTACAAAAGAAGAATTGTAGAAGAAGGTTAATCAGAGCAATAAAAGAATAGCAGAGGAAGGATAATCAAAACAATTGAAGACCAAAGCAAAGGCTAAGAGAAGAATGCTGAAGAGTAGATGTGTTTGAAGTGATGAGGAATTTGTTGAACCTTATAATACCTTGTTAAAGATCCTATGGAAAAATATTTGAAACTCATCAACCATTGACCTTAACCGAATCACCAAAATCAACATATATAAGGGAATTTGAAGTGTAGAAAATTTGCAACACTTTTTAAGTGTTGCTGGTCAATTTCAACACCAATGTCGACAAGGGTAACCCCCTTGTCGACATAGTGACCGTTATTTTCAAAATTTAAATTGAAATGAAGAGACATTCCCTCCATCCCTTCACCAAAAGACACATCTCTTTAACCACTATTCAAAGGCTTTTGAAAACAAATTTTAACATCTATTTTTCTCATTTTCTTCTACTCCTTCTTCATACATTTACTGTACAAATCCATTGAATACTGTCCAAATATCTTATCAAATCCGCTCTCTTTCATCCCAATTCTTCACGGATTTGCAAACCACTCAATATCAGAGAGTTGTACTTCAATTCACATCATTCTCTCTCTCTCTCTCTCTCTCTGATTCATTCTATTTCCTCAAAGAATTCAAAGATATATTTTCATTGGAGGTCTATAGTATCATTGTACCAGATTTGCAAGAATCTGTATTGAAGATACAATGACTTTCCAATGTTTGTTATTGTTGTTGATAAGGAGAAAGTGTATCTTATGGACCGTGAAATCTAGATTGTAAAGGTGTTCTTGCAACCCGTGGAAAGCAAGAGAGTACAGTAAATTCTGCACGATTGTGTGCAGGATTGGATGTAGGATTGGTTAATCCAAACCAATATAAAAATCCTAGTTTTATTTACTTTACTGCATTTTATTTTATTACTTATTTCTTTTTGTTTTCGATTTGAATAGATATAATGTTATTTTACCCCTCTAGTGTCTGAATAACCTTAAGATCCATCCAACCTGTGTCGTAGACACCCTAGTTCCCAACTGAAGGGGTATCTTAGTTCTCTCATATAAGAGATTCGAACGGACACATACAAGACAAGCTTTAAATTTAAACACTATTCATACGAGCCGGACAACGACCAAATAAAATTCAGACAATTTAAAAACATCGAATATTTTTGGATAGACATATTTTTATACATTTTTTTTCTTGTCCTAATTCATGTTCTAAATGAGAATCACACGATCGTTGGGTCCGGGGTATCCATTCTCTTACGATCGCAAGGCAGTTAAAGAGATTTAGTATTCCTAGTGGATGTCCAGTCAGCTCTTCCCTCTCTTTCACTGACTACATTATCATTTTTCACAAATGGCTGTCGCCAATCGGTTCTTCGTCATTTGGCATTTTCTGAAGCTCTACGAACTAGGGTCAGGGCAGATGATCAACATCTTGAAGAGTTGTTTTGTGGCATCCCGCTACCCATGTTCAGAAGACTAGTTGTATCTCGTCCTTTTCTGGTTTTAGGCATACTTCCCTCCCTCTTCCTTATTTTGGTATCCAGCTTTATCATGGGCATAAACTCAAAACCTTGTTCGATCCCCTCACCGATAAAGCGAGAGGAAAGGTATCCCAATGGAACTATGTACTTCTTTCACAAGCTGACTGGCTCATTCTCATCAAGACCATCCTTGATTCTATCAGTTCTCATGTCTTTGCAGCCGAAACTTCTACTAGATCCTTCTTTCGTTCGTATAACTCTATGGCTTTGTCCTTCTTCTAGGGTAGCGATGATAATATTCGAAAACATCATTGGGTATATGGGAATACTATATCCTTCCTAGGCGTGAAGGTGGCCTTAGTCTGCGCAAGACTGAGGACGTTTGCATAGCATATGCGTGTAAACTGTTGGCCATGTTCTGTTTTAATAACTTCTCGTGGGCCTCTTTCCTCCATGCTACGTACATAAGACTCAGCCTTCTAATTTCTGCGGGATCCTTTCTTACGCGAATGAGACCTAGAAGCGTATGTAATACGTCAAGACTGCTTTCGATCTCCGTAGTCATGGTTTTGACTGGAATGAGAAACCTTTTTCACTTTGGGCGGCATGGAACTCCGTTTGGACCCCATACCCAGGAACCCTGACTTTATCTTTATCTGGGACAAGAGCATTTCTCCCAAGGTTTCAATGTTGATGTGGAAATTCCTCCCCGAGACGCTGTCGTTGGACAGTAACCTTATAAGCCTTGGTATCTCGCTTACTTCCCACTGTCACTGCAGTCGGACTGATTCAGTAGAAACCATCGTGCATCACTTTCGGGGGAGTAAGTTGGCTTCTGCTATTTGGTTGCATTTTAGGGTTTTGCTTCGCTTTATCATCTCGCTTCCCTCCCTCTTTGACGCCTTCTATGCTTGGTGGACTAGGGAAAAGGATAAAGACTTCTAGTCTACCCTCTTTCGCCTTGTCCATGGTCTTGTTTGATGACATCTTTGTTGTGATAGGAACAAATTGATGTTCGATGACTCTGCCATGTCTTCCTGGAATGTCATTAGGCATGTTTCTTTAGACATTCACCTTGTTTTCATGGAAGATCATTCTAAGAAAATCTTGACCCTTCGTCTTTCTAGATAGCCCGTTCCCTAGAAATTTATTTAGGTTCTCGACCCTGGATAGATGTAGGGTGAATACTTTTTGGGTCAGGCTTCTGCTGATCTGCTAGAGCTTTACATTTGGTTGGTTGGATGAGTTTTTCTTTCTCGGGCCTTACCGGAACCTACTGGTATCTGTCTCGGGCAGATCTTCCTTATTTCCCTCAAGACGCTTTTAGTTGTATTGGTGCTCATTGGAGCCTATTATCTGCTGGTTTTGGATGTACGATTCATTTTATCTTATTTGGATTCTAGAGATGGAGCATGATGTCTGTCGGTTGGTTTTCTTTTCCAGTCCTTGGTGGGGACTCTGATGTCCGCTTTTTGACTTGTTTGAGACGTTTTCTACTAGATTCTTTATTTACCTCGGACGAGTCCTACTTTTCTTTGTCACATCGGTGTCGGTGGTTTTCTTGAACTAGTTCTTGTTGGCCTTATATTCCATTGTATTGTTTTTTTCTATTTTATAGCTTGACTTTTGGTTAGTGAGCTCAGTTTAGTTCTAGTTGAGAGTGTGCTTCGTGCATT
The DNA here is from genome assembly GCA_030737875.1 of Allium sativum. NCBI lineage: Eukaryota > Viridiplantae > Streptophyta > Magnoliopsida > Asparagales > Amaryllidaceae > Allium > Allium sativum. The sequence continues at coordinate 502,798,912 of CM060918.1, forward strand.
GTTAGTCTGTTTTTGTGAGCCATCAGAGGAAGACGTTTTCTCCTTTTATGTTACATATTTTTCTTTCTTAAAAAAGGGAAAAAAATGAGAATCACACGGATGCAGATCAATAATCTTGCAACCACAAATCGAGTCAAATAACGAGCTATACAAAACTAACAAAAGGTCGACAAAACTAAGGCAACTTCTCCTGGAACTTGAATATGATATACATCCTTGCCCTGCCTTTGAAAAAAATAAAGCTTTGGCGATGCCTTAAAGATGGAGAATGGTTTGTCCTTGGGTGGTAGAGCATTGTAGGGAGTTGATATGGAATTGTTTTGACAAAGAGGAGTTATAGAGGTGAATGGAAGTATTAAAAACAAATTTTAAGTGTTTTAGAAGTGGAAAATAAAAATTTTAAATCTTTTGAAAGGTCGTGGAGGCCATGGAAGAGCTTTAAGAATAAGGGAGGAGTTGTAGAAAATGAAAATTGAATAGTGAAGATGAGAATGAGGTTATGAAAGGGTACATATGCATATGAAATATTTGTGAAATTACCAAAATAACCATAATGAATGTATGACACTACATCATCATGTTAAACCATGCTACACCCAACATTTTTACATGTTAGCTGCATGCCTTCTTTCCTTCTTCTCATGCCAACAACTGGCTTTTAATGCTTTTAAATAATGACAACTCTTACCTTTATTTTAATTTTCAAAAATGTTGTATCACTTATCATAAGGATTATTTTTTCGAAAATGGATTCTTTAATTGATAACTAACAACTATTGTACATGCATTGATACAACGCAGTAAGACGCGAATACACCTCGGTTAACGAAACAAGCACCTATATCAATCACTATACCCAGGCAACCCCAAAATACTAAAATATAACTTACAAATACTAAAAAAGACAAGACCGATATGTACAAAAGTATGCATAGTGGCCCAATAGTGCATCAAGAACATCTACTATAGCGATCTACGCCAACCTATCTACCAGTACAACTTAACTCATAACCCCTTTTTCCTGTGTTAATGCTATGGTCAATTATTACACAATGTTGTAGATGTAAGATAAGTTTTGTGTAGTGCTAAAAGCACCCAGAAATATGTCGTCTAATACCATTACTAAAGGCTACTATATTGATAACTTAAACAAGCTTCCCAATACTATACACAGGCTACCATAAACCCTAAAAAATAATTTTCCCGCTTCTTATTCCATCATCGTTCTCATAAAAACAGTAATTGCTCGCTTCTCATTCCATTATCTTCTTCTTTCTGATTCGATTATCGCCATGAGGAAATCAACGAGATCAACAAAGAAGCTATCGCGATTATAGCGCTAAAACCGTCTTCATCTTCTAAACCACATAAGTCTAGCTATTTGTTTCGATTGAAATCAAGGGTTTGTTAATTCTTTTTTTCTCTTCAAATCGAAGCTGCTGGGAGTAGAGGAGAAGTAGGATTTTTCTGTAGGGATGCAATACCAGTTGTTTTAAATCGCGGGTTTAATTCAATCGCGGTTATTTTATGCCGCGGGTTAAATTCAACCGTGTTTTTAATCCAAAACAGTGCAAATATATGGGTACTAAACCAAGAAAATCGTGTGGTCTCATATTTTTTTGGTTTCTTATTTTGTTGTTGTCAACCGAGAAAATCAGCGAGCTTGAGAAATTACTTGATGAAAGTTTATTTTTTTTTGTTGGCAACTTATTTCACTTCCATTAGGAAATTAATTGTAGCTTTTGTTTTTTGGGGAAGGAAAGTGTTTTTACTACATCAAATAATAATTTAATTCTTTTGATTTGTGAATTTATGTAGTTATTACAATTTGAATTGTGAACTTATGCATATCGTTTAATAACTTGTTTATTGCGTATATTTGTAGGAGAAGGAAGAGAGCACTTGAATGAATCATATCGTAGACAACATGCGTTAGAACTTAAAAAAGACAAGAACAAAACTGTTGCTCAAAAGAATGTGGAAGCACGTGAGGAGGAGGCATTTTGTTAACGAAGAGGAAGTAAGCGGTAATGCTTCCCACGACAGTAGTTTTCATAAGGATAAATCAGATGATAGTGAAGGTGGTACAAATAGATCGAGTGATGGTGTAGCAGAGGAAAACGGATCAGAGGATGGTGTAGGAGAGGACAACGGATCAGATGACGGTATAGAAGAGAAAAACAGATCAACCGAACAAGGTTCGGATAATGATGAATCAGATAATGGATCTAGTTCGAATAAGTCAATCGATGAAGGTGTGCTGTTGAAGAACCTATTAAATGTGAAGCCTTCAACCTCAACCACGATTATTGGTCAAAACACTGGTGATGTTTCATGTATACCAAAAAGTTTTTAAACTCATATCGCACATAGTATTTGGAACTAGGAAGAGGTAAGTAAAAACTTTGTAACGTTATTACTTACATATAGTAATGTTATTGTTTTATAATGGTTGAAATTTTTGTTTGTAGGAGAGGGGGCCACTCATATATATTGCACATTGGAGAAAGCTTGTGACGACCCAAACTTCCGGTACCTTTTGAGCTGACCAAACAACCCAGGTCCAACCCAAAATGCAATGGAAACCCAGATGCCAATAGAAAGATTATAGAGGGTGAGACAAGAAAGAAAGAAATATTAGACTAGAAGAAGAAGAAACACAAACACAGAATCAGAGTCTCACATCGCAGCGGAACAAAATATAATATAGAAATAAATCTTTATTGAGAGCCTTAAAAATACTTACAATCATCAGAGTACATCAACACATCTGGATAGTTATAATAACCTGTCCTCATATACAACACACAGCGGAATAAATATATATCATATGCCTGGACTTCTCCAGCTCGTTTCTTCACTACATCCGATAACCTAAACATGTACAACCCGGTCTAACCCGAGCATTACAAACGCACAGATCAGTCTGGTGAACAAGAGTGATAAAACACACTAAGTTTATAGGTATCATCCACCTTGATTTTAAAGTTAAAATCTTTCTAAAAGAAAAAGATAATAGTAAGACCAATCCACACATAAATACAGACGGTTTTTACCTTACTATAACCCAAAACAGTTTGAAATCATATATCGTTTGATATTATAATAATGTCTAATATCAAGTAAATAGCAATCTAGCAGAACGCTTGCATCTCACGCACCACATACATAGTATACAATCAAAACCACGGGCGCTTATTGGAGAATGGATTTCCAACTATGGCAAAGTATGGGACCACCTTTTGACAATGTACCTCTGGAGATGAATACATTGGGGATTCAACAAGAACATCTTGCAACCCCGGCTAAACATGATCGGTCCCTTACTTCGATTGAGAGTACCGAATATATCATTACCATGGTTGGGGGCCAGCCAACCGAACCGATAGCATACAAATAAAATAAAGGGACAATCGAAGGCATTTAATTTCACTAGATCAGGTAATGATATACCCTTTGATGGGTGGGACCCACATAGCCATTCAACCTACCCAATTTTATACCATTTCCCGGTTGATGAGGCTTGAGGTCATAGTTAATTTATTTATTTATTAGTTTACCTTGTTTTAATTTTATGTTTGAGAACATATTATTATCATTCACTTTGAATGCCACATCGTCAGATCTGTCAAATCACTAATTGACGTCCACAAATATGCTCGGGGTATAAAAGAAGTGCCCCTCTTCGCCACCTTGGTATATTTTTAAAAATCAATATACGTAGTTTTTAAGAAATACCCTGTCAGGCAATCATCTATATAAGTCATCCAGAAACAGGATGAACCAAAGGCACCTTCCTACTGCATCCTTGAATTACCATACGGATCAGTAGCGAGTAGTCCTTGCAATATGTAAAACCTCACTTACGACTGGATCACGTCAGAATATTTTTGGTGGCAATCCTTTCGCTTATGAAGATCTACGGTCTTCAATTGCTCCATCTTCTATCTTCAATGTTACGTATTTGTTGGTCGGAATGATTTTCGAATATAAATTCGATCTCGGGCTTTCCATACCAACAAGCGTATTGGACAGATTTGATATTCGGTTGTTTAACTATCGAATAAACAATCATGAAAATAAAGATGACTTACTGATTCAGGTTTCAACATTACTTGGCCTTCTTAATTAAAACAATTAACGAATATTAATTTAAAAACTCTTTAATCTTTCGATATTACGAATATAACTTTTAAATCCTTATCTAACATAAGATTACTTGCAAAAATATTTTCATATCATTTCTCATTTTCTATAATTGGGAAAATTAATTCGATTTCTCATTCGTAAAATAATGTTACGAACCTCCTTTGTTTCATTATTTGAAAACGACAACTAATCCTTACTCTTTTTGAATAAACCCATTTCAACACTTCAATTTTCATTTCCCTTGTACTTGAAAATACCGTTAAAATTTTATGCACCATCTCCTTTATTTATTTTACTTCGGGAATAGCATTATGTATATATATCCTCAAATCTTTCCATTTCCGTTACTTTGGAAATTTCACTTTATACTATCAAATCTTGTCATTTCTGTTACTGCATTATTTCTCATCTGGAAATGTGCTTAACCTCTTTTCCATTACAAACTAATATCATCCTCAGATAATCCTGAAGTCATTCAAGTTGGGGTATTTGAATTACCTCTCAGACCTTGATCAACAACGTTCTTATCTTAAGATGGATACAAGTTGTAATTCAAAAATCGATATTTATTCAAATATCAACAAATCTCATTAACTACTTTATTTAAAATATGGTTTATGAAACCTTCTTATTCTTTTTTTTCAATTTCTCTTTAAAATATAACTTGTTATTACTCATTTGTTGATTTAGTGGTTTCTTAATACAATCGCTTCTTAACTTCAACTTCTTTCAAAGCAGTCAATTTATAACTCGTATTATTATTGTCAAATTCCATTCTTAAACCCTTAACCAAATTCAATTACAAATCCCTTTTTAATCGTTCCATTCTGAAAATCTCATTTCAATTCTAATCATTTTACTTAATTCATTTTTAAGTATCGCCAATGCAAATCAAGCCTTGACTTCTCATTTCCTTCATACATCTTATTTATAAAACCTCTGGTTTTATATAAACCTCTTTTTATCCCGTTTCTTTTACTTAATTTAATTATTAAGTAAACCGTTATTTAAGCCATCATTTTTCGCTTAAAAATCTCCTTTATAACTAAATTATAAAGATTCAGGTTTAATATAAAAACTCGTTTATAACCTCCTTTCACCACTTAACCATATTCCATTTCAAATCAGTTACTTACTTAAATGTATTCCATTTGAGAAGTAATTACTCAACTTATTATAAAAATAATAATTTACTTCATCATTAACTACAATTAGTATTAAATTCCTTTTTAAAATCTTATTTAAGTTAAACGACTATATTCTAAATTATTTCATTTCTAATTGGCACAATTAATTTAATTAAATAATTAGTCCAATTAAAACAGTGTACTTGGTCAATTCTAAAACATGATTAACTCGTTGAACAACTTTAACTTGTCTCTTCATTTAAATTAATAAAGAAATTAATTTGAATAACCTTATTTACTTCGATTAATATTAAATAAATAATAATATAATTCATTTTAATTGTTTCCTAAAAACAATTAACCTCCATCATATATCGTTTAATAATTTAGATGCGGCACATGTTTCGCACATGGCTGATTTTACCTTTTATAAACTTCATTTTCAAATAATACATTTAAATATATATATATATATATATAAAGTTATAAAATAAATTTCATAACTTCATTTTTTTCTCCGATTTACCTAACGATAAATTAATATTTCAAAACCATTGATTTATCAGCCAACTGCTGCCAATTACTCAACCCATACTGTTCATTGATTAAAACAATTTGTTGAATTTCATGTCAATGGTCAACAATCAAATCAATCATCCAAATAGATGGGTTTAAATAGTGCATATAATTATAATATGAAAGTAAATAATATCTAATATATTTGAGGAATCCGGTTGGATTCCTTCAACCTATTCTTCTCTACATCCAAATGGGTTACTTCAAATAACATCATTTACTTCAATTTTACTGGTTATGACACGACCCGAACTTCCCCGGTAAGGAAAGCACGGATTGCGTTGAGGACAAGACAAAATAGAACTCAGACAGAAGAACATTTCATTGTTTATTACAACAATTCTATCAGAATACAAGAATATACGGAATATGAATAAATATTATATAGAAAATATCAGAAATTTAAATTACATTTAAATACATCACAGCGGAAAAATAATACAAAACACAACTGAAAGTAATACACGGATACAGAGCTTTCCGAGTATCGTTCCAGATGTAAATCAGGATCCTGTGTATATAAATCTGCAAAACCAAAACTACTAGCTGCCCGTGTCAAAATAAGGGCACCCAGAGTTTAGGTTAAAACAATAAAATCCAGGTCAGTCATGTGACTGGTGTGAGAACTAAAAAAGTTATTTAAAACTTAGCTGTAAATCAGATATATCAAGGGACCACGCCGTATAACACGGAACGGGTTTCCTCCCAAGAATACCAGTGCATATAACAAAACAGCGCAATGCTTTTTGGAAAAATGAAGCTATTATAAGACCCAGGTCCTATCACACAATGCAACGCAAGCCGGGGGATAGGGTTTTCTCTTATAATAGCCAAACATGCTTAGTACGTTTAAAACAAATCACTTGATACAACTATAAGTGCATAGTGTATAAAACAACTTCAAATCATAAGTATCAACCATAGACGGCATGGGTACCATATATCATGTCACCAATACTAGGCTCTACAAATAAAACCGCAAAGTCACGTATTTGGAAATTGGATTTCCATATGTGAACTGAGGCAAAAGATAGTCCTCTACCGATTCGAGACGCTTTAGCCCGTGTCTCAGGAACAGAACGCATCGTCCCTTGGAGCGACAGTACCGGTCCACCGATGTGGATTAAAATGTCTGAACACTGCGTTTCCCCGCCCTTTGGGGTGTCAATGAGTCAACGAATGACTCCATCGGCTTCACATGGTCACCGATATATCCGAGGCGCCTCACAACTGCAACAACCACATAAGTCAAACTCATCAGGGCGTCTAAAACCATTGACGTCACTTCTAGCTAGAAAGAAACGCATGTCCTCCCTGAGGTCCTTCTCCCGTTTTTAGTTCACAACCGGGGTGTGAGGCTCGCGAATCAACGTTACACAAAGCTATGCCACACAGGCCGTGTTTGGATCATCCACCACAAGACTCTGCTTTTCAACAGAAGCCTTGATCATTTGCCACTTAGGCATGCCACACAGGAAATTCACTTCATGCGTTTGATATCCATCAATATATAACCCCTGAGCTCGTACGTCTCAGAGAAGGGCGTTAAGCAAGAGAATAAATTCTCCGCCGCCAAACAGATATATATTTAATAGAAATCAATCACACAGAATAAAATATAATGTCAGACACACAGTCCATTTACATGTTCGTTCTGGGTCTGAACGAAACCGGAGGCACCTAGTACCCCGCATATCCATCGATCTCCAAGTACGTTTGGACGATCACTAACTGATTCCCTCCTCTTGGGTGTACGGCCCAATCAAAATCATCAGTAATCACCCAAACGACATGAAGACCTCCGGTCTTAGGCCACCGTCTTCATCTTCGACACCACGTCGAATCAGTTATTCAGAATGGGATAAACCCGGTCTTTCTAAATAACCCGCGTATATAATAAACAAGTGTTACACAAACACAACATACACCTCATTCCAATTCAGAATATTCTTTTACTCAAATATTCTTACACTTTGGGAAAGGTTCCCATTAATTTTATCAAAGATAAATTCTTTAAATTTATTCTTTAATCTTCTTTTGAATATCAACTCAAACTAGTCGGGATTAGCGAACCACACCGAAGTAATCATTTATTTTATTTCCCAATCACAACCTATTCATCCCATGAGGTAAAACTGGTAATGCTTCATATCTAACACCACGGTGTTATCGGTAAATTCAACTACCATTTCACGTTCAAATCTAATTAAAGATTTAACTATCGCCTAGAGCAAAACTGGTGATACTCCCTTCTCGATCTTTTCAATCTAATTAAAGATTCATTAAAACTCCACTTAGTTTTAATCTTTAACTGGGTTAAAGAATCAGTGTCATTTAAAACACGGTTCACGATAAACCCAAAATCACATTCCATTAATTATCGGGTTAAAGAACAAGTGTTATTTAAAACACTGTTCACGATAAACCCAAAAATCAATACCAATTCAATTCCAATTAAATATTATTTAATTGGTACACTTCATTAAATCTAAATAAAAAGATTTAATCTTTTTCTCCACTGGGCTTAAGAACAGTGTTAATGAAGACACCATTCACGACAAACCCAAATCACATTTGATATTAAATACAAGGCTCTGAATAGAAAATATATCGGCTTATATTCAATATCAAATTCTACGACCAACAAATATCGTATTGGAAATAACGATATATATATCTTTCAAATTTCTATAACAACATCTGTATAATCACGAAATCCAACATCGAACTACTCTGAAGATGATTTCGATTCAAAACCATTCCAATTCAATTATTGGAAATCCTGGTTACTTTTAAAACCATTTCAAATCCAATCTATTTATTTTAAAAATAAATAAATTATTATTCTAGTTCAAAACTAGTTCAAAACTATTTATTTTCAAACCATTTCAAATCAGATTCTTCCCAAATCATTTCTTATGATCTTACATAAATTATTACCATTTTAAATAATTTTATCAAGGCCCGTACAGTCGATTTCCATCAACGGCCATCGAACTGCACTTACAACGACCTTTTCCAAATTTGATTTGGACATAATTCCAAATCCAACTGTTAGATTTCAAATTTCTAATATTCATTGGAAAGTTATTTTCGATACGAACCCAACGGTTCCGGTTTTAGGAGAATCCAACGGTCGGATCTCCCGTAATGTCCATTCGAAGTCAATGGTCGAAATTCATGAACTGCCGCAGCGCGGCGCGTTCTATTCAGGCCATTTAATATATATAATATATATATTATATATATATTTCGACGATTTCCTTTTAAAACGTATTTTATAAATCGTTTCAAATTCGTTTTCAAAACAATTCCAACTTCTTATTCGATTTCAAATCAAAATTGAAATTTCCTTTATAAATTCCTTTTTGCATTCATTTCTATTTGATTTCAATTCAATTTCAATTCGATTTGAATTCTATTCAATTCAATTTCAATTCGATTTGAATTCGTTTCAATTCAATTTCAATTCGATTTGAATTCGTTTTCTATTCAATTTAATTTGAATTTCAAATCTATTCAATTTAATTTGAATTTCAAATCTATTTCAATATTCGTTTAAAGATGAATAAAATCGATATAAATATCGTTCACGTCAAAATGGCGTCAATCTAATCAACACGGCTTCATATATTTCTATTTTCAAATATTCTATTTCAAATATTTCTTTTTCAAATATTTCTATTTCAAATATTTCTTTTTCAAATATTTCTATTCAAAACTGGAATGAGGCCCAATCAATTACCATATAATGTTAATTATATGGATTTTCTGCAACACATGTACAAAATCACAACGATAAATAATCAACCATCATCCAGAGTGCATTCTACACTGTATAAGCATCAAATATAAATATTTAACGCTTATAACAGTCTGCCAATCAATCGATCGACATACAACTAATTATTGGGATTAGTGTATGTCATATATCATCCCAATACCCGTGTGGGGTTTCAAACAATCAAAACACAGATTTTATTTGTGCAGTTGGGCGATGTGTAAAATTTATCGTCCCAATCAATATCATTCAAATGAGTGTATATAAACAAATCGTCCGATTTGTTTATATTCATTTATTCACATTCACGTTAAAAATTATATTTTCAACTATAAAATATTTTTAACTACTTAAATATTTTATTTCATTTCACATCACATAACACAATCAACTACACATCAAATTCAAACAAACAAGCATACAAGCCGTCCATGGTCTGTGGACGACGGGTGTCGGGTGCTACTAAACACCATCTGCATCCTAGTATATATTTTTAACTAGAAATTTAAATTGAAGGTGAGGAGTTCTCACCGACTAGCTAATCCAAATGCCTCGACTCTTCTTATGTAGAAGTCATCGCTGTTCTCGCCTTTCCACTGTCCGTAGCCACTACATATACAAAAATCGAATTTTTACTTTGCTATTCAATATATAAAAATCGAATTTTTACTTTGCTATTCAATATATATAAAAATCGAATTTTTACTTTGCTAATCAATATATAAAAATCGAATTTTTACTTTGCTATTCAATATATAAAAATCGAATTTTTATTTCGCTATTCAATATATAAAAATCGAATTTTTACTTCGCTATTCAATATATAAAAATCATTTTTTTTATGCCACTAGTATAAAAATTATATTTTTAACTTCTCTATATTATAAAAATTATATTTTTATTAGATCTATAATATAAAAACCATATTTTTATCTTGCCCTAACACATTTAAAAATTCTATTTTTATTACTTTGAAATATGAAAATAAATTCAATGTTTTATGTGGAAGAAACCTATTTTTACAAAGCTATAATATATATAAAAATCATGTTTTTATATTATTAAAACCATATATACATTTCAGATTTTTAAATCACTAAAGGTTATATTTTTATTTCACCATTTCATAAACAAACTTGTATAAATAAATCAAAGTAAAAAAAAACTCACATTGAAAAAGGGGGAATGGTCTGTGTGCTCGCTGGAGTTGAAGGGGGGGCTTGAGGTGCCTCGGCGGCAGAATTGGGTCAGGGGGGAGGTGCACTTGGCGGCGATGGGCTGCAGGGGGTTGGAGGCTCGGTTTTCAGACGGGTTCGGGTGCTAGGGGTTCGTGAGCGTTGGGGTCTTCGCGATTTGACTGGAGGGAAGGGGAGGGGTTCAGGTCGGAGGAGGGGGTGAAGGTGAGGGAGGGGGCGGAGGTCTGGCGCCTCCGGCGGCAGAGGAGGGGGCTGAACGGGGCGCGATTTGATTTTGTTTCTTTTTTTTGATTAAGAAAACTGAACGGGGGAAGAAAGGTATAGGGGAGAGAGAATTAAAAGGGAGGTTGACTTTTTTTATTTATTTAGTTCCATAAGTGACATTTTCGTTCGAACCCTAAATCGAACCCAACGACTGTCGCCCCTAGCTAATTACCCCCATTCCGAACACAACGGGATATGCCATGTAGGCCAATTCGATCGTTACGATCAGTTTTCGTCAAAATCAAAATATAACTCTATATATTGAATTTGAATGCACATTTCAATTTACCGGGGCCACATACTAACTCTAAAAATTCCCGAAAAATATTTCCTAGCTTCGTATTGACGATACGGTCCTAACAAAACTAATTTCATCGAATTCTGAGACCGTTTGAAAAATGGTCATTTTCCAGTTGATTAAAATCAACTGAAACTGGTTAAACGCGTTTTCCTTTGCCACGCTCACATATTGATTCGAAAAATTATGAAATTTGGAATCTAGCAATAATTTGATATCGCGGATCAAACAAAAGTAGTTTCGTCGAAATCCGAGGTCGTTTGCAAAATGGCCATTTTCAAGGGCCAAAATTCCATAGCGACTATTCTGAATTTTCAACTGGGCATAACTTTTTATCCCCGCTATGAAATTTCATTTTTTCGGATTCGTTGGAAAGATATTCTCAATTAGATTCTAATATTTTTGGTTTCACTAAAATTCGGTTTATTTTGCACCCGGTATGTTCGATTGAATTTTGAAATCGAATTATCGAACTACCGCGCCATTTTCAATTTCTTTTATAATTTAAAATAAACATTTATATTCTAACGACGATCTATATAAATATATACGTTCGAATTCTATTCAAAACAAATTTTTCGTTGTTATTATTTAAAATAATTCATTTTAAATAATCAAAATTCAATAAAATTGCCAAAATAATTTTTTTAAATTGGCTCGGATTTCCGGGTCGTTACAATCTCCCCCACTTAAAACTTTTCGTCCCCGAAAAGGAACGAAGCCGAAAGTTGTTTAACAAACCAACTCAACTTTCAGTATTTTCTCTACGGCTTAAGTTCTTCAACTTTTCAGTTTCTAAGAACTTTTCAAATTTTTCAAAAATTTGGCTAACACCCTAAATTTTCGAAAAATTTCGCCATAACCTCCCCTGCACTGGGGACTTCGGGATATTTCATATAGCCTCCCATGGTCTTCTTCAATCCAAAGAAAAAGAAAAAGCCAAGGGGCTAGCCAATCGGCTCATAAAATCACCCAAAACTCAAGAAATACAATAAACATGTACCTATTTGTCGGGCAAACAATTTTATTCCTCTTCTCTAGTCTCCTTGCTATGACCTGTTCAATGTAAGCACGTGTACATATAGACTAATGCGACTAATTTTCAATACAATTCACTATTTGATTTAATTTGGTTATAGGTTCAACTTTTAATTAATCAACCAATAATCAACAACACAACCATCAATCAATTAGTTGACTAGCTTTTCAAATCCATAATTTTGATACATAGTCAAAAATCAGATTTTTGATGCCAAATAACAACAATAAGCCTTATCTAATTTTGATTCTCACACCAGTCTAATGGAAATATATAGACATCACACTTTCGAAACTCGAACCCAAACGACTGATGCTGTACAGTCATCAATAGTTTCATCTCCGGGCGACTAGACCGTGATTTTATATCTACCCAATATATTAAAACTTTGAATACACGCGGATCAGACGTATACGCAAAATCTTTATATACTGGATAGTCCAAATCAATATAAATAAATATTCAAATACGAATAATTAATTTAAATTTTCAAAACAAAAATTGTTTTCATTTTAAAAATATACTCTTCACACTCGCTCTAGGATACTACTGATCCCATCTCTAACGAGTCATTCTCATTGGATATTACTAATCCAACCTCTGATGAATTCTTTCGTTTGGTTCTAACGTGTCTTGTTCTCCGAGCTTTGTAAACCAAAGCTCTGATACCAAACTGACACAACCCGAACTTCCCCGGTAAGGAAAGCACGGATTGCGTTGAGGACAAGACAAAATAGAACTCAGACAGAAGAACATTTCATTGTTTATTACAACAATTCCATCAGAATACAAGAATATACAGAGTATGAATAAATATTACACAGAAAATATCAGAAATTTAAATTACATTTAAATACATCGCAATGGAAAAATAATACAAAACACAATTGAAATTAATACACGGATACAGAGCTTTCCGAGTATCGTTCCAGCTGTAAATCAGGATCCTGTGAATATAAATCTGCAAAACCAAAACTACTAGCTTCCCATGTCAAAATAAGGGCACCCAGAGTTTAGGTTAAAACAATAAACTCCAGGTCAGTCTTGTGACTGGTGTGAGAACTAAAACAGTTATTTAAAACTTTGCTGTAAATCAGATATATCAAGGGACCACGCCGTATAACACGGAACGGGTTTCTTCCCAAGAATACCAGTGCATATAACAAAAAAGCGCAATGCTTTTTTGGAAAAATGAAGCTATTATAAGACCCAGGTCCTATCACACAATGCAACGCAAGCCGGGGGATAGGGTTTTCCCTTATAATAGCCAAACATGCTTAGTACGTTTAAAACAAATCACTTGATACAACTATAAGTGCATAGTGTATAAAACAACTTCAAATCATAAGTATCAATCATAGACGGCATGGGTACCATATATCATGTCGCCAATACTAGGCTCTACAAATAAAACCGCAAAGTCACGTATTTGGAAATTGGATTTCCATCTGTGAACCGAGGCAAAAGATAGTCCTCTACCGATTCGAGACGCTCTAGCCGGTGTCTCAGGAACAGAACGCATCGTCCCTTGGAGCGACGGGGCCGGTCCACCGATGTGGATTAAAATGCCTGAACACTGCGTTTCCCCACCCTTTGGGGGTGTCAATGAGTCAACGAATGACTCCATCGGCTTCACATAGTCACCGATATATCCGAGGCGCCTTGCAACTGCAACAACCACATAAGTCAAACTCGTTAGGGCGTGTAAAACCACTGACGCCACTTCTAGCTAGAAATAAACGCATGTCCTCCATGAGGTCCTTCTCCCGTTTTTAGTTCACAACCGGGGTGTGAGGCTCGCGAATCAACGTTACACAAAGCTATGCCACACAGGCCGTGTTTTGATCATCCACTACAAGACTCTGCTTTTCAACAGAAGCCTTGGTGATTTACCACTTAGGCATGCCACACAGGCAATTCACTCCATGCGTTTGATATCCATCAATATATAACCCCTGAGCTCGTACGTCTCAGAGAAGGGCATTAAGCAAGAGAAAAATTCTCCGCCGCCAAACAGATATATATTTAATAGAAATCAATCACATAGAATAAAATCCAATGTCAGACACACATTCCATTTACAAGTTCGTTCTGGGTCTGAACGAAACCGGAGGCACCTAGTACCCCGCATATCCATCGATCTCCAAGTACGTCTGGACGATCACTAACTGATTCCCTCCTCTTGGGTGTACAGCCCAATCAAGATCATCAGTAATCACCCAAACGACGTGAAGACCTTCGGTCTTCGGCCACCGTCTTCATCTTCGACACCACTATCGCCTGGAGCAAAACTGGTGATACTCCCTTCTCGATCTTTTCAATCTAATTAAAGATTCATTAAAACTCCACTTAGTTTTAATCTTTAACTGGGTTAAAGAATCAGTGTCATTTAAAACACGGTTCATGATAAACCCAAAATCACATTCCATTAATTATCGGGTTAAAGAACAAGTGCTATTTAAAACACTGTTCACGATAAACCCAAAAATCAATACCAATTCAATTCCAATTAAATATTGTTTAATTGGTACACTTCATTAAATCTAAATAAAAAGATTTAATCTTTTTCTCCACTGGGCTTAAGAACAGTGTTAATGAAGACACCATTCACGACAAACCCAAATCACATTTGATATTAAATACAAGGCTTTGAATAGAAAATATATCGGCTTATATTCAATATCAAATTTTGCGACCAACAAATATCGTATTAGAAATAACGATATATATATATATCTTTCAAATTTCCATAACAACATTTGTATAATCACGAAATCCAACATCGAACTACTCCGAAGATGATTTCGATTCAAATCCATTCCAATTCAATTATTGGAAATCCTGGTTACTTTTAAAACCATTTCAAATCCAATCTATTTATTTTAAAAATAAATAAATTATTATTCTAGTTCAAAACTAGTTCAGTTCGATGAAAATCTACTTTTATCTTTTCAAATATGGAGTTTTTCATCCCGATTCTTCCCAAATCATTTCTTATGATTTTACATAAATTATTACTATTTTTAATAATTTTATCAAGGCCCGTACAGTCGATTTCCATCAATGGCCATCGAACTGCACTTACAACGACCTTTTCCAAATTTGATTTGGACATAATTCCAAATCCAACCGTTAGATTTCAACTTTCTAATATTCATTGGAAAGCTATTTTCGATACGAACCCAATGGTTCTGGTTTTAGGAGAATCCGACAGTCGGATCTCCCGTAATGTCCGTTCGAAGTCAATGGTCGAAATTCATGAACTGCCGCAGCGCGGCGCGTTCTATTCAGGCCATTTAATATATATATATATATATAATATATTATATATATATTTCGACGATTTCCTTTTAAAACGTATTTTATAAATCGTTTCAAATTCGTTTTCAAAACAATTCCAACTTCTTGTTCGATTTCAAATCAAAATTGAATTTTCCTTTATAAATTCCTTTTTACATTCATTTCTATTTGATTTCAATTCGATTTCAATTCGATTTCAATTAGATTTGAATTCTATTCAATTCAATTTCAATTCGATTTGAATTCGTTTCAATTCAATTTCAATTCGATTTGAATTCGTTTTCTATTCAATTTAATTTGAATTTCAAATCTATTCAATTTAATTCGAATTTCAAATCTATTTCAATATTCATTTAAAGATGAATAAAATCGATATAAATATCGTTCACGTCAAAATGGCGTCAATCTAATCAACACGGCTTCATATATTTCTATTTTCAAATATTCTATTTCAAATATTTCTTTTTCAAATATTTCTATTTCAAATATTTAGTTTTCAAATATTTCTATTCAAATATTTCTTTTTTCAAATATTTCTATTCAAAACTGGAATGAGGCCCAATCAATTACCATATAATGTTAATTATATGGATTTTCTACAACACATGTACAAAATCACAACGATAAATAATCAACCATCATACAGAGTGCATTCTACACTGTATAAGGATCAAATATAAATATTTAACGCTTATAACAGTCTGCCAATCAATCGATCGACGTACAACTAATTATTGGGATTTGTGTATGTCATATATCATCCCAATACCCATGTGGGGTTTCAAACAATCAAAACACAAATTATATTTGTGCAGTTGGGCGATTTGTAAAATTTATCGTCCCAATCAATATCAGTCAAATGAGTGTATATAAACAAATCGTCCGATTTATTTATATTCATTTATTCATATTCACGTTAAAAATTATATTTTCAACTATAAAATATTTTTAACTACTTAAATATTTTATTTCATTTCACATCACATAACACAATCAACTACACATCAAATTCAAACAAACAAGCATACAAGTCGTCCATGGTTTGTGGACGACGGGTGTCGGGTGCTACTAAACACCGTCTGCATCCTAGTATATATTTTTAACTAGAAATTTAAATTGAAGGTGAGGAGTTCTAACCGACTAGCTAATCCAAACGCCTCGACTCTTCTTATGTAGAAGTCATCGCTGTTCTCGCCTTTCCACTGTCCGTAGCCACTACATATACAAAAATTGAATTTTTACTTTGCTATTCAGTATATAAAAATCGAATTTTTACATTGCTATTCAATATATATATAAAACGAATTTTTACTTTGCTATTCAGTATATAAAAATCGGATTTTTACTTTGCTATTCAATATATAAAAATTGAATTTTTATTTCGCTATTCAATATATAAAAATCGAATTTTTACTTCGCTATTCAATATATAAAAATCATATTTTTTTTATGCCACTAGTACAAAAATTATATTTTTAACTTCTCTATATTATAAAAATTATATTTTTATTAGATCTATAATATAAAAACCATATTTTTATCTTGCCCTAACACATTTAAAAATTCTATTTTTATTACTTTGAAATCTGAAAATAAATTCAATGTTTTATGTGGAAGAAACCTATTTTTACAAAGCTATAATATATATAAAAATCATGTTTTTATATTATCAAAACCATATATACATTTCAGATTTTTAAATCACTAAAGGTTATATTTTTATTTCACCATTTCATAAACAAACTTGTATAAATAAATCAAAGTAAAAAAAAAACTCACATTGAAAAATGGGGAATGGTCTGTGTGCTCGCTGGAGTTGAAAGGGGGGGGGCTTCAGGTGCCTCGGCGGCGGAATTGGGTCAGAGGGGAGGTGCACTAGGCGGCGACGGGCTGCAAGGGGTTGGAGGTTCGGTTTTCAGACGGATTCGGGTGCTAGGGTTCGTGAGCGTTGGGGTCTTCGCTGTTTGACTGGAGGGAAGGGGAGGGGGTTAGGTCGGAGGAGGGGGTGAAGGTGAGGGAGGGGGCAGAGGTCTGGCGCCTCCGGCGGCGGAGGAGGGGGCTGAACGAGGCGCGATTTTATTTTGTTTCTTTTTTTCAGATTAAGAAAACTGAACGGGGGAAGAAAGGTATAGGGGAGAGAGAATTAAAAGGGAGGTTGACTTTTTTATTTATTTAGTTCCATAAGTGACATTTTCGTTCGAACCCTAAATCGAACCCAGCAACTGTCGCCCCTAGCTAATTACCCCCATTCCGAACACAATGGGATATTCCACGTAGGCCAATTCGATCGTTACGATCAATTTCCGTCAAAATCAAAATATAACTCTATATATTGAATTTGAAAGCACATTTCAATTTACCGGGGCCACATACTAACTCTAAAAATTCCCGAAAAATATTTCCTAGCTTCATATTGACGATACGGTCCTAACAAAACTAATTTCGTTGAATTCTGAGACCGTTTGAAAAATGGCCATTTTCCAGTCGATTAAAATCAACTGAAACTGGTCAAACGCGTTTTCCTTTGTCATGCTCACATATTGATTCGAAATTTTTTGAAATTTGGAATCTAGCAATAATTTGATATCGCGGATCCAACAAAAGTGGTTTCGTTGAAATCCGAGGTCGTTTGCAAAATGGCCATTTTCAAGGGCCGAAATTCCATAGCGACTATTCTGAATTTTCAAGTGGGCATAACTTTTTATCCCCGCTATGAAATTTCAATTTTTTGGATTCGTTGGAAATATATTCTCAATTATATTCTAATATTATTGGTTTCACTAAAATCCGGTTTATTTTGCACCCAATATGTTCAATTGAATTTTGAAATCGAATTATCGAACTACCGCGCCATTTTCAATTCCTTTTATAATTTAAAATAAATATTTATATTCTAACGACGAACTATATAAATATATACGTTCGAATTCTATTCAAAATAAATTTTTCGTCGTTATTATTTAAAATAATTCATTTTAAATAATCAAAATTCAATAAAATTGCCAAAATAAAAATTTTAAATTGGCTCGGATTTCCGGGTCGTTACAGATTATTTCTATAACAATAGAATAACAACAATTGAATATCAACCAATTTATTCAACGCTAACAAACAATTCAAACAATTCAAACACTCATTAAATTAAACACAGTTATTTTATAACCGTGACCAACAAGGTAAGTTACCTCGTTTGGAGAAATAATCGTTAAAATAACGATTAGTTTCATTTAAATTTAACTAAGCGACAATTCAATCAACTCAGACAATATATATGTAAACAATCAGCACACAACAAAAAATCAGCAATTATAGTACACAAAATAAAACCCCAACCTATATAAAATATAAGTGGAAATAACTGAGTTAGTAAACTCACTTTGATTTATTTCGTTGAATGGTTTTGGGTTCAGTAAAACTAAACGGTCGTTTAATTTTACTTAAAAATTCTGCTGCTTCCAATCCTGTCCAGGTTAGTTCCAGAATATTCGGCTCGAAATTACGATCCCAACGATATCTCATTTGTTGAATTCTGATAACAAGGTAAAAAGTTATCAATACTTTAATCTAAACGATTAATTAATTATTAATTACTTAATTAAACTTTAATCTCTAATTACATTAAACTAATTTTCCACTTATATCCCAAATAAGATTCTGTTAACATATTTTATAAGTCTAAACTAATCCTTTAATTAACTTTAATTAATCACTAATTAACTTCTTTAATTAAATAATCCTTAACACTAACCTAAAAATTATTTAATTAAACTTAATTATTAAGCTAATTATGTTTTAATTTGAATAAATTAAACTTTAATTAAATACTTATTTTAAATTAATTATAGCTTAAACTGACTGGTGATGTTTTTTCTAAATTATTCGTCATGTTATACATAATATTAAGCATTTTTAAAAACTTAATTAGGCATGGTTAAAAACACATCCGTGATGACAAACCAGGTTGGGCAAGGATGCCCAGTCACGGTACTATTTTTCTCTTTGAAAATCACCCAACCACTTAAACCTTAATTACAGTATGTTAACGTTTAAATTATTTTCTAATATATAGTTTGACATTAAACTGATTACACTTTAAAATTAACGTGGTCGGTCCAATACTTAACTTCTGTATTGCGGAAGTGCTTCCTGGATTGTATGCGCGGTATCCAAATCCTAGATCAAATTCACACTTCCAGTTAATGTAATAATAATTTATTGTAATTAATTACCTAATTAAACACTAGGTAATTACTTAATTAACAAATAAATTAATATTTAATACTCCTAATTACATTGTTTTAAAGAATCCGTCCAATTTAGTTATGCTTCTCCAAAGTCCTTCGTTCCAAAAGCTCAACGTCGACATCCAACCCCCGCAGCAGCACCACGGCGACCGGACTCCAATCGAAGCTGACCCACGTCTGCGCCCGAGCCACCTTGACGTCCGCCCCAACCAGCTCGAGTTCTGATGCTCCCTACTCTCCAGAAACCTCCATGAACCACCACTGCTTCTCGCCGCCACCCTGCCCTCCACGATCATCAGTTTCAGATCACCACCATTGAAAAGAAGGAGCTCGACATATTGAATCATTTTGCAATTGTGAAGTTTGGGTGAAAATGATCAGATGAGGAGAAAAGATCGAGGAAGTGATGGGAGATTTCAGCCATGAGTTCATAGAAGATGGCGGCTGTTTTCCTTGTTGACCGCGGTGGAGACAAATGAAGGGTTTTGACCCTTTGGATTTGTATATATAGTGAGATAAGAGGATTAATTTAATATTTCATTCTTATTGTTACTTAATGATGAATTAACACGTAAAAACACTATATTTTATCTCCAAATCGAGATGTGATAGCTGATCCTAGCATAAAAAATATTCTGGACCCAATGGGACAGGTTTCGTCAAATTCCAAGGTCGTCTGTAAAAAGTCATTTATAATTATCGATGAAATATCAAGCATTTAAAATTTCTATAATTACAGAAAAAATCAAAAAAATATGAGACCTTGACAATTTACTAGACCTCTTCCTAACGGATCCAATGAATCTTGTTTCATTGAATTTGGAGTTTGTTTGGCCAGTCGTTTATTCGTTAAAAGTTACCCATGTCTAAATAATCTAAACAGGTAATTAGAAACTGAGATGTTTTTGGCCATCAAAGTCTCATATGACATCGGTTTGCCATTAAATTTGATTTTCTTACAATAATTTAACGATACGGTTCCAATGAAACTAATTTCATTGAAAACTGAGACTGTTTGCAAAATGGCTATTTTTAACGCTTATATAATATTAATAAAACATTATATAAATTTCCAAATAAATCAACTAAAATAATAATAAATTATTTTTATCATATATATTCAAACATAATATATATAAAACTTCATATATAATTAATACAACTCAATATCGTCAGTTTTGAGTTAAAACTGTATCGAAATTATATTAAAACCTTTTTTAACTGTTATATTTTAATAACGATTTCCATAGCAACTATTTTAAAATTTGAATTGGACATAACTAATAAATTATAACACGAAATCTGAATTTTTCTCTCCTATATGAAAATTATTATCAATTAGATTCCAACGTTTCTTGTTTCATAGAAATCCGACTTATATCGGACCTGTATTTCCAATTAAAGTTCAAATCGAAAATTTCGAATTACCGCGCCATTTACGAGCTCAATTTATATTATAAATATAAATTAACATTCAAACTTTGTTTTATTAAACGAATTCAATATTAAAATCGATTAATATTCCAAATATAATATTTAAAATAATAAATTAAATTAAATATTTGACTACCAAAATACGGGACGTTACAATCTTCCCCCCTTAATAGAATTTCGTTCCCAAAATTACTAAGACAAGAAAATGTTATAAATCCCATTAGATTTCTAAAATCCAATTTAATTTAAATTGAAAACCACTTCATTATTGTTAATCAAAATTTTCAAAAATATCGAAAATTTTCTAACACTTTAAATTCCCGGAAAAATTCAGCAGAGTCTCCCCTATACGGAATGACTTCTACAATATCGCAGGAACAAATAATATATACATCGACCCACTAGGTCATAAAACAAAATTCAAAACTCAAAATTCATATTTTTGTGTAGGCGTACATTATGCGAGCGCTATTGAGCATACTACTCAATTTATCGCGATTTATTCGATCAAAATCAATCCCTTAGCCTTCTGGCACCTGTACTTAACTCAATATATCATGTAAGCAACAATTGCATGAGTAATTTAAACAATATTTCATTAAACCATTAATTTCACTTTATATGTGATTTCATTCAAAATTGATTCTATCGGAATTCATTCCTTTAATTTCCAAATCATCAACTCTTAATCAAACCAGTATTGAATTATACTCATTCCATCTAACATATAATCAATCAATCATGCACACCAACTCAATCAAATCATTCAACTGAATTTATATCGAACATCAATAATTACTTAGGTTTAACATACTTTAGTTTAACATATTTTAATATCAATCGATCAAATATTCGATTGATTTCCATTTAATTTCCATTGATTCAATTTTCCAATCCCAAATTTATCTTATTTAATTCCAATATTCATTCTTAACTCCACTTAACATAGTTAAGTTCCAATTTCATTTTCAAATTTCATTTAACTTATTCTTAAGTTAAATTCTGGTTAACTCAATTCAGTATTAAAATTATCATTTATTAATCTTATATTGGGATTTCTTATGGTCATATTATTCCAATTCAATTTTTAATTTTAATTTGAATTCCAATCAAATTAATCGAACAAATAAACCAATGTCTAAATAATTTGATAAAATTATTTATATAAAATTATAATTTGGGTAAAATTATTTCATTTACCCCATTTACAAAAAAATATTGAATCAACTTCCAGTTCAATGCTTCTCAACACTTGAACCAATCAAAAGACATAATACAAAACATTTGTATATGAAATCTACAAATACGCTCTCTCATATATACACTCAACTCAATCTAAGATAATTCTAATCCCATCTCTATCAAGTTATACCACAGAGCCAAGGTTATTACTAAACCATTGCTCCAATACCTACTGTGACGACCTGAACTTTCGGTACCTTTTGAGCTGACCAAACAACCCATATCCGACCCAAAATGCACTAGAAACCTAGATGCCAATAGAAAGAATATAGAGGGTGAGATAAGAAAGACAGAAATATTAGAATAGAAGAAGAAGAAACACAAACACAGAATCAGAGTTTCACATCGAAGCGGAACAAAATATAATATAGAAATAAATCTTTACTGAGAGCTTTAAAAATACTTACAATCATCAGAGTACATCAACGCATCTGGATAGTTATAATAACCTGTCCTCATATATAACACACAGCGGAATAAATATATATCATACGCCTGGACTTCTCCAGCTCGTTTCTTCACTGCATCCGATAACCTAAATCTGTTCAACCCGGTCTAACCCGAGCATTACAAACACAAGGATCAGTCTGGTGAACCAGAGTTAGAAAACACACTAAGTTTATGGATATCATCCAACTTTATTTTAAAGTTAAAATCTTTCTGAAAGAAAAGGATAATAGTAGGACCAATCCACACATAAGTACGGACGGTTTTTACCTTACTATAACCCAAAACAGTTTGAAACCATATATCGTTTGATATTATAATAATGTCTAATATCAAGTAAATAACAATCTAACAGAACGCTTGCATCTTATGCTCTACATACATAATATACAATAAAAACCACAGGAGCTTATTGGAAAATGGATTTCCAACTATGGCAAGGTATGGGATCACCCTCCCACAATGAGACGACCCGAACTTCCCCGTGAAGGAAAGCACGGATAGAATTGAGGACAGGATAAAATAGAACGCAGACGGAAGAACATTTCAATGTATATTACAACAATTCCATCAGATACAAGAATATACAGAGTATAAATGAATAAAATACATTCGATGAACATCAGAGATTACAATAAATTACATAACAGCGGAAAAATATACAAAACACAACTGAAAGTGATACACGGATACAGAGCTTTCCGAGCATCGTTCCAGCTGTAAATCAGGACCCTGTGGATATAAATCTGCAAAACCAAAACTACTAGCTGCCCATGTGGAAAATAGGGGCACCCAAACTTTAGGTTAAAACAATAAACTCCAAGTCAGTCATGTGACTGGTGTGAGAACTAAAACAGTTATATAAAACTTTACTTTAAAAGAGAGTAATTCAAGGGACCACGCCGTATAACACGGAACGGGTTTCCTCCCAAGAATACTAGTGCACATAACAAAACAGCGCAATGCTTTTTGGAAAAATAAAGCTATTATAAGACCCAGGTCCCATCACACAATGCAACGCAAGCCGGAGGATAGGGTTTTCACTTATAATAGCCAAACATGCTTGGTACGTTTAAAACAAATCATTTGATACTATTATAAGTGTATAGTGTCGAAACAATTTCAATCATAAATATCAATCATAGACGGCATGGGTACCATATATCATGTCGCCATACTAATTCTACAATTAAAACCGCAATATCACGTATTGGAAATTGGATTTCCGTCATGAGTCGAGGCAAGGTGCAAGCTCCTCTCCGCGTTCGAGACACTCTAGCAAATGCCTTAGGACCCCACTTTGATCCTTGGAATCGGCTGGGCCGGTCCTCTCTTACTTTTGAGGATTGGCAATTCCTGAACACACGTTTCCCGGTCCTTACAGACCTATATCTGAGGCGCCTCGCATTCCAACAACCACACAGGTGAAAAGTATATAAATGTCAGGGCTGGTAGGTCACTGTCACCACCCTAGCTAGAAAGAAACGTCGTGTTCTCCCTGCGGTCCGTCTCCCGTTTTTGACTCATACCGAGGTGTGAGGCTCGCGAATTCACGTTATACACAAAGCTACGCCACACAGGCCATGCTTTGATCATCAACCACAAGACTTTGCTTTTCAACAGAAGCCCTGATCAATTGCCACTTACGCGTGCCACACTGGCAATTCACTCCATGCGACTGATGTCCATCGATATACAACCTCTGAGCTCGTACGTCTCAGAGAAGGGCGTTAAGCAAGAGAATAAATTCTCCGCCGCCAAACAGATGTATATTTAATAGAGATTAATCAACACAGAATAAAATCCAATGTCAGACACACAATCCATTTACAGGTTCGTTCTGGGTCTGAACGAAACCGGAGGCACTTTCCTCGCATATCCATCCATCTCCAAGTACGTCTAGACGATCACCAACTGTTTCCCTCATCTTGGGTGTACAGCCCAATCGAGATCATCAGTAATCACCCAAACGATGTGAAGACTTCCGGTCTTCAACCACCGTCTTCATCTTCGACATCTTGTCGAATCGGTTATTCAGAATGGGTATAACCCCGGCCTTTCTGAATAACCCACGTATATAGTAAACAAATGTTACACAAACACAACGAACGCCTCATTCCAATTCAGAATATTCTTTTATTCACAAAATCACATTCTTAGGGAAAGGTTCCCATTAATTTTATCCAAGATAAATTCTTCTAAATTTATTCTTTAATCTTCCTTTGGATATCATTTCTAACTAGTCAGGATTAGCGAACCACACCGAAGTAATCATTTATTTTATTTCCCAATCCCAACCTATTCATCCCATGGAGCAAAATTGGTAATACTCCATATCTAACACCAGGGTGTTATCGGTAAAATTAATTACTATTTCACGTTCAAATCTAATTAAAGATTTAACTATCGCTTTGGAGCAAAACTGGTGGTACTCCATTCTCGATCACCTTTCAAATTTGATAATTTAAATTATCAATTCACTTTTTAATCTAATTAAAGATTCATTAAAACTCCACTTAGTTTCAATCTTTTCAAAAATCAATATCCTGCCTTTAACTGGGTTAAAGAACCAATGTCATCTAAAACACGATTCACGACAAACCCAAATCATATTTGATATTAAATACAAGGCTCTGAATAGAAAATATATCGGCTTATATTCAATATCAAATTCTGAAACCAACATATATCGTATTCGAAATAACGATATAAAATATATCTTTCAAATTCCCATAACAATATCTGTATAGTCACGAAATCCAACATCGAAATATTCCAAAGATAATTTCGATTCAACTCCAGTCCAATTCACGTATTGGGAATATTGATTATTTTTAAAATCATTTTCAAATTCAATTTATTTATTTCAAAAATAAATTGATTTTAATTCTAGTTCAAAACTAGTTCATTTCGATAAAAATCTATTTTTATCATTTCAAATGTGGAGTTTTTCATCCCAGTTCTTTCCAATTCACATACTATGATTTTACACAAATTATCAATATTTTTTAATAATTTTATCAAGGCCCGTACAGTCGATTTCCAACAACGACCATCGAACTGCACTTACAGCGACCTTTTCTGAAATTGATTTGGACATAATTCCAAATCCAACCGTTAGATTTCAAATTTCTAATATTCATTGAAAAGCTCTTTTCGATACGAACCCAACGGTTCCGGTTTTAGGAGAATTCGACGGTCGGATCTCCCGCAACGTCAATTCGAAGTCAATGGTCGAAATTCACGAACTATCGCGGCGCGGCGCGTTCTATTCAGGCCATTATATATATAATATATTTATATATATTATATATATTTCGACGATTTTCTATTAAAACGTATTTTATAAATCATTTTAAATTCGTTTTCAAAACCATTTCAACTCTATATTCAATTTCGGATCAAAATTGACTATTTCATATCATTACTATATAAATAATAATATTTTCAAAACGTTATATTTTGAAACCACTACCTTTTCTATATTCACTATAAAAACGAATATAATTGATATAAATATCGTTCACTCAAAATAGCGCAACTCTAATCAACACGGCTTTATATATTTCAATAAATTCGTTATTCTATTCAACAAATGAATATTTATTCTATTCAACACATGAATCTATATTTCTTTCAACACACGACTAATCTCAACACATGAGTACCGTCAACACACGACTATTTTTGTTATGTAAAATATTTTATAAAATTATGGTATCTATCGTTTGATTTTCAATTAGACTTCAACCGTAAAGTAGTTCTAATTTTAAATATGACAAAGATGTAAATTTTATTATTAAAATATTTTACCCAACACATGAATAGTTTCAACACATGACTATTTTTATATTCAACACATGAATTTTCTTTTATAATATTCATTATTTTCCCGATTGGAATGAGGCCCAATCAATTACCATATAACGTTAATTATATGGATTCCATACAACACATGTATATAATAGCAATGATAAACAATCAACCATCATCCAAGGTGCACCACACAACTGCATAAGCATCAAATATAAATAATTAACGCTTACACAGTCTGTCGACCAATCGATCGACATACAATTAAATAATTGGGATTAGTGTACGCCAAATATCATCCCAACACCCGTGTGGGGTTTCAAATCAACAAACACTAAATATTATTTGTGCAGTTGGGTGATGTGTAAAATTTATTATCCCAATCAATATCAGTCAATCAGTGTATATAAACAAATTGGCCGATTTGTTTATAAATATTGTTCACATTCACGTTAAAAATTATATTTTTAACGATGATTAATTTATTTCAACACATTAATCTATATTATCGATTTCACATCAACGTCACAAACCAATTTCACCACATATCAAACAAGCATACAAGCCGTCCATGGTCTGTGGACGACGGGTGTCGGGTGCTACTAAGCACCGTCTGCATCCTAGTATATATATATATATATATATATATAACTAGAAAAAGAAATTTAGAGTGAGAAGTTCTCACCAATAGCTATCCCAACTCCACGACACTTCCATTGTAGGAAATCATCACTGTTCTCGCCTTTTGTCACTTTCGTTGCCCGTAGCCACTACATATATAAAAATCACATTTTTATATTGTTGCTATGTACTTAAAAATCATATTTTTATAATCACTCCATATGGATAGAAATTCTATTTTTACATCGCTACTATATAGATAAAAATTCTATTTTATATCGCTACTATATAGATAAAAATTCTATTTTTACATCGCTACTATATAGATAAAAATTCTATTTTTACATCGCTACTATATAGATAAAAATTCTATTTTTACATCGCTATTCTCTACATAAAGATTTCGCCTTTTCTAATATAAAGATTTCGCCTTTTCTAATATAAAGATTTCACCTTTTCTAATATAAAGATTTCGCCTTTTCTAATATAAAGATCGTATCTTTACATTGCTACTACTATAAAGATCACATCTTTATTACTCTACATTATATAAAATCATATTTTTATTCTTCATACTATATATAATAAAACTGAAATTAAATTAAAAAATTCACCTTCGAAACGGAAGAGGGGGTTTGCGAAGTGGTGGCGTCGGTTTGCAGCAGGAGAGAGAAGGAGGGAAGAACGGAGGGAGTGGGAGGAGCAGGGAAGAGGAGGGGGGATCGGGTTCGATGAAGGAGGAGGGGGGATCGGGTTCGATGAAGGAGGAGGGGGGGGGGGGAGAGGCTGCGGAGGAGAAACGACGGAGGGAGAAGAAGAAGAAGGGGAGGGGGAAGGAAGAAGCGGCGACGGCAGGCGGTGAAGGGGAGGGGGCGCGATGGAAAGAGGAGGGCGCGGTGGAAGGAGGAGGGGGCTCCGCCCCGGTGGCGGTGCGCGGCGACGCTGCTGGGAGGAGCTGCGGCTCCTCCCCCTGCTTCGTCTTATTTTTTCTTCTTCTTTATTTCGATTCTGAATTCTAACGTGGGGGGGGGGGGGGGGGCTGAATGAATAAAGGAAGAGGAGAGAGGAAGTTTTAATTTAATTTTTTTTATTTAATTTCAAAAAGCAACTTTTATTTTCGACCTCAAAACGAGGCCCACCGCCTGTCGTCCATAGCTAATTAGCCCCATTCCGAACACAATGGGATATGTATCGTAGACTGATTTGATCGTTTCGATCAGTTTTCGTCAAAATCAAAATATAACTCTATATATTGAATTTGAACGCACATTTCAATTTACTGGGGCCACATACTAACCCTAAAAATTCCAGAAAATTATTTCTAGCTTCGTATTGATGATACGGTCCTAACAAAACTAATTTCGTCGAATTCCGAGATAGTTGGAAAAATGGCCATTTTCCAGTCAATATTAAACTCAACTTAAACTGGTCAAACGCGTTTTCCTTTGCCACGCTCACATATTGATTCGAAAAATTATGAAATTTGGAATCTAGCAATAACTTGACATCACGGACCCAACAAAAGTGGTTTCGTCGAAATACGAGGTCGTTTGCAAAATTTCCATTTTTAAGGGCCTGAATTCCATAGCGACTATTCAGAATTTTCAACTGGACATATCTTTTGATTCCCGCTATGAAATTTCGATTCTTTGGAAAGATATCCTCAAATAGATCCTATTATTTTTGGTTTCACTAAAATCCGGTTTATTTTGCACCCGGTACATTCAATTGAAGTTTGAAATCGAATTATCGAACTACCGCGTCATTTTCAATTCCTTTTATAATTATATATAATTATTATATTCTAACGACGACGTATATAAATATATACGTTCGAATTCTATTCAAAATAAATTTCTCGTCGATATTATTTAAAATAATCTATTTTAAGTATTCAAAATTCGCTAAAATTGGCAAAATAAAAATTTTAAACTGGCCCAGATTTTCGGGTTGTTACACACAATGTACCTCTGGAGATGAATACATTGGGGATTCAACAAGAACATCTTGCAACCCCGGCTAAACATGACCGGCCCCTCACTTCGCTTGAGAGTACCGAATATATCATTACCACGGTTGGGGGCCAGCCAACCGAACCGATAGCATACATATAAAATAAAGCGATAACCGAAGGCATTTAATTTCACCAGATCAGGTAATGATATACCCTTTTGATGGGTGCGACCGACATAGCCATGCAATCTACCCAATTTTATACTGTTTCCCGGTTGATGAGGCTTGAGGTCATAATTAATTAATTAATTAACCTTGATTTTAATTTTATGTTTGAGAACATCTGTTTATCATTCACTTTGAATGCCACATCGTTAGATCCGTCAAATTACTAATTGACGTCCACAAATATACTCTGGGTATAAAAGAAGTGCCCCTCTTCGCCACCTTGGTATATTTGTAAAAATCAATGTACGTGGTTTTTAGGAAATACTCTGTCAGACATTCGTCCATATAAGTCATCCAGGAACAAGATGAACCGAAGGCACCCTCCTACTGCATCCTTAAATTTCTCTATGGATCTATAGCAAGTAGTCCTTGTAATCTGTAAAACCTCACTTATGATTGAATCACATGAGAATATTTCTGGTTGCAACATCAGAGAATATTCAACAAGCAATCCTTCCACTTATGAAGATCCACGGTCTTCAATTGCTCCATCTTCTATCTTCAACGTTACGTATTTGTTGGTCGGAATGGTTTTCGAATATAAATTCAATCTCGGTCTTTCCATACCAACAATCGTATTAGCCAGATTTGATAGCCGGTTGTTTAACTATCAAATAAACAATCGTGAAAATAAGATGACTTACTGGTTTAGCATTCAACATTACTTGGCCGTTTTAATTAAAACAATTAACAAATATTAATTTCAAAACTCTTTAATCTTTCGATATTACAAATATAACTTTTAAATCCTTATCTAACATAAGAATACTTGCAAAAATATTTTCATATCATTTCTCATTTTCTATAATTGGGAAAATTAATTCGATTTCTCATTCGTAAAATAATGTTACGAACTTTCTTTCTTTCATTACTTGAAAACGACAACTAATCCTTATTCCTTTCGAATAAATCCATTTCAACACTTCAATTTTCATTTCCCTTTTACTTGAAAATACCATTAAAATTTTATGCACCATCTCCTTTATTTCTTTTGCTTTGGGAATAGCATTATGTATATATATCCTCAAATCTTTCCATTTCCATTACTTTGGAAATTTCACTTTATACTATCAAATCTTATCATTTCCGTTAATGTATTATTTCTCATCTGGAAATGATCTTAACCTCTTTTCCATTACAAACTAATATCATTCTCAGATAATCCTGAAGTTATTCAAGTTGGTGTATTTGAATTACCTCTCAGACCTTGATCAACAACGTTCTTATCTTAAGATAGATACAAGATGTGATTCAAAAATCGAAATTTATTAAAATATCAACAAACCTCATTAATTACTTTATTTAAAATATGGTTTATGAAACCTTCTTATTCTTTTTTTTTAATTTCTCTGTAAAATATAACTTGTTATTAGTTATTACTCATTTGTTGATTTAGTAGTTTCTTAATACAATCTCTTCTTAACTTCAACTTCTTTCAAAGCAGTCAATTTATATCTCGTATTATTATTATCAAATCCCATTTTTAAACCCTTAACCAAATTCATTTACAAATCCCTTTTTATTCGTTCCATTTTGAAAATCTCATTTCGATTCTAATCATTTTACTTAATTTCATTTTTAAGTATCGCCAATGCAAATCATGCTTCGACTTCACATTTCCTTCAT
Source organism: Allium sativum (assembly GCA_030737875.1). NCBI lineage: Eukaryota > Viridiplantae > Streptophyta > Magnoliopsida > Asparagales > Amaryllidaceae > Allium > Allium sativum. Next base: position 502,830,250 of record CM060918.1, read on the forward strand.
ACATCTTATTTATAAAACCTCGGGTTTTATATAAAGCTCTTTTTATCCTGTTTCTTTTACTTAATTTAATTATTAAGTAAACCTTTATTTAAGCCATAGTTTAAGCTTAAAAATCTCCTTTATAACTAAATTATAAAGATTCGGGTCTAATATAAAAACTCATTTATAACCTCCATTCACCACTTAACCATATTCTATTTCAAATCGTTTACTTACTTAAATGTATTCCATTTAAGAACTAATTACTCAAATTATTATAAAAATAATAATTTACTTCATCATTAACTAGAATTAGTATTAAATTCCTGTTTAAAATCTTATTTAAGTTAAACGACTGTATTCTAAATTATTTCATTTCTAATTGGCACAACTAATTTAATTAAATAATCAGTTCAATAAAAACAGTTTACTTGGTCAATTCTAAAACATGATTAACTCATTGACCAACTTTAACTTGTCTCTTCATTTAAATTAATAAAGAAATTAATTTGAATAACCTTATTTACTTTGATTAATATTAAATAAATAATAATATAATTCATTTTAATTGTTTCTTAAAACAATTAACCTCAATTATATATTGTTTAATAATTTAGATGCAGAGCATTCTTCGCACATGGCTGATTTTCTGTTTTATAAACTTCTTTTTCAAATAATATATTTAAAAAAAATCTATATTCGGTTATAAAATAAATTTCATAACTTCATTTTTTTTCTCCAATATACCTAACGGTAAATTTATATTTTAAAACCATTGATTTATCGGCCAACTGTTGCCAATTACTCAACCCATATTGTCCATTGGTTAAAATAAAATACTTTGTTGAATTTCATGTCAATGACCAACAATCAAATCAATCATCCAAACAGATGGGTTTAAACAGTGCATATAATGATAATATGAAAGTAAATAATATCTAATAAATTTGAGGAATCCGGTTGGATTCCTCTAACCTGTTCTTCTCTACATCCAAATGGGTTACTTCAAATAACATCATTTACTTCAATATTACTAGTTATTTCTATAACAATAGAATAACAACAATTGAATATCATCTAATTTATTTAACACTAACAAACAATTCACACAATTCAAACATTCATTAAATTAAACATGGTTATTTTATAATCGTGACCAACAAGGTAAGTTACCTCGTTTGGAGAAATAATCGTTAAAATAACGATTAGTTTCATTTAAATTTAACTAACCGATAATTCAATCAATTCAGACAATATATATGTAAACAATCAACACACAACAAACAATCAACAATTATAGCACACAAAATAAAACCCCAACCTATATAAAATATAAGTGGGAAATAACTGAGTGAGTAAACTCACTTTGATTTATTTCATTGAATGGTTTTGGGTTCAGTAAAACTAAACGGTCGTTTAATTTTACTAAAAAATTATGCTGCTTCCAATCCTGTCCAGGTCAGTTGCAGAATATTCGGCTCGAAATTACGATCCCAACGGTATCTCATTTGTTGAATTCTGATAACAAGGTAAAAAGTTATCAATACTTTAATCTAAACGATTAATTAATTATTACTTACTTAATTAATTAAACTCTAATCTCTAATTACATTAAACTAATTTTCCACCTATATCCCAAATAAGATTCTGTTAACATATTTTATAAGTCTAAACTAATCCTTTAATCAACTTTAATTAATCACTAATTAACTTCTTTAATTAAATAATCATTAACACTAAACTAAAAATAATTTAATTAAACTTAATTAATAAACTAATTATGTTTTAATTTGAATAAATTAAACTTTAATTAAATACTTATTTTAAATTAATTATAGCTTAAACTGACTGGTCATGTTTGTTCTAAATTATTCGTCATGTTATACAGAATATTAAACATGTTTTAAAAACTTAATTAGGCATGGTTAAAAACACAACCGAGATGACAAACTAGGTTAGGCAAGTATGACCAGTCACGGTACTATTTTTCTCTTTGAAAAATCACCCGACCACTTAAACCTCAATTATAGTTTATTAATGTTTAAATTATTTTCTAATTTATAGTTTGACATTAAACTGTTTACACTTTAAAATTAACGTGGTCAGTCGAATACTTAACTTCGGCATTGCGGAAGTGCTTACTGGGTTGTATGTGCGGTATCCAAATCCTAGATCAAATTCACACTTCCAGTTAATGTAATAATAATTTATTATAATTAATTACCTAATTAAACCCTAAGTAATTACTTAATTTACAAATAAATTAATATTTAAAACTCCTAATTACATTGTTTTAAAGAATCCATCCAATTTAGTTCTGCTTCTCCAAATTCCTTCGTTCCAAAAGCTCAACGTCGACATCCAACCCCTGCAGCAGCACCACGACGACCGGACTCCAATCGAAGCTGACCCACGTCTGCGCCCGAGCCACCTTGACGTCCGCCCCAACCATCTTGAGTTCTGATGCTCCCTGCTCTCCAGAAACTGCCATGAACCGCCACTGCTTCTCGGCGCCGCCCTGTCCTCCACGATCATCAATTTCAGATCACCACCGTTGAAAAGAAGGAGCTCGACATGTTGAATCATTTTGCAGTTGTGAAGTTTGGGTGAAAATGATCGGATGAGGAGCAACGATCGAGGAAGTGATGGGAGATTTCAGTTGTGAGTTCATAGAAGATGGCGACAGTTTTCTTTGTTGACCCCGGTGGAGACAAATGATGGGTTTTGACCCTTTGGATTTGTATATATAGTGAGATAGGTGGATTAATTTAATATTTCATTCTTATTATTACTTATCGATGAATTAACACGTAAACACACTATAATTTATCTCCAAAATGAGATGTAATAGCTGATCCTAGCATAAAAAATATTCCGGACCCAATGAGACAGGTTTCGTCGAATTCTGAGGTCGTCTGTGAAAAGTCCTTTATAATTATCGATGAAATATCAAGCGTTTAAAATTTCTATAATTATAGAGAAAATAAAAAAAAAATGAGACCTTGTCAATTTACTAGACCTCTTCCTAATGGATCCAATGAATCTTGTTTCGTTGAATTTGGAGTTTGTTTGGCTAGTCGTTTATTCGTTAAAAGTTACCCCTATCTAAATAATTAAACAATTAATTAGAAATAGAGATGTTTTTGGCCACCGAAGTCACATACGACATCGGTTTGCCACGAAATTTAATTTTCTTACAATAATTTAATGATACGGTTCCAATGAAACTAATTTCATCAAAAACTGAGACCTTCGCAAAAATGGCTATTTTTAATGCTTATATAATAAAATTTTATATAAATTTCCAAATAAATCAAATAAATTAATAATAAATTATTTTTATCATATATATTCAAACAGAATATATATACAACTTCATATATAATTAATACAACTCAATATCGTTAGTTTCGAGTTAAAACGATATCGAAATTATATTAAAACCCTTTTTAACCGTTATATTTTTAATAACGATTTCCATGGCGACTATTTAAAAATTTGAATTGGACATAACTAACAAATTATAACATGAAATCTGAATTTTTCTCTCCATATGAAAATTATTATCAATTAGATTCCAACGTTTCTTGTTTCACAGAAATCCGACTTAAATCGGATCCTGTATTTCCAATTAAAGTTCAAATCGAAAATATCGAATTACCGAGACATTTACGAGCTCGAGTTATATTATAAATATAAATTAACGTTCAAACTTCGTTTTAATAAACGAATTCAATATTGAAATCGATTAATATTCCAAATATAATATTTAAAATAATAAATTAAATTAAACATTTGACTACCAAAATACGGGGCATTACAAAGCTAAATGAGTGGAAAGTGGATGAGTTGCCAAGATAATGTTATGATTTTTTATGCGCAGCGGAAGCTTGACAAAATGCCAAGAAAAATTGGATCTTTATCACCCAATCACTTGAAGATGAATTTGATTGAAAAAAAACAACACAAATAATATCAGAAATATGAGCACACAATATTCCACCCAACCACCCTCTTTATTGATTCACTAATAAAAATTGTTTACAAACGATCTCAACTATCGTTACAAACAATTACAACTTCAACCAATAACCTTATTGAGAAATAGGTAGAGAATATCTAATGGCTAAAAATTTGAGGAGAAAGACAATGAAGAATAATGGCAAATTTTCCACATCTAATGAAGAGATTAGCTAGCCCTTTTTATAGTGAGAATTGCTTCATGCCCAAGAAAAACTTGGCTTCATGCCCAAGAAAACTTGGCTCCCAAAATATCTTCATATATGTTATAAAACTATTTGGTTAAGCACCAAATATCCTTGCAATAAATGTCCACAAATATAGCAACCAATAACTCTCCATAAAATCTTGCACCAAATCTCTTCATAAAATCTAGCACCAAATCTCTTCATCAAATCTAGCACCAAATCTCTCCATAAAATCTAACAACAAATCTTTCCACAAAATATGTAAGATTATTTGTTGCCCAAAATTGTGATTTGCGTATCAGCAATTTCAACACTCCACCTTGATACCAAATCACTACATCTCCTCCAATCAAACAACAGCCCCTTAGCTCTCACTTTCAACCTTTCTTTCTCAATTAAAACCATTACAAACCTCCACCATCGCCCACTAATGATGCACCTCCCTTATCCGTGCACCATGTCACTAGTGATCTTCAAAAGCATTTGTAATACCACAAAGACCTCCATCTCATCTTTGTGGATTTCACAACTCGACATCCGTCTTCCGCTTGACATGATCTCTTCATCTCCGGGATCCCTCGAGCATCATCAATATCTAGACCCTTGTCGATACCATGATCCTCCACCTTAGGACCATCAGCGGTGACCATATTAACCTCTCCACCTTGCTGTGGAGTAGGTTCTTCAACCATCACCCGCCTTTTATTATTGACCACCGAACCGACCAAACAATATAGGTTTCCCTCCTCCAAAACTCCTCGCATCATCACACGACCACCCTTCTTCACTCTCAAAACTCCGCCTCGAGTCTCATAAGTGTAACCGTGGCGATCTAACTGACTGAGAGATATGAGATTATGCGAACAAGTGGGTATGTGCCTCACACCGGCCACTTCTCTCACCACTCCATCATGCATCTGAAACCTAATAGCTCCAACTCCATAAATTGGTAGTTCTACTCCATTGGCCGTCTTTATCATGCCAACACAATTCTCATACGAAGAGAAAATTTTCACATCACGGCATATGTGAAAACTGGCTCCTGAATCCATCTTCCAAGGCTCTACAACACTAAATAAGACATCACATGAAGAATCGCTTTCGGTACCCTCAGCAAAACCTGCTTGTGCCAAATCATTATTATTATCACCTTGCGCCTTCTTCTTCTTCATATCTCGTATGTCTGAATAACAATCATTGTGCTTGTGACCTTCCTTACCACAATAATAACAAGCACCTTTACTATTAGCCCCTTTCTTCTTCCTTCTTGTATCTTTCCCTGAGTTCCTTGCTACCATCGCCTCAGTTTGAACCGATTTCAACTCCGACCCTTTTCTCCTTAGCTCCTCATTCAAAAGACTGCTTTGAACTTTTCTAAAGAGATAGTTCCATTAGCATTGGAATTACTCAATGAAATATAATGACCCGCATTTTTACGGTGTAATAATTAATTTATTTAATTATTTAAATTAGTGTGTAGAGAATTAAATGGTCGTTTAATTAAAATATAGTGAATATTTAATTAATATAATAATTAAATAATATATTTAATTCTGAATTAGTCGAAAATAGTGAACTGACAATATAATGTGAACTGAACAATTTAAAATATATAATTCAGTTTAGAGTTGAATTATATTGGCGAATATATTATATAAACGAAGTTTGAACGTATAATTATATTATAATTAAAATCGAGCTCGAAATGGCGCTGCAGTTCGTAAATTGGCGATTCGAACTTCAACTGAATATACAGGGTTCGTTTTAAATCGGATTTCTGTGAAACAAGAAACGTGTGGAGCTGGTGGAGTATATTTTTCTAATGGAAGAGAAAAATCTGGATTTCGTCGAGTAGATTTTGATTTACGTCCAAATGAAATTTCAGAAAAGTCGCTGTGGAAATCCTTTATAATTTGCAACGCTTTATTTACGTTATAAAAGGGTTTTCAATATATTTGAATATTGGTTTTGAATTTAGACAAGGTTCTTTTGGGACATAGTGATAATTTAATTTTTAGAATTTTACTATAATTTTTAATTAATTTAATAAGCGACTTTTTATTTGAAGTATTTCGCACCATGTAATCAACATTTTGAAGTTTTAAAATATGAGTTAACCTACCGATATTTTTATATTTCTGGAATCGGGGAATCTTGCTCGACACAACGGTACCTTTATCTCTGTCGATAGCAGTCCGTACATTAACCAAGTTCTAGGCAACGAGTACCGAATAGTTTAAGACTTAAAATAAAATATCCTAATTAATTTAGTGATCAAAGGGAAGGCCACACTTCCATGATTAACAGCCGCACAAACAAAGTTCAAAGCACAGAGAAAATTCCATTTTCCTCAATCAAAATCACAGCAAGAGAAATTCAAAGAAAATCCACTGTAAATCAAAATAAATTCCTAAAACCATTTTACATATATTTCTGAATTCATGAACTCGCGCTCGTCGATCCTGGGTGATTATTTTTGGGTTTGGATATAATTGGATCGCCGGAAATTAACACAGCATTAATACTATGTGTTCTAAGGGTGAGCTCGAGGGTCAGAACGCAGAAAAATTTGGAGCGTGGGCTGCGATCGCTTTTGTCGGAGCTTGGAGTAGGGGAGCGCGGAGTTCGATGAGGGAGGTAAGAAGTTTGCTGGTTTTAGATAGGGCCGGTATGTGGGAGGAGGGATCTGAGTTGCGGTGGTATGGGGGAGATGGGGGTAGGACGAGCTGGAGTGATGAATATGGGGGGAAGCTTGTCAGGTGGCGATGTGGGTTATCTTTTGTTGCAGTCAGTATATAATTAGAAGAAGGAGGAGCTGTGGAGGTTTGAAGGGTTGGAAATCAAGACAGAAAGAGAGCGTCGGGTTTAACGTTGATGAGTTGGGGTTGACAAGAATCATTTTGGGTTTATTAGTTTGATGTATACTGATTTGGTGAAGGTGTATGGATCGAATATGGAAATGGGAAATGGCCATCGAAGTGTTCTGGAGCGACAGTTCTGTTCGGGGAAGATGAGATTCAGGGAGGCGTGCTTTTTATGGAAGTTGGGCCGTAAGTCAAAAGCGCCCCAAGATCTGTTGGGATCGCATGGACGGGAACTACAACATAGAACTGACTGGGAGCGAATCGAAGCTCGTTACAATTTATGGCGAAATAAATTGTTTGATTCAAATCAAACAAACAGTTTATCGTTCTTTAACGATGAACTGCCAATGTGAGTAAAACTCACCAACTCTGAACAGTTATATTTTTATAACGTTTTTTTAGAACTGTTAATCATCTGTTGATTGATGTGTGTTAAATGTTTGGTTGAATTGCTTGTGTATTGGTTGAAATTTTAGATAACGATATATATATAAATCATTAATCGAATATTGCTTCTGTTTAGTAGAATATTTCATATTGAAATGAAATCGATGTTATTGATATTGTTTAACATCTGTGACGCAGGGAAACAGGTTGGAGGAATCCGACTGGATTCCTCAACATTTATTTTACTGTTTTTCATATATTGTGATATATGATGTGTTATATAATCTATTATGGATTATGTGTGTTAGAATGATATTGATCCTTGTTATTCGATATTTTAAATATCATAAAAAGACCCTGGGATGTAAAAAGAATTATTTCAATTTATATTGAAATAAAGGGATTTTATAAAATCAACAGATTTTATAAAAGGAAACATTTCGAAAGTATAATAAAAGGAAAATGTTTATAAAACGAATAGAGTTTTATAAAAGGGAAAAATGTTGATAAAACGAATAGAATAAGGATATATTTATTTAGAAAATAAATAAAGTTGATAAAGGAAATATTTATTTAGGAAATAAATAGAATTAATAAAGGAATATTTATTTAGAAAATAAATAGAAGTATAAAAAGGAAATTGATGAGATATAAAAGAGTTAATCGAAATAGAGTTAAACAAGATTAGAAACTGACTAGCGATTAGTTAAGTTGAATAGTTTTGTGAGTATCGATCTGATGTTGGTTTCGGCCTTCAGGGTTTATACTTAGAGAATTGTTCTCCTACTAGTTTACGGTTAGGGACTAATAGTTGTGGTATGGTAGTGATGCGTGAATAAGCTATGGAAATGTTTCCAATGTTAATAACGTATATTTTCTAAATTTAGAAAATAAGAAATGTTGAATATAGGGAAATAGGAGATGAAAAATGAATAAGTTAAATAGAGAGATATATGTTAAATGATGATTGATCGATATAATTTCCATCTGGAAATAACATCGTTGTTTGCACACGTGTTTTTCTTTGATAGTTAAAGCACAGACTATCAAATGTTTTGACCATTTTACGTTGTTAATATGGAGAGACCGGTTGGATTATTATCCGAAGAACCACTCCGTGTTGGCATAAGCGCTGCGAATCAAGTATGCTGAATATATTGAAGATGGAGTAAAGTGCAAGGGCTGTTGTATAAATCTTATATAGATTGCCTAAGATGGATGTACTGAATAGTGCCTTTGGTTTGTCCAGTCCCAGGACAACTTGTATGGACGAATGTCTGATAGAGTTTTCCTAACGAATCATATATGTTGATCTCTTCAAACGTATTATGTTTGGTGGCGGAGGAATTCGTTTCTCTTAGCTTCATACCCGTAATACCGTTAAGGAAATCGATAATGATTTGGCGGGTATGACGATGTGGTATTCCAAGTAAATGAAGATATGATATGTAAAAAGATATGCGTAGCTTCTAGCCTCACATCCGGTAAATGACAAAAATCGGGCAGGCAGTATGGCTAAGTCGGTCGCTCCGAAGTAGGGTGTATAATCACCTATCTAGAGAATATTCATTTGCTTCTTTAATCTATCAATGTTGTCCCATATATATACGGGAAACGGTTGCTGATCCCAACCGTTGGTGATATACATTCGATACACTCAAGCGAAATGAGTGGTCGGTCATGTGTGGCTGAGTTGCAAGATGTTCTTGTTGAACTCCAGTGTATCGTTCCTAGAGTACACTGATCGGAAGGTGGTTCCATACCTTGTCATAGTTGGAAATCCATTATCCAATAAGCGCCTGTAGTTTATGATTTTTATTATATATGTGGAACGTGAGATGCAAGCGTCCCGCTAGATTGTTATTTACTTGATCTAGACATTATTATAATATATGACAAGTATTGATTTTAAAGTTGTTTGGATTCTCATAAGGGAAAAACCCGTTCCGTTTTCACGGCGTGGTCTTATGAGATATCCTTTATTTAACCAAGTGTTTGGAGTTTTATTCACACCAGTACCATGACTGACCAGGAGTTTATTTGTTTGTTTTCCCGAAACTCTTGGGTGCCTAAATTTGTACAGGCAGTCAAGTAGTCGGGATTTTACAGATACACTTGGAGAGCTTGGAGCAGAAGGCTTCAGGATTATATAGCTATTGTTTATTTACGCTGTGTTGTAAGTGTTGTACTCTGCAATGTTATTGTATACATATACTGTTTGTATTTCAAAAGTTATGTTATATTTTATTCGTTCCACTGTGAGATTCGTGTTTACTCTGATGATGTATGTTCTTCTTCTCCTATTCTAAGTTTCTATCTTGTCTATCCTCACCCTCTAATTTCTTTCATTAACCATTCGGTTATTTTCGATCCTTGGATGTTCGATATGTGTTGTATATCGGATAACCAAAGTCGTCGAAAACTCGGGTCGTTACATGAAACAACCAAAGTCTCCCAACTTTCCGAAAGAGAACTCATCAACAAAAGAGCCTGCAACTCATCATCAAAATTGACCTTCATATTTTCCAATTGATTGATGACATCCTGAAACTCGTTCAAATGCTCTGCAATAGATTTCTCCTCGTCCAATCAAAGTTGCACCAACTTTCGAACCAGAAGAGCCTTACTTGTAGCACTCCTTGACTCATACAAAGATACTAATTTGTCCCACAATGCCTTCACGGATTCACAACTAGCCACATGGTGGAATACAGAATCATCCAAATAATGGTGAATCAACACAATTGCCTTTTTGTCCATTTTCTTCCACTTTCCCTCATCCATATTCGAGGGCTTCACCCCATCTCCATCAATGGGATCATGCAAATCAATGAGATATAGAATGTCCTCCATCTTCGGCTTCCATATACCCCAATTCTTCCCATTTAAAACAACCATCTTTGAAAACGTCATCATCTCCGGCATCTCCAATTTTCAATCCAACAAACACTCCAACCTATGCGATGATCTGGCTCCGATACCAAACTGTTAGATTTTTTTGTGCGCAGCGGAAGCTTGACAAAATATCAAGAAAAATTGGATCTTTATCACCCAATCACTTGAAGATGAATTTGATTGAAAAAAAAACAACACAAATAATATCGGAAATATGAGCACACGATATTCCACCCAACCACCCTCTTTATTGATTCACTAATAAAAATTGTTTACAAACGATCTCAACTATCGTTACAAACAATTACAACTTGAACCAATAACCTTATTGAGAAATAGGTACAGAATATCTAATGGCTAAAAATTTGAGGAGAAAGACAATGAAGAATAATGGCAAAATTTCCACATCTAAAGAAGAGATTAGCTAGCCCTTTTTATAGTGAGAATATCTTCATGCCCAAGAAAAACTTGGCTTCATGCCCAAGAAAACTTGGCTCCCAAAATATCTTCATATACGTTATAAAACTATTTGGTTAAGCACCAAATATCCTTGCAATAAATGTCCACAAATATAGCAACCAATAACTCTCCATAAAATCTAGCACCAAATCTCTTCATAAAATCTAGCACCAAATCTCTTCATCAAATCTAGCACCAAATCTCTCCATAAAATCTAACAACAAATCTTTCCACAAAATATGTAAGATTATTTATTGCCCAAAATTGTGATTTGCGTATCAGCAATTTCAACAGACAAGTCATTGCAGTAGTAAAAAAAATCAGGTTTGTATAGTTTGGTTGAGCATACATACAAACATGTAGACTATTTTACTATTTATGCTTTTATCGAGAGATGACATCCAGAGACCAACTCATTTCATATGCCATTCGGAGAGCTAACAATTACACTTGATGATGTTGTTCAAATATTGAAAATTCCTATCGTTGGTCATTCTATATATGTGGAGAAGATGACCGGAGTGATGTTGATCTTTTAGTTGAATATTTTGGAGTTACAAAACAAGTCGCGATGGAAGAATTACATTATACAAACTTCATGAAGTTTAACTTTTTGTTAGATCGTTTCAAAGAATTATCCAAAAAATGAATAATATGCGAAAGCAATAACGAAATCATTGCTCGTGCTTATTCCTTATTGGGATGTACTTTATTTTGTGATAAATTTGGTACAAAGGTGTCAGTGAACTATTTAAAATGTTTGACATATGTTAATAACATAAGTGAATTAGCTTGGGGTATGGGAGTATTGGTGTTTTTATATCATCAGCTTGGTCTAGCTTCTTGATGTGATGTTCGGCAAATGGCTGGCTATATGATATTATTGACGATTTGTGTAGTATTTTTTTTCGTCTTCTTTTTATGTAGTCGCTACTGATGCTCTTTTGTTTAGTTCTAGATCTATGACCGCTTCCCTACTATTCCAAACGTTGTTCTTTGCAAAACCTATGACCCCACCATGCCCAGGATGTGTAGATGGAAACCTAAGAATCAGTCTGGTGATGCTACATCCGCAATAATTCGCCTTAAAGAACATCTTGACGATTTAACTACTCAAGATGTAAGTTTAAATTTTGTACTATCTTAATATAAAATTGGTGTTAGCTACTATCATTTTTTTCCTTCTAATATGTAGATATGTTGAGATCCTTATTGTGATATTCGATCTAATTATCCGCTACCTGAAGTTACGTTCTACAATGGTATATTGTTGTGCTTTGACATTGCTAAACCTTATTATCCAAATAGAGTTATGCGTCAATTTGGAATTTGTCAACGCATTCCCAAAAATCCTATGAAGCCTAAAAAAAACTCGTAGAGGATTTACTGCAAATCAATATCATGTTAATATGGTAATGGGTTTTGGTGGTCATAAAATTGGCAGGATCATTTGCTTTCTACTAAATCACGATCCCCTATTGTAGTTGAACCTTGTGATTGTGGTGCCAAATACTTATCATGGTATGTTGTTGTTTCTCATCCTACTATTCAAAATCCTGAAACGAGGCAAAGCGCTAGTAGGAAAGTTAACAATTCTGACAAATTGGTAAATTTCCACAGAATTATATAATTTAATATTTTTTTCTATGCTTTATTGGTAATAATTGATATTTTCTTTATAAACTGATAGAAAAAAGCCATGGGTATAGCAGTTGAACTACTGAAGGAAAGCTTATATGCCCCCCATACAAGTTGCTAGTTTGTTGGGTGCACAATGTCAGGTTGTGTATGTTCCAGAATATGCTTTAAATGAGCCGGATAAATGGGAGAAACGTAAGAAATGGACTCATGATCCACGAGGACGACCACTATTACTGTCTTGTAAACCTATGATGTGTCGTGGTGTGTATTTTGTAGTGGTGACATGTATTTGTATTTTGTGGTGGTGGCAATGTATTTCGTGAACCTATGTTTGTATTGCATACGGTGTTTATGAATGGTGAATTTAGATGGTTATTGTTATATGTGATAGCTGTGTCATGTTATGGCCACATCATTTTCATTTCCATAGATGATAACACATATGGTTGCGTTGCTTTATATGGTGGCTATGTGTTCATTGCTTTTAGTGCATGTTTGAATGATGATTGGGAACAAACAATTCTATTTTATGTAGTCTTTTCGTGTATTTCATTGTTGGGCTTGTATGGATTTTAATCCATTTGTTGTTCGATCATAACTTGCTATAGGAACTTGTTATGGTCGATGGAAGAGGGCCATGCAACAATAGTAAACCAAATTTTCTCTTTTTGTTCGGTGAAAGAAGGTCGAGCCTAGTGAGTATTTTCTATTTTATATAGCTATTATTTTATCGGTTAATATTTATCCTAGGAACATCTTCTGGCCAGTTATATGTTGTCGTGCGTTCATGCATCACCGGGGGATCATCTCCTGTTCGGTGGGTGAAGGTCGTGTGTTCACAAGCAAACCCATTTTCTTTTTTGGAATGTTCATACCCCAAAGTTGCTCCTACTAAATAACCAGTTGACATTTTGAGTTAGTTTTAATTACATAATAATTGAAGTTTTGAGCTATTATCAAGTTACCTATCATCAAACTGTTAGAAACCAATCACTAGAAACGTGTAAAAACCGTTTCTATGAACAGTAACGCCTTTAAGCGTTAGCAAGACTGATTCAATGATATTGCAAATTGCTCAAGCATGCAAGGGAATGCACCGATGCAGCAAATATCCAGAGAAAGAGAAAGAAGTAGTACCGACTATTATCCGAGTCCAGCGAGCGCTGTTTCCTTGAAACGAAGTTGCTCCCTCTACGGCGCGGAAGGATGATGAGCAATCGTTTCCCAAGGATGAAACGGACCGTATTTGTGATGTTGCGCTACAGTCACAAATCGACGACGAACGCAAGAGAGCTTTTGTATACATTTGATGCAGAACAGAGCGAGGAAGAAGAAAACAAGGAGGAGAGAAATTAGACTTCAAATTCGTGATTTGATTCGAATACTGCAGGCCTATATATAGGCTGGAAGAGGCATGTTCTTATGAACAGGTGCTTCTGTTCGATTTGCCACGGCTACGACTGTTGGAAAGGTTGCGACCCTTTACCAACAGAAATTTCCGTTGGCAATCGCGCGGTCAAATTCAAAAAATAGCGGCTCCGTAGCGAGCCCATCGGAGGCCCAATTAATCACAGACCCCAAGAGCCCCAAGTCCCAAGGCCCTTTATCTTTGACCTTTAAATATTAGCATGAATGTTTTATCATGCCATTGTCTCTCCCTCTTCCATCTCCTCTTTCTATTGATATAATACATCAAGCATTAGTATAAGTAGTGGCATAAGGCACAAATTTCCCCGATGTGGGACTTAGTTTGCCTCAACCACTTTACTCATTCTTCCAACAATCCCCCACATGAGTGAGTGGTTGTATAATCTGTTCTGAAACTTTGTGTAACATTTATCATATCGGTAAAAGTAGCACAGAGGCCTTGAACTTTTCCTAGTGTTATATCGTTATAACTAACTGGCGAATCAGTAGACTGGACTGTCTTTGAACTGTAAGCCGTTTGTGTAAGTCTATAAAGAAAACACATGATAAATGCTCTTTAACCCCTTGGTTCTCTGTTTGTGTTCGTTTTTGCCATGAACACCGCCTTGGTTTCATGAGTGCTTGAAGAATTCGACCTTACAATTCTTCTTGAAGCGGCGCCTTCGCACTCACATAGGTGATTCTATAAAGAGTATCCCGTAATACTCCACTTGGTTCTTTATAACACCACAGTATAGACATCATTAAAAGTCAAGCTTATCCTATTCTCCGACGGGTAGTGCACTGACTTATCATAGGAATGGTTTTGAATTTAACAGTGCCATCAAGTTTATCTTAAACTTAGTTGTCCCATTGAACCTAGATCTTGGGATCTCCAGTCAACTAGGTGGGGTTTCCATTTTAGAAAACTTTTAATTCATAGGTCTTAAACCCATTCCCATCGATAAGGTTTGAACTTTCTCTCTTGGCAAGCCTTTGGTTAGTGGATCCGCTATGTTATCCTTTGACCTTACATAGTCTATAGTGATAACTCCATTAGAGAGAAGTTGTCTTATGGTTTTATGTCTACGACGAATATGTCGAGACTTACCATTATACAATGTACTATTCGCCCTTCCTATAGCAGATTGACTATCACAATGTATACATATTGGAGGTACCGGTTTTTCCCAGTTTGGAATATCTTCCAAGAAACTCCTAAGCCAATCTGCTTCTTCTGCGGCTTTATCTAGAGCAATGAACTCAGATTCCATTGTTGACCTTGCTATGCAAGTCTGTTTGGATGATTTCCATGAGATTGCTCCATTTCCTAATGTAAACACATATCCACTTGTGGATTTTGTGTCATTTGAGCCAGTTATCCAATTGGCATCACTATATCCTTCTATCACTGAAGGATACTTCTCATATTGTAACACATAGTTTTGTGTGTACTTCAGATATCCTAGGACTCTTATTATTGCTTTCCAGTGATGTTTACCAGGATTACTGGTATATCTACTCAGCTTGCTTATAGCGTATGCAATATCAGGCCTAGTGCAATTCATGACATACATGATACTTCCCAGTATGCGAGAATATTCAAGTTGATATATTCCATCACCGGTGTTCTTTACCCAATTTTGGTTCATATCCACTGGTGATTTTGCAATGGTTATATTATACTGCTTGAACCTTTCAAGTAATTTGGCTATGTAATGTGACTGAGATAAGGCATATCCTTGTGGTGTTTTTATAATTTTCACACCCAAGATTACATCAGCCACTCCTAGGTCTTTCATGTCGAATCTAGAGGATAACATATCCTTCGTAGATTTTATTATGGCATTATTATTTCCTAGGATTAGTAAATCATCAACATAAAGACAAACAATGACATATCCAATATCCGTATATTTTATATATACGCATTTATCTGATTCATTTATTTTGAATCCATTTGATAACATAGTTTCATCAAATTTCTCATGCCATTGTTTTGGTGCTTGTTTAAGGCCATAAAGAGATTTTACTAACTTGCACACCTTATTTTCATTTCCTGGGTTTACAAACCCTTCTGGTTGCTGCATATATATTTCCTCTTCCAGTTCACCGTTCAAAAACGCAGTTTTCACATCCATTTGGTGTATTTCCAAATTCAATATAGATGCGATTGCAATAAGCATCCTAATAGATGTTATTCTGGTAACTGGAGAGTATGTATCAAAGTAATCCAGATCTTGCTTTTGTCTGAATCCTTTTATTACAAGTCTTGCTTTATACTTGTCTACTGAGCCATCAGCCTTTAGTTTCTTCTTAAATATCCATTTATATCCTAGTGGTTTTGATCCTTTAGGGAGATCCACTAGTTCCCACGTATGGTTTTGTAGAATGGATTCTATTTCACTATTGACGGCTTCTTTCCAATAAGGAGCATCCAGAGATGACATTGCTTGTTGGTAAGTTAGAGGTTCATTTTCTATCATATATGCATAGAAATCAGGTCCAAAGGATTTAGAGGTCCTTTGTCGCTTGCTCCTTCTCGGTTCCTCTATCTCAGTTTCATCATTCATTTCTCTTTGATCAGCATTATCCTCGGGAATATCTGAATCTCTTGGCCTCTTTTGAACACTAGTTTCAGTAGAGGTCTTTAGAGGATAAATGTGTTCAAAGAATCTTGCATTTCGAGACTCGATAATGGTGTTTTCATGAATATCATCAATTTCAGATTTGTACACCAAAAATCGATATGCACTACTATTATGAGCATATCCAATGAATATGCAATCTATAGTCTTTGGTCCAATTTTGACCTTTTTCGGCTTTGGTATTTCTACTTTGGCAAGACACCCCCACACTTTCAAGTATTTGTAGGATGGTGGTCTATTTTTCCAAAGTTCATGTGGAGATTTTGATGTTTTCTTTCGTGGTATTTTATTCAAGATGTGATTTGCCGAAAGAATAGCTTCTCCCCAAAAGTTATCTGGCAATCCAGAACTAATTAGTAAGGCATTCATCATTTCTTTAAGAGTTCTATTCTTCCGTTCGGCTATACCGTTGGATTGAGGTGAATACGGGGCTGTAGTTTGATGTATAATTCCATGCTCAGCACAAAATTCCTCAAACGGAGACTCGTATTCTCCTCCTCTATCACTTCTTAAAGATTTTATTTTCTTATTGAGTTGATTCTCAACTTCTGCCTTATACTGTTTAAACATATCGATTGCTTCGTCCTTACTTCTAAGGAGATATACATTACAGTATCTGGTACAATCATCAATGAATGTGATAAAGTACCTCTTTCCACCTCTAGTTTGACACATTTTCAAATCGCATACATCAGTATGTATTAATTCTAGAGGTTCGGTCTCTCGTTCAACGTGATGAAACGAGGTTCTAGTCATTTTTGCTTCTGCACAAACTTGACATTTATAGTTGGAATCTATATTGCATTTTGGTATGAATTCTAGATTAATTAATTTTCGCAATGTATCAAAATTTACATGCCCTAATCTAGAATGCCATATGTTAGAAGAGTCAACAATATAAGCAGAAGATTCACTTTTATTCATATCATTGTTCGGTACAACAGTGGTTACATTTGCTTTAAACAAGCCATCACACACATATCCTCTTCCAACATACACTCCGTTCTTTGATATTACAAATTTATCAGCAACAAATGTTAGTTTGAAACCATGCTTGCTGAGCAACGATCCTGAAATCAGGTTCTTGCGGATTTCTGGAACGTGGAGAACATCATTCAATTTTAGTTCCTTTCCAGAAGTTAACTTCAGTACAATCTTTCCCTTGCCTTCAACCTTTGATGCGGACAAGTTACCCATGAATAGTTGCTCGTTATCAGTGGCAGGCTTGTAGGTTGTAAACATCCACTTGTTGGCACATATATGACGAGTGGCTCCTGTGTCTAGAAACCACTCCTTGTTGTTGCCAACAAGGTTGTATTCAGAAACAACTGCACACAAATCCATATCTGTGACATCCTCTGAATTTCCTGCCATATTTGCTTCAGGTTTCTTCTTTTTGGGCGCACGACACACAGCTGCTTTGTGGCCTTTCTTCCCACAATTATGGCAAGATCCTTGAAACTTCTTTTGTTTCTTTGCATTAGGATTCTGCTTGCACTTTCTTTTATTTGTCTTTTCATCCTCAACCACGTTGGCTTTTGCCTGCAATGAACTGGTGGCCTTTTTCTCTGATTTTCTGTTGTCTTCTTCGATTCGCAGACGAACAATCAGATCCTCCATGGTCATTTCCTTGCGCTTATGCTTTAAATAGTTTTTGAAATCCTTCCATGACGGTGGCAACTTTTCGATAGCGGCAACCACTTGGAATGACTCGCTTAACACCATCTTTTCATCGTGAATTTCATGAATGATAACCTGGAGTTCTTGAATCTGACTGACGACTGTTTTGGAATCGACCATTTTGAAGTCAAGAAACTTTCCGACAATGAATTTCTTCATTCCGGCATCTTCAGTCTTGTACTTCTTTTCAAGTGATAACCAGAGAACCTTTGCAGTCTCAACGGTACAATATACATTATATAAACTGTTATCTAATTCGTTGAGAATGTAATTCTTACAGATGAAGTCAGAATTCTTCCATGCAGTAAAAGCCTCAACTTTGGTGGCGTCTGGCTCTAATTCTTCAACAAACGGTGGATCCTCCGTAATGTATTTGGCCAGGCCCAAGGTTGTTAGGTAGAAAAGCATCTTCTGTTGCCAGCGTTTGAAATCCTGGCCATTAAACTTCTCCAGTCTCTCGCCATGCGAATATGGGACAGTTGGTGGAACCAGAGGCGGAGCCGGTGGCACATTCAGTGTCGGCACAGATTTGCTGTTGCTGTTTTGCGACATTGTCGTCTGCAAATGAAAGCAACTATTAGAAACTTCGTTTCAAGATTGTTAGAAACCAATCACTAGAAACGTGTAAAAACCGTTTCTATGAACAGTAACGCCTTTAAGCGTTAGCAAGACTGATTCAATGATATTGCAAATTGCTCAAGCATGCAAGGGAATGCACCGATGCAGCAAATATCCAGAGAAAGAGAAAGAAGTAGTACCGACTATTGTCCGAGTCCAGCGAGCGCTGTTTCCTTGAAACGAAGTTGCTCCCTCTACGGCGCGGAAGGATGATGAGCAATCGTTTCCCAAGGATGAAACGGACCGTATTTGTGATGTTGCGCTACAGTCACAAATCGACGACGAACGCAAGAGAGCTTTTGTATATATTTGATGCAGAACAGAGCGAGGAAGAAGAAAACAAGGAGGAGAGAAATTAGACTTCAAATTCGTGATTTGATTCGAATACTGCAGGCCTATATATAGGCTGGAAGAGGCATGTTCTTATGAACAGGTGCTTCTGTTCGATTTGCCACGGCTACGACTGTTGGAAAGGTTGCGACCCTTTACCAACAGAAATTTCCATTGGCAATCGCGCGGTCAAATTCAAAAAATAGCGGCTCCGTAGCGAGCCCATCGGAGGCCCAATTAATCACAGACCCCAAGAGCCCCAAGGCCCAAGGCCCTTTATCTTTGACCTTTAAATATTAGCATGAATGTTTTATCATGCCATTGTCTCTCCCTCTTCCATCTCCTCTTTCTATTGATATAATACATCAAGCATTAGTATAAGTAGTGGCATAAGGCACAAATTTCCCCGATGTGGGACTTAGTTTGCCTCAACCACTTTACTCATTCTTCCAACACAAACAAGTTCTTTTATGTCCCAGGCCTTCATTGTTTCCTATTACACCAAATGTTATGATGCAAATCATCAATACGTGCAAATTATCAAATAAAATTCTTGAAAAAACTAGTTCACGAAGATTCTTTAAAGAAGCCTACATGATTATTCTATCGAGGTAATAGCAATTACAAAATAATGATAAATAAACATGCCTGCATCAGAATTGATAAATCAGCTTTTTATTTGCGCAACAGCAAATGAAAATATGACTGCTTGTTCAGAAAATTAAATAATTAATTCAGCATTACGCTGAGTCCATCTGAAATTTGATATAAGCTTATTGGCCCCACTTGATATACAGTTTAACACCATGCTCCTGAAATTTGTAGAAAGTGGATGCTACCCATGCGAAAATATTGGAACCAAATATTTCATTATTTATGGTGCTTTTACTCTGTCGGTTATAAACCACTGTAATTTAATTGTTTACACGGTGTATGAAGTCGTGCCTTCTGTGTTTTTTTTTTAAATTTCAGTAAGGAATATTTGTTCGGTTCAAAATTGCCATAGTTTTCTTTCCTGCTCGGTTACAACAAACCGTATCTTCAGTAATTATTCAGTGGAAGAATGCGGTGACTTTTGTGTAGAATTTTTTTTACTCAACACTGGTTGGTGATTCATTATCGTAGATTACTATGTTGGTCGGTGATCTATTACCACACGAGCTAACACCACCAAATAGAAATATTTATATTTATACGGTTGACGTAACACCACCGTGGTTCTTGCCTCTGGTCGGTGATACGTGTCGTGCATGAGTTGAAGAAATCAACCAACCATTATTTTTAAAATTAAATTTGATTAATATTTCAGTTCTTTATCTGGACTCATGCGCTAAATTTATAAAATACTTCGCAATGTTTTGTGTACTCCATCATTAATAAAAAAATTATAAGTTAAATATATATGTATCGCCTTGCTCACAAATATACCATATAGCCATAAATATATATACATTTAGCCATGCATGTTGCTCAGTTGTTATCAGAGACATCAAACATTTAAAATTGCAATGCGATTTAGAAATTTCACAGCACACAGATATACCATTTAGCCATGCATCTGCATGGCATGGTACATCTGCTTATATTTCTATTATTGAATTATATTAGGAATGTTAACTCAAATAATTGCAAGTTGTTAATGTTTATTCCATCTGTCAGATCTTGTGAACAATTAGTAGAACCTTACATGACATACTACAAATGTACGCTAACACACGTAAAAAAAAGTGAAGCTAAAACATCCATAGAAATAAGTTAAACCATATAAGTTGCACGAGATAGCAATGTTTTCATTTTCCATGCACGTTGCACAAGATTGCAAAATTTACAAAATTACATATCGTTCAGTGGAATAGACGAGTACACCACAGTTCAATGTATTTTCAAAATAGCAAAAGTAGATCTCTAAATGCACATTTCCTTAGTTGCCACATCCGAAGGATTAATACTAACGAATTCAGCTTGGCAATTGACAAAAATCTCGTTCCATGCTTTCGCTTCTTCACTTGCAAATTGAGACCGAAAACTAGCCAGGGGAGGAATTAGTGCTTCATCTCTAAGAGTTAGTTTGATGAAATGATAATCAAGAACATTGGCAAAACATACTAACTGATGGTTCTTCACTGAATTAGGAGAGTTTTGATATGGATAGAATGTCAAACGTTGACATTTGGAAATGTACACGACTACGCAGTTGAATGCATTAGCTATTAAATATCCAGTTTCAGGCATTACCATCCAATTGTCATTAGAGCACGGGCTAGTATAACAATCAATGCGTTCTTTTAGCTGCTCACAAAGGGAAATATCAAAATGTCAAGCATATAAATCCCAATAGTTGTTTAGCACTTTCAAGAATGCTTAACTTGCTTCTTTCGAACACGAATTTAGTTCTTCAATTTGTTCAACAACACATCTAAATCCACAATTACCATCACCAATCACATCTTCAACATTTACAATAAACGGATGTAGAAGATCCGGTATAAAAGCTAAATATTTAAATCCATAATTTACATTTGATTGCTTGTCACTTGTACTAAACTCCACTGATGGCTTTTTCTGCTTGGGCAATAATTGTATATTCACACTAGACTGCGATTGTATTTCAGCACTAGTTTTTGCATACTCAAATGCCGATGGATCACGCTTTGTAGAATTCGTTTGTTTTTTCAGTTTCACGGATAGCTTGTTTTTGCTACCAATCGGCCTTCCTTTGTGTTTGACTGCTTTAGATTCTTATAATGATGTTGCAGATGGTTATGAAATCTTTTTAAACTTGAGTAATAAAACCTTTTTTCCTCGATAGTGGCATTGTCAAATAATTTTTTGAAGTACACTGAAATTCAGATGTGTGAAGTAACTCCATTGATTCTTCAACTTGTGGAATATAATTCAGTTTTCTCCAATGCTCATCCAGTAGTTCGAGCGGCACAGTGCAACCATTAACATAATATCAATATATTTCATGCACACAAGGAAGACCGTATATTTCGCGGTTCAAATGATCACACGTTGAATCATCAATTGCAACTTCTTTCATGTTTACTAACCCCTTGATAATCAAATCCATTGCAAAGAAGATCCCACCGCGTAGTTCTTTAAATAATGGAATTTGGTGAGATTTCCGAACTGCTCGTAATTTTTTTTCAAATGACGCTTTTATTTCGGTGTGTTGTAAACGCAACATACTGTCCATTTTACTCCAAACAACAACAAATGCGGCTTTAGATGTTCCAAGATTTATTTTTAGTTGCGCATGCGAAGCTTCCACGCTAATTGTTGTTCTATTGTCATGATGTTTAACTTTATTTGTCCAATCAAATGCAACATACTCCTTATACGGCAAACACTGCGCTTCAAGAAACTTAAGACTCTGTGAATAATCTATCCAATCTTTTTTAAGATCCGTAACATACTCCCAAAACTCTTGTTCGGACTGTGCATGAATAACCTTTTTTCCACTTTGTAAAAAACATTTCAAACACTTCAACGGTTGGAAATTCGGGTTTGCAATTAGTAATCACATTATTTTCCATATGCCATAGATACATCAATAATCTGGCTTTGGGATTTTTTTTTATTCCATTTACCGATGTCCATTCCCTGTTAGTAACTATCACCTCCGGAAATTTATCGGGTAGATAAAAATGTCGTAGTATTCTAAGAGCCCAATCATAATTTTCTTCTTTCTCATTTGCTAAAAAAGCACGGGCGATACTAAGAGTTTTACCGGTAGATGTCATTCCAACCATTTCAAGTAATGGCATATTGTAACGGTTCGTTTTATATGTGCAACCAAGAAGCAATATAAATGGAAAACATTTACACAAGACGGATGACTCAGGATGAGACCACATCAAATCTATCAAATGATCAGTTAACGATTCACACCTATAAAAATGAACATAATGATTATCAACTAGCAATTTCATCAGTTGTTGCATAGTAGACCTACATTCTATAACTGAAAGTTGCATTTTGTATTTCGTATTGCAAATAGTTTTCAACGTTGATGTATATTCTAGAAATGTCTTATTTATAATAGTCAGAATCTCTTTTGGTTATATGCCAGCAATTGTCATATCTGCTAATATTTTTTCTCATCATCGATGTATCGTGCCACATGAGGGTGTCCGTCCAACGAATTTGGAAGATTATGATTGTGTGTATCATTAACCACATCAACCTTCCAATTGTCATCCTCTAGGTAGACACCTTTGACCAAAAATGGATAATTAAATTTTCTTGTCACACTTGCTCTATTATGTTTAACATTGTTGTCAACTTCGCTTTTTTTTGTTTAAAAAAAATATGACTTCAATAAATTCCGCCTCTTTCGCAACCAAACTGCAGCCTACATTTCTTTTCTAGACCTAACTTATCGAATTTTACAATAAAAATGACATTTTTTTATTTGTTTCCCTCGACTTTTGCACCAACAAACCAATGCATTTCTAGAAGTAAAGACCTACATTACAAACAAACTAGTAGCTAGTATCAATACTACGATAAACATGAAAAATAATACAATGTTTGTAACAAACATCGTACTTGATCGGTTTTAAAATGCTTTGTAATATCAGCATTAGTTCTTCCAAAGTCTTCAACTCCTGAGTTACTATCATTCTCCATTGATTTCTCATTTGTTGGACCAAAAACCTAGTAGCAAATCCAGAAGCAAGAAACAAAAATTATCAATGTTGTTTGCACATGTATCATTAAAACACTACTTTAAAAATATAAATTTACTTATGTTTGATTGTTCAATCTCTACATCATCAATTTTCAGCTCATCGATTTTTTTGAACCCAACAAATTCATTAGGTAGTTCCTACAAAAAAGGATTTCTATTAAAATCTACAAATGACCGGTATGATTAAATATTTCACATAAGAATTTTTACTGCATTACAATCATTGGAGTTTTCTTCCGTCTTTCCATTATTAGAATTCACCATAAACAATTGCTCCTATCAACCATATGAGAAAATTTAAAAAATGCATGGATCACAATTTGTATTCTAAATAGCATTGAAGGAGAACAAATCAAATGTACCTCATGTTCTTAATTTCTTGGATGGTTGACTATTATCAAATTCACCTTCTTCCTTGGACAAATCAAATTCACCTTCTTCCTTGGACATCACTTATTTAGGGGTTACAATCACACCTGAGAACTTTTAAGAAAGCTGGATGTTATGGTTTTAGAATTTATGATGGAAGAGCAAAGAGATTTGATTAGAGAAGGAGACGTGAAAGTTAGGGTTTTTGGCTTTGGAATTTGAAAATGACGTGATGAAGAAGAAACGAAACGATTTTGTTTGGTGATTAGGCACTGAATAAAGAATTAGGAGTGGTATTTAGAAGCATATGGATTAATTAGTACTAATTAATTTTTATAATGGTATTAGACAACATATTTCTAGGTGCTTTTAGCACTACACTAAGTTTTTGTTTGACAGTAAAGTTGACAAGTCTGTGTTAGCCAGTAATAATAAGATTCTCATACAAGCTTCCCCAAGTTTCCAAACGATGTCTTTTCTCTTAGCGAAAAACTGACCCCATTTTATTAAACTATTTCATAATAATTGCCTAACACGTTTTCATACACGTGACCACCTTCTTCCAAGCACGTGATTATTAAACTGCATGGTGAAGCTTATCAAACCATGGAGGTAGTCTCTATGTCCTCTTCCACATCGTTTCCTTAATCAATTGCAAATAAACACGGGGATACTAAGGATAAGCTTCAGTTTGCAGATCCCAAACTTGATTTCGCCAAATTAAAGTAACGAATACAGGGGAGCTTTATAGATCGTCTTTTGTTTCCACTTCCATTAACACATTTTGATTACTGAATCTCATAATCAAAAATCGATTGTTGGGATCTTATTCCCGAACTCGACTGCCAGATTTCACAGAAGAAAATAGTTTGGAGTTCGGTTTCCAGGTCCAGAGCAATTGAGACCTCCACATCGAAAATCAAGAATAGGATTTTACCAACGTCTTATATGGTGTCATTGTCTATTGATACTTTCTACCCACCATTGGAGAGGATGATCTCATAAATCCATTCGTTTAGTCAAAATCAATGTTGAAATCTCAAATTCATATGTGGTAGTCAGCATATTCTCCATTGTAGTTGGACAAAATGTTTGATTGCTCCCTCCCTGCAATTGAAATCATGTGTTCACCAGTATCTATTTTGGTTGAGCTTTGCTAGAAGGACCGACAAAAATCCGGTCAGAAAATGCGAATAAGTATTAAGGGTGCGTTCTTGGCGAACGGAAATGGGGTATTTGAGCGGGGTACTGTAGCGGAAGGGGAATAATTTTTTGCTGCGAACGAGGTATTTGAGCGGGGTAAATGAGCATGGTATTTTTAAAATGAGATATAAATAGATACGATTTGGCATGCTTAAACCTTCTTACAGATACAAATACAACTACAAATACAAATACAGTTTCAACTGCAGATACAAATACAAGTACAGTTATGAATACAAATAAAATTAGTGTAGTCCAGCAGCAACCAACTCATCTCTAATGGTATCTCAAAGTAATGACATTTCCTGGTACCCATTTCGATATACCCTTTCAGTGCCTCTATTCATCGTATTTCTCATAGCGTAATATTTCTCCAAGTACTGATCGGGGATTTTTTAAGGATCGCCATCAAAAGCCATAAAATCTGGGTCACCACTATTATATTTGTGTATGAAGTTGTGTAAGGCCATTGTAGATACGACAACTTTGACTTGAGTTTTAAATCGATACGTAGGCATACGGTTCAGAATGGTAAAAAAAAAAAATTTCCAGATGCCAAAAGTTCTTTCTACAGCCATCTGTAAACTCGAATGATAGAAATTAAACACTTCATTGGCTGATTTTTGTTGATCCACGGTTTCACAGAAATGCGGAATATGATACCTCATATTCCGATACGGTGGTAGATATCCAGTCTGTAGCGGATAACCGGAGTTAACCAAATAATACTATCCAGCTGGAGGTTTAAGGAAGTTTGAGTTTCTATCATTTGTAACATCATTAAAAATTCTACTATCATGTGTAGTACCTTCCCAACCAGCCACAACATACGTAAACTGTAAATCGAAATAACAAACCGCTAATATATTTTGAGTTGCAAACCCCTTTCTTTCGATATAAAGGATAATCTGATCAGCGGGTAAATGTGCAAATACGTGTGTACCATCTGTAGCACCAATACATTTTTGAAATAAGGATAATATCGGTTTGAAGTTCTAATGTGTTGTGGAACGGTATGAATTGTTGGTCCCCTGGCTTTATTATATTAGCAGCTAGTAATTGAAAAACGTTAAGAACTACACGAAAACCAACGGAAATTGTGCTACCTGACCGTTGAAACCTTTCGCTAAGTTGTCTATTAGAAAGCCCCTTAACCATTGTGTAAACGAAAATTCCAACCATTTCGAGGACACAAATATCTCGCGTGGAAGAGAGACCATGATGCTCCAGTTTTTCACATAATGAGTAAAAACAAAGTCTTTTAGTTCGAAAATTAACTTGACAACGTTGTTGGTGACCATTTATCGTTGATCCAAGCTAACCAAGTGAACTATGAAGTATTAATTCGAGTCATATGATTTCTACTGGAATTCAGACACAATGATATCCCGTAGCGCTCTTCTCGAGCGAGGAGATTTTTACTGGCGTTGGACGCGTCGAACATGAACACCATGCCGAGTGTGGCACATTTCGGCTGCGAACAGACCATAAGTCCTTAATTCAGGAGAGTATGCAACAACCCGAAAATCTGGGCCAGTTTAAAATTTTTATTTTGGCAATTTTAGCGAATTTTGATAATTTAAAATGAATTATTTTAAATAATATCGACGAAAAATTTATTTTTGAATATAATTCGACGTATATATTATATACGTAGTCGTTAGAATATAAATATTTATTTATATTTATAAAAGGAATTGAAAATGGCGCGGTAGTTCGATAATTCGATTTCAAACTTCAAATGAATGTACCGGGTGCAAAATAGACCGGATTTTAGTGAAACCAAAAATAATGGAATCTAATTGATAATATCTTTCCAACGAATCCAAAAAATCGAAATTTCATAGCGGGAATCAAAAGATATGTCCAGTTGAAAATTCTGAATAGTCGCTATGGAATTCAGGCCCTTAAAAATGGGAATTTTGCAAACGACCTCGGATTTCGACGAAACCACTTTTGTTGGGTCCGTGATGTCAAGTTATTGTTAGGTTTCAAATTTTGTAATTTTTCAAATCAATATGTGAGCGTGGCAAAGGAAAACGCATTTGACCAGTTTTAGTTGATTTTAATCGACTGGAAATTGGCCATTTTTCAAACAGTCTCAGAATTTGACGAAACTAGTTTTGTTAGGACTGTATTGTCAATACGAAGCTAGAAAATATTTTTCTGGAATTTTTCTGCTTAATATGTGGCCCCGATAAATTGAAATGCGCGTTCAAATTCAATATATAGATTTATATTTTGATTCTGACGAAAACTGATCGAAACGATCAAATCAGCTTACGATACATATCCCATTGTGTTCGGAATGGGGGTAATTAGCTAGGGGCGACAGTCGTTGGGTCTTGTTTGGTGTTAGAATGAAAAGTCAACACTAAACAGGATTAAATAATAGTAATTATTTTATATATAAACCCTAGAAGCTTGGTCAAAACCCGAAGACTTTCCAACCCGTGGTCAAACTTTCCCTGAGCCGTCAACCTCTCAACGAAGGGCGATTACGCTCCAGATTTCATCGTCCTCGTTCTTCTAATCCACAAAATGAATTCGAAAAATTATTGAAGGAAATCAAAGAGCATCGCGAGCTCTACGAAATGGATGGTCAAGATCAGTTTTCGTGTAGGGATTGGGGAGGATTTCACCTTCGAACTCGCGCCGTTCGAGGCGGTTTCTGGGCCGCCATAGGCCACCGAAGGTGGCGGAATCATTCAGGAAGGACGGCGGCGCCACCCCCTGTCGTGTGCCAGTCTCCGATCAACTTCCGACTTCCTTGATTGTCGTGCACGGTGGAGGAATCAAGCACAGCGATGGGTTCCTCTGAGCAGCGTATTACAGTGAAGATGATTAGGCTTAAGGTGAGGGTTAATATAAATATAAACACTGTTTAAAATCAGTTTTAATATAAATATAAACACTGTTTAAAATCAGTTTTAATATAAATATAAACAATGTTTAAAATCAGTTTTAATATAAATATAAGCATGGTTTAAAATCTGAAATATATATATAGGTTATTGTTTTAAAACTGAATTTTTATTATAGGAAAGATTTAATTCTTATTATAGAAAGATAGAATATTTATTATAGAAAAATTTGGTTTCATTAATATAAAGATTTGTTTTTTTTCACCAAGTAATTTATATATTGAATAGCAAAGTAAAAATTCGATTTTTATATATTGATTAGCAAAGTAAAAATTCGATTTTTATATATTGAATAGCAAAGTAAAAATTCGATTTTTATATATTGAATAGCAAAGTAAAAATTCGATTTTTATATATTGAATAACAAAGTAAAAATTCGATTTTTATATATTGAATAGCAAAGTAAAAATTCGATTTTTATATATTGAATAGCAAAGTGAAAATTCGATTTTTATATATTGAATAGCAAAGTGAAAATTTGATTTTTATATATTGAATAGTAAAGTGAAAATGTGATTTTTATATATGTAGTGAATACAGGCAACGAAAGTGTGAGACGACGAGGATTTCCTACATATGAAGTGTCGTGGAGTTGGGGTGGCTTTGGTGAGAACTTCTCACCTTTTAATTTTATTTTTCCAGCTGAAATATATACTAGGATGCAAACGGTGTTTAATAGCACCCGACACCCGTCGTCCACAGACCATGGACGGCTTGTATGTTTGTTTGTTTGATTTTGATGTGTAGTTGATTGTGTGATGTGATGTGAAATGAAATAAAACATTTATATAGTTGAAATAAAATATTTTATAGTGGAAAATATTTTATAGTTAAAAATAGAATTTTTAACATGTATATGAAATGAAATAAAAATAAACAAATCGGATGATTTGTTTATATACACACATTTGACTGATATTGATTGGGATGATAAATTTCACACATCGCCCAACTGCACAAATAAAATCTGTGTTTGATTGTTTGAAACCCCACACGGGTATTGGGATGATATTTGACGTACACTAATCCCGATTGTTTAGTTGTATGTCGATCGATTGATTGACAGACTGTTATGAGCGTTAAATATTTATATTCGATGCTTATACAGTGTAGAATGCACTTTGGATGATGGTTGATTATTCATCGTTGTTATTGTATACATGTGTTGTAGAAAATCCATGTAATTAACATTATATGGTAATTGATTGGGCTTCATTAAATATTTGAATAGAAATATTTGAAAAAGAAATATTTGAAATAGAATATTTGAAAATAGAAATATATGAAGCCGTGTTTATTAGATTGACGCCATTTTGACGTGAACGATTTTTATATCGATTTGATTCATGTTATAATGAATATCGAAAGTAATTTCAAAATCTGATATTTTGAAAAGAATCGAAATTCAAACTGAATTTGAATTGAATTGAATAGAAAACGAATTCGAATTGAACAGAAAACGAATTTGAATTGAATTTAATAGAATTTGAACTGAATTGAATAGAAAACAGATTTGAATTGAATTAAATAGAAAACAAATTTGAATTGAATAGAAAACGAATTCGAATTGAATTGAATTGAAAACAAATTTGAATTGAATCGAATAGAAAACAAATCTGAATTGAATTGAATTCAATTGAAAACGAATTGAAATAGAATTGAAATCGATTTGAATTGAAATCAAACAGAAGCGAATGTAAAAAGAATTTATAAGGGAAAATTCAATTTTGATTTGAATTTGAAATAAAGGTTGAAATTGTTTTTGAAACAAATTTAAAATGATTTGTAAAATTCGTTTTAAAAAGGTAATCGACGGAATATAATATATATATATATATATATATATATATATAATGGCCTGAATAGAACGCCCCGCGCCGCGGCAGTTCGTGAATTTCGACCATTAACTTCGAACGGACATTACGGGAGATCCGACCGTCGGATTCTCCTAAAACCGGAACCGTTGGGTTCGTATCGAAAAGAGCTTTCTAACAAATATTAGAAATTTGAAATCTAACGGTTGGATTTGGAGATATGTCCAAATCAAATTTGGAAAAGGTCGCTGTAAGTGCAGTTCGATGGCCGTTGATCGAAATCGACTGTACGGGCCTTGATAAAATTATTAAAAATAGTAATAATTTGTGTAAAATCATAAGAAATGATTTGGGAAAAACTGGGATGAAAAACTCCATATTTATAAAGATAAAAATAGATTTTTATCGAAATGAACTAGTTTTGAACTAAAATTAAAACCCATTTATTTTTAAAATAAATTGGATTTGAAATGGATTTTAAATAGAATTGATTTGTGGGTTTATAGTGAACGGTGTTTTAAATAACACTAGTTCTTTAACCCGATAATAAATAGAATGTGATTTGGGTTTATCGTGAACTGTGTTTTAAAAGACATTAGTTCTTTAACCCAGTAAAAGGAGTTTTAATGAATCTGCAATTAGATTGAAATGTGAATTGATAACCTAAATTATCAAATTTAGAAAGTGAGCGAGAATGGAGTATCACCAGTTTTGCTCCAAAACGATAGTCAAATCTTTAATTAGATTTGAACGTGAAATGGTAATTAAATTTACCGATAACACCACGGTGTTAGATATGGAGTATTACCATTTTTGCTTCATGGGATGAAAAGGTTGGGATTGGGAAATAAAATAAATAATTACTTCGGTATGGTTCGCTAATCTCGACTAGTTTGGAAAACCATAATTTGGTTTGATATGACATCCAATGGAAGATTAAAGAATAAATTTTAAAGAATTTATCTTTGATAAAATTAATGGGAACCTTTCCCTAAGAATTGAAATGTAGAAACTAGCTGTAGGTTAGTTAAGAAGAATGGTTTCCTGGGTATTGATCTGATGTTGGTTTCGGCCTTCGGGATTAATATTTGGGGAATTTCTCTCTTACTTATATACGGTTAGTGACTACTGAATTGGAATGAGGCGTATGTTGTGTTTGTGTAACATTTGTTTATAATATATGCGGGTTGTTCGGAAAGGCCGGGTTTATACCCATTCTGAATAACCGATTCGACGATAAGTCGAAGATGATGACGGTGGTCGAAGACAAGAAGTCTTCACATCGTTTAGGTGATTACTGATGATCTTGATTGGGCTGTACACCCAAGATGAGGGAATCAGTTGGTGGTCGTCCAGACGTACTTGGAGATCGATGGATATGCGAGGAAAGTGCCTCCGGTTTCGTTCAGACCTAGAACGGACTTGTAAATGGATGGTGTGTCTGACATTGTATTCCTTTATATTGTATTCGTTGATCTCTGCTAAATATATATCTGTTTGGCGGCGGGGAATTTATTCTCTTGCTTAACGCCCTTCTCTGAGACATACGAGCTCAGAGGTTATATATTAGCAGAAATCAGTGGTACGATATGGATTGATAGTGTGGCATGCTGAGATGCAATGATCCAGAATTTTGTTGAAAAGCAAAGTTTGGTGGATGATGATCAAAGCGCAGCTTTAATACAGCATGGCTTTGTGTATAACGTTGATTCGCGAGCCTCACATCCCGGTATGGTGGTAAACTGATGGTTTGATCAGTATGCTTTTTAGTGGATGGGCACCTTAGTGGTGTCGTGGATTCGGTCGACCGAGATGAGCTTAGTGCTCAGGGACATATAGAGTAAGCGGTGTTTTCTCTCGCTGGGACGTAAGCCGCGGTGATACTCTGGTCCCAAAAGTGCGGATGTGCATTACGGTGTTTTCTCTTGCTGGGACGTAAGCCGTGGGGAATTGTACTACGCGATCGATCTTTTGAATCAGGAGCCACCATGATGGAAATCCAACTATCCAATACGTGTATTTCGGCTTTATTTGTAGAGCCTAGTATGGCGACATGATATATGGGACCCATGTCGTCTATGATTGATATTTATGATTGAAATTATTTTGACACTATACACTTATTATAGTATCAAATGATTTGATTTTTAAAACATACCAAGCATGTTTGGCTATTATAAGGGAAAACCCTATCCTCCGGCTGCGTTGCATTGTATGATGGGACCTGGGTCTTATAATAGCTTCATTTTTAGAAAAGCATTGCGATGTTTACTTATATGCACTGGTATCCTTGGGAGGAAACCCGTTCCGTGTTATACGGCGTGGTCCCTTGATTTACCTTACTTAAAGTAAAGTTTTAAATAACTGTTTTAGTTCTTACACCAGTCCCATGACTGACCTGGAGTTTATTGTTTTAACCTAAACTCTGGGTGCCCCTATTTTCGACACGGGCAGCTAGTAGTTTTGGTTTTGCAGATTTATATTCATAGGATCCTGGTTTACAGCTGGAACGATATCCGGAAAGCTTTGTATCCGTATATCTCCTTCAGTTGTGTATTGTATTATTTTCCGCTGCTATGTATTTAAATGTAATTTAAATCTCTGATATTTCTATGTAATATTTATTTATGCTCTGTATATTCTTGTAATCTGATGCATTGTTGTAATATACAATGAAATGTTCTCCCGTCTGCGTTCTTTTGTGGCTTGTTCTTGAACTATCCACGCTTTCCCAACCAGGGAAGTTACGGGTTTTTACAGTTGGTATAAGAGCTTTGGTTTACAAAGCTCAGAGAACAAGACACATTAGAACCATACGAAAGAATTCATCAGAATTGGATTAGTAATATCCAACGAGAATGACTCGTTAGAGATGGGATCAGTAGTATCCTAGAACGAGTGTGAATAGTAAATTTTTGAAAATGAAAACAAATCTTGTTTTGAAATATAAATCAATTATTCGTATTTGGTTATTTATTTATATTGATGTGGACAATCCAGTATATATAGATTTTGCGTATATGTCTGATCCGCGTGTATTCGAAGTTTTGATATATTGGGTAGATATGGAATCACCTTCTAGTTGCCCGGAGAGAATTCTAATGATTGATGCATCATCATCAGAATTTATGTTCGAGTGACGAAAGTGAGATTTCTATATATTTCCTATTGACTATTGTGAGAACCAAAATTAGATAGGGCTTATTGTTGTGATTTGGCATCAAAAATGTGATTTTGACTATATATCAAAGTTATGAATTTGAAATGCTAATCAACTAATTGATTGATGGTTGTGTTGTTTGATTATTGTTGGATTAATTAAAATTTGAACCATTTAGTCAAATTGTACCAAAAAGTGAGTTGTATTGAAAAGTTGTCGCATTTGCTTGCATATACATGTACTTACATTGAACAGGTCATAGCAAGGAGGCTAGAGCAGAGAATAAAATTTGTTTGCCTGACAAATAGGTACATGTTTATCATAATTTACTGTTTTGTTTAGGTGATGATGATTTTATGAGCCTATTGGCTTTTTCTTTTTCTTTTTGAGATCAGAAGGCCTATATGGAAATTTCGGGATTTTCCCGTGGCTCCCGGTGTAGGGGATGTTATGGCGAAATTTTTCAAAAATTTAGGGTGTTAGCCAAATTTTTGAAGAATTTGAAAATTCTCAGAAACTGAAAAGTTGGAGAATGGAAGCCAGATCGAACGTAGAGTTGATTGATCAAACCACTTTCGACTTTGTTCCTTTTCGGGGACGAAAAGTTTTAAGTGGGGGAGATTGTAACAACACGAAAATCTGGGCCAGTTTAAAATTTTTATTTTGGCAATTTTAGCGAATTTTGATAATTTAAAATGAATTATTTTAAATAATATCGACGAAAAAATTATTTTTGAATATAATTCGACGTATATATTATATACGTCGTCGTTAGAATATAAATATTTATTTATATTTATAAAAGGAATTGAAAATGGCGCGGTAGTTCGATAATTCGATTTCAAACTTCAAATGAATGTACCGGGTGCAAACTAGACCGGATTTTAGTGAAACCAAAAATAATGGAATCTAATTGATAATATCTTTCCAACGAATCCGAAAAATCGAAATTTCATAGCGGGAATCAAAAGATATGTCCAGTTGAAAATTATGAATAGTCGCTATGGAATTCAGGCCCTTAAAAATGGGAATTTTGCAAATGACCTTGGATTTCGACGAAACCACTTTTGTTGGGTCCGTGATGTCGAGTTATTGTTAGGTTTCAAATTTCGTAATTTTTCGAATCAATATGTGAGCGTGGCAAAGGAAAACGCGTTTGACCAGTTTCAGTTGATTTTAATCGACTGGAAATTGGCCATTTTTCAAACAGTCTCAGAATTTGACGAAACTAGTTTTGTTAGGACTGTATTGTCAATACGAAGCTAGAAAATATTTTTTTGGAATTTTTCTGCTTAGTATGTGGCCCCGGTAAATTGAAATGCGCGTTCAAATTCAATATATAGATTTATATTTTGATTCTGACGAAAACTGATCGAAACGATCAAATCAGCTTACGATACATATCCCATTGTGTTCGAAATGGGGGTAATTAGCTAGGGGCGACAGTCGTTGGGTCTTGTTTGGTGTTAGAATGAAAAGTCAACATTAAACAGGATTAAAAAATAGTAATTATTTTATATATAAACCCTAGAAGCTTGGTCAAAACCCGAAGACTTTCCAACCCGTGGTCAAACTTTCCCTGAGCCGTCAGCCTCTCAACGAAGGGCGATTACGCTCCAGATTTCATCGTCCTCGTTCTTCTAATCCACAAAATGAATTCGAAAAACTATTGAAGGAAATCAAAGAGCATCGCGAGCTCTACGAAATGGATGGTCAAGATCAATTTTCGTGTAGGGATTGGGGAGGATTTCACCTTCGAACTCGCGCCGTTCGAGGCGGTTTCAGGGCCGCCACAGGCCACTGAAGGTGGCGGAATCATGGGGGAAGGACGGCGGCGCCACCCCCTGTCGTGTGCCAGTCTCCGATCAACTTCCGGCTTCCTTGATTGTCGTGCACGGTGGAGGAATCAAGCACAGCGATGGGTTCCTCTGAGCAACGTATTACAGTTAAGATGATTAAGCTTAAGGTGAGGGTTAATATAAATATAAACACTGTTTAAAATCAGTTTTAATATAAATATAAACACTGTTTAAAATCAGTTTTAATATAAATATAAGCATGGTTTAAAATCTGAAATATATATATATAGGTTATTGTTTTAAAACTGAATTTTTATTATAGGAAAGATTTAATTCTTATTATAGAAAGATAGAATATTTATTATAGAAAAATTTGGTTTCATTAATATAAAGATTTGTTTTTTTTCACCAAGTAAAAATTCGATTTTATATATTGAATAGCAAAGTGAAAATTCGATTTTTATATATTGAATAGCAAAGTAAAAATTCGATTTTTATATATTGAATAGCAAAGTAAAAATTCGATTTTTATATATTGAATAGCAAAGTAAAAATTCGATTTTTATATATTGAATAGCAAAGTAAAAATTCGATTTTTATATATTGAATAGCAAAGTATAAATTCGATTTTTATATATTGAATAGCAAAGTGAAAATTCGATTTTTATATATTGAATAGCAAAGTGAAAATTCGATTTTTATATATTGAATAGCAAAGTGAAAATGTGATTTTTATATATGTAGTGAATATAGGCAATGAAAGTGTCAGACGGCGAGGATTTCCTACATATGAAGTGTCGTGGAGTTGGGATGGCTTTGGTGAGAACTTCTCACCTTTTAATTTTATTTTTCCAGCTGAAATATATACTAGGATGCAGACGGTGTTTAGTAGCACCCGACACCCGTCGTCCACAGACCATGGACGGCTTGTATGCTTGTTTGTTTGATTTTGATGTGTAGTTGATTGTGTGATGTGATGTGAAATGAAATAAAACATTTATATAGTTGAAATAAAATATTTTATAGTGGAAAATATTTTATAGTTAAAAATAGAATTGTTAATGTGTATATGAAATGAAATAAAAATAAACAAATCGGACGATTTGTTTATATACACACATTTGACTGATATAGATTGGGACGATAAATTTTACACATCGCCCAACTGCACAAATAAAATCCGTGTTTGATTGTTTGAAACCCCACACGGGTATTAGGATGATATTTGACGTACACTAATCCCGATTGTTTAGTTGTATGTCGATCGATTGATTGACAGACTGTTATGAGCGTTAAATATTTATATTCGATGCTTATACAGTGTAGAATGCACTTTGGATGATGGTTGATTTTTAATCGTTGTTATTGTATAAATGTGTTGTAGAAAATCCATATAATTAACATTATATGGTAATTGATTGGGCTTCATTAAATATTTGAATAGAAATATTTGAAAAAGAAATATTTGAAATAGAATATTTGAAAATAGAAATATATGAAGCCGTGTTGATTAGATTGACGCCATTTTGACGTGAATGATTTTTATATCGATTTTATTCATGTTATAATGAATATCGAAAGTGATTTCAAAATCTGATATTTTGAAAAGAATCGAAATTCAAACTGAATTTGAATTGAATTGAATAGAAAACGAATTCGAATTGAATAGAATAGAAAACGAATTTGAATTGAATTTAATGGAATTTGAATTGAATTGAATAGAAAACAGATTTGAATTGAATTTAATAGAAAACAAATTTGAATTGAATAGAAAACGAATTCGAATTGAATTGAATTGAAAACGAATTTGAATTGAATCGAATAGAAAACAAATCTGAATTGAATTGAATTCAATTGAAAACGAATTGAAATCGATTTGAATTGAAATC
This sequence comes from Allium sativum, assembly GCA_030737875.1. NCBI lineage: Eukaryota > Viridiplantae > Streptophyta > Magnoliopsida > Asparagales > Amaryllidaceae > Allium > Allium sativum. The sequence continues at coordinate 502,867,220 of CM060918.1, forward strand.
AAATAGAAGCGAATGTAAAAAGAATTTATAAGGGAAAATTCAATTTTGATTTGAATTTGAAATAAAGGTTGAAATTGCTTTTGAAACAAATTTAAAATGATTTGTAAAATTCGTTTTAAAAAGGTAATCGACGAAATATATAATATATATATATATATATATATATATATATATATATATATATATATATATATATATATATATATAATGGCCTGAATAGAACGCGCCGCGGTAGTTCGTGAATTTCGACCATTAACTTCGAACGGACATTACGGGAGATCTGACCATCGGATTCTCCTAAAACCAGAACCGTTGGGTTCGTATCGAAAAGAGCTTTCTAAAAAATATTAGAAATTTGAAATCTAACGGTTGGATTTGGAGATACGTCCAAATCAAATTTGGAAAAGGTCGCTGTAAGTGCAGTTCGATGGACGTTGATGAAAATCGACTGTACGGACCTTGATAAAATTATTAAAAATAGTAATAATTTGTGTAAAATCATAAGAAATGATTTGTGAAGAACTGGGATGAAAAACTCCATATTTGAAAAGATAAAGATAGATTTTTATCGAAATGAACTAGTTTTAAACTAAAATTAAAACCCATTTATTTTTAAAATAAATTGGATTTGAAATGGATTTTAAATAGAATTGATTTGTGGGTTTATAGTGAACGGTGTTTTAAATAACACTAGTTCTTTAACCCGATAATAAATAGAATGTGATTTGGGTTTATCGTGAACTGTGTTTTAAAAGACATTAGTTCTTTAACCCAGTAAAATGAGTTTTAATGAATCTGCAATTAGATTGAAATGTGAATTGATAATCTAAATTATCAAATTTAGAAAGTGAGCGAGAATGGAGTATCACCAGTTTTGCTCCAAAACGATAGTCAAATCTTTAATTAGATTTGAACGTGAAATGGTAATTAAATTTACCGATAACACCACGGTGTTAGATATGGAGTATTACCAGTTTTGCTTCATGGGATGAAAAGGTTGGGATTGTGAAATAAAATAAATAATTACTTCGGTGTGGTTCGCTAATCTCGACTAGTTTGGAAAACCATAATTCGGTTTGATATGACATCCAATGGAAGATTAAAGAATAAATTTTAAAGAATTTATCTTTGATAAAATTAATGGGAACCTTTCCCTAAGAATTGAAATGTAGAAACTAGCTGTAGGTTAGTTAAGAAGAATGGTTTCCTGGGTATTGATCTGATGTTGGTTTCGGCCTTCGGGGTTAATATTTGGGGAATTGCTCTCTTACTGATTTACGGTTAGTGACTGCTGAATTGGAATGAGGCGTATGTTGTGTTTGTGTAACATTTGTTTATAATATACGCGGGTTGTTCGGAAAGGCCGGGTTTATACCCATTCTGAATAACCGATTCGACGATAAGTCGAAGATGATGACGGTGGTCGAAGACCGGAAGTCTTCACATCGTTTGGGTGATTACTGATGATCTTAATTGGGCTGTACACCCAAGATGAGGGAATCAGTTGGTGGTCGTCCAGACGTACTTGGAGATCGACGGATATGCGAGGAAAGTGCCTCCGGTTTCGTTCAGACCTAGAACGGACTTGTAAATGGATGGTGTGTCTGACATTGTATTCCTTTATATTGTATTCGTTGATCTCTGCTAAATATATATATGTTTGGCGGCGGGGAATTTATTCTCTTGCTTAACGCCCTTCTCTGAGACATACGAGCTCAAAGGTTATATATTGGCAGAAATCAGTGGTACGATATGGATTGATAGTGTGGCATGCTGAGATGCAATGATCCAGACTGTTGTTGAAAAACAAAGTTTGGTGGATGATGATCAAAGTGCGGCTTTAATACAGCATGGCTTTGTGTATAGCGTTGATTCGCGAGCCTCACATCCCGGTATGGTGGTAAACTGGTGGTTTGATCAGTATGCTTTTTAGTGGATGGGCACCTTAGTGGTGTCGTGGATTCGGTCGACCGAGATGAGCTTAGTGCTCAGGGACATATAGAGTAAGCGGTGTTTTCTCTCGCTAGGACGTAAGCCGCGGTGATACTCTGGTCCTAAAAGTGCGGATGTGCATTACGGTGTTTTCTCTTGCTGGGACGTAAGCCGTGGGGAATTGCACTACGCGATCGATCTTTCGAATCCGGAGCCACCATGATGGAAATCCAACTTTCCAATACGTGTATTTCGGCTTTATTTGTAGAGCCTAGTATGGCGACATGATATATGGTACCCGTGCCGTCTATGATTGATATTTATGATTGAAATTGTTTTGACACTATACACTTATTATAGTATCAAATGATTTGATTTTTAAAACGTACCAAGCATGTTTGGCTATTATAAGGGAAAACCCTATCCTCCGGCTGCGTTGCATTGTATGATGGGATCTGGGTCTTATAATAGCTTCATTTTTAGAAAAGCATTGCGCTGTTTACTTATATGCACTGGTATTTTTGGGAGGAAACCCGTTCCGTGTTATACGGCGTGGTCCCTTGATTTATTTTACTTAAAGTAAAGTTTTAAATAACTGTTTTAGTTCTCACACCAGTCCCATGACTGACCTGGAGTTTATTGTTTTAACCTAAACTCTGAGTGCCCCTATTTTTGACACGGGCAGCTAGTAATTTTGGTTTTGCAGATTTATATTCACAGGATCCTGGTTTACAGCTGGAATGATATCCGGAAAGCTTTGTATCCGTATATCTCCTTCAGTTGTGTATTGTATTATTTTCCGCTGCTATGTATTTAAATGTAATTTAAATATCTGATATTTCTATGTAATATTTATTTATGCTCTGTATATTCTTGTAATCTGATGCATTGTTGTAATATACAATGAAATGTTCTCCCGTCTACGTTCTTTTGTGGCTTGTTCTCGAACTATCCGCGCTTTCCCAACCGGGGAAGTTACGGGTTTTTACAGAGTAAAAGTGTAAAATTATGTCATGGAATGGGTGGGTCTCCGCATTTCGTGTCTATGTCGCATTATTTGACATAATAGATTTCGGTTGCAGTAGCTTTATTGATTTTGGTTTGGATTACCAGATCATGCTAATTTGTTGGTTTCACTATAAATAAGCGGTTTTCGGCTTAAGAAAATAAGCATGCGTCGATCCCATAGAACTGGATTCCACTTTTGAGGATTTTCTTTTAAAGGACAAACTTAGCATATATTTTGATGAAAAATATGCGAAGTTTGGAATTTAGGGAGAATGACACATTTTAGTGCAAAAAAGGAATTCAGGGGGCCCATTATCATTTCCCCTTTTACACTAAAATGTGTCATTCTCCCTAAATTCCAAACTTTGCATATTTGTCACCAAAAACTTTGCTAAGTTTGTTACCAGCTCATATTTGTACCCGACTCCTTCGAATTATTCCGCGTTGTGGGACTTTTGTATCCAAACCATCATTCTTCCTTAACAACATGCGAGGCAATCCTAACAGTCTCTCCCTTGACTTGCATCCTACGAGTAGCTTTTGAGAGCACTGTATTGCATGCGTGGCCCAGTCCGAACCTTCGACTCCGGTACCACTGTTATGTAATGACGGTCGGAACAAAGCCTCCCTTTGTTGCATGCATATGAGTTGGCACACAATTTCTATTGATACTTCCCATCCACCATTGGAGAGGATGATCCCATAAATCTATTCGTTTAGTCAAAATCAATGTTGAAATCACCAGGCAGTAAGAGATTAGAACGTGCTTATGCCTACCCAAAAAATGTCAAATTCATATGTGGTACTCAACATATTCTCCATTACAGTTGGACAAAAATGCTTGATTGCTCCCTCCTTGCAATTGAAATCATGCGTGCACCAGTTTCTATTTTGGTTGAGCTTTGCTAGAAGGACCGACAAAAATCCGGTTAGAAAATGCGAATAAGTATTAAGTCCTTAATTCAGGAGAGTAAAAGTGTAAAATTATCTCATGGAATGGGTAGGGTCTCCGCATTTCGTATCTTTGTCGCATTATTTGACATAATAGATTTCGGTTGCAGTAGCTTTATTGATTTTGGTTTGGATTACCAGATTATGCCAATTTGTTGGTTTCCCAATAAATAAGCGGTTTTTGGCTAAGAAAATAAGGATGCGTCGATCCCATAGAAGTGGATTCCACTTTCGAGGATTTTCTTTTAAAAGACAAACTTAGCAAAAAATTTAGTGAAAAATATGCAAAGTTTGGAATTTAGGGAGAATAACACATTTTAGTGCAAAAGTGAAATTTATGTGGTCCACTACCATTTCCCCTTTTACAATAAAATGTGTCATTCTCCCTAAATTCCAAACTTTGCATATTTTTCACCAAAAAATTTGCTAAGTTTGTCTTTCAGCCTATTTTCCGATTTCTCTTTTAATTTAAATATGTCTATGTGCTAACTTATAACAGAATGTGCTAACATATAGATATAAGTATATGTTAATTTAAATATGCACAACGTTTTTTCGATAACTTTTAGAATCCCAAATTTCAAAAAATCGAAAAACGCTTTCCAATCATGTTTCCGTTTTTTTAAATAAATATTATTATAATCAAACTTTGAAAAGTATTTCACTATCATTAGTTATTTATTTAAAATAAATATATTCTGAATTATAAACCTACTAATTATCTAATAAAAATGTATTTAAACATCCATATGTTAAATGATAAATAAAAATATATTTAAACATCCATATTTTAAATGGTAAAAATATGAGTTATTGCAGAAGTCATAATGGATATATTAGTTGTGAGTTGTGTAGAAATACTTCTACATTGGATTAATTAATATGCTAGTATTTAAGCCCAAAACGTTATTTCTATCTTGTTTGTTCTCATCAAAATCGTTCAAATTTTGATATCTCAATCAACTCTCATTAAAACCGTCAATGGATACTTTTGAATACGAACAATGTCATATCTGTATCTGCATCCAAAATCATTTCTGAAAATTGGAAATTCGCATTTGCGGATACAGATGAATATTGGATAATTATCCTATACGCCAATAATGGATAAATCAAAAATGCAAATTGCAATTTTGGCTTTAACGTGATTTTCCTTCAATGTCATGGATTACAAAAACAAAAAAAATAGTGTCAAGGACAAAGCTACATGCGTTTTCAGCCGTAAGGACGACCTGCTAAAAATTTATTTTAAAGGACAAAGCATCAGATTTTAGGTATCAGTTTTACAGTGTGTATGATATCAGAATTTGACTACCAGTTTTTAAGTATCAATTTTACATTGTGTATGATATCAGAATTTAGCTATCAGTTTTAAGTATAAGTCTGTTTCACGGTATGTATGGTATCAGTTTTACAGTGTGTATAATCTTTGAAAATAAATTTTTGATGGGCTGTTTTTAGCTTTGAAAAGATTATGAACTTTGTCTTTCAAAATAAAAGGGTGGTGCTAAATGCAGTAAAAATTTCCTCTATTCAATAATCAAAAATTGGTCTAATTTACTGTAATATCCTTCACTTATTTTCTGTGCCCTTGCTAAATGCAGTAAAAATTTCCTCTATGCAGTAATCACTATCAGTGTCTTTCCTCACTATCAGTGTGTTTCCTGGGAAATAGTGCCGCTCAGCTGTCTACTCCAATAATGAACCATCAGGTCATTTAATATTAGCAAGGACTAATCTGTAATTGTCGTTTACTGTAAGGAGAAATTTTTTATTGCATTTAGCAGTCTTGAAATAAAATCACCTTATTAATTTAACAAAATAATAAATTTGTATCTAAGATACATATAAAATAATCTATATCAATTTTGGAAAAAATTAAATGCCAATGCCTTCATGTCATTTTTTAAAAATCAGCTACTCCTTTTGAAAGCAAACGCGAACGGGCAATCGACGGTTCGACCCTGGCGTCACGTTGCAAACGGAAATGCTATTATATTCGAAGAACTTTTTGTCAATTTCTGCGAACCAAATCTGGATCCTACATTCTCTCCACCTTCCATGATTTGCACCCTCCATTTTCTCTCCTTAGTTTTCAGCCTAAAATTCCGGATTAAAATTAAACTAATCGGATTATTTGACAAAATCCCTTTCGGGCATTATAGCAGTATAGCAGTGTTCCGTTGCAAATTAGGCATCCCCCCACGATTGCTCATTGAAAACCGTACTTAAATTTCAAAATAATCAGACGCATTGTCGTTTCTTGGTCCTTCTCCCACCATCGAATTTACAGCAAGCTGCATCACTTCGTGTCGCATCCTAACTCTCCTTCTACGTGCAGCGTCCTCCCTGGCAACTGACCAGCGAGCTTCCCCATCAGTCGATGCCGCAGCCTGCCTCGCCACCGCCAATTGTTTTCAGGTATACTTTGATTTTGATAATTTAATCTAGGACTAGGGTTTTAGCTTTTCCGTCGTTATGTTTCTATATGTTATCATAATACATGCCTACATGGTTTTGATTTGTTTTTGAACCTGCTGTGAACGCAGAAATTAGGAATTTTACAACTTTTTTTAACCAAATAATTGAGTTTTATGTAAGTTTTAAAATCATATTGAACATTTTAGTCGATGCTTGTATTTTATGTTTCTAACAACGCAAATGATTTATTATCCAACATATAATCATTATCGTTAAATTGAAGTTAATGTGGAATTGCAAGGAGTTTTACCGAAACTTGTTTTTCATTCAGATAGATTTTGTCTCTTTGTTATCTAGATGTGTGCTAAAAAAAACAATTTTTATTATTGTTTTTCTCATTTTAGTGTTTTGCTTACTATAATTGTAACCAAATAATTAAGATGGTGTTTTCTCATAGAGATATTAGACTCTTTACAACAGTGCCCGATGAGGTTGCATGTTCTTTTCATTTGTTTACTTTGTTCTACCAGCCAAATGTAACAATTTCTCTTACTTTTCTTTGAAACCTTTTAACTTATTTTGGATTTTTAGTTCGCGATGTTTGAATCTATGACTACGATTTCGGAAAATACAGTAATCATTTAATGATATTTCGATGTGATTGGATTACTCACTCTGGTTAGTACACCATCGATATTATGGTTGAAAATGTTTGGACATTCTATTTCTATGCCTACAAGGCTACAACAAACGAAATTATCTTACTTAGAATTGTATGTGAGGAAGATATAGTTTATATGGATTTACACATTTTTATGAGTGGTATCTTATATGCACAAGTATCTCTCCTCATCGATTTTTTGATAGAAATTGACTCTAATGAGTGGTTTCTTATAGGGATCACATAATTTCACAGAAAATCTTTGATATGTGGATGTTATATCATAAACCGAATTAACTCTTATTAGTTTGTTTCATGCTCATTGTCTTACATATTGGCATGCCATTTGATTTCCTATGGAATATTTCATCACAATTTCTAGATTCTTGGTGCATTGATGCACAATTAAATAAAGCCCGACTCTTGGATCAAATGATTTGAACTTCTCCAATATAGAGAGAGAGAGTGTGTGTGTCAATCATGGCTCATTATGCAAATTTTTATTCAACATATTTTTTGACAAATGTGTTACGAAGTGGGATCACGTTTGTTGATACGCCCTTGTATGGAAGGCTTGGTAATCATTATGGAGATATATTTCCCGTTTTGGTTTTTTAGCCAGCATCACAGTGTTGATGTAAGCGCTTTTATAAACTGTAGTACTGTACATAATGCACTAGGTAGCATACTGGGGATGTAGCACTTAGCTGTTTAGCTCAAATATTTTAGGATCTTTTTATTTAATTTTTTCAATCCGCCCTTATAGCTCAGTGGTAGAGCGCCAGTCTTGTAAACTGGAGGTCCGTAGTTCGATCCTGCGTGAGGGCAATATGATATGTGGGTTGTAAATATCTATGGTATGTTCATGTCTTTAATTTTATACGGTAATTTCTAATCAGTTATATGTCTTTAATTTTATATGTTAATTTCTAATTAGTTATAACACTACCTTGGTTTTTCTTTTTTTACTTATTTTATAGTCAGTTATGTATTCCGTCCTTCTCTTTCCAAGATATTGTTTTCAACATTCAATCAAATTCTTATTGCTTTATTCTGAAGTGATTATAACACCACTGGACATTAAAAGCATAAAATATAAATAAACATGGTAATTTTAGGATAGCTCAAGTGACTTATATTTCTAATCAGTTAGTTTTCCATCCTTCTCTGTTTTTTTTTTTTTTTTTTTTTTTTTTTTTTTTAACATTTTGGACTGCAAGTTGAAAATTTAAGACAAAAAAATCATTTTCAGATCAAACACTACCTTTTTTTTTCTTTTTTCTTTTTTTCGGTGTAGAAAATGATGCCTCTAAACGCATCCTAGGTATTGTTTTCAAGATTCAATCAAATTCTTATTGCTTTATTCTGAAGTGATTATAACACCACTGGACATTAAAAGCATAATACATAAATAAACATGTAACATAAGCCTATGGTGCATTAGAATTATTGGCAAACTACTAAGTTATGTGCATTCTGAATTTGTCTATGTGTTTTTGGTAGTACTGTCAATGGATGCGGATGGTATTATATCCGCATCCGAAATTATTCACGAATATCCGCATCCATTGATATGGACGAATATCAGATAATTATCTGTTTTGTCAACTGTCGATATCAAGAAACATAAATGAAGAATTTTAGTTTAACATAGTTTTTTTTGATTCAGTTTATTATTAAAGGGCTGAAAATAAATAAATGTGCTGATAATAAATAAATTTGATCAATTAATACTCGTTTAGCTTGTTTAACATAGACTTTCAAATTAATAAATTAGTATATTTGATTATGTTAGAATACACATATTTTAAACTATAATTATAAAAAATAGCACTACAAGAAAATACTGATTTTGCAGCGGATGAATCCATCACTAAAAATTTGTTAGCCACGGATTTATGACGGATAACATTGGTCGGTAAATTTCACGTCGGTATTTTATTAGTGACCATTTTGCGAAGAAATTTAACGTCAATTCTCTGACATTTTGCCGTCATTTGTCAAACAAAAGTATTTACCTACTGTAAACGCGCACACACATGAACATTTTAGGTATATGCAGTAGTTTTGAAACATGGATAGCTATATGGGGTAAACTAATCGTCTTTCTTAACTATGCACACATTATACATAATTTCTTATAGTACATAATTTACGTAGTATTATAGTTAATCCTTTGTCATACTTTCAGAAGTTTGTTTTATTTAATCCATTACTTCCAAATATTATTTTGAGGAATTATGTGTTGTGGCGACTCGAACTTCCCCGACCTTTGAAATGACCATAAGCCACACAGGTCCGATCCAAAAAATAGAAGAAGACGAATTGTCATGAGAACACGACGCATCAGAACATTTCATTTCTATTACAACAATTTACATCATAGTACAAATAATAATACACAGCGGAAAAATATTAGAGATTAATAAGTTACAAAACAGCGGAAATTAAAATACATAAATATAATGTGCAGCGGAAAACATCAACTAATACAGCTGAAGGAAATACTCGGATACAAAGCATTCCATAATATAACTCCGGCCATAATCAAGGATCCCGTTAAATAATATCTGCAAAAACTAAAACTACTAGCTGACCGGGTGGAAAATATGGGCACGCGGAGTTTATGTGGAAAACAATAAACTCCGAGTCAGTCATGGGACGGGTGTGAGAACTAAAAACAGTTATTAACTTTATTTTAATGTTGGATAAATCAAGGAACCACACCGTATGACACGAAACGAGTTTTCTCCTAAAAATACCATAAAACAAACTCGCAATGCTAAAAAGAAGAGAAAAATGAAGCTATTATAAGACTCAGGTTCCATCACACAATGCAAGCACAAGCCGAAGGCTAGAGTTTTACCTTATAATAACAAAATATGCTTGATACGCGAAATTCATCTTTTATTACTAATTATTAGTGTAGAAAGCAATTTCAAATATAAATGTATCAATCATAAACGACATAGTACCCCATCCTACTATGTCGCCATATAGGTTTATAACTAAAACCGTAAAATCTCGTATTAGAATTTGGATTTCCATCTATGAACCGGGGCAAGGGAACTTCCTCATCCGACTTTGGAACACTCTAGCATATGTCCTAGGAGTATGGATTGAACATTTCGGAAAATATAACCGTTGGATTTTAAATCTTTTACTATCATTCGAAAGATCTTTTCGATACGAACCCAATGGTTATAATTTTAGGAAAATCCGACGGTCGGATCTCCCGTTATGTCAATTCGAAGTTATACGTTGAATTTCGCGAACTGTCGCTGCACGACACGTCCTATTCAAGCCCGAATCGATTTATAAATAAAATAAATTGAACTGCTTTCCAAAATATTTTATAAATTATCTAAAATATTTTCAACTACCATTTGAGATTCCATTTTAGTATTTTCATTCCAAAATCAAATATCATCATATTAAACCAATAAATTATAAATAATAGATTTCTTCGATTTCCGTTCGAAATGTATTTCATAAAATGTTTATATTCTCGTTCAAAAATAATTTCAACTTCCACTTAGGTTTTAAATCAAATTTAAACATCCCATATTATTATAATATTAAAATAATAATATTTTCAAAATATCAGATTTGGAAATCAAATTTTGTCGATGTTCATTATAAAAATGAATAAAATCAATAGAAAAGTCCGTTCGAGTTAAAACATCGTTAATTTACTCAATCAACTTCATATTTTGAAATTACAATTCATTTCAAAAATAAACTTGCACTGCAAGGAACATTGCTATTTTCGACAGAGGGTGGCGACGGCTTCCGACGATTATTTTCCGATAGTTTCCAATGGCCCGTTTGCGGCTGTCAGAAACCGTCGATTATAAACGTGTTTCTTGCAGCCTGAGAGCTTTCTCCCTCATTTCCACTTCAGCTTCCCCAATTAATAGCTCCGCCTCCAAAACCCTAGAACCCCAAAATCCGTGATTTTTTGCCTCCAAACACCGATTTCTTCGTGCTTGATCATTCCCAGCTTCAATTCAAACCTCCACCTAGATCAACTACAGGTACAACCTCCTGCTTTGCTTAAAACTTCAATTTTCTCCTAAAGCTATATTTTTTCAAATTACAAATTTAGGGTTATTTGTTGAGTGCAATTGATTCCAATGGTGTTGTTGTATGTTATAGCATCATATTATATGTGTATTTCATGTGATTCGTTGATATTGAAATTTTTGTGTTTAATATTTGGTTGTAAATCAACGATAGTTGTTATAGGAGGCTTTTGGTCTCGTACTAGTGTTATGAAATCAAGAGAATTGCTTTCATATATATATATATATATATATATATATATATATATATATATGTGTGTGTGTGTGTGTGTGTGCGCGCGCGCGCGTGTGTGCGTGTATGTATGTATGTATGTATATGTGTGTGTATGTTTTTCTTCAAATGTGGGTAAAAATGTCATGCATTTTATTGTGTTGTATAATATAAAAATGTCATGCATTTTCAATTCCAAATAAGTTAATTTTTGATTTGTATGTAGCAAAATATAACATAAAAATGATTTGTATGTAGCAAATTTTGTTTAATTTTTGGATATTAAAATGTTAAACAATTTCAATTTTTATAGTCGATTTAAACTGTATTTAAATTAAGTAAAAGGTAGAGAAGAATATAGTACTTTAGGAATCATATGAGTAAAAATTTTGATATTGAATACTTATTATAATTTGAATTGAAAAATGTTAAATGGAATATGTGAATAACCTAAAAGTTTTAAATAGAATTTAATACCTAAAAGGAATTTAAGTTTAATCCAACTAACCATGTATTAGAAAGCATGTAACTGGACTATGCAATTTTGTCTAATAATTTACTTAAAATAAACATGGTGTAGATAAAACAATTATCTGTGAATGACTAGAATTTGTCATTATGTTGTAAAATATTATTTGCATCTACATCATTTACGATAGAAATTTTTGTGTCATTAATTTTTTTTATTGCAACATAAACGTAGTTTATTGTTATCTTTCAAAATAATTTGTTATGTGACAGGTATGTCATCCAAAGGAAATTCATCAGGCGATGGTTCTGCTCCATCGCAATTCTCGAAGCGTCCAGTTGTCACCTTGGTCCCTACTAGTACAAGGTAAAAAAAACAATTTACTTAGCATTTACATTTTTTTAACCATAAATACACTTATGTATATCATATTGAACATTGGGTATTTGACTTTCTGCCTTCTAAGGTTCTTTTAAGCGCATCGACAACAGCATATAAGGCGCGGTTGTCGGCGTGTTGGCCGAAGTGGAATATGATCCCACCTTACATATAGGAGGTTATTTGGCGGGATGTCCTTGTAAGTATTATTTTTTATACTTTTTCCAAATCAATTTTTTTTTATTCGCTGATAAAATGGACATCTTTTACTGATATTGTTTATTTAACGTGAAATACAGGTTGAGATTGATATAGAGACACATGACTTATCGCTGGCGCGGACCTATTGGATGATGAAGATGAGAAATAATTATAAGGATTGTATTTCAATAATGAAGAAAACGAGGAAGAAACCTAGCTGGTTGGGACAAAGTGTGAGATGGATTTCTTAGGCATTGGGAAGTGCTAAGGCGAAGGTAAGTGTACTTTATTTTATAAATTTAAAAAATATTTATTTGATAAGTAATGCATCAATTTTTGATCAAAAATGTACAAGAAGAGGCAACAAGAAATTCTGCAAATAGGAATAAAAATCCAGTCACGCATCGAGAAGGATCTAAGTCGTTTCAGCAGTATCGGCAGGAACTGGTATATTTTATAAATGCAACTTATAAAAAGTTAATATGTTATACATTTTTGAATGTTTAATAATAGTATGTATAATAATCAAATTCACGAGGCTGAGGGGTTGGGACCGGTCTCATACATGGATATATTCACTCGCAAGCTTGCCATCGAGCATATTGATGCAGATGGGAACATCACATATTCATGGCATGATGACAAATCCAGAAAGGGCCATGTAATATTTTATTTTATGTATAAGTATTTGTAGTAAATGTTAATTATTATAAATAAATTATAATAAAAAATTAATTACATATTCATGGTGATGCAAAAGAAGTTTATGGAGCAACGACAAAAGCTTCTAGCTGAGACAGGATAGGAGCAGCCGACGACTGACGAGAAGGACATTATCTTCCAGTCAGTGATGGATCCAATGACGCGGAACAAGCTTTATGGCTTTGGAAATCAAGTGGTAAACAATTTTTCCATTTATTACTTTGATTATATAAAACTGTTAATTGTCAATTTAAGTATTCAAGTTAACCGAAAATTTTATATCCGTCGATTTCATTTAGAAGATGAGTTAAAGACAACAAAATTTGTTTGAGAATTCATTTGTTTAAGAAATATCATGAATTTGGATTTCGTTAGCGGTATTTTACCCTCGTGTCATGTGGTATGCTACACAATACACGGATTTGCATACAAGTGCATTGTTTTCAAAAAATAAAAAATAAATAGCATAATACAAGTTAATAAAGAAACTTAAAATTTTCCATCTATCCAAAGTCTAACAATAATTTCTTAGGTAAAATATTTGGCTTAATATCCTTCTTATTTCCTTGAAAACATTAATCATTAAATTTGATTTTAACCTTTGAAATCATACTTAATGAATGGAACTATATACCTTTACTTTATCTAAAACATTTGTGCTAAGATATATGCTTTAAAAATAGTATTAATGGAAGTCAATATCAACAGGAAGTAGTAACACATCAAAACATTAGTCAATAGAGAAAAAAACATTAAGACTAAGCTTACAGATAAAGAGAAAAACATTAATGTCGATATCGGGTATTGCTCCTCTTAAAATCAAAATCCCATTTATAATATATGACTCTAGAACAATAGGTCATTAGGTCGATACCATGGTACGCCACTCTTTAGAGTTTCAGCATTGTAAAGTTAAAACATTGGTTTGCATTAAATCATGCTCATTGTCATTATGAAAATTGGTGGTATATTTATGATAGATTTGGCGTATTAAACTAGCTGCGTGTTATGCCTCATAGATGAAAGTAGATATAGGATAATTGGCATCACAAAGGCTCATAAAGAAGTCGCGCCATCGCCACTTTTAAAGAGTAAGGTTGATATCAAAATAGCCTGCATTGTCACCTTCTATTCAATTAAAGTCCAAATAATAGTTGCGAAATAATAACTTAATGTGGTATGCTACAATAACAACTCTAAGTGAGTAATATGGAACCTACTTATTTAATTCATCATAACTACGTACAACCGGTTTTAGTAACAACGTTTCTTCTCCCTGATCACCAATAAGTCCATTGCCTAACTAATGCCAGATATTAAAAAATAGTAATAAATAAACAAAATAATTAAGATCACTTACTGAAATTGTATTGCGCAGTGTTGTCTTTGTGCACTTTTATTCTTCATATTATATTATAGTTTATAAAGCGAAGCGTTATTATTTGTTGCAAGTTATATATTAGTTAATGCATCTCATAAGAAAACTAAGTTCAAATATTTATTTAGTTGCATAATTATGTAGAGGGTACCAGTCAGCAGGCACATGGCAAACATGTTAGATCTGATTTATACGCTGCAGAGTTTGAGTGGTTGTCAACTAGGGTGGCGGAGCCTGAGGACCAGAATCATCGTCAAACCATTGAGATGACTCAGCTCCTAGAGAAGCGTTTGGCGGAGTTTGAGCAGCAGCATGGATGCGTTACCTCTTCAGCCGATACCGTAGATGCTTCTCGGTGATGGAGTGTTTGGTATGTTTTTTTGTTGGGCTGGTATGACTTTAGTTTGATTTTTTTGATATGTATTATGATGGCACGATTTATGGTTGACTTGACAGTATATTTTTTGTGCTGGACATGGTGTTGGAGTTGATGTATTTTTGATATTATGATGTTAGACAGTGATATGTACATATTTATGCAGTGTATAATTGGTTGTTTGGGTTTGTTGTTTAACTTATGCTGTTTTCTTTGATTTTTCGATTTAGAATTGATTTTATATTGGTTATTGCTTGGTATATGATATGTTGGGAGCCCAGATTGTGGCTGAGATGATAACATGAGTTGTAAATATAGTTTGAGGACTGAATAACAGCTAAAATATAAAAAAAAATATGTAGCTTTACCGAACGGCTTATTACCATTCAAGTATGCAACAATTTTCGACGGCTTGGGACGATTTATGGGTTAGAGTATGCAATGTTTTCCGACCGGTTTCCAATGGTTGACATAAACCGTTGCAAACTGTCACTAGCCGTAGGAAAACACAATGATGGGCTCTGTCGAAAGCCGTCGGAATGACTGTTTATAGACGCCTTGATTTATTATGATTTTTACCAATGGCTTCCGACGCCCGCCGACGGTTTTCAACCGTCAGAAATAGCGTGTTTTTTTGTAGTGTTGAACAAGCCGTGAATAAATAAAAATCAATTCATTTCAATTATGAATATTCATTATACTTTATAATCTTTGTGTCCATCCAAAATCGGACATCAATATCGAACTTCAACTTTTCACTAAATATTATATTAAAATATTCGTTTTATTTCCGATTGAAATGAGATTCAATCAATTACCATATAAATTTAGCTATATGGATTTCATACATCACATGTATTAAACAATAGTTATAAACAACTATTAAACACCCAATTCACATGCAGAGTGCAATCTACAACTTTATAAGCATTTAATAATTAAGTAACGCTTATAACAGTCTGTCAATCAGTATATTGACATACAACTTCACATAAGGGAGATGTGTGACTTAATTATCATCCTAAGACCCGTGTGGGGTTTTCATCCAACATTTATAATATAAGCGTTATTATTTGCATACTTGGGCGATGTGTAAAATTATTGTCCTAATACCCATGTGGGGTTTACATCATAATCCATGTGAACTTATCTACATATTTGGGAGATGAGTAAGCAAATTGTCATCCCAAAATAATTTATAATATAAACGTTTTATTCATCAACACTTATATTCACAGTTTGATAACAATAACATTAAACTTGTAAACATCCATCAACCACCAAAACAAACATTGCAATCACATACAATTAATATATATTCGATTATAAAATAGAATAAATATACAAATTAGTTGAGTGAGAGAGTTCTCACATTGATTGGTTCTGAAATCGTTAAGAAATGATTGGTTTTGGTTAAATTAAACTATGCGTTTAATTTAACCAAAAATTCTAAATGCTTCCGTTCTGTCCAAATCTGTTCCATGGCGTATGTCTCGATTGTACGGGTCCAACGCATCCAAGTTTGCTGAATTTTGTTGTCGTTTGGATCAGTTATAATAGTTTAAACATTAAATAACTTAATTATCCACTTAACATAATTAATTAGGTAATTAATTTACCTTAATCTATCTTCCTTCATCGTTCGTTACTCCAGAAACCAAAATCCATCGTCGCCCTAAACCCTAGCACGCTGCACGACAATCGAGGCCACCGACCAATGATCAAACACCACCACGAGGTCGACCTACCTCCACCCTCCCCACACCTATGTAACGTGCGTCGCGGTCATCCACGAGGACCCAGAATCTGCCTCGAACGGTGCTCCTTCAAGCACAAAATCTGGTCGAACCAATCCACGATAAATGATCATAGCCATACGGATTTAAAGATCTCAAAATTCTCTTCAATCTTCATGTTTTAAGTTTTTGAAATCATTTGATGGATTGAGAATTATTAACGATTCAAAACTGAAGAATATCAGCCATTAAAATTGAAAAGTGTGGCGGGTCTGAGTAGCGAATTAGGGTTTAATGATTTTAGGTTATCTATAATATTATATCAATATTTAATTCACAAATTACTTCGATATGGCTCCGAACTCCAAATGAACCTCAATGACTTTCGCTTACAACCAAATACCTCCATTCCGGACACAATGGGATATGTGTTATAAGCCAATTTGGTTGTTTCAGTCAATTTTTATCAAAATTAAAATACAAATCAATATAACATTCAATATTGAATTTGAACATACGTTTTAATTTGTCACGGCCACATACTGGCTCCAAAAATTGTGAAATTTGAAATCATAGTAAGTTTCATAAATACAGTTCGAATGAACCTTGTTTTGTCGAATTTGGAGACCCTTTGAAAAATGGTCATTTTTAAGGGGTATATAATATTATAATAATATTATTAAATTCCAAAATTACTCAAATTGAAAATAATTTTTTATTATTATCTTATATATCTAAATAAAAGATCGTATAGCTGTAAAATAATCATACTTGAGTTTTAAACTCGATATCAAATTTTCTAGTCAAACGGTGTTCAATTTATATGTAATCCTTTTATTGTATTTTAACAAATCATTATATTTTATAAATAATTTCATAACGACTATTTGGAATTTTAATTTGGAAATAACTTATAATTTATAATATGAAACCTCGATTTCTTACATTCATTAGAAAGATATTATTAAACAGATCCTACTGTTTCTTGTTTATTCAAATTCTGTACATTCAATTTAAAGTTCAAAACCAAAATTTCAAACTACCGGGACATTACGAGTTCGTTTTAATTAAAATTTTAAATCTATACATTCAAACTTCGTTTTAAAATAAATTCTAAGTCGTTTATTCTCAAAATAAATTATTTTAAACATTTAAAATCCATTAAAATTAATTAAAAACCAAATTTTAAATTGCCAAAATGCGGGTTGTTACATGCGCCTTGCATTTTTAATTTGATTGTTGAAACGAACATGCTACTTTTCCCAACTATGCATTTAATATTCAAAAAACAAAATATTCAGTAAAATATAATAATATATGCATAATAGGACTTCATATATCAAGTTACAAAAGCTTGGAAATAAATGTGGAGATCAATAAACGGTTGCAAACCACGACAAAGCATCGACTGAGAAAACAATTTAGTAAGTTACTCATACCTCTTAAAGTGAAGAACGATTGACAACTGCTATCATTTTGCCATCCTCTAAAGCACTGCTCTTAGAACCATGACATGGATGTTGAACTCTCACTCCAAATAGCCCAATGAAGGAATTGGTTAGCATTTACATTAAGTTGAGAAAACTCTGAAACTACATAATTTGAAAATAGATACATAAGAATAAGATCTAAGTTCATATGTTTTTTGCAGCAAATGCAAGCATTTCACAAATATATGAACTTGGTCTTCTGGAATAAGTAATGAACAAAATTTCAGTATAATTTGCTTCTAGGAAAAGTTTCGTTTTGCTCTTTTTTAAATATTGGTGAAGTTTTGTGATCAAAGAAATTTTAAGATTATTTTTTGTAAGTATAGAATTGGTTGAAAGTGAACATAACTATAATTGTTTGGTTTTGTGACGAAGAAACCATGTAGGAGCCACTTGCAACCTTAGAGAACATGTGTAGAAAATTGTGGCAGCGATCATTTTAGACATTTTGGATCAACAAAAGGCCTCTGCAGAATTATAAAAGCTAATCGTTCCCTCAAACGTTACAACCTTACATGAGCAACATAATCCATAATCCAAACTACATTAAGATTTGAAAATATCAAACCTGGTTTCCCATTAGCTTAGTAACAGCATGACAACCATTTGATAAGTTCATTTAATATGTTCATTGGACAAAAAAATGCAGATAACTTTGAAGCTGAAAACTTGCCTTATGTTTAGCCATGAATGCTTCTTTGCAAGCAACATTATACATATCCATTGTCTGCTTCAACTCAAGTCTCAGCCTCTTTAGGTCAGGCACAACATCCTTAATTATTCTGAAATCGCAGCAGGCAAAGAAAATTTTCTTAAATACATTAGCATTATCTAACCACAAAATACCTAACTTTGTTACACCACTCAAAATGTCGGGAAAATTTTGTGTTATTCTAATATAATTAATAAATATTGATGCATGACACAACCTAGTGGTAAGAAGCCCAAACTTTGGTTCGTGGTCACGAATTCAAAGCCTGATAGATATAAAGCTTTGCATCTTTGAAGCCAATCCAAATAATTTCAAAACCAAATATGTTCAAAGCTTTGTACTTATGAAAACTAATAACTTCGACATCTGCTAAGTACAAAGCCTTCAACTTCGATACCAATAGTCTAGCTTCGAGTTGAAACTTCTGATCCGAATATGGGAACTTTATAACTTCTAAACCATTACTTAGAAAACTCGTTAATTTCAAAGTTAAACTTTGGATTCTATAAATTATAAATTCTCAAAATGATGTGGTAAATAAATGACACTGGATCTACAGAAAAAATAGTATACAAATGCTTTGTCTAAAAAATGGTATACAAACGAAGAAGTTAGCTACATCGGAAATATCATATAAATAGGGAAAAATATATCTAAAAGAAAAGGATGAATAACCTGACTTTGGAAGGGACTAAAAAGCAATTTTCCTAATCTCCCCTTTTAACTGGTTTGACTTCGGTGATCACAGAACTTATGTGGTAGATGCATTGCTGCTGTTGACGAACTTGAAACCTACAAATGTATAAGCTGTTAACGTTAGAAATCTAAAAAAAATAGTTTCGTATTATAAGATATTCACTGAAGAACATCAGCTAGAGTTAAAGGAGAGAAGAAAAAATTAAATTAATTCTACCAATGTCTGAAATGAGGCGATCAAAATGCAGGAGTTCTAAAATCAACGCGGAGGCAAAAGATAGAGTCGTTTCCACTCAAATCATGATTCTGGAGGTCTGAAGTCGATATGGTGGCAGAAGTTCTCGAATCAACATGGTAGGCTGAGTTGTGAAGTCGACATGTCAGTGTGGATATGGGAAGAGGATTGGTAGCAACGATAAGGCAGGATCTGGAGTCAATACATCTCAAATCTTGACTTGTGTTTGCCATGGATTTTGGCCTGTGAGAAAAATAGACCAAGAGGGGCATCCGTGAAAATAAGTAAGCAGTAAATAATTGAAAGGGATGAAAATGGAGTACAAAAATAAAATAAAAAAAGCGAAGAAATATGTAAAAGCTGGTATTGGAAAGTAAGATATTGTCATAGCCTTCGAAACTAAACCCAGTAATAATTATATGCTAGGATGGCTGTGAGCCTTGTTGGAAATATGAACCTAGTAATAATTGATAATAATTATAATATAGAATAGACGACTATATAGATGTTTTTTTTATTATTATTAAAAATTAGGTTTTGGCGGGAAAACAATTAACATGAGAGTGATACGTGTCAACTGTACTTTGCTAGAATAATTTCACCTTTTAGCAATGCAAATAATTACGACGTAAAATAATATGTTACCAAAAATGAGTATTTAAAATGCTTTCTTATGTCGCAAGTAATATTGGTAGTAAATGACTCAAATCATAAATTCATATTATTTATGACTTTATCATGCGTCGCAATTAAACATGGAAATTAAAATTACATTATTCAACCATTAATATTAACATTTACTACATACTATAGATGTCGCAAAAGAAATTGATTTTTCATGACTTAATTCTATGTTTCTACTTAGAGCATCTCCAACAGTGTTACGGGCCGTAACGTTACGGCCCGTAACATTACGGGAGATATCTTTGATATCTCCCAATAGGCGCGAGCTGATTTTATCAGCTCGCAGCCTGCGAGCTGATTTTATCAGCTCGCGAGCTGATAAAATCAGCTCGCGCCTGTTCCCGAGCCTATATATGGCTCGGGAGGGGGGGGGGGGTGTTTGGTTATATTCATTTAATTTTAATTTCCTCCTTTTTAATTTCTTTTTTAATCGTTCCAACGTCGGGATGCCGCCACGCGTGACGAAGAGCGGGAGACGCACAGTTAGAGTTATGCCAGACGACATGTCTGGTCCAGTACACCTTCCTCCACCAGAGGGGACGACGATTGAGGACTTACGTATCCTCCACGAGATGCCACAGGGATTCACCCATCGATCAGTTACCGCGCTGGACACCGTTCAGGTATTAGTTTTACTTTATAGTTTTACGTTATAGTTTAGTGCATGTACGTTCTATGGTCTAGTAGTTTGAACGTCAATAGTCATTTAAATAGTATACATTATTGCACGTACTAGTTAAATATTGATTTAGCTGTTAAATAGTCTTTTAACTGTTAAAACTTTATCATGTAGTAGTTTGTTATACGTTAGTAGTACGAACTTTAATACTCATTTAACTGTTAAATAGTCATTTAGTGCATGCACGTTATCGTTTAGTGCATAGGCGTGCTTGGTTTTATAGTCGTTTAACTGGTATTATTTTAATAGACTCGGTATGTAAACGTTCGCGGGAGTTGGGCGAAGTTTGTAGCATCAGCCTTAGACATATTACCTCTGGATATTCGAGAGAGACTATTTGGCAGTCCATCTGGATATTCGAGAGAGCAAGTGCCAAGTGCCATCTTTGGTACTCTGCCAAGTGCCAAGTTTTGGTACTTTGCCAAGCGCCAAACCTGGTACTTAAATGTTTACATGTTTAAATAACGACGGTAGTGGACGACCCATAGTTTTTAACTCCTTTTTTAACTCCTTTTTAACTCCTTCGGGTGCGTAAATGTTTAAATCCTTCAATAAACATACACTTAAACCAATAAAGAGACACACAAACCAATAAACATACACTTAAACCAATAAAGAGACACACAAACCAATAAAGAGACACTCAGACCAATAAAGAGACACACAAACCAATAAAGAGACACTCAGACCAATAAAGAGACACACAAACCAATAAACATACACTCAAACCAATAAAGAGACACACAAACCAATAAAGAGACACTCAGTCCAATAAAGGAATCCAATAAAGAGACACTCAAATCAAACCTTATATATAACAGCAACATTGTCATACATATCTCAAATCAAAACTTACTAACAAATATAAATGGATTCCAGTTTTACAAAATGCTTGCTGGCTTTTGCTAGCGATTCAGAGGAAGATGAAATCCTTCAAGAGGAAGCAGAAGAAATACAAGAAATACGGGACCTATACCGTGAAGCGTACGGTTCATCATCCACAACTAGAGGGGGATCGGTTCCTGGAAGGAGGTTTATACACCGAAATCATGCTAAATACCACAAGTCTTTGATGCAAGATTACTTCGATGAGGATTGCACTTACGGGCCTGATATGTTTCGTCGAAGATTCAGGATGCAGAGAAACCTATTTCTTCGGATATTGGCTGGTATTCAAGGTAACAATGATTACTTTAAGTACAAACATAATGCATCGAAGACACAGGGATTGTCCGGTGAACAAAAAATGACGGCAGCTATGAGAATGTTAGCTTATGCCACTCCAGCCGATGCTTTGGACGATGCATACCGCATAGCAGAGAGCACGGCACTAGAAACACTTGAAACTTTCTGTCAAGCAATTGTGGACGTCTACGGAGAAGAATACTTACGGTCTCCAAACGAAGCAGATGTAGTGCGAATCAGAGAGATGCACGAAAGCAGGGGTTGGCCGGGAATGTTAGGAAGTCTGGACTGTATGCACTGGGAATGGAAGAACTGTCCTAAGGGATTACAAGGTGCATACAACGGCAAGGAAAGACGACCAACCATCATTTTGGAAGGTGTGGCATCGTACGATCTGTGGATATGGCACGCTTTCTTCGGAATGCCCGGGTCTAATAACGACTTAAATGTTGTGGAAAGATCTCATTTGTTCAATGATCTTGCTAAAGGCCAGGTACCTCCTTTAACATTTACCCTAGGCCAAAATACTTACAACCATGGCTATTACCTAGGTGACGGCATTTACCCGAAATGGAGCACCATTGTTAAAACATGTCCAAATCCATTAACTCCTAAACAAGTCATGTTCGCGGCGATGCAAGAGGGACAAAGGAAAGATGTGGAACGTGCTTTCGGTGTTTTACAATCTAGATTTGCAATGATAAGTAATCCATGTCGGCTATGGCGTAGGAGTAAGATGTCTACAATCATGTTTGCTTGCATCGTTCTTTACAACATGATTATAGAAGATGAAAGAGATATGGATGAAGATCAACGTCACTGCGATTACGAGGGTGCTTCGCTACCACCTCCAGTATTCCGACAAAACCAACCACTAACAGAGGAGGACTTCAACGTTCATTTGAGCCGTCAAGTTATCTACAGAGATGCAGAACTCCATAACCGGCTACAGAAGGATCTTATGACTCATTTATGGAACCACCACGGCGATACCTAGTTATGAAGAACCATTACCTGAATGTGTTTTATTTTATGTTTGTCTGAACTTATCGATTATGTATGCAGTAAAGATGTTCCTAAGTTATTAATCATCTATTGTACGAACTCCTTTTCTACTATTACTTCTCTTGTACGAACTCCTAAGTTATTAATCATCGATTATGTTTCATTTCCTAAGATGTTCCTAAGTTATTAATCATCGATTGTGTTTCATTTTCTATTATACAAACTCCTTTTCTTGTATTCGTACGAGTTATTAATCATCTATTATTATGTTCCTAAGTTTATTTTACAAATTACATATCGGTTATGTTTTTGTATACGACAAACTAGGGTAAAACGTTAAAAAAAAAAATTGGTTTTGCTCTTAGTAATCAAATATTATTATTATGTTTCGAAGTTTATTTTACAAAAAAATTAATGCATTTGGTATTGTATATGGTAAAAATAGTTGGGAAAAAAAAAGGCCACGAGCTGATTTTATCGGCTCCTGAAGTCGCGAGCCGATAAAATCAGCTCGCGACATCACGAGCTGATAAAATCAGCTCGCGCGCCCTATTCCGAACTCTGAATCCAGCCCGTAACATTTGCCTTCATATTACACCGTGTAACAACTGTTGGGTGCAAAAATAAGTGATATTACACCCCTTAACATGAATTTCCTCCACTGTTGGAGATGCTCTTATACTCTGAACTGACAATACAACATTATGTCAGAGCGGAAATATTATTAAAGTAACTATTTTTTACCAATCTGCACAAAAGAGTATTATTATTTGCTTCTTTTTTAAAATAGAATTCCTAATACGGATGCAGTAAATTAACCCTAAATCGTACGCCTCTTTATTTTGGGGTTTCCTCACTAGTTAGTCATCGTTTCCGTCAAATGGGCGGCTAGGGTTTTCTCGTGCCCTCAAAGTTGGTTACTTTCTTTCTTTCTTCCACTCAAAATCCACAATTGACTATTTCTCACAGTCACCCTGTCTGCAGTTGTTATTAAATTGACTTTTCTATTAAGGTAAAATTTAATATATTTTTCTCCTTTATAATTAATTATTTGTTCATTTCTCCTATATTGTCAGAGCCGATGAAATCTTAAGGAATCGATTCACTATATAGTGAATATTATTACTTACAGACTGTTTGATTCATCTTGAATATTGTACTTAAATTTTGTAAATGCTTGAATTTCTCCTCTTACTCAATGGTTAATGACGATTACAATTAACCTTTATAATAGTTGTATGGCCAAAGGTGTTATTAAAATGAAAAGGACTTGTTCAAATTTAGACATGTGTGGTAAATAATTTTTATGGATTAGCTACAGCTCAGAATAAATAAATCAGGAGCAGCATAAATTATTATAACAAAGCAATACTAACACACAATTTTTTTGAGAATTCGGTTTTTAGGCTGAAAATTTCTGGTACTTAAGTTTTAATAAGATGCCTTTATTCCTTTGTTAATAAAATTGGTCATGAGAATTATACTATTGTTACATGAGCATTTAAATGTTGAGTTTCTAGCACCAAAACAAGTTCAGTTCCTTTGTTATTTTTGTTTGACAAGAAACTCTATTGAATATCTGCTTGAATTTGTTATCATAACAAGTGTTGTGTTTTGCTTGAAGTTCTTCTTTAATTGGAAATTAACTCTTGATATCTTCAAGTTTATAATCATAACTTCAGATGCTCATTAGTCATGTCTGTTTTTTTATAGTTATGGATTATGGATTCCTGAACTTTTTATTACTGCATTTGAACTATAACATAGGAGGACTTGCGCTATTCCTTATTAGTTAGTACATATACGTTCATTTTTTAAGGTGAAATAAAAGCACATAAACACATACTACCTTAACAAAGCAACAGAGTAACAAGAATGTAGGTTTCATTATAAAATTAACAAGAAAATGTTATAATGTTGCTTATCAGGAAGTAGTAAAGCCTGCCACATCAGTGGAATGATCTGGAGGCAATGGAATGTTCTGCCATCCGGTACAAATTTGCAGAGCTTTTTTGACTTCTTCAATTGCAGGTTCCATAGTCCAGCTCCTATAATAATCTTCTGCCTTGAAAATACACTTATTATCCATACCTTCCAATAAGCAGTGTTGTGCACCATTCTGGAATAAATCGCTTTATGATCTCACACGCCCGTTTGTGCCTTCTTCTTTGTCTGATGTCTTTTCTGTCAGGTACTTATACATTGTTATCTTCTGCCCAGCTTCATATATATTACACTGTGGTACAATCTGAACCAAGATCCAAAGTTTATCAAGAGCACACGACCGAAAAGAAAAAAAACCTTCAAACAGTTTAACTAGGGAAAGAACGAAGAACCTGAGAATCGACACTAGCACAAACAGCATATATACCCCAATCTAGTGCAGTTATTATAAAGATGTACTCTGGCAAACCAAACACGAAGATGTCTCTGACGAACCCATCAAAAAAGCAATGGTGAATTGTAACACGAATCCATCTATCATTATAGTTTTTAGGATCATCTCTGATAAGGATTGCCTAATCATGCTTGGATAGGTGGCATCGTGAAATAGTAACATCAGTGCTTTCAGAGGTGATGTCGATCAATCCATCGCTGTAGTCTAGTAAAATGTAGTAAACTACAATGATCGATCCATATATGTCTTGAATTTGGTTTGATTTGAACTGCGTTGACATCATGTCCACGACCACCTTCAAGTATGAGGTTGCATATAATGACATGCTGACATTCTCTGAGCTGAATGCCTTTTCCCGTTAGCTTGATTTTCTGTCCTTGGCCATTAATGGTTTTGAAAGATGAAACTCTAAGGTGGGTTGAGAGGTTAATGGTGCCTGAGACATCAAAGACTATCCATAGTGGTTGTTTTTTCCTTACAAGCATCGCGTAGTGTACCACATCCATTATCTGAGGAATTGTTTGAGTCATGTAACATGGGATATATATTTTTGGGTCAATAAAATAAATTAAATTCCAGAATTTGCTTTTATCTTCTATGCAATATTCATTCATTTTCATTCAAACGTGAACTCATTTCAATGTCAGAAATTTTATAACTTAAGCAAGCTAAATATGATAGAGGAAAAAATTAGTTTCCAAACATCGATGAGGCTAAAACAATTAAGGTATAATAAGGTTAAGCCAAGATAACAAAATTACATAAAAAGATTAATCCATAGTTTAATTATTGGAGAAATAAATGAGAAAAATGTCATTTTCGTATGTCCTAATGTTATTGCATAAGCCAATAAAACAAGAAGTATGTGTTTTGCCGTCAGTTTATATGCAATACTGTTAGACATGGATTTCAAGTTTTAATTAGCATCGTCTTATACGCGTTTTGATACTTATTATTGTAGTGTTTTATGCAGTATTTTCCAATATTTAACTTATAACAGTAATTCACATAATGCAACTAGATCAGTAGTCAATGGTCTGCAAAAATAATGATTTATAGTTAATCCTTGTATCATTTATCATAGATGTGACTAAAGTTACCTTTTGTTTATCAAATAAAATTTTGGAACTGTCAATTAGTGAATCTCATTATATTGTATTGCAATCTAAATTGATAAGCAAACAAACTAAAGTGCTGATTAATTGAAAAAAAACAAATTAATCTTCACTGTTCATGCAAAATAGATATAGTTGAGATTTGCAAAATGATGTTGCTAGAATATTTTCCAGAGAAGAAATGTAAAAGGAAGCTTTATTTCTTGATAGAATTGTAATACAGAATCATATTGTAAAGAGTTAAACAGGTACAAATATATAGCAGGAAAACTAAAGTGGGCTGAGTCCAGAACAGGCCCAATGTAAGTATAAAGTAATATTAGACTAAAGTGAGCGGCTGCTATTCTCTATTACCCCCCTTCAAACCCTACGAGGGTTAGGGTTTGCCATGGAGAAAGAATAACGGCCTCCATCAAGGCGATCCACACAGAAATAACAAATCTGAAGATGAGTCGAAGAATCAACAATTTGTAGATGATCTTCAGCTCCATTGTAACAAGGACGAGAGAGAAAATATCTTCTATTATGGCGCTTTGAGCTCAACAACGGATCTGAAGCTTCGGCTCCTTCTGAATGATCTTTAAGACAAATACGAGGAATTAATCAGGGATATATACCACCCTCTGAGTTCTCTTGCTCAATTCTGCTTCATCAACATTCAATTCGTCTCTCAGACGACTGAAGTTCACCTTGGACAGAGGTTTAGTAAGTATATCTGCTTTTTGGTAAAACGATGGTATGTATCCACCTTTTAATTTACCATTTATCACCTGCTCTCTGATAAAGTACAAATCCAGTTCTATGTGTTTTGTTTTCGAGTGTAACACTGGATTTGATGTAAGTGAAATTGCACTCACGTTATCACACCAAATTGTAGCAACTTTGTTAGGTTTAACTTCGAGTTCACTAAGTAAGGATTCAATCCACATGACTTCTGCTGCTGTGTTAGCAACACACCTGAATTCTGCTTCTGTGCTTGACCTTGAAACAGTACTTTGCTTTTTTGCACTCGAAGATACAGGATTATTTCCCAAAAATATGCAATAACCAGAAGTTGACTTCCTATCATCATGATCAGTACCCCAATCAGCATCTGCATAGGCATTGACATTAAGATTTTTTCTAGACTTTAGAATGAGTCCATGATTAATAGTCCCTTTCAAGTATCTAAGAATCCTCTTGACTGCCTTCCAATGACTGTCTAAAGGCCTTTGCATATATTGACTTACTTTGTTGACACTATAAGCAATGTCAGGTCTTGTAATGGTAGCATACTGCAAAGCTCCAACTATACTTCTATATAATTTTGGATTTTGAATGTCTTCACCTTGATTCTTAGATAACTGACTGCTGGACACCATTGGAGTAGGTAATGAGTTAGCTTGAACCATGTTGGCCCCGAACAAAATTTCTGAAATGTATTTCTTCTGATTGAGATGCATTTCAGATACATTTGTTCTCTTGACTTCTATGCCCAAAAAATAATCCAAATTGCCTAGATCTTTAAGAGAAAATTCTGAATTAAGAATGTCTGTAATATTTTTGATTTCAGCAACACAGCTACCTGTAATGATGAAATCATGAACATAAACAAGTATATAAGTAGTGGTAGTAGCAGTAATGTAACAACCCGCAAATTCTGGGCCAGTTTAAAATTTTTATTTTGGCAATTTTAGCGAATTTTGAATATTTAAAATAGATTATTTTAAATAATATCGACGTGAAATTTATTTGGAATAGAATTCGAACGTATATATTTATACGCGTCGTCGTTAGAATATAAATATTTATATATAATTATAAGTAGAATTGAAAATGGCGCGGTAGTTCGATAATTCGATTTCAAACTTCAATTGAATGTACCGGGTGCAAAACAATCCGGATTTTAGTGAAACCAAAAACATTAGGATCTAATTGATAATATCTTTCTAACGGATGTAAGAAACTGAGATTTCACTTTAAAAATTGAGAGATATGTCCAGTTGAAAATTCTGAATAGTCGCTATGGAATTCAGGCCCTTAAAAATGGACATTTTGCAAATGACCTCGGATTTCGACGAAACCAGTTTTGTTGGATCCGTGATGTCGAGTTATTGCTAGATTCCAAATTTCATAATTTTTCGAATCAATATGTGAGCGTGGCGAAGGAAAACGCGTTTGACCAGTTTCAGTTGATTTTAATCGACTGGAAATTGGCCATTTTTCGTACGGTCTCAGAATTCGACGAAACTAGTTTTGTTAGGACCGTATCGTAAATACGAAGCTAGAAAATATTTTTCTGGAATTTTTCTAGTTAGTATGTGACCCCGGTAATTTGAAATGTACGTTTAAAATTCAATATAGTAATTTAAATGTAAATTTAACGAAAACTGATTGTAACAACCGAATCAGCTTACGATATATATCCCATTGTGTTCGGAATGGGGGTGAAACGCTATGGGCGACAGTCGGTGGACCTCGTTTCGAGGTCGTATGTAAAAGTCAACTACTGGCAAATAAAATAATTAAAATAAAATAAAATAATAAAAAAAATAAACCCTTCCCTCTTTATCTTCTGCCCCCCCCCCTTTATTCCTTCATTTCCGATTTCAAAAAAAAAGAAAAAAGAAAAAAAAAAACAACAGATCCCTCGATCCCGCCATCACGCCGCCGCCTCTTCGCCAGCTCCGACCACCGCCTTCCCCTCATCTTCTCCCCTCCTTCCCCTTCTAATCCGACCCCCGAAGCCCTTGGACCCCTCCGCGATACCTCCGAACCCCAGCCGCTCCCCTCGACGCAACCGCCAGACCCCCCCCCCCCAGGCCCACCTGCACACCTCCGACGTCGAGCACCTCGCCTGGCGAACCCCCCCTGCTCCAAGACCGCCTGCGACATCCCCCCCCTCTGTAAGTAAAACTGACTTTTTTATTTATTTATTTATTTACTTTAAACTGATTTTTAAATGATTTTTAAACTGAATTTTAATTAGATTAGAAAACTGATTTTTAAATGATTTTTAAACTGAATTTTAATTAGATTAGAAAACTGATTTTTAAATGATTTTTAAACTGAATTTTAATTAGATTAGAAAACTGATTTTTAAATGATTTTTAAACTGAATTTTAATTAGATTAGAAAACTGATTTTTAAATGATTTTTAAACTGAATTTTAATTAGATTAGAAAACTGATTTTTAAATGATTTTTAAACTGAATTTTTAAATAAGGCAAAAACTGTATTTTTATTTTAAGTTATAAAGACTGCATTTTTAAAAAGATTTTAAAAACTGCATTTTGAAAAAGAAGAAAAAAACTGCATTTTTAAAAGATATAAAAACCGATTTCTTTAAGAAGTCAAAAGTAAAAATCATATTTTTATATTTTTAAAGCAATAAAAATTCGATTTTTATATATTGAACTTTGAAATAAAAATTCGATTTTTATATATTGAACTTTGAAATAAAAATTCGATTTTTATATATTGAACTTTGAAATAAAAATTCGATTTTTATATATTGAACTTTGAAATAAAAATTCGATTTTTATATATTGAACTTTGAAATAAAAATTTGATTTTTATATATTGAACTTTGAAATAAAAATTCGATTTTTATATATTGAACTTTGAAATAAAAATTCGATTTTTATATATTGAACTTTGAAATAAAAATTCGATTTTTATATATTGAACTTTGAAATAAAAATTCGATTTTTATATATTGAACTTTGAAATAAAAATTCGATTTTTATATATTGAACTTTGAAATAAAAATTCGATTTTTATATATGTAGTAGCTACGGACGACAAAGCTGACGAAGATGCGAAAACAATGAAGACTTCTGCAAATGAAGAGCCGTGGAGCTAGGATAGCTATAAGTGAGAATTTCTCACCTTTCAATTTCTTTTCTAGTTATATAGATATATATATATACTAGGATGCAGACGGTGTTTAGTAGCACCCGACACAATCGTCCACAGACCATGGACTTGTTTGTTTGACTGTTTGGTGATTGATTGCGATATTGGTTTGAATGTGGTTTGTGGTGTGAAAAATCGAATCGATAAATTGGTTAGGATTAGACGTGCGCCGTTATAAGGCGAAGGAGTAAGGCTAGGTTAGACTCTTACTCCAAATTTTGTGGTTTGCATAACGAATTGATTTGATTGATGTGTGAATGGCGTGGGCCTTCACTAGACCGGGGATAAGGCTAGGCCTCGTCCCGTTTCTAGTATCGTGCCGTTATGCCGCCGAAATTTTCTAAAATGTGTTAGAAAAATAAAAATATCATTTTATTTAAAGAATGAACTGAATAGAAATTCATATGTTGGAATAAAATGTTTTATCGTTAAAAATATAATTTTTAACGTGAAGTGAATAAAACAGAATATTCATTTACAAACCAGACGGTTTGTTTATGTACACCCATTGGAATGACATTGATTGGGACGATAAATTTTACACATCGCCCAACTGCACGAATAAAATATTTGTTTGATTGTTTGAAACCCCACACGGGTGTTGGGATGAAATTTGTAGTTCACTCATCCTGATTGATTAAATATGTCGATCGATTGATTGACAGACTGTTATAAGCGTTAGATATCTATAATTGATGCTTATACAGTGTAGTGCACTTTGGTTGATGGTTGATTATTTTTCAAATGCTATTATATACATGTGTTGTATGAAAATCCATATAATTAATTTTATATGGTAATTGATTGGGCCTCATTCCAATTTGAAAAATAAAGAATATTATAAAATAAAAGTTCATGTGTTGACAGTACTCATTCATTGAGATTGGTCATGTGTTGAACGAAATATTTTGATAATAAGAAATATTTGAAAAAGAAATATTTGAAATAGAATATTTGAAAATAGAAATTTATGAAGCCGTGTTGATTAGATTGACGCCATTTTGACGTGAACGATATTTATATCGATTTTATTCATCTTAAAAATGAATATTGAAAAGTGATTTCGAAATCGAATATTTTGAATTGAATTGAAAACGATTTCGAAATGAATTGAATTGAAAACGAATTCAAAATGAGTTGAAAACGATTTCGAAATGAATTGAATTGAAAACGAATTCAAAATGAATTGAAAACGATTTCGAAATGAATTGAATTGAAAACGAATTCAAAATGAATTGAAAACGATTTCGAAATGAATTGAATTGAAAACGATTTCGAAATGAATTGAATTGAAAACGAATTCAAAATGAATTGAAAACGATTTCGAAATGAATTGAATTGAAAACGAATTCAAAATGAATTGAAAACGATTTCGAAATGAATTGAATTGAAAACGAATTGAAATGAATTCAAATTGAATTGAAATTTGAATTGAATAGAAATGAATTTTGAAGCGAATTTATAAAGAAGAATTCAATTTTGATTTGAATTGAAAAGGAAGTTGAAATTGCTTTTGAAACGAATTTAAAACTATTTATATAATTCGTTTTAAATAAAAATCGACGAAGTATATATTATATATATAATATAATGGCCTGAATAGAACGCGCCGCGCCGCGGCAGTTCGTGAATTTCGACCATTTATTTCAAACGGACATTGCGGGAGATCCGACCGTCGGATTCTCCTAAAACCGGAACCGTTGGGTTCGTATCGAAAAGAGCTTTCTAATGAATGTTAGAAATTTGAAATCTAACGGTTGGATTTGGAGATATGTCCAAATCAAATTCGAAAAAGGTCGCTGTAAGTGCAGTTCGATGGCCATTGTTGGAAATCGACTGTACAGGCCTTGATAAAATTATTAAAAATAGTAATAATTTGTGTAAAATCATAAGAAATGATTTGGGAAGAATGGGGATGAAAAACTCCATATTTGAAAAGATAAAAATAGATTTTTATCGAATTGAACTAGTTTTGAACTAGAATTATAATTCTATTTATTTTTAAATAAATAAATTGAATTCGAAAAGGGTTTTAAAAATAACCAAAATTTCCAATGATTGCATTGGAGTGGATTTGAATCGAAATTGTCTACGGAATATTTCGATGTTGGAATTCGTGATTATACAGATGTTGTTATGGAAATTTGAAAGATATATATTTATATCGTTATTTCCAATACGACATTTGTTAATCGTAGAATTTGATATTGAATATAAGCCGGGATATTTTCTATTCAGAGCCTTGTATTTAATATCAAATGTGATTTGGGTTTATCGTGAATGGTGTCTTCACTAACACTGTTCTTGAACCCAGTTGAGAAAAGATTAAATCTTTTTATTTAGATTTAATGAAGTGTACCAATTAAATAATATTTAATTGGAATTGAATTGATATTGATTTTTGGGTTTATCGTGAACAGTGTTTTAAATAACACTTGTTCTTTAACCCGATAATTAATGAATGTGATTTGGGTTTGTCGTGAATGGTGTCTTCACTAACACTGTTCTTGAACCCAGTTGAGAAAAGATTAAATCTTTTTATTTAGATTTAATGAAGTGTACCAATTAAATAATATTTAATTGGAATTGAATGGATATTGATTTTTGGGTTTATCGTGAACAGTGTTTTAAATAACACTTGTTCTTTAACCCGATAATTAATGGGATGTGACTTTGGGTTTATCGTGAACCGTGTTTTAAATGACACTGATTCTTTAACCCAGTCACAGATTAAAACTAAGTGGAGTTTTAATGAATCTTTAATTAGATTGAAAAGATCGAGAATGGAGTATCACCAGTTTTGCTCCAGGCGATAGTTAAATCTTTAATTAGATTTGAACGTGAAATTTAGAAACTAACTGTCGGTTAGCTAAGTAGAATGGTTTTCTGGATATTGATCTGATGTTGGTTTCGGCCTTCGGGGTTAATATTTGGGGAATTATTCTCTTGATTAATTTACGGTTAATGACTAATGAGTTGGAATGAGGCGTATGTTGTGTTTGTGTAACACTTTTATAATATATACGCGAGTTATTCGGAAAGACCGGGTTTATCCCATTCTGAATAACTGATACGACGATAAGTCGAAGATGAAGACGATGGTCGAAGACCGGAAGTCTTCACGTCGTTTGGGTGATTACTGATGATCTTGATTGGGCTGTACACCCAAGAAGATGGAAACAGTTAGTGATCGTCCAGACGTACTTGGAGATCGATGGATATGCGGGGTACTAGGTGCCTCCGGTTTCGTTCAGACCCAGAACGGACTTGTAAATGGACTGTGTGTCTGACATCGGATTTCATTCTGTGTGATTGATCTCTATTAAATATATATCTGTTTGGCGGCGGAGAATTTATTCTCTTGCTTAACGCCCTTCTCTGAGACGTACGAGCTCAGGGGTTATATATTGATGGATATCAATCGCATGGAGTGAATTGCCTGTGTGGCATGCCTAAGTGGCAAATGATCAAGGCTTCTGTTGAAAAGCAAAGTCTTGTGGTTGATGATCGAAGCACGGCCTTTATGGCGTAGCTTTGTGTAACGTTGATTCGCGAGTATCACACCCGGTATGAATCAAAAACGGGAGACGGACATCAGGGAGGGCCTACGTTTCCTCCTAGCTAAAAGTGGCGTCAGTGGTTTTACACGCCCTGACGAGTTTGACTTATGTGGTTGTTGCTGTTGCGAGGCGCCTCGGATTGATCGGCCGTTCTCGAACCGATGGAGTCATTTAGTTGGCTCGCTTACGCCCCAAAGGGCGGCGAAACGTAGTGCTCAGGTATTTTAATCCACTCCGTGTGGACCGGCCCTGACGATCCAAGGGTCACTCGAGCTCTGATCCTGAGACTCGGGCTAGGCAGTCTCGAATCAGTGAGGATCTTGCCCCTAGCCTCGGTTCATACCATAAATGATAACCCAACTTCCAATACGACATTTGCGGTTTTGATTGTAAACTTATATATGGCGACATAGTGTTATGGGCCGTTCATGCCGCCTATGATTGATACTTATGATTTGAAGTGTTTTATACACTATGCACTTATAATAGTATCAAATGATTTGTTTTAAAACGTATCAAGCATTCTTTGGCTGTTATAAGGGAAAACCCTATCCTCGACTGCGTTGCATTGTGTGATGGGACCTGGGTCTTATAACAGCTTCATTTTTCTTTATTTAGCATTGCGCTGTTTGTTTTATGCACTGGTATTCTTGGGAGGAAACCCGTTCCGTGTTATACGGCGTGGTCCCTTGATTTACCTAACTTTGAAAATAAAGATTAATAACTGTTTTAGTTCTCACACCAGTCACATGACTGACCTGGAGTTTATTGTTTTAACCTAAACTCTGGGTGCCCTTATTTTGACACGGGCAGCTAGTAGTTTTGGGTTTGCAGATTTATATTCACAGGATCCTGGTTTACAGCTGGAACGATATCCGGAAAGCTTTGTATCCGTATATCTCTTCTAGTTGTGTATTGTATTATTTTCCGCTGCTATGTATTTAAATGTAATTTAAATCTCTGATATTTCTATGTAATATTCATTTATACTCTGTATATTCTTGTAATCTGATGCATTTTTGTAATATACAATGAAATGTTCTTTTATATGTGTTCTGTTGTGGCTTGTTCTCGAACTATCCGTCGCTTTCCTATACGGGGAAGTTACGGGTTTTCACAGTTGGTATCAGAGCTTTGGTTTACAAAGCTCAGAGAACAAGGCACATTAGAACCATACGAAAGAATTCATCAGATAATTGGA
Organism: Allium sativum; assembly: GCA_030737875.1. NCBI lineage: Eukaryota > Viridiplantae > Streptophyta > Magnoliopsida > Asparagales > Amaryllidaceae > Allium > Allium sativum. The sequence continues at coordinate 502,902,586 of CM060918.1, forward strand.
TTAGTAATATCCAATGGGATGACTCGTTAGAGATAGGATCAGTAGTATCCTAGAACGAGTGTGAAGAGTATATTTATAAAAGTGAAAACAAATTTTTGTTTTGAAAATTTAAATCAATTATTCGTATTTGGTTATTTATTTATATTGATGTGGACAATCCAGTATATATAGATTTTAAGTATACGTCTGATCCACGTGTATTTGAAATTTTAATATATTGGATAGATATAGCAACACACTCTAGTCGCCCGAAGATGATATTGATGATAGCGATCGCATCATCAACATTTATATTCGTGTTTCGAAGGTGTGATTTCTATATATTTCCATTGGACTGGTGTGAGAACCAAAACTAATATAGTTAGAACACTTAGTTGTGAATTGGCATCAAAAACACGATTTTAGTATATGTATCAAAATTATGAATTTGAAACTTTAAATTCACTAATTGATTGATGTTTGTGTTGTTTGTTCATTTGTTTGCTAATTTTAAACCATTTAGCCTAATTGAATCAAATATTGGATTATATTGAAAATTGGTCGCATTTGCTTGCATATACATATACTTATATTGAGCAGGTCATAGCAAGGAGGCTAGAGCCGGAGAATAAAATTTGTTTGCCCGACAAATAGGTACATGTTTACTACATAATTTCCTGTTTTGTTTGGGTGATGATGATTTTGTGAGCCTATTGGCTAGCCGCTTGGCTTTTTCTTTTTCTTTTTGAGATCTGAAGGACCGGGGAAGCTATTTGAAATTCCCCGATGCTCCCATTGCAGGGGAGGTTATGGCGAAATTTTTCGAAAATTTAAGGTGTTAGCCAAATTTTTGAAATTTTGAAAATTCTCAGAAACTAAAGAGTTGGAGAATGGAAGCCTGACCGATCGTAGAGTTGATTAATCAAACCACTTTCGACTTTGTTCCTTTTCGGGGACGAAAAGTTTTAAGTGGGGGAGATTGTAACAACCCGCAAATTCTGGGCCAGTTTAAAATTTTTATTTTGGCAATTTTAGCGAATTTTGAATATTTAAAATAGATTATTTTAAATAATATCAACGTGAAATTTATTTGGAATAGAATTCGAACGTATATAATTATACGCGTCGTCGTTAGAATATAAATATTTTTATATAATTATAAGTAGAATTGAAAATGGCGCGGTAGTTCGATAATTCGATTTCAAACTTCAATTGAATGTACCGGGTGCAAAACAATCCGGATTTTAGTGAAACCAAAAACATTAGGATCTAATTGATAATATCTTTCTAACGGATGTAAGAAACTGAGATTTCACTTTAAAAATTGAGAGATATGTCCAGTTGAAAATTCTGAATAGTCGCTATGGAATTCAGGCCCTTAAAAATGGACATTTTGCAAATGACCTCGGATTTCGACGAAACCAGTTTTGTTGGATCCGTGATGTCGAGTTATTGCTAGATTCCAAATTTCATAATTTTTCGAATCAATATGTGAGCGTGGCGAAGGAAAACGCGTTTGACCAGTTTCAGTTGATTTTAATCGACTGGAAATTGGCCATTTTTCGTACGGTCTCAGAATTCGACGAAACTAGTTTTGTTAGGACCGTATCGTCAATACGAAGCTAGAAAATATTTTTCTGGAATTTTTCTAGTTAGTATGTGACCCCGGTAATTTGAAATGTACGTTTAAAATTCAATATAGTAATTTAAATGTAAATTTAACGAAAACTGATTGTAACAACCGAATCAGCTTACGATACATATCCCATTGTGTTCGGAATGGGGGTGAAACGCTATGGGCGACAGTCGGTGGACCTCGTTTCGAGGTCGTATGTAAAAGTCAACTACTGGCAAATAAAATAATTAAAATAAAATAAAATAATAAAAAAATAAACCCTTCCCTCTTTATCTTCTGGCCCCCCCCTTTATTCCTTCATTTCCGATTTCAAAAAAAAGAAAAAAGAAAAAAAAAAAACAACAGATCCCTCGATCCCGCCATCACGCCGCCGCCTCTTCGCCAGCTCCGACCACCGCCTTCCCCTCATCTTCTCCCCTCCTTCCCCTTCTAATCCGACCCCCGAAGCCCTTGGACCCCTCCGCGATACCTCCGAACCCCATCCGCTCCCCTCGACGCAACCGCCAGACCCCCCCCCCCCAGGCCCACCTGCGCACCTCCGACGTCGAGCACCTCGCCTGGCGAACCCCCCCCCCCCCCCCTGCTCCAAGACCGCCTGCGACACCCCCCCCCTCTGTAAGTAAAACTGACTTTTTTATTTATTTATTTATTTACTTTAAACTGATTTTTAAATGATTTTTAAACTGAATTTTAATTAGATTAGAAAACTGATTTTTAAATGATTTTTAAACTGAATTTTAATTAGATTAGAAAACTGATTTTTAAATGATTTTTAAACTGAATTTTAATTAGATTAGAAAACTGATTTTTAAATGATTTTTAAACTGAATTTTAATTAGATTAGAAAACTGATTTTTAAATGATTTTTAAACTGAATTTTAATTAGATTAGAAAACTGATTTTTAAATGATTTTTAAACTGAATTTTAATTAGATTAGAAAACTGATTTTTAAATGATTTTTAAACTGAATTTTTAAATAAGGCAAAAACTGTATTTTTATTTTAAGTTATAAAGACTGCATTTTTAAAAAGATTTTAAAAACTGCATTTTGAAAAAGAAGAAAAAAACTGCATTTTTAAAAGATATAAAAACTGATTTCTTTAAGAAGTCAAAAGTAAAAATCATATTTTTATATTTTTAAAGCAATAAAAATTCGATTTTTATATATTGAACTTTGAAATAAAAATTCGATTTTTATATATTGAACTTTGAAATAAAAATTCGATTTTTATATATTGAACTTTGAAATAAAAATTCGATTTTTATATATTGAACTTTGAAATAAAAATTCGATTTTTATATATTGAACTTTGAAATAAAAATTCGATTTTTATATATTGAACTTTGAAATAAAAATTCGATTTTTATATATTGAACTTTGAAATAAAAATTCGATTTTTATATATTGAACTTTGAAATAAAAATTCGATTTTTATATATTGAACTTTGAAATAAAAATTCGATTTTTATATATTGAACTTTGAAATAAAAATTCGATTTTTATATATTGAACTTTGAAATAAAAATTCGATTTTTATATATTGAACTTTGAAATAAAAATTCGATTTTTATATATGTAGTAGCTACGGACGACAAAGCTGACGAAGATGCGAAAACAATGAAGACTTCTGCAAATGAAGAGCCGTGGAGCTAGGATAGCTATAAGTGAGAATTTCTCACCTTTCAATTTCTTTTCTAGTTATATAGATATATATATATACTAGGATGCAGACGGTGTTTAGTAGCACCCGACACAATCGTCCACAGACCATGGACTTGTTTGTTTGACTGTTTGGTGATTGATTGCGATATTGGTTTGAATGTGGTTTGTGGTGTGAAAAATCGAATCGATAAATTGGTTAGGATTAGACGTGCGCCGTTATAAGGTGAAGGAGTAAGGCTAGGTTAGACTCTTACTCCAAATTTTGTGGGTTGCATAACGAATTGATTTGATTGATGTGTGAATGGCGTGGGCCTTCACTAGACCGGGGATAAGGCTAGGCCTCGTCCCGTTTCTAGTATCGTGCCGTTATGCCGCCGAAATTTTCTAAAATGTGTTAGAAAAATAAAAATATCATTTTATTTAAAGAATGAACTGAATAGAAATTCATATGTTGGAATAAAATGTTTTATCGTTAAAAATATAATTTTTAACGTGAAGTGAATAAAACAGAATATTCATTTACAAACCAGACGGTTTGTTTATGTACACCCATTGGAATGACATTGATTGGGACGATAAATTTTACACATCGCCCAACTGCACGAATAAAATATTTGTTTGATTGTTTGAAACCCCACACGGGTGTTGGGATGAAATTTGCAGTTCACTCATCCTGATTGATTAAATATGTCGATCGATTGATTGACAGACTGTTATAAGCGTTAGATATCTATAATTGATGCTTATACAGTGTAGTGCACTTTGGTTGATGGTTGATTATTTTTCAAATGCTATTATATACATGTGTTGTATGAAAATCCATATAATTAATTTTATATGGTAATTGATTGGGCCTCATTCCAATTTGAAAAATAAAGAATATTATAAAATAAAAGTTCATGTGTTGACAGTACTCATTCATTGAGATTGGTCATGTGTTGAACGAAATATTTTGATAATAAGAAATATTTGAAAAAGAAATATTTGAAATAGAATATTTGAAAATAGAAATTTATGAAGCCGTGTTGATTAGATTGACGCCATTTTGACGTGAACGATATTTATATCGATTTTATTCATCTTAAAAATGAATATTGAAAAGTGATTTCGAAATCGAATATTTTGAATTGAATTGAAAACGATTTCGAAATGAATTGAATTGAAAACGAATTCAAAATGAGTTGAAAACGATTTCGAAATGAATTGAATTGAAAACGAATTCAAAATGAATTGAAAACGATTTCGAAATGAATTGAATTGAAAACGAATTCAAAATGAATTGAAAACGATTTCGAAATGAATTGAATTGAAAACGATTTCGAAATGAATTGAATTGAAAACGAATTCAAAATGAATTGAAAACGATTTCGAAATGAATTGAATTGAAAACGAATTCAAAGTGAATTGAAAACGATTTCGAAATGAATTGAATTGAAAACGAATTGAAATGAATTCAAATTGAATTGAAATTTGAATTGAATAGAAATGAATTTTGAAGCGAATTTATAAAGAAGAATTCAATTTTGATTTGAATTGAAAAGGAAGTTGAAATTGCTTTTGAAACGAATTTAAAACTATTTATATAATTCGTTTTAAATAAAAATCGACGAAGTATATATTATATATATAATATAATGGCCTGAATAGAACGCGCCGCGCCGCGGCAGTTCGTGAATTTCGACCATTTATTTCAAACGGACATTGCGGGAGATCCGACCGTCGGATTCTCCTAAAACCGGAACCGTTGGGTTCGTATCGAAAAGAGCTTTCTAATGAATGTTAGAAATTTGAAATCTAACGGTTGGATTTGGAGATACGTCCAAATCAAATTCGAAAAAGGTCGCTGTAAGTGCAGTTCGATGGCCATTGTTGGAAATCGACTGTACAGGCCTTGATAAAATTATTAAAAATAGTAATAATTTGTGTAAAATCATAAGAAATGATTTGGGAAGAATAGGGATGAAAAACTCCATATTTGAAAAGATAAAAATAGATTTTTATCGAATTGAACTAGTTTTGAACTAGAATTATAATTCTATTTATTTTTAAATAAATAAATTGAATTCGAAAAGGGTTTTAAAAATAACCAAAATTTCCAATGATTGCATTGGAGTGGATTTGAATCGAAATTGTCTTCGGAATATTTCGATGTTGGAATTCGTGATTATACAGATGTTGTTATGGAAATTTGAAAGATATATATTTATATCGTTATTTCCAATACGACATTTGTTAATCGTAGAATTTGATATTGAATATAAGCCGGGATATTTTCTATTCAGAGCCTTGTATTTAATATCAAATGTGATTTGGGTTTATCGTGAATGGTGTCTTCACTAACACTGTTCTTGAACCCAGTTGAGAAAAGATTAAATCTTTTTATTTAGATTTAATGAAGTGTACCAATTAAATAATATTTAATTGGAATTGAATTGATATTGATTTTTGGGTTTATCGTGAACAGTGTTTTAAATAACACTTGTTCTTTAACCCGATAATTAATGAATGTGATTTGGGTTTGTCGTGAATGGTGTCTTCACTAACACTGTTCTTGAACCCAGTTGAGAAAAGATTAAATCTTTTTATTTAGATTTAATGAAGTGTACCAATTAAATAATATTTAATTGGAATTGAATGGATATTGATTTTTGGGTTTATCGTGAACAGTGTTTTAAATAACACTTGTTCTTTAACCCGATAATTAATGGGATGTGACTTTGGGTTTATCGTGAACCGTGTTTTAAATGACACTGATTCTTTAACCCAGTCACAGATTAAAACTAAGTGGAGTTTTAATGAATCTTTAATTAGATTGAAAAGATCGAGAATGGAGTATCACCAGTTTTGCTCCAGGCGATAGTTAAATCTTTAATTAGATTTGAACGTGAAATTTAGAAACTAACTGTCGGTTAGCTAAGTAGAATGGTTTTCTGGATATTGATCTGATGTTGGTTTCGGCCTTCGGGGTTAATATTTGGGGAATTATTCTCTTGATTAATTTACGGTTAATGACTAATGAGTTGGAATGAGGCGTATGTTGTGTTTGTGTAACACTTTTATAATATATACGCGAGTTATTCGGAAAGACCGGGTTTATCCCATTCTGAATAACTGATACGACGATAAGTCGAAGATGAAGACGATGGTCGAAGACCGGAAGTCTTCACGTCGTTTGGGTGATTACTGATGATCTTGATTGGGCTGTACACCCAAGAAGATGGAAACAGTTAGTGATCGTCCAGACGTACTTGGAGATCGATGGATATGCGGGGTACTAGGTGCCTCCGGTTTCGTTCAGACCCAGAACGGACTTGTAAATGGACTGTGTGTCTGACATCGGATTTCATTCTGTGTGATTGATCTCTATTAAATATATATCTGTTTGGCGGCGGAGAATTTATTCTCTTGCTTAACGCCCTTCTCTGAGACGTACGAGCTCAGGGGTTATATATTGATGGATATCAATCGCATGGAGTGAATTGCCTGTGTGGCATGCCTAAGTGGCAAATGATCAAGGCTTCTGTTGAAAAGCAAAGTCTTGTGGTTGATGATCGAAGCACGGCCTTTATGGCGTAGCTTTGTGTAACGTTGATTCGCGAGTATCACACCCGGTATGAATCAAAAACGGGAGACGGACATCAGGGAGGGCCTACGTTTCCTCCTAGCTAAAAGTGGCGTCAGTGGTTTTACACGCCCTGACGAGTTTGACTTATGTGGTTGTTGCTGTTGCGAGGCGCCTCGGATTGATCGGTCGTTCTCGAACCGATGGAGTCATTTAGTTGGCTCGCTTACGCCCCAAAGGGCGGCGAAACGTAGTGCTCAGGTATTTTAATCCACTCCGTGTGGACCGGCCCTGACGATCCAAGGGTCACTCGAGCTCTGATCCTGAGACTCGGGCTAGGCAGTCTCGAATCAGTGAGGATCTTGCCCCTAGCCTCGGTTCATACCATAAATGATAACCCAACTTCCAATACGACATTTGCGGTTTTGATTGTAAACTTATATATGGCGACATAGTGTTATGGGCCGTTCATGCCGCCTATGATTGATACTTATGATTTGAAGTGTTTTATACACTATGCACTTATAATAGTATCAAATGATTTGTTTTAAAACGTATCAAGCATTCTTTGGCTGTTATAAGGGAAAACCCTATCCTCGACTGCGTTGCATTGTGTGATGGGACCTGGGTCTTATAACAGCTTCATTTTTCTTTATTTAGCATTGCGCTGTTTGTTTTATGCACTGGTATTCTTGGAAGGAAACCCGTTCCGTGTTATACGGCGTGGTCCCTTGATTTACCTAACTTTGAAAATAAAGATTAATAACTGTTTTAGTTCTCACACCAGTCACATGACTGACCTGGAGTTTATTGTTTTAACCTAAACTCTGGGTGCCCTTATTTTGACACGGGCAGCTAGTAGTTTTGGGTTTGCAGATTTATATTCACAGGATCCTGGTTTACAGCTGGAACGATATCCGGAAAGCTTTGTATCCGTATATCTCTTCTAGTTGTGTATTGTATTATTTTCCGCTGCTATGTATTTAAATGTAATTTAAATCTCTGATATTTCTGTGTAATATTCATTTATACTCTGTATATTCTTGTAATCTGATGCATTGTTGTAATATACAATGAAATGTTCTTTTATATGTGTTCTGTTGTGGCTTGTTCTCGAACTATCCGTCGCTTTCCTATACGGGGAAGTTACGGGTTTTCACAAGTAAACTTAGTAAAAATTGAGTTATCAGATTTGGTTGGCCTGTATCCATTTTTAACAAGTGTTTCTTTCAACTTGTCAAACCAAACCCTTGGAGCTTGTTTCAATCCATAAATAGCTTTGTTCAACTTGCATACTAAGTTTCTGCTACCACTTTCAATGAACCCTTGAGGCTGTTCCATATATACTTCTTCCTGCAAAATACCATTTAAAAAGGCATTATTTACATCTAATTGCTTGATGCTCCAATTTCTATATAAAGCAATAGTTAAAATAATTCTGACTGAAGAGGGTTTTACAACAGGTGAAAAGGTTTCTGAAAAATCAAAACCATACTGTTGTGAATACCCCTTAGCAACTAATCTTGCTTTATATTTTGAAATTGAACCATCAGCATTCTTTTTGAGTTTAAACACCCATCTGCATCCAATAATATTTTTATTATTGGGTTTTTCAACAAGAGTCCAAGTCTTGTTTTTAATAAGAGCATTATACTCTTCAGACATAGCTGTTTTCCATTCCTCTACCTGATTTGCATCAGCAAAAGAAATTGGTTCCTCTTGCAAACTTACAGTGTTTATGGTTTTTGGTTTAAAGATACCACACTTGGCTCTAGTCATCATAGGATGCATGTTCACATTGTCTCTAACTGGTTGGCTTTGATTGCTGTTTCCTGATTGACTTGCTTCTTCTAGTTCATGATTGTTATTACCAGTATCATTAACACTGTCACTGTTGCTTCTTTGTAAATGCTCCTGCAGATTGCTTCCAATATCTGGCATATCAGAATTCTCTTGACCTGGTCCATCATTGGTGGGTACTGTGTGTTGAGAGTGAATGTTGCTGTCATTCTTCTCTTGAGAAGATGACACAACATTTTCGATCTCCTCTGGTATGTCAGGTATATATTGTCTTGGATTTATGACTCTTGCAGTAGTTTTAATATTTGTTTGACTGAATGGAAAGACTTCTTCATTGAATCTAACATGCCTTGACACATATATTCTACCCTTGCTATCTAAACATTTGTAACCTTTTTGATTGTTGCAATATCCTAAAAAAGTGCAAGGAGTAGATCTAAAATCTAATTTGTGAGTGTTATAAGGCCTTAAATTAGGAAAGCATTGACAACCAAAGACTTTTAAATATCTGTAGTCTGGTTTAACCTTGTATAACATTTCATGTGGGCATTTGAATTCAAGTACTTTTGTAGGGAGTAAATAAATCAAATGCACTGATGTATTAAATGCCTCTGGCCAGAATTTTAATGGAATAGAGGCTTGTGCAAGTAAGGTTAAACCAGTCTCCACAACATGTCTATGCTTTCTTTCAATAATCCCATTTTGTTCTGAGGTATAAGGACATGTAGTTCTATGACTTATACCTTTTTTGTCAAAAAATGATTTCAAAGGTAAAAATTCTTTTCTACCATCAGTCTGAAACATACTTACATGATTGCCAACTAAGTTTTCAACCTTATTGATGAACTGAATAACTGTACTGCAAGTGTCAGCCTTTGATTTTAGCATATAAATCCAAACATATCTAGAATAGGCATCAATAAAGGAGATATAATATTTATACCCATAATCAGAACTTATAGGTGCAGGACCCCATAAATCTGTAGCAATTAATTGAAGTGGTCTAGTGTAACTGGTTTGAGAATCTGGAAATGCAAGTTTATGACTCTTTCCCATTTGGCAAAAGGTACACATATATGAAGTAGGAATTTTGCACAAAGAAAAGTCATTGTTACACATAATATGCTTGACAGTTTTTAGACTAGGATGACCTAATTTGCTATGCCATACACTAAATTCTTTATACTCATTACAGTCATTCTTAACTGTCAGCATACATGTTTTTCTATCTAACACAGATGGTCTAGAACTAGTGACATTAAATTTGTACAGTCCCTTATGTTCATTGCCCTGCAAAATAATTTCCTGTGTTAGAATATCCTTAACAATGCAAGCATTAGGATAAAACTCAAAAAACACATTGTTGTCCTTTGCAAACTGGGAAACACTCATTAAATTTTTCTTGATTGATGGAACCCTTAAAAGATTTTTTAAAATTAATTGTTTTGGTCCATCTAAACTTGCATTTTCAGTATGTGTAATGTGCACAGTTTTACCATTTCCTACAAATAAATTCTGCATACCTTTGTACTCTTTATTCCCCAAATTGAGATTGTTCAAATTGTTGGTCACATGGTTGGTTGCTCCAGTATCAGGATACCAGCTATCATCATTAATATCATCAATAGTTGCTGTAGAATCAGCATTAACACTTTCAGATTGGCTTTTGTTGTTGTCTTTCTGCACATTAACCAGATTAACACTAGAGTTGTTGCCAGTTTGTGATGGGTTAAAGTTTGAGTTATATCTGAAATAACATTTGTTAGCACTGTGGCCAAACTTTTCACAAATCTGACACCTAACTCTACTGTTATTGTTTCTACCTCTACCTCTGCCTCGATTAGCTTGACCACCTCTTTGCATATTTTGTTGGTTTCTTGAAGTGTTACCTTGATTCTTTCCTCTACCATATGAGGTATAGTTGATAGATAGATCAGAATTAATAGTTTTCTTGTGATCTATTCTTCCCTCATGAGCCAATAATGTTGAATACACATACTGCAGAGTGGGTGTAGGATCCATTGACAAAATAATTGCTGAAACTGCCTCATAATCATCATCCAACCCACTAACAATTGATAGCACATGTTCTGATTCTGGAATCTTTTGGCCTGCAGAGTGTAACTGATCACATATATTCTTTACCTTTAGTAGATACTCATTCATAGATGAGTCACCCTTTCTTATGCTATGAAGTTGCCTCTTAAAATGCATAATGCGAGCAGAAGATTGAGTAGAAAAATTTCTCTCAATTGTTGACCAAACATCTTGAGCAGATTTAACACCAATTAGTTGGGGCAGAATTGTTGCTCCAATGGATGACATCATCCATGAGCAAACGAGACTATCTTGTCTCTGATATGCCAAGAACTCAGGATTTTGAATAAGTTTTTCTTCACTGTCTCGAACAAATTTAGATGGAACAATCTTTGTTCCAAATATGTAATCTTCAAGGCCATAACCTCTAACAGCTGTTTCTATTTGTAATTTCCACAACAGATAATTAGATTCATCAAGCTGGATAGAGATAAGCTGGCTTTGGGGTTTAATGATGGCTTTCATCAGATCTTGAATTGGATCTGTCTGATTCTGTGATACAGGAGCTCTATTGCTGGAAACATTGGTACTGGATTCATCACCTTGATTGCCTTGATTAGGAGGATTAGTCATGGTTGAATTCAGAGGAGGGATCAACAAAAACAGGTAAAGGAAATCTGATGAGTTTTCTTGAATTGAGGTTTTTAAAGAAATGCTATATTTGATCACAACAGCAACCTTAAGGACTTTAAATGATGAGTTTTCTTGAATGAATTTCTGATGATTTTCTGATGAACAGATGCTAATAACTCTGAAAAGTTCTTCTGGACGGCTTTTTGATCAACTGTAATGATTTCTTTAAAATCTTGATCGATTATCTTTATGATTCATATTCTATTATCTCCAACTTAGACAGGGAGAACAGATGCAGCCAGTGTTCAGTGCTAGGCGAGGCACTGTTCTTCTTGTTTGAGCAACAACTCTCGATGAGAAGATGCAAATCTTTGATGGGAGGCGTCCAAATGATGAAAATTATCTGATGGACAATTATAATCTCAGAAAAATTTGTCTGAGATTCAATTTGTGATCAGGAGTTAATCTGATGCTGTTAAGCACACTATGATGGCTCTGATACCAAGTTGAGATTTGCAAAATGATGTTGCTAGAATATTTTCCAGAGAAGAAATGTAAAAGGAAGCTTTATTTCTTGATAGAATTGTAATACAGAATCATATTGTAAAGAGTTAAACAGGTACAAATATATAGCAGGAAAACTAAAGTGGGCTGAGTCCAGAACAGGCCCAATGTAAGTATAAAGTAATATTAGACTAAAGTGAGCGGCCGCTATTCTCTAATAGATATAAATAATATCTTATATTCCATCAGTGAGTCATGCTTGACTTTGTTTACGTAATTCAAATCACATACATGTAAACTAAAATTTCAATGGAAAAATCTTGAGATTCACCATATATGCTCTATTTACATGAACAAAGAGCTGCATGTGTTAACAATGCTGCTAAGCTATAACATACTAATGATTGTTTGTCTCTAGCATTATGACTACCTCAATTGTCCATGTACCTAGAATGTATAATAAGTTATTCAAGTCTTACCTAACTCCTGTAAATTATATTTCTAAATGGCAATGAAAGCAATGCAAGAAGTTTTTTTTAAACTTGATGACTAATGAATCACAAAAGTCTAGAAATACAAAGGGATCGAGATCCAAATTTCGGTATGGTGTGTGTATGCTGCCAAAGTCTAGAAATTAAGTGCTAGCATTGCGATAATATCATTTTTGTTTTGTTTTAACATGTAAATTATAATTATTCGCTGGATTGCACTGAATATTGATTAACAATAGATCACAATTAAAAGTAGCAGTTGTGTATGAGTCGGCTCGACATCTAGTCTCACTCCCTCATTTGTTTCTTTTATCAACTGGGAATTTTTCATGCAAATTAATGATTATTGGAGAAATCTCTTCTTTTTCACATTAATGTTGTTTATTTTTATGTACAAAATTTACAGGCCAATTGTCATTAAACTTGTAGGTTATGTTATTGCTGCGAGGATGGTAATTCATTGGAGCTTGAAGATCTAGTACATGCAAATTAAAATCTTTGTCTGAACTACAATATAGTTGTGCTTTACTCAATTTTTGCCAAAGATTTTGTTACTCTTATGCAATAAACCATGTTTTTATTCGTCTTTTCTATGTAGAAATGGATGCAAAAGCACAATCTGAAGCGCAATCATCATAAAAAGAGGTAGATTTCATTTTCTAACTCGACCATTTTATCTAATATTTATTACATGTGTTTGTTTGCTTCCTTATAATCCTAATATCATACATTTGGTGCTTTATTCTGGGAAAACCTTCAATCTGTAAAAGTGAGAAGAAAATAAGAGTGTGACCAAAAAATTCACTTGACTTGGTGCAAAGGAAGCTATGCCTACAGTGAGCTAGAGTTTCACAATAACGGGTGATGCAAAGGAAGAGTTGAATGTGCTTGTTTGTCATTTGATGTTTATCATTTTCTTATGGAGCTTTCAATGTTTTTACCTGTAACGACCTGCGGGAATAAGACTATCGAATTCCGACAATAATACAGATCCTGTATCACTTGTCAGAACCAAAGAATTGAAAACACATATAGATATTAGAAAGAAGTTAGAGGGTGAGCTAAGAAAGAAAGAGATATTAGAATAGAAGAAGAAGAAGAAGAAACAACACCACAAAGAGTCTCACATCACAGCGAAACAAAATATAACATAGAAATAAATCTTTGTTGAGAGCTTTGAAAATACTTACAATCATCAGAGTATATCAACACATCTGGACAGTTATAATATCCTGTCCTCATATACAACACACAGCGGAATAACAACCATATATCATATGTCTGGACTTCTCCAGCTCGTCTCTTCACATTATTCAATAACCTAGACCTGCACAACCCTGTCTAGCCTGAGCATTACAAACACCGGGTTAGTCTGGTGAACCAGAGTGAGAAAAACATTAATTTTATGGGTATCACACAACTTGGTTTTAAAGTCAAAATCCTTTCGAAAGAAAAAGGATAATCGTAAAACCTAATCCACACATAAATATAGATAATTTTTACCTTACGATAGTCGAAAACATTTTTCTTAATACAATACTTATTCTGATATTATAATAATGTCTAAATACAAATAAATAGAATCTAGCAAAACGCACGCTTGCATCTCACGCTTTACATACATAGTAAACAATCAAAACTGCGGGCTCTTATTGGAGAATGGATTTCATGGCAAGGTATGAGACCACCTTTCCGACAATGTATCTCCGGAGATGAATACATTGGGGTTCAATAAGAACATCTTGTAACCCGGCTACATATGATCGACCCTTCATTTCTTTTGAGAGTATCGAATATATCTATACCACGGTTGGGGGCTAACCGATAGCATACTTATAAAAATAAAAGGGATAACCAAAGACATTTGATTTCTCCAGATCAGGTAATGATATACCCTTTTAATGGGTGCGACCCACATAGCTATGTTACCTACCCGAGTTTGTGCCATTCCCGGTTGATGAGGCTAGAGGTCGTAATCTCCTTAGAACATCTGGTCACTATTCACTTTGAATGCCACATTGTCAGATCCGCTAGATATCACTCAATTGATTTCCACAAAAATATTCTTAGTGTTAAGTTACAAGAAGAAGTACTGCCTTCTCTGCCCCAAACAGAAATACGTTTGTAAATATTCAATGTACGTGACTCCTTCGGAAATACTCTACCAGACACTGGTCCATACAAGTCATCCACGAACAGGATGAACCGAAGGCACCCTCTTAACACATCATATATAAGCATCACCCCAAGGATCAGTAGCGAGTAGTCGTTGCAATCCGAAGATTCCACTCATGACAGAATCATAAGTCAAAATATTCCCGGCCGCTAAACCATAGAAATTCAACATGTGGTTCTTTCGTTTACGAAGATCAATGGTCTTCAATGCTCCATCTTCAATCTGCATCTTCACTGTGATAAACTGGAAACTCGAGCCAATTTAAAAAATTTATTTTGGAAATTTTAATGAATTTTGATTATTTAAAATGAATTATTTTAAATAATAACGACGAGAATTTATTTTGAATGGAAATAGAACGTATATATTTATATAGATCGTCGTTAGAATATAAATATTTTATTTTAGTTATAAAAGGAATTGAAAATGGCGCGGTAGTTCAATAATTCGATTTCAAAGTTCAAATGAATGTATAGGATTCAAAATAAACCGGATTTTAGTGAAACCAAAAATATTAGAATCTAATTGAGAATATCTTTCCAACGAATCCGAAAAATTCAAATTTCATAGCGGGAATCAAAAGTTATGTCCAGTTGAAATTTCAGAATAGTCGCTATGGAATTCTGGCCCTTAAAAATAGGAATTTTGCAAACGACCACGGTTTTCGACGAAACCACTTTTGTTGGATCCGTGATGTCAAGTTATTGCTAGGTTTCAAAATTCGTAATTTTTCGAATCAATATGTGAGCGTGGCAAAGGAAAACGCGTTTGACCGGTTTCAGTTGATTTTAATCGACTGGAAAATGACCATTTTTCGGACGATCTCAGAATTTGACTAAATTAGTTTTGTTAGGACCGTATCGTCAATACGAAGCTAGGAAATATTTTTCAGGAATTTTTCGAGTTAGTATGTGACCCTAGTAAATTGAAATGCGCGTTCAAGTTCATTATATAGAGTTATATTTTGATTTTGATGAAAACTGATAGAAACAATCGAATCAGCCTGTGATACATATCCCATGGTGTTCGGAATGGGGGTAATTAGCTATGGGCTACAGTCGGTGAGTTCGATTTCGAGGTCAAAATAAAAAGTTGCTTTTTGAGATTAATTAAATAAAATAATATATATTATATACTCACCCCCTTACCTCCTTTGACCAAATCGATTTATCAGAAAAAAAAAGAAAAAAAAAATGATGCCCCCGTCGCCACTACCCACGAAACCCTCCCTCTCCTGCCGACGTGCGACACCCCCCTCTCTCCTGCCGACGCGCAAGCACCCCCCTTCCCAATTCGCACGACGCCTCCCTGAGCCCGTCAGCGCCCTCCTCCACTCCGAGACCGACTGTAAGTTTTTAATTATATTTTATTTAGTTATTTATTTTAGTTTATTTAATGTAAATAATTTAAAAATAAAATTAAAGGTCAGTTTTGATATGAAGTAGCATGAGAAAATTTAGACCTTTTATTATATGAGTATAGAAAGGTTAAAAATATAATTTTTATATTATACAAAGGTTAAAAATATAATCTTTATATTATAGAAGTATTAAAAATTCGATTTTTAATATGTAGAGGAGATAAAAATATAATTTTTATTCGATGTAGAGTATAAAAATATAATTTTTATAGCTGTATCGAAATAAAAATCTGATTTTTATTATATATGTGTTGAAATAAATAAGTGATTTTTATAGCATTGCTATAAAAATTCGATCTTTATATATGAAGTAGAAATATAAAAATATAATTTTTATATAGAAAGAAGCATTGTAAATGCATATGAAGTAGAAATAAAAATATGATTTTTATTTATTGAAATGAAGTGATACATAATCTTTATTATATGAACACCGTTGTAAAAATAGAATTTTTATCCATATAGAGTGATTACAAAAATGTGATTTTTATATACATAGCAACAATATAAAAATGTGATTTTTATATATGTAGTGGCTACGGGCAATGAAATTGACGAAAGGCGAGCACGACGAAGATTTCTACATAAGAAGAGTCATGACGTTTGGTTTAGCTAGTCGGTGAGAACTTCTCACTTTTAATTTATTTTTCTAGTTGAAATATATACTAGGATGCAGACGGTGTTTACCAGCACCCGACACCCGTCGTCCACAGACCATGGATGATTTGTTTGTTTGATTGTTGTGTAGTGAAATTTGATTGTGAGATGTGGAATGAAATAAAATATTTTATAGTGGAAAATATTCTATAGTTAAAAATATGATTTTAAACGTGTATATAAAATAAATATTTATAAACGAATCGGACGATTTGTTTGTATGCACTGATTTGACTGATATTGATAGGGACGATAAATTTTACACATCGCCCAACTGCACAAATAGAACTTGTGTTTGTTGTTTGAAAACTCCACACGGGTATTGGGATGAAATATGACATACACTAATCTCAATAATTAGTTGTATGTCGATCAATTGATTGACAGGCTGTGTAAGCGTTGAATATTTATATTCAATGCTTATACAGTGTAGAATGCACTCAGGATGATGGATTGCTGTTTTCATTATTGTTATACACATTTGTTGTGTGTAATCCATATAATCACATTATATGGTAATTGACTGTGTCTGATTCCAGTTTAGAATTATCAAATATTTTAAAATAATATTCAATGAATATTGAAATGTGAAGCCGTGTAAGTAGTTAAATGCCATTTTAACACGAACGGGAATTTTGTCGATTTTATTCATTTTACAATGAATATCGAAAGTGATTTCAAAATATGATATTTTGAAATGAATTGAAATTCGAATTAAATTGAAATGAATTGAAATTCGAATTAAATTGAAATGAATTGAAATTCGAATTAAATTTAAATGAATTGAAATTCGAATTAAATTGAATAGATTTGAAATTCTAATTAAATTGAATGAATTGAAATTCGAATTAAATTGAAATGAATTGAAATTCGAATTAAATTGAAATGAATTGAAATTCGAATTAAATTAAATTGAAATCGATTTGAAATGAAATTAAAATGAATTTATATTGAAAAATTCGATTTTGGTTTGAATTTGAAAAGGAAGTTGAAATTGTTTAGAAAACGAATTTAAACGATTTATAAAATACGTTTTGAAAGGAAATCAACGAAATATATATAATATTATATATATATATAATGGCCTGAATAGAACGCGCCGCGCCGCGGCAGTTCACGAATTTCGACCATTAACTTCGAATGGTTATTACGGGAGATCCGACCGTCGGATTCTCCTAAAACCGGAACCGTTGGGTTCGTATCGAAAAGAGATTTCTAATGGATTTTAGAGATTTAAAATCTAATGGTTGGATTTGGAATTATGTCCAAATCAAATTCGGAAAAGGTCGTTGTAAGTGCAGTTCGATGGCCGATGATGGAAATCGACTGTACGGGCCTTGATAAAATTATTAAAAATATCAATAATTTGTGTAAAATCATAAGAAACGATTTGTGAAGAATTGGGATGAAAAACTCCATATTTGAAAAGATAATAATAGATTTTTATCGAAATGAACTAGTTTTGAACTAGAATAATAATTTATTTTTAAAATAAATAAATTGGTTTTGGCATGGTTTTGAAAATAACCAGAATTTCCAATAATTGAATTGGAATGGATTTAAATCGAAATTGTCTTCGGAATATTTCAATGTTGGATTTCGTGATGATACAGATATTGTTATGGGAATTTGAAAGATATATTAATGTCGTTATTTCCAATACGATATTTGTTTTTCGTAGAATTTGAAACTGAATATAAGCCGGTATATTTTCTATTCAGAGCCATGTATTTAATATCAAATAGGATTTGGGTTTATCGTGAATGGTGTCTTCATTAACACTATTCTTAAACCCTGTCGAGAAAAAGATTAAATCTTTTTATTTAGATTTAATGAAGTGTACCAATTAACTGGTATTTAATTGGAATTGAATTTGAATTGATTTTTGGGTTTATCGTAAACAGTGTTTTAAATAACACTTGTTCTTTAACCTGATAATTAATATAATGTGATTTTGGGTTGTCGTGAACAGTATCTTCAATAATACTGTTCTTAGACCCAACGGAGTTAAGCAAATCAGAAACTAACTGGAGATTAGTTAAGTTGAATGGTTTCTTGGGTATTGATCAGATGTTGGTTTCGGCCTTCGGGGTTAATACTTAGGGAATTGCTCACTTGCTATTTTACGGTTAGGGACTGATTGAAATGTGATGTGATTTTGGGGTTTATAGTGAACCGTGTTTTAAGTGACATCGGTTCTTTAACCCAGTTAAAGATTAAAACCAAGTGGAGTTTTAATGAATCTTTAGTTAGATTGAAATGATCGAGAATGGAGTATCACCAGTTTTTCTCCAGACGGTAGTTAAATCTTTAATTAGATTTGAACGTGAAATGGTAATTGAATTTACCGATAACACCGTGGTGTTAGATATGAAGTATGACCAGTTTTACTTCATGGGATGAATAGGTTGGGATTGGGAAATAAAATAAATGATTACTTTGGTGTGGTTCGCTAATCCCGGCTAAGTGAATTGATATTTAAAAGAAGATTAAAGAATAAATTTAAGGAATTTATCTTTGATAAAATTAATGGGAACCTCTCCCTAAGAATGTGAAATTTAACAAGTAACTGAAGATTAGTTAAGATGAATAGTTTCCTCTGTATTGATCTGATGTTGGTTTCGGCCTTCAGGGTTAATATTTGGGGAATTGTTCTCTTACTAATTTACGATTAGTGATTGGTGAATTGGAATGAGGCGTATGTTGTGTTTGTGTAACACTTGTTTATTTTATACGCGAGTTATTCAGAAAGACCGGGTTTATCCCATTCTGAATAACTGATACGACGATAAGTCGAAGATGAAGACGGTGGTTGAAGACCAGAGCTCTTCACGTCGTTTGGATAATTATAGATGATCTTGATTGAGCCGTACACCCAAGAGGAGGGAATCAGTTAGTGATCAACCAGACGTACTTGGAGATCGATGGATATGCGGGGTACAAGGTGCCTCTGGTTTCGTTCAGACCCAGAACGAACTTGTAAATGGACTGTGTGTCTGACATTGGATATCATTCTATGTGATTGATGGATATCGGTTGCATGGAGTGGTTTGCCTGTGTGGCATGCTAAGATGCAAATGATCAAGGCTTCTGTTGAAAAGCAGAGTCTTGTGGTTGATGATAAAGCACAACCTGTGTGGCACAGCTTTGTGTATCGTTAATTCGCAAGCCTCACACCCCGGTTGTGAACCAGAAACGAGAGAGGACCTTAGGGAGGACATGCGTTTCCTTCTAGCTAGAAGTGGCGTCAGTGGTTTTACACGCCCTGACGAGTTTGACTTATGTGGTTGTTGCTGTTGCGAGGCGCCTCAGATATATCAGTGACTATGTGAAGTCGATGGAGTCACTCGTTGGCTCATTTATGCCCCAAAGGGCGGGGAAACGCAGTGTTCAGGCTAATCCACATCGGTGGACCGGCCCTGACGATCCAAGGGTCACTCGAGCTCTGATCCTGAGACTCGGGCTAGACAGTCTCGAATCGGTAGAGGACTATCTTTTGCCTCGGTTCACAGATGGAAATCCAACTTCCAAGTACGTAACATTTGCGGTTTTGATTGTAGAGCCTAGTATGGCGATATGATGTATGTACCCATGCCGTCTATGATTGATATTTATGATTGTATATAAAATTAGAAACTAACTGGAAATGAGTTAAGATGGGTGGTTTCCTAGGTATTGGTATGATGTTGGTTTCGGCCTTCGGGGTTAATACTTAGGGAATCGTTCTCTTACTAATTTGCGGTTTGAGTCTGATTAAGAATCAAAAGATAAAATTTCACGTATCAAGTATTCTTTGGCTGTTATAAGGTAAAACCCTATCCTCCGGCTTGCGTTGCATTGTGTGATGGGACCTGGGTCTTATAACAGCTTCATTGTTCTTTATTTAGCATTGCGCGGTTGTTTTATGGACTGGTATTCTTGGGAGGAAACTCGTTCCGTGTTATACGGCGTGGTCCCTTGATTTACCTAGCTTCAAAATTAAGATTAATAAATGTTTTAGTTCTCACACCAGTCACAAGACTGACCTGGAGTTTATTGTTTTAACCTAAACTCTGGGGGCCCCTATTTTCCGCATGGGCAGCTAGTAGTTTTGGTTTTGCAGATTTATATTCACAGGATCCTAATTTACAGCTGGAACGATACTCGAAAAGATCTGTATCAGTGTATTACTTCTAGTTGTGTATTGTATTATTTTCCACTGTTATGTAATGTATTGTATTCTCTGATATTTATCGAATGTATTTTATTGGTTTATACTCTGTATATTCTTGTATTCTGATGGAATTGTAGTAATTAACAATGAAATGTTCTTCTGTCTGCGTTCTTTTGTGTGTTGTTCTCGAAGTATCCGCGCTTTCCTTCACGGGGAAGTTTCGGGTTCTTACAGTCACGTATTGAACCTTTGTGTATTGTTCTTTTGTGTGTTGTTTGATTATTGGTTGATTAATTAAATGTTGAACTTTAGCCCAATTGAACCGAATAGTGAATTGTATTGAAAATTAGTCGCATTTGCATGCATATACATGTATTTACATTGAACAGTTCATAGCAAGGAGGCTAGAGAAGAGGAATAAAATTGTTTGTCCGACAAATAGGTACATGTTTATTGTATTTCTTTGGGTTTGGATGATTTTATGAGCCGATTAGCTAGCCGCTTGGCTTTTTCTTTTGGATTGAAGAAGGCCATGGGAGGGTATATGAAATATCCCGAAGTCCCCGGTCCAGGGGAGGTTATGGCGAATTTTTTCGGAAATTTAGGGTGTTAGCCAAATTTTTGGAAAATTTGAAAAGTTCTTAGAAACTTAAAAGTTGAAGAACATAAGCCGTAAAGAAAATAATGAAAGTTAAGTTGATTAGTTAGACAACTTTCGGCTTCGTTCCTTTTTGGGGACGAAAAGTTTTAAGTGGGGGAGATTGTAATAACCCGGAAATTTAAGCCAATTTAAAAATTTTATTTTGGCAATTTTAATGAATTTTGATTATTTAAAATGAATTATTTTAAATAATAACGACGAGAATTTATTTTGAATGGAAATAGAACGTATATATTTATATAGATCGTCGTTAGAATATAAATATTTTATTTTAATTATAAAAGGAATTGAAAATGGCGCGGTAGTTCGATAATTCGATTTCAAAGTTCAAATGAATTTACAGGATTCAAAATAAACCGGATTTTAGTGAAACCAAAAATATTAAAATCTAATTGAGAATATCTTTCCAGCGAATCCGAAAAATTGAAATTTCATAGCGGGAATCAAAAGTTATGTCCAGTTGAAATTTCAGAACAGTCGCTATGGAATTCTGACCCTTAAAAATAGGAATTTTGCAAACGACCTCGGTTTTCGACGAAACCACTTTTGTTGGATCCGTGATGTCAAGTTATTGCTAGGTTTCAAAATTCGTAATTTTTCGAATCAATATGTGAGCGTGGCTAAGGAAAACGCGTTTGACCAGTTTAAGTTGATTTTAATCGACTAGAAAATGGCCATTTTTCGGACGGTCTCAGAATTTGACGAAATTAGTTTTGTTAGGACCGTATCGTCAATACGAAGCTAGGAAATATTTTTTAGGAATTTTCCGAGTTAGTATGTGACCCCAGTAAATTGAAATGCGCATTCAAATTCAATATATAGAGTTATATTTTGATTTTGACGAAAACTGATCGAAACGATCGAATCAACCTGTGATATATATCCCATTGTGTTCGGAATGGGGGTAATTAGCTATGGGCTACAGTCGGTGAGTTCGATTTCGAGGTCGAAATAAAAAGTTGCTTTTTGAGATTAATTAAATAAAATAATATATATTATATGTTCACCCCCCAACCTCCTTTGACCAAATCGATTTATCAAAATAAAAAAGAAAAAGAAAAATGAAGCCCCCGTCGCCACTACCCACGAAACCCCCCCTCTCCTGCCAACGCGCGAGCACCCCCCTCTCTCCTACCGACGCGTATGCCCCCCCCCCCAATTCGCACGACGCCTCCCTGAGCCCGTCAGCGCCATCCTCCACTCCGAGACCGACTGTAAGTTTTTAATTATATTTTATTTAGTTATTTATTTTAGTTTATTTAATGTAAATAATTAAAAAATAAAATTAAAGGTCAGTTTTGGTATCAAGTAGCATGAGAAAATTTAGACCTTTTATTATATGAGTATAGAAAGGTTAAAAATATACTTTTTTATTATAGAAAAGTTAAAAATATAATTTTTATATTATAGAAAGGTTAAAAATATAATCTTTATATTATAGAAGTATTAAAAAATTCGATTTTTATTATGTAGAAGAGATAAAAATATAATTTTTATTTGATGTAGAGTATAAAAATATATTTTTTATAGATGTAGCGAAATAAAAATCTGATTTTTATTATATATGTGTTGAAATAAAAATGTGATTTTTATAGCGATGATATAAAAATTCTATCGTTATATATGAAGTAGAAATATAAAAATATAATTTTTAAATAGAAAGAAGCCTTGTAAATGCATATGAAGTAGAAATAAAAATATGATTTTTATTTATTGAAATGAAGTGATAAAAAAAATATAATCTTTATTATATGAACACCATTGTAAAAATAGAATTTTTATCCATATAGAGTGATTACAAAAATGTGATTTTTATATACATAGCAACAATATAAAAATGTGATTTTTATATATGTAGTGGCTACGGGCAATGAAATTGATGAAAGGCAAGCACGACAAAGATTTCTACATAAGAAGAGTCGTGGCATTTGGTTTAGCTAGTCGGTGAGAACTTCTCACTTTTAATTTATTTTTCTAGTTGAAATATATACTAGGATGCAGACGGTGCTTAGTAGCACCCGACACCCGTCGTCCACAGACCATGGATGACTTGTTTGTTTGATTGTTGTGCAGTGAAATTTGATTAGGAGATGTGGAATGAAATAAAATATTTTATAGTGGAAAATATTCTGTAGTTAAAAATATGATTTTTAACGTGTATATAAAATAAATATTTATAAACGAATCGGACGATTTGTTTATATACACTGATTTGACTGATATTGATAGGGACGATAAATTTTACACATCGCCCAACTGCACAAATAGAACCTGTGTTTGTTGTTTGAAAACCCCACACGGGTATTGGGATGAAATATGACATACACTAATCCCAATAATTAGCTGTATGTCAATCGATTGATTGACAGGTCGTGTAAGCATTGAATGTTTATATTCAATGCTTATACAGTGTAGAATGCACTCTGGATGATGGATTGTTGTTTTCATTATTGTTATACACATTTGTTGTGTGAAATCCATATAATCACATTATATGGTAATTGACTGTGTCTGATTCCGCTTCAGAATTATCGAATATTTTAAAATAATATTCAATGAATATTGAAATGTGAAACCATGTTAAGTAGTTAAACGCCATTTTAATACGAACGAGAATTTTTTCGATTTTATTCATTTTACAATGAATATTGAAAGTGATTTCAAAATCTGATATTTTGAAATGAATTGAAATTCGAATTAAATTGAAATGAATTGAAATTCGAATTAAATTGAAATGAATTAAAATTCGAATTAAATTGAATAGATTTTAAATTCGGATTAAATTGAATGAATTGAAATTCGAATTAAATTGAAATGAATTGAAATTCGAATTAAATTGAAATGAATTGAAATTCGAGTTAAATTTAAATTGAATTGAAATCGATTTGAAATGAAATTAAAATGAATTTATATTGAAAAATTAGATTTTGGTTTGAATTTGAAAAGGAAGTTGAAATCGTTTTGAAAACGAATTTAAACGATTTATAAAATACGTTTTGAAAGGAAATAGACGAAATATATATAATATATATATTATATATATAATGGCTTGAATAGAACGCGCCGCGCAACGGCAGTTCGCAAATTTCGACCATTAACTTCGAATGGATATTATGGGAGATCCGACCGTCAGATTCTCCTAAAACCGAACAGTTGGGTTCGTATCGAAAAGAGCTTTCTAACGGGTATTTGAGATTTGAAATCTAACGGTTGGATTTAGAATTATGTCCAAATCAAATTCAGAAAAGATCGCTGTAAGTGCAGTTCTATGGCCGTTGATGGAAATCGACTGTACGGGCCTTGATAAAATTATTAAAAATATCAATAATTTGTGTAAGATCATAAGAAATGATATGTGAAGAATTGGGATGAAAAACTCCATATTTGAAAAGATAAAAATAGTTTTTTATCGAAATGAACTAGTTTTGAACTAGAATAATAATTTATTTATTTTTAAAATAAATAAATTGGATTTGAAATGGTTTGTAAATAACCAGTATTTCCAATAATTGAATTGGAATGGATTTGAATCGAAATTGTCTTCGGAATATTTCGATGTTGGATTTCGTGATGATACAGATATTGTTATGGGAATTTGAAAGATATATTAATACTGTTATTTCCAATACGATATTTGTTGGTCGTAGAATTTGAAATTGAATATAAGCCTGTATATTTTCTATTCAGAGCCTTGTATTTAATATCAAATGGGATTTGGGTTTGTCGTGAATGGTGTCTTTATTAACACTATTCTTAAACCCAGTTGAGAAAAAGATTAAATCTTTTTATTTAAATTTAATGAAGTGTACCAATTAACTAGTATTTAATTGGAATTGAATTTGAATTGATTTTTGGGTTTGTCGTGAACGGTGTTTTAAATAACACTTGTTCTTTAACCCGATAATTAATAGAATGTGATTTTGGGTTGTCGTGAACGGTATCTTCAATAATACTGTTCTTAGACCCAACGGAGTTAAGAAAATCAGAAACTAACTGGAGATTAGTTAAGTTGAATGGTTTCTTGGGTATTGATCCGATGTTGGTTTCGGCCTTCGGGGTTAATACTTAGGGAATTTCTCACTTGCTATTCTATGGTTAGGGACTGATTGAAATGTGATGTGATTTTGGAGTTTACCATGAACCGTGTTTTAAGTGACATCGGTTCTTTAACCCAGTTAAAGATTAAAACCAAGTGGATTTTTAACGAATCTTTAGTTAGATTGAAATGATCGAGAATGGAGTATCACCAGTTTTGCTCCAGACGATAGTTAAATCTTTAATTAGATTTGAACGTGAAATGGTAATTGAATTTACTGATAACACCGTGGTGTTAGATATGAAGTATGACCAGTTTTACTTCATGGGATGAATAGGTTGGGATTGAGAAATAAAATAAATGATTACTTCGGTGTGGTTCGCTAATCCCGACTAAGTGAATTGATATTTAAAAGAAGATTAAAGAATGAATTTAAGGAATTTATCTTTGATAAAATTAATGGGAACCTCTCCCTAAGAATGTGAAATTTAACAACTAACTGAAGATTAGTTAAGATTAATGGTTTCCTGTGTATTGATCTGATGTTGGTTTCGGCCTTCGGGGTTAATATTTGGGGAATTGTTCTCTTACTAATTTACGGTTAGTGACTGGTGAATTGGAATGAGGCGTATGTTGTGTTTGTGTAACACTTGTTTTTTTTTATACGCGAGTTATTCAGAAAGACCGGGTTAATCCCATTCTGAATAACTGATATGACGATAAGTCGAAGATGAAGACGGTGGTTGAAGACCGGAGGTCTTCACGTCGTTTGGATAATTACTGATGATCTTGATTGGGCCGTACACCCAAGAGGAGGGAATCAGTTAGTGATCGTCCAGACGTACTTGGAGATCGATGGATATGCAGGGTACTAGATGCCTCCGGTTTCGTTCAGACCCAGAACGAACTTGTAAATGGACTGTGTGTCTGACATTGGATATCATCTGTGTGATTGATGGATATCGGTTGCATGGAGTGGTTTGCCTATGTGGCATGCTAAGATGCAAATGATCAAGGCTTCTGTTGAAAAGTAGAGTCTTGTGGTTGATGATCAAAGCACAGCCTGTGTGGCACAACTTTGTGTAGCGTTAATTCGCGAGCCTCACACCCCGGTTGTGAACCAGAAACGCTAGAGGACCTCAGGGAGGACATGCGTTTCCTTCTAGCTAGAAGTGGCATCAGTGGTTTTACACGCCCTGACGAGTTTGACTTATGTGGTTGTTGCTGTTGCGAGGCGCCTCTGGTATATCGGTGACTGTGTGAAGCCGATGGAGTCATTCGTTGGCTCATTTACGCCCCAAAGGGCGGGGAAACGCAGTGTTTAGGCATTTTAATCCACATCGGTGGACCGACCCTGACGATCCAAGGGACACTCGAGCTCTGATCCTGAGACTCGGGCTAGACAGTCTCGAATCGGTAGAGGACTATCTTTTGCCTCGGTTCACAGATGGAAATCCAACTTCCAAATACGTGACATTTGCGGTTTTGATTGTAGAGCCTAGTATGGCGACATGATATATGGTACCCATGCCATCTATGATTGATATTTATGATTGTATATAAAATTAGAAACTAACTGGAAACGAGTTAAGATGGGTGGTTTCCTAGGTATCTAGTTAACCAACTCCAATTAGTTCTTCCTTTACATTAATTAATAATATAATTAATTTGAATATTTTCGTTTAATTGTTTCTTAAAAACAATTATCAAGTTCTTAACCGTTAGTTAATTTCTACTCGTTACTTATAAATCTTCTTAACATAAGAAATTACTTTATAAAATCATTTAATAATTATCTGTAAACTTGAATAATAAATAATAAACATTTATTTTCTTTAAATAAACTTCTATTTGAAATAATAAATTTTAAAAAATCTATTTCCAGTCATAAAATAAATTTTATAACTCTATTTCTATCGATTCACCTGACACTCAATCAATATCTCCAAAACTAATTGATTTATAGGCTATATACTGCTAATTACTCGGCCAATATTCCCCATTGGTTTAAACAAAACAAATGTTGAGTTTCAGGTCAACAATCAAATCAATCATTTCAAAGAGATGGGTTTAAACTGCTCATATAATGATAATATGAAAAAAAATAACATTAAATGTATTTGAGGAATCCCGCTGGATTCCTCCAACCTATACTTCCCTACATCCTAAGTAGTTATCTCAATATAATCTCACTCAATTAAATTTAACTGATATAACAGTAAATAATGACCATCTAACATCAACCAATTGACAAACAATTCAAACAATTCAACATGTTTATAAATAAACGTGACCAATAAGGTAAGTTACCTTAACTGGGAGGGACAAAATCGTTAAAATAATGATTTGGTTTTTCGCTGAAACTAAACAAACGCTTAATTTCATCGGTTCAATCAACATATGAATATATAATTAACAAACAACCAATCATTAGCAACAATAGCGTACAAAATAAAACCCGACTTGTATTAAATATAAGTGGGAAGAACTGAGTGAGTTTAACTCACCTTTGATTTGATTCTATAACACCCCGTATTTTTGTTAATATTAATATTCAAAATTTAAAGAATAACTAATCTCAGGTGTGATAATTAAGGGAAACGAGTTGCGCCATTGTGTTCGTCTCAGAATTCTGGTTGAGATAGAGTCCGAGTTTGCGTGAATTGGACTTCGTATGAAGAAGTCATGGCCATTGGAAATTTCAGAAAATTCAAAACAGATTTCAAAAATTCAAATTTCAGAGTTAGAATGGTTCAGGCAGGAAAATTCCAGCCAGGGCCAGGTCAACCATAGGGTCGACCTGGGGGTAGACCTAACCTAACCAGGTCGACCTGGGGGTCGACCTGCCCCCCCAGGCAGATTTGATTGATGACCTGTTAATGACTGTGTGTTGATTCGTTAGGGTTTCTGAACTGCTCTGATTGGCTGGGATTAATTCTGGGTTGATCGGACGACCTAAACTAATCCTAAACGCTATAAAAAGATATGTAGACTCAAACCCTAAAATCAATATAAAATTAGATTCATGGCCTCCATGCCGTCACCTAGCAACTCAGAATAGCCGCCACCAATTAGAGAGTAAGAAAGCTTATCAAATTCAATTCTATTCAACTCTAACAACGAATCTTCTCCAAAGGAAAGCTAATACAACTTCAGAACCCAGAATTCAGAACTCAAGACCTTCTTTGAGTTGTGAGTTCGATTTCTTTAATAAAATAATTAGTAATTTAATTGGATTAAGTTATGATGTGGATTATTTGGATATGATGTGAATTATTGACTGCATGTTATAATTATGTTGTAAAATTGTGATGTTATCATACATGTTGTAAATTCTATGATGTTATGTTGTGATGTTATCATCTATGTTGTAAAGTTATGATGCTATCACCTATGTTGTAATTCTACGATTAGCTTATGTATAATCAAATCATCATGTTGCTCATATGCAAGCTTGGTTATGTTGATTCATATGATAAATCATATGTATGTATGCAAGTTTAGATTTTGATTTAGACATGAATCATATGCAAATTGGGGAAAATTATATGTAACCTTACATGTTTCATGACATCTAGTTTATGTGAAAATTTGATCTAAAGTTAGGCTATGACACGTGTGAGTTCTATGATAAATTCTACATGCTAGTTTACATGTTTAGATGTAAGTTTTACACCATTGTTATGTTGCATAAATCACATATGCAAGTTTATATAAATATATGAGTTCAGAATATGAATCATGTTATGCAAGTTTGTGGTTATTGCCTATGCAAGTTTACATCTTTAGATGTAGATCCATGACATACATGATTTATGCAAGATTGTGACAATTATCTAAACAAGTTTACACCTTTAGATTTGGATCTATGACATATGTAGTTTTATGCAAGTTGTAACTTTGGCCTATGCAAGTTTTAGATGTAGAACATCATTCACACATGCAAGTTCACCCCTATGTTTAGATCTAGTTTTAATTATATGTATGTTGTGATGTTTTCTCTTTATTCTATGAGTTAGACTATTCGAGTCTTACGTATATTTTACGTTAAACGAACGAATGTACAACGTGGGGTAAAGGGGATAATATTAAAAAGATTTAATATTAAGAATTGGCATAAACGCCTTAAATGGCATAAAATTAATTTGTGATGAAAATTTGTATGATTTTACATACCATAAATGGATTGACATAATTGAGTCAATTATGGCCATAGTTAAATTTGGAATTGATTGATAATTTGAATAGGAAAATTAATTCAAATTGGGGAATGATTAATTAGGAGTAATTAATCGTCTAAGACACGAGGTTAGGCTCTTTTGTGGTGT
Source organism: Allium sativum (assembly GCA_030737875.1). Taxonomy (NCBI): domain Eukaryota; kingdom Viridiplantae; phylum Streptophyta; class Magnoliopsida; order Asparagales; family Amaryllidaceae; genus Allium; species Allium sativum. Next base: position 502,932,323 of record CM060918.1, read on the forward strand.
AAGACTGCCCGGACCCGCCCGGCAAATCCAGCTGCCACAAATGCCAGTCTAATGTGGGAGTTCTTAGGCATAAACTAAATGCGTAACAGTTGTAAAGACACGAGGTTAGACTCGTTTGCGGTGTAAGACTGCCCGGACCCGCCCGGCAAATCCAGCCGCCACAAATGCCAGTCTAATGTGAGAGGTCTTTATGAGGTTACGGTCTTAATGAATTAAGAAACACTTAACCTGATAAACATGTAGTGGGACATGAGGGGGTTAAGTGGGTGCCTTTGGTGGCATGTGGAATCTAGTGGGTGCCTTGGGTGGCATTTGAAATACGATTAGAAACACTTAACCAAAATTGAAACATGTAAGTGAACATGACAAAGAAGAGGGTTAAGTGGGATGTACTAGAGGGGACCAAGCTTAGGTGGATAGCTTGTGTCAAGTAATGGGGGCCCGTTTCAACCAGTAACCTATACGTATCTTTGCGGGCTCGACCCAAGTCGAGGACGGGACACGCCTACTGGGCTTGACTGTAATAGGCCAAACCGGGTTAGCGGTGGCAACGCAAGTCCAACGGGTTCATATGCGTGTGTGGACCCGGCCTGGCAGGTAAGACGTTGTCGCATCATGTAGGTATAAGCCGTGCATTATTGGTGGTATCTGGTTGCCACTTTGGGGAGTGATACACCCCACTATGGGGCCAGCACAGGTATCTACGAGTTAGGGAGCCGATCGCATAGGTGTAGTGGGTACACCTAGTGGAGATAGGGGCAGGCGGCACCTATGAAGGCAACTAGGGGTGCACGAAACTACCATTATCATTATTAAGTTTTGTAGGCGGGATCAACCTTAGGGTGACTAGTGGTGGTGCAGTATAGCAATTATCTTATAGTGGTGGTGCAGTATAGCAATTATCTTATAGTGGTGGTGCAGTATAGTAAATATCTTATAGTGGTTTAGGTGCGCTTTAACGTTATCTTAGTTCAGCCTTATTTCCTTGTTTACTCTGTCATACTCAGTTGTTCACAGTTATTTCCTTATTTTCCAACTTATGCCTTGGCCTAGTTATTTTGGTTAATTATATTGTTAAAGTTATCGCACTCGCCGGACTTTATGTCTGACCCCCTTTGTTTCCTCCTCTTTTCTTCCTTCCCCCCCAGGTGCTCAGATTGGAACTAGCACCAGTGGAGCTTGATTTTGGATAGCTGTATTTCTTACTTTTAGAAGATTGCTTGGATCGCTGAAGTAAAGTTCAGCCTCTCTTGTTTATGTCTATTTTGTATTAGGGATTATGTCTTTCAATTTATGTACTTTGATATAGTCAAGATGGATATTGTGTACTTTGACTCTGGTTTTGATGATGTAATCAAATTATGTATTTTCTGCTGCAATGAAATAAAGTTTAAGTACTGTTTATACCTGTCTTGTTGTTAAGTTTATGTTCTATAAACACTAAAAATGCTCCATGAAAGTTAATGCATTCCCTTTGTGAGTGACATTAATGGACGTGGGGTGTTACACGTGGTATCATAGCTGAAGGTTACCAGAACAGATATATGAATTTTGAAAAACTGTTTTTTCAAAAACACTTTTATAAAGAAGTACCTTCAAAAGTATGTTTTAAGGAAAGTATTTTCAAGAGAAAAGCTTATTTTTGAAAGCATAACCCCAAGAGCCATATATCTTTCCTTCGGTTCTTTTGTATTGAATCTTTCCTTTTTCGTTTCATCATGTCTGGAATTCCCGAGATACCCGAGGGGATAACAATACCAGGATGGTTTAGGAGGTATTTGGAGACTAGGGCCACCACTGAAGGTCCAGCAAATCCTCCTCCTCCTCCTCGTGTCGATACTTTCGCAAAGATATTTAAGGACTTTAGGGCAATGGGTGGAAAACCTTTTTATAGGACGGAGACATTTGTTGAAGCTCGTAATTGGCTAAAGGAGGTAGAAGAATTGTTCGGAATCTTTGAAGTGGAAGATGGAAGAAAGGTCCAGCTAGCTGCCTAGCTAATGATGGATGAGGCCTCGTTTTGGTGGGAGGTCACTAATGGAGAACGTCCAGTCGATACATGGCCAGATTTTAGGCGGAGGTTTGAGGCGAAGTTTCTCTCATGGGCTGAAGAGTATCTATACATGGAAAGTTTTTTGGCATTGAAGCAAGGGAATCTATCGGTGAGAGAATACGTCAACAAGTTCAATCAGTTGGCGAGATTTGGCTTGGACTTGGTGAATACTCCAGAAAAGAAGGCCCTGATATTTGTTAAGGGTTTGAACGAGTCGCTTCATGGGTTAGCTATGACCCACATTCGCATGGGGGCTACCTTTGAGAGACTAGTTGACATGGCGCTTATGCATGAAGAAGAGAAGGGTGCCAATGCTAATAAGGCACCCGAGAAAAAAGGGGATCAAAAGAAACCGCAACAGTAACAACAGAACAAGAAAGGTGGTAAAGGCAACAATGCTAAGGGAAAGAAAAAATGCTTTAACTGTGGGACACCCGGCCATCTAAGCAAAGATTGTAGGAAGAAAAAGAAGACTGGCTGTTTCCGCTGTGGCGAAGCGGGACATCTGATTAAGGATTTCCCAAAGAAAGGGCAGAGGGCAGGGTCTACCTCGGGAGGACAGGTGCAGGCTCTTATGGCACCAGGGCAGGCAAGGGGACAAGTTCAGGCTCTCATGGTCCCACCGCTGCAAGAACGAGGTAGAGCAATTTCCGTTGAAAGTTTAGTTTTTCTGTTAGATCATTCTATCCGTACTTTATTCGATTCTGGCGCATCACATTCGTTTATCTCTACATCATTAGTTGAAACACTGCACCTAGATACTAGTCTAGTTACGGATCCCTTAGTGTCTCAAATCCTATTGGTGGTTCGACTCATCTTTCTATGATTTGTCGGGATTCTAGAGTGTTTATCTTGGGCGTTGAGTTTGAATGCAACGCCTTTGTTCTTGGTTTCATGGGCTATGGATTTATTCTAGGTATGGATTGGCTAACTAGATATGGGGCCATCCTAGATTGTGAAAGAAGGGTAGTTAGATTGTTGACCCGTTGTGGAAAGACCCTTGATATTTCTTGTGACCCTAGAGGTCCAGTAATGCTTAGCTACCTAGAATCCCTTGACGCATCCGATGATGATCTACATTCTGTTCGTATAGTCCGTGAATATGTCGATGTCTTTGATGAGGTGAGGGGTTTACCCCCAAAACGTGAGATAGACTTTCGAATATATCTAGTAGATATTGCAAAGCCAGTTGCATTGCTGGTGCGCCACATGGCTCCAAGAGAGAGAAGAGAACTCAGTAAGCAAGTGAAGGAGTTGCTTCAGAAGGGGTTCATTAGATGTAGTATATCGGAGTGGCGTGCTCCAGTAGTATTTGCCACGAAGGCAGATGGGTCCCTTAGACTTTGTGTCGACTATAGAGAACTTAATAAGCTTACTAAGAAGAATAGGCACCCACTGCGAGGATTGAGGATCTCTTCGATCAGTTAGTTGGCGCCTTAGTGTTTTCGCAATTGGACTTAGCCATGGGTTTCCATCAGTTGAGAGTGGTTGAGGATAGCATAGACAAGACTGCCTTTAGGACTCCAGACGACTTCTTCGAGTGGCTGCTGATGCCCTTCGGTTTGACAAACGCCCCCACATACTTTTTTGACTTAATGAGTAGGGTGTTTAAGGAGTACCTTAATAAATTCGTGGTAGTCTTTGTGGACGACATCTTGATCTTTTCTAAGAGCGAGGAAGAGCATGCCCTACATCTTAGGGAAGTGTTGGAGACTCTTCGAGCGCATAACCTTAAAGCTAAATTTTCTAAATGTCACTTTTGGAGGAAGGAAGTGCGATTCTTAGGGCACGCGGTTTCCAAAGAAGGGACGGTTGTGGATCCCGCGAAGGTAGTGGCCATCCAAGATTGGAAGGTCCCTAAAAATGCTACCGAGGTGAGGAGTTTCTTAGGGTTGGCTGACTACTATAGGAAGTTTATCAAAGACTTCGCAAAAATATCAGCCCCATTAACACGCTTGACAAAGAAGAACCTAGTTTTCACATGGGACGTAGATTGTGATGATGCGTTCCAACGTTTAAAGAGAGCTTTGACCACATCCCCAGTCTTAGTGTTGCCAGATGGGAGTAAGCCATTTACCGTTTATACCGATACTTGTGGAACAGGACTAGGCACAGTCTTAATGCAAGAGGGAAGGGTAATAGCCTATAGTGGAAGGCAGTTGAGAGTGCATGAGAGAAATTACCCTACACATGAACTAGAGTTGGCCGCTATTGTTTTCGCGCTTAAGTCTTGGTGCCATTATCTTCTTGGCGAGAAATTCGAATTGTTCATTGACCACAAATCGCTAAAATACCTGTTCTCTCAGAAGGACTTGAACTTGAGGCAGCAAAGGTGGTTGGAATTCTTAGCATCCTACGACTTCGAAATAGCATATACCCCTGGCAAGGGCAACGTGGTGGCAGACGCCTTAAGTAGGAAAAGATTGTCCTTGAGTCCGTTGTTTGTTGAGCGGAGAAGCTTAAAGTTCATCTCTACGTTTGACTTTAGATCTTCCATTGATTTCGTACCCGATTTGCTAGCATCCTTAGAGGTCAGGCCTACACTTTTAGGACGGATTGGTGAGGCACAGCGAGATGACCCACAGTTGGTTGAGTTAATAGAAAAGCTCAAAAGAGGGGAGTCATCGAGCCATCTCAGTAGGTATACCCTAGATGATAAGGGTTGGTTACGTAGGGGCGGTAGACTTTGTGTACCATAGGACGAGAATTTGAGGAAGACCATTCTTGATGATGCACATTGTTCGAAGATGACCATCCATCCCGGCGATGACAAGATGTACATGGACATGAGACGAGTTTACTTTTGGGCCGGCATGAAGAGGGATGTGGCTAAATTTGTCGCTAGATGCTTGGTGTGCCAACAAGTAAAAGCAGAGCAAAAGAAACCCGGTGGGTTGCTTCATCCATTGGAGGTTCCACAATGGAAGTGGAAAAGTGTCTCGATGGACTTTGTTGATGGGTTACCGAGATTGAGGAAGGGTAATACGGGAATTGGGTCGTGGTAGACAGACTTACTAAGAGCACCCATTTCATTACCGTGAAGAGTAAGAGGACTGCTCCATGGTTAGCCTCCGTATACATTCGAGAAATAGTTCGTTTGCATGGCGTTCCTTCTAGCATAGTGAGCGACTGCGATCCTATCTTTACTAGCGAGTTTTGGAAGAGCTTGCAAGAGGCGGTAGGGACTCGGTTATGTTTGAGCACCACATATCATCCTCAGACAGACGACCAGACCGAGAGGGTGAATCGTATTCTAGAGGACCTATTGAGGTTGTGTGTCTTAGACTTCGGAGGTACATGGGAGGAACATCTTCCGTTGGTGAGTTCGCATATAATAATAGCTTTCAGTCCAACATTGGCATGGCACCATTCGAGGCTCTTTATGGACGGTCATGTCGTTCGCCTATATGTTGGTGGGAATCTACAGATAAGATCTTGCTTGGGCCCGTTATGATTAGAGAGACTTCGGAAAAGATCAATTTGATTCAAAGGAGGATGAAGACGACGCAAGATAGGCAGAAATCTTATGCGGACAAGAGGAGGACAGATCTTGAGTTTAATATTAGGGACATGGTCTTTATCAAGGTGTCTCCATTACAGAATGTGGTTCGCTTTGGGTCCGTTGGGAAGTTAGCACACTACAACAAAATATATTATTTATAACGCTTTTTTATAACATACTATTCTAAACTGTTATTGATTAGACTTGATTATTTTTTTCAACCTGAATTTGCTTTGTAATTAGAGAGTAACGCTGGCTTTTTTTCACGTAACTAGAGTGTAACGCTGGCCTCTTTTCAAGGCCGCCACTTCACAAATATTTTTTCAGTCTTCCCCCCGATAATCCATTCTTCTTCCCCCAAAACTAACACCGTACCTCACAAATCATCAACTCCAATGTCCAATCTCGTCAACTCTTATACACGGTGTCCCTTCAAAACTTTTTCCATCTCCAATCTCTGTCGAATCTAGGGCGCGGCGCGATTTGGATCTAATATTCGATTGGATTTTGGTAAGCGATCCCGATTCTTTGTTTGTGTGTTCTGTAGATCTGAACTTATGATTATGCATTTACGATTTTGGATTTACGATACTGTTTTAGGGTAAACATCTTGAATAATTTTAGGGTAAGCTAGGTTTAAATTTTAGGGTTGCTGTTTGGTAAGCTAGGGTTGTTGTTTGGTAAGCTAGGGTTTCATCCACCATATTCTTGAGTTCATCCACACCTAATTTGTATATTTACACGGTTTCTTGTCCTATCGCAAAAAAGATGTTAATAGGAACTGTTAAATTAATGATTAAATTGTTATTCAAAATGCTTGTTTGAGGATAGTATGTTTGATGTATTGCTTTATTGTATGCTGAGTGTAAAAGTCAGTTTAATTAGCTATTAAATTTGGAGTCATGTTATGTAATGCTTGTAAAAATGGTGGTGCTTAACCTACGAATTTCTAAACTAAATTGGAGGTTTAATGAAGTTTGAGAGAGACCATTGATTAGTTTTTAACGTATTGTATAGACACTCAGTTTTATACCTGATATATATAATATCTTAGGTATGTATTTCAAGAAGCTTGAGAATTAGATATAAACTGAGCCTGGAAGTTTATGTATTTATAGGAGCAACACCTGAATTTCAGTAGTAAATATATAAAATAATTTGTATGAATCTGTTTGTAATTGTTCATATATATAGAAAAAGCAGATTATTGAATGACATGAAGTAATATGTAGATAAGATATAAGTTGTTATTTGAGATTAGGGATAAATAATGCTTGTAAGTTTATTTGAACTTAAGTAGAATCTTTAACCTCATGATCATTGGAATTATATGTGGCATATTAACGAAATAGCCTGAGTATAAAAAGTAAGAAAACATGAGTCTTTTGGTTATATATATATATATATATATATATATATATATATATATATGTGTATATATATATATGTATGTATGTATGTGTGTGTGTGTGTGTGTATGCATGTATTCGTAGTATGTGTACATCTTCATGCCAATGTACACTTTGGACCACCTACCCCTACAAAGGGTACTGGCCATTCTTTGAAATGCAAGACAATAAGGAGTAGTATAGAGAGAAGCAAGTGCAAATATTTTTGAGTATGTGTTCCTTTATATAAATTCCAGATGTTTAAATCTTAGAAATGTAAGTTGTAAAATGTATACCCCCTTACAAGGTAATGATGTTTGTGAGCTTGTTTTGATATAAAAGGGATATCCTGCCGTAGAAAAAGCTTTGCTCGATCTGTCTTCGCATAAGATGTAATGTATGTTTTATATAAAGCTATTTTTGACACTGCCTTTATAATGCAAATATGATTTGGTGAAGCTCCTTGCACCATTTCAAAAGATAAGATTTCTGCTCATATATTTGAATTATATTCATGGTCACTAGGCAATGGATATAAGACATTTGTTTTAAACTGTTAAAATAATATGTTTGTTGCCTTGCTATAACTGATAGATTATAACATAAATTTTATTTACATTTGATAACATGCTATGTGTTTAATTCAAATGGTAAAACAGTGGTGTTCATAATAATAAATGTTCTAATATGTACTATTATTTAAAAACAAATGTGACTTACTTTATTATTTTCATGAACACACTGAATCTGGGTATTGAACATTATTATAAAAACTGAATTTGGGTATTGGACATACATATATGCACCAAGACAAGAATTGGATTTAAAAGACCAATTTTCATCTTATATCTTGCATCATATACTTGACAGATCATGTTTAGTAGATTAGGATATCAATGAGCTGTTTGTATATTTTTGTTGATAAATATACATGATCCAAATTAGATTGAAAAGTTCTGCGAATGTAACATGATATTTGCCTTTATACTACATGTATAAACAATTATATCAAAATTGAATTGGTTTTAGATCAATTCATAAACTTCTAATTTGGTCCATATATGAACATTACTGAATGATTTTCATGTTTATATATATGCATCTCCATTACCATATATTTTAATACATATTTCATTAACATAGCAATTATTCCTATACTTGTATATTTACAAGAATCAGTTTTGAACTGATTTTTTTTTGTCTGTAACATCATACTATGTAGATAATAAATTCTGATCAGCCATCATAATTAATGACATGCATATATATATATATATATATATTTGTGTATATATATATATATATGTGTGTGTGTGTGTGTGTGTGTGTGTGTATATGGTTATGTTTGCACACTGATGCAACAAAATTCACTGTACTTTTATAACATGGGAAAGGGCTCTTGCACACTGATGCACCAAATTTTTTATAACATGCTGGCATTTTTACAACAAAATAAAATATATGTGTACTTTTTATAACATGCAACAAAATCCTCTGTCATTGCACATATATAATTAGAAATATGCTGGCATTTTGCTATTATTTTTAACCTAATTCTTAATTTTATTTTGGGTGGTAGGTCTACCCATTGTTTGCTGCTGTTGGCTCTGCTGTGGGTACCTGCGTGTATTCTCTTTATAGTAACATTACCGTCAATCCTGAAGTCAGGTAATTTTATGTTGTCATTATTTTTGCTTTATTGGTTAGATTAATGTTTTGGTTAGTTGGTTATGAATATTTTGTGAGTAGAACGATATTTTTTTTCCAACTAATGACCTGTAGAACCCTGTTTTTAGAACATTATACCACTTGTATTTTCACTTTTATATTTAAGTGCAAATAATTTCTTTTTTGAAAAGAAATCCATACCTTTTTTGAAAAGAAATCCATACCCTGTTTTTAGAACTAGTGACTGCATGTGGATTTGTTTTTAATCTTGTCAGACTCTAACAGTCAACCTTATCATATGCATACATACTAAAGTGGATATGTTACTCAATTTTTTGCAAACCTATGTGAATATTGAAAATTATGACTAGTTATAATATTTATATACTAAACAATTACTACACACACACACATAAACATATATACATACATACATATATATATATATTACTGCGATTATATTCTTTAACAAAACTTCTGGTTGTATCAAACTCACGTCCATTTGACTTTACAAGGAAGTCATTTTCCAATCTAACCAACTAGGTTGACCGATATTCTTTAAGAAAACTTCTGGTTGTATTCAAATTTCATCCATTCAAAGGAAAAAAAGGTGGTCAAATTATATTTATCCTTATACCACATTCAGATTTAAGCAAATATTCAAATATCAAGTAATTAAGACTAAACACTGATTGGTCTGTGTTCTAACCATCCTACTAGATCACCGAAGTTAGTTAGCTCGAATCATTGTGTTTAACTCGTGCCATGTCAGTGCATTAGGATAGGCCAATGCATACTTACTGAAAATAGCGTCAAAATTGGTTGCATCAAATCTGCGAAAGCAAAAACAGATTCAAGTAGTTACAATTTATAACCACTGTAACTGTTCGTCTGTTCGTAGTCCATTTCAAGCTAACAAAGGGACACTGACCTTCCTTCTATATCATAACTCTCCGTATCACTACCATGCTTAGTTTTGTGGATGTTCTCGATATGAATCGATAACAGAGGCGAAGGCAGCCACCCCTGCAAACAGTTGTATTTGTCAAAACAATGTGTTCCACAGTATAGAAGTAGGCATAATTTGATATCAATATTTTTAACCTTTCGGGTTGGGTAAGTGAAGAAAATGCCAAGTCCAATAACAATAATAAACGACGCAATGACACCAATCCCTATTGCTCTGGAGCCTGCAAAAAGAAATGGAAATTTCATTAAATGGTTAACCAACGAAATCTTTTTATTTGAAAAATATAATTATTTGCGTTGGAAAGTTTCCCAGGGATAAATCTTTCCATCGTTATTCCTATCAAAGAAGGCGACGTGCTGCTGCAGAACGCTCATGTTTTTGCTGTCTCTTCCTTCTGTTCCATTTGGATGTGCACAATCCACTGCCACCAGCGCCCGCGCTAAATCTGCATTGAAATAAATTAATAACTGTTTTAGTAATAAATACATGTTTACATTAGCATTATAAATTGTATAGAACTTTCTTCGGAATGTTTTTTCAAACAATTTCATAATTCAGCACTTAAAACTACCATAATTGCATTTCACGCTGCAAATATTTAAGGTAACCTGCAAATATTCACACTGCAAAAAATTGAAAACTAAAAATAAGCATAAAAGGGTAAAACTAAACCGTCAGTACAGAACCTAACAGCGCAGATTGATAGACTCGACTTTGTTGTGCTTTAGTTATTGCTTGATTCCAACAAATCTCATCACATTTTGATAAATTCATAACATGCATTAGACTCTAATGACATCTTAGGTAAATAAAAAAAAGTTGTAACTAATGTTTTTTGTTCGCTCGATTAGTACCAGCAAGAAAAACTTGAATGTCAATCATCATTGAATTAACATTTAAACATGGAAATTATATTAAACAAAATCACTTCAATAGCAAAAGCATTTTCTACTGCCTAGGAATGAGATCTCACCAGGGTTGAATTAACGAGGTTTATTACCAACATATCATTCGCTTAAAGTAATGATAATATATATAGTAAAAAAATAAGCATACACAAGAGAGTATGTAGACTTTTCTATTGCCTAGGAATGAGATCTCACCACGGTTGTTACCATTTGGTCTGAGATTAATAACAATAATTGATGAGTGCAGGAATAGCAAATGAGCAGCTGAGGTTGATGACGTTGATATGAGTTTAATGTACTTTATGCTGTAGCAATCATTTTTCTATGTAGTTTTGGAGCTTGAGCACTCTTTCTAGACGTGTGTATCCTAAATTGTATGTCGATGGAAAAAGATTGGGTTTATTTACACAGGTAAATAGATAATTCAATATTCTCTACTGTGTTTAATTTCAGAAAATAAAAATATTTGACGTTAAAAATAAACTATTTTGTTGATTTTTTTTTTCATTATAGAACTTCCAAAGAGTACTCGCAAGGGGCAAGAAGCTTCGTAGATGCTGCAAAGAGAAATATAAGAAATGTAGAGAAACTTTTATGCCTTTGTTTAGATTGCCGAAATCTTAGTCGACAAGATGATGACGTTATTGTTGAGCGTTTAATTATAAGGGGTATGGATCCTACGTACAAGAGCAGTACTAAGTGGTATCATCATGGCGAACAATTAAATGTGGGCGTAGACATGAAGTTGGACAATACATTTGATCTACTTAAAGCTATTCATTTTGAAGATGAAGATTTTATGAATCATGCTTTTTTTACTGATGTTAATGAAGACGAGGATGTTCAAAAACGTGAGGATGAATTACTTAAGAATTTTGTAATGGCGCGTTTTGTTAGCTGTCGAATAATTAATTTATTTAATTATTAAATATCGATTGGGCGATATCGATGACTTGAATTAAATAATATTGAATATTTAATTAAAATAAATAATATAATAATATATTATAATGTCGAAATAATCGGAAATCACCGAATTCACAATACTGTGTGAATTGGATCAGCTAAAATATTTAATTCAGTTTAGAATTGAATTTGAATAACGAATCGATTTAATAATCGACGTTAAAACGTATTAATTATATTATAATTAAAATAGAGCGCGTAACGACGCGATAGTTCGTTATTTGGCGATTTAGACTTCAAGTGGATGTACAGGGTTCGTTTTAAATCGGATTGCTGTGAAACAAGAAACGTGTGGAGCTGGTGGAGTATATCTTTCTAGTGGAAGAGAGAGATCGGAATTTCGTCGTGTGTATTTTGAGTTACGTCCAAATCAAAATATCAGAAATGCAGCGCCCTGACCATAACGATTTAATTATATTTTAAATAGGGATTTAAATAGGAATCGAGCGTCGATATAACTCTGACAAGGTAATATCGAGTTGTAAATATATACAGGAATAGTCTAGAGCTGTACTGCATTACACTGTGAATACAGACGATAATAATTAATTTTAAATATTTAATTTAATTATATTTATATATTTAAATAGGCTATTTAGAGCGTTAAAAATAACCACTTTTGTATACGAAGTCGGAATTCGACGAAATCAGTTTTGTTGGATCCGCAATGTCAAATAGTTGTTAGATGTCAAGTTTCGTGATTTTTAGAGTCACTGTGTGACCGTGGGGATTTTTAGAGTGAGAAATGATCAGTATTTCGACGGTTAAAAATACGCTGTGTGAGCATACGGAGTCGGAATTCGACGAAACCAGTTTCGTTGGGACCGTAATGTCGAACTGTAGCTGCATGTCCAGTTTCGTGATTTTTAGGCATCGTGTGAGAGCACACGGATTTTTAGAAGGCGGATATAAGGAGAAAATCGAGAAAATAAATTAAGAAAATCAAATTGAAAATATCCTCCCCATTTTTCTTTGATTCACAGAAGGCCACACATCCTGTATTCCTATCCACAAATGCCACCAACCCAGAGAAGACTATATAACCCATATGAACCCAACGCAGTAAACATTTTTCCATCATTCTAAAATCATATACAATGCAAATAAATTTGTGTAAAATCCATAGTTTGTATGTCTGGTTTCGTATGAGAATGAGCTTCAGTCTGGTGTCTACCTCAGTGTGTGCGATCCACTTTCACGCCTGCTCGAAAATCACTCAGCAAGGCTAGGGTTCATCGATTCAAGAGGTGGAGTGACCGATTCGAAATTCAAGTATGATAATCGGGTTCTTGACATCGAGGCGCAGCTAGCAGAGGTGTTCGAGGGAACTCCGGTCACCATGGATGGACTGCGACGTCCAGGGATAGGCTACAGGCGGGATTTTTGGGTAGCGTCGAGTTCCGTCTGGAGGTGGTTGTCGGGTGAGGCTCGTGATGGGCAACTCAGTGGGGGAGGCGGCGACGGTCATCGATGGCCAAGGTGGCGATGGGAGGAGGTCAAAAGAAAGGTCAACGGCGGATGTTTTATTTACTGGAAATCGAAATCTGTTTGGGGGAGAAGTGGATATAATCGGGTATGGGTTTATATGGATGGGAGTTGGGCCGGGATTGAGTGGGTAAGGCCCAACTTAAAATATTTTAGTTCTAATTTAAATTTAAAGTGTATTTACTTGTTAATGCAATAACTCATCCATACGAGGTCGGATTTGTGAACCGTAAGTTGCGTTGGGATCGTGGGGACGAACACTCCACAATGGAACTGACCATGAGTCAATTGGAGTCCGTTACAATTTATAGCAAAATAAATTGTCTGAATCAAGCGATGGTAATCGTCATTGACGATGATCGTTCAATGTGAGTAAAACTCACCAACTCTAAATAGTTCTATTTTTACAGTGTATTCTTAGAACTGTTAACTATTATCTGTTTGACTGTGTGTTGACTGTTTGATTGAACTGCTAGTCAGTTAGTGGAATATATATATATATATATATATATATATATAAACCGATAAATATTTATATGCTGATTCTGCTTATCAGAATATTATACCAGTGTTGTCTAACATCTGTGGTGCAGGGAAACAGGTTGGAGGAATCCAACTGGATTCCTCAACAGTTATTTTTACTGTAATTTATGTATTGTGATATATAAATGTGATATATATAATCTATTGTGATTATGTGTGGTTGGACGATATTCATCGTTGTTAGATGATGTGTTAAAAACCATAAGAAATACCAGGATATAGAAAAGAGATTTTCAAACTATAATTTGAAAATAATTTATTTATATAAAATCGATGGATTTTATATTATAAAGAAAAGGGGATTTTGAGTATAAAGGAAAATATTGGTTAATCAAGTATAAAGGAGAAATATTTGTTAATCGAGTATAAAGGATTAAACAAAGTAATTGGTTAGGTTGACCAAAGCAAGTTAGTCGGGTTAAACAAAGTAATTGGTTAGGTTAGCCAAAGCGAGTTAGTCGAGTTAATCAAAGTAATTGGTTAAGTTAACCAAAGTAAATTAGTTAAGTTAAACTAAGCAGTGAATCAAAGTGAATTTGTTAAGTTAAACTAAATGATTAATCGATGTGAATTAGTTAAGTTAAACTAAAGGATTAATCGATGTGAATTAGTTAAGTTAAACTAAGTGGTTAATCAAAGTGAATTAGTTAAGTTAACTAAGTGGTTAATCGAAGTAAATTAGTTGATTTAAACTAAGTGAATCGGCTAGAGTTAATCAACGTGAATTAGCTAAGTTAAACTAAGTGGATTAGTTCAGTTAATCGAGACGAGTTAACCAGTTAGGTTAAACCAGTTAGAGTTAACCAGTTAGAGTTGACCAGTTAGAGTTGATCAGTTAGAGTTATCCAAGTAGAGTTAATTGAGTAGAGTTGTCGAATATCACTTATCCGAAGTAGAGTTATCGAATATGGTGTATTCGAGAGAAGAGTTATCGAATATAGTTTATTTGAGTGGAGAAATCAAATGTTATTCATTTGAGAAGAGTTATCGAATATAGTTTATTCGAGTGGAGAAATCAAATGTGATTCATTTGAGAAGAGTTATCGAATATAGTTTATTCGAGTGGAGAAATCAAATGTGATTCATTTGAGAAGAGTTATCGAATATTATTTATTCGAAGAGTAGTTATCGAATATTGGTTATTCGAAGTTAGTTAATCCGAAGGAGTTAATCGAAGGGTTAATCCGAAGGAGCTAGTCGAAGAGTTATTCGAAGTTAGTTAATCCAAAGGAGTTATTCGAAGTTAGTTAATCCGAAGGAGCTAGTCGAAGAGTTATTCGAAGTTAGTTAATCCAAAGGAGTTATTCGAAGTTAGTTAATCCGAAGGAGTTAGTCGAAGAGTTATTCGAAGTTAGTTAATCCAAAGGAGTTATTCGAAGTTAGTTAATCCGAAGGAGTTAATCGAAGAGTTAATCCGAAGGAGTTAGTCGAAGAGTTATTCGAAGTTAGTTAATCCAAAGGAGTTATTCGAAGTTAGTTAATCCGAAGGAGCTAGTCGAAGAGTTATTCGAAGTTAGTTAATCCAAAGGAGTTATTCGAAGTTAGTTAATCCGAAGGAGTTTGTCGAAGAGTTATTCGAAGTTAGTTAATCCAAAGGAGTTATTCGAAGTTAGTTAATCCAAAGGAGTTATTCAAAGTTAGTTAATCCAAAGGATTTATTCGAAGTTAGCTAATCCAAAGGAGTTATTCGAAGTTAGTTAATCCAAAGGAGTTATTCGAAGTTAGCAAATCCAAAGGAGTTATTCGAAGTTAGTTAATCCAAAGGAGTTATTCGAATTTAGCTAATCCAAAGGAGTTATTCAAAGTTAATTAATCCAAAGGAGTTAGTCGAAGAGTTAATCGAATATAGTTATTCGAAAGAAGGTGTTAATCGAATATAGTTATTCGAGTAAAGTTAAAAGAGTTAATCGAATTTAGTTATTCGAATTAGATATTTGAATAGAGTTAAACACATTAGAGTGATTCGAATTACTTATTCAAATAGAGTTAAACACGTAAGAGTTAATTGAATATTAGTTATTCAATTAGAGTTAAATCGAATTTAGTTATTCGAAAGGAGTTAATCAATTTGAGTTAAGTTAATCGATTTGAATTAAGTTGAATCGAAATGGAGTAAATCGATTAGAATTAAGTTAATCGAGTTAGAGTAAATCGAATATTGGTTATTCGAAGGTAAGTTATTCGAATTAGTTATTCGAAGGAGTTAATCAAATGAGTTGATCCAAAGGAGTTAGTCGAATATTAGTTATTCGAATAGAGTTAAAGGAGTTATCGATTTTAGTTTGATCGAAAGGAGTTATCGATTAGTAAATCGAAAGGAGATTTTCGAATATAGCATATTCGAAAGAAAGAGATCGAATATTGTTTATTCAAAAGAGAGAGATTTGGAATATGAGTTATTCGAAGAGAGATAATCGAATATAGGTTATTCGAAGAAGAGTTAATCAAATAGAGATTACTCGAAAGAGAGTTATACGTCGAATTCGATTATAGCGAATTCGGGAAAGTACTATTTACTTTCCAGGGTTTAAATCAAGATTTAGTTATTGATTTGGAAATTAGGTGTCTGTTAAATTATTCGAGTTAGGAAATAAATTCATAATTTAGGTTAGATATTTTAGGGGTAGGAATTATAACGTTATAGTTATAATCAAACGTTGTCATTTAAGAAGTGGATTCGTAACCTGAATCCGAGAATTTGCGTAAAACAAATGATTGTAAAAAGTGAGTGACGAGCTTCATCTATTTCACAGTAAAGGACGTGGTTCAATTAAGGTCTGAGAGGTAATTATACCCCAACTTGATTGACTTCAGAATTGACAAAGGAATAGTTGTGGTTCGGTAGAAAAGATTGATTTGAAATATAGTTAAGTAATAAGCGATTAATGGATTAAGCGAAACGATGTTTTATACAACGTTCATTGGAAATCCGTAAATGAGTTTTGGAAACGTTTTCCAAATATAGTCAGATATGTTTTCTAAACATAGAAAATGAAATGTTTTCATGATAAGAATTTAAGAAATAGAGTTAAGCAAATTCAGAAACTGACTGGAGAGGGTAAGTTAAACGGTTTTCTAAGTGACGATCTGATGTTGGTTTCGACCTTCCGTATTTATACTTAGAGAATTGTTCTCATACTATTTACAGTTAGGGACTGATAGTTGCGAAATAATAGTGATGTGAAAATAAACTATGGAAATGTTTTCCAATGATTAATAACATATATTTTCTAAATATATGAAATAAGGAAATATGAACATATGATGATTGATCGATCGAATTTCCATTTGGAAATAAGATCGTTGTTTGTACATCGACATGTTTTCATTTGATAGTTGAATCACAGACTATCAAAGTTTTTACCATTTTAACGTTGTTAATATGGAGAGACCGGTTGGATTATTATCCAAAGAACCACTCTGTATTGGCATAAGCGTTGCGAGCAATATCTGCCAAAGATAAATTGAAGACGGAGTAAAGTGCAAGGGCTGTTGTATAAGTCTTAGATAACAGTGACTAAGATGGATATACTGAATAGTGCCTTCGGTTTGTCCAGTCCCAGGACAACGTATATGGAAGAAGGTATGACAGAGTATATCCAATGGAACACGTAAGTTAATCTGTTCAAACGTATTCACGTTTGGTGGCGGAGGAATTCGTTTCTCTTAGCTATATACCCGTGTTATTTTTGGATAAGTCAATTTGTGATTTGGCGGGTATGATGATGTGGCATTCAAAGTGAATGGTGATCAGATGTTCTGAAGATAGACGTAGGTTCTAGCCTCACACCGGGAAGTAACAAAAGTTGGGCTAGGCAGCATGGCTAGTTCGGTCATCCCCAAGCAGGGTGTATTGTCACCGATCTAGGGAATATTCATATTTATACTTCTTTTTGATTCTGTATCTTCGGATGACGGTTTGATGGCCTATAACCGTGGTGGCAATATATTCGCGACACTCAAGCTAACTGAGTGAGCGGTCATGTGTGGCCGGGTTGCAAGACGTTCTTGTTGAACCCTGAGTGTATCACCTCTAGAGAACACTATTCAGAAGGTGCTCCCATACCTTGTCTGTTGGAATCCATTCTCCGTTAAGCGCCCCGCGGTTTATGATTTTTACTATGTATGTAGAACGTGAGATGCAAGCGTTTCTGCTAGATTGATACCTATTTGTACTTAGACATTATTATAATATCACAATGATATTGCTTGTCAAAGTTGTTTAGATACTCATAAGGAAAAACCCGTTCCGTATTCACGGCGTGGTCTTATGAGATATCATATACCTGTTCAATTGTTTTAAACTGTTTTACTCATACCAGTCCCATGACTGACCCGGAGTTTACTTTGTTGTTTTCCCTAAACTCTTGGGTGCCTAAATTTGTACGGGCAGTCAAGTAGTCGGGATTTACAGATACACTTGGAGAGCTTGGAGCAGGAGGCTGCAAGATTTTTATAGCAATAGTTATTTCCGCTGTGTTGTAAGTGTTGTACTCTGATAAGTGCTATTGTATATATATAACTGTTTACTTCAAAGCTATGTTATATATTATATGTTATTCGTTCCGCTGTGAGATTCGTGTTACTCTGATGATTCTGATGTTCTTCTTCTTCTTCTTCTTCTTCTTCTATTCTATTAGTTCTATCTTTTCTTTCTCACCTTCTAAGTTCTTTCACTAACGTCGCGGAATTTCCGACTCTCGAGGAGTCGGAAATTTCCAGCCGTTACAAATTTGGAGGATGCAGAAACCCCCTTATATCCTGATTGTGTAGATCAAACTAAACTATCCGCCATCACTGCTTTGTATAATCTTAAATGTGAGGTTGGGTTATCCGATATTGGTTTTGATAAGCTTTTGAAGGTACTGCAATTATTGTTGCCGGTGAATAATGTACTTCCTAAGACTTTGTATGATGTAAAAAAAATTCTCAAAGTATTTGACATGGGGTTTGAAAAGATTCATGCTTGTAAGAAGGATTGTTGTCTTTTTAGAAAAGAGTTTCAACATTTAGAAAGTTGTCCAAAATGTAACTCTTCGAGGTGGAAGATAAATGAGGACACTAAGGATATTATACGTGGTGTTCCAGCTAAAGTGTTGAGGTATTTTCCAATCATTCCAAGATTTAGGAGAATGTATAGATCGCAACAAATGGCAGAAGACCTAAGGTGGCATTTCAACAATAAAAGCAATGATTGAAAAATGCGACATCCTGTAGATTCTGTAACATGGAATGCAGTGGACGAGAGGTGGAAATCATTTTCATCCGATCCACGCAATATCAGACTTGGTCTTGCTTCAGATGGTGTCAATCCATTTACCGCGATGAGCTCCAAATATAGTTGTTGGCCAGTAATGCTTGTGACATACAATCTCTCGCCTATGTTATGTATGAAACAAGAAAATATGATGCTAACATTAATAATTCCTGGACCAAAGCAACCTGGAAATGATATTGATGTGTACTTGACGCCATTGGTAGATGACTTAAATTATTTATGGAATAATGGAATTGATATATATGATGCATTCAGTAAATCAGTTTTTAATTTAAGAGCAATTTTACTATGGACAATAAACGACTTTCCAGCCTATGGAAATCTTGCTGGATGTTGTGTAAAAGGCGAAAAAGCTTGTCCATTATGCGGTGTTAACACTCATCATCGATGGTTGAAGCATTGTCGGAAAAGTGTTTATATGGGACATAGAAGGTTTCTAGACCCTTCACATCCATGGAGAGAAAAAAAACTTGGTTTGATAACACTGTAGAGGAGGGTTATAGACCTAGAATTCTAACGGGACGAAACATTTCTGCTATTTTGGATGATTTTCCAAATATTTTTGGAAAAGATAAGAATGAAGCAATAAAAGGAGGATGAGTAAGAAGAAGCTAAAGACAGAGTTGTGTAAGAAGTTAACAAGTAAAAAGAGGAAGGGGAAGAGTACTCACAGTAAAGAAGGCAAAGATGATGGGAAAAAAGAGCTATTAAGGTGGAAAAAAAGATCAATCTTTTTTGATTTGCCGTATTGGAAGGTTAGTATTAAAATTACAGTTTTTTATTAGACCTAACAATATAAAAGTTAATAAATTGTTGTATTATCGATATTTGTAGGAACTTCCTTTGCGACATAATTTAGATGTGATGCATGTTGAGAAAAATGTCGCTGAAAGCCTAATAAGCACGATGTTGCATGACAGTAAATCGAAAGATGGAATTAATTCAAGGAAGGATTTGGAGGAATGGGGGATTCGACTAAGTCTTTACGCACAACCTCGTGGGAATAGAACATATCTACCACCGGCTCCATATATGTTGTCATTGTCCGAAAAAAATATATTTTGTAAAAGGTTATATGATTTTAAAGGTCCTGATGGTTATTGCTCAAATTTCAAAAGTTTTGTATCATTAGAAGAGTGCAAACTTAGTGGGTTGAAGTCGCATGATTATCATGTCCTAATGCAACAATTGTTACCTGTTGCGGTTAGAGATTTGTTACCGAAAAAAGTTAGAACACTAATAATTCGTTTGTGTTCGTTTTTCAATCAAATATGTCAACGTGTTCTTGAAAGAGAGACATTGAGGCGACTTAATGATGAGATTGTTGAAATTTTGTGTGGACTCGAAAGATATTTTCCACCTTCCTTTTTCGATATAATGGTACATTTGACAATTCATCTTGGAAGAGAAGCGCAATTATGTGGTCCGGTTCATTTTCGTTGGATGTATCCTTTTGAAAGGCATATGAAAACGATTAAAGATTATGTAGGGAATTATGCATGACCTGAAGGGTGTATTGGAGAATCTTATCTTGCAGAAGAATCAATGAGATTTTTTAGTGAATTTCTACAAAAGAAAGTACAAATGGAGGGGAAAGAAGTCCGAAATGAAGATTATGAAAACAAAGCGATACTTGAAGGACGTCCAATTTTAAAACCGAAGACAATTACATTGTCATCGAATGAAAAAGATATTGCTCATTTGTCTGTGCTAATGAATATAGCTGTGGTGGAACCGTACTTAGAGTAAGTACATAATATATTTTGTTTATACCTTTTTATAAAATTTTTGATGTGGAATATAACTTGGGTAAAATTATTTAAACACCAGTATGCATTTGGAGGAGTTACAAAATTCTGATAAGCGTTTGGAAAAAAGTGCGACGTTGCTGTGGAAAAAACATACAGATAATTTTTCAGATTGGATTAAACAGAAGGTTAGTTTAATTTTCATTATCCTTCCATGGACAAAAAAATTTCCTTTTTACTTCAAATTTTATGTAAAACGATTTGATTCCAGGTACCTTTCCAATCAACAACTGATGAATTACTAAGATGGATTGCTTTTGGCCCAAGTAGTAATGCATTGTCCTATAAAGGTTATATAATTAACGGACAACGTTTTCATACAAAGGACGTTGAAAGAGAAACCCAAAACTACGGAGTCACTTACGATGCGACTACCATGTGTAGGGCAAGTGCAAAAGATATTTCTCAAAGAGTTGATGTGGTCACCTATTATGGGGTAGTGACAGACATAATCTTGCTAGACTATCATGTTTTTTATATTCCCGTATTCAATTGTCACTGGGCAAATATAGGAAATGGAGTGAAGGTCGAAGACGGATTCACTCTTGTCAATTTACAACAAAATCAAGCTTCATTTGTAAAAGACCCATATATCCTTGCATCTCAAGCAAAACAAGTTTTTTATTCTAGAGAGAATGACCATTCTAATTGGTATGTTGTAATGAAAGCACCACCAAGAGGCTATCATGAGTTAGAGACAGATGATCCTATTACGGAAGTTAGCTTTGTTAGGAAAGATTGTGAAGAAACCGATATGGATATTGATTCGGTTGAGAATGTTAGTTATGTTAGAGAAGATTGTGAAGGCATATTTGAGTAGATTTCCGTACTTTCATGAATGGTATGCATATTCTTTCAAACATGTCTACAACCGATTTTTTTCTTTTCTTTTTTTCCTCCTATTTTGCTATGGTAGTATAGATTACTTCTTCATTGAATGTAAGAGGTATTTTCCTTCTACCTTCTGTCCATGATTGAAATCCAGGAACCATAATATTGTGTTAAATAGCTTTGTCCTATTATAAAAAAATCAAAAGAAAAAAATATAAAAGTAGGAAAGTAAGTGCTTGATGATATGTTAGGAAATAATTAGGAAATATTTAGCAAATCATCTAATTACAGTATTTAATACATGCACCAATTTTTTTTATTCTTGATGATATGTTTTCAAATAAAGTTATATTGCGTTTATTGCTCTCATTTTTGATGATATGTTGTCATACAGTGCTTTATATGATATTGTTAATTTTTTATTCTTGATGATACTCTGCAAATAATTTGTATGCCTTGTTTGAACTTGCAAATAATTAGTTCATTGCATGTGGTACAGAAAATGAGCAACCGTGGGAATGTAAGAACTCGGCACATACAAAAAGAATTCAATGAGCATAAAAAGAAAAGGACAACAAATAAGCAGCTTAGAGACAATCATGCTGACGATGAGATTACGCTGTCTAAATTGGTAGGCTCATTCATTTTTCTTTCTGTTATTATTTTTGCCTATGTAATATCATTTGATAATAGCATTTGATAATTAAACAGGTAGCGTTTACGTAACAATGTTATCTTTTTTTTCTTTGCATTCAGTTAATCCAGCGGCAACCATGTACTAAATATATATAGTTTAAGACTTTAAGTACAGAAGGCAGAGGCATAAAGACAAATTTAACTTAGTTAATAATATATATAGCTTCAGTTCAAAAGACATAAGACGTTTGATATATATTTGATTAAAGCAACACAACTTGTTCCACATTGAATATCAAATCTGCCCAACCCATTCTTTTTCAGAATATTTTTTATTCTAATTTGTCAAAATTTTGTTATATTTACTTCTAGTGGATGCAGTATTCAAATAACGTTGATACATTCATACCTTTAGAGCTAGATTGAACTTTAATTCAATAGTTTCCTGCCCCAAGTTTGCGCGGCTGCTTTTCTCCAGATCCAATCGCTAGCCCTAACTTTCAATTTAAGCTTTTGAAAAGCAAATAAAATACTGAGGTAGACGCTATCGTTCTGTATGCTCGCTTAATTCCATTTCTGCGTTTTGGTTTTTCTAATTTTTTTCATTCCCTTAAACCGACGGTGACTATCTAATTTCGTAATTTGTTTAAATTAATTTCTATTTGCTGATGTCAATTTGCTTCATTATCTGGTCATTGTGGATATTTGATTCCCTGTGAACTCGTTCCCTTGAAGCCAGATTAATTTGTTGTAATTTTCGATATTTTGTTTCTCCGGCAGTTGACTTTCGGAAAAAAAACTGAAAGTTACATACAGATTATATTCTAAAATTTGTCTTCCAAGTTAATAATATAATTCAGAGGCGGCGATGATGAACAATGTTTACAGACCTGTAATGATTTGCGGAAATGATCGCATTCATTGAACATCTAAGGGGCTGAGTTGTCTCATATTTTAATTATTTTTATTTCGGTCATTGATTTTACTTAACTGCTTTGCTTATACAATTAATAGTCGGCCAAACTACTAATTCTGTTCGGTCATGTAATATGCGAAGCAAAAGTACATGCTTCCCTCGCTATCCATTGCAATTCTTATTGCATTTGGACGTTGGGTAGCTACATTGCTTGTGCAATTTGCTAGAATATTGGGTTCTGATAGTTCAAACGTATTGCCTGCTCTCTGTTTTAACAGCCCAATGTAACATACGGCCCAATGATACCGGATTTGATCCAATATAAACGTAGTATCTAGACATGGATTTGTCATTCCTCACATTTATTCTGTTATTATTTATGTATTAATAGCCTCGTTCATGATAGTTGTCCTTTTATTTTTTATAAACAGAAAATAGCGAAGAAGAATAAGGCCATTAAAAGGAAAAGTCAAAAGCAAAACAAACTAGACGAACAGAGGAAGAAACCTACGAGAGAAGAGTTGTTTGAAGACCATCAAGTAGTAGACGAGGCTGATATTGAACCAGAAAATACTGATGTAATACATGACAACCCACATGCATTAGAAAACAATCAAGCTCAAATCGTATTAGAAAACAATGATGAAGTACAAGACAATCCACAAACAATTGACAACGGAGTTCAGGCTGAAGGACAATCGAGAAGAAAGCCTAGAGGGCCAACCAAAGTCAGAAGACTTCCATTCAACTCTTCGGAGCTGATAGAAGTTGAATTTAATAGTACCGGCGAACCTATAGGACCGGGGTCAGTCAAATTATCCTCTTATTTAGGACCACTTGTACGAGAAGTTGTTCCGGTTACACTAAGTAGATGGAAGCAAGTTAGTTCCGAGTTGAAAGATGTTTTATGGGAAAGCATCCAGGTTAGTATTAAAATTATAGTTTTTTATTAGACCTAACAATATAAAAGTTAATAAATTGTTAGTATTAAAATTTCGCCATATTCCTGGAACCTGCTATATGGTGGAGGAAACATGCAATAATAGGACCTCTTTTGGTGCCAGTATTCGCAAGCAAACTATAACAACTTGTATTATTGTCGCAGGCAAGGTTTAAATTGGATTCAAGTTGGCACAAAACACAAGTTTTTCATCAAATGGGCGGTATTTGGCGTGAATCAAAATGTAGATTGGTTCGGCAGGTGTTACAAGCCAAGTCCATGGAGGAAAGACTTCAATTAAAGCCAGCTAACATAAGATGTATAAATGAATGGAAGAAATTTATCAAGTTGAAAACAAGCTCGGAATTCAAGGTGCGAGAAATTTTCTTATGTACTACTAATGCAAAAAAAACTAAATTAAATAGAACTGCATTGGAATTTGTATGTGCATGTCAATAATGTATGGTGCTAGTAAAACATACATCCAGCCCGTTATGAATTTGCATGTATTAATCATTCAAGGTGTGTGTGTGTGGGTGGGGGGGGGGGGGGGGTTGTAGTCTTCAGTTTCTTCTTTGATTATCTGTAATGAATAAAAATTGCAACTTTAAAGAACTGAAACCATATGACAGTAAATGCAATGCACTTATCATCTGAACATTTTATATCGTTATAAAAGTAGCTGGCTTTTGTTATGCAAGACTGCGTCCTTAGATCTGTATGGGTTTCAGTCAGAAAAATTATACTCCATATTATTTTTTTTCGCATTCAGAAAAATTAGACTCCATATTATTATTTTTTCGCATTAATTTATTGTATACAGTGATGAGGTATAACCGGCTTCATTGGCACTTAGAGTAGAGTTCTTAAAAGTGCTTCTATACATACATACGTATATGTGTGTGTGTATATATACCTTTTGAGTTATATCTGTAATTGAATAAAAACTGAATATTTCTTCTGAGTTATATCTGTAATGTTTCTCTGAAATGTTAAAATTGAATAAAATTGTCAAATGTACCATTATATCGAATTGTCAAATGTTAAAATTATATCGAATTGTCAAATGTCTCTGAAATGTTAAAATTAAAATTGTCAAATGTACCATTGTTAAAATTGAATAAAATTTTGAGTTATATCTATAATGTTTCTCTGAAATATTCAAGCTGACAATTTTATTCAATTACAGATATACTAAAAACTGAATATGCAATTAAAACTTTTGAGTTATATCTGTAAAGGAATATTTGTATACGAAAATTTCTTTCAGTGCTACCCTGACGCGCTTTGCATATAAACATTGGTATTGGCTCATGAATATATTTTAATTTTATTTATCTGTAATGACTAACTTGAATACTACCAGACCATTCTTATTTTAGGCTGTAAGCGAGAAGAACAGAGCGATTAGACAGAGGCAGTTGCCACACACGTCCAGCCGTAAAGGAATGGCGCGACTAGCTGAAGATTTGGTAATAAAATTGTAGTTATAATTTACTGCAATATTTACGAAACTTTTAATTTAATTGCTTTTGTTATTTGCTGATTTTGAATGTAGAAAAGCGAAAGTAGCGAACGCTCTGCTGTCCCTAGAAGTGCAGTCTGGATCAAATCTCGCACTAAGAAAAATGGTGAACCGGTGAATATGATTGCTGCAGATGCTATAGTAAGTTCATACTTTTCAAATACGTATGATAGACATATAAATACTATGTTTTAATGAGTTCTGAAAAAATATAAGCTGTCATATCTGTGGTATTTAAATTTGCAAGCTTCTGAGTGTGTTGCCTATTTTAATTTAAATACCATGTTTTAGTACTGCATAATGGTTTAGTGCTGTGAAGATTGGGAAGCAATAAATGCCCTTTTTCTGAAAATTTTCATTTGGCTGTACCTTCTGAGTTCCCTACAGTGAAAGTCGGTCACACTGTTAAACAAATATCAACTTTTACTGATCGGCAGTGACTACAGCTAAATCTTTTGTCTACTCGTTTCTGTTTCAGAGTGTCACATTTATTTTAATCTTTTTTTTCCTTTTTCTTTTTTTTTTGGTATTTTTTTACTGGTTGATGATCACTATGAATGTATAATGCCGGCTAAATATTTTTGATAGAACTGCAATTCAAATGCTGGATGTTACGGTGATTGCTAGGGTCACCAAAGCGATGTTGATGGGCAATAATGATTTATTTATTTAGCTTTTTGGTGATGGATTCAAACGAGCACCATGTTTTTTTATTTGCACTGTGGTATTTAAACTGCAATAATATGAAATTAATCATGTTTTGTAGGAAAAGATTAAACAAATTGAAAGTGTTTCACCATCGACCTCGACAATTAATTATAGAGAAGATGCACTTGCCCAAGTGTTAGGGCAAGAAAGACCGGGTCGACTTAGAGCGATGGGAAGAGGAATGAGTCTTAGTAGAGCGGCTTTAGCGCAAGTTAAGGATAACATTACACAGCAACTTGAAAGCAAAGTGTCAGACTTAGAGAAGATATTTCTACGACTAGAGAAAAATCAGGTGCAAATTATCACTACATATTGCATTGTTAAAATAATAAAGGCATCAGTTTCTTTGAAATGTTTCTTTCACGCAAACTATCTCAAATAATTGAACGATCGGTTTTTCATCGTTATACGGTTATACCAATAAATCCAGGTTACGGTTTCAAAATTAATTCAAAGAACCGAGCAAATACTATGATAAAACCACTATGTTTCGTTAAGCAGACCAAGTTACTATTATTTGCTGATACCATTTGTACTACTGTCCGCCATGCTCGGCCATTAAAGTCCATCAAAAAAAAAAAAATCTGAAAATCATAGCAGTTGACAATAAAATTATATATTGCTGAGAGCACCACCATTTGATTAACAAAACTACTCAAACTAATCTCATACTATCCGAATATAACTGAATCTTATAAAAGGTATAAAAGGGAAATTATAAATTTTATCTTGGTTTTTCTTTTCTATTTTGTTTTCTCTTGACACATAAGCATACAGATCAGAATGTAGTACAAAGGTGTTTGAAACTATAACTGAATCTGGCTTTGTTATATGGAATTTAATTCAGTTTGTGACATTGCCAATTTTTTTTTTAATATGTAAAATGTTTACATATTGACTAGCAACACTCCAATTTTTTTTATTTGGCCAGCTGATCTATCTATGATTTTATTTTGTGATATTTGGATTCACAAAATTTAAATTTCATAGAGAATTGAACTTAAAACATTCTTATTACACTGATATTGATCAAATAGGACGACCATAAGTTATTACAGAATTCTTGATTGACAAACTAGAATATGTTAAGCATATTTTAACATATTTTATGCTCTTGTTTTGATGTTTTTCAATATTGTTAAAAGGTCATGAATCTGTTTAATATTTATGGACTAACACGATTAGAATTTTGGTGGATGACCATTGTTGCATGAATGATATTGTATCTTAGCAATTTCTACATATGTATATATTATATATATATATATCAATGTGATTGATCAGTTAATTATGTTTGTAATGCTGAGTTATTAGGTTATGGAAACAGTTTTGAATCATTTTGAACCTGAATAGTTAATTTTGTTAATTATGCCGAGTTTAAAAGGTTATACAAATACATGTATAATCCTTAGCTTACAATCATATTCATATCTGTATATGTGATATATATGTATAGTATGTTTTTAAATTTTAAATCATATATTTATATATGTACATATATACTACACAAGATATTGTATCTTATGTAAATCTGCATATATTTGTAATTGTACAAATTTTAAAAGGTTAACGAGCATGATGTGTGAAACAGACATATATACCATATGTATATCTAAAATTGATATGATCAAAATTTTTATTTGAACCTATGCATCCTTTTAAAACTCTGATATTGTATATTTTGGAACATCATGGTTTTAAAATGTTCTAGGAAACCACAAATGAGATTTGCTGATTCACCTTTTAAATCATTATGTGTTAAAATGTCTTATGAAGACATGAATTAGCACATAATAGTTGTATGCATGGATTTCAATGATGAAATGTCGTCTTGTTTATATCTATGTATGACTGCATATGATCTGATAACCTGTAGTTGCACCATAATAATTTGATAAAACATCAAGCAGGATCATTGTCCTTAATTTTAGTATAAAACACTTGAATGTTCACTTGATATTAATACATTCTTGAATCTGTGTAGACGAACTGCTATTGCTATGATTTTAAACTTGAAGTATTACTTGCTTGTATATCATAAATATTACATTTGTATATAATTCTAACTAAATTTATATTATCTAAGATTTTGCAGAGTAGAGACAGTGGGACAGAAGTAAACAAACCTCAAGTAATTTTTTTTAATTGGTTTCACATCATTCTTATTTTAACTTTTTATTCAATTAGTATCATTATTTTCCTATGTTTAAATGTAGTGTAACTTTGACGAAAATATGAAGAAGTGTGATTTATTGGATTGGCGAGGGAATGAAGAGATCATTGCTGAAGGAAGATTCGTGTCAGATGATCCAAACCAGCTTGTCAATGATGTTCCTTTAGGGCCGGATGCGATGATTATTTTTGTTGAAAATCCAACCAAGGTAGATGCTTTTGTATGGAGGCCTACAACTTCTTTCTCACTTATTGGGGAGGCAAAGGATTATTTAGTGGCATGGCCGAAGAATAGTGTTGTTCTACATTCAACCGATCACAATGGAGGAGGAGAAGATAAGGTAAATATTTTTATTCACAATGAACATGCAATTTTATTATATACATTTTTTACTAAATAAATATTTTTACATCTAATAGAGTCGAAGTAGCAGCTTGGAATGCAAATGCAAGATTTTTGATTGGGTAGGGAGCAAGGAATTAGTGGCTGTAGGACGATTACATTCGAGCATCTCGGAGGAAATTGTTAACGATGTTCCGCTTGGACCATCAGCTATGATTGTTTGGATAGATGAACCCCTAAATCCAGAAGCTTTTTTGTGGAGGCCATCCCCTGGTTTGTTCCGAATTGTAGATGCTGCTGGTAAGAAGGTTGCATGGCCTGAATCGCAAGTAGTTGTTGAGACAAGTGATAATACAGTTACTACTACGACTAAGGATGTCGTGAAAACATTTACGGTACTTGATTTTTATGTTGTCTTTTATTTTTTCAAGGATTAGCAACTTTATTTTTTTTTTCTTTTTTCAACTTGCAGACTGCAAGTTCAAAAACAAACAATAAATGCAAGATAATGAGTTTATCGGGAAATGGGAAAGTAGTAGCTTTAGGACGGGTGGAGTCAACTGATCCAAATGCACGCGTACATTTTAAACCTCTAGGAAACAATGCAGTTAAAGTTTGGATAGACACCGTAAAAGAGCCGAAAGTAGAGCTATGGAGGCAGACATCCGAATTTCAGTACATGGAAGATGCGCTCTCTTCTACTATAGCTTGGCCTGCTGAGCACGTCATAATGGAATGAATTTTAAGTAAGTCTTTACCGTTTAATTTTTATGTTAATCTTAGCCAGCTACATTAAACAGAAACTGCATATGAATTCATCTGTTTGTCATGCATCTAGCCAGCAACTTGAAAATGTCACTTGTTTCCGTGTCAGTAATGTTACACAAGAGAATAATGCATACGAAAACTGCACACAAACATGACATATTAGTTGATGTACACAATCCTTTTTAGCTGCACACAATCATGCCTGTTCAAAAAAAGAACAAACAATTTTTATTTTTATGATTATTTTAAGTTAAAAGGCTCAAACTTAGTATACGATATTTTGTGCATTTCACCATGACGGCATCGTACTTTCAGGCCGACGTTGGTTATGTTGACCTTCAAAAACCACAGATTCATTGGCATAAAAAACCAGTTTTCAAAAGTTCATTCTTGAACAGAATAATTAGTTTTGAACGGCGAATAAAGTTTTAAATAATAACAATATTGCCAATCTTAGTAATAATTACAAAAATCAATGGATTACCTCGGATGTTAATTTGTAAGATGATAGCTTGACTGCAGTATATCTGATGAACCTAAGGGTGTGATGCAAATTTGAGATCGGTAACAGATTAGGTTTCGTGAGAGGAGAAGAACGCTAACTTTGTGAATTAGATGGTGGGGTAGTTGTGGGCATGGACGTACGCAGATATTTCACCGAATGGGGGCGGGAATTTTGTTATTTCAGTTTTTGAATTTCAGACAAATAATATGTTATGTTAGTACTAAATATACCTATAATTCAAAAATATGTATACTATCATTTGATATAACCATGAAAGATATCATCACATAATATATAATTTTTCAGATATCACATCAATTTTACTTTATTTTTTGAAATGTCACCCCTAACTAAGATTCTATACAAGAAAATTCTTTCATCTGCATATTATGAAAGTGTTAAATCTTTATTGGTTTCAATGTTGAGGATGATATATAGAAACATAACCATCAGGTTTATCATGTTAAAAAAGTTAATTTTGCTTATGTAAAGTATATAAATATAAACTAGAATAATCTTACTTAATTGTAACAATATCACGAGAAAATTAAATGGAAATGCAATTTAAAACAAAAAACAGTTAGCTTCTGGTGTTGGACATGGTTAGATATCTTAGTGTATGCTGTTCATGTAGAAAGTAAACAGAGGAGGATATGATTATGAGCAGCAATAAAACTATAAAAAGTAAAGCAGCTTATAAAGTTTTACACAGATTTGATTTTGTGTGGAGAATCAATTTTTTGTGGAGAATGGACAAATTTCATCCCGAATTTCAGTGGCACGGCCAGTTTGATGAAAAGCTTCCGCTACCTTTGTCTATATGTTACTGGCTTTGTTTATATGAAAGCCACTAGTAAAATAATAATAGTATGGAAGAATTGCATTTGAATTTTTCACGAGTTTCAGTTGAAATTGATTCTTTGTTCGCTTACCTGGCTAAGGACTTAAAGCCACTAGTAAAAAATCGGCATGCATGACTTCTTTTGTTTCTCCTGTACTTTGGTTCAATTTCTAAAATATTCTGCTTACCTAAACAGTCAACCATGCATTGATCAACCATATATTACAAAGATACTAATGGACCGAAATGATACAACCGAAAGAAGAAATGATACAGCCGAAACTTACTGCCAATTTTTGCAACTTTTTAACATGTCGTGCACTTACTGCAGTGAACTTACTGCCAATTTCTATATTTGCAGGTGAGGAAAGAAGAAATGACTTTGGTGATGGTGCTGCGATTACCAATGGAAGGGTGTCTTTTGTGTGTTAACTGAACTTTAAACTATGTTACGTATTTTGTGTACTCAAGTTGACATTAGTACTGAATTAGGTGTTAACTCATGTATTGAATTTCTTTTGTTAGTTGATACTTTATTTGCTATTAGTATATTTTCTGTGTTCTTCTTTTAACTTGTTAAGAATATTCATTTTGATTATTATTATTAAAATGCATGAGCTATTATAACAGTAAACCTGCGCTATGAATAATCTCATATTTATTGAGATTTAGATGTATAATAACGGTAAATCTGAGCTATTGTACTGATGTGGCATAGCGGCTAAAATGTGTTATTGTATTGATCAAGCATAGCGGCAATATTGAGCTGTCAAAGGGGTTAGTAACACTATAACACGTTTATTAATAACGCTGAATATCTGTTGTTGAATACATATTTTATAACGGCAACATTGTGTTATAAATATTTTCTCTTTGAATGAGATTTCGATGTATTATAGCGGCCAGTAGGCGCTACTGTAATAATATAACATAACGGCCAAATACCGCTGTCAAGGAGTATCATTAATAACGGCATTGAAAGCGTTATAAAAGTTTAGCAGTTTTTAATAACATGTTCATATACAGCAGTTATGAAACCGCTATCTTTCTTATTAATAGCGGTTTTAGGCCGCTATAAAACATCAGTTTTGTTGTAGTGGCACCAAGGTTCGTAGGGCCGTTTCCTATTAAGGAGAGGATTGGCAGATGGCGTATAGAGTGGAGTTGCCTGAGAGACTTAGTGGTGTACACGACGTATTCCATGTATCACATTTGAGGAAGTGCTTGCATGAGACCGCGGAAGTGTAGAGCCGATCTTGCTTAAAGAGGTGGAGATGGAGCGTGATGCGACGATTCGACGAGCTCCTACGTGCATTCTTGGGTCAGAGATTAAGAAGTTGAGGAATCGAGAGGTCAGGCTAGTTAAAGTACAATGGGGAGATGATGAGAGAAACGCTACTTGGGAGACGGAAGAGAAGATGCGTTCATTGTACCCTTTTCTTTTCGAGGGTATGTCTTTTAATTTCTCCTTTATTTCTTAGCTTGTACTTATCTTATCTTTAGTATGTCCTCTCGCTAGTATCTTTGACCTTTAGATAGGGTAGTCCTATGGTTGAAACATGTGTTTGAGACATGTTATGTATAATGGATGCATGTGGATGCAAGTGTTTGCTAGTGGTTGCTCGTGGATGCATATACACACACTTTATGAACTAGATTGGCTCAGTCACTTCATATTGCATATTGCATATAAATGTGTGTGCATAATGAATGTATAATGGTTGTGCTATCATATGGATGTTGCATTTTGGTGAATGGTTGTGCACACATGTAGAAATAATATGTATCGATAGGATTCTTTTGCATACATAATGGACGCATGGCACTATCATGGTTTGCGTTAAGGAGGTCAACTGAATTAGTAGACCACTTGATTTTGCATTAGATAAGGAACATATACACACACTTCTTGCATATGTTCATACAGCACTAGGAATTTTATAAGGACAATGGATGCCTGTGTTTTATGGTTGAGTAGATGGTTGATTGGATGTTAGGATATGCATTCTCCTTAACTTGGAGATTTCGGGGGCGATATCCTTTAAGGAGGCGAGAATGTAACACCCCGTATTTCTGTTAATATTAATATTCACAAATTAAAGAATAACTAATCTCAGGTGTGAGAATTAAGGGAAACAGGTTGCGCCATTGTGTTCGTCTCGGAATTCTGGTTGAGATAGAATCCGAGTTTGCGTGAATTGGACTTCGTATGAAGAAGTTATGGCCATCGGAAGTTTCAGAAAATTCAAAACAGATTTCAAAAATTCAAATTTCAGGGTCAGAATGGGTCAGGCGGGAAAATTCCCGCCAGGGCCAGGTCGACCATAGGGTCGACCTGGGGGTTGACCTACCCTTACAGGTCGACCTGGGGGTCGACCTGCCCCCCGGACAAATTTGATTGATGACCTGTTAATGACTGTGTGCTGACTCATTAGGGTTTCTGAACTGCTCTGATTGGCTGGGATTAATTCTGGGTTGATCGGACGGATTAAACTAATCCTAAACTCTATAAACAGACATGTAGACTCAAACCCTAAAATCAAAATAAAATTAGATTCATGGCCTCCATGCCGTCACCTAGCAACTTAGAATAGCCGCCACCAATTAGAGAGGAAGAAAGCTAATCAAATTCAATTCTATTCAACTCTAACAACGAATCTTCTCCAAAGGAAAGCTAATATAACTTCAAAACTCAGAATTCAGAACTCAAGACCTTCTTTGAGTTGTGAGTTCGATTTCTTTAATAAAATAATTAGCAATTTAATTGGATTAAGTTATGATGTGGATTATTTGGATATGATGTGAATTATTGACCGCATGTTATAATTATGTTGTAAAATTATGATGTTATCATACATGTTGTAAATTCTATGATGTTATGTTGTGATGTTATCATCTATGTTGTAAATTTATGATGCTATCACCTATGTTGTAATTCTATGATTGGCTTATGTATAATCAAATCATCATGTTGTTCATATGCTAGTTTGGTTATGTTGATTCATATGATAAATCATATGTATGTATGCAAGTTTAGATTTTGATTTAGACATGAATCATATGCAAATTGGGGAAAATTATATGTAACCTTACATGTTTCATGACATCTAGTTTATGTGAAAATTTGATCTAAATTTAGGCTATGACATGTGTGAGTTCTATGATAAATTCTACATGCTAGTTTACATGTTTAGATGTAAGTTTATACCATTGTCATGTTGCATAAATCACATATGCAAGTTTATATAAATATATGAGTTTGGAATATGAATCATGTTATGCAAGTTTGTGGTTATTGCCTATGCAAGTTTACACCTTTAGATGTAGATCCATGACATACATGATTTATGCAAAATTGTGACCATTATCTAAACAAGTTTACACCTTTAGATTTGGATCTATGACATATGTAGTTTTATGCAAGTTGTAACTTTGGCCTATGCAAGTTTTAGATGTAGAACATCATTCACACATGCAAGTTCACCCCTATGTTTAGATCTAGTTTTAATTATATGTATGTTGTGAGGTTTTCTCTTTATTCCATGAGTTAGACTATTCGAGTCTAACGTATATTTTACGTTAAACGAACGAACGTACAACGTGGGGTAAAGGGGATAATATTAAAAAGATTTAATATTAAGAATTGGCATAAATGACTTAAATGGCCTAAAATTAATTTGTGATGAAAATTGGTATGATTTTACATACCATAAATGGATGGACATAATTGAGTCAATTATGGCCATAATTAAATTTGGAATTGATTGACAATTTGAATAGGGAAATTAATTCAAATTGGGGAATAATTAATTAGAAGTAATTAATCGTCTAAGACACGAGGTTAGGCTCTTTTGTGGTGTAAGACTGCTCGGACCCGCCCGGCAAATCCAGCTGTCACAAATGCCTGTCTATTGTAGGAGGTCTTAAGCATAAACTAAATGCGTAACAGTTGTAAAGACACGAGTTTAGACTCGTCTGTGGTGTAAGACTGCCCGGACCCACCTGGCAAATCCAGCTGCCACAAATGCCAGTCTAATGTGAGAGGTCTTTATGAGGTTACGGTCTTAATGAATTAAGAAACACTTAACCAGATAAACATGTAGTGGGACATGAGGGGGGTTAAGTGGGTGCCTTGGGTGGCATGTGGAATCTAGTGGGTGCCTTGGGTGGCATTTGAAATACGATTAGAAACACTTAACCAAAATTGAAACATGTAAGTGAACATGACTAAGAAGAGGGTTAAGTGGGATGTACTAGAGGGGACCAAGCTTAGGTGGATAGCTTGTGTCAAGTAATGGAGGCCCATTTCAACCAGTAACCCATACGTATCTTTGTGGGTTTGACCCAAGTCGAGGACGGGACACGCATACTGGGCTTGACTCTTAAGAGGCCAAATCGGGTTAGCGGTGGCAACGCAAGTCCAACAGGTTCATATGCGTGTGTGGACCCGGGCTGGTAGGTAAGACGTTGTTGCATCGTGTAGGTATGAGCCGTGCATTATTGGTGGTATCGGGTTGCAACTTTGGGGAGTGATACACCCCACTGTGGGGCGAGCACGGGTATCTACGAGTTAGGGAGCCGATCGCATGGGGGTAGTGGGTACACCTAGTGGAGATAGGGGCAGGCGGAACCTATGAAGGCAACTAGGTGTGCACGAAACTACCATTATCATTATTAAGTTTTGTAGGCGGGATCAACCTTAGGGTGACTAGTGGTGGTGCAGTAATTATCTTATAGCGGTGGTGCAGTATAGCAATTATCTTATAGTGGTGGTGCAATATAGCAATTATCTTATAGTGGTGGTGCAGTATAGTAAATATCTTATAGTGGTTTAGGTGCGCTTTAACGTTATCTTAGTGCAACTTTATTTCCTTGTTTACTCTGTCATACTTAGTTGTTCACAGTCATTTCCTTATTTTCCAACTTATTCCTTGTCCTAGTTATTTTGGGTAATTATATTGTTAAAGTTATCGCACTCGCCAGACTTTATGTCTGACCCCCTTTGTTTCCTCCTCTTTTCTTCCTCCCCCCCCCCCAAGGTGCTCAGGTTGGAACTAGCACCAGTGGAGCTTGATTTTGGACAGCTGTATTTCTTGATTTTAGAAGATTGCTTGGATCGCTGAAGTAAAGTTCAACCTCTCTTATTTATGGCTATTTTATATTGGGGATTATGTCTTTCAATTTATGTACTTTGATTTAGTCAAGATGGATATTGTGTACTTTGACTCTGGTTTTGATGATGTAATCAAACTTATGTATTTTCCGCTGCAATGAAATAAAGTTTTAAAGTTTTAGTACTATTTATATCTGTCTTGTTGTTATGTTTCTGTTCTATACACACTTAAAATGCTCCGTGAAAGTTATTGCATTCCCTTTGCGAGTGACATTAACATTAATGGACGTGGGGTGTTACAGATTCCGTTGTTAAATCAGCTCATTTCAACTAAATTAAACTGGCATTTAATTTAACTTAAAAATCCAGATGCTTCCAGCCCTATCCGGTTCGCTTCTATTGCGTAGTGGTCGTCGACGCGGTTCCAATGCTTTCTGTTTCATTGAATTCTGATCACGTGTGCATTTGAAATAAATATTCTAAGTTTATTCTAACGTTTAAGTCAAATAAACTTTAATAAAATTTAAAACTTTGGGCCTTACTTTATTTTCGTTCAGCCCACCATGAATTACCACCTGCATCCACTTCTACCAGCTTAAAACAATCGGATCCCCACTCCTCTTCACAAATCCTCCATCGCCTCTAAAAAAAGGACAACTTCCATGTCGAAATCATCTGCTTCCATGCTTGCTGCTTTCTTCAGAGAAAAACGATTGCGTTTACATGCCCTAGTCCCCCCTTCGCATTCCTGCTTCTGTTGCTCATCCACCCTAACTCCTCGATCCCCTTCCACAAACCATTATGTAATCCAGAATTCCACTGAGAAACCCCAAATTTCCTAGAAATTAAGGAGCTCCCTCCACACCCACAACGACTTCATAAAAACTCCAGATTGAGACTTCTATATGAAGATTGGCCAAACCCTAGTCCTTCGGTTCCGAAAAACCACATCACGAAATTCATCAAAATCATTCTGAGATGAACAGGGTGGACTCACGAATCAAGTAAGTATTTTTTTCTTGACTTTTAGTTTCTGTATGAATTTGTTTAATATATTTTTATATCGTTCGAATGTGGTTCTTTTTATTGTGTTGTTCTGTTTGCATTTTGGAACCCTGGAACCCCATGCATATATATACTTGTGGATGGTCCAGATAGGATCAATGTCAAAATCGATCTATAACTTTATTGGTTAGATTTTAGCTGTACGTTTCTTGGCTGCTATTTTCTTTCATTTCAACCGTTATGTGATCGAACTTGTAACGACCTGGGGAAAATTTCGACACTCGAATTTTCGACAACAATACCTAAACCCGTATTACTTGCCAAAAACCCAAGTATCGAATCCTAGATTGTTATTAGAAAGAATTCAGAGGGTGAGAATAGAAAGAAAGAATACTAAAATAGAAGAAAGAAGAAGAACACCACATCAGAATCTCACAGCGGAACAAATAAAATATAATATAACAAATCCTTTTTATTCAAAAGAACAGTATATACATACCAACCATCAGAGTACAACATATATCAGACACAGCGGAATAATAACTTTTTATAACTAGCGGTAAAGCCGCATGCTTCCAACTCCTGAAACTCCAAGCGGTACCTAACCTGGTAATATACACGGTCTGACTCGAGCACATTTAAAGCAAAGCAAAATACACCGGGTTAGTCTGGAATACTTTCAGTGATAAATTCACAGAACACACAACTTGTTTAACTTTGGGAAAATTCTTTCTGAAATCGAAGGATAATAGTAAGACCAGCCCACACATTTACATGGACGGTTTTTACCTTACCATAACCCAAAACGTTTTTGAAAATCATACTTTGTTCTGATATTATAATAATGGCTAGATACAAATAATTTGCAATTTAGCAGATCGCCTGCATCTCACGCTCCACATATATAGTATACAATCAAAAACTCGGGCGCTTATAGAGAATTGTATTCCGACCATGACAAGGTATGAGACCACCTCCCGATAGTGTATCTCTAGAGGCGAATACACTGGGTTCAATAAGAATGTCTTGCAACCCGGCCCACACATGACCGACCACTCATTTTGCTTGAGTGTATCGAATGTATATCACCAATGGTTGGGATCAGCAACCGTTTCCCGAAAAGGGACAACATTGAATATAGATTAAAGAAGCAAATGGAATTTCTCTAGATAGGTGATTATACACCCTAATGGGAGTGACCCACATAGCCATGCTGCCTGCCCGATTTTTGTCATTTCCCGGTTGATGAGGCTTGAGGTTAGAACTTAACTTTTTCAACATCTGGTCATCGTCCACTTTGAATGCCACATTGTCGGACCCGTCAAATCACTAATTGACGTCCACAAATATACTCTGGGTATAAAAGAAGTGCCCTTCTTCGCCACCAACTCGGTGTATTTGTAAAAATCAACGTACGTGGTTTTAAGGAAAGTACTCTATCAGACATTTGTCCATACAAGTCATCCAGGAACAGGATGAAATGAAGGTACACTCCTACTGCATCCAATATAGAAATCACCCCATGGATCAGTAGCGAGAAGTCCTTGCAAATCCGTAGATTTCATCCACGACAGAATCACAAACCAAATAACCCAGGTTGCAAGCCAAAAGAATTCGATAAGTAGTCCTTCCGCTTATGAAGATCCACGGTCTTCAATTGCTCCATCTTCAATTATCATCTTCACGTATCTATTGGTTCAGAATGGTTTTCGAATAAAATTTCAATCCCGGACTTTCCATACCAACAATTGTATCGGTCAGGTTTGATAGTTGGTGATTTAACTATCAAATAACAATCGTGTCATTTAAAATGATTTCACTAATTTAGTATTTGGCATTTCTTGGCCTATTTAAAATATATTTAACAAATTGGTTAATCAAACTTCAAAAAAAAATTTATTCTTTAATTTATTATAACAAAATCCATTTTATATGTTTTAGAGTATGGGTATATACCCAACTTTCCATTTCCATTTCTATTGGGAACGTCGGTATATTTTCAAAAAACTTTTTCTCATATTCCCTTAAGTTCGGCATCTCAACATATATATATATATATATACTTAGTGGTTTTAACCAGTTACCAATTCTGATATGGCAAAGCAAACGTCGACTTATCTAATTTAAACCAAATATACTTATTTACATTGCAACTAATACTGTAGTGTTCTCTATATTACAAAATCTGACATTTAGTGTCCAATATTCTTTGTATAGGATAAAACCAATTTCAACACTTTCACTCGTCCCAAACTAATACCATTCCTCGATAATAGTGAAGCCGTTCAAGTTGGGGTATTCTATTTACATCTCAGACCTTAATCGACAACATTCTCATCTCAGAATAATAATAGTTCGTCACTTAACCACTGATATTAAAATTCACACTTACCACTTCGATTTCAAACCTAGTTTTATAAAACCGTTTCCTATATTTGAAATCCTTGTTCAAAAATCTTTTACTTAATTCGTTTAATTAAGCAAGTATTCACTAAAAACACAACTTTTAACTTAAGACATTATTTCACTTATACTTTTGGGTTTTATATAAAAATCCAACGTCAAATAATATGTTTCCATCTATTGGGCATTACTATAGTAAAACCTACCTTGAATTTTATAACTAGAATCCGCTTAACCCCTTCTTTATAATAAGGATTTTTAACATGGATTTTATTTCCAAGATCCGTTTATCAATATTCAACACAAGACCATTGTATGTATTTTCTTTTACGTTTGAGGTCCTTATCTCAATTACCTTATACGCTTAGTTCAATTCTTCAACATTCAAAGTTATTACTTTGATTTTTAAAAACCCTACTTTGAACCACGCTTGGTTTTATTTCAAATCACCTATACAAATCTATTTACCATTTCTATATTTTAGTCTATTATTAATCTATTAGCCTTTTCCCTTACGGTTTCATTTCATTTGGACTTACTTTACTTAATTTAGAAAATTAAGTAAAACTTTCTTTAAATTCCTACATTCACCGACAAAACCCATTTACCAATCTCATTTGAAACTTGGATTATAAATCCCTTAATAAAACTCTTATCGCCCCCTTTTTTATCAAACCTTATCGTCAATTAACCACCTGTTATTTAGATTCCCATTTTTTTTCAAATCTTGTTTGAAACTTGAATTCATAAATCCCTTTATAACTCTTATCACCTCTTTGGTCAAACCACAATGCCACTTAATCATTTCTTAATTGGATTTCCAATTAAAAACATTGTTTTTAATTATTATTAATTAAAATAATAATATAATGACCCGCACTGGCAGAGGTATCATAATTAATTTTATAATTAAATAATGATGAATATTTAATTAAAATAATAAATTAAATAATATATATAATTCTGAAATAATCAGAATTGGCTGAAATGACGATATGCTGTGAACCGGATCATCTGTGACATTTAATTCAGCTTGGAATTGAATTTGAATAACGAATATATTATATAAACAGCAGTGTGAACGTAGAGTTATAATGTAATTAAAATCGAGCTTGAAATGGCGCTGCAGTTCGCGATTTGGCAATTTGAATTTCAACTGAATATACAGAGTTCGTTTTAAGCCGGATTTCTATGAAACAAGAAACATATGGAGCTGGTGGAGTATATCTTTCTAGTGGAAGAGAAAAATCGGGATTTCATCGTGTAGATTTTGATGTATGTCCAAATCAAATTTTAGACCAGTCGCTGTGGAATTCCTTTATAATTTATAAAGGAATTATTTATATTTTAAAAAGGGATTTCAATATAAATCAAATATCGGGTTGACTCAGATTTGAAATATCGAGTTAGAAATTCATATAGGAATATTCTAGAGTTGTATGATATTCTGCTATGAATATAGACATTAATATTTATTTATAAATATTTAATTTAATTATATTTAAATATATTTATATTTAAATGGGTCATCCAGAGCTTTAAAAATAGCCACTTTTGCAAACGAAGTCGAATCTGATGAACCTAATTTTGTTGGATCCGCAACATCAAATAATTGCTAGATTCTAAGTTCCGTGATTTTTGAAGTCAGTACGTGGCTGTACGGATTTTTAGAGTGGAATACTGACACGCTGTGTGAGCAAACGGAGTCGGAATTCGACGCAACTAGTTTCGTTGGGACCGTAATGTCGAACTGAAGGTGTATGTCCAGTTTGGTGATTTTTGGGTATTATTAGTGATCACAGGAATTTTTAGAAGCAAATACAAGGAGCGTTACAATAACAATGGAATATAAAAATAATATTTACTTTCTATAAATACCCTCACTTCTCTTTAAACCTAAGTCTTCTTCTTTCCTAAGTCAAACTCTTTTTCCGCCGTTTATTTCTTCAGAGAACGTGTGAAATCCACTTTCAAAATTCTTTTAAATTCAAAGAAAAATCTATAAAATCGAATACAATCATTTTGGGAATCATGCTGAGTTTCTCCTCGTTATGGTATCTACTTGAAGGGGTGCGATCAGTGCTGGTTGCTCTCAATTTTTCCAGCGTGAGCCTGATGGTGCTAGGGTTGGAAATACCGGGCAATTGAAGCAGTAATAATAAAATTGGAGGTTGCGATGGAATTCATGGCATGAAGTAGGATCGGTTGGGGGTTTTTGTGAAATTTCCGATGATAAAACTGTCGCGGCCTGTACATCATGGGGTAACGTCGGTCTTTGAATTTTAGGTTTGAAGGGTTGGGTTTTGGGATGGGAGTGTAGTGCTTTAGATGAGGGATTCCTGAGTAATTTCGATTTGGGTTTTCATCAAAAGAAGAAGGAGAAAAAGGCAAAGGAAGGAGCGACAAATGGTGTTCAGAGGAGCCACGTTTTATTTGAAGAAGTGATACGAGATTGGGGGAGAAGAGGTGCCGTTATGGGCTGAGAGGGAAGGGGATGGGCCGGGATGTTTGAAATGGGGTGAGGCCCAATTATAAAAGAAATTAGTTTAGTTTTAATTTCAATAATATATACAATCTTGTAAATGCGATAACTTCTACGTACGATATCAGAATTTCAAACCGTCAGATCCATTGGGATCGTATGGATGGGAGCGTCACAATGGGACTGACCGGGAGTGGATTGGTGCTCGTTACAATTTATGGCGAAATAAATTGTCAGAATCAAATCAAGCGATGGTTATCGTTATTAACGATGATCGTCCAATGTGAGTAAATCTCACTAACTCTGAACAGTTTATAAATTCATGTTGTATTTTTAGAATTGTTAAATATTGGCTGATTCACTGTGTGTTGACCGTTTGATTGAACTACTAGTCAGTTAGTTGAATTTCTATATTGATTCTGTTTAACATAATATATCATATGGAACTGAAAGTAATGTTGATTTTATATTGTATAACATCTGTGATGTAGGGAAACAGGTTGGAGGAATCCAACTGGATTCCTCAACATTTATTTTACTGTGATTCATATATTGTACTATATGATGTGATATATAATATGTTGTCGATTATATGTGTTTGAACGATATTGGTCATCGTGATATGGTACGTTAATTACCATAACATACCGGAATGAAGGAAAGGGAATTTTTGAAATGAACATTGAAAATAGATTATTTATAAAATCAAAGGATTTTATAAAAGAGATAATATTCATAACAATCAAAGGAGATTTTATAAAAAGGAAATATTTCGAAAGTAAATAAAAGGAAAATGTTTATAAAACGAATAGAGTTTTGTGAAAAGGAAAATGTTGATAAAACGAATAGAATAAAGGAATATTTATTTAGGAAATAAATAGGATTATAAAAGGAGTTAATCAAACGTAGTTTATTAAAAGGAGTTAATCAAACGTAGTTTATTAAAAGGAGTTAATCAAACGTAGTTATCAAAAGGAGTAAATCAGACATAGTTATATAGGATAAGTTACCATTTTGCACGACTGCTAGCGTAATTCACAGGGCTGCAGATAGCCTACGGCGGTCGGATGTTTCCTGAGGCAATCAGGCGTAACCATTGTGATCGCTACGATCTAGAGTTAAGCGAATGGAGTTCAATCGAATATTAGTAATTCGAATTAGAGTTAATAGAAATAGAGTTAAACAGAAATTAGAAACTGACTAGAGATTAGTAAATTGAATGGATTTCTAAGTGTCTATCTGATGTTGGTTTCAGTCTTCGGGGTTTATACTTAGAGAATTTGTTCTCCTACTAGTTTACAGTCAGGGACTGATAGTTGGGAAATGATAGTGATATGTAAATAACAAATGGAAATGTTTTCCAGTGTTAATAAAGTATATTTTCTAAACAAAGAAAATAAGGAAATATAAATATATATAGATATATATATATGATTGATGATTGATTGATAGAAATTCCATCTGGAAATAATATCGTTGTTTGCACACTGTTTTTCTTTGATGTTTAAATCACAGACTATCGAAGTTTTGACCATTTTAACGTTGTTAATATGGAGAGACCGGTTGGATTATTATCCAAAGAACCACTCTGTATTGGCATAAGCGTTGCGAATCATATATGCCAAAGATAATTGAAGACGGAGTAAAGTGCAAGGGCTATTGTATAAGTCTTAGATAACAGTGTCTAAGATGGATATATTGAATAGTGCCTTCGGTTCATCCTATTCCTGGATGACTTGTATGGACGGATGTTTGACAGAGTATTTCCAGACGATCACATATATTGAT
Source organism: Allium sativum (assembly GCA_030737875.1). Classification (NCBI taxonomy): domain Eukaryota; kingdom Viridiplantae; phylum Streptophyta; class Magnoliopsida; order Asparagales; family Amaryllidaceae; genus Allium; species Allium sativum. Next base: position 502,975,868 of record CM060918.1, read on the forward strand.
TTCTCCAACCGTACCAAGAGTGGAAGCGGAGAAGGAAACTTCTTTTAGCTAACACATAATGTATTGTTGAGGACGTCAGTCGGTGATTTGATGGATTTGATGATGTGGCATTTGAGGTGAACCTGGTGTGATGATAAAGCGTAGCTTCTAGTCTCATCAACCGGTAAATGAAAGAAATCGGGCAGGCAGCATGGCTAAGTCGGTCGCTACGAAGTAGGGTCTATAATCACCTGATCTAGAGTTTCATTTACTTCTAAAAATCTATTGTTGATGCTGTCCCATTCGGGAAACGGTTGCTGATCCCAACCGTTGGTGATATACATTCGATACACTCAAGCGAAATGAGTGGTTGGTCATGTGTGGCAGGGTTGCAAGATGTTCTTGTTGAACCTAGTGTATTCCTTTCTAGAGGTACACTAGAGAAAGGTGGTTCCATACCTTGTCATAGTTGGAAATCCATTACCCAGGACGTGCTTGCGGTTTTGATTGTATACCATATATGTAGAACGTGAGATGAAAGCATTTCTGCTAGATGATTATTATAGTTGTGCTTGATAGACATTATTATAATATCAAAAGGTTTTTGATATAAAGATATTTGGATTCTCATAAGGGAAAAACCCGTTCCGTTATACGACGTGGTCTTATGAGATATCATTTACCTGCTTGAACTGTTTTAAACTGTTTTACTCACACCAGTCCCATGACTGACCCGGAGTTTATTTTGTTGTTTTCCCTAAACTCTTGGGTGCCTAATTTTGTACGGGCAGTCAAGTAGTCGGGATTTACAGATATACTGGAAGAGCTGGAGCAGGAGGCTTCAGGATCATATAGCTATAGTTTATTTCCGCTGTGTTGTAAGTGTTGTACTTTGATAATGATGTATATTCAAATACAAATGTATATTTCAAAGTTATGTTACATATATCATATGTTATTCATTCCGCTGTGAGATTTGTGTTACTCTGATGTTGTGTTCTTCTTCTTCTTCTATTCTAAGTTTCTATCTTATCTATTCTCACCCTCTGTTTTCTTTCTATTAATTTCCTAATTTTCAGTTTAATTTGGGGTTGGACCTGTGTTTTTAGTCAGCTCAAATTGGACCGGATTTATGGGTCATTACAGTTGGTATCAGAGCTTAAGTTAAGTGAATTACCTTGGCTCTGTGGCGTGACTCGGTAGAGATAGGGTTAGTAATACCCTAGATTGAGTTGAGTGTATATATACGAGTGAACGTATTTGTTATTGATATAAAAATTTGTTTTATATTGTGTGGATTTATTAGGTGAGTTGTTTATGGGTTCTGGTCGATCAGTTTGATCCACTGTATCGGTAGGAGTTTATAAACACTCGAATACGATGGGTCAACACGATATGTTTTGAAAAGAGGTTAAATTAAAATAAGTTACCCAAGGTATATCTTGATATAAAGAAGATATATATATCAAAATTTTAATACAGTGGATATATTGGTTGTTATTATAATCGAGTGAAGATTATAAATTAAATGGTTATGTAAATAACCAATCAGAATTCATATAAGTGAAATACGTGAAATCAGATGAGTTAAATCTAAAATTTAAACCAGAAATTGAATTAAAATTCTGGAGAATTGGATAAGTGTTTGTAAATGGATTTGGATTAAAAATAAGGAAATTTTAAGATCCTGGGAGATTTTAAATTGTTTTACAAGCTGTGTGAATTTTATTTTGAAATGAATTTCAAAGTGGAAATGTTTAGAAATGGTTTTATAGTATTGAACTCACTTCGATCGCTGGAAAATAGATTCCGATGATGAAGGTTGCATCATCAGTATTCATTTTCGAGTTGTAAGTGACGATTACTACTAGAGATACTGTTTTGAATTTGTTTTGGGAAAGACAAGTTGTGTTGAATTTCAAAATGGGATTTATAATATAGAATTTGAATAGAATTTGATATATAGATTTGAATAATAGAATTTGATATATAGATTTGAATAATAAAATTTGATATATAGATTTGAATAATAGAAGTGATATAAAATTTGAATAGAAATTTAATAGAATTAACTAAGTCGAAGAGGAATTAGTTAATCAAGTTTTGAATTTGAAGTTGACCTTTGAAAGGTGAATTGGATTTGTAAATGGATATTCGAGATCGAATATAGTACTTAAATTTGAAATTTGGATTCAAATTAGTTAATAAGAAAGTAAAAATATATTTGAACATGTCAAGTTCAAATATAAAAGTTAAATAGACAGAAGAGTTAATTAGCAAATTTATTAACGAATTGAGTTAAAACGATCAGGTATAGTTAAAATAGATTGGGCAGGTATAAATATACACGAGAGAGGTATGGATTAGGTATGAAGGTATATAAATAGAATGCTCGACGAAAAGGTACGTATTCAATTCATATATGAGATTTTATGCGCTGATTCGGCTAGCCGCTTGGCTTTTTCTTTTTCTTTTGGATTGGTGAGGGTCATGGGAGGCTATTTGAAATATCCCGATGCTCCTGGTACAAAGGAGGTTATGGCGAATTTTTCCGGGAATTTAAGGAGTTAGAATATTTTTAAGATAATTTGATAGTTAGAAATCAACGTATCGATATATGTATAGAAGTCGATAACGAAACGAACTTAAAAATAGAATAGTAAAAATCAAAAAGGGAGTCTAAGAATAAAATCTAGTACGAATAGAAAGAGGAAGCGTATACGGGTTTAAAAGTGAATAAGTAGTTGTATGGTATTGATTATTCGAGTAAGTAGTCATATCTGTTTTGACGTTATAAATGTTATTCAGTCAAGGTCTAAGAGGTAGTTATACCCCAACTTGATTGATTTCATTATTAACAAATAAACAGTAAGATTTCAGGCTCGAAGATCAATGTTGAATAAGAGTTAGTTGAATATAGTATCTGGGTTGTCGTAACGATGTTTTACACAACATCCGTTTTAACCCAAATAAGTGTAAACTTGGAAATAGAATAATAAATATTTCCTAACTATAGAAATAAACGAGATCGGAAAAGAGATAAGTAATTGGAATATTTTCCAATTATAAATAGCATATATTTTCTAAAGTTTAGAAATTATAGGAAGGCGATATTTGGAAATGTTTTCCAAATAACGTAAAGGGCCAATATGGTTACTGAAAATTTTTGGTTAACAAATATTGATAAAGAAATAGAGAAGTGATTTAACTAATGGAATATTAATTAAGGGCTCAGTGACATGTTCAAAAGGAAAATTTGACTTTTGAAAAGAGTAAACTGTTTGAAAATTCACAGGGGAAGACTGTTTGAATTAAAAACAAATTTAACAGAAATTTGTGAAAGCAAAATTGAATTAAAGTAAAGCCAGTAAAGTGGTAACTGAGACTGAATTAGAATGATATCAAGACAAATTGGATTACGAGATTCAAATTTGAAGTGTAATGTGATAATCAAGTTAAGAGTTGGGAATCGAGAAGAAACTCGAGTTGAAATGATATTTGGCTCGGATATAAGCGAATGGTTGTGTTGTTAATAAAAGCAGATTGGAATTTGATTGGGATGACCCTTGTATCCGCTGAATTGATAACCGGTGGAAAGGATATAATGATATGCCGACAAAAGGTACAAGTTTATATTTCTATTGGATATAAGATTTATGAGTCGAATTGGCAAGCCGCTTGGCTGTTTGATTTTCTTTTGGGTTGGAGAAGGCCCAGAGAGGCGAGTTGGAGTTTGACGTATTAACCAGTACAGAGGAGGTGCTGGCGAAATTTTTCGAAGAGTTAAGGCGTTAGAAAATTTTCAGGATTTTTGGAAATTTATGTTGATAAGAATTAAATTAATTTCTAATTGAAATTAAATTGGTTCAGTTGAAACTGAAGATAAGAAGTGAACAAATATGTTCTAACCAGTCGATAGGGTCATTCTCTACCTTTTAGCAATTTCGATGACGAAATTATTTTAAGTGGGAAAGATTGTAATGACCCGCATTGGCAGAGGTATTACAATTAATTTTATTTAATTAAATAAATAATGATATAGTGAATTAAATGGTCATGGAATTAAATAATGATGAATATTTAATTAAAATAATAAATTAAATAATATTTTTAATTCTGAAATAATCAGAATTGGCTGAAATGACGATATGCTGTGAACCGGATCATCTGTGATATTTAATAAAGCTTGGAATTGAATTTGAATAACGAATATATTATATAAACAATAGTTTGAACGTAGAGTTATAATATAATTAAAATCGAGCTTGAAATGGCGCTGTAGTTCGCGATTTGGCGATTTGAACTTCAACTGAATATACAGAGTTCGTTTTAAGCCGGATTTCTATGAAACAAGAAACATGTGGAGCCGGTGGAGTATATCTTTCTAGTGGAAGAGAAAAATCGGGATTTCGTCGTGTAGATTTTGATGTATGTCCAAATCAAATTTTAGAAAAGTCGCCGTGGAATTCCTTTATAATTTATAAAGGAATTATTTATATTTTAAAAAGGGATTTCAATATAAATCGAATATCGGGTTGACCCAAATTTGAAATATCGAGTTAGAAATTCATATAGGAATATTCTAAAGCTGTATGATATTCTGCTGTGAATATAGACGTTAATATTTATTTATAAATATTTAATTTAAATATATTTAAATATATTTAAATATATTTATATTTAAATGGGTCATCCAAAGCTTTAAAAATAGCCACTTTTGCAAACGAAGTCGGAATTCGACGAAACTAATTTTGTTGGATCCGCAACATCAAATAATTGCTAGGTTCTAAGTTCCGTGATTTTTGAAGTCAGTATGTGGCCGTACAGATTTTTAGAGTGAAAAACAGTCAATATTTCGATAGTTAAAAATACGCTGTGTGAGCAAACGGAGTCGGAATTCGACGAAACCAATTTCGTTGGGACCGTAATGTCGAACTGAAGGTGTATGTCCAGTTTGGTGATTTTTGTGTATCATTAGTGATCACAGGAATTTTTAGAAGCAAATACAAGGAGCGTTACAATAACAATAGAATATAAAAATAATATTTACTTTCTATAAATACCCTCACATCTCTCTAAACCTAAGTCTTCTTCTTTCCTAAGTCAAACTCTTTTTCCGCCATTCATTTCTATAGAGAACGTGAGAAATCCACTTTCAAAATTCTTTTAAATTCAAAGAAAAATCTATAAAATCGGATATAATCATTTATGGAATCGTGGTGAGTTTCTCTTCGTTCTGGTATCTACTTGAAGGGGTACGATCAGTGCTGGGTGCTCTCGATTTTTCCAACGTGAGACTGATGGAGCTAGGGTTGGAAATACCTGGCAATTGAAGCAGTAATAATCAAATTAGAGGTTGCGATGGAATTCATGGCATGAAGTAGGATCAGTTGGGGTTTTTTGTGAAATTTCCGGTGATAAAACTGTCGCGAACTGTACATCATGGGGCAACGTCAGTCTTTGAATTTTGGGTTCGAAGGGTTGGGTTTTGGGATGGGAGTGTAGTGCTTTGGATGAGGGATTCTTGAGTGATTTCGATTTGGGTTTCATCAAAAGAAGAAGGTGAAAAAGGCAAAGGAAGGAGCGACAAATGGTGTTCAGAGGAGCCACGTTTTATCTGAAGAAGTGATACGAGATTGGGGGAGAAGAGGTGCGGTTATGGGCTGAGAGGGAAGGGGATGGGCCGGGATGTTTGAAATGGGGTGAGGCCCAATTATAAAAGAAATTAGTTTAGTTTTAATTTCAATAATATATACAACCTTGTAAATGCGATAACTTTTACGTACGATATAGGAATTTCAAACTGTTAGATCCGTTGGGATCGTATGGACGGGAGCGTCACAATGGGACTGACCGAGAGTGGATTAGTGCTCATTACAATTTATGGCGAAATAAATTGTCAGAATCAAATCAAGCGATGGTTATCGTTATTAACGGTGATCGTCCAATGTGAGTAAATCTCACTAACTCTGAATAGTTTATAAATTCATGTTGTATTTTTAGAACTGTTAAATATTGGCTGATTGACTGTGTTGACCGTTTGATTGAACTGCTAGTCAGTTAGTTGAATTTCTATATTGATTCTGTTTAACAGAATATATCATATGGAACTGAAAGTGATGTTGATTTTATATTGTATAACATCTGTGATGCAGGGAAACAGGTTGGAGGAATCCAACTGGATTCCTCAACATTTATTTTACGGTGGTTCATATATTGTAATATATGATGTGATATATAATCTGTTGTCGATTATATGTGTTTGAATGATATTGGTCATCGTGATATGGTATGTTAAATACCATAACATATCGGAATGAAGGAAAGGGAATTTTCAAAATGAATATTGAAAATAGATTATTTATAAAATCAAAGGATTTTATAAAAGAGATAATATTCATAACAATCAAAGGAGATTTTATAAAAAGAAAATATTTCGAAAATAAATAAAAGGAAAATGTCTATAAAACAAATAGAGTTTTATAAAAAGGAAAATGTTGATAAAACGAATAGAATAAAGGAATATTTATTTAGGAAATAAATAGGATTATAAAAGGAGTTAATCAAACGTAGTTTATTAAAAGGAGTTAATCAAACGTAGTTTATTAAAAGGAGTTAATCAAACGTAACTATCAAAAGGAGTAAATCAGACATAGTTATATAGGATAAGTTACCATTTTGCATGACTGCTAGCGTCATTCGCAGGGCTGCAGATAGCCTACGGCGGTCGGATGTTTCCTGAGGGAATCAGGCGTAACCATTGTGATCGCTGAGATCTAGAGTTAAGCGAATGGAGTTAAATCGAATATTAGTTATTCGAATTAGAGTTAATAGAAATAGTGTTAAACAGAAATTAGAAATTGAATGGTTTCCTAAGTGTCTATCTAATGTTGGTTTCGGCCTTCGGGGTTTATACTTAGAGAATTTGTTCTCCTACTAGTTTACAGTCGGGGACTGATAGTTGGGAAATGATAGTGATATGTAAATAACAAATGGAAATGTTTTCCAGTGTTAATAACGTATATTTTCTAAACAAAGAAAATAAGGAAATATAAATATATATAGATATTTATATATGATTGATGATTGATTGACAGAATTTTCATCAGGAAATAATATCGTTGTTTGCACACTGTTTTTCTTTGATGGTTAAATCACAGACTATTGAAGTTTTGACCATTTTAACGTTGTTAATACGGAGAGACCGGTTGGATTATTATCCAAAGAACCACTCTGTATTGGCATAAGCGTTGCGAACCATATATGCCAAAGATAATTGAAGATGGAGTAAAGTGCAAGGGCTATTGTATAAGTCTTAGATAACAGTGTCTAAGATGGATGTATTGAATAGTGCCTTCGGTTCATCCTGTTCCTGAATGACTTGTATGGACGGATGTCTGACAGAGTATTTCCAGACGATTACGTATATTGATTTCTCCAATTGTACCAAGAGTGGAAGCGGAGAAGGAAACTTCTTTTAGCTAACATATAATGTATTGTTGAGGACGTCAATCAGTGATTTGATGGATTTGATGATGTGGCATTCGAGGTGAACTTGGTGTGATGATAAAGCGTAGCTTTTAGCCTCATCAACCGGTAAATGAAAGAAATCTGGCAGGCAACATGGCTAAGTCGGTCGCTCCGAAGTAGGGTGTATAATCACGTGATCTAGAGTTTCATTTACTTCTAAAATTCTATTGTTGATGCTGTCCCATTCAGGAAACGGTTGTTGATTCCACCCGTTGGTGATATACATTCGATACACTCAAGCGAAATGAGTGGTCGGTCATGTGTGGCCGGGTTGCAAGATGTTCTTGTTGAACCCAGTGTATTCCTTTCTAGAGGTACACCAGCGAAAGGTGGTTCCATACCTTGTCATAGTTGGAAATCCATTACCCAGGACATGCTTGCGGTTTTGATTGTATATCATATATGTAGAACGTGAGATGAAAGCGTTTCTGCTAGATGATTATTATAGTTGTGGTTGATAGACATTATTATAATATCAAAAGGTTTTTGATATAAAGATATTTGGATTCTCATAAGGGAAAAAACGTTCCGTTATACAGTGTGGTCTTATGAGATATCATTTACCTGCTTGAACTGTTTTTAACTGTTTCACTCACACAAGTCCCATGAGTGACCCGGAGTTTATTTTGTTGTTTTCCCTAAACTCTTGGGTGCCTAATTTTGTACGGGCAGTCAAGTAGTCGGGATTTACAGATATACTGGAAGAGCTGGAGCAAGAGGCTTCAGGATCATATAGCTATAGTTTATTTCCGCTGTGTTGTAAGTGTTGTACTTTGGTAATGATGTATATTCAAATACAAATGTATATTTCATTGTTATGTTACATATAACATATGTTATTCATTCCGCTGTGAGATTCGTGTTACTCTAATGTTGTGTTCTTCTTCTTCTTCTATTATAAGTTTCTATCTTATCTATTCTCACCCTCTGTTTTCTTTCTATTAATTTCCTGATTTTCAGTTTAATTTAGGGTTGGACTTGTGTTTTTAGTCAGCTAAAATTGGACCGGATTTATGGGTCCTTACAAATAATTAACTTTAAATTTTAACTATATTCAAATAGTTAACTTTTCTATTTTCTAAAAATAGCGTCATTATCATTTTGAAAATCTTATTAAATAATAATTAACTTCATTTATACTAAATAACTCGACAATTTCTTTAATTATAGTTAATCGGAGATTATCTAATATTTACACTATTTGTTAAACTTAATGAATATCAAATTTATTCAATTATCCATTTTAATTACAACGGTTGATTTTGCTAACCGTACCTATTAGTTAGCATTTAACTGACTTCATCTGTCATTTCCCTTTTTTAATTAATTAAATAAATTAAGTAAATTAATTAATTTAAAAACACTGTTTAATTGTATTAAAATACAATTAACCTACATTACCAACACGTAGGTAATTTCTTTGGGTTTTCAGTGCTTGTATAAACTACAAGATTTCATTACATAAACCATTTAAATGATTCTTTATAAACATGATTAAAATATTCATTTATAAATTTCAAATTTAATTACTAACTGAAAAACTTCAGTTTAGTTATAAAATAATTTATAACTTTAAAACTGCGTCAATCCACCTGACGGTAGACCGATGTTTGAAACAGTATATTTTAGGCCATTTCACTGCAAATTATCCAATCAATACTGTCGATTGATTTCAATTCCAACAACGATGAATATATATACAACCATCAACATTCAAACAGGTTTTGGTGTCAGACAGGGTGTAAATTCACATATGAATAATATGCACCACAAATAAAATACAGTTTATTTAAGGGATCCGGTCGGATCCCTCCAACCTGTCCTTCTCTGCATCACAGATAACAGTTGATAAAAATGTACGAATTTAATTTCAATAACATAATGACGAAATATAAATAACTGCAACTAATAAAACAAATAGCAATCAATTTGTATCCATAACATCCAATCAACCAATTTATACTGTTAACAGTAAATTATATTTTTCTATGAATTTTCCACATCATAGGATTCTAGAGGGTGTGAGAATTAACTCACCGGTTCAATTCTGGTTGACGGTCGACTCATTTGTTTCTTTTAATTTTGAACGATCGTTTAAAATTATCTGAAATTTCAAACAGCTCCAATTAGTTCCCAGTCATCATCATCGTCTAGGCCTCATCCCTACGATCCCAACAGATCCAGTTTTGTCAGATTCCGTTAATGTATGGAAATGTTACAATTGTTTAAAGTTTTAACTATTTTTAAATATAATTTAAATTTAAAAAGAATAATAATAATAACCAACTAATCATTACCGTTCACTAATTAAACCTCCCTTGCCACGTCAGCTTAGATAACGTGCATTCCCCTTTTTTTTGGCCTGAACCCGATTCTTCCATCTTCTTCTTCGACTCTGAAAAACAGGGAACTAACCTCCACCAACCACCGTCAACGTAGGCCACTGGAGCACCAACCCTATACCCCATCATCACCGCGCCAGAGAGCAGCCGCCACGCCTTCACGCTAGACCCCCACCTCGCCAGAAACTTCATTTGGACGGAAAATGGTTTGACCGTGATTTCTCCATCCACACGCCGCCGCAGCCTTCACCACCTCCACCATTGGAACCACCTCGCTCCCCACTTTGATCAACCTTCAGACCCCCGCCACCAACTCGCCCTCCAACCGCCGGAAAATCCCAAATATCCACCATCACTACTAAAAACAACCCCAAAATTTACATTTCAGTTCATCTCCTCGTTCCCACCTCCTCCATCCACTAGAGGACCTCAGACCAATGCCAAATTGAAGTCTAAACTCTCCCCTACATCCTCCTTTAGGTCCGAATCCCTATATTCGATCTAATCTCTTTCAACTCTGAAAAGAATGGAACTGTCCAGTTTCGGATTTTCGACGATTCCGACCACCTTATGCATCCTTACCACCCCAAATTTTTGGTGAAGCTTCCCCTTGACATCCCCCACGAATTTCCCTTTGTTCGCCCCCACTAATTCACCACCAGTCGATAGAAATAAATTGATTTGTAATGAGGGACTTATTTGCAAATATTGAACCCTTGTGAAAGTTTAGCTTGGAGAAATTTGATTTTTAGGCTGAGGTGAGAATGTATATATAAAGGAAAAATATTATTTTATCATGACGTGACTGACGATATTTATTTTTGTGTCTATCGCAATTTCAAACATCGTTTATTCGCTCCTGCGCTCACATACAAACCCCGTTCGTGATGCGATTGGACATCATGGCATAATTTGACGTTACGGTCCTACTGAAACTTGTTTCATCGAATTCCGAGTTCATTTTCTCAAATGGCGCTCGTTCACGTCCAAATGGTCGTTTTATTTGCATTTTATTTTTCCATACTCACAGAATAACTCCATTGACACGAAATTTGAAATCTAGCAATAATTTACTGTTACAGTCTCAATAAAATTTGTTTCGTCGAAAACGAAGGTCGTTTGAATAAAGTCCCTCTTATAATTGCCCAATTCAAATAAAATAAACCAATTTTAAAATATCTCAATATATTATAAATAAAATATTGCAATTGGACGTACACGACCAGAATTTTATATACTACCAATGTAAAATATCCCGGGTTGAATTTCAAGCCAAATCAATATTTAAAAACCATTTATTTCATATATATAATCGCTATAATATATAAAGGAATTCCATAGCGACCTTTTCAAAATTTGATTTGGACATAAAATAAAATCTATGTTATGAAAATTTGATGTTTCTCTTCCATTAGAAAAATATTATCCAACAGATTCCGACGTTTCTTGTTTCAAGAAAATCCGACTTATTTTGGATCCTGTACAGCTGTTTAAAGTTCAAAACGCCAAATTACGAACTGCCACGCCGCTGTAGCACGTTTTATAATTAAATTATAAATTAAACGTTCTAACGTCATTTTAATAACGAAATCGTTACTGTAATTTCAATACAAACGATATTAAACCATTTTAAATCGCCCGTTCACATTATACTTCAAATTCAACATTTTCCCAATATTTTGAAATTAAAATATTATTATATTATTAATATAAATAAATATTCAAAATAAAATGGTTAGAATCGATTATTTAAATCCAAATTGACATTTTTAATAATAAAATAATTTAAATAATCAGGCAGAAAATACGGGACGTTACATTCCTTACCCCTTAAAATAATTTTGTCCTCGAAATTGCTAAGGTAGAAAGAACGTTACCACCCATTATCTTTATAAAGATAGTAAATTTAAAATTTGATTTTATTCCAAAAACAAATCTAATCGGTCGTAAAACCAAATTAATTCAAATAAAAGAATTTCCCAAAAATATTCAAAAATTTCTAACACCTTAAATTTTGGAAATTTTTTGGCAGAGTCTCCCCTGTACGGAGGACATCTGCAATATCGCAGGTTCAAGAACTAAATATACCTCGACCAACACGGTCGGAAAAATTAAAAATCCAAACTCAAAACCCAAATAAAAACCAAAATTTCATATTTGCATAGACGTACCTTTTTGCGACCGTTATTATGCGATAGGCTATAATTTATACACGAGCTTGCTTAGTTATTATGCAGCTCTATTCAAACTGGACACAATTAACTCCAGAATTTTCTCTTGGATGGATTTTAAAGCTGAATTGGCACTTTTGCACCTGTTCTCAACTCAAATGAACTTCACCAGTCATCACAACAATGCCAGTTATGTTCAAAACATCCATACCATTCATATCAACCCATTTTACACCTAATTCAATCCATACGAGGTTATAATTATTTATAATCTCTTCATTTATTTCTTTAATTATCCATTCAAATTTATTTATCTGGATTGATTTATTCGAATTCTTTATCTCAGATTGGTTTTAACCAAGTCGATTCAGGTTCAGGTTTATATCCATTAGATCGAGCACACCAACCAAACATATCATACAATCATCATTAACAAATCAATCGATTGCCCATACTATAATAACCTTTACGTTTATTTTATTATAAAATAAATTGGGAAAAAATAATTTCAAAATTAATTTTATATCAAATTACAAATACGCGCTCTCATAAATATACTCAAACTCAATCTAGGGTATTACTAACCCCATCTCTATGGAGTTACGCCACAGAGCCAAGGTAATCACTGAACCAATAGCTTTGATACCGCTGTAACAACCCGGGGAAAATTTCGACACTCGAATTTTCGACAACAATACCTAAACCCATTTTACTTGCCAAAAACCCAAGTATCGAATCCCATATTGTTATTAGAAAGAATTTAGAGGATGAGAATAGAAAGAAAGAATACTAGAATAGAAGAAAGAAGAAGAACACCACATCAGAATCTCACAGCGGAACAGATAAAATATAATCAACAAATCCTTTTTATACAAAAGAACAGTATATACATACGAACCATCAGAGTACAACATATATCAGACACAGCGGTATAATAACTTTATATAACTAGCGGTAAAGCCGCCTGCTTCCAACTCTTGAAACTCCAAGAGGTACCTGACCTGGCAATGTACTCGGTCTGACCCAAGAACATTTGAAGCAAAGAAAAATACACCGGGTCAGTTTGGAATACTTTCAGTGATAAATTCACAGAACACACAACTTGTTTAACTTTGGGAAAATTCTTTTTGAAATCGAAGGATAATAGTAAGACCAGCCCACACATAAACACAGACGGTTTTTACCTTACTATAACCCAAAACGTTTTTGAAAATCATACTTTGTTCTAATATTATAATAATAGGTAAATACAAATAATTTACAATCTAGCGGAACGCTTGCATCTCACACTCCACATATATAGTGCACAATCAAAACCGCGGGTGCTTATTGGAAATTGGATTCCGACCATGACAAGGTATGGGACCACCTGCCGATAGTGTATCTCTAGAGGCGAATACACAGGGTTCAACAAGAACATCTTGCAACCAGGCCCACACATGACCGACCACTCATTTCGCTTGAGTGTATTGAATGTATATCACCAACGGTTGGGATCAGCAACCGTTTCCTGAAAAGGGACAACATCGAATATAGATTAAAGAAGCAAATGGAATTTCTCTAGATAGGTGATTATACACCCTAATGGGAGCGACCCACATAGCCATGTTGCCTGCCCGATTTTTGTAATTTCCCGGTTGATGAGGCTTGAGGTTAGAACTTAACTTTTTAAACATCTGGTCATCATCCACTTTGAATGCCACATTGTCAGATCCATCAAATCACTAATTGACGTCCACAAATATACTCTGGGTATAAAAGAAGTGCCCTTCTTCGCCACCAACTCGGTATATTTGTAAAAATCACGTACGTGGTTTTAACGAAAATATTCTGTCAGACATTCGTCCATACAAGTCATCTAGGAACAGGATGAACCGAAGGTACCCTCCTACTGTATCCAATATAGGAATCACCCCATGGAAAAGTAGCGAGAAGTCCTTGCAAATCCGTAAATTTCAACCACGACAGAATCACAAACCAAATAACCTTGGTTGCAAGCCATAAGAATTCGATAAGTAGTCCTTCCGCTTATGAAGATCTACGGTCTTCAATTGCTCCATCTTTAAATATCATCTTCACATATCTGTTGGTTCGGAATGGTTTTCGAATATAATTTCGATCCCGTACTTTCCATACTAACAATCGTATTGGTCAGGTTTAATAGTCGGTGATTTAACTATCAAATAACAATCGTGTCATTTAAAATGATTTCACTGATTTAGTATTTGGCATTTCTTGGCCTATTTAAAATATATTTAACAAATGGGTTAATCAACCTTCAAAAAAACATAATATTTATTCTTTAATTTATGATAACAAAATCCGTTTCATATGTTTTAGAGTATGGGTATATACCCAACTTTCCATTTCCATTTCTATTGGGAACGTCGATATATTTTCAAAAACCTTTTTCCTATATTCCCTTAAGCTCGACATCTCAATATATATACATATATATTTTACTTAATGGTATTAACCAGTTACCAATTCTGATATGGCAAAGCAAATGTCGACTTATCTAATTTAAACCAAATATACTTATTTACATTGCAGCTAATACTGTAGTATTCTTTATATTACAAAATCTGACATTTAATGTCCAATATTCTTTGTATAGGATAAAACCAATTTCAACACTTTCACTCGTCCCAAACTAATACCATTCCTCGATAATAGTGAAGCCGTTCAAGTTGGGGTATTCTATTTACCTCTCAGAACTTGATCTACAACATTCTCATCTTAGAATAATAATAGTTCGTCACTTAACCACTGATATTAAAATTCTCACTTACCACATCGATTTCAAACCTAGTTTTATAAAACCGTTTCCTATATTTGAAATCCTTGTTCAAAAATCTTTTACTTAATTCGTTTAATTAAGTAAGTATTCACTAAAAACACAACTTTTAACTTAAGACATTATTTCACTTATACTTTTGGGTTTTATATAAAAATCCAATGTCAAATAATCTGTTTCCATCTATTGGGCATTACTATAGTAAAACCTACCTTGAATTTTATAACTAGAATCCTCTTAACCCCTTCTTTACAATAAGGATTTTTAACTTGGATTTTATTTCCAAGATCCGTTTATCAATATTCAACACAAGACCATTGTATGTATTTTCTTTTACGTTTGACGTCCTTATCTCAATTACCTTATACGCTTAGTTCAATTCTTCAACATTCAAAGTTATCACTTTGATTTTTAAAAACCCCATTTTGAACTTCGCTTGGTTTTATTTCAAATCACATATACAAATCTATTTACCATTTCTATATTTTAGTCTATTCTTAATCTATTAGCCATTTTCCCTTAAGGTTTCATTTCATTTGAACTTACTTTACTTAATTTAGAAATTAAGTAAAACTTTCTTTAAATTCCTACATTCACCGACAAAACCCATTTACCAATCTCGTTCAAAACTTGGATTATAAATCCCTTAATAAAACTCTTATTGCTCTCTTTTTATCAAACCTTATAGTCAATTAACCACCTGTTACTTAAATTCCCATTTTTTTTAAATCTCGTTTGAAACTTGAATTCATAACTCTCTTTATAACTCTTATCACCTCTTTGATCAAACCACAATGCCACTTAATCATTTCTTAATTGGATTTCCAATTAAAAACATTGTTTTTAATTATTATTAATTAAAATAATAATTAACTTTAAATATTAACTATATTCAAATAGTTAACTTTGTTATTTTCAAAAAATAGCGTCATTATTATTTTGAAAATCTTATTAAATAATAATTAACTTCATTTATACTAAATAACTCGATAATTTCTTTAATTATAGTTAATCGGAGATTATCTAATATTTACACTATTTGTTAAACTTAACGAATATCAAATTTATTCAATTATCCATTTTAATTACAATGGTTGATTTTGCCAACCGTACCTATCAGTTAGCAGTTAACTGACTTCATTCGTCATTTCCCTTTTTTAATTAATTAAATAAATTAAGTAAATTAATTAATTTAAAAACACTGTTTAATTGTATTAAAGTACAATTAACCTACATTACCACCACATAGGTAATTTCTTTGGGTTTTCAGTGCTTGTATAAACTACAAGATTTCATTACATAAACCATTTGAATGATTCTTTATAAAAATGATTAAAATATTCATTTATAAATTTCAAATTTAATTACTAACTGAAAAACTTCAGTTTAGTTATAAAATAATTTATAACTTTAAAACTGCGTCAATCCACCTGACGGTAGACCGATGTTTAAAACAGTATATTTTAGGCCATTTCACTGCCAATTATCCAATCAATACTGTCGATTGATTTCAATTCTAACGACGATGAATATATATACAACCATCAACATTCAAACAGGTTTTGGTGTCAGACAGGGTGTAAATTCACATATGAATAATATGCACCACAAATAAAATATAGTTTATTTGAGGAATCCGGTCGGATCCCTCCAACCTGTCCTCCTCTGCATCACAGATAACAGTTGATAAAAATGTATGAATTTAATTTCAATAACATAATGACGAAATATAAATAACTGCAACCAATTAAACAAATAACAATCAATTTCATCCATAGCATCCAATCAACCAATTTATACTGTTAACGGTAAATTATATTTTTCTATGAATTTTCCACATCATAGGATTCCAGAGGGTGTGAGAATTAACTCACCGGTTTAATTCTGGGTGACGGTCGACTCGTTTGTTTCTTTTAATTTTGAACGATCGTTTAAAATTATCTGAAATTTCAAACAGCTCCAATCAGTTCCCAGTCAGCATCATTGTCTAGGCCTCGTGCCTACGATCCCAACGGATCTAGTTTTGTAAGTTCCGTTAATGTATGGAAAAATTAAAATTGTTTAAAGTTTTAACTATTTTTAAATATAATTTAAATTTAAAAAGAATAGTAATAATAACCAACTAATCATTACCGTTCACTAATTAAACCTCCCTTGCCATGTTAGCTTAGATAACGCGTCTTCCCCTTTTTCTTAGCCTGAACCCGATTCTTCCATCTTCTTCTTCGACTCTGAAAAACACGGAACTAACCTCCACTAACCACCGTCAACAAGGGCCACCGGAGCACCAACCCTATACCACATCGTCACCGCGCCAGAGAGCAGCCGCCACGCCTTCACGCTAGACCCCCACCTCTCCGTCATCTCGCCAGAAACTTCATTTGAATGGAAAATGGTTTGACTGCGATTTCTCCATCCATATGCCACCGCAACCTTCGCCACCGCCACGATTGGAACCACTTCGCTCCCCACTTCGATCAACCTTTAGACCCCCTCCACCAACTCGCCCTCCAGCCGTCGGAAAATCCCAAATATCCATCGTTACTACTATAAACGACCCCAAAATTTACATTTCAGTTCATCTTCTCGTTCCGACCTCCTCCGTCCACCATAGGACCTCAGACCAGTGCCAAATTGAAGCCTAAACTCTCCCCTACATCCTCCTTTAGGTCCCAACCCCTATAGTCGATCCAATCTCTTTCAACTCTGAAAAGAACGAACTGTCTAGTTTCGGATTTTCGATGATTCCGATCACCTTAGGCATCCTTACCACCCCAAATTTTTGGTGAAGCTTCCCTTCGACATCCCCCATGACTTTCCCTTTGGTCGCCCCCACTAATTCACCACCAGTCGAGAGAAATAAATTGATTTGTAATGAGGGACTTATTTGCAAATATTGAACGCTGGTGAAAGTTTAGCTTCGAGAAATATGATTTTTAGGTTGAGATGGGAATGTATATATAAAGGAAAAATATTATTTTATCATGACGTGACCGACGATATTTATTTTTGTGTCTATCGCAATTTCAAACATCGTTTATTCGCTCCTGCGCTCACATACAAACCTCGTTCGTGATGCGAATGGACGTCATGGCATAATTTGACGTTGCGGTCCTACTGAAACTTGTTTCGTCGAATTCCGAGTTCTTTTGCTCAAATGGTGCTCGTTCACGTCCAAATGGTCGTTTTATTTGCATTTTATTTTACCATACTCATAGTATAACTCCGATTGATGCGCAACTTGAAATCTAGCAATAATTTACTGTTACGGTCTCAATAAAATTTGTTTCGTCGAAAAAGAAGGTCGTAATAAAGTCCCATTTATAACTGCCCAATTCAAATAAAATAAACCAGTATTAAAATACGTGAATATAAAATAAATAAAATATTGCAATTGGACGTACACGACCAGAATTTGGTATATTACCAACGTAAAATATCCCGGGTTGAATTTCAAGCCAAATCAATATTTAAAAACGATTTATTTCATATAAATAATCGCTATAATATATAAAGGAATTCCATAGTGACCTTTTCAAAATTTGATTTGGACATAAAATAAAATCTACGCTATGAAAATTTGATTTTTCTCTTCCATTAGAAAAATATTATCGAATAGATTCTGACGTTTCTTATTTCGAGAAAATCCGACTTATTTTGGATCCTGTATAGCTGTCTAAAGTTCAAAATGCCAAATTACGAACTGCCGCGCCGCCGCAGCTCGTTTTATAATTAAATTATAAATTAAACATTCTAACGTCGTTTTAATAACGAAATCGCTACTGTAATTTCAATACGAACGATATTAAACCATTTTAAATCGCCTGTTCACGTTATACTTCAAATTCAGTATTTTCCCAATATTTTGAAATTAAAATATTATTATATTATTAATATAAATAAATATTCAAAATAAAATGGTTAGAATCGATTATTTAAATCCAAATTGACATTTCAAATAATAAAATAATTTAAATAATCAGGCAAAAAATACGGGACGTTACAGAACTGTTGGTGATGGAAACGTTATGGCTGCATATGCTTAGCATGGAAACGTCAAGTGTAACACCCCTAAATCCCACATCATGGAAGCCGGTGTGAAGTGTGTACTTATATAGTAGAACCTATCTCTTACTAATGCCGAGGCCTTATGAGAAATAAAACCCCACACCTATATGGTGGCTAAGTTGGGGACAATATCTTGCATGAACGGAAGTGCGGGTTATCACATCAAGCTTTGCGTTGGATATTCATGTACCGTTTCTACTCAGATGAATACAGTAATAGAGCTATTCCTATGTCGATTAGGTTAAGCTATGTATTGTCTGTTCACATTGTTTATTGTCTGTTTGAGTTATCTGTTCAAGTTATCTGTGTTCATGAAGTTTTTGATTTGTTTATTCCTTTAGCAGATTTGAAACTATGATAGGTATATGTTATGGCAGAAAAGGGTGTGTATATAAGATTCACTGTATATATGTACATACATATATATATATATATATATATATATATATATATATATATATATGCAGATATATTCTGTTTCATTTCTGTATATTGATGGTATAAATTCATATATTTTTAGCTGTTCGTCCTTATGGATTTGATGTAGAAATATATACATATATCAGTTTCTTTAGTTGTTCCATTTACTGTTTCATAGCTGCTGTATTCACTATTTTCTTTAGCCATTGAATTACTGTTTCTATAGCTGTTGAATTCACTGTTCTTTAGTTGTTTTATCTGTTCATGTTACTGTTTTCTTTAGCTCCCATTTTATTGTTTTTGTTCGTTTTACTGTTTCTATGGAGAAAATTTCGTGCTACTGTTCTTACTGAAAGTAACAAGACACATTGCATTGAATTTAAAATGAATTGTTTTTGTCCATTAGGTTTTGCACTAGCATAGACTAGCATATATGAATATATGTTTTTCTTTGTATTGACTACTTCCAGTTATATGATGAAAATATGTATTGGTATTTTCATTTTGATTTTCCGAACCAAGTCACACTAATGGGTATATAACTATGTATGAAGTGCACAAGCTTTAGGTTAGGTTGTTCTTAAATCTTATACAATATCGATACAATATAAATTAAATTCAAACAGCTAAATTTAACGATGATAAATTAATATCATCGTACTTATTAAAATAACAACTTCAATTTCAATCAGTAGAGAATTTAAAACTTAACATTTAAAATTCTGGGTTCAAATGATATTCCATTTATATAAAAACCCTTTTTATATTTTTAAATAAACCGTTATAATTTAAAAACGATTCCATAGCGACTATTTTAAAATTTGAATTGGACACAACTAACAATCTATAACATGAAATCTCCATTTTTCTCTTTCACTAGAAAATTATCATCAATTAGATTTAAACATTTCTCGTTCCACTGAATTCCAACTTATATTGGATCTTGTATATTCAACTGAAGTTCAAAACTCAATATTACAACCTACCATGTCGTTACGAGCTCGTTTTATATTAAATATTAATTTTAACGTTCAACTTCATTTTAATAAACGAATTCAATATTAAAATCCATTAATATTTCAAATATAATATTTGAAATAATAAAATACATTAAATAGTTGACTACCAAAAATACGGGACATTACATTCCTCCCCACTTAAAAGAATTTCGTCCTCGAAATTGCTAAGGTAGAAAATTGTTACAAGTCCATTTACTTTAAAATACAGTTTATTTTAAATCAAAAACCGATTCATTAAAATCAATATAAATTTTCTAAAATATTTTAAATTCTTTAATACATTAAATTTCCGGAAAAATTCGGCAGAGTCTCCCTGGTATGGAGGGACTTCTATGATATCGCAGGAGCAAATAACATATATACATCGACCCACACAGTCGGAAAACAAAAACCAAAAACCAAAATTTTATCTTTTCGCGTAGGTGTACGTTTTACAAGCGCTATCGAGCATATTTGCTCAGCGTATATTCAATCAACTCAACCACTATCAACAACCCTTATAGCCTTCTGGCACCTATACTTAACTCATTTCAACATAAAAGTAACAATATATGAAATAATTAATACTTTATCAACAAGTAAAACTATACCAATTTCTAAATCAAACATATAATATCAATTCATTTCAAAAGGTATATGCAAATACTGAGGGGTAATCATTTAGTTTTAACTCATATATGATTCCATTCCAATTTATTTGGAATTCATTCTTTAGTTTATAATTTATTTATCTCTTATATTAAAACATTGATAAATTATATTCAAACTATTTAACAACTAATCAATCAACAATCAATGCACAACCAACTCAATCAAATCAATTGAATTTAAATTCAATATTAATATTTACTTTAGTTCACATATTTGAATATCAGTCGGTTAATATCCGATTGGTTCCTATTTTATTATTATACATTCGTTAAACTTCAAACTTCCAAATCAATTTTATTTAATCTCAATATCATTCCTTAATCCAATTTTACTTAACCAAGTTAAGTTTCAATTGAAATTTTAAAATCCAATTTGAAATTCATTCAGATCAAATAAACAATACTCAATAATTTAATAAAATTGTTTCTTTTCTTTACAAAAATATATTTTGTGAAAAATTATTTCATTTACCCTCATTACAAAACAATATTGTGTCCATTACCAATTCAAAAGCTTCTCAACAGTTGAACCAATCAAACAACACAATTCAAAATGTTGGTATATAAAATCTACAAATACGCGCTCTCGTATATATACATCCAACTCAATCTAGGGTATTACTAACCCCATCTCTATCGAGTCACGCCATAGAGCCAAGGTTATTACTAAACCGGGCTCTGATACCACTGTTACGACCTATGGGAATTCGACTTCCGAATTCCGACAATAATACAGATCCTGTATCACTTGTCAGAACCAAATAATCGAAAACACAGATAGTTACTAGAAAGAAGTTAGAGGGTAAGATAAGAAAGAAAGAGATATTAGAATAGAAGAAGAAGAAACAACACCACGCAGAGTCTTACATCGCAGCAAAACCAAATATAACATAGAAATAAATCTTTGTTGAGAGCTTTTAAAATACTTACAATCATCAGAGTATTTCAACACATATGGACAGTTATAATATCATGCCCTCATATACAACACATAGCAGAGTAACAACCAGATATCATACGTCTGGACTTATCCAGCTCGTCTCTTCACATTATCAAATAACCTGGACCTGTACAACCCGGTCTACCCCGAGCATTACAAACACTGGTTCTGTCTGGTGAACCAGAGTGAGAGAAAAAACATTAAGTTTATTTGTATTACACAACTTGATTTTAAAGTCAAAATCCTTTCAAAAAAAAAAAGGATAATCGTATGACCAAATCTGCACATAAATACTGTGACATCCCACCTCCGGTTTGCGCCGCCTACACCGTCTTCCACATTTGGATCTCTTACAATCAGTCCAGTAAGCGCGCCACTTCTCCGACCTAGTTTGTAGTATATGTTTGATACCAACTCCGGGTTACTTCCTGAAACGGGTCCCACACAATATGATACAAGCTCTCCCCTTTGTCTTGTAATCCCCACTAGGTTTTCGTTAGCTATGTATACCACTAGGTGCCTTTTAATTACATAACCCTATTAATTCTACAAGTTATGCTTACCCTAAAAGATGTCTTTAATTACATAACTTTATTATTTCCTCCGGTTATGTATACTACTAGGTGTCTTTAATTACATAACCTTATCGGGCTAAGTTTGTGGGACTATATGTAAATATTACCCACGCCTCCAATTTTAGGTCATATTCTACAATCTTTATGCATTTAATTAGGTTAAGTATTCCAATTCGTTACCATGTCCATTTATGGTTTATAATGGGCTAGACCTCCCACATTAGGCCTACAACTTGTGGACGCTGGATATGTCGGTCGGGTCCGAGCAGACTTCTTCCACAAGTTGGGCCTAACCTCGTGTCATAGCCCGTCTTGTATTTGTGCACTTAGACCCCTTACATTAGGTTCAACATTAGTGGTTGCTGGATGTGTCGATCGGATCCGGGAAAACTTCTACCACTTATGCAACCTAACTTCATGTCATAATTGTAGTACAATTCTAGTTACTTTAATCTTAGGCATCTTAATTATTAACCAACTATTTAAGCCCATGTCTTTATAGTTGTTCATGCCTACTTACCCATTTACGTTCATAGTGAATAATATGTCCAAATTCATATGTCAATTCTAATATATTCTCCTGTTCCCTAACTAACGTATTCGCGTAAATTTGGTGCCATGCCTAGGCTAAAAAGTAGCCTAGCCATAAACAATAAAAGGGGAAGGTGATGGGAATATGACAAAAATGATTGTCCTAACATAGCTGGCATAAACATATACTAACATGGTGACAAGGTGAATATATAAGCATAAATCCAATGAACTTGTGGTAGTTAACTAGTTTTAACATAGCAAAGATGTTATGATAAGCATGAAAAGATCTAGATATTAATTTAGATGTCCAACAAGTTCAGATCTAATATAATAAGCACAAGGAGATCTAAATAATAAACTAGATTTGACTAATAGTTTATACCTCCACATAATTAAGATCCAATAGTTAAAAGAGAATTGGACCTCTATATATAGCTGCCAGCCTCCAGAAACCGACTGCCACCTCAGCCCTAGGGGGTCGACCTCCCCTTAGGGTCGACACCCCCCTTGAGGACTTCTCCCTTGAAGATCTAAATTAATAGTTTAGACCCATGGGTCGACACCCTCCTTGAGGGGTCGACCCCGGGGTCGACACCCCTCCAATGGGGTCGACTCCCCTAGGCGATATTTTTCCTACTTCCCCCGTTTTCTGTAATTTTGAATTTTGAACTGAATTTTTTTGAATTCCTGGGTCCTACATATACATATATATTTATCTTACGTGTATACAAACTTCAATCCTTCGTATCTCCTTCATACGGTGTCCGTTTTATGTAAACCAAATGTCTATTTTGACCAGAATTTCGAAAGGGACGCAATGGCACAGTCCTTTTCCCTTAGTTCTGAATATTAAATTAATAATTATTAAATTTTACCTCTTTAGTGTCTTTAAAATTCAGGGTGTTATATTCTCCCCTACTTAAAGGATTTCGTGCCCGAAATCTTCAAGTTAAGAAGAATGTATATCCTACCATCCATCACCCATCTACTCATCCATCAACCACAGGCATGCATTGTCCTTAAAGACTTCTAATGGTTGTATGAACATATGCAAAAGTTGTGTGTATATGTCCCAATACTAATTCGAAGATTAGGTGGTCTACTGATTAGTCGACCTCCTCAATGCAATGTATGTTAGTGCCATGAATCCAATATGTATGGAAATAACCCTATTTTAATATGTAAGCTCTATATGTGTGCACACTCATTCGTCCAAATGCAACATCCATTTGATAATACGTCCATTTTTATCCATTAAAAGAAAAGAAAAATGCACACACATCCATATGCATTATGAGAGTGATTGAGCCGATCTTGTGCCTAATGTGTGTGTATATGCATCCACATGCAACCATTGGCAAACACTGTATCCACTTGCATCCATCAAACGTAACATATCTCAAACACATGTTTACACCCACTGGATTTCTATCTAAAGGTCGAAAATACTGTTGATAGAGCATACTCAAATGACAGAAGCAAGCATATATAAAACTTTGGAAAAGGAGTTAAAAACATACCCTCAAAAATGAAAGGGTACGAAACATAAATCTTGTCTTCGGTCTCCCAAGTCGCATCCTCTGGGTTATCTTCCCATCGGACCTTTATTAGCTTGATTTCTTTATTGCATAGCTTCTTAATTTCTGATCCAAGAATGTGGGTACGAATTCGTCTGACTGTTGCCTCCTAGTTCCACCTCCACTTCCTCTAATATACTTGGCTCATCAACTTCCGCAGTGTCATGCAAGCACATCTGCAGATGAGAAAGGTGGAAAACATCATGAAGGCCGGATAGATTTACTAGGAGCTTTACTCTATAGGCCATTTGGCCGATCCTTTCGGTTATGGGAAATGGTTCCACAAATCAAGGTGCCAACTTCCCTACAGATCCGAAGCAGACCACATTCCTCAGAGGTGATACTTTAATGAAAACCAAGTCTCCCACTTCAAATTCGATGTCAGTTCTTCTCTGGTCTACATAGGATTTCTGCCTATCTTGAGCTGTCTTCATTCGCCTTCGAATAAGGTCAGTCTTCTCGGATGTTTCTCTAACCATATCAGGTCCAAGTAATAATCTTTCTATAGATTCCGACCAACAAGTTGGTGATCTACAGGGTCGTCCGTACAATACTTCGAAGGGTGCCATGTCGATTCTAGCTTGGTATCTATTGTTATAGGCAAACTCTACTAAAGAAAGGTGCTCCTCCCAAGTCCCTCTGAAGTCTAGGATACACAGCGTTAAAAGATCCTCTAGAATTCTGTTCACCCTCTCCGTCTGTTCATCGGTCTGAGGATGATAAGCGGTGCTCAAACACAACTGTGGACCTAATGCTTCTTGCAAACTCCTCCAAAATTCACTGGTAAAGATGGGGTCACGATCGCTTACGATGCTAGAAGGTACTCCATAAAGAAGGACCAGCTCACGAACATAAATTGCTGCCAATCATGATGCCGTCCTCTTACTCTTGACTGAAATGAAATGAACGTCTTAGTCAGTCTATCCACCACAACCCAAATATTGGTGTTGCCTTTCTTTGATATATGTAAACCATCTACGAAGTCCATGGAGAGGCTCTCCCATTTCCACTGTGGAATCTCCAAAGGATGAAGTAAACAACCGGGCTTCTTTTACTCAACTTTAACTTGCTGACAAACTAAACATTGAGAAACAAACTGTAATGACCCAAATTTTTGACCGTTCAAATCGACAATAAACCACCCATGTCGACCCAAACAAATCACAAATGCAGGTAGTTATTGGGAAAAGAAGGAAAGAAAGAAAGAAAAGAAAAACCAATCACAGAACCTCACAGCGGAAGGACAACATATAATAAACAAATAGCAGTTTAAAAGCGGTTGAAATGTATACCTCGGTTATAACATTCAATGATTATCAGAGTTACATATACATACAGCTGTACATAATAAGCAGCGGGAATAATGCAGTGGATATACATATGTACAGATAATAAATATACCAAATCTTCGTCTTCGATCTCCAAGCACAGTCATCTTCAAATACTGCAACGTCTGCTGACCCGAGCGTATTGCATAAAAGGAAAACACAACAAACACTCGGATCAGCACTAAATCATTCTCATAATAGTCAAATCAAAATACGAATTAACATCAGTGTCATGGGTACAGTAACTCAAGAGATGTTACGAGATTTTTCCATCTCTCAAGGATCCGTTAAACTAATACATACATAATATAGTACGCTATTATGATAGTGTCTATCCAGTAAAGTATAAATACTGAAAATAGCGTAAGCGGGATTACCATATTACCCTTACGCCGTTTATAGGCACCAACAGTCTATACAGTACCGTAAATTCACCGTACTGGTGTTATCAGAGGGCCCTCCATGGAAGGCAATGCTAAATCAAAATCGTATGGGGCTCGATATGGATATATATGACAAGGCACTCGAGGCAATGCCCAGGGTAGGATTCTACCAATTGCACTCCCAGACCGGTGGTAACGCATAGCAGCCACTACCGCCCACCTCGGAACACACTCCCAAAGTCATAAATGGGCCCAAATCATCATCATCATCATCATAGTCATAGAAATATTATCAAAGAAGTGTGTCCGATCAAAGGTGCTACCTCAGTTAGTCACGGTATAGCTCCTGTTTTAGTCATTTCAATTCTGACCCGAAGGTCAGGGCTATTTCGTCATCGATCATCTTCTTCGATTCAATAATCGCCTCCAAGTCATCATACTCATTCTGGATACGTCATAACGTTCACAGTTGTCAAAGTGGTATCGACACTGACAGAGAGTATGCCTTATGTCGACTCCGGTCTCTTTAACAACCAACGCTTACATCTTTTCACATTGGTTGGTTCTTTTACACTTCAAAGGTTCGCTTTCATATCAAAATATCGTATTTTGTTCCGAACCAAATTTATATTCAAAAATAGAATATAGTTTCATATCGAAATATCATAAATCATAGCAACCCGATTATATTCTAAAATTAGAATATATTTCCATATCTTATACCATAATCATATAGTATTTCAAAAATCGACTTATATTCAAATAAAATATTTTTAATCTCAAAAGATTTCAAATTATTCCAAATCGATTCATATTCGAAATTCATTCATATTCAAATAGAATATATATATATACTTCCATAACTTACTTTCAATCCCCTTAGGAGATAAGTTTATATTTAGAAGAATATAATCCATCTTCCATATTTGAAAATGGTTTGAAATTGATTCATAAATAAAACTTTTATCTCAACTCCATTTCAACAACGACCTTAGATCCAGCACTTTCCATTCGGAGGAAAAATCACACTTATAAGATATAAATTTAAAGGATAGATGTTTATAAAGAACCTTTATATAAATAAGATATGTGTAGAATATAATAGTTAAAAATAGGATAAATAAGTTTAAAACACTATGTATATATAAATTTTTTAAAATTTACTGAATAGTTTTAAATAAAAGAATATAAGAAAATTATGGTTATATAAAATAGTTATGGATAAGAATTTAATAAAAATAAATTCCAGGAAAGAATATCTATAAAAAAAATCAAAATTTTAAATATGTATATATATATGTAAATTCTTTACTGAAAATCAATTCTTTCTTCCGAACTTTGATGCTTGAATCTAAGCTCCAGTTTCAATGGAGTTGCTTAGATTAAAGGACTTATTACAAATCCCATTTCAATCCATTTCAAATTCAAGGATTCAAAAACCATACTCGAATTAGGTTCGTAAAACAATTTTGAGTATTCTCCATTATCTTGATTCCAAAATTTAAATTCTATAAGAATTTATTTAAATCTGAATCTACCCAATTCTTACAAAACCCAAAACAAAAATTTGAATCTTTAACACTTCAAATTCGCTTGGGACAAATTTCTTAAATCATTTCAGTTCATATTTAAGATTCAGATTTCAAGGAAAAATAAAACTTATCGAAATCAATACATTTCCCTTGAATGAAATTTCCATAAAAATAGAATTTCAAATATTAAAATCATTTAACCAACCGATGTCCATATATAGTTTGCCATCCTATGGCCAAGTGATTTTTAAATTTAATTTCTCGATATTTCGGGATGGATCTATCATTTCAATCCAAGTCAGGGTCACAAAGATTTATCATTTCACTCTGTTTTCTTAATTCATTCCATCGATAAATCCCGGGTTCATTAGATGCCCGTAACATCAAGGTTAAATGGGATTTATCGCTAAAATCAACATGCAATAAAATATACTGGAATAAAGAGCATTTGCAATGTCAATATAAATTCAAAAATAAATTTCAACCAACATACATCGCAACCAATTCATTCAACTGATCAGCGTTAACTATTGCAGGGTTTGGCAGGCGTCGAATTTCATCTAGAATTTAAATTATATTAAATACTATTTATTGACTAAATTGAATATTAACACACTTGCATGTCAAATTTAAACAACACATCAACAATCAACACAAACCATGAAACCAAAATTACTTCACAATTTAATTTAATAAACATGGGAATAATTCAGTCATTTGTGAGCGAAGAATCACTCACCTTCACGTCTATAGAGGATCGGACGTCCAAAAGAAGCCCAAAATTTCGCAGTCTCTAAACGCAACCAGATTAGTGCCAAGACGTCCACAATTCCGCCACGATCCCAACGCATAAAACCGCGTCCAAATCCGAGTCAGTACGAGAGAGTTATTAGCGTTTTTACGATTTTAAATTTTGAATATAAATAAATAAATATCTCACCAATCTCGGAGAGCCACGTCAGCAGGAAAAATCCCGCTCCTTCTTCTATCTTACATGCTACAGGACCGATGGAAAATCCCAACCCGCACAACCCTTTGACCGCCTCCAGCACTCGACTCCGACCATCGGAGAACGTCCGACCGCCACAGCTTGGACCCCCGTGACGATCCACACCCGGCGACCCCTTTGACTGCACCTCCGATGCAGTGCAGGCCCACTTCCGGCGAGATGAACGTAAGTCATCTCTTGTTTTAAAACTCAAATTCCCGCCACCCTACTGACTTCTGGATCGAACGAACACCATCTACGGATTCCCACCGAAAATCTCTACCATACCCAGGTAACAATTTCATCGATTAACCGCCAAATCAAAAACCCCTAAAATGAAACCTAGGGTTTCGAAAATCTGACTGTTTGACCGCAAATTCCGGCAACTCCTTCCACTGCATGTCGAATCTGACCGTACCCGTAGCTTTCTGACGTCACGAGCTTTGATTTGACATATAATACGACAGGTTTTGAAGAGAATTTATTTTGAAGTTCTATTTTGACATTGAGCTAGGGTTTTAAAATTTTCTCCAGCCATTAAAGAGGATTGTGAAGGTGAGAGTGTACGTATGATGGAAAAATGGCTGATGAGGTGGTCATGGGCTATAGTTTTATACATATATAAGGGCCAAAAGTAGAAATAACCAATTATCTAATTACATTGATCTCGTTCACATTTTCTCTCGTACGATCAAATGGTAAGTCGGATTGTAACGCAAATTGAAATCTTATCATAATTCACCGTCCCGGTTCGGATGGCGCCAGTTTCGTCGAATTCTGAGACCGTCGCCAAAACAGTTAAATTTCCTGTTAATTAATTAATAAAATGTTCAAATATTCATTTAACTGTTTTAATTCAATTTGAATATTCCTTAAATTTCATTTAATTCAAATTATAACTTAAATAAATTTATAAATCAAATTTCACATATTTTAAGTTCCCCAATTTTATTATTTATCAATTGAAATTTGTATTTCAATTATACATTAAACAATTTAACTTCAGTTAAATTGTAGATACTATATTTGAATTTTCAATTCTTTATCACTATAACAAAATGAAATTTCACTTATCCTAAGTCATTAAAATTAAATTTTAATAGACTTTATAAATGGGTTTCAGGTATTTTAAATTCCCTTTTATCTCAAACAACTTAAGTCTAATTAGTCATTAAAATATTAAATTTCACATCACAACATTCCTATCCTAACTCAATTTATTCAAATTCATTAATATTAAATTAAAAGTTTCAAATCTAAATTAATATTACCAAATTTAGATTTCCGGTTTATGCTTAAGGTAAGTTATCATATAAGAAAAACCACTAAAGTTTGAATGTTACCATTTATCATAGAATTTATTCTATTAAATTCAGAAATTTAAATATAGAGAAAATATAGGTTGTTACATTCTCCCCCACTTAAAAACTTTTCGTCCTTGAAAAGAGAACGAAACGATATTAAGCATATATCTATTTCAAATCTATACTTAAAATAGTGTTTATAAAATAAGTTATAGTTGTAAAACTCATAATTTTCTAACTTCCAAAATTATGGAAAATTTCGGTAGCATTTCCCCTGTACGGAGAGCTCCGGGAAAATCCCGATATATCTATCAACCCAAAATATACATCTCATCATCGATGAGGCATCCCTGTACAAGGGGAAAACTCAAACCAAACTACCAAACCCATATAACACACATACGTACCTTGTTTAGCGTTTATTTGCACTTTTATTTACCTTAATATTTAGCATTTAGCGCAAGCGAGCCCCAAAGCATAGCGCGACTTCCTTACACCTGCTACATACTTACATACACATAAGAATCAAACATATATGTAATACATAGAAAAAGTACACAATTTACACAACATATAATCAACATTTCAACTACATATCCAAAATATTCATAACAGGTCAGCGAACAAAACAAGGTTTATCACTCGCTAAAAGTTGGAATTTGGCTAAAGAACACTAGGGAAAAGTTGTTCTAATCGTTTCAGGCTTTCCGAATTGTCCGGACTCGTTGAATTCGGATAATTCGTTCAAAAGTTATGCTTATTTTAGTGGAGGTGAACACTTCAGCCCGCACACTGAAAATGCAGATCTGAAATGTTTTACCCAGTTTTAACCCTCTAAACATCAGATTTATGCTTAACACTTTACGAAAAAGTTTTAGTTTACATCCTGGCCTTTCCGAATTGCACTCGCACATTAAAATCCGACGCTCCGTTAGAGAGTTATGGTCAAAACAATATAGGTATACGCTTCAGTTTTTAATTTTCTGGATACACAACTACGACTAAAACTTGCATTTCAGCTTAGTAATCATAGGAATTCGACATGGCTTTATAAGCGAAAGTTTTAGCTCAGTTTCTAAGTTTTCCGAAAAGTCCAGAATTGTCGCATTCCGATCATCCCATCAAAAGTTATGGTCACTTTAGCTTCAGCTTATCGACTATTTCAGATTTACCTAAACATTGGATTATTTCTATTCGAAATTTCAACATTTTCGATCTCAATACTTTTGTAAATCCTTAACTTTTGACTTTATTATCGCTTCATTATTCAAGAATTGGATCCATATTCAATTTCTTACTTTATTTCGATATTCTTTCTATTCGCTTCTCGTTTATTCCGAGCATTAAATTCTAACTGAAAACTCGAAATTTGTTCTAGCTTTTCAATCAACTTGATGATATTAAGTCATATATTCATGAACATGAGTCAAGTTGCCAAATCTCATGACAAATTTTTTCTAAGTACTTAATTTCCTTCTCATCTTTATAAAGTCTTTTAAGTAACTCTTATCGAATCAATTTACGTGACTCACCTAAGTTTAGCGTTAACTCATATTTCATTTACCAATCCCATTTAAAATGGTTAATACTTCGACACTCATATACGAAGTTTTTCATTGAATTTGGTTTCAATTATTCTTATTTCTTTCATTTATCTCAAATTACTCTCTCATTCTTTCGCTACCTTCAATTGCTTGTTCGTTTCATTAATGTTAAATCATTATTCATTCAACCCTTTTCCTATTCTCTTATTCTAATTTCAACCTCACTTAAAGTTTATTCCATTTGCTCAATCTACTTATTCAACTTTCAGGTCATGAATTGGGTTAAAGACAGTTTATGTTAAGATTTACTTTCGATATATTGACCAAAAGAGGTTTAATCCATCCAGGGTTTACGTCTTCATTCACCTGTACCCTAATTCATCTTTTACATTCTTCGTTTAGTTATCGACCATTCACGTTTCATTAATAACACAAATTCCTTTAAATTCCTTCTCGACTAATTTAGTAACTTATGAATTAGCCAAGACATGTGTTCTCGTTCGTATTACACAACCAAATTTCAATTGATTCAGTTGGTTTTAATTGAATTTATTTCGTGGCAAGTTTTAATTTCTTTTAACATCCTTATCGACCAAAGTTGGGATTGGTTTCCCTTATTATCATCCATAGTTATGAATTCCGTGACGACCCCTTAGTTCTTAAGTCCATTCCAAAATTTCAAAGTCTAAAACTCCAATGAATCGAGAAAATTAAATCTTGAATCGATGTAGTTAGTTAGGATGAACTTAAACACTTCATCCTGGGGTCATAAGCTAAAATTTAAAATAATCTAAGTACTTATACTATTTTATAGAAAAACATGCCATAAAATTTTGAACCCAAATCTTTAATTTACAAAAACATAGAAATTTTTCAAAGCATGTTAAATTTAAATTTCAACTTTAAATAACATATCCTAATACCTTTATAAAAAATTTATATCATATGGAATTAAATTCAAAATCCTTTGTCAAACAAGTTATAATAACCATCGAGTGATCTCCCCCACTTAAACTCTTCAGAGTAAATATCGATAATGCGTGCACTCATTACCGACATCGTTTCTAAGGTCCAAGAAGGGATTATACCCACCTTGAAAATCTTTAAAACCATTTCCTTTCGATTATACCTATAATATGATATTATTTAAACTTTGGCAAAACTATTTTCAAAGACACCCCAGGATCAAGTTTCAAGTTCATTCCTATTTCAATCACAAACCCTTTACACCCAATTATACCTACAGGTATTTTATTTCAAATATTTTCTAAAATCATTAAATTTCCAACACCTATTAATTACCTCTTATTATATTCATTATTTAACTGACCATGATAGGTAATAACTTAAATATTACCACCTACTAAAACGAATACATATATACTTGAACCAATAATATATTTGATATATTCAAAATATAATCAAAAACCATATCATGTCGATCATTCTGTTCGATTATTTAGAAATTCCTATCGATTCTATGGCGTCTCATATATCGACCAGAATCCATAAATATTCAACAGAACAAATCAACACAATGTAAACCAATTTATATCAAAATACAAGTACGCTCTCTCATATCTCTCAGACTCATTCTAGGGCACTACTACCCTATCTCTAATGAGTTAATTCCCAAACAGAGCCAGGGTTATCGCCAACCATCGCTCTGATACCAACTGTAACGACCCAAATTTTTGACCGTTCAAATCGACAATAAACCACCCATGTCGACCCAAACAAATCACAAATGCAGGTAGTTATTGGGAAAAGAAGGAAAGAAAGAAAGAAAAGAAAAACCAATCACAGAACCTCATAGCAGAAGGACAACATATAATAAACAAATAGCAGTTTAAAAGCGGTTGAAATGTATACCTCGGTTATAACATTCAATGATTATCAGAGTTACATATACATACAGCGGTACATAATAAGCAGCGGGAATAATGCAGCGGATATACATATGTATAGATAATAAATATACCAAATCTTCGTCTTCGATCTCCAAGCACAGTGATCTTCAAATACTGCAACGTCTGCTGACCCGAGCGTATTGCATAAAAGGAAAACACAATAAACACTCGGATCAGCACTAAATCATTCTCATATTAGTCAAATAAAAATACGAATTAACATCAGTGTCATGGGTACAGTAACTCAAGAGATGTTACGGGATTTTTCCATCTCTCAAGGATCCACTAAACTAATACATACATAATATAGTACGCTATTACGCTAATGTCTATCCAGTAAAGTATAAATACTGAAAATAGCGTAAGCGGGATTACCATATTACCCTTACGCCGTTTATAAGCACCAACAGTCTATACAGTACTGTAAATTCACCGTACTGGTGTTATCAGAGGGCACTCCATGGAAGGCAATGTTAAATCAAAATCGTATGGGGCACGATATGGATATATATGAGAAGGCACTCGAGGCAATGCCCAGGGTAGGATTCTACCAATTGCACTCCCGGACCGGTGGTAACGCATAGCAGCCACTACCGCCCACCTCGGAACACACTCCCAAAGTCATAAATGGGCCCAAATCATCATCATCATAGTCATAGAAATATTATCAAAGAAGTGTGTCTGATCAAAGGTGCTACCTCAGTTAGTCACGGTATAGCTCCCGTTTAGTCATTTCAATTCTGACCCGGTGGTCAGGGCTATTTCGTCATCGATCATCTTCTTCGATTCAATAATCGCCTCCAAGTCATCATACTCATTCTGGATACGTCATAACCTTCACAGTTGTCAAAGTGGTATTGACACTGACAGAGAGTATGCCTTATGTCGACTCCAGTCTCTTTAACAACCAACACTTACATCTTTTCACATTGGTTGGTTCTTTTACACTTCAAAGGTTCGCTTTCATATCAAAATATTGTATTTTGTTCCGAACCAAATTTATATTAAAAAATAGAATATAGTTTCATATTGAAATATCATAAATCATAGCAACCCGATTATATTCTAAAATTAGAATATATTTCCATATCTTATACCATAATCATATAGTATTTCAAAAATCGACTTATATTCAAATAGAATATTTTTAATCTCAAAAGATTTCAAATTATTCCAAATCGATTCATATTCGAAATTCATTCTTATTCAAATAGAATATATATATATATATACTTCCATAACTTACTTTCAATCCCCTTAGGAGATAAGTTTATATTTAGAAGAATATAATCCATCTTCCATATTTGAAAATGGTTTGAAATCGATTCATAAATAAAACTTTTATCTCAACTCCGTTTCAACAACGACCTTAGATCCAGCACTTTCCATTCGGAGGAAAAATCACACTTATAAGATAAAATTTAAAGGATAGATGTTTATAAAGAACCTTTATATAAATAAGATATGTATAAAATATAATAGTTAAAAATAGGATAAATAAGTTTAAAACACTATGTATATATAAAAATTTTAAAATTTACTGAATAGTTTTAAATAAAAGAATATAAGAAAATTATGGTTATATAAAATAGTTATGGATAAGAATTTAATAAAAATAAATTCCAGGAAAGAATATCTATAAAAAAAATCAAAAATTTAAATATGTATACATATATGTAAATTCTTTACTGAAAATCAATTCTTTCTTCCGAACTTCGATGCTTGAATCTAAGCTCCAGTTTCAATGGAGTTGCTTAGATCAAAGGACTTATTCCAAATCCCATTTCAATCCATTTCAATTTCAAGGATTCAAAAACCATACTCGAATTAGGTTCGGAAAACAATTTCGAGTATTCTCCATTATCTTGATTCCAAAATTTAAATTCTATAAGAATTTATTTAAATCTGAATCTACCCAATTCTTACAAAACCCAAAACAAAAATTTGAATCTTTAACACTTCAAATTCGCTTGGGACAAATTTCTTAAACCATTTCAGGTCATATTTAAGATTCAGATTTCAAGGAAAAATAAAGCTTATCAAAATCAATACATTTCCCTTGAATGAAATTTCCATAAAAATAGAATTTCAAATATTAAAATCATTTAACCAACCGATGTCCATATATAGTTTGCCATCCTATGGCCAAGTGATTTTTAAATTTAATATCTCGATATTTCGAGATGAATCTATCATTTCAATCCAAGTCAGGGTCACAGAGATTTATCATTTCACTCTGTGTTCTTAATTCATTCCATCGATAAATCCCGGGTTCATTAGATGCCCGTATCATCAAGGTTGAATGGGATTTATCGCTAAAATCAACATGCAATAAAATATACTGGAATAAAGAGCATTTGCAATGTCAATATAAATTCAAAGATAAATTTCAACCAACATACATCGCAACCAATTCATTCAACTGATCAGCGTTAACTATTGCAAGGTTTGGCAGGGGTCGAATTTCATCTAGAATTTAAATTATATTAAATACTATTTATTGACTAAATTGAATATTAACACACTTGCATGTCAAATTTAAACAACACATCAACAATCAACACAAACCATGAAACCAAAATTACTTCACAATTTAATTTAATAAACATGGGAATAATTCAGTCATTTGTGAGCGAAGAATCACTCACCTTCACGTCTATAGAGGATCGGACGTCCAAAAGAAGCCCAAAATTTCGCAGTCTCTAAACGCAACCAGATTAGTGCCAAGACGTCCACAATTCCGCCACGATCCCAACGCATAAAACCGCGTCCAAATCTGAGTCAGTACGAGAAAGTTATTAGCGTTTTTACGATTTTAAATTTTGAATATAAATAAATAAATAAATATCTCACCAATCTCGGAGAGCCACGTCAGCAGGAAAAATCCTGCTCCTTCTTCTATCTTACATGCTACAGGACCGATGGAAAATCCCAACCCGCACAACCCTTTGACCGCCTCCAGCACTCGACTCCGACCATCGGAGAACCTCCGACCGCCACAGCTTGGACCCCCGTGACGATCCACACCCGGCGACCCCTTTGACTGCACCTCCGATGCAGTGCAGGCCCACTTCCGGCGAGATGAACGTAAGTCATCTCTTGTTTTAAAACTCAAATTCCCGCCACCCTACTGACTTCTGGATCGAACGAACACCATCTACGGATTCCCACCGAAAATCTCTACCATACCCAGGTAACAATTTCATCGATTAACCGCCAAATCAAAAACCCCTAAAATGAAACCTAGGGTTTCGAAAATCTGACTGTTTGACCGCAAATTCTGGCAACTCCTTCCACTGCATGTCGAATCTGACCATACCCGTAGCTTTCTGACGTCACGAGCTTTGATTTGACATATAATACGACAGGTTTTGAAGAGAATTTATTTTGAAGTTCTATTTTGACATTGAGCTAGGGTTTTAAAATTTTCTCCAGCCATTAAAGAGGATTGTGAAGGTGAGAGTGTATGTATGATGGAAAAATGGCTGATGAGGTGGTCATGGGCTATAGTTTTATACATATATAAGGGCCAAAAGTAGAAATAACCAATTATCTAATTACATTGATCTCGTTCACATTTTCTCTCGTACGATCAAATGGTAAGTCGGATTGTAACGCAAATTGAAATCTTATCATAATTCACCGTCCCGGTTCTGATGGCGCCAGTTTCATCGAATTCTGAGACCGTCGCCAAAACAGTTAAATTTCCTGTTAATTAATTAATAAAATGTTCAAATATTCATTTAACTGTTTTAATTCAATTTGAATATTCCTTAAATTCCATTTAAATCAAATTATAACTTAAATAAATTTATAAATCAAATTTCACATATTTTAAGTTCCCAAATTTTATTATTTATCAATTGAAATTTGTATTTCAATTATACATTAAACAATTTAACTTTAGTTAAATTGTAGATACTATATTTGAATTTTCAATTCTTTATCACTATAACAAAATGAAATTTCACTTATCCTAAGTCATTAAAATTAACTTTTAATTGACTTTATAAATGGGTTTTAGGTATTTTAAATTCCCTTTTATCTTAAACAACTTAAGTCTAATTAGTCATTAAAATATTAAATTTCACATCACAACATTCCTATCCTAACTCAATTTATTCAAATTCATTAATATTAAATTAAAAGTTTCAAATCTAAATTAATATTATCAAATTTAGATTTCCGGTTTATGCTTAAGCTAAGTTATCATATAAGAAAAACCATTAAAATTTGAATGTTACCATTTATCATAGAATTTATTCTATTAAATTCAGAAATTTAAATATAGAGAAAATATGGGTTGTTACACAAACTCTGCCATATCTTTCTTCATCCCAGCCCAAAACAAAAACCCTCTTCATGTCTCTGTACATCTTATCATCTCCTGGATGAATAGTCATCTTAGAATGGTGGGCTTCTTCTATGAGTGCCTTTATCAAGCTTCCGTTTGAGGAACACAAAGCCTTCCATCTCGTCATAACCACCCCTTTTCATCTATGGAATATCAACTGAGGTGAATAGAAGTCTCCCCTTTCCCGAGCTTACCTATGATGTATAAAATCTATGGGTCACCTTGCTGCGAGGATCCTATCTGATCCATAAGAGCCATTCGTATTTCTAGTGATGCAAACAAATCAGGAAAAATCTCGATGGAGGGTCTAAAGTCAAAGGTTGATATGAACTCCAAGCTCTTCCTCTCCACAAACGGAGGACTTAAGGTCATCCTCTGCCTATTTAGTGCGTCGGCCACCGCATTACCCTTGCCAGGGGGTATAAGAAATTGTAAAATCATAAGAAGCTAAGAATTCCATCCACCTTTTTGCCTTGAATTAAGATCCTTCTGCGAGAACAAATCTTTGAGAAATTTATCATCGTTGTATAACTCGAACTTCTCTGCAAGTAAATAATGACGCCACGTCTTTAGCATGAATACTATGGCAGCTAGCTCTAAATCATGGGTGGGGTAGTTCTTCTCATGAACTCTCAACTGTCTACTCCCATAACACACTACCTTCCCTTCTTGCATTACAACTGCACCAAGCCCTATACCACATGCATTAGTGTAAACCGTAAACACTTTCTTCCCATCGGGCAAAGTCAAGACTAAGGCTATTTTCAGAGCCCTCTTCTAACGTTGGAAAGCAACATCACAATCTATATCCCATGAAAATGCCAAGTTCTTCTTTTTCAGCCTAGTGAGAGGGGCTGATATCTTTGTGAAGTCCTTAATGAACTTCCTATAATAACCTACCAATACCAGAAAGCTTCTCACCTCTGTTGCATTTTTTCAGAATTTTCCAATCTTGTACTACAACTACCTTCGTAGGATCCACAACTATCCCTTTTTTATAGACTACATGCCCTAAGAATCTCATCTTTTTCTCCAAAAATGGCATTTAGAGAAATTTGCCTTAAGCTGATGCTCACAGAGAGTTCTCAAAACTTCTCTCAGATGTTGGGCATGCTCCTCTTCGCTTTTGGAGAAAATCAAAATATCATCTACAAAGACTACGACGAATTTATTTAGGAACTTCCGAAACACCCTACTCATCAGATCAACAAAATAAATGGTTGCATTCATCAGCCCAAAAGGCATAACTAGCCATTCAAAGAAACCATCTGGAGTCTTTGAAGCAGTCTTGTCTATACTGTCCTCAGCCACCCTCAGCCGATGAAACCCCGTGGCCAAGTCTAACTGAGAGAATACCGAGGCTCCAACAAGTTGGTCAAATAAGTCGTCCATCCTCGGAAGTGGGCGCTTATTCTTCTTTGTGAGTTTATTCAACTCTCTATAGTCCACACACAAACGAAGCGAACCATCTGCCTTAGTTGCGAATACAACTAGAGCACCCCATTAAGATATGTTTCGTCAGATAAATCTTTTCTCAAGTAGATCCCTTAATTGCTTACTCAACTCCTTCCTTTCCCTCGGAGCCATATGGCGCACTGGTAATGCAACTAGCTTTGTATTGCTCATCAGATATATACAAAAATCGATCTCGTGCCTTGGAGGTAAGCCCCGGACCTCCTCAAAACATCAGAATAATTTCAGACTACAGGAACAGATCACAAATCATCTATGAATGCATCAAGAGACTCTAGGAAGCTAAGCATAACAGACCCTTGTGGGTCACAAGAAATCTCGAGGGTCCTCCCATTATAAGTCAGAAGTCTAACGCCCCTCCTTTCATAATATAGAATGGCACCATATGTGGTTAGCCAATTCATCCCTAGAATCAACCTATAGCCCATGAACCCGAGCACATATGTGTCACATTCAAATTCGATGGCTACCACAGATATTCTCAAACCCCAACAAATCATAGATAAATGAGCCAAACCACCAATGGGTTTGAGACAACTACAAGATCCAATACCATACTAATAATTAAGTGCAGAGATTCTACCACAGAACTAGATATAAATGAATGTGAAGTGCTAGTAAATCAAAAAGTGTTCTGATAAGATGATTTGAAAAAGAAATTAAACCTTCCACGGAAATTTTTCTACCTCTATCAGGAGCACTGATCGCGAGAGCATGCATCTGCCCTCCAGAAGTTCCTGCCCTTTGACCTTGTCACTTGTTTCTTCAGGCACTTCCTAGCAAAGGGTCCAACCTCTCCACAATTGAAGCAAGAATTCTTCCTTCTTTTGCAGTCTTTCACCAAGTGACCCTCACGCCCACAATTGTGACACTTCCTGTAATCCTTACCCTTGTCACTCTTTCTGCCTTTCTTTTGTTGCTGCCTTTCTTAGGTCATACTTTCTTATTTTGCATTGTTTCCTCAGCTTTAGCCTCCTTCTTTTCTCCTTTCTCTTCCTCATACATCAAGGCCATGCCAACAAGTCTTTCATAGGAAGCTCCCATTGGAATATGGGACATGGCTAACCCATGAAGGGGTTCATTTATCCCTTTAACAAACAGCAAAGCCTTCTTATGCGGAGTGTCTACCAGTTCTAGTCCAAATCTTGCCAGTTGGTTGAATTTGTTCACATACTCTATAACCGTTAAGCTTCCTTATTTGTGTGCTAAAACCTCTCCATTTGCATGCTTTTCTTAGCCTGGGAAGCTTGGGAAAGAAATTTCATTTTGAACCTCTTTCTAAAGTCATCCCAAGTTTCCATTGGACAGCCTGCTTGGGTTACCTCCCACCAAAACGAAGCTTCATCCTTCACTAGCCAAGCAGCTAACTGAATCTTCCTTCGATCCTCTACTTCAAAGATTACAAACAAGTCCTCAGTCTCCTTGAGCCAGTTCCTTGCCTCCACAAATGTCTCGCATGGAATGGCTTCCCTCCCATAGCACGGAAGTCTTTACAGATCTTAGAGAAGTTGTCTGCACGTAGAGGAGGAGGAACAACAGGTGCGGCTGGGGGAAGACCGTTTCCTTGGCCTTCTGTAGGCGCCTTGGCCTCCAGATACCTACGGAACCAGCCTAGTATCGTAACGCCCTCTGGAATGTTGGGTTCCCCAAACATGTTGAAAAAGAAAAGGGAAGAGATTCAGACAAGGGATCGAAGGATATTACTTATGGCCTTTTGGGGAATGTTTTTATTTTCAAAACAGACTTTTCTTTTTGAAAATGATTTCTTTTAAAACCTTTTTGAAAATAGTTTTCAAAAACTTCTATTTAATCTGGTAACCTTCAGCTCTGATACCAAGTGTGATACCCCACGTCCGTTAATGTCACTCACTAAGGGAATGCATTAAGTTTCATGAGGCGTTATAAGTAAACAGACACAGAATATTGCAAGACTCATATAAATAAGATAGCAACAGAAATTCAAATTTTTATTCCAAACATAAAGCATAACATCTTGGTCCAAAATTCCATAAGTCACAAAAATCATTACATCATAAAAACTAATGTCTTGTACTTTAAAACATCTGAGTACATAAAAGAAGTAAAATTCCCCAAACAAAATATATCCATAGAAACAAGGGTAAGAGCTTGAGCCATACGTCTATGCAGCTCCAGCAAAATATAAGCAGATTCACGGTCAAGCCTGAGTGTTCCCGCCCTGAGAACCTGGGAGGGGGGAGGGGGAGGGAATAGAAGAAAGAAGAGGAAACAAAAAGGATCAGACATAAAGTCTGGCGAGTCTAGATACTTTTAGCAAGTAAATAAATAAAAGCAGCATGATAGGCATATAAAGTGGGTAAGAGAGAGATAACTACCTAAAAGGCAGGTAAGCAAGGTAAACAGGGTAAGGTGCAAATGCTTCTAATGATTACTCTGCACTATTACTAGTATAACCAAAATGAAATGATCCCTTCCATAATAAGATGGTATACATAGGCATACGTAAAAATGTACCATAACTACTACCCTAATCAATTGGTTCCCTAATCCGCGTAGATACGCTGTGCCGATCCCACTGTAGGATGTATCACGTCCTAAATTGGCAACCCTTCGCTGATATGCATAGTCCCATATCTACAGGTATCACGGTCGTCTTATCCCCTTCTGCTCGGCTCATGCGTGCACATGGCCCAATCAGTTTGCACCGCCCACACCTTCCTCCACATTTGGATCTCTTACAATCAGTCCAGTAAGCGTGCCTCTTCTCCGACCTAGTTCGAAGTATATGTTTGTTACCAACTCCGGGTTACTGGCTGAAACGGGTCCCACAAAGTATGATACAAGCTCTCCCCTTTGTCTTGTATTCCCCACTAGGTTTTCATTGGCTATGTATACAACTAGGTGCCTTTTAATTAAATAACCCTATTATTTCTACAAGTTATGCTTACCCTAAAAGGTGTCTTTAATTACATAACTTTATTATTTCCTCCGGTTATGAATACCACTAGGTGTCTTTAATTACATAACCTTATCGAGCCAAGTTTGTGGGCCTATATGTAAATATTACCCACCCCCTCAGATTTACTTAACCCACCCACTATTCAACCAAATTTTACTTAACCCCAATTTTAGTTCATATTCAAACAATCTCTATGCATTTAATTAGGTTAAGTATTCAATTCGTTACCATGCCCATTTATGGTTTATAATGGGCTAGACCTCCCACATTAGGCCAGCAACTTGTGGATGTTGGATATGCAGGTCGGGTCCATGTAGACTTCTTCCACAAGTTGGGCCTAACCTCGTGTCTTAGCCCGTCTCGTATTTGTGCACTTAGACCCCTCACATTAGGTTCAACATTAATGGTTGCAGGATGTGCCGGTCGGGTCTGGGCATACTTCTACCACTAATGCAACCTAACCTCGTGTCATAAGTGCAGTACAGTTCTAGTTACTTTAATCTTAGACATCTTAATTATTAACCAACTACTTATGCCTACGTCTTTATAGTTTTTCATGTCTACTTACCCAATTATGTTCACAGTGAGTAATATGTCAAAATTCATATGCCAATTCTAATATATTCCCTTGTTCCCTAACTAACGTATTCTTATAAATTTGGCATCATGCCTAGGCTAAAAAGTAGCCCAGCCATAAACAATAAAAGGGGAAGGTGATGGGAATATGACAAAAATGATTGTCCTAACATAACTGGCATAAATATATACTAACATGGTGACAAAGTGAACATATAAGCATCGATCCAATGAACTTGTGGCAGTTAACTAGTTTT
Organism: Allium sativum; assembly: GCA_030737875.1. NCBI lineage: Eukaryota > Viridiplantae > Streptophyta > Magnoliopsida > Asparagales > Amaryllidaceae > Allium > Allium sativum. Next base: position 503,019,057 of record CM060918.1, read on the forward strand.
AACATAACAAAGATGTTAAGATAAGCATGACAAGATCTAAATATTAATCTAGATGTCCAAGAGGTTCAGATCTAATATAATAAGCACAAGGAGATCTAAATAATAAGCTAGATCTGATTAATAGTTTAGACGTCCACATAATTCTGATCCAATAGTTAAAAATAGATCTAACACAAATAAGATTTAAGATCCACATCATAGAATGTCACAGAAGTTACAATAGATCCGACTAGATTGAGATTTAGATCTAGGTAATAGCCAATTCGGAATGTCATATGTTTACGATTTACAATGGATCAAGTATAATTTAGTCATAGGAGCAAATCCAAACTATAGTCATATCAGGTTTACTTTTAAATATTTAAATCTAAAAGCATTAAGAACTCACAGTGTTTGGATTAGAAAATAAAACTAGAAAAGAAGCTTGTAGAGATGCGAATCTACAATTGATCTCTATTGATTAACCTTATTTGGTTGTTGTAGAAGAAAAATGATTCAGTTCAGTTCAATCACCAACAGCGTTTTGGCCTCCATTGATTCTCAATGAAGTAAACAAGAGAACTGGACCTCTATATTTAGCTGCCAACCTCTAGAAACTGACTGCCACCTCAGCCCTAGGGGGGTCGACTCATGGATCGACACCCCCCTTGAGGGGTCGACACCCCTCCAATGGGGTCGACTCCCCTAGGTGGGATTTTTCCTGCTTCCCCCATTTTCTGTAATTTCGAATTTTAAACAGAATTTTTTTGAATTCCTGGGTCTCATATATATATATATATATATATATATATATATATATATATATCTTGCGCGTATACAAACTTCAAATCTTCATATCTTCTTCATATGGTGTCCATTTTACGCAAACCAAATGTCTATTTTGACCAAAATTTCGAGACGGACGCAATGGCACGGTCCGTTTCCCTTAATTCTGAATATTAAATTAATAATTATTAAATTTTCCCACTTTAGTGTCATTAAAATTTCTGGGTGTTACAAATAGGACAGATTTTACCTTACGATAATCGAAAACATTTATTTTAAAATAATACTTATTCTAATATTATTGTAATGTTTAAATACAAATAAATAGAATCTAGCAGAAAGTTTGCATCTCACGCTCTACATACATAGTATACAATCAAAACTGCGGGCTCTCATGGAGAATGGATTTCCTAGCAAGGTATGGGACCACCTTTCCGACAATGTATCTCCGGGGATAAATACATTGGGGTTCAACAAGAACAACATCTTATAACCCGGCTACACATGACTGGCCCCACATTTCTCTTGAGAGTACCGAATATATCATTACCATGGTTGGAGACCAGCCAACTGATAACATACTTATAAAAATAATAGGGACAACCGAAGGCATTTGATTTCTCCAGATCAAGTAATGATATAACCTTTTAATGGGTGCGACCCATATAGCCATGTTACCTACCCGATTTTGTGCCATTCCCGGTTGATGAGGATAGAGGTCATAATCTCCTTAGAAAATCTGGCCACTGAATGCCACATTGTCAGATCCGCTGGATATCACTTAATTGATTTCCACAAATATATTGTGAGCGTTAAGCTACAAGAAGGAGTACTACCTTCTCCACCACCAACATAAATACGTTTGTAAATATTCAATGTACGTGACTCCTTTGGAAATACTCTATCAGACACTCGTCCATACCAGTCATCCTAGGAACAGGATGAACTGAAGGCACCCTCCTACCACATCCTATATAGGTATCACCCCATGGATCAGTAGCGAGTAGTCCTTGGAACCCCAAGATTTCACTCACGATAGAATCATAATTCAAAATATTCTCGGCCGCTAAACCAAAGAAATTCAACAAGTGGTTCTTCCGTTTATGAAGATCAACGGTCTTCAATGCTCCATCTTCAATCTACATCGTCACATATTTTTTGGTTCGGAATGGTTTTCGAATATAACTTTGATCCCGGTCTTTCTGTACCAATAATCGTATGGGCCAAATTTGATAGTTGATTTAACTATCAAATAAATGATTACGTGAATAAAATTAGTTTACTAGTTCAGTACTAGCATTACATGGCCTCCTTAATTAAAATAATTAACAAATGGTTAATTTAAACTTCGATATCTTTTAATATTATTAAACAAAGTATTTGTCTCTTATTTCAAATTTAAGAGTATTTGTAAAACTATTTTAAATATATATATATATATATATATTTCCACTTTGGATTCAATTAGAATTTCACATAAAATATCATTACAACATTTCTCTTGTTCATTCCTCGAAAATAATAACTAACACTTCTCTTTGAATACACGTACTCAAACTCATCCCATTAATTCCTTAAATCTTGAAAACATTGTTATAATTTCATAAAATCTCTTTTTAATTCCATTACTTTGGAAATTCTATTTTCTATCCCCAAATCCCTTTTATTTCTGTTATTTCAAAATTAATTAGTCCCTGGCCGCAAATTGGTAAGCGAATAACCTCCTAAGTATAAACCATGAAGGCCGAAACTAACATCAGATCGACACTCAAGAAATCATTCAACTCAACTAATCTCTAGTCAGTTTCTAATTTCCTTAACTCTGTTCAAATCCGCAAAACATTTGCTTTTAAACCATTTTCTGCTTCGAAAATATCATTTCAATTCCATTCATTTCACTTAATTTCATTATTAAGTCATGTCAATTTAAACCAATGTTTTAACTCCACGCCTCTTTTACAACCTTATTTATAAATTCTGGTACCTTTTTTATATTCATTCCTTTTTACTAAATTTAAATATAAACATTTATTTTATACCATCGTACCTGCTTAAAATCTCTTTTATAACTTTGTTATAAAATTCGGGCATATTATGAGACTTGTTCATAACCTCTTTTGAAACTCGATTATATTCTATTTTTAAAACAATTACTAACTTAAATGTATTTCATTTAAGTAGTAATTACTTAAACTATTATGTATTAAAATAATAATTTACTTTATCATTAATTGCCCATTAAGTAGTTAAATTATTTATTAACTAAAATAAATAGTAAACTTCTTTTTAAAATCTTATTAGAATTAAATAATTGTTCGTTTAGCTATTTTATTTCATTAATTCAAAACAAACTAATTGAATAATCAATTGCAGTTAAACAGTTGACTTAGTCAACCCAAAACTCGGTTATATAGCTAGTTAACCAATTCCAATTTGTTCTTCCTTTACATTAATTAATAATATAATTAATTGAAATATTTTGTAATAACTCAGAAAATGTGAACCAATTTAAAATTTTTAAATTTGGTTATTACCAAGGAATTTGAATAGTTGAAATAGCATATTTCAATAAAATAAAGAACTGGGTATAGTATTGCAGTTTGAAATTTTGAGTACAAACGTTGTCTGACTGTACCGGGTGGAAAACTTAACGGATTTTAGCGAAACTGAAAATATTTAAATCTGTTTATGAATACCTTTCTAACGAATCTGAAAAATTGAAGTTTCATAGCGGGAATCAAAAGTTATGGCCAAATGAATTTTCAGAAAGGTCGCTATATAGCATATATAGCCCTTGAAAATTGATATTTTGCAAACGACCTCGGAATTCGACGAAACCACTTTTGTTGGGTCCGGGATTTCAAATAATTGCTAAGTTTCAAATATCATAATTTTTGAAGCTAGTATGTGAGCGGGGCAAAAGAAAATGTGATTGGTCAATTTTTGTTAAAATGGATCGACCTAAAAATGGCCGTTTTTCAAACGAGCTCAGAATTCGACGAAACTGGTTTTGTTAGGACCGTATCATCAAAACAAAGCTAGATTTATTTTTCTGGAATTTTTCGATTCAATTTGTGGCCCTGGCAAATTGAAATGTACGTTCAAATTAAATATTGAATGTTTTATATTTTAATTTGAAAAATAACTGACTGTAACAGTCGAAATGGCCAACGAAACATATCCCATTGTGTCCGGAATGGGGGTATTTAGCTAGGGGCGACAGTCGTTGGGTTTGATTTCGAGTTCGTTTGCAAAAACACTATTTAAATTTTCCTATAAAGTCTCGACCAATAGGAATTTTTCTTTAAAAAAAAAAATCTCAAAACCCTAGCCGCCTCAGACAAAACCGACGATCCAGGTTGCTCCGTGCTTCTCCTCCATTTTCTGACCGCCACAGGCGATGCTAAGCCGCGCCACCACCGCCGTTCGACAGCCCCTCCTCCCCTCTCCACATCCGACCAAACGTCGCCGTCCACCTTCGCCTGAATCGCCTGAACCACGTCGAGGAAGTCTCCGCCTTCCTGACGCCGCGCCGCCTTCCTCCGACCACCGAAGGGGACCGCACCACCACCGACAGGGAGCTGGTTCGTAGCTCTTCCACGTGGCGCCACCTGATCGAAGCAACGATCGACGGTTTTCACGAATTTTTCGAACCTAGTTTTGAATCAAAAATAAAGGTACGACCTTTATTGTTCTGAAATGAAAATAACACTATAAAGCGTTGCAAAACTTTGAAAAATAATATCTTTTTCGTTCTTTAATGAAATTTGATGAAACAGGAGATACCGTGACCGCAAGGAGGCTCTCTACCATCTAGAAGAAGCCGCGGATTTTTCTGATCTTCCTACGATTTTTAGCACTGCAGAAACCAATGTGAGGAATCTAAACTGAATTGTGTGAATGGAATCGCGTTGTATAAATTATATAAGCGAAGTGTAAATTATATACGCATGGTATACCTCATATACATGTGTTGTATAAGTTATATTAGCGATGTATAAATTATACAAGCGTTGAATGAAACATATATGCTTTGAATTATGATGAAATGCAAGTGAATTATAATATAATATAATATAATATATACATATATATATATACTCCTCTCGTCCACAGACCATGGACGATATTTATTGCTTGTGATTGACGTGATATTATATGGTATGACGAATGGTTGGAAATAATTGTTTGTGGTTGATATTGTGGTTGAAAAATACCTTTGTGGTTGAAACAAATTAGAATAGGATTGTGGAATCGAAAATAAAACATGCCGCCTGCGTGCGAATAGATGCATGATCTCCATTGTCAAAAACCGCGAGGTTTTAAGGTAGAGCGAGGAGCCGTACTAGGGACGGTCCCGGTTTTAACTACCATGCCGTTATGCTGCCGAAATTTTCTGAAATATACATGTGTTAGAATAATTTTCATTCGTTGAAATAAATTACATATGTTGAAACAAATAGCTTTAGCGATAAAAATCACATTTTTATATATATACGAACTGTAGAAAATATTCATGTGTTGAGTTGCGATTCATTCGTTGAGTTGAAATTCATGTGTTGAATATTATTTGAATTTAAACAAATAGCTTTAGCGATAAAAATCACATTTTTATATATATACAAACCATAGCGAATATTCATGTGTTGAGTTGCAATTAATTCGTTGAGTTGAAATTCATGTATTGAATATTATTTGAATTTAAACAAATAGCTTTAGCGATAAAAATCACATTTTTATATGTATACGAACTATAGAAAATGTTCATGTGTTGAGTTGCAATTCATTCGTTGAGTTGAAATTCATGTGTTGAATATTATTTGAATTTAAACAAATAGCTTTAGCGATAAAAATCACATTTTTATATATATACAAACCATAGAGAATATTCATGTGTTGAGTTGCAATTCATTCGTTGAGTTGAAATTCATGTGTTGAATACTATTTGAATTTAAACAAATAGCTTTAGCGATAAAAATCACATTTTTATATATATACAAACTATAGAGAATATTCATGTGTTGAATTGAAATTCATTCGTCGAGTTGAAATTCATGTGTTGAATGTTATCGTATTTTAAAATAAAATGAATAGAAAATAAAAACTACATTTTTATTGTGAATATGAAGTGTTAAAAATATTCACGTGTTGAATAAATATTTTTGATGATAAAAATATTTCTTTTATCATGTATACGCTTTGATAAAAATACACACGTGTTGAAATAAAAAATAGTTTGCTAGAAATATTATTATTGGCTTTGTTCTGCATATATATACATGTGTTGAACAAGAAAAATGGATTAGCTGTAGAGTAAAGAAATTATTTGCGTGCCCGATAAATAGGTAAGCCTTGATGAGTTGGCTGCGCAATTTTATTTTTATATCAACTCCTGTGAATGCCATTGGATGCGGAGTGCTGGTTATTCTATGTGAAATAATAAACATCGCCATAGGATAGTAACAATTAATTTTGAACTACACTACATGGCATACTTCTTGACGATAGGCATACTTCATCATATTCCACATAAGCAACTGGAGCTTGTGTGACGAGGTGGAAGATTTACCATACAAGCAAGAGGCTTGTATGGCGATGACTATATAATACAGGTTGAACTAATGAATGATATGGACTATATAAATTATAACGATAAATTGCCAGATTAATAAAAACCCCACACGGGTCTGGAGTTGACAATAATCACGTCTCTCTAGTTATTAGATACGGCACATGGACTATTTATTTCCACACGGAAACGGGGTGACGAGAATTTATTCTCTGGAGTGATTATCTATACATGCTCCCCCGTAAACACCAGAATATATCACTATAAATATGTGAATGCTTTTTAGGATTTATTGGGTACCTAACACGGCCCAATAAATTTCCAAACCCCTCCCCGTACAAAGGAGGTTATGGCGAAATTTTTTGAAATATTAAGGCGTTAGTGAAATATTTGAAGTGAAAACGAAGTTGAAAATATAGAATGAACTATAGTTGCAATTATAGAATGAATTATATTTATATATATAAATATAAATATAATTAAAAGGAATCGAAGCCATGCAGTTCGTGTTTCGGAATCGTAATTTGAAACGATTAGTACGAGAAATCCGACCATCGGATTTTCCCGAAACCGCAACCACTGGGTTCGCCTTGGAAATATCTTCCCAACGGCACCAACCTTGTAAAAATCCAACGGTTGGATTGTCCGGAATGTTTAATTCAAATCTGAAGAAAAACAGCTCCAGAATCGTTTATATTTATATATAAATATAAATATAATTAAATTAAATCGAATAACGACGCTGCAGTTCAAATTTTGAAACCGTAACTTCAAACGACTAGTGTGGAAGATTCGACCGTCGGATTCCCACGAAACTGGAACTGTTGGGTTCGCTTTGGGAATATCTTCCCACTGATATAGACTTTGTAGAGATCCAACGGTTAGATTTCCCGATATGTGTAAAACAAATTAGGGGAAAAACAGCGCCAGTGCCATGGCACGACTTGAAACGTCGTTTAATTAAATATGGCCATTTTTAAATAAATAAAAATGGCGAAAAATCATTATAAAATATTATAAGCGACATAGATTGCAAATAAACCAATTGGGCTTGAATTGTTTGATATTTGATGGTTGTATGTGCTTGACACGAAAATAACACTAAAGAACTGAAAGATGGATGTCGAATAATATAACCATTGAAAGAATCGATTTAAATTCTAATTACGTGAATTATTTGAAAAGGCCGAGCTAACCCTCATTTCAAATAATTTATCGAACGATTCGAATTGGAAGATACAAAGACGATTCAAGACCGACGATCTTCATATCGGTTGGATGGGCGCTGCTGAGGTTCCTTACCGGAGTAGCTACCATGAAGGAACGGAAGTAGTAACCGTCTGAACGTATGTGTTGATTGGACGGATATACGAGGAATTTGACGCCTCCGGTTTCGTTCAGACCCAGAACGGACTTGTAAATGGACTGTGTGTCTGACATTGGATTTTGTTCTATACTGGTTGATCTCTGTTAAATATATATCTGTTTGGCGGCGGAGAATTTATTCTTTTGCTAAACGCCCTTCTCTGAGACGTACGAGCTCAGAGGTTATATATCGATGGTAATCAATCGTATGGAGTGGACTGTCTATGTGGCATACTAAGATGTTGTGATCAAGGCTTCTGTTGCAAAGTAAAGTCTTGTGGATGATGATCAAAGCACGGTCTACGTGAACTAGCTTTGTGTATTTCGTAGATTCGCGAGCCTCACACCCCGGTATGAGTTAAAAACGGGATACAGACTGCAGGGAGAGAACGACGTTTCTTTCTAGCTATGGTGGTGTCAGTGACTTACCAGCCCTGACATTTATATCTATTTTTCACCTATGTGGTTGTTGGAATGCGAGGCGCCTCGATTATAGGTCTGTAAGGACCGGGAAACGTGTGTTCAGGAATTGCCAATCCTCAAACGTAAGAGAGGACCGGCCCTGAAGCATCCAGGGTTACGCAGAGTGTGTAGTCCTGAGGCATTTGCTAGAATGTCTCGAAGCGGAGAGGAGCTTGCCCCTTGCCTCGACTCATGACGGAAATCCAATTTCCAATACGAGATAACGGACTCGATTGTAGAACTAGTATGGCGACATAGTAGATGGTAGCTATGCCGCCTATGATTGATATTTATGATGCTATTCATTTTTGAAACATATATGCACTAGTAATAATATCAATTGATTTTGCTTTATACGTATCAAGCATATTTGGCCATTATAAGGTAAAACTCTATCCTCCGGCTTGCGTTGCATTGTATGATGGGACTTGAGTCTTATAATGGCTTCATTCTTTTTAAAAGCATTGCGTTGTTTTAAAAGAATTATTTTGTTTTAAATGCACTAGCAATCACTGGAGTAAACCCGTTCCGCGAAAGTGGCGTGGTTCTGTGATTTGCTTATTACTGTTGTTTAACTGTTAAATAGATTCCTCATACCAGTCCCCATGACTGACTCGTTGTTTGTTTCACTTTGCAAACGCGGGTGCCCTTATTTCACACGGGCAGCCTAGTTCACAGGTGACAGGTTGTTTTTGGCTCTGCACTGTTGCATAAAGTGCATTTTGGCTCATGGCGAGGCTGACTTCACAGAGATGACTTTGACATTTTCCGCCATTATTGTACTTATATTATGATTCTGCCACTGTCTTTGCAGACTGATTTACTTTTAGCACTTCTTATTGTATGTATAGGTTCCGCCTTCGGCGATGTAGACTGATACCCTTATTATGTCTCACTACATGTATGTATTCCGCCTCTGGCGATGATGACTGATCACTTCCCTTTTATTTACTAAGTTATATCCTACGCTATGCTATTCTGATGTTATTACATGTTATGATTCCGCTGTCATATCCATGTAAAATTATTCTATTTATTGTTTCTGCTATTATCTGTACTGTGCTATGATGATTAATGTGTTATATTCCAATGATTATCCTTAATACCGCCCTTCGGATTTTGGGATCATCACATATTTTCATTTAATTGTTTCTTAAAAGAAATTATCAAATTCTTAACCTTTGGTTAACTTCTACTCGTTACTTATAAATCTTCTTAACATAAGAAATTACTTTATAAAACCATTTAATAATTATCTATAAACTTAAATAATAAACATTTATTTTCTTTAAATAAACTTCTATTCAAAATAATATGTTGAAAAAAAGTTCTATTTCTATTTATAAAATAAATTTATAACTTCATTTCTATCAATTCACCTGACGTTCAATCAATATTTCCAAAAGCGATTGATTTATAGGCCATATACCACTAATTACTCAACCAATATTCCCCACTGGTTTGAACAAAACAAATTTTGAGTTTCAAGTCAATAGCCAACAATCAAATCAATCGTTTCAAAGAGATGGGTTTAAATTGTCCATATAATGATAATATGAAAATAAATAACATTAAATGTATTTGAGGAATCTCGTTGGATTCCTCCAACCTGTACTTCCCTGCATCCCAAGTGGTTATCTCAATACAATCTCACTCAATTCAATTTTGCTGATATAACAGTAAATAATGACCATCTAACATCAACCAATTAACAAACAATTCAAACAATTTAACACGTTTATTTTATAAAGGTGACCAACAAGGTAAATTACCTTAATTGGGACCAATCGTTAAAATAACAATTTGGTTTTTCACTAAAATTAAACAAAGGTTTAATTTCATCGGTTCAATCAACATATGAATGTATAATTAACAAACAACCAATCATTAGCAGCCATAACACACAAAATAAAAACCTGACTTATATTAAATATTATTAGGAAGAACTGAGTGAGTTTAACTTACCTTTGATTTGATTCCGTTGTTAAATCAGCCCATTTCAGTTAAATTAAACAGGCATTTAACTTAACTGAAAAATCCAGCTGCTTACAGCCCTGCCCGATTCTCTTCTACCGCGTAGTGCTCGTCGACGCGGTTCCGATGCTTTCTATTTCATCGAATTTTGATCATGTGTTCATTCAAAATTAATATTCTTAGTTTATACTAACATTTAAGTTAAATAAACTTTAATTAATTTAAAACTTTTGGGCCTTACTTTATTTTCGTTCAGCCCACCACGAGTTACCACCCGCATCCACTTCTACCCGCTTAAAACAATTGGATCCCCACTCCTCTTCACAAATCCTAAAAAAAAGGAAAACTTCCATGTCGAAATCATCTACTTACATCCTCGCTACTTTCTTTAGAGAAAAACGAACGCGTCTCCATGCTCCACTCCTCCCTTCGCCTTCCTGTTCTATTGCTCCGCCACCATAACTCCTCGATCCCCTTACATAAACCATCGTGTAACCCAGAATTCCTCTGAAAACCCCCAAATTTCCTACAAATTAAAGAGCTCCCTCTACACCACAATGACTTCAGAAAAACTCCAGACCAAGGCTTCCATATGAAGATTGGCCGAACCTTAATCCTTCGGTTCCGAACAACCACGTCACGAAATTCATCAAAATCATTCTAAGATTAAGAGGGTGGACTCGCGAATCAGGTAAGGTGTTTTTTCATGATTTTTAATTTTTGTATGAATTTGTTCAATATATTTTTATATCATTCGAATGTGTTTCTTTTTATTGTGTTGTTCTGTTTGCATCTGGAACCCTGGAACCCCATGCGTATATACACTTGTGAATGATCCAGATAGGATCGATGTCAAAATCAATCTGTAACTTCATAGGTTAGATTTTAGCTGTGCGTTTCTTATGTGCTATTTTCTTTCATTTCAACTGTTTTGTGATCGAACTGTTGGTGATGGAAACGTTATGGCTGCATATTGTAATGTCCCGTATTTGTACGATCAAATAATTTATTTATTCAATTATTAAATAATTGTTTAGAGAATTAAATGGTTGTTTAATTAAATAATATTGAATATTTAATTAATTTAAATAATAGAATAACATATTTGTTATTTCGAAATAGTTGGAAATGTTGAATTGACAATATAATGTGAACTGGACAATTCAAAATATATATAATTCAGTTTGGAATTGAATTTGTATGACGAATATATTATATAAATGATAGTTGAACGTATAATTGTAATATAATTAAAATCAAGCTCGAAATGGCGCTGCAATTCATAATTTGGCAATTCGAACTTCAATTGAATATACAGAATCCATTTTAAGTCAGATTTCTGTGAAACAAGAAACGTTCGGAGCTAGTGAAGTATATTTTTCTAATGGAAGAGAAAAATCGGGATTTCATTGTGTAGATTTTGAGTTATGTCCAAATCAAAAATTCGAAAAGTCGCTATGGAATTCCTTTATAGTTTATAATGATTTATTTATATTTAAATAGATTTTCAATATAAATTGAACATCGATTCAACCGGGATTTGAATATCGAGTTACAAATCCAATTGGAGCTATATGGTATTCTATTGTCGTAACACCCCAAAATTGTCTATCAACTATAAATTAACAAATTAAAGTATAATTAATTCTAAATGAAAGAATTAAGGGAAACGGGTTACGCCATTGCGCTTGTCTCGGAATTCTGCCTAAAATAGAGTCCGTGATTGCGTGAATCGGACTCCGTATGAAGGAGTTATGACCTCCGGAAGTTTCAGAATTCAATTTAATATTCAAACGGTTCAAATTCAGTTTGAAATTCAATAAAACATACCCAAACTGGGCTGGGCGGGAAAGTTCCCGCCCAGGCACTAGGTCGACCATAGGGTCAACCTGGAGGTCGACCTGGGTAACCAGGTCGACCAAAGGGTCGACCTGGGTGTCGACCTGGTTTGGCCCTTGCTGGCCTGGTTGGTTTCTGGTCGAATTTCTGAGCTTGGCTGTGTCACTAGGGCTGATTTGTCACATTCTGGTTGACCCTGTCGAAGTGAATGGTCTAGATTCATCTATGATCATCTGACGGCTCAAATCAATCTGAATTTCTATATAAATAACTTAAGTCTCCAACCTAAATTTGTATAAAAATTAGAGACGGAGCCGCCATGCCGTTGGGAGAAAACTAAGAGGAGCCTCCACTTGTAGAAAAGCTTTGAGACGAGCTAAAACTAAAGTAAAACAAGAATCAATCAACGTTTGTCTACCCAAAGGAAAGCACTGCAAATTCAAAACTCAGAAATCAGAAAACAAGACCGTCGTTTGTTGTAAGTATAGTGATTTTTTCGATGTGAATAAAAGTTAGGATTTGATTCGATCCAAAATGGAAATGGAATTGTGTTATTGTACAACGACGATGTTAATTCATATCTATGTGATGTAATGATCGTGGTATTTTGATGTTTATGGTATAATTGACTTGATGTTGGATCCATTAGAATGTTTGTGGATTAATCTAGTTGATGTTGGATCTATTTAAATTCACATACAAGTTATTTGGTTCATATCTACACCTCTATGCTTAGGTGATTATGACAAGTTATATGATGTACAATGGAACCTCTATGCCTAAATAATTATATTTGTAAACATGCTTCTATGTTTATACAAAAGTTGCAAGTTCCTAATTGGATCCATGCCAATATCCACTTTAGTACATGTTTCATGTTGTAGTTGGACATATGATTGGATCTAGTTCACACATGAGATAAAAATTTACGTACTTTATGAACATGTCCTATTCTTATCATATGCTAGTGATGTTCGATGTTATGCCTAGATCTAAACATGTTTTGGCTTATGTTGTCTAAATCATATGCTAATTCATGTGACACCTGTTTAGTTAGATTCCCCTTTTTAATGCTAGTTCACATGACAAGTTGAAACCCATGATTCAGTCTATGTTGCAAATTCACATATATGCATGTTGACTATTTTGCAAGTTCACACCTATGATGTTCATATTGACTATGTCGATAATGCCAAGTTTACACCTATGTCATGTTTATGTTAATGAATGCCAATTTTGTGTACGCTAAATTAGGCTATGTTTTTAGCCTAATATTATATGTTAAAAACCATGCGAACGAAAATTAGGCTAAGATTGTTAGCCAAATATTTAGATGGGGTAACATTGGGATAAATTGGTAATTATAGGAAACTTAACATAAATTGGTGAAAATATATGAAATTGGCATGTTTGTCACATGCCAAAATTGGTGGCACTTGAATGATATAATTTCTTATACCAAAAATGTTAAACTTGGAAAGTGGGCCATAACATTTAATTGTTAGCAAATTTAAATATAACAAGTAATAAAGGCAAATATGTAAATTTAGAAAATACGAGTATGCTTAACACGAGGTTGGATTGAGTTGTGATGTAAACCTGCCCGGACCCGCCCGGTTGTCTAGTAGTCACAACAATAACTATCCAATGTGGGTAGTTAAGCATTGAGCCCAATAAGGACCCGAGGTTAGATTGAGTTACGGTGTAAATCTTCCCGGAACCGACCGACACATCCCGTAACTGTAACAATACCCGTCTAATGTGAGTGGTCGGTGCTTTAAAAAGCTAAGGACAAACAAGTCAAGATGGTAGGGTTAAGTTAACTAAAACACATAACCAATTCAACAAGTTAATTAAACTGATGGGTGGGGTTAGGTAAATACAGACACTTAACCACTTAACATGTTTGACTAGAAAACCCTAGTAACGGGGACCCATTTCAGCAGTAACCCAATTAGGTATCATGGTACCCTGAAACTAGGCAGGGTGGGGCACGATTACTAGGCTGATTGTAAGCGGTCAAAAGCGACAGCGGTGGGTGCAACAGTGTAGGTTCTAACGGAGTGCGGGCATGCTCACACTTCGGAGCAGACAAACAGGGCACTGGGGGCACCAGTAGTATACCCTATGCATTCTAGGATTGTGTCGGGCCGCCACCATGGGACTTGGTACACCCCATGGTGGGACCATCATAGGTATCTACAATCTTTAGGGGCCGTATGACACATATGATTATGTGAGTAGGAGCCGATCTTTAGAAAATGGAATCACTTCACCCCGATCATGGGGTGCCAATTGAGGCAATGCAAGTAGGTGTAGAGATTTAGTGTGGGGTGCGATAGTATATTCGATTCAAACCGCTTTATCCTAGTTTATGATACTTTCCTATTTCCAGCTTATACCTATCATGCCCGTTTTTTATTCTCATACTGAAGAGTCACTAGACTTACCAGGCTTTATGTCTGACCTTATTTTCTTTCGTCTTCTTTTCTTCTGTTCCCCCCCCCCCAAGGTCCACAGGGAGGAAACAACCCAACTTAGTCAGACTCTTTGCAAGCTTCAAGATAGTAGATGTACGGTTTGGGCTCTCTTTCCTTGGCTATGGCTGTTGGACAGATTCTATGGGAATTTATGCAGTTTTAATTATGTTTTATGCTTCTTTATTTAATAACCAAGACAGAAATGATGATGTGATGTTTTGGAAGTTATTATGTGACAGTTATGGAAATGTTTTGTATGAACACGTATTTATGAAATAAAAAGTCTGTTTGTTTTCCGCTGCTTATATATATGTGTTTATATCTGTCTTGTGTTATATTTGTGACTTTTACTTACAAACCTCCACCGAAGTTAAGGCACTCCCTTTGTGAGTGACCTTAACAGAGGTGGGGTGTTTCACTTGGTATCAGAGCACAAATTTACCATATTTGATAAAGGTTTTTGAAAGTATTTTCAAAAGAGAAGTTTAAAGAAGCATATTTTTTCAAGGGAAAGCATTGTTTTTAAAAGGCATAATTCCCCAAAGCCATATGCACTATCTCTCTATCCTTTTGTTTTGAATCTTTCTTTCCTTTCTCGTTTTAGCATGTCTGGGGACCTTACTCCCCAGCTACAGACGCTTTTACCCCTCCGCCTCCTCTACGTGAAACAACAAGCGGAAGAATCACAAAACAAGAAGACGGATAATAGTCAAGAAGGAAAGGACCACACAATAATAACAAGGCACGTGAGAAAAGGAAATGTTATTTCTGTGGCATTGTTGGGCATATAGTCCAGGATTGTAGAAAGAAGAAGATGAGGATGGGAGCATGCTTTCAGTGTGGTGATACTGGACATATCAGCAAGAACTTCCTTGAGAAGCAAGTGCAAGGCCCGCAAGCAGGACCTTCTGGGGATACCTCATTAACTTCTTCTCCTAGATGCTTTGTTTTATCTTGCTTATCTTCTCAATCCTTTCTTGAGAACCTTAGGTAGAAATATTTCTGTAGAAAGCTTAGTTTATCTCTATGAATCTCTATGATCATCCAGTTCGCACTCTCTTTGATTCCGGTGCATCACACTCCTTTATTTCATCTTCTTTAGTAGAATCCCTGCACCTAGACACTAGTATGATAGAAGATCCCTTGGTTGTTTCAAATCCAATTGGGGGCTCAGCTTATTTGTCAATGGTTTGTTTGGATTTGAAAATCTCTATTCTAAGTGTTGAGTTTAGATGTAGTGCCTTTGTTTTGGACTTCTCAGGATATGGACTGATCTTAGGCATGGACTGGTTATCCAGTAATGATGCCATTCTTGATTGTGAGAAAAGAGTGGTTAGACTCTTGGCTCGGCTCGGTAACACTCTAGAAATTTCTTGTAATCCCTTGAATGCTGTTATGCTTAGGTATCTAGAGTTGCTTGACGCTTCTGTTGAGAATTTGCAGTCGGTTAGAGTGGTCCGGGAATATCCGGATGTCTTTGAAGAGGTGAAAGGTTTACCTCCAAAGTGCGAAATAGAATTCCGCATATATCTTGTTGATAATGCAAAGCCCGTAGCTCTGTCTGTTAGACACATCGCTCCAAAGGAGAGAAGGGAGCTCAGTAAGCAAGTTAAGGAGCTTCTCGAGAAGGGGTTTATAAGGAGGAGTATATCGGAATGGGGTGCTCCAGTGGTGTTCGCCACCAAAGCAGATGGTTCACTACATCTTTGTGTGGACTATTGGGAGCTAAACAAGCTGACTAAAAAGAATAGACACCCGTTTCCCAGAATAGATGATTTGTTTGATCAGCTTGTAGGTGCGTCGGTCTTCTCCCAACTTGATCTGGCTACGGGGTTCCATCAACTAAGGGTAGCAGAAGATAGTATTGATAAAACGGCGTTCAGAACCCCAGACGGTTTCTTCGAGTGGCTTTTCATGCCTTTCGGCTTGACAAACGCACCTTCTTATTTCGTGGACCTAATGAGCAGGGTGTTAAGAGAATTCCTTAACAAGTTTGTGGTTGTCTTCATAGACGATATTTTGATCTTCTCAAAGAATGAGGAAGAACATGCTCAGCATCTGAAGGAGATCATGGAAACTCTTCGAGTTCATCAGCTAAAAGCCAAATTCTCCAAGTGCCACTTTCGGAGAGAAGAAGTAAGATTTCTTGGACATATAGTGTCCAAAGAGGGGTTAGCTGTGGACCCCGTGAAGGTGGTGGCAGTGCAAGATTGGAAGACACCAAGAAAAAGAACCGAAGTCCGAAGCTTTATTGGGCTAGCCGGTTTCTACCGAAAGTTCAATAGGGATTTCGTGAAAATCTCAGCTCCACTCACTAGGCTAACAAAGAAGAATCTGGCGTTGGCTTGGGATTTGGATTACGAGTTTGCTTTCCAACGATTAAAAAGGGCTCTCACAACAGCCCCAGTTCCTACTTTGCTGGATGGAAGCAAGATGTTCATAGTATACATGGATGCTTGTGGTATGGGGCTAGGCGCTATTCTGATGCAAGAAGGGAGGGTAGTAGCTTATGGTGGAAGACAATTGAAAGTTCATGAAAAGAACTACCCAACCCACGACCTTCATTAGCCGCCATCATATTTGCACTTAAGTCTTGGCGCCATTATCTCCTAGGTGAGAAGTTCGAATTATAAACTGACAATAAATCGTTGAAGTATCTTTTCTCGCAGAAAGATCTTAACTTGAGGCAACAAAGGTGGATGGAGTTCCCTGCCTCGTATGATTTTGAGATTTCCTATACTCCTGGCAAGGGCAACGTAGTAGCAGACGCGTTGAGCAGAAAGAAGCTGACCCTTAGCCCTCTCTTTGTAAAAAGGAAAATCTTGGAGTATATAGCCAGTTTTGACTTTAGGCCCTCCTCTGATTTTATACCGAGTTTATTGGCATCCCTAGAAGTTCGGTCCACTCTTTTAGACTAAATAAGTGCCGCATAATGCGAAGACCCTCAGCTTGTTGATGTGAGTGATAAACTAATTAGGGGTGAAACTTCCAGTTACCTCATTAGGTACTCCATCGATGATAAGGGTTGGCTGAGACGGGATGGAAGACTATGCGTCCCACAAGCAAGGGAATTAGTGAAGATGGTTCTCGAGGAAGCACATCATTCCATGATTACAATACACCCAGGTGGGGACAAGATGTACAAGGACATAAAGAGAGTTTTCTATTGGAGCGGCATGAAGAAGGACGTGGCAGATTTTGTTTCTAAGTGCGTGACATGCCAACGGGTCAAGGCGGAACAAAAGAAGCCTAGAGGACTGCTTCATCCTCTAGAAGTCCCGCAATGGAAGTGGGATAGCATTTCAATGGACTTCATTGATGGGTTGCCTAGGTCAAGAAGAGGCAATACTAGCATTTGGGTAATAGTGGACAAGCTTACTAAAAGCGCCCACTTTATACTTATCAAGAGTAGAAGGACTGCCTCGTCTCTAGCTTCTCTTTATCTCAAGGAAATAGTTCGACTCCATGGAATACCCTCCAGCATAGTGAGTGACAGAGTTCCCATCTTTACGAGCGAATTTTGGCGGAGTCTGTAAGAAGCTGTAGGCACACAGTTATGCTTGAGCACGGCCTATCTCCCCCAAACTGATGGTCAGACAGAAAGAGTGAATAGAGTATTAGAAGATATTTTGAGACTATGTGTTCTTGACTTCGGAGGGACTTGGGAAGATCATCTTCCTTTAGTGGAATTCGCCTACAACAACATCTACCAAGCCACCATCGGCATGGCACCCTTCGATGCTCTATATGGAAGACCGTGTCGATCACCGACTTATTGGTGGGAGTCTACTGACAAGCTTATACTTGGGCCAGACATGATTGGAGAGACTTCAGAAAAAGTGGACTTGATACGAAGGAGAATGAAGGCTGCCCAAGATAGACAGAAATCCTACGCAGACAAAAGAAGAACCGACCTTGACTTTGAGGTTGGGGATAGGTTTTCCTTAAGGTATCCCCTTTAAGGAACATCGTTCGCTTTGGATCCGCAGGAAAGCTAGCACCTAGATTTGTAGGACCGTTCCCTATCATCGAGAAGATTGGGAAAATGGCTTATAGAGTAGAGCTGCCCGAAAGGTTGGCCGGAATTCACAACGTCTTTCACGTTTCTCATATCCGAAAATGTCTACATGAATCTGCGGAAGTGGTGGAGCCAAGCATTCTAGAAGAAGCCAAAGTGAACGCGAAGCAACTGTGAGGAGAGTTCCAACTCGAATCGTAGGAACTGAAATCAAGAAGCTACGCAAACACGAAGTCAAGCTTGTCAAAGTTCAGTGGAGCGACGCCGAGGAAGACGCGACTTGGGAAACTGAGGACAGAATACGCGTGACCTACCCTTTTCTTTTTGAGGGTACATCTTTGATCTCTCTTTTTTTTCCTTAAGTTGTGCTTGTATCTATCTTTTTAGGTATATCTCCTCGATATTATCCTTTATCCTCAGGTAGAAACCCCTTTTGGATGTAAACATGTATTTGAAACATGTTATGGTTGATGGCTGCAAGTGATTGCAAGTGGTTGCTAGTGGTTGCTCGCGGATGCATATACACACACAACCTAGGTTTTAGATCAGATCAGTCACTTCATACTGCCAATGCATAAATGAATTCATATTTGTATGTGGTTGAAACTTGATATGTTGTCATATGGATGTCACATTTATATGAATGGTTGCGCACTCACGTAGAATTATGAGTAGGAAAAATTTGCATACATAATGGATTCAAGGCACTTACATGATTCACATTAAGGAGGTCAATTGAATCAGTAGACCGCCTGATTTTCCATTAGATAAGTACATGTACACACACTATGCATATAATCATGAAGCATTAGAAGTCTTTTAAGGACAATGCATGCCTGTGTTTGATGGTTGAGTAGATGGACGATTGGATGTTAGGACTTACGTTCTTTCAGACTTGAAGATTTCGGGGATGAAATCCTTTAGAAGGGGAGAATGTAACACTCCAAAATTTTCTGTTAACTATAAATTAACAAATTAAAGTATAATTAATTCTAAATGAAAGAATTAAGGGAAACGGGTTATGCCATTGCGCTCGTCTCGGAATTCTTCCTAAGAGAGAGTCCGAGTTTGCGTGAATCGGACTCCGTATGAAGGAGTTATGACCTCCGGAAGTTTCAGAATTCAATTTAAAATTCAAATGGTTCAAATTCAGTTCGAAATTCGAAAAAAAACCAGACCCAAACTGGGCTGGGCGGGAAAATTCCCGCCCAGGCACCAGGTCGACCTGCCCAGTCGACCTGGTTTGGCCCTGGCTGGCCTGGTCGGTTTCTGGTTGAATTTCTGAGCTTGGCTGTGTCACTAAGGCTGATTTGTCACATTTTGGTTGGCTCCTCTCGAAGCGAATGGTCTAGATTCATCTATGATCATCTAACGACTCAAATCAATCTGAAATTCTATATAAACAACTTAAGTCTCCAACCTAAATTCACATAAAAATTAGAGACGGAGCCGCCATGCCATCGGGAGAAAACTGAGAGGAGCCTCCACTTGTAGAAAAGCTTAGAGACGAGCCAAAACTAAAGTAAAACAAGAATCAATCAACGTTTGTCTACCCAAAGGAAATCATTGCAAATTCAGAACTCAGAAATCAGAAAACAAGACCATCGTTTGTTGTAAGTATAGTGATTTTTCCGATGTGAATAAAAGTTAGGATTTGATTCGATGTAAAATGGAAATGGAATTGTGTTATTGTATAACGACGATGTTAATTCATATCTATGTGTTGTAATGATTGTGGTATTGTGATGTTTGTGGTATAATTGACTTGATGTTGGATCCATTAGAATGTTTGTGGATTAATCTAGTTGATGTTGGATCTATTTAAATTCACATACAAGTTATTTGGTTCATATCCAATGGAAGCTCTGTGCCTAAATAATTATGTTCATATACATGCTCCTATGTTTATACAAAAGTTGCAAGTTCCTAATTGGATCCATGCCAAGATCCACTTTAATATGTGTTTCATGTTGTAGTTGGACATATGATTGGATCTAGTTCACACATGAGATAAAAATTTACGTACTTTATGAACATCTCCTATTTTTGTCATATGCTAGTGATGTTCGATGTTATGCCTAGATCTAAACATGTTTAGGCTTATGTTGTCTAAATCATATGCTAATTCATGTGACACCTGTTTAGTTAGATTCCCCTTTTTAATGCAAGTTCACATGACAAGTTGAAACCCATGATTCAGTCTATGTTGCAAATTCACATATATGCATGTTGACTATTTTGCAAGTTCACACCTATGATGTTCATATTGACTATGTCGATAATGCCAAGTTTACAACTATGTAATGTTTATGTTAATGAATGCCAATTTCGTTTACGCTAAATTAGGCTAAGGTTATAGCTTAATATTATATGTTAAAAACCATGCGAATAAAAATTAGGCTAAGATTGTTAGCCTAATATTTAGACGGGGTAACGTTGGGATAACTTGGTAATTATAGGAAACTTGACATAAATTGGTGGAAATATACGAAATTGGCGTGTTTGTCACATGCCAAAATTGGTGGCACTTGAATGGTATAATTTCTTATACCAAAAATGTTAAACTTGGAAAGTGGGCCATAACATTTAATTGTTAGCAAATTTACATATAACAAGTAATAAAGGCAAATATGTAAATTTAGAAAATACGAGTATGCTTAACACGAGGTTGGATTGAGTTGTGATCTAAACCTGCCCGGACCCGCCCGGCTATCCAGTAGTCACAACAATACCTATCCATGTGGGTGGTTAACCAATAAGGATCCGAGGTTAGACTGAGTTATGGTGTAAATCTGCCCGGAACCTACCGGCACATCCAGTAACCGTAACAATACCTGTCTAATGTGAGTGGTTGGTGCTTTAAAAAGCTAAGGACAGACAAGTCAGGATGGTAGGGTTAAGTTAACTAAAACACTTAACCAATTCAACATGTTAATTAAACTGATGGGTGGGGTTAGGTAAATACAGACACTTAACCACTTAACATGTTTGACTAGAAAACCCTAGTAACGGGGACCCATTTCAGCAGTAACCCAATTAGGTATCATGGTACCTTGAAACTAGGCAGGGTGGGGCACGATTACTGGGCTGATTGTAAGCGGTCAAAAGCGACGGCGGTGGGTGCAACAGTGTGGGTTCTAATGGAGTGCGGGCGTGCACACACTTCGAAGCAGACAAACAGGGCACTGGGGGCACCAGTAGTGTACCCTATGCATTCTAGGATTGTGTCGGGCCGCCACCATGGGACTTGATACACCCCATGGTGGTACCATCATAGGTATCTACAATTTTTAGGGGCCGTATGACACATATGATTATGCGAGTAGGAGCCGATCTTTAGAAAAGGGGATCACTTCACCCCGATCATGGGGTGCCAGTTGAGGCAATGCAAGTAGGTGCAGAGATTTAGTGTGGGGTGCGATAGTATATTCGATTCAAACTGGTTTATCTTAGTTTATGATACTTTCCTATTTCCAGTTTATACCTATCATGCCCTTTTTTTTATTCTCATACTGAAGAGTCACTAGACTTACCAGGCTTTATGTCTGACCCTATTTTCTTTCATCTTCTTTTCTTCCGTTCCCCCCCACCCCCAGGTCCACAGGGAGGAAACAACCCAACTTAGTCAGACTCTTTGCAAGCTTCAAGATAGTAGATGTACGGATTGGGCTCTCTTTCCTTGGCTATGGCTGTTGGACACATTCTATGGGGATTTATGCAGTTTTAATTATGTTTTATGCTTCTTTATTTAATAACCAAGACAGAAATGATGATGTGATGTTTTGGAAGTTATTATGTGACAGTTATGGAAATGTTTTTTATGAACACGTATTTATGAAATAAAAAGTCTGTTTGTTTTCCGCTGCTTATATATATGTGTTTATATCTGTCTTGTGTTATATCTGTGACTTTTACTTACAGACCTCCACCAAAGTTAAGGCATTCCCTTTGTGAGTGACCTTAACGGAGGTGGGGTGTTTCAATTGTGAATATATATGATAACATTTATTTATAAATATTTTATTTAATTCTTTTTAAATATATTAATATTTAAAAGGGGTTATTTAGAGCTTTAAGAATAGCCAGTTTTGCAAACAACCTCCGTTTTTTGCGAAACAAATTTTGTTGGATCCGCAATATTAAATTATTGTTAGATTTCAATTTTTATGATTTTTGAAGTCAGTATGTGGTCATACGTGATTTTAATGTGAAAAACAATCGATAATTTGACCTTTAAAAATACGTTTTGTGAGCAAACGAAGTCAGAATTTGACGAAACCAGTTTTGTCAGGTCCATAATGTCGAACTGTAGCTCCATGCATGATTTTTTGGTATTGCATGTGATCATTGGAATTTGAAAACATTCATCGAAAATTCATATTAATATAAAAACAAAATATCTAGATATTAATCAACACTGTAAATACACCATCCTTTTAACCTAGTCCTATTCTTTTCCCCATTTCAAAGTCAAACACGCAGCCACCACTATTCTTTACATCAACGTGAAGAATAAAGCTTCAAGAAATTTTCTAAAATCAAATTGCAACTGAAATCAAAAACCGTTTGGTCCTTTGGCCTCATAAGACCTTCAGCTTCGATCTGGTACCCTTTCATTTGAGATCGAACCTATTTTGAGTCGTAGTATTTTAGACAGTGTGCTAGGGTTTTCAGATTTTGAGAAGGGAGAAGTATCGATCCATGTTTTCTAAGTTACAATCGGTATAAGCAGATGATTGGAGAGCTTGTAGAAGTTTTCTTTTGTTGAATTTGGTGATTAATGCCATCGCGATAATTCCTAAACTAGCAAGATGACGGAATTTAAATGAAGGGGGCGAGTTGCGGTTCTTAATGATGGTTGTGGAAAGTGATAGGGAGGAAGAGGATTCGAACGCGTGTTGAACAGTGAACTCAGATTCAGTTTTCATGCAAGATTGATGTAGAGGGTGGCACTTTTCTTTTTGTTCGAAACTGATAGTTGCCGCATGAATTTGGATGGAAGCATCGAGTTCGACGTTTGGAGTATAAGTAGATAAATATTTCTATGATGATGGAAAAGTGTGTTTGCAGTTTGTAAATTGGCAAAGAAACAAAGGTGGATTGTGTTGGAGAAAATCAGAAATGGCCGGCTAGTTTTTGGAAGAGGACATCGGTGTTTGGGGAAGACTAAATGAGGAGTTGGTTAGTTTTCAACGTGAGTGGGTATGGGCCTTGTTTATATGGTAAAGCCCAATCTGGAAATTTACTTAGTTTAAATTAAATTATAATGGTGTGATTTGTTTGTAAGATCATGGATTGTAGGAGTAGAAAGGGGAGAGGGAAGTTTAACAGTGGTTTTCGAACTATACAGGAGGTATGTGTTAACGGGGAAGAAGGAGGAGGCGTATAGAGCGGGGGGTTGAGAAATAAGGTCATGGGCCGATTTCAAAGAGGGTGAGCCCAATAAGGTTTTAAATAAATATAATTTGTGTGTATAAAATGTGTATTAACTTAAAGATATCATAAATTCGTCATATTTATCAGAATTTCAAATGGTCAGATCCGTTAGGATCGTATGGACGACGACTACAAAATGGAACTGGCGGGTAGTTAATTGGAGCTCGTTACAATTTATAGCAAAATAAATTGTCCGTTTGAATCAAGCGATTGTTATCGTTATTAACGATGATCGTCCAATGTGAGTAAAACTCACCAACTCTATCAGTTCATATTTTTATAACGTATTTTTAGAACTAATAAATATTGGTTGATTGCTGTGTGTTGACTGTTTGGATGAACTGCTAGTCGGTTGGTTGAAATTATATATATAAATATGTATATATATAAATCGTAGAATATATATTGATTCTGTTATCAGAATATTTCATATTGAACTAAAACTGATGATGATTATACTGCGTAACATCTGTGGATGCAGGGAACAGGTTGGAGGTATCCAACTGGATTCCTCAATATTTAATACTGTTTGATTTCATATACTGTGGTATGATGTGATATATAATATGTAATTGATTATGATAACACTGGTATTGTTATTTGATTAGTTAATATGCCATAAGTAATAACGGAATGTTAAAAGGGATTTTTCAAAGTGTTTATTGAAAATAAAATATTTATAAAATTTAAGGGTTTTATAAAAAGGAAATTTATTTATAAAATCAAAGGATTTTATAAAAGGGATATTTGTTTATAAAATGAATTACAATTTATTAAAGAGAAAATATTTATAAAATCAAAGGATTTTATAAAAGGGAATTATTTATAAAATCAAAGGATTTTATAAAGAGGAATATTTATTGGGATAATAAATAAAATCATATAAGGAATATTTATTGGGATAATAAATAGAAGTATAAAAGGGATTATTTATTTGGGAAATAAATAAGATATTATAAGGGATATTTATTTGGAAAATAAATAGGATTAAAAAAGGAAGTATTCGTAAAACAAATATAAAAGGAAGTTTTTGTAAAACAAATATAAAAGAAAGTGTTTGTAAAACAAATATAAAAGGAAGTATTTGTAAAACAAATATAAAAGGAAGTAATTGTAAAACAAATAGAAAAGGAAATATTTATAAAACGAATAGAATTTTATAAAAAGAGAATTTTACATTAGGAAGGTTTAGACCCGTGCTTCGCACACGGTTATAACATGATAAGGATCTAAAGTAAATATTTAATAGAAATCTGTTTTGACAGGTAAGTTAAGAAGATTAATTTATAAATAATGTTTTATAAATTAAATAAACTTTTTGTCATTTGATAAATGAAATATATAAGTCTGAACTTATATAGAGAAATAGAAATCAGTTTTATCACTGATATTTTAAATGGAATGTGAACTCGGCATTTATAAAGGGAATTATAAATGCGGTTTAAGTGTTAGAAATGAAAAGGAGAATTCGTATGAATAATTCTATAAATATAAGTATAAACTGAATTTGGCAATGGGATACTATTTTGAAATACGAAGTCAAACTTAATGGAGTTAATCGATTTGAGTTAATCGAGTTAGAGTTAACTGAAATTGAGTTATTTGAATTAGTGTTATTCGGATTAGAGTTATTCGAATATAGTTTATTTGAAAAAAGAGTTATCAAATAAGTTTATTTGAAAAGGAGTTAATCGAATATAGTTTATTCGAATATGAGTTAATCGAATATAGTTTTATATTCGAATATATTTAAAGGAGTTAATCGAATATAGTTTATTCGAATAGAGTTAAAGGAGTTAATCAAATATAGTTTATTTGAAGAAAGAGTTATAAAATAAGTTTATTCGAAAAGGAGTTAATCAAATATAGTTTATTCGAAAAGGAGTTAATCGAATATAGTTTATTCGAATAGAGTTAAAGGAGTTAATCGAATAGAGTTAAAGGAGTTAATCGAATATAGAGTAAAAGGAGTAAATCGAATATAGTTTATTCGAAAGGAGTTAATCGAATATAGTTTATTTGAAAGGAGTTAGTTGATAGGAGTTAATTGAATTGAGTTAATCGAATATGGCTATTCGAAGAGAGATTTTCGAATATAGTTTACTCGAAAAGGAGTTATCGAGTAGAGATTATTCGAAATAGAATTATACGTTGAATTCGACTATATCGAGTCGGGGAAAGTACTATTCACCTTCCGTTTTTATTCAAGATTTATTTATTTATTAATAAATTTGTTATTTGTTTATTTATCCAAAATAATAAATAAAAGTTTTATTTGAAGTCAGGTATTTCAGAAGTAGGGATTATAACGTTATCGTTATAACCAATGTTTTTCATGAAAGAATTAGATTCATAAACTGAATCCGAGAGTTTCGTAAGGAAGTTTATTAAGGATTTAGAAGGTGAACCTTGTCTATTTCGAAGTTAGAATTGTTGTTCAGTTAAGGTCTGAGAGGTAGTTATACCCCAACTTGATTGGCTTCATTTTTAACTAAGGAATGGTTAAGGATCGATAGTAAAGTTCGGTTAAGCGAATATTGTTAATGAAGGTAATGTTTTGAGTTCGCATAGCGATGTTTATTTAAACATCTGTTTAAATCCAAATGTAGAATTGTTGGAAATTTATTCCAAATAAGAATCAGAAATATTTTCTAATATAGAAAATAAGAAATGGAAATGTTTCCCAATGTTAATAACGTATATTTCTAAATTTAAAAAATAGGAATGTTGAATATATGGAAACAGGAAACAAACAAATTTATGAACTAAAGAGATAAACGTTAAATGATGATTGATCGATAGAATTTCCTTCTGGAAATAAGATCGTTGTTTGCATACGTGTTTTTCTTTGATAGTTAACTCACCGACTATTGAAGTTTTTGACTATTTTTCCGTCATCAATACGGAGAGACCGGGATCAGATATATTATCTGAAAACCACTCCGTATCGCGTTAGCGTTGCAATCAAATATGAAGATAATTGATGATGGAGTTATGCAAGGGCTGTCCTGTTTACAGAATAGTGCCTTCGGTTTGTCCAGTCTCAGGACAACTTGAATGGAAGAATGTCTGACAGAGTATATTTAATGGATTACATAAGTTGATCTCTTCAGACGTATGTAAGTTTGGTGGCAGAGGAATTCGTTTCTCTTAGCTGTATACCCATGGTATTTTCGGGGAAATCAATTTGTGATTTGGCGGGTATGATGATGTGACATTCAAAGTAAATAAATGTGTGATCTGTCAGAGATAAGCGTGGCCTCTAACCTCACAACCGGGAAATGATAAAAATCGGGCAGGCAGTATGGCTAAGTGGTTGGCTACGAAGTAGGGTGTATTATCACATATCTAGAGATATTCATTTCATTCTTTAATCTATTCGATGCTATCCCATTCGGGAAACGGTTGCTGATCCCAATCGTTGGTGATATACATTCGATACACTCAAGCGAAATGAGTGGTCGGTCATGTGTGGCTGGGTTGCAAGATGTTCTTTGTAACACCCCACCTCCGCCAGGGTAACTCTTACAAGTACATTGGCTCTGGAGGGGCGTTAAACGAGGTAAACATGCATGTAGATATCACAAGACAGAACATGTAAGTAAAACAGAGTAGATAAAGCAGCGGATCAAACTAGCATTTCAAAACCATAGTTACGTTACAACAAAGTACTTGATCATTATTTTCCAACAAACAGAGTCTAGAGAAAAGCATAAACTGAAAAACTGAAATACATAAAGTACTATCCCCAAAGTGAAGTGATAAACCATAGCTAGCTCAATGTCCAAAACCGTACATGAGCAAATCTAGTAAGCAAGCTATAAAGATCCAAGCTAAGCTCCAATGTTCCCACCCTGAGGACCTGAGGGGGGGAACGGAAGAAAAGAGGCGAAAGAAAACAGGTCAGTCAAAAAGACTGGTAAGCCCTAACTACTATCAGTCCATGAACTAGTAAAGTTAACTGGCATGAGAAACTGAGATGAACATAAGGATAACAACATACTGGCATGATGATTAACTAACAAGATAGATAAAGGTGTCATCGCATAATCAAGGTTAAGTTTTGCACCACGGGTGTACTAGCATTCTAACATGTCAAGTAAAAACAAGAATTGATTCCTTGGCCCAAGCTTGGCCCAATATCATGAGGTGACCTAAATCAAGGTCCAACTACACGGTCTAGTTGATCGGCTCCCTATAAGCCTAACTCGTCAAGTGTCGGTGTCATACGGCCCAAACATGAAATGTAGTTAAACTGCGCTAGGTCCACCCTAGGGTGTATCAAGTCCTAGGGTGTCAACCTTGGACACAAATCAAGCATGCACAGTCTAGGTCTACTGGTACCCGTGCCTGATTTTTCAACTCCGGACTATGTGCACGACCATAGTCCGCTTGGACCCACACCGGCGTACCTACTCAGCCGTCGTTTTGGTCGCTTACATGTCAGCCCAGTAATTGTGCCCCACCCTAGCCTAGTCCCTAGGGTATCATGATACTATCAAGAGGGTTACTGCTGAAAAGGACCACGCAACTAGGGTTTCTTAACGGGTTAAATGTGGTTAACCCGATCCAAACGTGGATTAAATTATTTAAGTGTACCCAAGGTTCATGACTTAACCCCGATTAACCCATCAAGCCCAAATTGGTTAAGTATTAAGTGGACCATGACTTAACCCTAATCAGGTGGCATTAATTAACTTAATGTGCTTTAACCTCTCACATTAGACCTTGTTGTGGTTACTAGTTAAGCCGAGCGGGTCCGGGTAGCTTTACACCACAACTTGGTCTAACCTCGGGTTCGAGCACAACATGACCAACTTCTCACATTGGGTCCTATTGTTTGTAGCCACTAGTTAAGCCGGGCGGGTCCGGGTAGATTTATGCTACAAACTCAACCCAACCTCGAGTTGGCCACACTCAAATTTTCTAAGTGTCATGTCCATTATGTTTCCAAAACATAATTACAAGCTAACATATCACGTCATTTTATAAAAACCATGTTCATGTCATAATGTTACCCAACCCCAACGTCATCCCATCGTTTACATAATCGCAACAACGCATAAAGGATAAAATAGGGAACTTGGCATAATCATGACATAAAGGTGTTGAAGCCACGAGTTAACATGGTGGCATATGAAATGTACATATGTTCATATACTTGCATATTGCATTATTAGGCTTCAAAAGTATGCATAAAACCAAACTTAGCATATAAGTGATACATGGTGATAAATGACATGTAGAAGTTGCTAGGAGTTCGCATTTAGCCTCACATGCAAGTTATCATAAGGGATATGATAACTTCCATGTTGCCAAAATGCAACCTTTAATATAAAGCTTGAAGCTTTAAGCTCACAAACTCAAGTTTAACTTGCATAACATGATAACATGTGTATAATGATCAACCCAAACTTGCATAACGTAGCAACATGTGTCATACATAATGATTGAACCAACTTGCATAACATAATGATCAACCAAACTTGCATATCATGATGATCAACCCAAACTTGCATCATTCATTTAACTTTATAGTTCAAAAAGAAAGTAGAAAAGGGCTTACAATGCTATGAAGACACAAATGAATATTTATTATAAAGATTGAGACGAAGCCCTTATGCAATCACCAAAAAAACCCAAATATGCAAGCTCCAAATGAAAAACCCTTGAGCCAAATAAATAAAAACCCTTGCTTTGTAATAGAAACGTTGCAACTTGACTTGAATGCAAACTAAGAACACTCATACAAGCTTGAAAACACTTGTATGAACTCAAAATCTCTCATATAAATAAACTTAGAAATTTTAGCATGAGAGTGGAGGCCATGAGAGGAACAAATTTGGCATAGTTTAGTTGTAGAGTTGAATAATGATGATTTAGGCTAGGCTTAGGGGTCTTTTTATAGAATATTAGGATAGTATTATCCATAGGATTAACCCTAGATCCAATCCGAGCCATCAAATCCCGTCACTAGCCAACAGAAAAGGTCCAAACAGCCTAATTAAGTGCACGAGGCCGACCTGGCCGACCAGGGAGGTCGACCCCCAGGTCGACTCTAGTGTCGACCTGGTTGGGGGGGAGGTCGACCCTAGTGTCGACCCCCCTGTCGACTTGTCTGGGCGGGAGTTTTCCCGCCCAGTCTGTTTTGGCTGAATTTGAATTCTAAATTCAAATTTGAACTGTTTTTGAACTTGTAATTTTCTGAAAACTTTGACGGGCCATAACTTGGTCATACGGACTCCGATTTTCGAAAACTCGAGCTCTATTTCGCGTATTTTTCTGAGACGAACGCAATGGCATAGCCCGTTTCCCTTGATTCAGATTTTACAATTTAATTCTGCCTTGATTTACATTATAACATGTTATTAAAAATACGGGTTGTTACATTCTTGTTGAACCCAGTGTATTCCTCTCTAGAGGTACACTATCGGAAGGTGGTTCCATACCTTGTCATAGTTGGAAATCCATTCCCCAATAAGTGATCGCGATTTTGATTGTATACTATATATGTGGAACGTGGGATGAAAGCATTCTGCAAGATGATTATTATATTGTGGTTGAAAGATACTATTATAATATCAAAAAAGTTTTGATATAAAAGATCATTGTTTCTATCAAAATGATTTGAAAGTTAAACCAAATTGATTTGGATTCTAATAAGGGAAACACCCGTTCCGTTATACAACGTGGTCTTATGAGATATCGTTATTTTCCAAAAATGTTTCAAATTGTTTACTCATACCAGTCCCTTGACTGACCCGGAGCTTGTTTTGTTTTCCCTAAACTCTTGGGTGCTCAAATTTGTACGAGCAGTCAAGTAGTTAGGATTTATAGATGCACTAGAAGGAGCTGGAGTAGGAGGCTTCAGCAGCGTTTTTATAGTTATTGTTCATTTCCGTTGTGATGTAAGTGTTATACTCTGATAATATTACTACATACATATACTGATTTTATTTCAAATTTTTGTATCTATTATATATTGTTCGTGCCGCTGTGAGATTCGTTTTTACTCTAATGTTGTATGTTCTTCTTCTTCTTCTTCTATTCTAGGTTTCTATCTTATCTATTCTCACCATCTAATTTCTTTCATGGACTATTCGGTGTTTTCGATGCTCGAATAGTCAACATAGTGTTGTATGCCGATATCCAGGATCGCAAAATCCCTGGGTCGTTACAGTGGTATCAGAGCTTAAGGTTAAGTAATTACCTTGGCTTTATGGCGTGACTCAGTAGAGAAGGGGTTAGTAATACCCTAGAAATAGTTGAGTGTATTTATATGAGTGCTTATTTGTTACTCAATATAAAATTGTTTTATATTGTGGTGATATATTGGTTAAGTTGTTTATGAGTTTTGGTCGATCAGTTTAATCGAATGTATCAGTAGGAGTTTCTAAACACTCGAATACGATGGGTCGACACGATATGTTTTGAAAAGAGGGTTTATGAAAATAATTTTATCCAAGGTATATTTTGATATAAAGAAAATATATATATTGGAATCATAATATATTGGATATATTGGTTGTTATTATAATCGAGTAAGATTATAAATTGAATGGTTATATAAATAGCCAATCAGAATTCATATAACTGAAATATGTGAAGTCAGATGAATTAAATCTAAATTTAAATAAGAATTTGAAATTTGAAATTCCGAAAACATGAAAAGTGTTGTAAATGGAATTGAATTGAATATAAGAAGATTTTAAAATCTTGGGAGATTTTAAATTGTTTTACAAGCATTGGGGCTGGTATTTTGAAATATATTTCAAAGTGGAAATGTTTAGAAAGTGATATAGTATTGAACTCACTTCGATCGCTGGAAAATAATTCTGGTAATGATTGCAGCATCATCAGTATTCATTTTCGAGTTTTAAGTGATGGATTACTACCAAAATTTTTGTTTTTGGAAATGTTTTGAGAAAACAAGTTGCTTTGGTTCCTAAAGGGAATATTTGATTTTTGATATGGTAAATGGTTTAAAAATTCCCAGGGAAAGATTTGTTTGAATTGAAACAAATTGAATTGAAATTTGTGAAAGCAAGCTGGAATTGAATTCAAGCTAGTTAAGTTGAAATAGAATTGAATTAGAATATAATGATATCGAGTAAGTTGGATTGATGTCGTAAGAATTTGGAATTGATATTGGAATTTGATTTTAGAATGGAAATTGACTTAGGCTTAAGCGAATGGTTGGATTTGTGGTTAAAAATAGATTGGAATTTGATTGGGATGATATGGTTATATGCTGAATTAGCAGCAGATGGAAATGGGATAATGATATGCCCGACAAAAAGGTACAAGTTTATTTTCCAATTGGGTATGAGATTTTGATGGGCCGAATTGGCAAGTCGCTTGGCTGTTTGATTTTGTTTTGGGTTGAAGAAGGCCTAAAAAGGCTAGTTGGAGTTTGAGCTATTGACCAGTACAAAGGAGGTGCTGGCGAAATTTTTCGAAAGGTTAAGGTGTTAAGAAAATTTTCAGGATTTTTGAAAATTTTCGTTAGTAAGAATTAATTAATATTTTAATTGAAATTAATTAGTTTAGTTGAAACTGAAAAAGAAGTAAACAAATAACTTTTAACCAGTTAATAGGGTCTGTTTTCTACCTTTGCAATTTCGCGGATGAAATTATTTTAAGGAGGGAAGAATGTAATGTCCCGTATTTGTACGATGAAATAATTTATTTATTTAATTATTTAAATAATGGTTTAGAGAATTAAATGGTTGTTTAAATAAATAATATTGAATATCTAATTAATTTAAATAATAGAATAATATATTTGTTATTCTGAAATAGTCGGAAATAGTGAATTGACAATATAATGTGAACTGGACAATTCAAAATATATATAATCCAGTTTGGCATTGAATTCGAATAACGAATATATTATACAAACGACAGTTGAACATATAATTATACTATAATTAAAATCGAGCTCAAAATGGCGCTGTAGTTCGTAATTTGGAGATTCGAACTTCAATTGAATATACAAAATCCGTTTTAAGTCGGATTTCTGTGAAACAAGAAACGTTCAGAGCTAGTGAAGTTTATTTTTCTAATGGAAGACAAAAATCAGGATTTCATTGTGTAAATTTTGAGTTATGTCCAAATCAAAATTTTGAAAAGTCAATATGGAATTCCTTTATAGTTTATAACGATTTATTTATATTTGAATAGATTTTTCAATATAAATTGAATATCGATTCAACCGCGATTTGAATATTGAGTTATAAATCCATTTGGAGCTTTATGGTATTCTATTGTTAATATATACGATAATATTTATTTATAAATATTTTATTTAATTAGTTTTAAATATATTGATATTTAAAAGGGGTTATTTAGAGCTTTAAAAATAGCCAGTTTTGCAAACGACCTCCGTTTTCGACGAAACTAATGTTGTTGGATCCGCAATATTAAATTATTGTTAGATTTCAATTTCTGTAATTTTTGAAGTCAGTATGTGGTCATACAGGATTTTAATGTGAAAAACAATCGATAATTTGACCTTTAAAAATACGCTGTGTGAGCAAACGAAGTCGGAATTCGACAAAACCAGTTTCGTTGGGTCTGTAATGTCGAACTATAGTCCATGCCCATTTTCATGATTTTTGGGTATCGTGTGTGATCGTTGGAATTTGAAAACATTCATCGAAAATTTATATTAATATAAAAACAAAATATCTAGATATTTATCAACATAATAAATACACCATCCTTTTAAACTAATCCTATTCTTTTCCTCATTTCAAAGTCAAACACGCAGCCGCCACTATTCTTTACCTTAACCTGAAGAATAAAGCTTCAAGAAATTTTCTAAAATCAAATTGCAACCGAAATCAAAAACCTTTTGGTCCTTTGGCCTCATAAGACCTTCAGCTTCGATCTGGTACCCTTTCATTTGAGATCGAACCATTTTTGAGTTGTAGTATTTTAGACAGCGAGCTAGGGTTTTTAGTTTTTGAGAAGGGAGAAGTATCGATCCATGTTTTCGAGGTTATAATCGGTATGAGCAGATGATTGGAGAGCTTGCAGAAGTTTTCTTTTATTGAATTTGGTGATTAATGCCATCGCGATAATTCTTGTACTGGCAAGATGACGGAATTTAAATGAAGGTGGCGGGTTGCGGTTCTTAATTATGGTTGTGGAAAATGATAGGGAGGAAGAGGATTCGAACAAGTGTTGAACAGTGAACTCGGATTCAGTTTTCGTGCAAGATTGATGTAGAAGGTGGCACTTTTCTTTTTGTTCAAATTGATAGCAGTCGCGTGAATTTGGATGGAAGCATCGAGTTCGACGTTTGGAGTATAGGTAGATGAAGATTTCTATGATGATGGAAAAGTGTGTTTGCAGTTTGTAAATTGGCAAAGAAACAAAGGAGGATTATGTTGGGGAAAATCAGAAATGGCCGGCTATTTTTTGGAAGAGGACATCGGTGTTTGGGGAAGACTAAATGAGGAGCTAGTCAGTTTTCAACGTGAGTGGGTATGGGCCTTGTTTATATGGTAAAGCCCAATCTGGAAGTTTACTTAGTTTAAATTAAATTATAATGGTGTGATTTGTTTGTAAGATCATGGATTGTAGAAGTAGAAAGGGGACAGGGAAGTTTAACAGTGGTTTTCGAACTGTACAGGAGATATGTGTTAACGGGGAAGGAGGAGGCGTATAGAGCGGGCGTGGGTTGAGAAATAAGGTCATGGGCCGATTTCAAAGAGGGTGAGCACAATAAGGTTTTAAATAAATATAATTTGTGTGTATAAAATGTGTATTAACTTAAAGATATCATAACTTCGTCATACTGTATCAGAATTTCAAATGGTCAGATCCGTTAGGATCATATGGACGACGACTACAAAATGGAACTGGTAGGGAGTGAATTAGAGCTCGTTACAATTTATAGCAAAATAAATTGTCTGTCTGAATCAAGCGATGGTTATCGTTATTAACAATGATCGTCCAATGTGAGTAAAACTCACCAACTCTATCAGTTCATATTTTTATAACGTATTTTTAGAACTGATAAATATTGGTTGATTGTTGTGTGTTGACTGTTTGGATAAACTGCTTGTCAGTTGGTTGAAATTATATATATAAATATATATAAATCGTAATATATATATTGATTCTGTTATCAGAAATTTCATATTGAACTGAAATTGATGATGATTATATTGTGTAACATCTGTGGATGCAGGGAAACAAGTTAGAGGGATCCAACTGGATTCCTCAATATTTAATACTGTTTGATTTCATATACTGTGATATAACGTGATATATAATCTGTGATTGATTGTGATGACACTGGTATTGTTATTTGATTTGTTAAAATGCCATAAGAAATACCGGAATGTTAAAAGGGAATTTTCAAAGTGTTTATTGAAAATAAAATATTTATACAATCAAAGGGTTTTATAAAAAGGAAATTTATTTATAAAATCAAAGGTTTTTATAAAAGGGATATTTGTTTACAAAATGAATTACAATTTATTAAAGAGAAAGTATTTATAAAATCAAAGGATTTTATAAAAGGGAATTATTTATAAAATCAAAGGATTTTATAAAGAGGAATATTTATTGGGATAATAAATAAAATCATATAAGGAATATTTATTGGGATAATAAATAGAAGTATAAAAGGGATTATTTATTTGGGAAATAAATAATATATTATAAGGGATATTTATTTGGAAAATAAATAGGATTAAAAAAGGAAGTATTCGTAAAACAAATATAAAAGGAAGTTTTTGTAAAACAAATATAAAAGGAAGCTTTTGTAAAAAAATAATATAAAAGAAGTATTTGTAAACAAATATAAAAGGAAGTAATTTTAAAAAAATAGAAAAGGAAATATTTATAAAACAAATAGAATTTTATAAAAAGAGGATTTTACATTAGGAAGGTTTAGACCCGTGCTTCGCACACGGTTATAACATGGTAAGGATCTAAAGTAAATATTTAATAGAAATCTGTTTTGATAGGTAAGTTAAGAAGATTAATTTATAAATAATGTTTTATAAATTAAATAAACTTTTTATCATTTGATAAATGAAATATATAAGTCTGAACTTATATAGAGAAATAGAAATCAGTTTTTAACACTGATATTTTAAATGGAATGTGAACTCGACATTTATAAAGGGAATTATAAATGCGATTGAAGTGTAAGAAATAAAAAGGAGATTTCATATAAATAATTCTATAAATAGAAGTATAAACAGAATTTGGAAATGGGATACTATTTTTAAATACGAAGTCAAACTTAATGGAGTTAATCAATTTGACTTAATCGAGTTAGAGTTAATTGAAATAGAGTTAATTGAATTAGAGTTAGTCGGATTAGAGTTATTCGAATATAGTTTATTCGAAGAAAGAGTTATCAAATAAGTTTATTCGAAAAGGAGTTAATCGAATATAGTTTATTCGAAAAGGAGTTAATTGAATATTGTTTATTCGAATAGAGTTAAAGGAGTTTGTTGAATATAGTTTATTCGAATAGAGTTAAAGGAGTTAATCGAATATAGTTTATTCGAAGAAAGAGTTATCAAATAAGTTTATTCGAAAGGAGTTAATCGAATATAGTTTATTCGAATAGGAGTTAATCGAATATAGTTTATTCGAATAGAGTTAAAGGAGTTAATCGAATATAGTTTATTCGAATAGAGTTAAAAGAGTTAATCGAATATAGAGTAAAAGGAGTAAATAGAATATAGTTTATTCGAAAGGAGTTAATCGAATATAGTTTATTCGAAAAGAGTTTAATTGATAGGAGTAAATTGAATAGAGTTAATCGAATATAGCTATTCGAAGAGAGATTTTCGAATATAGTTTATTCGAAAAGGAGTTATTGAATAGAAATTATTCGAAAGAGAATTGTACGTTGAATTCGATTATATTGAGTTGGGAAAAGTACTATTAACTTTCCATTTTTAATCAAGATTTATTTATTAATAAATTTGTTTTTTGTTTATTTATCCAAATTAATAAATAAATGTTTTATTTGAAGTTAGGTATTTCAGAAGTAGGGATTATAACGTTATCGTTATAACCAATGTTTTTCATAAAAGAATTAGATTCATAAACTGAATCCGAGAGTTTTGTAAGGAAGTTTGTTAAAGATTTAGAAGGTGAACCTTGTCTATTTCGAAGTTAGAAATGTTGTTCAGTTAAGGTCTGAGAGGTAGTTATACCCCAACTTGATTGGCTTCGTTTTTAACTAAGGAATGGTTAAGATTCGATAGTAAAGTTCGGTTAAGTGAATATAGTTAATGAAGGTAATGTTTTGAGTTGGCATAGCGATGTTTATTTAAACATCTGTTTAAATCCTAATGTAGGAGTTTTAGAAATGTTTTCCAAATAAGAATCAGAAATATTTTCTAATATAGAAAATAAGAAATGGAAATGTTTCCCAATGTTAATAACGTATATTTCTAAATTTAGAAAATAGGAATGTTGAATATATGGAAACATGAAATAAACAAATTTATGAACTAAAGAGATAAACATTAAATGATGATTGATCGATAGAATTTCCATTTGGAAATAATATCGTTGTTTGCACACGTGTTTTTCTTTGATAGTTAATTCACCGACTATCGAAGTTTTTGACCATTATTCCGTCGTCAATACGGAGAGACCGGGATCAGATATATTATCTGAAAACCACTCCGTATGGCATTAGCGTTGCGATCAAATATGAAGATAATTGATGAAGGAGTTATGCAAGGGATGTCCTATTTATAGAATAGTGCCTTCGGTTTGTCCAGTCCCAGGACAACCTGTATGGAAGAATGTCTAACAGAGTATATTTAATGGATCACGTAAGTTGATCTCTTCAAACATATGTACGTTTGGTGGCGGAGGAATTCGTTTCTCTTAGCTGTATACCCGTGGTATTTTTGGGGAAATCAATTTGTGATTTGGCGGGTATGACGATGTGACATTCAAAGTGAATAAATGTGTGATCTGTCAGAGATAAGCATGACCTCTAGCCTCACAACCGGGAAATGACAAAAATCGGGCAGGTAGCATGGCTAAGTGGTTGGCTGCCAAGTAGTGTGTATTATCACCTATCTAGAGATATTCATTTCATTCTTTAATCTATTCGATGCTGTCCCATTCGGGAAACGGTTGCTGATCCCAACCGTTTGTGATATACATTCGATACACTCAAGCGAAATGAGTGGTCGGTCATGTGTGGCCGGGTTGCAAGATGTTCTTGTTGAACCCAATGTATTCCTCTCTAAAGGTACACTATCGGAAGGTGGTTCCATACCTTGTCATAGTTGGAAATCCATTACCCAATAAGTGTTCGCGGTTTTGATTGTATACTATATATGTGGAACGTGAGATGAAAGCGTTCTGCAAGATGATTATTATATTGTGGTTGATAGACACTATTATAATATAAAAAAGTTTTGATATAAAAGATCATTGTTTCTATCAAAATGATTTGAAAGTTAAATCAAATTGATTTGGATTCTCATACGGGAAAAACCCGTTCCGTTATACAGCGTGGTCTTATGAGATATCGCTATTTTCCCAAACTGTTTTAAATTGTTTACTCATACCAGTCCCATGACTGACCCGGAGTTTGTTTTGTTTTCCGTAAACTCTTAGGTGCTCAAATTTGTACGAGCAGTCAAGTAGTCGGGATTTACAGATGCACTAGAAGGAGCCGGAGCAGGAGGCTTCAGCAGCGTTTTTATTGCTATTGTTTATTTTCGCTGTGATGTAAGTGTTATACTCTGATGATGTTACTGTATACATATACTGATTTTATTTCAAAGTTATGTATCTATTATATATTGTTTGTTCCGCTGTGAGATTCGTGTTTACTCTGATGTTTTATGTTCTTCTTCTTCTATTCTAAGTTTATATCTTATCTATTCTCACCCTCTAATTTCTTTCAGACTATCCGATGTTTTTGATGCTTGAATAGTCGATATAGTGTTGTATGCCGATATCCAAGATCGCAAAATCCTCGGGTCGTTACACATATGCTTAGCAGGGAAACGTCAAGCTTTGCGTTGGATATGCATGTACTGTTTCTACTCAGATGAATACGGTAATCGAGTTGTTCCTATGTAATTAGGTTAAGCTATGCATTGTCTGTTCATTTTGCCTATTGTTTATTCGAGTTGTTTGTTCAAGTTGTATGCATTCATGAAGTTTTTGATTTGTTTATTCCTTTAGCAGATTTGAAACTGTGACATGTATATGTTATGGCAAAAAAGGGTTTGTACATAAGATTTATCATATATATATATATATATATATATATATATATATATATGAAGATATATTCTGTTTCGATTCTGTAAATTGATGGTATAAATTCATATAAATTTAGTTGTTCGTCTTTATGGATTTGATGTAGAAATACATACATATATCAGTTTCTTTAGTTGTTCCATTTACTGTTTCATAGCTGTTGTATTCACTGTTTTCTTTAACCATTGAATTACTGTTTCTATAGCTGTTGAATTCACTGTTCTTTAGCTGTTTTATCTGTTCATGTTACTGTTTTCTTTAGCCCCCATTTTATTGTTTCTGTTCGTTTTACTGTTTCTATGGAGAAAACAACAAGACACACTGTATTGAATTTAGAATGAATTGTTTTTATCCATTAGGTTTTGCACTAGCACAGACTAGCATATATGAATATATGTTTTTCTTTGTATTAACCACTTCCAGCTATATGATGAAAATATGTATTGGGGTTTTCATTTTGATTTGCTGAACCAAGTCACGCTGATGGGTGTATAACTGTGTGTATGTAGTGCACAAGCTTTAGGTTGGGTTGTTTTTAGATCTTATACAATATTGATACAATATAAATTAAATTCAAACAGCTAAATTTAACGATGACATATTAATTTCATTGTACTTATTAAAACAACAGCTTCAATTTCAATCAGTAGAGAATTTAAAACTTAACATTTAAAATTCTAGGTTCAAATGATATTCCATTTATATAAAAACCCTTTTTATATTTATAAATAAACCGTTGTAATTTAAAAACAATTCCATAGCGACTATTTGAAAATTTATATTGGACACAACTAATAATCTATAACATGAAATCTCCATTTTTCTCTTTCATTATAAGATTATCATCAATTAAAATCAATCATTTCTTGTTCCACCGTATTCCGACGTATATCAGGTCTTATATATTCAATTAAAGTTCAAAACTCAATATTACGAACTACCACGTCATTACAAGCTCGTTTTATA
Source organism: Allium sativum (assembly GCA_030737875.1). Classification (NCBI taxonomy): domain Eukaryota; kingdom Viridiplantae; phylum Streptophyta; class Magnoliopsida; order Asparagales; family Amaryllidaceae; genus Allium; species Allium sativum. The sequence continues at coordinate 503,059,207 of CM060918.1, forward strand.
TTATATATAAATTTTAATGTTCAACTTCATTTTAATAAACAAATTCAATATTAAAATCCATTAATATTTCAAATATAATACTTCAAATAGTAAAATACATGAACTATTTGACTACCAAAAATACAGGACGTTACATTACCCTTTATAAAGTTTGTAACCATATGACTCAAGAAGGGAGTTTGGTACTTGGGATAAGAAATTTGTAGAAATGGTTTTACACTTTATACTAGTTATTATCGTTGGCTTGCGGTGATTCTTGTTAAGCATAGAAAAGTGAACAGTGAAAAAATGTATTTTATATCCATTCTAATCTTTGTGTTGGATATGTATAAAACTGGTTTAATGTTGAAGTTAATTGCTTGCAATGTGAGATGCTTACAAGATGTTGCTTATACGTGAGAACTGCAAAGGAAAATGGTGTGGACAAAACATATATCTGGGAGTTCGTAATAAAATCACAACGTCAATGATTAGGGGTGTGGAGAATAAAAGATTTTGTGGTTTAGAAATCATTAATTTTAAGCCGCTTTAACAATACATGTTAGATGTTATAAAGGCAAACATCACTAACGACGTAATTATATGTCATAAAAAAAAAAATTAATTGCAACTCAAATAGGTGTTGGTAAAAATTGAAGTTTTTGCAATGTATGTTTATGTCGCATTTAACACTTTTTACTGACATTAATGACGTGGTGCAAATAAACACTATGGAAACAATAACATTAGCGACACAAACTATTTGCAACACAAAACCAGATTTTTTGCAACACAAGTTATGTCATAAAAATAAACTTTTCTGCGACGCTTATTTATGATGAAAAGTTTCATTTGCATCTGCACAATTTGCGACACTTGGGCGACGCAAGATTTAGTGTCGCTGGTTATCTTTTAGGACACAGGTTTTAATTTTGGCGACACAAAAAATAGTCTTAAAAGATCAATTTTGTGGTAGTGGCTTTAGTATAATGTTAGATTATATGTATATATATGTTTTCTACAAACATTCGTATATGTAACACATGTAAAGTTGTATTTTCGTTATTGTATATATATATATGTGTTATGTTCTGTAATCCGTTATATGTGTTTGTGTTTGTATTCCATTCTGAATCGATCCTTGGGCATTGTAGCTTATATTAAAGAAAAATTGAGTATATCGGTTCACTGAAGGGAAAAAAAAGAAAAATTTGTGCACACAATCGACGTATTTAATACTTGTTTAATATAAGATTTACGGATGATCGCTCCTACCTAGCTTTATTCTTCGCGTTAATTGACAAAATTACTTGATAATGCTCTTTGTTAGTGTGTGTTGGCGTGAAATGCTACACCAATGGTTTTATTTCTTTAAAATTGGACTAATTCAACAATTATTAAAGTCCCTTAAATGTTGAAATGGAATTCGAACCAGACCATCAAAGTTTATCATATAGCCTTAGGTTGTTTTTTTCTTCTTAACATCCTACTAACAATATTTAAAGACCTTATTATACTATAAAAAAATAAAATGGAAAATCATCCTAGTTTTGTATTATGTCCGCTCAAATTATTAAACACAACAATGTACAAGAGTAATAAGACACAATTTTGTTTTAATAATGGTGATAAGTTAACAAACGCGTGAATATCAAACATCACTCTCAAACAAGAAGCATCTAACAAACATAACAAACAATATGCCCCAAATGGAATTTAATATAAAATGCCCACATTCATAATAATGCGATAAATTAAAAGCCTTGTCCTTAATCATCAAAATTCCAGCAAAAACGCGTGCTCTTTAATCACTCTGGTCTGTGATATTAACTCCACGTCCACACCCGATACCTAACCCTACCCGATTTCGAAATATATAAAAGGCTCCCTCAATTCATTCCCAACCTCATTCACAAACTCCCCCAATCTTCATATTTTCAATTCCCGTTTCTTCTCCAATAATCAGCCATGGATACATCAGAACTAAAGCGCGTGTTCCAAATGTTCGACCGCAACGGGGACGGACGGATAACCAAAGCGGAGCTCGCGGACTCCCTCGACAATTTGGGGATTTTCATTCCGGCCGAAGATCTGGACGCCATGATCGAAAAAATCGACGTGAACAAGGATGGATGCGTCGACATTGAAGAGTTCGGCGCGTTGTACCAGACCATTATGGACGAGAAGGACGAGGACGAGGATATGAGAGAGGCGTTCAATGTGTTCGATCAGAACGGGGATGGGTTCATTACGGTGGAGGAGTTGAGATCGGTGTTGGCTTCGTTAGGGTTGAAGCAAGGAAGAACGGTGGAGGATTGTAGACAGATGATTAGGAAGGTGGATGTGGATGGAGACGGGATGGTCAATTTTAAGGAGTTTAAGCAGATGATGAGAGGCGGTGGTTTTGCCGCGCTTAATTGACCGGTTTGGGTAAGAATGTAGAACGTTTTTGTACATAATTTGATTGATTTGTTTGTTTTTGTTGATGTTTCATCTTATGGTTTGGTCTAGGATGTTCACTTTTATGCAATGATGATGATGAAAACATGCAAATTATGAGATTTATCAGCAAGCACTGAATTGTGGAATTATTAAAGTTAATGGAATATGTGGTGTTGAACATCTATCGTTGCCTCTTTTGTATTTTAGTAACCGCTCAACTATAGGCCAGTGTTGATAGGGAATCAGTGACATTGTTCTTGTTTCTCTGTTTCTCATTTTCATCCATCATTTTTGGTATGATCACAATTAGAACCTAAATCAGATCTGAGCATTCGAATTCAGCTCACTAGATGTTTCCCGGAACAGGCATAAATGACAGGAAAGACAAAAATGTGAGCACCTTGAACGACTATTGCTATGGTTAGTTGCAAGATTTACTAGGTTGTAAAATGCAGTTGTTACTTTCTGTGTTATTGTTCCTTGGGTTCCATCTATTTACGCTTTTGCAATTGTTTTCCACTTCCCCACGATGAAAATTTAGTTTATTTTTACCCTTAAACAAATCGAAAATGCTACTATGACAAAAATAGGTTTTGTCAAAAAATATACCAGAGATAAGAAAATAGGAAACTCACCCCTTGAATTACACAAATACCCATCTGAATTCAATGCATACCACCCATGAATTCCGGATTTACCCCTATTTCTTACTTTTTGACAAAAACTTTTTCGGGTATTGTAGCATAAGCCTAAACAAATAAACTTATTTTCTCTAATATGTCTCTTCATGTGTCATATTTAAATATTTTATGCATGAATCGTTAGAATTTTTTTTTTTTTTTTTTTTTTTTTTTTTTTTTTTGGGATGTAGTCATTCGACCTCAAATTCTACCGACAACACTACAGGCTAGCACGAAAAAAATGACAAGGTGCAATGCAAATGTGGAAACTCTGTGTGTGTACACACACACACACACACACACATATATATATATATATATATATATATATATATATATATATATATACATACACACACATGCAAATGTGGAAACTCTGTTGTATGTGTGTGTGTGTGTCTATATATATATATATATATATATATATATATATATATATATATATATATATATAACACTAACTAATGACCGGTGTCGAAAACATATAAATAATGCTACAAGTTTACTTGACAATTGTATGTATACAACATTATAATTGAACATAGAAAAAACTTAAAATGTATTTTAAGCAGTGAAGTAAAGCAAGTAGAAAGAGAAAAAAAGGAAGCAATTACAAAGTAAAAGGACAATTTTGAAATAAATGAGGTGGGTAAAGAAAAAAAAAGGAGAATTTTATTGCTTTCAGGGCGGGAAAAACAGTTAGAGTGGTGCAAATAGACGGAACATATTTTGTGGACATGCTAATTCCTAATAACGGAAAACCACGTATAACTGTACACCTTGAGTGTCGTTAGCATTACTCACAACAAAAGAGAAATGCTGGCGACTTCCTTGAGGAGGTAAGTATAGTTGTAGATAAATTCTATTCAGATTTATGATTTTGCCTAGCAGTCCCCTTCAGATCGGAAAAAAAACGAAGAAACATCCAATTTAACCAAGCAGCCCACATCTAATAAATAAGGACTTTTTACTCATGTAGCCCTGTTTAAAAATAGTATTACACATATAGCCATGTTTCAGAAGTTATTACAAATATAGGTCTGTTTGTGCTAACAAAGGCGAGTTTTCAACTCGCCTTCGTTAAAATACAAAGGCGAGTTTCCAAAACTCGCCTTTGTATTTTACCCACACAACCAACTTCAACACAACCCCATATTAGAACGATTGTATATTAAAATCGACGCTCAGTTTATACTATATGAAAATCCTGCATAAACTATTAATAAATCGTTATGGTTTATAAACGATTCCACAACGACTTTCTGAAGATTTGATTTGGACATAGCTAAAGATACGTACTATGAAATCTTCATTTTTCTCTTCCGTTATAAAAATATAGTTAATTAGATTCTAACGTTTCTTGTTTCAAAGAAATCCGACTTTGAGCGAATCATATATATTTAGTTAAAGTTCAATGTGTATAACTACGAACTACCACGACGCTACTAGCCCGTTTTTAATTATACCGTAAAGTATATATTCAAATGGAGCGAATTTCATAAACCGAATAACAACAAATATTAAATAAAACACTGATTACAAGACATCGTAACCTCGAAATAAGTACTAAAACTTAGGAGACAACATATGCTAACACGAGAGTAGATACTATATCTTAGAATACAGCAAATGCTAATTAGGAAAATAGTACGATAACCAAACTACATCTGACGTTGTTCTTGGGATGTGAAGCGGCTTAATCATCACGGTTAAGGCATAACTGTTCAAAAACGTTACGGAGTTGTCTATTCTGTTGTTCAAGTTCGTTTGCATATCTTATTCCCCTTTGCCCTATCGGTTCGTCTATCCATTCCGTGTAATTGCACCTATTCAGATAGGTTGGACATTGCAGAATGCGACGACCAATATCGTTGCCATCTGCTCGAACCACAGCTTCAACTGGATAACCGCAGTAGCAACAAATTTGATAAGAGTCACCTTCCTGTTCAGCAGGGATTGGAACATGTGGTACTTGATAAGAACCAACTTCTTGTCATGGTACAACGACGGACTGTTCATGCATGTGTTGAACGTTTGGTACTTGGGCTTGATGTGGAGGTTGGACGGGCCGTTGTTCGGATGGTGGTTCAAGCAGAGCGTCCAGTTCGTTTAGAAATACGAGTTCATCTGCAAGCGCCTGAAGTTCCATTCGTTCGTACGCCTCTTCCTCAGAGTCTGGAGATGATGGCCAAGAAGGCATAGTTGTGGTAAAGCACAGAGTGGTTTGAAACTAAGTTGTTGGAGTGAGATAAGTTGTGAGTACTTCGACAGATATATATAGCTGCGTAGTGTACAAGTGAATAAAGGGTAAAACAAATAATGATGTGAAAGGTCACTGGTACAATTTGCTTTACGTGCTGCACGGCACTGTTTCGTCTGGTGTAATACTGTAGGGAATATGACTAGTCGTATCAGGAGTGATTCAGCACTACTTGGTTTAAGGGGTCGTCACATGATTCGTATGCATTCAGTACAGCTTGCACAAGTTAGCAACATGATTCGTATGCATTCAGTACATGTCACGACCTTTGTTTTCACCAATGATACTAACCAAATCAATACACATACTCAAAGTAGCTAACTTCATGAATTTCTATCAGATTAACAATTTGTTATCAGTACATGTCACGACCTTTGTTTTCACCAATGATACTAACCAAATCAGTACACATACTCAAAGTAGCTAAGAGTAGTTCAACTTACACGAACAACTCTATTACCAAAATCACGACCTTTGTTTTCACCAATGATACTAACCAAATCAGTACACATACTCAAAATAGACTTTTATCAGTAATTTCTATCCAATTGGCATACAAATTAAACCTAAATTCATGAATTTCCACACAAGTATGCCCTAATTTGAAAATTGAGAATTAGGGTTTAGAATGTTACCGATTTCGTGTTGTACGTCGGATGTGCTAGCCATTGTGATCTTTTAGAAATGATTTAGATGAAAAATAGTTGAAAAATGAGTTGATTTGGTTTTTTTATTTATTTATTTTCGCAGTTGGAAGTGGAAGAGAATTGGAGAAGAGTAATTCGGCTGGGGGAAGAAAGGGGCTCGGGTTTGTTTTTGTATGCAGGTTTTGGTTCTACATTTGTGAATACTTTTGTCACATGACTCTTTCAGTGATTGTTTTGTAAAACAAGCCTACATAGGTAAAAAGTCCAATAAATAAATACCATAATCTTTTGATGTAGGAAAATCATGTGGTGCCCACGTTGAAGGCTAAAGCAAAAAAAAAAAAAAAAAAAAAAAAAAAAAAAAAAAAAAGGAAGAAGAAGAAGAAGAAGAAAGAAAAAGGAAGAAGAAGTAGAAGACAAGGTGCAATGCAAATGTCGAAACTATATAAAAAAACTAATGACTAGCGTCGAAAACATATAGATAACGCTAGAAATTTACATGAAAATTGTATACGTACGATGTTGTAATTGAACGTAGAAAAATTTAAGATATATTTGAAGCAGTGAAATAAAGCAAGTACAAGAAGAAGAAAAGGAAGCAATCAAAAAGGACAATTGGAATAAATGAGATGGGTAAAGAAAAAAAAAGGATGAGAAATTTATTCGAAAGCATCAGGGCTTGAAAAACAATTAGAATGGTGCAAATAGACGAAGCCTATTTTGTGGAACATGCTAATTCCTAATAATGGAAAACCAAGTTTAACTATATGCCTAGAGTGTTGTTAGCATTACTCACAACAAAAGAGAAATGCTAGCGAGTTCCTTGGGGTGGTAAGTATAATTGAAGATAAATTATATTCAGATTTATGATTTTGCCTAGTAATCCCCTTCAAATCGGAAAAGACGACTATGTGGTGCCCACGTAGGAGCACCATGTGATGCCCTAAAGGCGCCACGTTGTTGCCCTACGTGACGGACAGAAAAAAGATTAAAAAATTAACAAAGAAGAGGTTTTTTTTATTTATTTTTTTAAAAATATGAAATGCGGGACTACTTAATATTTTGATGGATTTAAATAGAATCTGCCATAATATAAATGCTAATAACACTATCTCTACTATATATTGGAAGAGCATTAATATACATGTCCTTCCATTGGCGATATTCGGTGGTCTTCACAATTTAATCATTAATTTTTAGATAACTGCGTGAGAGCCGCTAAAACGACTAGAAGAACATTAAGGGGATTGTTAAAGGGACTCCAGATTTGATTAAAGGGAGGATCAATTTTTATTTATTTTATAATTGTTATGGGGAGGACAAAATAAACTAGCCTCCCCTTAAACATATAATTTTAAATTTCAATATTAACCCCACATTAATCCTCATTAATCTAAACCTTAATTAATGCTTACAATTTAATGCTACACATTTAAATAAAAAAAATGATTATAATTAATGTAATAGAGACATTAGAAAGTTTTGTGGGTGATCAGAAGGGATCAAATTAGGTAATTAATTGTAATTTCACATTGGAATTGATATGGTTAATTTAAAATAAATGCAGAAACGGAAATTTTGATGTAACATTGTAACACCCCGAATTTCGGTTAATGCTAAAATTCACAAATTAAAGAATAACTAATCCCAGATGTGGGAATTAGGGGAAACGGGTTGCACCATTGCGTTCGTCTCGGAAAAATACGCGAAATAGAGTCTGAGTTTTCGAAAATCGGAGTCCGTATGAAGAAGATATGGACGAACGAAGTTAGGCAGAAAAACCGAAAAACTAGCCAGAATGCACTGGCGCACTTGTGAAGTGCGCCAACACATTTTTACACTGGCGCACTTGGGAAGTGCGCCCGTGTCGAGCCAGAAACCTGCACAGCTTTCTGGCTGGCCTGGTGCACCATTTTAGGGTTTAGGCTGTGTTTTGGGGCTGGTTTCTGGAAGCTTCCGAGATCGGATGGTCCTAATCTAATTTAGGGTTAATCTAATGGCCTAAAACACTTGCCTAATCCTATAAATAAGACCCTAAGCTAGCCCTAAATGGTCATAATCCTATCTCCTAACTAAACTATGCCAAAATTTTCTATGATCATGGCCTCCACTCAAAACCCTAGCCTCCATCCTATTTCTAAACTATTTCTATGAAGGCTTTCATGTGCATAAAAGCATCTTTGAGTTGTATGAGTGAATATTGGTTTGCATTCATCATCAAGTTGCAAGCTTTATGTTCAAGGCTAGAGTTTTTGGGTGATTTGTGGCAAGGGTTTGCTTATTGGAGTTTAGTGGTGAGTTTCTATAGACTTAACAATCAATTGTTAAATTGATTATGATAGGATATGATAAGATATGGCTATGTTTGTGGAATCAATGTGTTTATGCAAGTTTAGTATAGTGTATGTTGTGTGCTATATGCAAGTTTAATGCTATGTTTTATGATGCAAAACACTATGTTGAACATTGATTCATATGTAATATGTTATGCAAGCTATATGGGAGATTATATGCAAGTCTATATGTAACATGTTATGCAAGTTATGTATTTGGTTTTATGCATGCTAAGTATTTGGTTTTATGCATGCTATGTATGTGGTTTTATGCATGCTAAGTATTTGGTTTTATGCATGCTAAGTGTTTGGTTTTATGCAAGTTTGTCTCTTTTTATGATATGCATAATATATGCAAGTTTGTCTCTAAGTATGGCATGTTATGCAAGTTCATATGCAAGTTATGATACATATTCATATGCAAGTTATGATGCAAGTTCATATGCAAGTTATGATACAAGTTCATATGCAAGTTATGATGCAAGTTCATATGCAAGTTATGATACATATTCATATGCAAGTTATGATACAAGTTCATATGCAAGTTATGATGCAAGTTCATATGCAAGTTATGATACATGTTCATATGCAAGTTATGATGCATGTTCATATGCAAGTTATGATGCAAGTACATATGCAAGTTATGATGCAAGTTCATATGCAAGTTATGATGCAAGTTCATATGCAAGTTATGATGCAAGTTCATATGCAAGTTATGATGCAAGTTCATATGCAAGTTATGATGAATGTTCATATGCAAGTTATGATGCAAGTTCATATGCAAGTTATGATGCAAGTTCATATGCAAGTTATGATGCAAGTTCATATGCAAGTTATGATACATGTTCATATGCAAGTTATGATGCAAGTTCATATGCAAGTTATGATGCAAGTTCATATGCAAGTTTATGTGCAAGTTCATATGCAAGTTGTCTCTTTTATGATATGCATAATGCAAGTTTGGGTTAAATACTAGTTGGGTTTAATGTATGTTCATATATGCAAGTTGACACCTTTTGAACCCATGATAAAGTTACATGCTATGTTGGCTAAACCCATGACCTTTGTGATGAATCTTCCCTTTATTATGTCGTGTTATGAGAACGAACTACGTGGGGAACGATGGGGTTAATATGCATGTTAATAAAATGATGTGAAATGGGTATGATTAATCATACCACAAATTAAATGGACGTAATTGGGAATTTACCTATTAAGTTAGGTCTACCCATATTATGGAGTTGGGAATTTACCTATTAAGTTAGGTCTACCCATACTATGGAATTGGGAATTTACCTATTGAGTTAGGTCTACCCATATTCTTAAAAATGTGTAATTAATTAGGCATAATTAATTCAAATTATGGTGGTGATTAATTAGGTGTAATTAATCAACTAAGACACGAGGTTGGACCCTTTTGTAGCGGAAGTCTGCCCGGAACCGACCGGCCATCCAGCAGCTACAAATGATTGGCCCAATGTAAGAGGTCTTAGTCATAAATTAGATACGTGATTAAAGTAAAGACACGAGGTTATACCTTTTTATGACAGAAGTCTGCCCGGAACCAACCGGCATATCCAGCAGTCATAAAAGATGGTCTAATGTGAGAGGTCTTTATGAGGTCATGATCTTAATTAATTAAGAAACACTTAACCATATTAGCATGTAGAGGGACATGAGGGGTTAAGTGGGTGCCTTGGGTGGCATGTGGAAATCTAGTGGGTTGCCTTGGGTGGCAATAGAAAATACGATTAGAATACTTAACCAAAGAGGAACATGTAATTAAACATGGGTAAAGGGTTAAGTAAGTGCTTTGGGTGGCATGTGGAAATCTAGTGGGTGCCTTAAGTGGCAATTGATATATGATTAGATGACTTAACCAAACCTTAACATGTAGGTGGGCATGATTATAACAGGGGTTAAGTGGGATACACTAGATAAAATAACAAGCTTAGGTGGTAGCTTGTGGGGGCCCATTTCAACCAATATCCCAAACGTATCTTAGTGGGCTCGACTCTAGTCGAGTGACGGGACACGCATATTGAGCTTGACTATAAGAGGCCAAAATGGGTTAGCGGTGGCAACGCATGACCAACGGGTTTCATATGCGTGTGTGGACCCGGGCTGGTAAATAAGACGTTGTTGCATCGTGTAGATATAAGCCGTGCACCGTTAGTTTTATCAGGTTGCCACGTTGGGAATGGTACTCCCCACGGTGGGGCCAGCACGGGTTTCTACGTTAGGGAGCCGATCGAATGGGGAGTAGTGTGTACACCTAGTGGATTGTAGGGCCCCGAGGCGTCTACTTAGTCACCTAGGGGTACGCGAGAACTATTAAGTTAATTTTATAAGTCCATGGGTGGGATCAACCTTTAAGTTAGGAATGACTGGTGTGGTGCAGTGTAGGAATTACCCTTGGGTGGGTAGATCTGGGGTGGTGTAATCCAGTAATTATCCTTGGGTGGATAAATGCGTCTTTTCGGTTATCTTAGTACGTCCTGTGTTTAGTTGGCTACTTAGTGTAGTCATTATCCCCAGAGGTACCGTACCTTGTTTATATCATACCCTAATTACTTTAATGATTGTATTGTTAGGGTTATAGGACTCACTCAGACTTATGTCTGACCCCGTTGTTTCTTTATCTTTTTCCCAACCCTCAGGTTTTCAGAGTGGGCCTAGCACTAGTGGGCTTTGATCAGACTGCTTTATCTATCTTTTGGAGCTTGGACCGTGGATGTAAAGCTCAGTTTATCTTTTCTATTATGGCTATTAGGTTATGTAGTGGGATTATGTACTTTCGTTTTTATCAGGATGGATATTATGTACTTGACTCTTATTTATGGTTTTGGTGTAACCAAACATGTTTTACTTTCCGCTGAAATGAAATGATGTTTTAAATTCTCAAGTATTACTTATATCTGTCTTGTTGTAATTTTTCTGTTCTATATTCACTTAAAATACTCCACCGATGTTATGGCATTCCCTTAGTGAGTGACCGTAGCGGGTGTGGGGTGTTACACGTGGTATCAGAGCTTAAGGTTACCAGAACAGATAAAATTTTTAGAAAAACTATTTTCTAAGAATATTTTTGAAAGGAGTATTTTCAAAAACATGTCTTTTAAGAGAAAAGTTTTTGAAAGAAAAGCATAATCCCCAATAGCCATATCTATATCTTTCGAATTCTCCGTTTTGAATCTCTTCCTCTCTCGTTTTGAGTTTCCCCTCCGCGTATAGATGACCTTTCTAAGATAGATAAGAACGGAAAACCACTTCAAGGGACTTAGACATTAGTCGGATTAGAAGTTGGTTCAAGAAGGAGGAGGACTGGTAGGTATCTATTGGATAGACGATGGGAGGAAGGCTCAAATAGTTGTTTGGTTAATGAAGGATGAAACCTCATTGGTGGGAGGTTACGAGTGGAGAATGGGAAGAAGAAGGTGAGTAGTTATCCTTTTGGAGGAATGGGACACCGTATTAGGATTGTCCAAAGGGGCATGGGCAAGGTATGGAATCTCCTGGAGGGTAGTTGTATTCCCTCGCGGCTAGTGTACCAGATGGGGATAGGACCGTCTAGGTTGGAATTTGGATTTCTTTATTATCCGGTTCGAACTTTATTAGATTCTGACGCATCGAGTTCGTTTATCTCATCATTGTTAGTTGAGTCACTGCACTTAGACACCAGTTTGGTAGATGATCCCTTAGTTGTTTCAAACCCAATTGGGGCTCCATGATGTGTTTGGGTTTGAAAGTTTCTATACTTAGCGTTGAGTTTAGATGTGATGCTTTTTGGGCTTCACGGGCTATGGGTTAGTTTGGGCATGGACTGGTTATCCAGTAGGGGTGCCGTTCTTGATTTTGAAGGGAGAGTTGTTAGGCTTATGACCCGCTTGGGTAACACTCTCGAGATCTCTTGTAATCCCATGGAATCTGTTATGCTAAGTTATCTAGAATCGCTTGACACGTCGGTCGAGAGTTTGCGATCTGTTAGAGTGGTCCGGGAATACTCGGATGTGTTTGAGGAGGTGAAGGGCTTACCTCCGGAGCGGGAGATTGACTTCCGAATATATCTGGTAGACAATGCTAAACCTGTATCTTTACCAGTGCGCCACATGGCTCCTCGCGAGAGGAGGGAACTCCATAAGCAATTAGGGGAGTAGCTTGAGAAGGGGTCCATAAGACAAAGTATATCGGAGTGGGGTGCTCCAGTAGTTTTTGCTACGAAGGCGGATGGGTCCCTCAGACTTTGTGTAGGCTAAAGAGAACTAAATAAACTCACAAAGAAGAATAGACACCCATTGCCGAGGATTGATGATCTCTTTGATCAATTGGTTGGCGCCTCAGTATTTTCGCAAGTTGGACTCAGCCACGGGGTTTCGTCAGTTGAGAGTGGCTGAGGATAGTATAGAGAAGATTGCCTTTAGGACTCCGGATGGTTTTATGAGTGGCTGGTGATGCCATTTGGTTAGACGAACGCCTCCGCATACTTTGTTGATTTGATGAGAAGGGTGTTCAGAGAGTACCTAAATAAGTTCGTGATGATCTTGGTGGATGACATCTTGGTCTTTTCTAGGAGCGAAATAAGTTTTCGTATGTGCTCAATAGGTTGAGCAAAGCCCGTTATGGGATAAACGGTGGTTTTGGAGCGAGACTGGCAAGGACATCCAGAGTTGGACAAGGGCTTAATTATTTAGCCGTTTTTACTAGTATCATCTCACGTAGGTCGTCTGAATTCGAAGGAGGTATCCCTTGGGTGTTTGTCTGATATTGGTTTAGGCCTTTGGGGCTTGCATTTGGGGGATGTCGAGTTCGATTAGGGTGGTCTGCGTGAGAGATGGATAGTTGTGACGATTTTGCATGGGAGAATATCCTGATTTTCTCTAGAAGTGGAGAAAAGCATGCCCTACATCTTAGGGAAGTGTTGGAGACTCTTTGAGCGCATTGTCTTAAGACAACAAAGGTGGATGGAATTCTTAGCATCCTATGAGTTTGAGATAGCGTATACCCCTGGCAAGGGTAACGTGGTGGCAGACGCCTTAAGCAGAAAAAAGGCTGTCTTTGAGTCCATTGTTCGTGGAATGGCGAAGCTTGGAGTTTAATTCTATGTTTGACTTTAGACCTTCCGTTGACTTTGTACCCGATTTGCTAGCCTCCTTGGGGGTTAGGCCTACTCTTTTGGGGCGGATTGGCGAGGCTCAGCGAGACGACCCACAGTTGGTTGAGTTGGTAGAGAAGCTTATAAGGGGGGAGTCGTCCAGCCATTTGGGTAGATACACCATAGATGATGGGGATGGTTGCGTAGAGACGGTAGACTTTGTGTACCGCAAGATGAGGGTTTGAAGAAGGCTATTTTGGATGATGCACATCGTTCAAGAATGACTATTCATCCCGGTGGAGACAAAATGTACTAAGACATGAAGATAGTTTTCTTCTGGGCTGGTATGAAGAAAGATGTGGCCGAGTATGTGGCTAGAGCTTAGTGTGCCAACAAGTTAAAGCGGAGCAAAGGAAACCCGGTGGGTTGCTACACCCATTGGAAGTTCCGCAATGGAAGTGGGATAGTGTCTCGATGGATTTCATCGATGGGTTACCAAGATCGAGGAAGGGCAATACGGGAATTTGGGTTGTGGTAGACAGACTTACCAAGAGTGCCCATTTTATACCCGTGAAGAGTAAGAGGACCGCTCCATGGCTTGCTTCAGTCTATGTTAGAGAGATTGTTAGATTGCATGGCGTACCATCCAGCATTGTGAGTGATCGAGATCCTATCTTCACTAGTGAGTTTTGGAGAAGTTTGCAAGAGGCGGTAGGGACTCAGTTGTGTTTGAGCACCGCATATCACCCTCAGACGGACGGTCAGACCAAGAGGGTGAACCGTATCTTAGAAGATCTCTTGAGGCTTTGTATCTTGGATTTTGGAGGTACATGGGAAGAACATCTTCCTTTGGTGGAGTTCGCATACAATAACAGCTTTCAGTCTAGTATTGGCATGGCACCTTTCGAAGCTCTTTATGGAAGGCCTTGTCGATCTCCTACATGTTGGTGGGAATCTACGGATAAGATCTTGCTTGGGCCAGATATGGTTAGAGAGACTTCAGAGAAGATTGATTTGATTCGAAGAAGGATGAAGGCAGCGCAAGATAGACAGAAATCTTATGCGGATCGGAGAAGGACGGATCTTGAGTTTGAGGTTGGGGACATGGTTTTTGTCAAAGTATCTCCGTTGAGAAATGTTGTTCGCTTTGGGTCCGTTGGGAAGTTAGCACCGAGGTTTGTTGGGCCGTTTCCTATTAAGGAAAGGATTGGACGGATGGCATATAGGGTGGAGCTGCCCGACAGACTTAGTGGTGTTCATGATGTATTCCATGTATCACATTTGAGGAAGTGCTTACATGAGACCGCAGAGGTGGTAGAGCCGAGCTTGCTTAGAGATGTAGAGGTAGAGTGTGATGCGACGATTCGACGAGCTCCTTCTCGCATCCTTGGGTCAGAAACTAGGAAGTTGAGGAACAGAGAAGTTCAGCTAGTTAAAGTGCAATGGGGAGATGACGAGGGCAATGCTACTTGGGAGACGGAAGCGAAGATGCGCTCATTGTACCCATTCCTTTTTGAGAGTATGTCTTTTAACTTCTCCTTTATCGTTTGTCTAGTACTTATCTTATCTTTAGTATGTCCTCTCATTAGTACCTTTGACCTTTAGATAGGGTAAACCTATGGTTGAAACATGTGTTTGAGACATGTTATGTTTGATGGATGCGTGTGGATGCAAGTGGTTGCTAGTGGTTGCTCATGGATGCATATACACACACTCTAGACACTAGATCGGCTCAATCACTTCATATGGCATATTGCATAAAATTGTGTGTAGGAAGCTATATTTATGGATGTATAATGATTGTGTTATCATATGGATGATGCATTTTGGTGAATGATTGTGCACTCATGTAGATATTGTATGTGTCGATAAGGTTCTCTCGCATACATAATGGATGCATGGCACTATCATGGTTTGCATATGTTCATACATTAGATAGGGGACATATACACACACTTTTTGCATATGCTCATACATCATTAGAAACTGTTTTAAGGACAATGGATGCCGTGTTTGATGGATTGAGTAGATGGTTGTTTGGATGGTAGGATATGCATTCTCCTTAGCTTAGAGATTTCGGGGACGAAATCCTTTAAGGAGGGGAGAATGTAACACCCCGAATTTCGGTTAATGCTAAAATTCACAAATTAAAGAATAACTAATCCCAGATGTGGGAATTAGGGGAAACGGGTTGCACCATTGCGTTCGTCTCGGAAAAATACGCGAAATAGAGTCTAAGTTTTCGAAAATCGGAGTCCGTATGAAGAAGATATGGACGAACGAAGTTAGGCAGAAAAACCGAAAAACTAGCCAGAATGCACTGGCGCACTTGTGAAGTGCGCCAACACAAAAATGCACTGGCGCACTTGTGAAGTGCGCCAACACATTTTTACACTGGCGCACTTGGGAAGTGCGCCCGTGTCGAGCCAGAAACCTGCACAGCTTTCTGGCTGGCCTGGTGCACCATTTTAGGGTTTAGGCTGTGTTTTGGGGCTGGTTTCTGGAAGCTTCCGAGATCGGATGGTCCTAATCTAATTTAGGGTTAATCTAATGGCCTAAAACACTTGCCTAATCCTATAAATAAGACCCTAAGCTAGCCCTAAATGGTCATAATCCTATCTCCTAACTAAACTATGCCAAAATTTTCTATGATCATGGCCTCCACTCAAAACCCTAGCCTCCATCCTATTTCTAAACTATTTCTATGAAGGCTTTCATGTGCATACAAGCATCTTTGAGTTGTATGAGTGATCATTGGCTTGCATTCATCATCAAGTTGCAAGCTTTATGTTCAAGGCTAGAGTTTTTGGGTGATTTGTGGCAAGGGTTTGCTTATTGGAGTTTAGTGGTGAGTTTCTATAGACTTAACAATCAATTGTTAAATTGACTATGATAGGATATGATAAGATATGGCTATGTTTGTGGAATCAATGTGTTTATGCAAGTTTAGTATAGTGTATGTTGTGTGCTATATGCAAGTTTAATGCTATGTTTTATGATGCAAAACACTATGTTGAACATTGATTCATATGTAACATGTTATGCAAGCTATATGGGAGATTATATGCAAGTCTATATGTAACATGTTATGCAAGTTATGTATTTGGTTTTATGCATGCTAAGTATTTGGTTTTATGCATGCTATGTATGTGGTTTTATGCATGCTAAGTATTTGGTTTTATGCATGCTAAGTGTTTGGTTTTATGCAAGTTTGTCTCTTTTTATGATATGCATAATATATGCAAGTTTGTCTCTAAGTATGGCATGTTATGCAAGTTCATATGCAAGTTATGATACATATTCATATGCAAGTTATGATGCAAGTTCATATGCAAGTTATGATACAAGTTCATATGCAAGTTATGATGCAAGTTCATATGCAAGTTATGATACATATTCATATGCAAGTTATGATACAAGTTCATATGCAAGTTATGATGCAAGTTCATATGCAAGTTATGATACATGTTCATATGCAAGTTATGATGCATGTTCATATGCAAGTTATGATGCAAGTTCATATGCAAGTTATGATGCAAGTTCATATGCAAGTTATGATACATATTCATATGCAAGTTATGATGCAAGTTCATATGCAAGTTATGATACAAGTTCATATGCAAGTTATGATGCAAGTTCATATGCAAGTTATGATACATGTTCATATGCAAGTTATGATGCATGTTCATATGCAAGTTATGATGCAAGTTCATATGCAAGTTATGATGCAAGTTCATATGCAAGTTATGATGCAAGTTCATATGCAAGTTATGATGCAAGTTATGATGCAAGTTCATATGCAAGTTGTCTCTTTTATGATATGCATAATGCAAGTTTGGGTTAAATACTAGTTGGGTTTAATGTATGTTCATATATGCAAGTTGACACCTTTTGAACCCATGATAAAGTTACATGCTATGTTGGCTAAACCCATGACCTTTGTGATGAATCTTCCCTTTATTATGTCGTGTTATGAGAACGAACTACGTGGGGAACGATGGGGTTAATATGCATGTTAATAAAATGATGTGAAATGGGTATGATTAATCATACCACAAATTAAATGGACGTAATTGGGAATTTACCTATTAAGTTAGGTCTACCCATATTATGGAGTTGGGAATTTACCTATTAATTTAGGTCTACCCATACTATGGAATTGGGAATTTACATATTGAGTTAGGTCTACCCATATTCTTAAAAATGTGTAATTAATTAGGCATAATTAATTCAAATTATGGGGGTGATTAATTAGGTGTAATTAATCAACTAAGACACGAGGTTGGACTCTTTTGTAGCGGAAGTCTGCCCGGAACAGACCGGCCATCCAGCAGCTACAAATGATTGGCCCAATGTGAGAGGTCTTAGTCATAAATTAAATACGTGATTAAAGTAAAGACACGAGGTTAGACCTTTTTATGACAGAAGTCTGCCCGGAACCAACCGGCATATCCAGCAGTCATAAAAGATGGTCTAATGTGAGAGGTCTTTATGAGGTCATGATCTTAATTAATTAAGAAACACTTAACCATATTAGCATGTAGAGGGACATGAGGGGTTAAGTGGGTGCCTTGGGTGGCATGTGGAAATCTAGTGGGTTGCCTTGGGTGGCAATAGAAAATACGATTAGAATACTTAACCAAAGAGGAACATGTAATTAAACATGGGTAAAGGGTTAAGTAAGTGCTTTGGGTGGCATGTGGAAATCTAGTGGGTGCCTTAAGTGGCAATTGATATATGATTAGATGACTTAACCAAACCTTAACATGTAGGTGGGCATGATTATAACAGGGGTTAAGTGGGATACACTAGATAAAATAACAAGCTTAGGTGGTAGCTTGTGGGGGCCCATTTCAACCAATATCCCAAACGTATCTTAGTGGGCTCGACTCTAGTCGAGTGACGGGACACGCATATTGGGCTTGACTATAAGAGGCCAAAATGGGTTAGCGGTGGCAACGCATGACCAACGGGTTTCATATGCGTGTGTGGACCCGGGCTGGTAAATAAGACGTTGTTGCATCGTGTAGATATAAGCCGTGCACCGTTAGTTTTATCAGGTTGCCACGTTGGGGAATGGTACACCCCACGGTGGGGCCAGCACGGGTATCTACGTTAGGGAGCCGATCGAATGGGGAGTAGTGTGTACACCTAGTGGTTTGTAGGGCCCCGAGGCGTCTACTTAGTCACCTAGGGGTACGCGAGAACTATTAAGTTAATTTTATAAGTCCATGGGTGGGATCAACCTTTAAGTTAGGAATGACTGGTGTGGTGCAGTGTAGGAATTACCCTTGGGTGGGTAGATCTGGGGTGGTGTAATCCAGTAATTATCCTTGGGTGGATAAATGCGTCTTTTCGGTTATCTTAGTACGTCCTGTGTTTAGTTGGCTACCTAGTGTAGTCATTATCCCCAGAGGTACCGTACCTTGTTTATATCATACCCTAATTACTTTAATGATTGTATTGTTAGGGTTATAGGACTCACTCAGACTTATGTCTGACCCCGTTGTTTCTTTATCTTTTTCCCAACCCTCAGGTTTTCAGAGTGGGCCTAGCACTAGTGGGCTTTGATCAGACTGCTTTATCTATCTTTTGGAGCTTGGACCGTGGATGTAAAGCTCAGTTTATCTTTTCTATTATGGCTATTAGGTTATGTAGTGGGATTATGTACTTTCGTTTTTATCAGGATGGATATTATGTACTTGACTCTTATTTATGGTTTTGGTGTAACCAAACATGTTTTACTTTCCGCTGAAATGAAATGATGTTTTAAATTCTCAAGTATTACTTATATCTGTCTTGTTGTGATTTTTCTGTTCTATATTCACTTAAAATACTCCACCGATGTTATGGCATTCCCTTAGTGAGTGACCGTAGCGGATGTGGGGTGTTACAAACATGTTGTATCGAATTTGTGTTATTGAGATGTCAGGTAATTCGAACATTTGTTACTTGGGTTGAATTTAGTAAGTTAGGGTTTGACATAACTGATAAGCCATGGGTAGTTAGGTCTCTTCTCTCTCTCTCTCTCTCTTTTAAATAACTAGATCCCCTTAACAAATTATTTTAAGCTGGAGTTCCCTTAAAATTATCCCCTCCTTAACCAAATGTGAAGTCTCTTTAACAATCCCCAACATTAATAGTAAAACTATTCTATTTTTTTCAAAGAAAATGTTGGCAAATCTCTTTTTTGAACCGATATAATCAAGAAGACGTAAAAATGTGTATTGGCAAACATTATCGTTTAAGTGGTTAAGACACCTCGATATGATACAAGATGTCACAAGCTCAAATCTCGTTTTATGGGATCAGGAAATCAGTGTGAAGGACAAAATAAACAAAAAATTATTCCATACAGACAAAGGGCTAAAAATTTATTTTTTTAGGACAAATTTTAGTGTAAAGGAGAGAATTATAGTGGGCCACTGAATTCCTCCATTTACACTAAAATTTGTCCTTATGGATAAAATTTTAACCCCTTGTCCTTATGGAATAGTTATTTGTTCATTTTGTCCTTGAGGCTAAAACCCCGAATGAGATTTGAACTTTATTATCACGTAGTATGTTATGTACTTGTAACACCCCTCATTTTTAATAATAAAAGTGATTATAATAATTACAGAAATAATTAATAGTGGAAAATGATTATTTTGGGATTGTTAGAATTTGGATATGAAACGTACAATATTGCGTTCGTGGCAATTTTTTGATTAATTTACATATGTAATACGTTCCGAACGGAGTTCGTACGAAAAAATTATTAATGTTCAAGGTTTTGTGTAAATGCACATGAATATATTTATTTTGAAAACATACGCGTACACTAATTTCGTAAATAGTATGCGTTTGAATTTGAAAAACCAAAGTGCAGAATAAATGAGAAATAAATAAAAAAAATTGTTAAGCAAACATAACGTTGCAGTGGTATAAAAAAAATTAAATAAAAAACGTTATAGGAGAATGAATGAGAGTAAGAAGGAATTCGTCGAGATTGTATACTTTTTTCATATTTATCTTATTCGAAAAAAAAAAAAATATAAATAACACAAATAAATAAAGTGCAGCCAGTTGGGTCCAACCTATTCTTGAAATATACAACTCGCACACACTCCCTTTCCAAAAAAAATCAATACACCAAGCACTACACTAAGATTTATTAGATTTGTTGCTAAAATATCGGTTTAATAGCACATTATAAATTAATAAGTAGAATGTAACATTAAAGTTCTAAAACAGAAAACTAACTAATAGTAACACAATGCAAACATGTGTAAATATATATTTATTTGATATAAATGTATAAATTTCAAAAGCAACACGCATTTGGATTTGAAAGTTAGTGCACATCATTAATGACATTAATAGGAAAATAATGGGAATAACGTTAAAGCTTGAATTTGAAATTAAACACGTGTTGAAAACGAAAAAAAATTAATGCGTAGGAAATAATAATGGAAATAAACATAATGTTAAAATAACATTTGAAATCTTGTGTGAATGTACATAAATTAATGGGTATTTTTGGCACAGGTCCTTATTAAGGTTCAAAACACACGAAAAGTCCTTCACTAAATTTCGATGTAAATCAGGTCCTTGTTTTTTTAATCTTCGATTGTTGCAGACATATCAGCAACATTTCATAAAAGTTGCTGACATATCAGCAACTTTTCTGTACTTGGTATGAAAGTTGCTGACATATCAGCAATTACTTACAAAAATTGCTGACATTTCTGCAACAATTTTCCTTGGTTTCTGGAAAATAAGGGGCGGATTTTATAAAATTTGCTGATGTATCAGCAATAATTTTCTTTGTTTCTAGAAAATAGGGATCGAATTTAAAATGAATGATAGGGACCGGCTTTACAATATGAAAGTATAATAGGGATGCCTCCCTAATTTTCACTAAATAAATTTCAAAGTATACACGCTTATTAATTACATGTCTGAATCGAAATTTGAATGTATGTTAAAATCGGAAAAGATAATAAAATATAGAAACAAACATAAATAGTCTAGAAATGAATACATAAGAAAAATGAGCAACAAATAAATCATGCACAAAACCGGGACCCAACGATTAATTTGAATCGCATAAGTCGACCCATATAACAATTAGGTCGGCCCAAGCATGGCAATGGGTCAACCTAAGTGATTTTTGGACTGAGTTTGATATGAACAGAGAGATTTATATTAATATAAATATGATAAACGTGGTTTGTCTGAACATCTATAAATAAACCTACATGCCTATCTCTTGAACTCGTATTTTGTAAGGGAGTGGTGGAGCTTTGCTGTAACGAACAGGGGTTTTCGACCTCGAAAATCGATATAAAACACCGGAACGTTATTAGAAAGAAATTAGAGGGTGAGATAAGAATGAAAGTTAGAATAGAAGAAGAAGAAAAACAACAGAACACATCAGAGTCTCACATCGCAGGGAAATAAAATATAATACAGAAATAACTTTATTGATGGCTTGAAATAATACTTACAACATCAGAGTACATCAATACATCTGGACAGTTATAATAACCTGTCCTCATATATATAACACACAGCGGAATAATAACAGTATACCATCATACGTTTGAACTACTTCAGCTCGTCTTTGGACTTCACGGCATCCGATAATCTGATCCTGTACAACCCGGTCTAACCCGAGCATTACAAATACCGGGTGAGTCTGGTGAACCAGAGTGAGAAAAACTCGCTAAGTTTATAATATCATCCAACTTGATTTTAAAGTTAAAAATCTTTTTGAAAGAAAAGGATAATCGTAAGACCAAATCCACACATAAATACGGACGGTTTTTACCTTACGATAACCCAAAACATTTTGAAACCAATATATTACTCTGATATTATTATAGTGTCTAAATACAAATAAATAGAATCTAGCAGAACGCTTGCATCTCATGCTCCACATATGTATACAAACAAAACCGCTAGCACTTATTGAAGATTGGGTTCCGACTATGACAAGGTATGGAACCACCTGCCGATAGTGTATCTCTAAAGGCGAATACACTGGGTTCAACAAGAACGTCTTGCAGCCCGGCCCACACATGGCTGACCATTCATTTTACTTGAGTGTATCGAATGTATATCACCAACGGTTGGGAGATACCCACCGTTTCCCGAAAAGGGACAGCAACAATAAATTAAAGAAGCAAAAGGAATTTCTCTAGATAGAAGATTATACACCCTAATGGGGGCGACCCACATAGCCATGCTGTCTGCCCTATTTCTGTCATTTCCCAATTAATGAGGCTTGAAGTTATAATCGGCTTTTGAAACATCTGGCCATCATTCACATCATCCATACAAGTCATCCAGGAACAGGATGAACCGAAGGCACCCTTCTACCATATCCTAGGAATCACCCTATAGATTAGTAGCGGGTTGTCCTTGCAACCCGTAGATTTCAACCACGTCAGAATCACATTATATCTCTAGGGATCAGCCAGAGATTGTAAGTAACTCTTGAGTTTTATGAAGATCTACGATCAATTTCTCCATCTCAATCAGTATTTTTGGCGTATTCGTATTTATTGGTCGGAATGGTTTTTCGAATATAAATTCGATACTGGTCTTTCTGTTCCAATAGCGTTATTGGGCACGATTTTGATATTTAGTTATTTATCTATCAAAATAAACAACCATAAAAATAAAATAGATCAATTTGTTCAGAACACAGCATCACTTGGCCATTAAAATAATATATTAGTTGTAATACCAAAACTAATATATTAGTTTTAAATAAATTAATATTCTCAAATCATTTTATTCCTATACTTAGCTAAATATTTTAAATTCATATCCCATTTATTACAACTTTACTTATTATTTAAAATTGGGAAACCAATTCAATTTATCATTTCAAACAATCGTTACGATACCTCCTTTGCTTTCGTTATCTGAACACCATAATCGTCACTTTCCCTTTCAGAATAAACTCATTCCAAAACCGATCTCCTTATTTTGAAAATATCGTTATATTTTCACCAATCTCCTTTTTATTTCTTTTATTGCGGGAATATCACTTCATTTTCTCAAGCCCCTTTTTTTTTCCTTTTATTTCTGGAATCCCATATATTCTCAAATTCTTCAAATGACATTACACCATTATTCCTCACAATATTTTACTCCAAACATCTCCACTACTACAACTAACATCTTCTTTCGATAATCCTGAAGTTGTTCAAGTTGCGGTATTTTAATTACCTCTCAGACCTTGATCAACAACATTCTTATCTTAAGAAAAATTTGAATTGTAACTCAAAAACTCGTATTAATCCCATTACCAACGAATACCACTTCACTATTTTATTTAAAATACTGTTTTATAAAACATTCTAACTTTTGAATATAAAACTATTACTAAATTTATTGATTTAGTCGATGGTAAAAAAACATCAACTTTAAACTTTAACGTCTTTAATCTATTGGTTTCATTATCTGGGTTCTATTACAAATCCCATTACTCGATCCCTCACCAAATTCAATTACAAGAATCCTTTCCTTAACCTTTCAATCACTTATTCTGGAATTCTCATTTCAAACCCCATCCATTTCACTTTATGCCATTATTAAGTGACGTTAATTTAAAGAATTAACGCTTTAACTTCACATCTCCTTTTATAAACTCGTTTATAAAACTTTGGTTTAATATCAAACCCTTTCTCATCTCGATTTCCTCTACTTAATTCAAATTTTAAGTAACATATACTTTTAGCTTAGTATTCGCTTATAACTTAATTCGCCAAACTTGGTTTAGATATGAACCCCTTCATAAACTCCCTTTAAAACTCAATTATATTTCATTACTAAATTACTTAATTGAACTTCATTTAAGAAATAACTCCTTAGACTGTTATTAATTAAAATTATAATTTACTTGATCATTAGCTGGAATATATATTAAATTCCCTTTTTAATTCTTATAAAGTTAAACAATTATTCATTAAATGATTTCATTAGATTAGTTGGCACAAAACTAATTTAATTTAATAATTAGTTTCCGTTGAATCAGTTAGTTTAGTCAACTTTAAAACATGATAAATTCGTTAATCAACTCTGACTTGTCTTTTCATTAATAAATAATATTATAAATTTAAATAATAATAATCTATTTCAAAATAATCCCTTTTTAATTGTTTCTTAGAATGAATAATCTGGTTTATAAATCGTTACCTTAATCCTTATTCACTTGCTTAACAATCTAAGCTTCATTAACAATTACGATGAGGTACGTGCTTCGCACACGGCCAGATTTTGGGTACAAAATAGTGATTTGTGGTTAACCAAACAATATATATATGATTGGTTTATTTATTTATTATAAACTTATTTTTAAAAAGAATATATTTAAAAATCTATATTCAGTTATAAAATAAATTTCATAACTTTATTTCTATCGATTTACCTGACGGTATAAAACAGTTTATATTTTGGTCATCTGCTATTAATTCCTCAACCAATACCACTCAATGGTTAATAACCAAACAAATGTGGAATTTGGTTTTACAATCAATAACCAACTCAATAATCCAACCATATTGGTTCAACAGTTCATATAATGATCATATGAAAATAAACAATCAATTCAACTAGTAGCGGTCAACCAACATAATAATTCAAGTATCCAGTTAAATTTTAAATACGTTAATATTGTCATAAACATAACAAACAAGGTAAGTTACCTTGTATGGAAATCATCGTTAAAATTAACGATGTCATTTCATTTAAATTAAACATCGTTTAATTTGAATAATCGATATATCAATATTTAACAACATCCAAACAATCATCAAATCAGCTAATAATTAGCAAACATGGCAAACAAATAATAAACCCGACTTATAAAAATTTTAAGTGGGAGAACTGAGTGAGTTTAACTCACCTTAATTTTCCATTCGTTGTCGAGATGGTTTGTTTTACAAGCTCCCAGCTACGTTCAACTCTGACCAAAATGGATCTATACTGAAGCACTTGTCTTACGGTTCCAACATCGGTTGCTCTTGTCAAATCCTAACAATACGAGTGCACGTTGTAAATTTATACAGTTATGGTTTAATTAAAATATTAAAATTTTAATTAAATATTAAATTAATCAACTAATTTAAAGGTTACGTAAATTATTGGGTTGTATAAATTGGGTTCGTAGAATACAAGGTTAGGCACATTTGAGGATTAGGCATGGTAAATACTTAAATTAGGCACCATGAAATTTCACTCTAGCTTATTCTACCCGACCTCATATTGGATTGGTCATGTTAGTCAGACACAACTAAAATATTATTGGGCGCAATTGAATTGGGTTTGGGCGTTTTGAATGGACTGTTCACGTTATACTTAACACATGAATAACTAAATATATAAATTACTAACCAAATCTTAACTCACGTTTATTAAAGCCGTGAAAATCATTTTCGAAATATTTCCCATCCTGTTATATATGAGCTAAAACCATTCTTAGCGTTATCTTAGTATTTATTGTATTAGGCATGTCCTGAAAATTATCAGGCACAACTACATTATTATAATAGCGTGGTATTTCTTACTAAAGCATATAAAAGATGATTTGGAACATATAAGGTTAGGCGTACTGTATACCTCCTCCACGTGTATTTCTTTAGCCCGCCTGCCTTTGTTCATTACTGATATCATCTTTTTCCTTTCTGTTCATTTTCCATCTTCATGTTTCTTCCTGTACTCTTCACCTTTCCTACACTGCACTAAATCCCAAACCAACAACACTTCACTTATAATGCAAATATTAACCAAATTGCTTTCTTCTACCCGCCGCGTGATAACAGAAAGCTTCAGTTTCCCCATCGAAAAAGCTTCAGCTACACAGTCCTCCCATTCATTCTTCCATCATCGAACAACCATCCCTCATGTCCTGCCATAGTATCCACTATCCAGTTGGCTAAGCATCCAAAATTCCCTCCCATTTCGGCTTACTGCTTTCGTTTCCTCCTTTTTCTCTTCTACTAATTCCGTTTTGTTCCTACTATCTTCCCATGTAAAGCTACTATTTTCGAACTACATTCCGTAGCGCCAAACTCTAAGAAATCCCACATATGGAAACCGAGAGAGCCGAGAGAAAATGTTATGATCAAAACACCAATGCAATCAGGCGCAGTTGAAACCACTACCGGCCATAAAACCGAGACAGTGTCCATAACCAACTTTGCGACTATGCCAACGAAGACTACTCCCACCTTGCACGCCCATGAAACCCAGCTAGATAGTCTTCCCTTACCACCGCAACATCAAGATTCAGATGACTGCACCCACCAGTGACAATCATTAGCGATCAGACCCCCTCCTCCGTGCGTTGGCAACTCGGCAGTACATAGGATGGGAAGATTTAAAATAATGGATGAGTTTTGTTTCTTACTTTTTATTTTGCAGGGAAGAATAAAGAACCCCATGCGTATTTATAGAGGAAAGAAGTTTAGCCATCACGCATATTCCTTGGCAGGCACAGTTTCATGGTTTTGCAATCACGTAATTAGATTTGTAGCATAGCTGTGTGTCCTAAAGTAGCTGTGTGCTTCCATCAATTCAAATGGCCTCGTGAATTAAATTCATAGAAGTAGCTGCAAAGAAAATTATAGGGTGTGCAGTGTATTTCGGTAGGATAGCTATGGTCTATCTATGTACCTCTTTAGGTCTGCATGAACTTTCTTTGCATGTGCGTGAGTTTCTTAAAAGTGAAGAAATAAAATATATAGGAAGGTCCTTCATTTAGGTTGGCATGTACTTGTTCTAGCTGTCTACCTTTCCTTCGCATATGCATCTATATGATTGGACAACTAAGCTGCTAGTTTATAGTAGGGTAGGCAAAGCAAAGAGAAGGGTAGCTATGTTGATATTTTAGCTTGCAGTGTTTTCCATGCTACAGAATGGTGTGTTGTTCACCATGTTAGGTGTGCAGACGTTTTGGTAGAATAGGCTTGGGCAAAGTCTTCGGTAGGAAGGAAATTGCACAGAGCACAGAGTACGATTTTAGGTTGAAACAAGGTAGGGCTTATTTACGGTATATTAAATCTTATACGGTTACCGTAATTTAACATGGACCATTTAATTTGCATCGATAAACACATTCTCTAAAAATAACGCAAATGGATGCCATGATATGATTCGACGTTACGGTCCTAATGACACTAATTTCGTTTGAAAACGGTCTTTGTTTGCAAAAACGTCGTTTTTCTTAGATCTCATTTTATCCATCGGTTCACCTTTAAATTTAGCAATAACTAGCTATACGTATTCCAATGAAATTTGTTTTATCGTAAACGGATCTTGTTTGAAAAACAATTATTAATACGGCCTATATAATTATCATTAAAACATAAATAAATTATAAAACAATTACAAAATAAATAAATTATCATTATCGTATACAAAACAATATATAACTTCAAATCCAAATAGCTGAAATATCCAGGCCGTTACGTTTTTTCCTCCTTAAAAGAATTTCATCCCCGAAATTGCTAAGTAAGAAGAATGATCCAAACCCAATTTATTTTAAAAATAATTATATTAAAAATTATCAAAAATACTAAATTTTAAAAACTTACGTAAAATTCAACAGCGCCTTCTCTGTATGATTCAAACAACTACAACTCGCCACTCCGGGCCTCACATCGGTCGAAGAAAATAAAAGGCAAGTGGCTACCCATCTCGGGGGTATAAAATCAGTCACCCAATCATTATAATTAAGGTTTATCTATTTGTCGGCCACTCAAACTCTAGTCATGAGGCAAATCAACAAGCAGTTCTTTCTCCTCTTCCAGCCTGCACCATCTCAATATACAATGCAAGTACCAATACAACCTTATTTCATTGGGTTTCATTTCATATTGATTCCATTCGAACTCATTATGCCAAAATTTATTCTCTTCGTTTTCAATTAATTCAATTTATTATATTGAATTTTATTTCCTTAACTTTAATTCATATTTATCTATTAATGAGTTAATCTAGAATCCAACAAACAAACAATTCACAAGCAACATAACAAAATTATTCCATACTTAACTTAGTTTTAGGTTAAGTTCTGGTTTAATTCCATATTAAAATTTCCATTCACAAATTCTATTATTTAAACTTCCTTCTAGTTTTATTAAACAATTTTATAATCCAATTTGTATTCATCCAATCATTCAGACACACCAATATATCAATAATTTGATAAAATTATTGCTTTTCTATATAAAAATATAACTTAGGCAAAATTATTTCATTTACCCTCTTTACAAAACAATATCGTATCAAATCGTCAGTTCAACTTGAGCTGATCAAACAACACGATACAAAATTATTTTATATAAAATTTACTAATACGCTCTCCTATATATACACTCAATCTCGTTCTAGGGTATTACTAACCCAATCTCTATCGAGTTACGCCACAGAGCCAAAGTTATTACTAAACTATCGCTTTGATACCATTGTAACGAACAGGGGTTTTCGACCCTGAAAATCGACGTAAAATACCGAAACGTTATTAGAAATAAATTAGAGGATGAGATAAGAAAGAAAGTTAGAATAGAAGAAGAAGAATAACACCATAACACATCAGAGTCTTACATCGCAGCGAAATAAAATATAATACAGAAATAACTTTATTGATGGCTTGAAATAATACTTACAACATCAGAGTATACAATACATCAGGACAGTTATAATAGCCTGTCCTCATATATATAACACACAGCGGAATAGTAACTGTATACCATCATACGTTTGAACTCCTTCAGCTCGTCTTTGGACTTCACAACATCCGATAACCTGATCCTGTATAACCCAGTCTAACCCGAGCATTACAAATACCGGGTGAGTCTGGTGAACCAGAGTGAGAAAACTCGCTAAATTTATAATATCATCCAACTTGATTTTAAAGTTAAAAATCTTTTTGAAAGAAAAGGATAATTGTAAGACCAAATCCACACATAAATACGGACGGTTTTTACCTTACGATAACCCAAAACATTTTGAAACCAATATATTACTGTCATATTATTATAGTGTCTAAATACAAATAAATAGAATCTAGCAGAACGCTTGCATCTCACACTCCACATATATAGTATATGAAAAAACCGTGGGCACTTATTTAAGATTGGATTCCGATTATGACAGGTATGGAACTACCTGCCGATAGTGTATCTGTAGAGGCGAATACACTGGGTTCAACAAGAACGTCTTGCAACCCGGCCCACACATGGCCGACCACTCATTTTACTTGAGTGTATCGAATGTATATCACCAACGGTTGGGAGCCACCCACCATTTCCCGAAAAGGGACAACAACGATAAATTAAAGAAGCAAAAGGAATTTCTCTAGATAGGTGATTATACACCCTAATGGGGGCGACCCACATAGCCATGCTGCCTGCCCGATTTCTGTCATTTCCCGGTTAATGAGGCTTGAAATTATAGTCGACTTTTGAAACATCTGGCCATCATTCACATCGTCCATAAAAGTCATCCAGGAACAGGATGAACCGAAGGCATCCTCCTACCACATCCTAGGAATCACCCTATAGATCAGTAGCCGGTAGATTTCAACCACGACAGAATCACAGTATATCTCTAGGGATCAGCCAGAGATTATAAGTAACTCTTCCGTGTTATGAAGATCTACGGTCTTCAATTTCTCCATCTCAATTAGTATCTTCGACGTATTCGTATTTAGTGGTCGGAATGGTTTTTCGAATATAAATTCGATTCCGGTCTTTCCGTTCCAATAATGTATTGAGCACGATTTTGATAGTCCGTTATTTAACTATTAAAATAAACAACCATAAAAATAAAATAGATCAATTTTTTCAGAACACAGCGTCACTTAGCCATTAAAATAATACATTGGTTGTAATACCAAAACTAATATATAAGTTTTAAATAAATTAATATTCTCAAATCATTTTATTCCTATACTTAGCTAAATATTTTAAAATCATATCCCATTTGTTACAACTTTACTTATTATTCAAAATTGGGAAACAATTCAATTTATCATTTCAAACCATCGTTACGATACCTCCTTTGATTTCGTTATTTGAACACCATAATCGTCACTTTCCTTTTCAGAATAAACTCATTCCAAAACCCATCTCCTTATTTTGAAAACATCTTTATATTTTCACCAATCTCCTTTTTATTTCTTTTATTGCGGGAATATCACTTCATTTTCTTAAGCCCCCTTTTTTATTCCTTTTATTTCTGGAATCCCATATATTCTCAAATTCTTCAAATAAATTACATCATTATTCCTCACAATATATTACTCCAAACATCTCCACTATTACAACTAATATCATCTTTCGATAATCTTGAAATTATTCAAGTTGGGGTATTTTAATTACCTCTCAGACCTTGATCAACAATATTCTTATCTTAAGAAAAATATGAATTGTAATTCAAAAACTCGCATTAATTCCATTGCCAACAAATACCACTTCACTATTTTATTTAAAATACTGTTTTATAAAACATTCTAACTTTTGAATATAAAACTATTACTAAATTTATTGATTTAGTCGATGGTAAAAAAAACATCAACTTAAAACTTTAACGTCTTTAAACTATTGGTTTCATTATCTGGGTTCTATTACAAATCTCATTACTTGATCCCTCACCAAATTCAATTACAAGAATCCTTTCCTAAACCTTTCAATCACTTAGTCTGGAAATCTCATTTCAAATCCCATCCATTCCACTTTATGCCATTATTAAGTAACGTTAATTTAAAGAATTAATGCTTTAACGTCACATCTCCTTTTATAAACTCGTTTATAAAACTTTGGTTTAATATTAAACCCTTTCTCCTCTCGATTTCATCTACTTAATTCAAATATTAAGTAACATATACTTTAAGCTTAGTATTCGTTTATAACTTAATTCGCCAAACTTTGTCTAGATATGAACCCCTTCATAAACTCCCTTAAAAACTCAATTATATTTCATTACTAAATTACTTAAATGAATTTCATTTAAGAAATAACTCCTTAGACTATTATTAATTAAAATTATAATTTACTTGATCATTAACTGGAATAAATATTAAATTCCCTTTTTAATTCTTATAAAGTTAAACAATTATTCATTAAATGATTTCATTAGATTAGTTGGCACAAAACTAATTTAATTTAATAATTAGTTTCGTTGAAACAGTTGGCTTAGTCAACTTTAAAACATGATAAATTCGTTAATCAACTCTGACTTGTTTTTTCATTAATAAATAATATTATAAATTTAAATAATAATAATCTATTTCAAAATAATCCCTTTCTAATTGTTTCTTAGAATGAATAATCTCATTTATAAATCGTTACCTTAATCCTTGCTCACTTGCTTAACAATCTAAGCTTCGTTAACAATTACGATGAGGCACGTGCTTCGCACACGGCCAGATTTTGGGTACAAAATAGTGATTTGTGGTTAACCAAACAATATATTTTATAAAATTATTTTTAAAAATAATATATTTAAAAATCTATATTCAGTTATAAAATTAATTTCATAACTTTATTTCTATCGATTTACCTGACGTTATAAAACAATTTGTATTTTGGTCATCTGCTATTAATTCCTCAACCAATACCACTCTTTAGTTAATAACCAAACAAATGTTGAATATGGGTTTAACAATCAATAACCAACTCAATAATCCAATCATATGGGTTCAACAGTTCATATAATGATCATATGCAAATAAACAATCAATTCAACTAGTAGCGGTCAACCAACATAATAATTCAAGTATCCAGTTAAGTATTAAACACGTTTATATTGTCATAAACATAACCAACAAGGTAAGTTACCTTGTTTGGAAATCATTGTTAAAAATAACGATGTCATTTCATTTAAATTAAACATCGTTTAATTTGAATAATCGATATATCAATATTTAACAACATCCAAACAATCATCAAATCAGCCAATAATTAGCAAACATGGCAAACAAATAATAAACCCGACTTATTAAAAAATTTAAGTGGGATAACTGAGTGAGTTTAACTCACCTTTATTTTCCATTCGTTGTCGAGACGGTTTGTTTTACAAGCTCCCAGCTATGTTAAACTCTGACCAAAACGAATCTATACTGAAGCACTTGTCTTATGGTTCCAACATCGGTTGCTCTTGTCAAATCCTAACAATACAAGTGCACGTTGTAAATTTATATAGTTATGGTTTAATTAAAATACTAAAATTTTGGCTAAATCTTAAATTAATCAACTAATTTAAAGGTTTCGTAAATTATTGGGTTGTATAAATTGGGTTTGTACAATACAAGGTTAGGCACATTTGAGGATTAGTTAAATACTTAAATTAGGCACCATGAAATTTCACTCTAGCTTGTTCTACCCGACCTCATATTAGATTGGTCATGTTAGTCAGACACAACTAAAATATTATTGGGCATAATTGAATTGGGTATGGGCATTTTGAATTGACTGTTCACATTATACTTAACACATGAATAACTAAATATATAAATTACTAACCAAATCTTAACTCACGTTTATTAAAGCCATGACAATCATTTTTGAAATATTTCCTATCTTGTTATATATGAGCTAAAACCATTCTTACCGTTATCTTTGTATTTATTGTATTAGGCATGTCCTTAAAATTATTAGGCACAAGTATATTATTATAATGGCGCGGTATTTCTTACTTAAGCATATAAAAGATGATTTGGAACATATATGGTTAGGCGTACTGTATACCTCCTCCACGTGTATTTCTTTAGCCCGCCCGCCTTTGTTCACTACTGATACCATCTTCTTCCTTTCTGTTCATTTTCCATCTTCACGTTTCTTCATTTACTCTTCACCTTTCCTACACCGCACTAAATCCCAAACCAATAACACTTAACTTATAATGCAAATATTAACCAAATTGCTTTCTTCTACCCACCTCGTGATAACAGAAAGCTTCAGCTTCCCTATCGAAAAAGCTTCAGCTACCCCATTGTATATTTCAAAACCATCCTCCCATTCATTCTTCCATCATCGAACAACCGTCCCTCACATCTCGCCATAGTATCCACTATCCAGTTGACCAAGCATCCGAAATTCCCTCCCATTTCGGCTTACTGCTTTCGTTTCCTCCTTTTTCTCTTCTACTAATTCCATTTTGTTCATTTTATCTTCCCATGTATTTTCGAACTGCTTTCTGTAGCGCCAAACTCAAAACAATCCCATATATGGAAACCGAGAGAGCGGAGAGAAAATGTTATGATCAAAACACCAATGCAATCAGACGTAGTTGAAACCACTACCGGCCATAAAATCGAGACAGTGTCCATAACCAACTTTTGTGACTATGCCAACGAAGACTACTCCCACCTTGCACGCCTGTGAACCCCAGCTAAACAGTCTTCCCTTACCACTGCAACATCAAGATTTGGACGACTGCACCCACCAGTGACAGTCATTAGCGATCAGACCCCCTCCTCCGTGCGTTGGCAACTCGACACTACAGAGGATGGGAAGATTTAAAATAAATCATGTGTTTTGTTTCTTACCTTTTATTTTGCAGGGAAGAATGCAGCACCCCATGCGTATTTATAGAGGAAAGAAGTTTGGCCATCACGCATATTCCTTGGCAGGCACGGTTTCACGGTTTGGCAATCACGTAATTGGATTTGTAGCATAGCTGTGTGTCCTACAGTAGCTGTGTGCTTCCATCAGTTCAAATGGCCCCGTGAATTAAATCTATAGAAGTAGCTGCAAAGAAAATTATAGGGTGTGCAGTGCATTTCGGTAGGATAGCTATGGTCTGTCTATGTACCTCTTTAGGTCTGCATGAACTTTCTTTGCATTTGCGTGAGTTTCTTAAAAGTGAAGAAATAAAATATATAGGAAGGTCCTTCATTTAGGTTGGCATGTACTTGTTCTAGCTGTCTACCTTTCCTTCGCATATGTATCTATATTATTGGACAACTAAGCTTCTTGTTTATAGTAGGGTAGGCAAAGCAAAGAGAAGGGTAGCTATGTTGCTATTTTAGCTTGCACTGTTTTCCATGCTACAGAATGATGTGTTGTTCACGATGTTAGGTGTGCAAACGTTTTGGTAGAATAGGCTTGGGCAAAGACTTCGGTAGGAAGGAAATTGCATAGAGCACAGAGTACGTTTTTAGGTAGAAACAAGGCAGGGCTTATTTATGGTATATTAAATCTTATACGGTTACCATAATTTAACGTGGACCATTTAATTTGCATCGATAAACACATTCTCTAAAAATAACGAAAATGGATGCCATGATATAATTTGACGTTACGGTCCATTTGGCTCCAAACTGGAAATCTAGCAATAACTAGCTATACGTATTCCAATAAAATTTGAATTATCGTAAACGGAGCTTGTTTGAAAAATAATTATTAATATGACCTATATATTTATCGTTAAAACATAAATAAATTATAAAACAACTAAACAAAAAATAAATTATCATTATCATATACAAAACAATATATAACTTCAAATCCAAATAGCTGAAAAATCCGGGTCGTTACATTTGACATTCCTTTTCTACTCCAAATTCTTCAAAAATAAAATATATTATATTTAGTATATTTTATTCGTGATTTGGAGACAAAAACAGTGGATCCAATATTTATGTACCCAGGTTTCCTATCCAAAAAGATTTGTAGATTCAAATTGAAAAGAAAACAGATAGCAAACCTAGATCCAAATCGAACTCAGACCTTAGAATGCGCTACCGGTGAGTAAATATTTTTTCAATATATAAATAATGGTATACGATATCGTTTCATTCCTGTTGAATTAATAAGATATTCTCTCAATTCTCTTTCCTCTTTCTACATTGGATTTTACAGTTTTAAGTTGAATTTTGGTTACGTGGAAAATATGTACTAATATGCAATATTGGTATATGTATATGACTGAATTGTACGTCTAATTTTATGCGACTGATTATAATCATTTTCTTTTTGTGCATTTTGGAGAATATAATTCAATTGGAGTTACAAATAAAAGAGAATTTGATAATTTAAGTAAAAATGAACATGAGATTCCAAAACTGTAATAAAAAGGGAATTTAGGTTGAAAATAGTCAAACTTGATAAGACTTGTCAAATAATTGTGACATGGGCTAACACGACATAATTAATATGTTTTACAGTAAATATATAGTTAAATGGTAAATATGAGAATTTCCGTATTTATTTGTTAAAAATACCTTTTAGATTTAGAAGGAATAACCATAGAAATTGTTGGAATTAAAAGAAAAAGGAGTATAAACCCGACTGTATCTAAATTTATTGTAGTCATGTCAAATTGGAAATATAAATTAAGAACAAGAATTTATGTATAACTATTAAATTATGAAGTTATAAATTACCTAGATTGATTGGTTAGGAAAAGGGAATATATTTTCATAGTTTGGTTTATATAAAAAAAAATTGCAAATAATAAAAGAAATAAAGCTGCAAAATAGTGATTTAGCCGTATTGCGCACTTTTTAATAAGTCTGAAATGATTGAAAATAATATCTTGAAGTTATGGGCTTCTACTATCGCAATTACCTTAAACTATGGAAATAGATTATGGTGCGATTTCAATAACCAATCAATTAGGAATAGGCCTAATGTTTGCGAACAAATTAAACAATTGTAAACAACTGTAAAATCCGTTCGGCTTTCCTAAACAACAAGGATTGTTGTAAAGGGTGTCAAACTCTAGAACACAATATATTTAAACTAGTAAATCCAATCAAATTATTCTAGAATTTTGATTGGTTGAAAATTGTAACACCCCGTGTATCCTATAACAGTGAAATTCACAAATTAAAGTATAACTAATTTCAAATTAAAGAATTAAGGGAAACGGGATACGCCATTGCTTTCATCTCGGAATTCTGCTTGAGATAGAGTCCGAGTTTGCGTAAAACGGACTCCGTATGAAGAAGATATGGCCTCCGAAAGTTTCAAAATTCAGTTTAAAATTCAAACAGACAAAAACAGCTCAGAAATCAGATTCGAATTTCAAAAATCGGGCCGGAATGGCCAGGGCGGGAATTTCCCCGCCCAAGGCACCCAGGTCGACTGGGTAGTCGACCTGGGCTACCCAGGTCGACTGGGTAGTTGACCTGGGTCACCCAGGTCGACCGCCAAGTCGACACGGGGGTCGATTGGGGAGTCGACCTGGCCCCTGAGCCAGGTCGAACCCAGCCCCCCTGGCTGGCCTGGTCTGTGCTTGGCCGAATTTCTGAGCCTTGCCTTGTCACTAGGGCTAGGTGTCAGCACCTGATTGGTCCCTCCTTCAAACGAATGGCTAATATTAATACAAGCTCCATAGACGGTCCTAATCAATTCACAAACTCTATAAAAAGGACCTAAGACTCCACCTAATTCATACAAACAAAAATAAGAATGAGACCGCCATGCTGCCGAGGAAGGACTAGAAATAGCCGTCGAAATTGAGAGACGATTTGGAGACAATTCAAAAGCTTAAAGCAACGACAACTAAATCAAAACTTCTGTAGAAAGTGTAGTTTATCTTTATGATCACCCAGTTCGCACTTTATTTGATTCTGGCGCATCACACTCCTTTATCTCATCTACTTTAGTAGAATCTCTGCACCTAGAAACTAGTATGGTAGAGGACCCCTTAATTGTTTCAAATCCAATTGGGGGCCCAGCTCATTTTCCTATGATCTGTGTGGGATTGAAAATTTCTATTCTAAGCGTAGAATTTAGATGTAGTGCCTTTGTTTTGGGCTTCTCGGGATATGGTTTGATTTTGGGCATGGATTGGCTATCCAGTAATGGTGCCATCCTGGATTGTGAGAAAAGGGTGGTTAGGCTTCTGACCCAACTCGGTAACACTCTGGAAATTACTTGTAACCCCTCGTATGCGGTTATGCTTAGTTATCTTGAATCGCTAGATGCCTCTGTTGAAAGTTTGCAATTGGTTAGAGTGGTCCGGGAATATGTAATGGCGTGTTTTGTTAGCTGTCGAATAATTTATTTATTTAATGATTTATATATCGATTTGGCGATATCGATAACTTAAAGTACAACGTTCGAACTTATAATTTATAATTATAATTAAAACGAACCTGAAACGTCGCGGCAGTTTGCAATTTGGCGATTTGAACTTCAACTGAATGTACATGATTCATTTTAAATCGGATTTCTGTGAAACAAGAAACGTGTGGAGCTGGTGGAGTATATCTTTCTAATGGAAGAGAAAAATCTGGATTTCGTCGGGTAGATTTTTAGATATGTCCAAATCAAATTTTAAAATAGTCGCTATAGAATCGTTTATCGACCGTAACGGATTATTCGATATAACTAGAGATCGGGTTTGAATTTAGACGAGGTTCTTTTGAGACGTAGTGATAATTTAATTTTTAGAATTTTACTGTAATTTTTAATTAATTTAATAAGCAACTTTTTATTTGGAGTATTTGGCACCCTGTATCGACATTTCGGGGTTTCACAATATGAGTTAATCTACCGGTATTATTATATTTTTGGGATCCTGGCACATTGCTCGTTAGGATGGTATTTTTAGTTCTGTCAGAAACGGTTCGTACGTGAACATAATTGGGAACATTGGGGTACTTAACTTTACAAAATAAAAGGGTAAAAAGAAGGCCACGATATTCTTTCTTTCCAGCCACCAAGTCTCTGTGTCCTCAAAAACCACGATGCGGAGCTCCCATGATCCACAAGAAAATCCTTGGCAATGAAGACAACACCTCCTTCCACTTAACTTCGAAGTATGTTACCGTATGTATATATAAATAGGAAGCTAGCTCGTTCATTCGTTGTTTCAGAGAAACCCAAACAGTTCCGTCCATAGAAAAAGCAAAATAAAATCAAAGAAATTCAAGCACTCAGATATAGATTACAATATATATACATAATTGCTGGGAGCATTTCGTTCAAGATGGTGCAGCTTTTGGCGGGTTCCTTGGTGAACTAAAGTGACGCAGGAAGTATGGGATCCGAATGATCCAGGCAACGTTCCCTTTCGGTGGCTTGAAACCGAAATCATGGTGGAGTTGGTACACACGGAGAGGAGTTGTGTACTGAGTTTGAGGAGGATTTGCGTGGCCTGGAACTGAAGGGAGTGGGGGTCCTTCCGTTAAGTATGGTGAGAAAGGGAAGGCAGTGTGCAAGTTTTGCTGTGTAGTGAAGGACGGGATCGGAATCTAGTGGTGGTTGTCAAGAAGCGTTGGTTTCAGGAGCTCTCGTTTCCTTTCAGTTCTTGGCTCGAAGAGTTGAGTGGTTTGAATGGAGAAGTATATATACTATTGGAGCAGAGTGCATGCGTATAGGGTAGGAGTTAGAGGTGAGGAAGTATAGCGAAGAGCAATTGCGGTAAGGGTGTAATCGAGGAGTAGTATTGTCGTTGAGAGCCTGCAGGTAGCGACAAATATTGTTAGAGGAGGGAGAAACTATCCACGTCAGTTTGGACAAGGGTTGATGGGCCAGATTCTGGAAAAGGGATTTTTAAACGAAGGAGGATAAATGAAATGGGTCGGTGGTTTTAAAACTCAGGGAAGGCAAGCGTGACAGTAACGACCCTATTTGTTTGAGAGTGTTCTTTCCTGGAGATGAAAAACGACGTGAAGAGGACGGGAGTATGGGCCGATACGGTTTGTTCAGATGGGCCGGCAAAGAAGGTTATAAGCCCAATTAAAATTTAGTTAAGTTATTTTTAATCTAAATAGCATTTAAACTTAGAAAAAAACGTATATCTTCTCCATACTTTATCAGAATCTGACGAAACAAGATCCGATGGGATCATATAGACGGGAGCAACACAATGGAGCTGAATGAGAGTGATTCCGAGCTCGTTACAATTTATGGAGAAATACATTGTCCGTCGCAGTCAAATAAACGCAAACCGATATTTATCGGTTAACGCGCAAATGTGAGTAAAACTCACCAACTCTGAATAGTTCTATTTTTACAGTGTATTCTTCGGACTGTTAATTATTGTCTGTTTGACTGTGTGTTGATTGTTTGCTTGAACTGCTAGTCAGTTAGTAGAGATTATATATATATATTTACGTATGTATATATATATATAAACCATCAAATAGTTATATGTTGATTCTGTTTATCAGAATATTATACTGGTGTTGTTTAACATCTGTGGATGCAGGGAAACAGGTTGGAGGAATCCAACAGGATTCCTCAACAGTTATTTTACTGTGATTTTTATATTGTGATATATAATGTGATGTATATAATCTGTGTGATTATGTGTGGTGGGACGATATTTATCGTTGTTATATGGGGTGTTAAATACCATGAGAAATACCAATATGTAGGAGAGGGGTTTTCAAAGTATATTTTGAAAATAGTTTATTTATATAAAATCAAGTGATTTTATATATATATAAGAAAAAGGATTCTGAATATAAAGGAATATAGTTGGTAAAAACAAATATAAAAGAATTATATTTGTAAATCAAATACAAGGGAATATATATGTAAATCGAATATAAGGGGATATATTTGTTAATCAAAATATAAAGGAATTATATTCGTTAAAAGAAATATAAAGGGTATTTATTTAGAGATTAAATAAATAGAATTAAACGAAAGGAGATATTTATTTGTTAAATAAATAGGAGTTAACCAAGTGAATTGGTCGAGTTAACCAAGTGAATTGGTCGAGTTAATCGAAGTGAATTTGTTAAGTTAAACTAAGTGAATCGGTTAGAGTAAATCAAAGTGAATTAGTTAAGTTAACTAAGTGGTTAATCGAAGTGAATTAGTTAAGTTAAACTAATTGGTAAATCAAAGTGAATTAGTTGCGTCAAACTAAGTGAATTAGTCAAGTTAAACTAATTGGTTAATTGAAGTAAATTAGTTGGGTTAATCAAAGTGAATTAGCCGAGTTAAACTAAGTAAATCGGTTAGAGTTAATCAAAGTGAATTAACTAAGTTAAACTAAGTGGATTAGTTCAGTTAATCGAGACAAGTAAATCAAGTTAGGGTAAACCATTTGAGTTAACCAGTTAGAGTTAACCATTTGAGTTGACCAGTTAGAGTTGACCAGTTAGAGTTGACTAATTAGAGGTGACCAGTTAGAGTTAACCAGTTAGGTTAAACCAGTTGAGTTGACCAGTTAGAGTTGACCAGTTAGAGTTGACCAGTTAGAATTATCCAAGTAGAGTTAATCGAGTAGAATTGCCGAATATCACCTATTCGAAGTAGAGTTATCGAATATAGTGTATTCGAGGGAAGAGTAATTGAATATAGTTTATTCGAGTGGAGAAATCAAATGCTATTCATTTGAGAAGAGTTACCGAAGATTATGTATTCGAAGAGTAGTTATCGAATATTGATTATTCGAAGTTAGTTAATCCAAAGGAGTTATTCGAAGTTAGTTAATCCAAAGGAGTTATTCAAAGTTAGTTAATCCAAAGGAGTTGTTCGAAGTTAGTTAATCCAAAGGAGTTATTCGAAGTTAGTTAATCCAAAGGAGTTATTCGAAGTTAGTTAATCCAAAGGAGTTATTCGAAGTTAGTTAATCCAAAGGAGTTATTCGAAGTTAGCTAATCCAAAGGAGTTATTCGAAGTTAGCT
Source organism: Allium sativum (assembly GCA_030737875.1). Taxonomy (NCBI): domain Eukaryota; kingdom Viridiplantae; phylum Streptophyta; class Magnoliopsida; order Asparagales; family Amaryllidaceae; genus Allium; species Allium sativum. The sequence continues at coordinate 503,100,238 of CM060918.1, forward strand.
AATCCAAAGGAGTTATTCGAAGTTAGCTAATCCAAAGGAGTTATTCGAAGTTAGTTAATCCAAAGGAGTTAGTCGAAGAGTTAATTGAATATAGTTATTCGAAAGAAGGTGTTAATCGAATATAGTTATTCAAGTAAAGTTAAAAGAGTTAATCGAATTTAGTTATTCGAAATGAGTTATTCGAATTAGATATTTGAATAGAGTTAAACACATTAGAGTGATTCGAATTACTTATTCAAATAGAGTTAAACACGTAAGAGTTAATTGAATATTAGTTATTCAATTAGAGTTAAATCGAATTTAGTTATTCGAAAGGAGTTAATCAATTTGAGTTAAGTTAATCGATTTGAATTAAGTTTAATCGAAATGGAGTAAATCGATTAGAATTAAGTTAATCGAGTTAGAGTAAATCGAATATTGGTTATTCGAAGGTAAGTATTCGAATTAGTTATTCGAAGGAGTTAATCAAATGAGTTGATCCAAAGGAGTTAGTCGAATATTGGTTATTCGAATAGAGTTAAAGGAGTTATCGATTTTAGTTTGATCGAAAGGGGTTATCGATTAGTAAATCGAAAGGAGATTTTCGAATATAGCATATTCGAAAGAAAGAGATCGAATATTGTTTATTCGAAAGAGAGAGATTTCGAATATGAGTTATTCGAAGAGAGATAATCGAATATAGGTTATTCAAAGAAGAGTTAATCAAATAGAGATTACTCGAAAGAGAGTTATACGTCGAGTTCGATTTATAGCGAATTCGGGAAAGTACTATTTACTTTCCAGGGTTTAAATCAAGATTTAGTTATTTATTTAGAAATTAGGTGTCGGTTAAATTATTCGAGTTAGGAGATAAAGTTATAATTTAGGTTAGACATTGCAGAAGTAGAAATTATAACGTTATAGTTATAATCAAACACTGTCATATAAGAAGTGGATTCGTAACCTGAATCCGAGAATTTGCGTAAACAGATGATTGGAAAAAGTGAGTGACGAACTTCATCTATTTCACAGTAAAGGACGTTGTTCAATTAACGTCTGAGAGGTAACTATACCCCAACTTGATTGACTTCAGAATTGACAAAGGAATAGTTGTGGTTCGATCTAAAAGGTTGATTAGGAATAAAGCTAAGGAATAAGCGATAAATGGATTAAGCGAAACGATGTTTTATACAACGTTCATTGGAAATCCGTAAATGAGTTTTGGAAACGTTTTCCAACTATAGTCAGATATGTTTTCTAAACATAGAAAATGAAATGTTTTCATGATAAGAATTTAAGAAATAGAGTTAAGCAAATTCAGAAATTGACTGGAGAGGGTAAGTTGAACGGTTTTCTAAGTGACGATCTGATGTTGGTTTCGACCTTCCGTATTGATACTTAGAGAATTGTTCTCATACTAGTTACAGTTAGGGACTGATAGTTGCGAAATAATAGTGATGTGAAAATAAGCTACGGAAATGTTTTCCAATGATTAATAACATATATTTTCTAAATATATGAAATAAGGAAATATGAACATATGATGATTGATCGATCGAATTTCCATTTGGAAATAAGATCGTTGTTTGTACACCGACATGTTTTCATTTGATAGTTGAATCACAGACTATCAAAGTTTTTACCATTTTAACGTTGTTAATATGGAGAGACCGGTTGGATTATTATCCAAAGAACCACTCTGTATTGGCATAAGCGTTGCGAGCAATATCTGCCAAAGATAAATTGAAGACGGAGTAAAGTGCAAGGGCTGTTGTATAAGTCTTAGATAACAGTGACTAAGATGGATATACTGAATAGTGCCTTCGGTTTGTCCAGTCTCCGGACAACGTATATAGAAGAAGGTCTGACAGAGTATATCCAATGAATCGCGTAAGTTGATCTGTTCAAACGTATTCACGTTTGGTGGCGGAGGAATTCGTTTCTCTTAGCTATATACCCGTGTTATTTTTGTATAAGTCAATTTGTGATTTGGCGGGTATGACGATGTGGCATTCAAAGTGAATGGTGATCAGATGTTCTGAAGATAGACGTAGCTTCTAGCCTCACACCAGGAAGTAACAAAAGTTGGGCTAGGCAGCATGGCTAGTTGGGTCATTCCCAAGCAGGGTGTATTGTCACCGATCTAGGGAATATCCATATTTATACTTCTTTTTGATTCTGTATCTTCGGATGACGGTTTGATGGCCTATAACTGTGGTGGCAATATATTCGTGACACTCAAGCTAAATGAGTGAGCGGTCATGTGTGGCCGGGTTGCAAGACGTTCTTGTTGAACCCTGAGTGTATCACCTCTAGAGTACACTATTCATAAGGTGCTCCCATACCTTGTCTGTTGGAATCCATTCTCCGATAAGAGCCCTGCGGTTTATGATTTTATACTATGTATGTAGAACGTGAGATGCAAGCGTTTCTGCTAGATTGATACCTATTTGTACTTAGACATTATTATAATATCACAATGATATTGCTTGTCAAAGTTGTTCAGATACTCATAAGGGAAAAACCCGTTCCGTATTCACGGCGTGGTCTTATGAGATATCCTATACCTGTTTTAAACTATTTTACTCATACCAGTCCCATGACTGACCCGGAGTTTACTTTGTTGTTTTCCCTAAACTCTTGGGTGCCTAAATTTGTACGGGCAGTCAAGTAGTCGGGATCTACAGATATACTTGGAGAGCTGGAGCAGGAGGCTGCAAGATTCTATAGCTATAGTTATTTCCGCTGTGTTGTAAGTGTTGTACTCTGATAAGTGCTATTGTATATATATAACTGTTTACTTCAAAGTTATGTTATATATATTATATGTTATTCATTCCGCTGTGAGATTCGTGTTACTCTGATGATTCTGATGTTCTTCTTCTTCTTCTATTCTATTAGTTCTATCTTTTCTTTCTCACCTTCTAAATTCTTTCACTAACGTCTCGGAATTTCCGACTCTCGAGGAGTCGGAAATTTCCAGCCGTTACAGAATATCCGGATGTCTTCGAAGAGGTGAAGGGATTGCCTCCGAAGCGGGAGATAGACTTCTGCATATATCTTGTAGATAATGCAAAGCCTGTTGCGTTGCCCGTTAGACACATGGCTCCAAGGGAAAGGAAGGAGCTCAGTAAACAGATTAAAGAGCTTCTAGAGAAGGGGCTCATTAGAAGGAGCATTTCAGAATGGGGCGCTCCAGTGGTGTTCGCTACAAAGGTGGATGGTTCACTCCGTCTATATGTCGACTATAGGGAGCTCAACAAGCTAACGAAAAAGAATAGGCACCCTCTCCCCAGAATTGACGATCTGTTTGATCAGCTTGTAGGAGCGTCTGTTTTCTCCCAACTCGATTTGGCGACCAATTTTCATCAGCTAAGGGTGGCTGAAGATAGCATCGATAAAACGGCATTCAGAACCCCAGACGGCTTCTTTGAATGGCTTGTCATGCCTTTTGGCTTGACAAACGCACCTGCTTACTTCGTGGACCTGATGAGTAGGGTGTTTAGAGAATTCCTCAACAAGTTCGTAGTGGTTTTCGTAGACGATATCTTGATCTTCTCAAAGAGTGAAGAGGAACATGCTCAGCACCAAAGGGCAATCATGGAAACTCCACGAGTCCATCAGCTAAAAGCCAAATTCTCCAAGTGCCACTTTTGGAGAGAGGAAGTGAGGTTTCTTGGGCATATAGTATCCAAAGAAGGGTTAGCTGTGGACCCTGCTAAAGTAGTAGCGGTACAGGATTGGAAGACACCAAAGAACGCAATAGAAGTCCGAAGCTTTCTCGGGCTAGCAGGCTTCTATCGGAAATTCATCAGAGACATTGCAAAAATATCAGCTCCACTCACAAGGCTGACAAAGAAGAATCTGGTGTTCAATTGGGACTTGGATTGCGAGTTTGCTTTCCAACGACTGAAAAGGGCTCTTACAACAGCCCCAGTTTTGACGTTGCCAGATGGAAGCAAGATGTTCACAGTTTATACAGATGCATGTGGGACAGGGCTAGGCGCTGTCTTAATGCAAGAAGGAAGGGTAGTAGCTTATGGCGGGAGACAATTGAAAGTTCATGAAAAGAACTACCCGACCCACGATCTTGAGTTAGCTGCTATTGTCTTTGCACTCAAGTCTTGGCGACATTATCTCCTAGGTGAGAAGTTCGAACTTTACACTGACCATAAATCGTTGAAATATCTTTTCTCGCAGAAGGAACTTAACTTGAGACAACAGAGATGGATGGAGTTTCTTGCCTCGTACGATTTCGAGATCTCCTACACTCCGGGCAAAGGCAACGTAGTGGCAGACGCGTTGAGCCGAAAGAAACTAACCCTAAGCCCGCTGTTTGTTGAAAGACAAAGCCTAGAGTTTATAGCCAACTTTGACTTTAGGCCCTCCTCCGATTTTGTACCGGTCTTGCTAGCATCTCTCGAAGTACGCCCGACTTTAGTGGACTCAATAGGGACAGCACAACGCGAAGACCCTCAGCTTGTGAAGACGATTGATAGGCTAATTAGGGGTGAGACTTCAAGTCACCTCAGCAGATACTCCATCGACGATAAGAGTTGGCTAAGGCGAGACGGAAGACTATGCGTCCTACAGACGAGGGATTTAGTAAAGAAGGTTCTCGAGGAAGCACATCACTCCAAGATGACGATACACCCAGGCGGAGATAAAATGTACAAGGACATAAAGAGAACTTTCTTTTGGAATGGCATGAAGAAGGACATGGCAGATTTCGTTTCTAAGTGTATGGTGTGCCAACAGGTTAAGGCGGAACAGAAAAAGCCTGGCGGTCTACTCCATCCTCTAGAGATCCCGCAGTGGAAGTGGGATAGCATCTCAATGGACTTCATTGATGGGCTGCCTAGGTCTAGAAGAGGCAACACTAGCATTTGGGTAATAGTGGATAGGCTTACTAAAAGCGCCCACTTTTTACCTGTCAAGAGTAAAAGAACCGCCTAATCCCTAGCAGCTCTTTACCTCTAGGAAATTGTTCGACTCCATGGAATACCCTCCAGCATTGTTAGTGACCGAGACCCTATCTTCACAAGTGAGTTTTGGCGGAGTCTGCAAGAAGCTGTAGGCACACAGTTATGCTTGAGCACAGCCTATCATCCCCAAACCGACGGCCAGACAGAAAGAGTGAACAGAGTTTTGGAGGACCTTTTAAGACTGTGCGTCCTTGACTTCGGAGGGACGTGGGAAGACCATCTTCCTTTGGTGGAATTTGCCTACAACAACAGCTACCAAGCCACCATCGGAATGGCGCCCTTCGAAGCTTTATATAGAAGTCCGTGCCGATCGCCCACTTGTTGGTGGGAGTCTACTGACAAGCTCATACTTGGACCAGATATGATCCGAGAGACTTTAGAAAAAGTAGACTTAATGCGGAGAAGAATGAAGACAGCCCAAGACAGACAAAAATCCTACGCCGACAAGAGGAGGACCGACCTTGAATTTGAGGTTGGGGACAGAGTTTTTCTTAAGGTATCTTCTCTAAGGAACGCTGTTCGTTTTGGAACCACAGGAAAGCTAGCACCAAGGTTTGTAGGACCATTTCCTATTATCGAGAAAATTGGGAAAATGGCTTATAGATTAGAGCTACCCGAAAAGCGGGCCAGAGTTCACAACGTCTTTCACGTTTCGCACCTCCGAAAATGTCTACATGAATCTGCTGAAGTGGTAGAGCCAAATATCCTAGAAGAAGCTGAAGTGGAACGTGAAGCAACCGTGAGGAAAGTTCCAACCCGCATATTAGGAACGTAAGTGAAGAAGCTACGCAACCGCGAAGTCAAGCTCGTCAAAGTTCAGTGGAGCGACGCCGAGGGAGACGTAACTTGGGAAACTGAAGCTAGAATACGCGCAACCTACCCTTTTCTTTTCGAGGGTACATCTTTGATCTTTCTTTTTCCTTAAGTTGCGCTTTTATCTATCTTTTTAGGTATATCTCCTCGACCTTATCTTTTAGGTAGAAACTCTTTGGATGAAAATATGTAATTGAAACATGTTATGGATGATGGCTGCAAGTGGTTGCAAGTGATTGCTAGTGGTTGCTCGTGGTTGCATATACACACACAATTTAGGTTTTAGATCGGCTCAGTCACTTCATACTGCATATGCATATATGTATTTATATTCGTATATGGTTGAAGTTTAATGTGTTGTCATATGGATGTTGCATTTATATATGAATGATTGTGCACTCATGTAGAATCATGAATAGGAAAATTTGCATACCTAATGGATTCATGACACTTACATAATTTGCATTAAGGAGGTCAACTGAATCAGTAGACCGACTGATTTTGCATTAGATAAGTACATGTACTCACACTTCGCATATGATCATGAAGCATTAGAAATCTTTTAAGGACAATGGATGCTCGTGTTTGATGGATGAGTAGATGGATGTTTGGATGTACATTCTTCCTGAACTTGAAGATTTCGGGGACGAAATCCTTTTAAGTGGGGGAGAATGTAACACCCCGTGTATTCTATAACAGTGAAATTCACAAATTAAAGTATAACTAATTTCAAATCAAAGAATTAAGGGAAACGGGATATGCCATTGCGTTCGTCTCAGAATTCTGCTTGAGATAGAGTCCGATTTTGCGTAAAACGGACTCCGTATGAAGAAGATATGGCCTCCGAAAGTTTCAGAATTCAGTTTAAAATTCAAACAGACAGAAATATCTCAGAAATCAGATTCGAATTTCAAAAATCAGGCCGGATTGGCCAGGGCGGGAGTTTTCCCGCCTAAGGCACCTAGGTCGACTGGGTAGTCGACCTGGGCTACCCAGGGTGACTGGGTAGTCGACCTAGGTCACCCAGGTCAACTGCCAAGTCGACACGGGGGTCGACTGGGGAGTCGACCTGGCCCCTGAGCCTGGTCGAACCCAGCCCCCCTGGCTGGCCTGGTCTGTGCTTGGCCGAATTTCTGAGCCTTGCCTTGTCACTAGGGCGAGGTGTCAGCTCCTGATTGGTCCCTCCTTCAAATGAATGGCTAATATTAATCCATGCTCCATCGACGGTCCTAATCAATTCACAAACTCTATAAAAAGGACCTAAGACTCCACCTAATTCATACAAACAAAAATAAGAATGAGACCGCCATGCTGCTGAGGAAGGACTAGAAATAGCCGTCAAAATTGAGAGACGATTAGGAGACAATTCAAAAGCTTAAAGCAACGACAACTAAATCAAAACAACGCCTACAACAAAGGATAGCATCTCCAAATTCAGAATTCAGATTCCTGAATTGAAGATTCGTCATACGTTGTAAGTAGAGTGCTATTCCGATGTGAATAAATAATTGTGTTTTGATTTGTGTAAAATGAGAAATAGAATTGTATTTGATTTGTGCTGATAATAATCCATATTTGTATGTTGCTATGATTCTAAGCAATTTGGGATGTTGTTGTATAACGATTGGATATTTGCAAGTATGTGATTCATGTTGAAAGTTAACAACTACATGTTTGTGGTAGTTTATTACAACACCTATTGGATAATTGCAAGTATATGATTCATGTTGAAAGAAATGACTATATGTTTGTGGTAGTTTATTTGAGATTCATGCAAGTATATGATTCAATATTATGTCAACATAATATATATTATAATCACTTTTAGTGTAGTTGGATCCATTTGGGTATTATGACTTATGTGAATTTATGTTGGAATTGGCATCATGATTCAAGTGTAAAACCATACTTTTGTATTAGAGACAAAAGTAAGCATCTTTGTGAACTTGTGTTGACTCTATGAACATGACTAAACTATATTTGGTGTTATGCCTAATTGAAAAACATGTTTTAGGCCTATGTTGTTATCAAAATCATATGATAATATATGTGACACATAATTAAGTTAGATTTACATTCCAATTGCAAGTTTGCATGAATAGATTAAAAACCATGATTTCATGTTTAGGTATGTTTATGCCATGATTATATGAATAGATCAAAAACCATGATTTCATGTTTAGGTATGTTTATGCCATGATTATATGCTATTACAATGCAAGTTCACAAGTACCAAATTTACGTTAATTAGTTCGCTATGTTGCAAGTTCATGCGTTCACACTCCCCTTTTTATGTTACTTAGAATATATAAACACCATGTTCTAAGCCTCCCCTTTTTCATGTGGCTAAGTTGGGTTTAAATGTTAAACCCAACATATGTTATTTTGTAGCGTACGTATAAAACGGGGGTAATGACGTTTGGGTTAAAATATAAAACATATGTGTTGGCATGTTTGACGCATGCCAACGACCTTGAAAAACAATTTAAGTGGTGTAAATTAATTTTACCCAATAAAGATGAATTTGAATAATGGGCCGCAAATATTTACATATAAAAAGAAAAGAGACAAAATATGTAAATTTAGAAAATATGATGTGTTTAACCCGAGGTTGGATTGAGTTGTGATGTAAAGCTGCCCGGAACCGCCCGGCTGTCCAGTAGTCACAACAATACCTATCCAATGTGGGTGGTTAAACACGGAGCCCAATAAAGACCCGAGTTGGACTGAGTTGTGGCGTAAGACTGCCCTGACCCAACCGACAACAGGCAGCCACAACAATATCTGTCTAATGTGAGAGGTCGAGGCTTTAATAAGACAATTAAGGCTGAGTCAGGATTGATAGGATTAAGTAAATTGAATTAATACTTAATCAAAATGGAACATGCTAAACTATACAGACTGATTGGGGGTTTGGTTTCAAAACACTTAACCAACTTAGCATGTTGGATAGAAATAGAAAACCTAGTAGCGGGGGACCCTTTTCAGTAGTAACCCTACAAGGAGTATCAGGATACACTGAACTAGGCAGTGTGGGGCACGATTACTGGGCTGACTGTAAGAGGTCAAATCGACGGCGGTGGTGCAGCAGTGTAGGTTCTAACGGGGTGCGGGCGTGCACACACTCCGGCGTAGAAAAATAAGGCACTGGGCACCAGTAGTATACCTGTGCAATCTAGGATTGTGTCGGGCCGCCACCATGGGACTTGATACACCCCATGGTGGGACCAGCATAGGTAACTACAACAACGGGGGCCTTAAGACACATGTAATTATGCGAGTAAGAGCCGATCATCAGAAATGGATCACTTCACCCTGATTATGGGGTGCCTGTTGGGAACTAGTTTATATGGGTACAAAGATTAATATGGGGTACGATAGTACATTCGACTCTAGACAACTTAACCTAGTTTATAGCGCTTTCCCATTTCCAGTTTATACTTATCATGCCCAGTTCTTTATTCATAGACTGAATAGTCCTAGACTTACTCAGGCTTTATGTCTGACTCTACTTTTCTTTCGTCTTCTTTTCTTTCGTTTCTGCCCCCCAGGTCCATAGGGAGGGAATACCGCAGCTTGACCAGTTTTCACATCCAGCTTGAAGAGAAAGAATGTATTGCTTGGATCTTTTTCGTTTTGGACTATGGCTTTGGACATCAATTATGGGACTTATGCAGTTTACTTATGTTTTTATGCTTCTTTAAATAATGTAATCAAGACAGTTATGAAGATGTTATGTTTTTGGAAGTATTGTAAGACAAATTTTGGCAAGGTTTGTGTAACTCGTATTTTAAGGAAATAAAAGTTGTTGTTGTTTTCCGCTGTTCAAAAATATGTGTTTTTATATCTGTCTTGTGTATCTGTGACTTATACTTATAAACCTCCACAAAATTAGGGCATTCCCTTTGAGAGTGACCCTAACGGAGGTGGGGTGTTTCAAAAACACAGAAAATAACAGGAATTAAATTAAAAAAGAGAGTTTTATACGATTAATGAAAGCAATTAGGGAGTAAAGACATAGATTAAATTAACATGAATTAATAACGAAACAGATTAATCAGATCTAATTCATGTTCTGTCACAAACGTGAATCAACACTTATTAGGTTTCTAGAAACAAATATGTGAATAAAGATAAGTATAGCCTATGCAGGAGCTAAGCTCTTAAACAACCATAGGCTACATGGACATATTCACTGTTGTTTCTAAAACTCTAAATGTTAGACCTAAATCTAATAAACGTTAGATCGAACTTGAATATACCATGTGAAGGAGCGTAGCTCTTGAATGACACAGAGTATGAAGGTTCAGATCCAACCCTTGGTTCAGATCTAGATCTACATACATGAAGTTCTAATCTCTTTGGCTATGCGATTCATATTGAATCTAATCCAGCGTCATCACCCCTAATTAAAGGAGATTAGCAAGACATAGCTAAAGAAGAAGAGAAAAAGTAAATAAACAACATAAATAAAATATAATAAAATTAATGAGAAAGGGAGAAGAATGATTTTATTCCAATAGAAGGATTACAGAATAAAACCTAATGTATTTTTAAATGAACAAGATACAAGTATATTTATAGCAGATATGAAGAAGATTAATAGGCTAATTACACAACGTGGGACTAAAAATTTAGCCCAAATAACACATAAGCAAGTGTGAACGCAGCTGTAGAGTGAGAGGCCTTGCAAATGAGCTAATGTTAATGCAGCATGAGTCTTTAGTGAGCCAAATTAACCTAACTGAACTCTACTTGCAATCGTTCTTCAAGCTTTAAACTCTTCAAGCTTTAATAATTTCAAACTTCATTCTTTTTAAGTAAATTCTTCATGCTTTATCCATCATATGCTCTAAACCATGCTTTTTATCAACAATCTGAAAACACAGCTATAAATACAAAATATCAATTATTTTAAAAAGAAAACAAGATAAATAAGATGATAAAATATACACATTTACGTGTATAACAAATACCCCTACACTTATCTTTTAAGATATGTCACACTTTCGTAGGAAATACGATTGCATTTAGTGTATGCAACGAGCCGTTAAACCTCTAGGTGTCCCTAGTAGGACAAGTGTTGTCTCGTGAGGGTTTTCAGCGGGTACTACCCACAAAATCCAAAGCGTCTTATGTACGCTGATTAATTAAACAATATATTTACGGTCTTTCACATTCCAAGTACTTTATCTAACTTCAATAATAACGGTTTAGTCCCAAATTGTCCATCCCATTATTCGTGCAAAAATGAATAAAAAATTTCAAGCTGAATCGTAATTCCTTGATAACACTATAATTACCTTGAAGGTTAAGAGTGTGGTGTCAACCAAAGTTCTAACATCGACAATGTGCACCCAATCATTTATTCAACATTTTTTTCTTTTTGCTTTTTGAATAATTTTGCAGTAGTGTAACTGTAATGTATTGGATGCGAGTTATGCATAGATGAAGGAGAATCTTGTAAGTTGTAAAAATATTTTAGATAAGAGGGCAAGTGTATTAGTTGAACTTCAAGCTACAAAAGATAAAGTAACACTAAGGCACATATGAACATTTTCATTTTCTTTCGTCTCCTCTACTACAATCCTTGCTTCGAAGTACGGTATGATGGATGTGGATATAATGGAAATGAAGTCTTTATAGTCAAGAATGACGAGTGACTATTTTATTCTCAAAGATTTTCTCTTTATTGCATTTTTTCTTTTTTTCTTTTTTTTTCCTTTTTTCTTTTGCATGATGAATGATGAGTGGAGATGGAATGGGATGATACCGTGTATTATTTCATTTGATTCCTCCTCTACTAAGCGAATCATAACCAACACTTCATGAGAGGAATGTTTTGTGCCCTGGTTACTCTACTTCTATAACCCTAATTCAACACACTAGTCTGGATTGGTGTTATATAAAAAGCTGAAAGGAATGATAAGCAAAGTTTCGTAAGATAGATAACCCATATAAAATAAGTTGTGGTATATGGTTATCCTACCTTAAAACAAGTACAGAGTGGGTGGTATAATATTGGTATAAAAAGTGACCTTTTGAACCTTTGAAAATAAATCAGTACAAGGTTCTTAAGTATACCAATATAAGAAAAACTTGTCGAAACATGGATGTAAATCGAATAAAACTGGGTTTGAATAATGTGGGGCATCAAAGAAGAATGCTACAATGAGTCATTTCTCCTTAATTGAGCCAAGTGGATTTTAGAACTTGCAATTTTGAAAATTTGAGTGAAAAATAATATTATGCATGAAAACAAACTCAGAAAATCCAACAAATATGGGTGCAAAATCATTATTATTTGATTTTTTTCTTTTGATTTTTTACTTTCATATTCTAACATGTATAACAAGGGTTAACATGCTTATTCGAGGACACGACTAACATCTGCACAGTCTTAAGCTAGCATCTTAAGAAGACACATTACGACTCAGTGAATAAATAATGTTCATTCCCATCCCCCAACAATTCAATTTATCTAACAAGAACTAAGGTGTTATTTATGAATTTAAGTTAATCCTTGTTCAATGAATGACCTAGTTCATAAAATTTGATTGCTGATGTAATATAAATCCCCCCCCCCCCCCCCCCGCACTTGTGTGTGACTGTGTCCTTATAGTCGTTAATCAGGCATATCTTAGTGAAAGGGAAATAAAATAAGTGGATTAGCACAACTTACCGGGTACATGTGCAGAAAATACGCACTCATCGAATAGATGAACCGATCATCAATGGACCAATGGATCAACGTCATTAAGATTGTGAGACACTGCTTAAGCATAGAAAACCAAATCATAAAGGATTTTATATTACATGTCAGATTTGGAAAAATAAATTTTGTTTTTTAAAAGGTTTGAGTTGCTAATTTTAAAATTTTGAGCTTACAATTGATCCTAAAATTGAATTGAATTTCTGTATCAACTAAAGAGAGGTCATCGAGTTGGGATTCTGTAAAAGTTTCAAAAACAAAATTTGTTTGTTTAGATGATGTATAAATTGAGAGACGTAAGCATCACTCTCACCCTCACACTTATTTTGAGAAATATAGTTCGGTTTTGCTTTGATTTTTGAAATTTTGTTAACTATAGGTTCATTCGTAAACCTAAAATCAAAACCAAACAAATGAATTATCAGTAAATTTCAAAATCGCGTTTTCTCAAAAACAGTGTTATTCCAAAAAGAGTTCATATACTGCAGAAATTTATCATAGAAAAACAAGCGATCACAGTGAGGTTCAGTTGAACTGATCAAGTCGTAAGGAGTTTCAACAGTTTCTGAAAAATCGTTATTGTGTTAAAGATCACATTCAACAGTTTCATTGTTTTCAAACTCAAGAATTTCAAAGTTTTCAAATGTTTCATTTTCATTTTCACACCCAACAACATTATCGTTAATCAATTCAAGAAGTTTTCGCTCATCAAAGTCGTCCTCACCTAAACAATTGATACCAACTTCGTCTTTTCTTTCAAGTAGACAATTAAAGGTGCTAAATTTTCAAAATTTTCAGAATCTAAGAGAGAAAGATCAAATTGAAGATTGACATCTTTGTTTTTAAGAGAATTTAAATTCAAATCAATTACCAAGATTTCAACAACTTCATTAAGATTTTCATCAATTTAAAAAATTGTTAGTTGAAAATTTCTGATTTCAGTAAGAGTTGAATTTTCAGTAGAAGCACTTGTTTGAGTCTGAATTTCAGTTTAACAAAAATCAGTGTTTTGCACTAGAGATGTATCAAAATTTTCATTTTCATCAATAGTCATATCATCAGAATCATCAATAATCGGTATGAAATGTTGTGACGAAGTTACTGGCTGATTATTATTTTAAAAGAAGCATTGACAGAAACTTGTTTGTCACTAGATTGACATTTAAAATTGTTGTACAAGTTCGTAACTTCAGTTTGAAGAAAAGAAATTTGATACACTATCCTAGTGCAACTTCGTTTGCTATCTGTTATTCTTTGCGCTTGCTCTTCGATGTAAGTCCAGCCAAGTTTCATGGAATTCTCAAATTTATCAACATCATCAATTCCCTCAAGTAATAACTTTTCTAGATTTTTCCTAATTTCAATAGTGTATTAAGCCAGTTGTTCGATGATACGCATGTTTTCGATATATTTATATTCAAAATCTTGTTTTTCATCTAAAATTTGTGCCCATTCCTTGATTTCCTCGCGACAAATTCAAATTTCATGCATTAATTGATCAATTTCACCCAGGTCCTCTTCAATAAAATCATTAGACACATTAGACTTAAAAATGTCGTTTTTTAGGTTCATCATTCCTATGTGTTCCTCACTGGTTGACCTTAAAAATTCATCCACCTCATCCCTTAACAGTCGTCCATTATTTATTTTCCAAAACAAACATCGCCAAAAATTTAACTTGTTCGCAACACATTTTTCATATTCGATAACCAACATTTGACATCCATTCGTATTATGAAAATCATTTTAATTTTCAAAAATTTTGTTAAAACTCGTGTTGCAAATTTTTTTGATTTCAGCAGTTTGCTTATCCATTTATGCTAAAAGTTGACGCACATCAGATAAATTCTCCTCAATCATAGAATGACGGTTTTCATATTGGGGAGCAACCGCTTGATGATATTGGCGGAAATTATTCGAAATGTTTTCAGCTTGAAATTCATTCTGATTTGAATTGAAACCAAAATCATTTAAATTTTGAAAATAATTGCAATTTTGGCTGTACATAGGGCAAGCGTGCATGTACTAGAAGAAGAGAGTTATTCGTCGAAAAATCAGTTGCAAAACTTGTGGCTCAAAAGAAGCTCTTAAAAAAAGTATGTTAAAATTAATAACTTCGGAGTATATGAATACAAGTTAGGCCAGGTTCAGACAGGGGTTATTAGTGTGTCAATCACCGTAGAAACTCGACTGAAGGTTTTAGAACCTGTTTGAGTTCTAGACTCTACCGTTCCTTGGACACCTTGAGAGTATCAATCCTATTTGTCAATTTAACGAACATTTTGTCCTATGAGCTTTAGGGAATTCTCGATTCGATTTTAAAATCAAACTTTTCAATTAATCCCACATTCGTTTTAAAATTTTAAACCATACATCGACAGGCAAAGTATTCGGTAACAGAACAGTCACAGAATATTAAATTACAAAAATAAAATTTTACAAGCAAGTCGTGGCCCCCTACACAAGATTTTTACAAGCGATTTCTATATATTTTTCTTTGCAGTAGAGCACCTATAGAGTTTAGAAAATTCTCACCTAGACCGGTAGTCCATCCAGTGCAACTGAGCAATGCTAGCCCGTTCACACCCCCACTTGGTGTGCAACCGCTCCAACAATTCAAATTCTGCAGCCTGAAATTATTATTTTTCCTTTTTTAAACAAAACAATGGACAAAAGATATTTTTTATTTGTAAGAGAAAATGAAAGCAAACTAGAAAGCAAAAACAAAAGATACCTTTTTTTCTACTCTAAAGAAACTTAAAGAAAGAGGAGAAAAATGAAAGATGGAACAAAAGAAAATCTAAAAATAAACAAAAAACCTAGACTTGAATTGACTTAAAACAAATAAAAGAATCGTGCTTACACCGAAAATCCAAGCTTGAGTACACGAGGCCCAAATGAACATATGGCCCAATATACACTAATCAATCTTGAATACCAAAAGTGGCAGATAACGGTTCCCAACCACACTAACCCAAAATGCCCCAAAATATATTTCCAGAAAGAGCGTGTGTTCCTTTTTCAATTGAAAATCGATTGAAGACAAAAATACAGACCCGATTAAATTTGAGTTTCAAATCAAATGCGGAAAGGGGACGGTATCCTACTGGCGATTCGTTGCGGTTTGCTGGGCGATCTTCGATTTGGTGTACGAATTGTGGTATGCGGATTTCTATGTTGATTCGGGTTATGGGTTCTTTGAATTGAGGAGCGGATCTTATGGAGTGTTTTTGTAACAACCCGGAAAATATGAACCAATTTAAATTTTTTATCTTGGCAATTTTAATGAATTTTGGATATTTAAAATGAATTATTTTAAATAATAATGACGAGAAATTTATTTTGAATAGAATTAGAACAGAAATATTAATTTGAATCGAAGTTAGAACATAAAATTTATTTTAATTTTAAAAGGAATTGAAAATGGCGCGGTAGTTTGAAAATTCAATTTCAAATTTCAAATGAATGCACAGGATTCAAAATAAACCAGATTTTAGCAAACCAAAAATATTAGAATCTATTTGAAGATATCTTTCCAACGAATCCGAAAAACCGAAATTTCATAGCAAGAATAAAAAGTTATGCCCGTTAAAAATTCAAAATAGTCGCTATGGAATTTTAGCCCTTAAAAATGAAAATTTTGCAAATGACATCCATTTTTGATGAAACCACTTTTGTTGGATCCGTAGTGTCAAATTATTGCTAGATTCCAAAATTCATAATTTTGGGAATCAATATGTAAGCGTGGCACAAGGAAACATGTTTTGGTAGTTTTAGTCAATTTGAATCGACCAGAAAATGGCCATTTTTTAAACGGTCTTCAAATTTGACGAAATTAGTTTTGTTAGGACCATATCGTCAATAAAAGCTAGAAATAATTTTGTTGGAATATTTGGATTTTGTATGTGACCCCAGAAAATTGAAATGTGCGTTCAAATTCAATATATAGATTTATATTTTGATTTTGACGGAAACTGATCGAAACGATCGAATCAGCTTACGATACATATCCCACTGTGTTTGGAATGGGGGTATTTAGCTGGTGGCGACAGTCGTTGGGCCTCGTTTGGAGTTCAAATGTAAAGTCAACTTTCATGGAATAAAATATTAATAAATTATAATATATATATATATATATGTATATTTCTTCTAAACCTAACCCCTCAGCATCATTTCATCGTTCAAAAAAAAAAAAAAAACTGCGCCTCCCCACAAATAAACCCTCGTCGCACCCATACCCACCGCACCTCCACGCGACGCCACGCATCCCTCCACCTCCCTTCACCTCCGGCGGCCCCCTCCCTCATTGCTCCCCTCGCCATACGATGTCAGACCGCCCCCAAAACCCAAATCCTCCTGACCCCAATCCACCAGTCCCCATTCCGCCCCACTCCGATGCCTCGACCACCCTATCTTCCCCGACAACCTACTGCGCGCCCTTAACCCCCCACTCCTCCGATTAACTATAAGTTTTCTGATTTTTATAATTTTTATTTATTCGTGTATTTTGTTTTTATGAACACTGATTTTTATTTAGTTAAAAATCTGAGGTTTATATATGTTATGGTTTTTAACTTATATAATGATAAGATTTTCATTTATAGAAAGAAATGATTTTTAATTTACAAAAGAAACGATTTTGCATATTTATAAAGATAAGATTTTTAACATGAGAAAGGAAGTGATTTTTAATTTAGAAAAGAGGTGAATTTCAAATAGAAAGATGAGATTTTATGGATATAAGGACGAGATTTTTATTTAAGTAGAAATATAATTTTCAACCAAATAAATATTTGATTGTTATATACATAAAGACTAGATTTTTAGTTGTATAAAAAATTGGATTTTTAGCATATAAAGTTTAGATTTTTATACATTATAAAAATTAGATTTTTTTATATGTTAAAAATAGGAAAGATTAGATTTTTAATTATAAAATGATATGATTTTTCAAAATATAAAAATAGGATTTTTATATAATAGTGAAATATTATTTTTAGATGAGTAGCAGATTAAAAACATGATGTTATATAATAGAGAATATAAAAATATTATTTTTATATGGATAACATTCAAATAAAAATATGATTTTTATTATATAAGAGAATTATAAGAATATAATTTTTATAGTGAAAGTGAACGAAGAAAAACATGATTTTTATACAGTAAACATCGATATAAAAATATGATTTTTAAAATACAGACATCATATTAAAAATGTGATTTTTAATATGAACAACGTAGAAAAGGCCGCGTTGAATATCGGGCCAAACCAAGCTATTCAGAAATGCAGAAATGAAATGACGGAGTGGATCCCAAAGGTGAGAACTTCTTACTTTTATTTTATTTTCTAGTTAAAATATATACTAGGATCGGTGCTTAGCAGCACCCGACACCCGTCGTCCACAGACCATGGATGACTTGTTTGTTTGTTTGATTGTGTTGTGAAAATTGATTGTGTGACATGGAGTGGAAATAAAATATTTTGTAGTTAAAAATATTTTTTTTAACGGTTATATGAATAAAATAAATATTCATTAACAAGTCAGACGATTTGTTTATGTACGCCCATTTGACTAATATTGATTGGGACGATAAATTTTACACATTGTCCAACTACACAAATAATAATCTATGTTTTTTGATTGAAACCCCACACGGATATTGGGATGATATTTGACGTACACTAATCCCAATTGATTAGTGGTATGTCAATCGATTGGTTGACAAGCTGTGTAAGCGTTGATTATTTATATTTAATGCTTATGCAGTTATGTAATGCACTTTGGATGATGGTTGATTATTTATCGTTGTAATTATATACATGTGTTGTATGGAATCCATATAAGTACATTATATGGTAATTGATTGGGCATCATTCCAATGTGGAAATAAAGAATATTTTAAAATAATATTCAGTGTGTTGAATAAAATAAAATAGCGAATATTCCAAAATAATATACAGGGAAGGATTAAAATCTGATTTTGATGTTCGATTTGGGAAGGGCACGAATATATTTAAATATATGAAGCTGTGTTGATTAGATTAATGAAACACCCCACCTCCGTTAGGGTCACTCTCAAAGGGAATGCCCTAATTTTGGTGGAGGTTTATAAGTATAAGTCACAGATATACAAGACAGATATAAGAACACATATTTGTAAACAGCGGAAAAACTACAAATTTTATTTCATAAAAGCAAATACGTGTTACAGCAACATCACCATGATTGTCTTACATCCTTTCGGAAAAAAACATAACTCCTTCAATCTGTCTTTGATTACATTATTTAAAGAAGCATAAAGAAAACATAAATAAACTGCAAAACCCCATAGTGGTTGTCCAAAGCCATAGTTCAAAACGAAAAGGTCCAAGCAATACATTCTTTCTCTTCAAGCTGGATATGAAGGCTGGTCAAGCTGCAGTGTTCCCTCCCTGTGGACCTGGGGGGGGGGGGGGGAACGGAAGAAAAGAAGACGAAAGAAAAGTAGAGTCAGACATAAAGCCTGAGTAAGTCTAGGACTATTCTGTCTATGAATAAAGAACTGGGTATGGTAAGTATAAACAAGAAATGGGGAAAGCACTATAAACTTGGTTAAGTTGTCTAGGGTCGAATATACTATCGTACCCCATATTAATCTCTGAACCCATATAAACTAGTTCCCAACTGGCACCCCATAATCAGGGTGAAGTGATCCATTCTATGATGATCGGCTCCTACTCGCATAGTTACATGTGTCTTACGGCCCCCGATGTTGTAGTTACCTATGTTGGTCCCACCATGGGGTGTATCAAGTCCCATGGCAGCGGCCCGACACAACCTTAGAATGCACAGGTATGCTACTGGTGCCCAGTGCTTTATTTTTCTGCGCTGGAGTGTGTGCACGCCCGCACCCCGTTAGAACCAACACTGCTACACCACCGCCGTCGATTTGACCTCTTACAATCAGCCCAGTAATCGTGCCCCACCCTGCCTAGTTTCAGGGTATCATGATACACCTTATAGGGTTACTGCTGAAAAGGGTCCCCCGCTACTAGGTTTTCTATTTCTAGCCAACATGCTAAGTTGGTTAAGTGTTTTATAACTTAACCCCCCAATCAGTCTGTTTAGTTTAGCATGTTCCATTTTGATTAAGTCTTTAGTTCACTTAATCCTAACAATCCTGACTCAGCCTTAATTGTCTTATTAAAGCCTTGACCTCTCACATTAGACAGGTATTGTTGTGGCTGCCTGTTGCCGGTTGGTTCCGGGCAGTCTTACGCCACAACTCAGTCTAACCTCGGGTCCTTATTGGGCTCCATGTTTAACCACCCACATTGGATAGGTATTGTTGTGACTACTGGACAACCGGGCGGTTCCGGGCAGGTTTACATCACAACTCAATCCAACCTCGGGTTAAACACATCGTATGTTCTACATTTACATATTTTGTCTTTCTTCTTTATTTTCTTATATGTAAATATTTGCGGCCCATTATTAAAAATCAATGGTGTGAAGGTTACACCAATCATGGGCCCAACCCATACTTGAATTTGGGCCCCTTTACTTTATATTTTCATTTATTAATTAATTTGGCCCAACGCTATTTACCCCCGTTTAATTCGCTCGTTTATTATATATATGTTGGGCTTAGCCTTTTTAAGCCCAACTTAGCCACGTGAAAAGGGGAGGCTTAAAGCATGATTACATACACAAGAAGGGGAATGTGAACGCATGAACTTGCAACATAACGTTGGAACTGCAAAATAGAAACTGGTGTACTTGCATAGTAGTGATGTATACTTTGGTCATAAAGCATAAGTGACATGAATCAAAGCATGTAAACTTGTAGTTGAGATAAGAATCTAAATTGGATATCATTATTGACACATAGTCTTAACTACAACATAAACCTATGTTTTTATTTAGGCATAATGTCAAACATAAGCAAATCATGTTCATAAGATTCCTACATGTTTACAAAGGGGTTTACTTTTGTTACTAATACAAAAGCATAGTTCAACTTGAATTATTCCAACTTAATCATGATTTTAAATCTATTTACCTAACCATGGCGCACATATACTTATGGCATAAATATTTCTAAACATGAAATCATGATTTTTACTTTAGTCATGCAAACTTGCAAATGGGATTTTGAATCTAACCTAGCTATGTACCACATATGTCATCATATAATTCTTGTTAACAATATAGACCTAACATGGTTTTCAATTATGCAAAATATCAATCATAGCCTAGTCATATTCATAAGTTCGCAAAGAGGTTTTCTAGTACAAAAGTATGGCTTAATACATAGACCATGATGCCATAATTTCATATGAATTATAATAACCCAAATTTGTTCCAATTACTCACAAAAATGATTTTTGTACAAAAATACACATTATGATGACATAGTAGCAAAACCCCAAACTTGCATGAATTTTAATTAAACAACTACATACATGTAGCTTCAACATGAATTACATAATTTGCGAATATTCCAAACGTATACTTGCATAAAACTACCGCAAACATGTAGTTTTTATAATGAATAACATGCTTTGCGAATATCCAAACGTATACTTGCATAAAACTACCGCAAACATGTAGTTTTTATAATGAATAACATAATTTGAGAATATCCAAACGTATACAATATTCAAATCGATAAGAATCATAGTAACGCACAAATATGAATTACTTTATCACCACAAATCAAGTATACAAACCAACACAATTATTTGTTCATACCAAAATAATACTCTACTTACAATTGTGTGGCGAATTCTCCAATTTAGGGATTTGGAGATGCGATTCCTTGTTGATTTGATTTGTTTAAGTTGCTTTATGCTTTAGAATTTTCCTCCTAGTCTTCTCCCAAATTGGTGGCTACTCCTAGTCGTTCCTCAGCAGCATGATGGCTTTGTTCTTATTTTTGAATGAATAGATTAGGTTGAGTCTAGGGTCATTTTTATAGAGTTTATGAACTGATTAGGACCATCGATGTTGCTTGGATTGATCGTAGCCATTCATTCGAAAGAGAGACCAATTAGAGCCTGCCACCTAGCCCTAATGACAAAGCATGCTTCTGAAAATCGACCAACATAGACTAGGCCAGCCAGGGTGGACTGGGTTCGACCTGGGTCTGGACCAGGTCGACAGCCCTGTCGACAGCCCTGTCGACCTGGCTAGACCAGGTCGACAGCCCAGTCGACCTGGGTGTCTTAGGCGGGAATTTTCCCGCCCTGGCCAATTGGGCCCGATTTTTAATTTTAAACTTGTTTTTCTGAGCTGTTCGAATTTTAAACTTAATTTAGAAACTTCCGGAGGCTATATCTTCTTCATACAGACTCCGTTTTTCGAAAACTCGAACTCTATTTCGCGTATTTTTCCGAGTCGAACGCAATGGCGTATCCCGTTTCCCTTAGTTCTTTGATTTCAAATTAATTATACTTTAATTTGTTAATTTCACAATTATAGAATACACGGGGTGTTACATTCTCCCCCACTTAAAAGGATTTCGTCCCCGAAATCTTCAAGTTTAGGAAAATGTATATCCTAACATCCAATCATCCATCTACTCATCCATCAAACACGAGCATCCATTGTCCTTAAAAGACTTCTAATGCTTCATGATCATATGCGAAGTGTGTGTGTACATGAACTTATCTAATGCAAAATCAGGCGGTCTACTGATTCAGTTGACCTCCTTAATGCGAATTATGTAAGTGCCATGAATCCATCATGTATGCAAATTTTCCTATTCATGATTCTACATGGGTGCACAATCATTCAATACAAATGCAACATCCATATGACAACACATTAAAGTTCAACCACATACGAATGCAAACATATATGCATATGCAATATGAAGTGACTGAGCCGATCTAAAACCTAGATTGTGTGTGTATATGCAACCACGAGCAACCACTAGCAATCACTTGCAACCACTTGCAACTATCATCCATAACATGTTTCAATTACATGTTTTCATCCAAAGGGTTTCTACCTAAAAGAAAAGGTCGAGGAAATATACCTAAAAAGATAGATAAAAGCGCGACTTAAGGAAAAAGAAAGATCAAGGACGTACCCTCGAAAAGAAAAGGGTAAGCAGTGCGTATTCTAGCTTCAGTTTCCCAAGTCGCGTCTCCCTCGGCGTCGCTCCACTGAACTTTGACGAGCCTGACTTCGCGGTTGCGTAGCTTCTTCACTTCCGTTCCTAAGATGCGGGTTGGAACTTTTCTTATTGTTGCTTCGCGTTCCACTTCGGCCTCTTCGAGGATATTTGGCTCTACCACTTCAGCGGACTCATGTAGACATTTTCGGAGATGTGAAACGTGAAAAACGTTGTGGACTCCGGCCAACTTCTCGGGTAGCTCTAATCTATAGGCCATTTTCCCAATTTTCTCAATGATAGGGAATGGCCCTACGAACCTTGGTGCCAGTTTTCCTGTGGTTCCAAAACGAACAACGTTTCTTAGTGGAGGTACCTTGAGAAAAACTCTGTCTCCAACCTCAAATTCAAGGTCGGTCCTTCTCTTGTCGGCATAAGACTTTTGTCTGTCTTGGGCCGTCTTCATCCTTCTTCGTATTAAGTCTACTTTCTCTGAAGTCTCTCGGATCATATCTGGTCCAAGTATGAGCTTATCAGTAGACTCCCACCAACAAGCGGGCGATCGGCACGGTCTTCCATATAAAGCTTCGAAGGGCGCCATTCCGATGGTTGCTTGATAGCTGTTATTGTAGGCAAATTCCACCAAAGGAAGGTGGTCTTCCCATGTCCCTCCAAAGTCAAGGACGCATAGTCTTAAAAGGTCCTCCAAAACTCTGTTCACTCTCTCTGTTTGGCCGTCGGTTTGGGGATGGTAGGCTGTGCTCAAGCATAACTGCGTTCCTACTGCTTCTTGCAGACTCCGCCAAAACTCGCTGGTGAAGATGGGGTCTCGGTCACTAACAATGCTAGATGGTATTCCATGGAGTCGAACGATTTCTTTGAGGTAAAGTGATGCCAGGGATGAGGCAGTTCTTTTACTTTTGACAGGTAAAAAGTGGGCGCTTTTAGTAAGCCTTTCCACTATTACCCAAATGCTAGTGTTGCCTCTCCTAGACCTAGGCAGCCCATCGATGAAGTCCATTGATATGCTATCCCACTTCCACTGCGGGACCTCTAGAGGATGTAGTAGTCCGCCAGGCTTTTTCTGTTCCGCTTTAACCTGTTGGCACACCATACACTTAGAAACGAATTCTGCCACGTCCTTTTTCATGCCGTTCCAGAAGAAAGTCCTTTTTATGTCTTTGTACATTTTATCTCCGCCTGGGTGTTTCGTCATCTTGGAGTGATGTGCTTCCTCGAGAACCTTCTTTACTAAATCTTTTGTTTGTGGGACGCATAGTCTACCGTCTCGCCTTAGCAAACCCTTATCGTCGATGGAGTATCTGTTGAGGTGACTTGAAGTCTCACCCCTAATTAGCCTATCAATCATTTCCAAAAGCTGAGGGTCTTCGCGTTGTGCTGTCCCTACTAAATCCACTAAAGTTGGCCGTACTTCGAGAGATGCTAGTAAGCCTGGTACAAAATCGGAGGAGGGCCTAAAGTCGAAGCTGGCTATAAACTCTAGGCTTTGTCTTTCAACAAACAACGGGCTTAGGGTCAATTTCATTCGGCTCAACGCGTCTGCCACTACGTTGCCTTTGCCCGGAGTATAGGAGATTTCGAAATCGTACGAGGCAAGAAACTCCATCCATCTCTGTTGCCTCAAGTTAAGATCCTTCTGCGAGAAAAGATATTTCAACGATTTATGGTCAGTGTAAAGTTCGAACTTCTCACCTAGGAGATAGTGTCGCCAAGACTTGAGTGCAAAGACGATGGCGGCTAACTCAAGATCTTGGGTTGGGTAGTTCTTTTCGTGCACTTTCAACTGCCTCCCGCCATAAGCTACTACCCTTCCTTCTTGCATTAAGACGACGCCTAGCCCTGTCCCACATGCATCCATATAAACAGTGAACATCTTGCTCCCATCTGGCAGTGTCAAAACTGGGGCTGTTGTGAGAGCCCTTTTCAGTCGTTGGAAAGCAAACTCGCAATCCAAGTCCCAATTGAACACTAAATTCTTCTTGGTCAATTTCGTGAGCGGAGCTGAGATTTTCGCAAAATCCCTTATGAACTTTCGATAGAAACCCGCTAGTCCTAGAAAACTTCGGACCTTAGTTGCATTCCTTGGTGTCTTCCAATCCTGTACCGCCACTACCTTAGCAGGGTCCACTGCTAACCCTTGTTTGGATACTATGTGCCCAAGGAACCTCACCTCTTCTCTCCAAAAGTGGCATTTTGAGAATTTGGCTTTTAGTTGATGGACTCGCAGAGTTTCCATGATTGCCCTTAAGTGTTGAGCATGTTCCTCTTCACTCTTTGAGAAGATAAGGATATCATCTACGAAGACCACTACGAATTTGTTGAGGAAATCTCTAAATACCCTACTCATCAGGTCCACGAAGTAAGCAGGTGCATTTGTCAAGCCGAAAGGCATGACAAGCCATTCAAAGAAGCCGTCTGGGGTTCTGAACGCCGTTTTATCGATGCTATCTTCAGCCACCCTTAGCTGATGAAAACCGGTTGCTAAATCGAGCTGGGAGAAAACAGACGCTCCTACAAGCTGGTCAAATAAATCGTCAATTCTAGGGAGAGGGTGCCTATTCTTTTTCGTTAGCTTGTTGAGCTCCCTATAGTCAACACAAAGACGGAGTGAACCATCCGCCTTTGTAGCGAACACCACTGGAGCGCCCCATTCTGAAATGCTCCTCCTAATGAACCCCTTTTCTAGAAGCTCTTTAATCTGTTTACTGAGCTCTTTCCTTTCTCGTGGAGCCATGTGTCTAACGGGCAACGCAACGGGCTTTGCATTATCTACAAGATATATGCGGAAGTTTATTTCCCGCTTCGGAGGCAAGCCCTTCACCTCTTTGAAGACATCCGGATATTCCCGGACCACTCTAACTGATTGCAAATTTTCAACAGAGGCATCTAGCGATTCAAGATAACTAAGCATAACCGCATACGAGGGATTACAAGAAATTTCCAAAGTATTACCGAGCTGGGTTAGGAGCCTAACAACCCTTTTCTCACAATCAAGGATGGCCCCATTACTGGATAGCCAATCCATACCCAAAATCAAACCATACCCCGAAAAGCCCAAAACAAAGGCACTACATTGAAATTCTACGCTTAGAATAGAAATTTTCAATCCCAAACAGATCATAGACAAATGAGCTGGGCCCCCAATTGGGTTTGAAACAATTAAGGGGTCCTCTACCATACTAGTTTTTAGGTGCAGAGATTCTACTAAAGCAGACGAGATAAAGGAGTGCGATGCGCCAGAATCAAATAAAGTGCGAACGGGGTGATCATAAAGATAAACTACACTTTCTACAGAAGTATTTATACCTCGCTGTTGCAAAGGTGGCGCTTCTAGCACATGAACCTGTGCCCCTGAGGTGGATCCAGCCCTCTGCCCCTGTCCTCGTTTCTTTGGGCAATCCTTAGCCCTGTGGCCTGTCTCACCGCAAGAAAAAAGCACCCACTGTAACACCCCACCTCCGTTAAGGTCACTCACAAAGGGAATGCCTTAACTTTGGTGGAGCATTTTAGTAAACAGAACAGAAACTTACAAGACAGATAAAAACAGTACTTGAAATTTTTTAACTTTATTACAGTAGAAACAGAAATCAATATGGTTACATCCTTTCAAATCTCAGAATTCAAGTACAAATATCAGTCTTGTACAAAAGCCTTCAAAATGCATGTTTAAAATCATAATCCCCATGGAACGGAAGCTATACAGAGCCAAGCCATACTTTAAGCACTTCAAGGAAAGAAAAATCCGGATCAAGCTAAAGTATTTCCCTCCTTGGATAACCTGGGGGGGGGGAACGGAAGAAAGGAGGCGAAACAACAAGGGTCAGACAAAAAGTCTGGCAAGTCCAGTGACTTTCAGCATATGAACAGAAAATAATAATATGATATGAACATAAAACTGGATGTGAGATAACTGTAACAGGTGTAGCAGATATAACAGAAAAATAGAATGATATAAACTACTGTTTTACACTTCTCTGCACTAATACTAGTATAGCAGAATTAGGTGTCACCCTAATGTCTAAATTGAAGCAGGAACGGGTGCAGAATACTTTAACAGAAACAGAATGCTAATAATGGGCCTTTACTACCCGATCAGAAACAGACAGAAGCAGAAACAGATTTATCCCTACGGAAACAGAATGTAGAATTAGGTGTACACTAGTAATGGGCCTTTACCACCCGAACAGACGGTACCACGCAGAAACAGACAGGTGTTACCACCCAACAGAAACAGACGGTACCAACAGAAACAGACAGAACTAAGTGTACCCTAAAACCCTACCCCAAGCGATCGGCTCCCTAATACATAAATATCCTGTGTCGGCCCCACAATAGGGTGTATCACTCCCTAAAGTGACAACCAATTGGCACAGACCTATTTATAGATGTCACGGCGTCTTACATCCTCAGAGGCAGACCGGGATCCATGCACGCACATGACCCGGTTGGAACGCACCATCAACACCCCTCGCCATTATCAGAATGAACCACTTATAATTAGTTCAGTAAGCGTGCCCGGACCCTACCTACTGTTGGGTCAAAGTTTTGATACCAGAAAGGGTTACTGACTAATATGGGTCCCAAACAACAGATGACACAAGTAATTCCCCTCCTAACCTTGTGTCCCCAGACTAACAGATCTCAGATTAACTTGTTTACAAGTTCAGACATACAGAATTCAGATTTACTAGTTCACAGATTAAGTTAACAAGTTTTCAGACTAACGGATCAGATGTACAGATTTTTCAGATTTGTCTAACTTGGTATTGGGCCTATAGATTCATGGACGGGTTTACTACACCTATTAATCCAGTTGGTTTAACCCTATTTTCCCCCAATACGTTTTAGACGTCATTCTTATCTTAGATTTGCATTAATTAATTATTAATGCCCAGACCTCTCACATTAGGTCGCTAGCTTGTGGCCGCTGGATGGGCCGGGCTGTTCCGGGCAGACTTCTGCCACAAGTCAGACCTAACCTCGTGTCTTAAGCGGGTTATGACTAACTTCTCACGTTAGAACCTATTGTTTGCGGCCACTGGATGTGCCGGGCGGTTCCGGGCAGAATTACGCCGCAAACTCATTCTAACCTCGAGTTAGCCATGTTTATCTTTGCGGCCAATTAATTAATAATTTACCGTTTATGCGCACGCCCAATATATATATGCCAATTCAGATTATATCAATAACAGGATGATTATATCAACACAGCAGATAATAGATTTTAGCAGATAGCAGATTTTTCCAGATTATATGACTTAACGGATTTAATAGCTTTAGCAACTTAGCAGATTTTGGCATATAACAGGTTAGGCATCTCAACAGACAAATTTGACAGATTTGGCATTTCAATCTAATTAGCAGTCTAGGCAATATAACAGAACTAGCAGTTTTAGGCATTTTCAACGGATTCAGTAGATGACAGATTTAGCAGGTTTAATATTTCTAAATGTTCTATTTACATGCCTTGCCTAAACATAAATTAGGCCTAAATTCATATGCCTAAATAATTGTCATGATTCACAATATGATCATATACTTCCATGTTTGCATACATTTGCAGAATATGGACATAATTTACCCTATAACATATGTTCCAATTTTTGTTAAACTTGCATTTTACAGCAGATTCACATAAATTATACCAAATATAACCATTAATTCCAATGCATGCCATATATCCAAAAATCCCTATTTAGGTGTAATCACAATAATAGATATCCTAATTAATGTAAATCTTTTACACCTAAGTTTCCATATCTTCTTCTTTTTTTTAAGTCATGAATCATTATGCAAACTATACCCAACAATCTAAATCTTTAAATCATATCTTCTAAAAATCAAATCTTGACTTTTATATGCATTTTGTCCAAAGTCTCAAATCATATGTAATCTTACAGTGGTTCCTCTTCTTCTTTTATCACAGAATACGCATAGGTCTAAAACTAGTTCATAACATATGCTTATTTTTCTAATTAATTACAGATCTAAATAACATATGTTCATTTCTCTAATTAGTTACAAATCTAAATTACAACATACTCTATGCATGCAATATATAAATTACATGTTCATAGTCAAATTTATGCATCCAATCCCAAGTCACATGTCCAATATATTTTATGCTTCAGATCTAAAGTCATACGTTCAATTCAGTCTTGTCAAATTTCGCATCATTCATTAATTGTCCCAAATTTTGCGTTCATACGTTAATCTCTTTATGAGATTGGGCACAGGCTCGTGGTAGCCTGGCTATAGAAACAGAAAAGAAGAAAGGAATACAGAACAGTCACAGAAAACAGATCCAACAGAAGAGAATATATATACAACCTCAAACTCAGTTTTAAATGCATATCAAAATTATAATTAACGTTTATAGCGGAGAATAACTGTACTTGCCTTGGTTGGATTAAAGAAAGAACTTTAGTTATTGCAGAATTGTTGCAGAAGCTTTAATCTCTAATTTGAATTTAGGATGATGTTGATTGACTTCTAGCTTTGATTCTAGCAGAGTAGCGACGCCATTTTTATTTTTAATTAGAAGAAGAGAGCAATGGAGGCTAGAGAATTGTGTTATAGACTTAGGTTAGGCAGAGTCTAGGGTCATTTTTATAGAGTTTATGAACTGATTAGGACCATCGATGTTGCTTGGATTGATCGTAGCCATTCATTCGAAAGAGAGACCAATTAGAGCCTGCCATCTAGCCCTAATGACAAAGCAAGCTTCTGAAAATCGACCAAACCCAGACCTGGCCAGCCAGGGCTAGACCAGACCTGGCCAGCAGGTCATTTTTGACCTGGGCGCACTTGGCAGGTGCGCCAGGTCAAAAATGTACTGGCGCACTTCCCAAGTGCGCCAGTGCATTTTTGTTCTGGCGCACTTCCCAAGTGCGCCAGTGCATTCTGACCCGTTTTCCGGTTTTTCGCCCAACTTCGTTCGTCCATAACTTCTTCATACGATATCCGTTTTACGCAAACTCAGACTCTATCTCAAGCAGAATTCCGAGACGAACGCAATGGCGTATCCCGTTTCCCTTAATTCTTTGATTTAAAATTAATTATACTTTAATTTATGACTTTCACAGTTATAGAATACACGGGGTGTTACATTCTCCCCCACTTAAAAGGATTTCGTCCCCGAAATCTTCAAGTTAAGAAGAATGTGTCCTACCATCCAATCACCCATCTACTCAACCATCATCCACAAGCATCCATTGTCCTTAGAAAACTTCTAATGTTGTATGAACATATGCAAAAGTGTGTGTATATGTTCCTTATCTAATGCAAAGATCAGGCGGTCTACTGATTCAGTTGGCCTCCTTAATGCGAATTATGTCAGTGCCATGAGTCCAACATGTATGCAATAGAATTCTGATGATATATATTATTTCTATATGAGTGCACAATCATTCACTCAAATGCAACATCCATGTGCTGAACCAACCATTTTGCATCCACAAGAATTGAAAAATGCTCACACATCCATATGCAGTATGAGAGTGTTTTCGAGCCGATCTAGTGCCTAGTGTGTGTATATGCATCAACAGGCAACCACTAGCAACCACTTGCATCCACTTGCAACCATCAAACATAACATGTCTCAAACACATGTTTACACCCATTAGTTTCTACCTAAAGTTCGAAGATTCGATCGATATGATACAGTCGAATGATGGAAGTGAGTACAGATAGAACGAAAATTTGGTTCCCATTAGACATGGGTCCTAAGTATCGGCCCCAAAGACCGAAACCAACATCAAATTGACACCCAGAGGATTACCTTCTTTAGACAATGTCAAAACTGGAAATCCTATCAAAAGTATTTAGATATTTACAGACTACTGGTACAGATCAGGTTCCCTAATGATTCTTAGGAAGTTAAGCATGATAAAATCATACCCCACGAAAACTCAGAATGTTTGCGTCATACTTGACGCCTAACACAGATATCCCTCAAACCCCAATCCCAAACAGATGATCCATAACCCTTATGGGTCTGAGTCTACAGCGGAATTCAGAAATAATACTAGTATTAAAGTGCAGAGTATCGATTACAAAATCAAAATACCAGAATCAGAAAAAAAGTCTTAACTCCATAATCAGATAAAGAAATTAAACCACTATAGAAATTTATCCTAATCCTATCCTATCCACTAGCCTCGAAAGTGTTCGTCTTCCCTCCAGCAGTTGGTCCTGCCCTCTTCCCTTGTCCTCGTTTCTTCGAGCAGTCCCTAGTGAAGTGTCCTATCTCGCCACAGTTGAAGCAAGTGCCCTTCTTTGGATCCACTTTCTTATCGTGTGTCCTATCCATGTCTTCCATGTACGTTCTCCATTCGTGACCTTCCACCAAAATGAAGCTTCATCCTTCATTAACCAAGCAGCTGGTTGAACCTTCCTCCCATCATCTATCTCAAAGGTACCAACAAGTCCTCCAATTCGTTCAGCCAACTTCTAGCCTCGACAACGTCTCAGTCCCATAAAGCAGTTTTCCTCCCATCGCACGGAAGTCCTTACATATCTTAGAAAAAGCATTTATACGTGGAGGAAGAGATTCAAAAAGGGAAAGAGGAAGGAACTCGAAACAAAGAATCGAAAGAAAGATATATGGCTTTTAGGGATAATTTATTTTATTTTTCAAAAATAAGCTTTACTTTTGAAAATACTTCCTTTTTAAATCCTTTTTGAAAATAGTTTACAAAACTTTTTATCAAATCTGGTAACCTTCAGCTCTGATACCAAGTGTAACACCCCACCTCCGTTAAGGTCACTCACAAAGGGAATGCCTTAACTTTGGTGGAGCATTTTAGTAAACAGAACAGAAACTTACAAGACAGATAAAAACAGTACTTGAAATTTTTTAACTTTATTACAGTAGAAACAGAAATCAATATGGTTACATCCTTTCAAATCTCAGAATTCAAGTACAAATATCAGTCTTGTACAAAAGCCTTCAAAATGCATGTTTAAAATCATAATCCCCATGGAACGGAAGCTATACAGAGCCAAGCCATACTTTAAGCACTTCAAGCAAAGAGAAATCCGGATCAAGCTAAAGTATTTCCCTCCTTGGATAACCTGGGGGGGAAACGGAAGAAAGGAGGCGAAACAACAAGGGTCAGACAAAAAGTCTGGCAAGTCCAGTGACTTTCAGCATATGAACAGAAAATAATAATATGATATGAACATAAAACTGGATGTGAGATAACTGTAACAGGTGTAGCAGATATAACAGAAAAACAGAATGATATAAACTACTGTTTTACACTTCTCTGCACTAATACTAGTATAGCAGAATTAGGTGTCACCCTAATGTCTAAATTGAAGCAGGAACGGGTGCAGAATACTTTAACAGAAACAGAATGCTAATAATGGGCCTTTACTACCCGATCAGAAACAGACAGAAGCAGAAACAGATTTATCCCTACGGAAACAGAATGTAGAATTAGTTGTACACTAGTAATGGGCCTTTACCACCCGAACAAACGGTACCACGCAGAAACAGACAGGTGTTACCACCCAACAGAAACAGACGGTACCAACAGAAACAGACAGAACTAAGTGTACCCTAAAACCCTACCCCAAGCGATCGGCTCCCTAATACATAAATATCCTGTGTCGGCCCCACAATAGGGTGTATCACTCCCTAAAGTGACAACCAATTGGCACAGACCTATTTATAGATGTCACGGCGTCTTACATCCTCAGAGGCAGACCGGGATCCATGCACGCACATGACCCGGTTGGAACGCACCATCAACACCCCTCGCCATTATCAGAATGAACCACTTATAATTAGTTCAGTAAGCGTGCCCGGACCCTACCTACTGTTGGGTCAAAGTTTTGATACCAGAAAGGGTTACTGACTAATATGGGTCCCAAACAACAGATGACACAAGTAATTCCCCTCCTAACCTTGTGTCCCCAGACTAACAGATCTCAGATTAACTTGTTTACAAGTTCAGACATACAGAATTCAGATTTACTAGTTCACAGATTAAGTTAACAAGTTTTCAGACTAACGGATCAGATGTACAGATTTTTCAGATTTGTCTAACTTGGTATTGGGCCTATAGATTCATGGACGGGTTTACTACACCTATTAATCCAGTTGGTTTAACCCTATTTTCCCCCAATACGTTTTAGACGTCATTCTTATCTTAGATTTGCATTAATTAATTATTAATGCCCAGACCTCTCACATTAGGTCGCTAGCTTGTGGCCGCTGGATGGGCCGGGCTGTTCCGGGCAGACTTCTGCCACAAGTCAGACCTAACCTCGTGTCTTAAGCGGGTTATGACTAACTTCTCACGTTAGAACCTATTGTTTGCGGCCACTGGATGTGCCGGGCGGTTCCGGGCAGAATTACGCCGCAAACTCATTCTAACCTCGAGTTAGCCATGTTTATCTTTGGGGCCAATTAATTAATAATTTACCGTTTATGCGCACGCCCAATATATATGTGCCAATTCAGATTATATCAATAACAGGATGATTATATCAACACAGCAGATAACAGATTTTAGCAGATAGCAGATTTTTCCAGATTATATGACTTAACGGATTTAATAGCTTTAGCAACTTAGCAGATTTTGGCATATAACAGGTTAGGCATCTCAACAGACAAATTTAACAGATTTGGCATTTCAATCTAATTAGCAGTCTAGGCAATATAACAGAACTAGCAGTTTTAGGCATTTTCAACGGATTTAGTAGATGACAGATTTAGCAGGTTTAATATTTCTAAATGTTCTATTTACATGCCTTGCCTAAACATAAATTAGGCCTAAATTCATATGCCTAAATAATTGTCATGATTCACAATATGATCATATACTTCCATGTTTGCATACATTTGCAGAATATGGACATAATTTACCCTATAACATATGTTCCAATTTTTGTTAAACTAGCATTTTACAGCAGATTCACATAAATTATACCAAATATAACCATTAATTCCAATGCATGCCATATATCCAAAAATCCCTATTTAGGTGTAATCACAATAATAGATATCCTAATTAATGTAAATCTTTTACACCTAAGTTTCCATATCTTCTTCTTTTTTTTAAGTCATGAATCATTATGCAAACTATACCCAACAATCTAAATCTTTAAATCATATCTTCTAAAAATCAAATCTTGACTTTTATATGCATTTTGTCCAAAGTCTCAAATCATATGTAATCTTACAGTGGTTCCTCTTCTTCTTTTATCACAGAATACGCATAGGTCTAAAACTAGTTCATAACATATGCTTATTTTTCTAATTAATTACAGATCTAAATAACATATGTTCATTTCTCTAATTAGTTACAAATCTAAATTACAACATACTCTATGCATGCAATATATAAATTACATGTTCATAGTCAAATTTATGCATCCAATCCCAAGTCACATGTCCAATATATTTTATGCTTCAGATCTAAAGTCATACGTTCAATTCAGTCTTGTCAAATTTCGCATCATTCATTAATTGTCCCAAATTTTGCGTTCATACGTTAATCTCTTTATGAGATTGGGCACAGGCTCGTGGTAGCCTGGCTATAGAAACAGAAAAGAAGAAAGGAATACAGAACAGTCACAGAAAACAGATCCAACAGAAGAGAATATATATACAACCTCAAACTCAGTTTTAAATGCATATCAAAATTATAATTAACGTTTATAGCGGAGAATAACTGTACTTGCCTTGGTTGGATTAAAGAAAGAACTTTAGGTATTGCAGAATTGTTGCAGAAGCTTTAATCTCTAATTTGAATTTAGGATGATGTTGATTGACTTCTAGCTTTGATTCTAGCAGAGTAGCGACGCCATTTTTATTTTTAATTAGAAGAAGAGAGCAATGGAGGCTAGAGAATTGTGTTAGAGACTTAGGTTAGGCAGAGTCTAGGGTCATTTTTATAGAGTTTATGAACTGATTAGGACCATCGATGTTGCTTGGATTGATC
Organism: Allium sativum; assembly: GCA_030737875.1. Taxonomy (NCBI): domain Eukaryota; kingdom Viridiplantae; phylum Streptophyta; class Magnoliopsida; order Asparagales; family Amaryllidaceae; genus Allium; species Allium sativum. The sequence continues at coordinate 503,134,806 of CM060918.1, forward strand.
GTAGCCATTCATTCGAAAGAGAGACCAATTAGAGCCTGCCATCTAGCCCTAATGACAAAGCAAGCTTCTGAAAATCGACCAAACCCAGACCTGGCCAGCCAGGGCTAGACCAGACCTGGCCAGCAGGTCATTTTTGACCTGGGCGCACTTGGCAGGTGCGCCAGGTCAAAAATGTACTGGCGCACTTCCCAAGTGCGCCAGTGCATTTTTGTTCTGGCGCACTTCCCAAGTGCGCCAGTGCATTCTGACCCGTTTTCCGGTTTTTCGCCCAACTTCGTTCGTCCATAACTTCTTCATACGATATCCGTTTTACGCAAACTCAGACTCTATCTTAAGCAGAATTCCGAGACGAACGCAATGGCGTATCCCGTTTCCCTTAATTCTTTGATTTAAAATTAATTATACTTTAATTTATGACTTTCACGGTTATAGAATACACGGGGTGTTACACCCACCATTTTCCTTGGCCTTCTTTTTCCGGCAGTCCTTTACTAAGTGCCCCACTTTGCCACAGAAATTACACTTCCTCTTCTCTTTGTTGCCTTTCCCGCCTTTCTTAAAGTCCGTCTTCTTAGGCTGCAAACCCTCTTTCTTCCCTTGAGAGCTTTCTGCCTTTGTCTCCTTCTTACCCTTATCCTCCTCATTCAGCAATGCCATTTGCACCAATCTTTCATACGTGGCCCCCATGGGTATATGGGTCATGGCTAAACTGTGTAATGGCTCATTTAACCCTTTGACGAAACGGAGAGCCTTCTTGTGCGGGGTGTTGACTAGGTCTAGCCCAAACCTAGCCAGCTCATCGAACTGATTCACATACTCTCTGACTGTCTTGTTCCCTTGTTTAAGAAATAAGAATTTTTCCAACTGCAAGCTCCTTTCCGCATCCGAGAGAAATTTAGTCTCAAACCTTGCCCTAAAGTCCTCCCATGTCTCCACTGGTCTTTCTGCATTAGTGACTTCCCACCAGTAGGAAGCCTCGCCCTTTAATAGCCATACTGCCAGTTGTACTTTTTGTCTATCTTCTACCTCAAAGATGATGAATAGGTCCTCAGTTTCTTTCAGCCAATTTCTAGCTGCCACGAAGGACTCAGTTCCATGGAAATCCTTTCCTCCCATAGCTTTAAAATCTTTACATATCTTAGCAAACGTGTTTCCCCGTGGAGGAGGTGGAGGAAAAGGTGCCGCTGCAGCTGGATGATTTCCTGCAGCTGGGGCAGGAGGAACGGTAGGACCTGGCTGAGTGGCCCTTGCTTCTAAGAACCGTCTAAACCAACCAGGTATTGGTACCCCTTCCGGCAAGTTAAGTTCTTCGGACATGCTGAAACAAAAAAGGATAGATTCAAAACGAAGGATAAGAGATAGTACCTATGGCTTTGGGGAGTGGACTTTGCCTTTTTAAAATAAAATAATATTTTTCTTCTAAAATTGCTTCTTTAAATTTCCTTTTTGAAAATAAATTTTCAAAACTTTTTATCTTATCTGGTAAACCTATGCTCTGATACCAAGTGAAACACCCCACCTCCGTTAGGGTCACTCTCAAAGGGAATGCCCTAATTTTGGTGGAGGTTTATAAGTATAAGTCACAGATATACAAGACAGATATAAGAACACATATTTGTAAACAGTGGAAAAACAACAACTTTTATTTCATAAAAGCAAATACGTGTTACAGCAACATCACCATGATTGTCTTACATCCTTTCGGAAAAAAACATAACTCCTTCAATCTGTCTTTGATTACATTATTTAAAGAAGCATAAAGAAAACATAAATAAACTGCAAAAACCCCATAGTGGTTGTCCAAAGCCATAGTTCAAAACGAAAAGGTCCAAGCAATACATTCTTTCTCTTCAAGCTGGATATGAAGGCTGGTCAAGCTGCAGTGTTCCCTCCCTGTGGACCTGGGGGGGGGGAGGGAACGGAAGAAAAGAAGACAAAAGAAAAGTAGAGTCAGACATAAAGCCTGAGTAAGTCTAGGACTATTCTGTCTATGAATAAAGAACTGGGTATGGTAAGTATAAACAAGAAATGGGGAAAGCACTATAAACTTGGTTAAGTTGCCTAGGGTCGAATATACTATCGTACCCCATATTAATCTCTGAACCCATATAAACTAGTTCCCAACTGGCACCCCATAATCAGGGTGAAGTGATCCATTCTATGATGATCGGCTCCTACTCGCATAGTTACATGTGTCTTACGGCCCCCGATGTTGTAGTTACCTATGCTGGTCCCACCATGGGGTGTATCAAGTCCCATGGCAGGGGCCCGACACAACCTTAGAATGCACAGGTATGCTACTGGTGCCCAGTGCTTTATTTTTCTGTGCCGGAGTGTGTGCACGCCCGCACCCCGTTAGAACCTACACTGCTACACCACCGCCGTCGATTTGACCTCTTACAATCAGCCCAGTAATCGTGCCCCACCCTGCCTAGTTTCAGGGTATCATGATACACCTTATAGGGTTACTGCTGAAAAGGGTCCCCCGCTACTAGGTTTTCTATTTCTAGCCAACATGCTAAGTTGGTTAAGTGTTTTATAACCTAACCCCCCAATCAGTCTGTTTAGTTTAGCATGTTCCATTTTGATTAAGTCTTTAGTTCACTTAATCCTAACAATCCTGACTCAGCCTTAATTGTCTTATTAAAGCCTTGACCTCTCACATTAGACAGGTATTGTTGTGGCTGCCTGTTGCCGGTTGGTTCCGGGCAGTCTTACGCCACAACTCAGTCTAACCTCGGGTCCTTATTGGGCTCCATGTTTAACCACCCACATTGGATAGGTATTGTTGTGACTACTGGACAGCCGGGCGGTTCCGGGCAGGTTTACATCACAACTCAATCCAACCTCGGGTTAAACACATCGTATGTTCTACATTTACATATTTTGTCTTTCTTCGTTATTTTCTTATATGTAAATATTTGCGGCCCATTATTAAAAATCAATGGTGTGAAGGTTACACCAATCATGGGCCCAACCCATACTTGAATTTGGGCCCCTTTACTTTATATTTTCATTTATTAATTAATTTGGCCCAACGCTATTTACCCCCGTTTAATTCGCTCGTTTATTATATATATGTTGGGCTTAGCCTTTTTAAGCCCAACTTAGCCACGTGAAAAGGGGAGGCTTAAAGCATGATTACATACACAAGAAGGGGAATGTGAACGCATGAACTTGCAACATAACGTCGGAACTGCAAAATAGAAACTGGTGTACTTGCATAGTAGTGATGTATACTTTGGTCATAAAGCATAAGTGACATGAATCAAAGCATGTAAACTTGTAGTTGAGATAAGAATCTAAATTGGATATCATTATTGACACATAGTCTTAACTACAACATAAACCTATGTTTTTATTTAGGCATAATGTCAAACATAAGCAAATCATGTTCATAAGATTCCTACATGTTTACAAAGGGGTTTACTTTTGTTACTAATACAAAAGCATAGTTCAACTTGAATTATTCCAACTTAATCATGATTTTAAATCTATTTACCTAACCATGGCGCACATATACTTATGGCATAAATATTTCTAAACATGAAATCATGATTTTTACTTTAGTCATGCAAACTTGCAAATGGGATTTTGAATCTAACCTAGCTATGTACCACATATGTCATCATATAATTCTTGTTAACAATATAGACCTAACATGGTTTTTAATTATGCAAAATATCAATTATAGCCTAGTCATATTCATAAGTTCGCAAAGAGGTTTTCTAGTACAAAAGTATGGCTTAATACATAGACCATGATGCCATAATTTCATATGAATTATAATAACCCAAATTTGTTCCAATTACTCACAAAAATGATTTTTGTACAAAAATACACATTATGATGACATAGTAGCAAAACCCCAAACTTGCATGAATTTTAATTAAACAACTACATACATGTAGCTTCAACATGAATTACATAATTTGCGAATATTCCAAACGTATACTTGCATAAAACTACCGCAAACATGTAGTTTTTATAATGAATAACATGCTTTGCGAATATCCAAACGTATACTTGCATAAAACTACCGCAAACATGTAGTTTTTATAATGAATAACATAATTTGAGAATATCCAAACGTATACAACATTCAAAATCGATAAGAATCATAGTAACGCACAAATATGAATTACTTTATCACCACAAATCAAGTATACAAACCAACACAATTATTTGTTCATACCAAAATAATACTCTACTTACAATTGTGTGGCGAATTCTCCAATTTAGGGATTTGGAGATGCGATTCCTTGTTGATTTGATTTGTTTAAGTTGCTTTATGCTTTAGAATTTTCCTCCTAGTCTTCTCCCAAATTGGTGGCTACTCCTAGTCGTTCCTTAGCAGCATGATGGCTTTGTTCTTATTTTTGAATGAATAGATTAGGTTGAGTCTAGGGTCATTTTTATAGAGTTTATGAACTGATTAGGACCATCGATGTTGCTTGGATTGATCGTAGCCATTCATTCGAAAGAGAGACCAATTAGAGCCTGCCACCTAGCCCTAATGACAAAGCATGCTTCTGAAAATCGACCAACATAGACTAGGCCAGCCAGGGTGGACTGGGTTCGACCTGGGTCTGGACCAGGTCGACAGCCCTGTCGACAGCCCTGTCGACCTGGCTAGACCAGGTCGACAGCCCAGTCGACCTAGGTGTCATAGGCGGGAATTTTCCCGCCCTGGCCAATTGGGCCCGATTTTTAATTTTAAACTTGTTTTTCTGAGCTGTTCGAATTTTAAACTTAATTCAGAAACTTCCGGAGGCTATATCTTCTTCATACGGACTCCGTTTTTCGAAAACTCGGACTCTATTTCGCGTATTTTTCCGAGACGAACGCAATGGCGTATCCCGTTTCCCTTAGTTCTTTGATTTCAAATTAATTATACTTTAATTTGTTAATTTCACAGTTATAGAATACACGGGGTGTTACAATTAACGTCATTTTGACGTGAACGATATTTATATCGATTTTATTAATTTCTATAATGAATATCGAAAATGAATTGATTTCAAAATCTAATATTTTGAAAATATTATCACTTATATATTAATGATATGGAATATTCAATATTGATTTGAAATTGAATATGAAGTTGAAATCGTTTTGAAAACGAATTTAAAACGATTTATAAAATACGTTTTAAATAGAAATCAGTGAAATATATATATATTATATATATATAATGGCTTGAATAGAACGCGTCACACTACGGTAGTTCGCGAATTTCGACCATTGACTTCGAACGGACATTACCGGAGATCCGACCGTCGGATTCTCCTAAAACCGGAACCATTGGGTTCGTATTGAATAGAGCTTTCTAACGAATATTATAGATTTAAAATCTAACAGTTGGATTTGGAATTATGTACAAATCAAATTTGGAATAGGTCACTGTAAGTGCAGTTCGATGGCCGTTTATGGAAATCGACTGTACGGGCCATGATAAAATTATTAAAAATATCAATAATTAGTGTAAAATTATAAGTAATGATTTGGAAAAATTGGGATGAAAAATTCCATATTTTAAAAGATAAAAATATATTTTTATCGAAATGAACTAGTTATTAACTAGAATTATAATCCAATATTTTTAAATAAATAAATTGGATTTGAAATGGTTTTAAAAGTAACCAGAATTTCCAATATATGAATTGGAAGGGATTTGAAACAAAATTATCTTCGTAATATTTCGATATTGGATTCCGTGATTATACAGGCATTGTGGAGGAATTTGGAAGATATATATATCGTTATTCCAATACGATGTTTTTTGAGTTCAGAATTTGATATTGAATATAAGCCGATATATTTTCTATTCAGAGTCTTGTATTTAATATCAAATGGGATTTTGTGTTTGTCATGAACGGTTTCTTCAGTACCACTTTTCTTGAAGCTCACATGAAGAGAATAAATCTTTTAATTAAGATTGTTAGAGTTTCCAATTATATTCTATAATTGGAATAAAATGTGATGTGAATTGGATTTATCATGAACCGTGTTTTTAAAGACATTCGTTCTTTAACCCGATTTACAGTGAGATGTGATTTGGAATTTATAATTCTTTTGTTAAGATTTAAAGGAAAATTTTCAAAGTGAAGTTTTCCAATTTAATAAAATAAATTGGAATGGAATTCAATTTGGTAATAATCGAAGTGGACTTCTGTGGAGGAAGACTGTTACTATAAAAGGCTTTGCCGTTATTCCATTTATATTATCGGTTGGATATGGAAGTTCATATCGATTATATGTATTGATCTGTTTTCCGTGAAGATTCCATTGTTAATGGAATGTGATTTTGGGTTTATTGTGAGCTGTGTTTTAAATGACATTAGTTCTTTAACCCGGTTAAAGATAAGATTTACTTCTTAACTTCGAATAATCATTAAGTAATGGTTTTTGGAAATTAAAACTGAAATAGAGTTTTAATGAATCTTTAAATAGATTGAAAGGTGAATCTGATAACTAAAATTATCAAATGCAAGAAATGATCGAGAATGGAGTATCACCAGTTTTTCGCTAGACGATAGTTACATCTTTAATTAGATTTGAATGTGAAATGGTAATTGAATTTACCAATAACACCCTGGTGTTAGATGTGAAGTATTTCCAGTTTTTCTTCATGGGATGAATAGGTTGGGATTGGGAAATTAAACAAATGATTACTTCGGTAAGGTTAGCTAATCCCAACTAGTTTGGATAAACCATAATTTGGTTTGAATTGAAATCCAAAAGAAGATTAAAGAATTTATCTTTGATAAAATTAATGGGAACCTTTCCCAAAGTATAAGAATATTTGAATAAAAGAATATTCTGAACTGGAATGAGGCGTATGTTGTGTTCTTATAGCACTTGTTTATTATATATGCGAGTTATTCAAAAAGACCAGGTTTATCCCATTCTGAATAACTGAACCGATGATATGTCGATGATGAAGACGGTGGTTGAAGACTGGAGGTCTTCACATCGTTTGGATGATTATTGATGTCTTGATTGGGCTGTACACCCAAGATGAGGTAATAATTGGCGATCGTCCAGACGTACTTGGAGATCGACAGGATATGCGAGGGCCTCTCTCCTGTATTAGACATATGAGACAAGGAATAAGGTGCCCCAAGTTTTATTCGGACCCAGAACGAACTTGTAAATGGATGTGTGTCTGACATCGGATTTCATTCTATGTAACTGATATACATCGGTTGCATAGTGTGAATCGCCTATGTGGCATGCTGAGATGCAAATGATCAAGGATTCTGTTGAAAAGCAGAGTCTTATGGTTAATGATCAAAGCATGACTTTAATATAGCATAGCTTTGTGTAGCGTTAATTCGCGGGCCTCACACACCGATGTGAACTAGAAACGGGAGAGGACTGCAGGGAGGACATGCGTTTCCTTCTAGCTAGGAGTGGTGTCAGCATTTTACAAGCCCTAACGTTTTACTTATGTGGATGATGGATAGCGAGGCACCTCGGTTATTTCGGTCTCTACGGAGCCGATGGATGGTCTTTATACAGACTAGATTTATGCCCCAAAGGGCGGGGAAACGCATGGTTCAGGCATTTTAATCCACATCGAGTGGATTGGCCCGGAAGATCCAAGGATCCAAGGTGCAGCTGCGGTTGTTCCTGAGGCTCGGGTAGAGAGTCTCGAACCGGTAAGGATGATCCCTTGCCTTGGTTCACAGATGGAAATCCAACTTTCAATACCACATTTTTTGGTTTTGATCATAGAGCCTAGTATGGCGATATAGTGGGATGGGGCACTCATGCCGTCTATGATTGATACATTTATATTTGAAGTTGTTTTCATACACTTTACACCATAATAGTATCAAAATGATTTGTTTTAAACGTACCAAGCATGTTTGGCTATTATAAGGTAAAATTCTATCTTTCGGCTTGCATTGCATTGTGTGATGGGACCTGAGTCTTATAATAGCTTCATTGTTCTTTACTTAGCATTGCGCTGTTTGTTTTATGCACTGGTATTCTTGGGGGTAAACCCGTTCCGTGTTATACGGCATGGTCCCTTGATTTACCTAACTTTAAAATCAAATTAGTAACTGTTTTAGTTCTCACACCAGTCACATGACTGATCTGGAGTTTATTGTTTTAACCTAAACTCTGGGTGCCCCTATTTTCCACATGGGTAGCTAGTAGTTTTGGTTTTGTAGATTTACGTTAACAGGATCCTGGTTTACAGCTGAAATGATATTCTAAAAGCCCTGTATCCGTATATTCCTTTCAGTTGTGTTCATATTAGTTTTTCCGCTGCTATGTATTTAAATGTAATTTGTAAATCTCTGATATTTATCAAATGTATATTATTTGTTCATACTTTGTATATTCTTGTACTCTGATGTAAATTGTTGTAATAAGCAATGAAATGTTCTTCTGTTAGTGTTTTGATTTGTCGTGTCCTCAATTCAATCCGGGCTTTCCTTCACAGGGAAGTTTGGGTCGTCTCAGTTTTATTGGTGATTTAGGTGTTCGATTAGGAAATGGTTTTTCGGCGAATTGGAGGCCGATGGTGAATTGTGGTTCACTGTTTGAGGGTGGTTTAGAGTGGTGATTTCGGTCTGAAGCAGTGATGCAGTGTGATTTGGGTGTGCTTGGAGGTCTTGTGGTAGTTACGATTTCGTGGAGGGGGTTTGGCGAAGTCTGGTGTAGCTTGGTTGATTGGAGGGTAATAGTGTTGGCTTTGTGATCGTATGGGTTGGTTGAAGGGGTGAACCAGAGGGAAAAAATGGCAATTCTTGCTGCTGTTTTGGAGGCGTATTGAATGGAGGATGTTGCGGTTTGCTAGTATGGAGTAGGAGATAGTGAAGATGAGAAGTGTAACAACCCAAATTTTTAGTGTATTTTATTTATTGATTTGAATTAAAATTTTGATTTCTAATATACTTTGTTATTTAAAACTCAATTTATTTATATTTTGTTAAGATAACTATTTTTATTCTTGATTTAAAATATAATTTGATAATGCAAATCAATGTCTGTAATTTCAAATCTAATTCACCAATAAATTTTAATTGTGTTTATTTATCTGAATTTGAATTTATTCTTATAATTTTATTTAAATACTGAAAACTCGTATTATTTTATAATTTGTCTTTGATATTGATAAATTATATCTTTGATTTTTATCTCTTCCGTTGATCTGTTATTGATCGATTGTTGTTATATATATCATTGATTCTCATTTTTTTGGAGTTGTTATTCTTTTGTATTTTAATCATTATAAATTTGGTAAGATCGTTCGTTTCCTATTTGAAATTAAAAATCCATCCTTTTCCCGTTTTAGTTTATTTTCAAACCATCGATTCTATTTTATATATCTTTCGTTATATATTTTCCAAGTCGTTCATTAAATATATATACTTTAAAAGCCATCTGTCACATATTTACAAAACTATTTGTTACTTTTTTAAATTTTAAAACCCATTCGTTCTATTGTCAAACCATTCATTTTTTTTATTTGCAGATGGCCGTTCACTTTCAATATATTTAAAATGACCGTTTGCTTTTAATAATAATAAAAAAATAGTCCGTTCACTTTTATTTTCCAAACCGGTTCCTTTTGGTTTTGCGAAGCAAGCATGGACACTTCACCTTTTGAAATGCTACGAAGAAATATCTTTCCATTCGTTTTTCCTAGGCTATCGTTCAAAGTCCTTTGTTTCTTCCCAAACGCATTGTTTCCAAGAAAATAAATAAGGCATCAGCAGCTTTTCGCATATCAATATATATATAAATAGAAGAAGAAGAAGTAAAAGCGGTTCATTTCTTTAAATTTATTCCACCCGTTCTCTCTTCAATGCACAACAGTTGTTCCCCATATTTCCTTTCACCACTGTGGCCATATTTACCTTCTCCATCGCAAGTCCCCAGACCCTCTCACTTGCACCTCCACCGAGTTCAGCCGCATCTCCTATTCCGGTGACCGACCCACCCTCTCCATCCTTGCACCGGCCTCCGCGTTCAACTCCACTTCTTTTATTAGAAACAAGATAAACACAGTAATTTACCCACTATATTTTCCTCCCCCTCAACCCAGAACCAAGCCATCCGCCTCAAATAACATACTGGCCCCGAACCCGTGAACTGCGCGACCTCGTCCCACCCACGTCCGTCATCTCCTCCTCCTATTGCCACAATGTCAGCTGCACTTGAAAGTACCCTCTTCCCCACGATTTTCCTCCCCTTCGCAGATGTGTAGCCACTCACCTGAAGTCGCGAGCTTCCCACCGTGCTAACCCAAATCCTCCGCCTCACATCCATCATAGTCGCCAGCCGAAACCCATTAACCCAATAACCCTAGACCCACCTCCCTGCCACAAACTGCCGTGACCCCAGTCCGACATTCAGCTCTGCCTCTCCTGCTCCATGTCGACCACAACAACTCCGACGAGCCACGTCCATGCCAAGCCCGAACTACCTTGCTCCGATCCCATGTTCCCATCTTTCCCTTGGTCTGTGTTTGATTCTTTGCGTGAGTAGTTGTGTATGTTAGTGTGTGTAAATATATTCATATTTGTATTGTATATATAGTGCTCGTGTTTTACTGGGTGGCGTGGGTTATATTATTGGATGGTCTGCATATGTGTGATGCGTTGTGTATATATGAGGCAATGTGTGGTATGGTATGTGTGTTGCATATGGTATGTGTCGTGATGGACTATTTAGTATACGCGAGTTTTGGTGTTTGCATGTATTATCAGTGTGTGCTGTGGTGTGTGTGCACTATGTTTATTTTAAATGATGTGCAAGTGTATTTTGTAGTGTTTGTGTGTGTGCGGTGTACACTATGTTCATGAGTTATGTAAGTGTCATTTTGTCCGTCGAGTTCTTTAGCAATATATTGATTTTGAAAATAAATGTATAAATTTTAATGTGTGTATTGGCGTCATTTTCTTACAGGGTACATTGTATTTTAAATATATATATATTTTCTGTGTGTGTATATAATAATATGTATAAATATAAACTATTTTTGTAAAACTTGTTGAGTTATTTTTGAAACCAAATAGCCGTACTATCCCAACCCAATACCGATCCATTTGTCCTCTTGAAAAATAAATAAATTTTGAATGATCATCGAATTATTCTGGATCTTATCGGAAAGCCGTTGCTCCGTTGCTCCGTTCAGTGTCAACTGTCAATCGTCATCTCCATTTCTGTGCCACGAAAGGTGAGTTTATCTCACACCTGACTTACATTTTTTCATGGATGTTAGATCAATAATTAAATATTATATGAAATGTATAGGATTGCTAATAGAAATTGTTTGATTTGATATATATGCACATTCATATGTGACACGATATATTCATATGACACATAGTTGCACTGATGATATATATATATATATGCTGTGATTGCTGCAATGTGATTGTTGATACCCTAGTTTAGGAAAATCACTAAGGGTTGAAATTATACATACCCGAACGGACAGTAGAATAGGAAAAATCGTTATGGGTTGAAATGATAGACCTGAATGATTTTAACTGAATTTGGGATCGCGGTTTGAAATGAAAGACCCGTAATTTTTTTTATAAATTACGGGTTGAAATGATAAACATCCGTATCACTTGACCATAGGGTAGAAAACTATATACGCACATCGTTGGTCATCTTTTCGAAGTATAGGAGTTTTAAAATTTGATTTTTAAATAATTACTTAAGATTTTATGTTTTTATATTATATTTTAAAGATTTTAAATTTAAATTATTTTTGTAATTTTAAATTATATTTTTAAAAATGATTTTATGAGTAAATATAGATTTAAATGTTTATTTAAGATTTTACTTATAATTTTATTTATTTTTAACCATATAATTTATTTATATAAGTATATTAATGTTTTTATAATAATATTTCTTTAAATCTATTTTTTTATTATTTAAAAACTTATATATATCTTTAATCTATTTCTAATTTATTTTAGAATTTCATAAACTTATATATATATTTTTATATTTAAATTTTATTATATATACATCACAAACTTTAATAATTAACCAAAAGATGGATAAGTTAAGATTTCCACGATTTGAATTCAAGCTTTGAAGATTTGAATGTAAATAACGATATTGATTTAACGAATGACATCATATAAGATATGAATTTGAATTCGATCGATTTGAACTTATAAGAGGTGAATCTGAATCGTGAAATTAATTTAAAATTTTAATTTTTAAATTTGATGAAAATGTATTTGAATTTATAATGATATGGATGAATTCGATTGTAAGTTAGCTCAATGTGATATTTGAATTGGTTTAATTATTGAACTTTTATAAGGATTAATGTGAGTTGCGTAAATTGATTTTTATTTGAATCTATAATCGATTTGAATTGAATTCGATTTCAGAGTGATTGAATATGAATTGAAATATATAAAATTTTATGTATGGAACTGATTTTCGTTTGGTTTGAATTAAGAAATTTGTGAAATCGAATTTATAAGAATGGTTTAAAATCTTATGATTTGAATTTAAGTAACAACTTTGAACAATATGACTTGAATTATAAGACAAGACACAATTTGACTTAAATTGAAATATAAGATTTCGTTTCGAATTATATAAATGGAATTAGAGCCTAAGTGTTGGAACTTATAAATCGACTAAAGCAAATGCTTTAAAGGGTAGAACCAAATTATAGGAATTGTATGAAATTATAAATAACGACTTCAGATTTTATGACTTGAATTGTAAATACGATATGATTTGTTTAAATTAAAAATATGAGTTTGACCTGAATCATATAATTTGAATTCAAACTGAAATGTCGAAATTATATGAATCGACTCAAAAGGATTCTTATAAAAGGCAAATTTGAATAATTTGTATCGTTTTGAACTTGAATTATTGTGAATATAAATCTAATCAATTTTTTCTTGAAGTAAATATTTTGGAATCGATTTAATTGATATTTAGATCTTTAAAAGTTATGATTTTATATAAGTTGATTTTAGATTTTAAATTCCTTGTATGAAAACTTTCAGAAATTATAATCAAAGTTAAATGTTATAATATTAGTTTAGATTATATTTAAGATCTTTACGATATGGTTGTAAATCAATTTGATTTAAGCGATTTGAGTTGTTTTCAAATTTAAATATAATCGAAGTTAGTTATTTAAATTTGATTTCAAATTCGAATATGAAGTTTCGTATACACTATTTTATAAAGTGATTTATAAAATAATGACCATGGTGTGAAAAATGTAAACAACTGGTTGTTAAAGAGACCGGGATCGACTATTGTCATACTCTCTGCCAATACTGAAAACCACTTTAACAACTGTGTACACGGTGGATTTCCAGAATGAAGGTGTAACACCCCACCTCCGCCAGGGTGGCTCTTGCAAGCACTCTGACTTTGGATGGGCGTTAAAACAGGTAAACATGCATAATGATATATCAAGGCAGAACATAACATATGTATTTATGTAATCAGAGTAAATAAGATAGATAAAATAGCGGAAGATTTTAAACCATTTCAAAACAAGTCAGGTACAACAAAGTATCATCTTTCCAAATAAACAAGTCTAGATAAAACATCAACTGAAAAACTGAAATATATAAAGTACTATCCCCAAAATGACGTGGTAAACCATAGCATGCTCACTGTCCAAACGTACATGAGCTCAATCCAGCAAGCAAGCAAAGCGATCCAAGCTAAGCACCAATGTTCCCACCCTAAGAACCTGGGGGGGGGGGGGGAACGGAAGAAAAGAAGCGAAAGGAAAACGGGTCAGTCATAAAGACTGGTAAGCCCTATCTACTATCAGCATAAAAACTAGTAAAGTTAACTGGCATGAGGAACTGAGATGAACATAAGGATAATTACATACTAGCATGGTGAATATCTAACAGATAGTTCAAAGGAGTCATCGCATAATCAAGACGAAGTTTTTCACCACAGGTGTACCAGCATTCTAACATGTCATGTATAAACAAGAATTTATCCCTTGGCCTAAATTTGGCCCAGTATCAGGTGTTTGACTTAAATCAAGATCCAACTTCTTGGTACCAATTCTAGTATAACAGAATTAGGTGTTACCCCAATGTTTACATCGAAACAGGACGGAACAGAATGGTCCATACAGAGATAGAGTTTGGGGAAAATGGGCTTTTACCACCCTAACAGATAAAGTACAGAAACGGAATGCTAACAATAATGGGCCTTTACCACCCTAACAGAACAGAGTACAGAAACGGAATACTACAATTAGGTGTACACTAGTAGTGGGCCTTTACCACCCTAACAGACGGTACCACGCAGAAACAGACGGGTTTTACCACCCAACAAAACAGACGGTACCAACAGAATCAGACAGAGCTAAGTGTACCCTAAATCCTACCCAAGCGATCGGCTCCCTAATACATACATACCCTGTGTCGGCCCCACGATAGGGTGTATCACTCCCTAAAGTGGCAACCAATTGGCCCAGGCATATTTACAGATGTCACGGCATCTTACATCCTCAGAGGCAGACCGGGATCCATGCACGCACATGACCCGGTTGGAACGCACCATAAACACCCATCGCCATTTTCAGAATGAACCACTTATAATTAGTTCAGTAAGCGTGCCCGGACCCTACCTACAGTTGGGTCAAAGTTTTGATACCATAAAGGGTTACTGACTAATATGGGTCCCAAACAACAAATGACACAAGTATTCCCCCTTTTGTCCCCAGACTATCAGATTCAGATTAACTTATTAACAGAGTTCAGACAGACAAAGTTCAGACGATCAGTTTTCAGACTAACGGATCAGATAACAGATTTACAAACTTGCCTAACTTGGTGTGGGTCCTACAGATCCGCAAAACAGGTTCGTTTAATTTATCAATCAAGTTAGTTTATCCAGACCAGGTATCAAATTGGTTCTCAGCCTTATCAAATTACTGAGTTGGATTGGTTAAGTATAGTTCAACTTAACCCCGTTAAATTACCGAGTTCAGATTGGTTAAGTGTAGGTTAACTTAACCCCGTTAATTTACCGAGTTCAGATTGGTTAAGTGTCATAAGTCAAATTTACTTAACCTTATCATGTAGCATTAATTAATTTAATGCACCTTAACCTCTTACGTTAGACCTCGTTGTGGTTACTAGTTAAGCCGGGCGGGTCCGGGTAGCTTTACACCATAACCTAGTCTAACCTCGGGTTCAAGCACTACTTGACCAACTTCTCACATTGGGTCTTATTGTTTGTAGCCACTAGTTAAGCCGGTCGGTTCCGGGTAGATTTGTGCTACAAACTCAACCCAACCTCGAGTTGGCCACATTTATATTTTCTAAGTGTCATGTCCATTATGTTTCCAAAACATAATTACAAGTTAACATATCATGTCATGTTATAAAAACCATGTTCATGTCATAATGTTACCCAACCCCAACGTAATCCCATCGTTTACATAGTCGCAACAACGCATAAAGGATAAAATAGGGAACTTGGCATAACCATGACAAAAAGACGTTGAAGCCACAAGTTTAACATGGTGGCATATGAAATGTTCATATGTTCATATACTTGCATATTGCATTATTAGGCCTCAAAAGCATGCATAAAACCAAACTAAGCATATAAGTGATACATGGTGATAAATGACATGTAGAAATGGCCATAAGTTCGCATTTAGCCTCACATGCAAGTTATCATAAGGGATATGATAACTTACATGTTGCCAAAATGCAACCTTTAGCATAAAGCTTGAAGCTTTAGGTTCATAAACTCAAGGTAAGCTTGCATAACATGATAACATGAGTAAAACGATCAACCCAAACTTGCATAACATACATGGCAAACTTGCATATCATAACATGGCATACTTGCATAACATAACATGGTAAACTTGCATATCATAACATGGCAAACTTGCATAGCATAACATAGTAAACTTGCATATCATAACATGGCAAACTTGCATAACATAGCATGGTAAACTTGCATATCATAACATGGCAAACTTGCATAGCATAACATAGTAAACTTGCATATCATAACATGGCATACTAGCATAACATAGCATGGTAAACTTGCATATCATAACATGGCAAACTTGCATAACATAATATAGCAAACTTGCACAACATAACATGGCAAACTTGCATAACATAATAGCATGTAACATACTTAATGTTCAAACCCAAACTTGCAACATTCATTTAACTTCATAGTTCATTTCTAAGAGTAGGAAAAGGGCTTACAATGCTATGAAGACCCAAAAATATATATAGATTGGGACGAAGCCCTTATGCAACAATAAAACCCAAATATGAAGCTCCAAATCAATAAAAACCCTTTCTTTATGATGTAAAGATTGCAACTTGACTTGAATGCAAGCTAGTAATGCTCATTTAAACTTGAAATCACTAGAATGAACATGAATCTCTCATAGGAATAAGCTTAGAGATTTTTAAGAGAGAGTGGAGGCCATGAGAGGAATAATTTTGCCATAGTTTAGTTGTAGGGTTGAATAATGATGATTTAGGGTTAGGTTAGGGGCTTATTTATAGAGATTAGGATTAGTTTCAACCTTAGGATTAAACCCTAATTCCAATCTCAGCCCTTAAAACCGAATCTGGCCCCAAAACCTAACCAAAACCCCAAAATGGTGCACCAGGCAAAACTGCCCGGCTGAACCAAGTCGACAGCCAAGTCGACAGGGCTGTCGACTTGGGTCCAACCAAGTCGACTGCCAAGTCGACAGGCCTGTCGACTTGGTTGGCTTGGTGGGAAATTTCCCGCCTAGCCTTCCAGGCCCGAAATTCGAAATTTGAACTTGAAATTCAAATCTGTTTTGAACTTGAAATTTTCTGAAAACTTCATTGGGCCTTAATCGGGTCATACGGACTCCGATTTTCGAAAACTCGGACTCTATTTCGCGTATTTTTCCGAGACGAACGCAATGGCACAGCCCGTTTCCCTTGATTCAGATTTTTAAATTAAATTCTGCCTCGATTTACGTTATAACAGGTTATCAGAAATACGGGTTGTTACATTCTCCCCTCCTTAAAGGATTTCGTCCTCGAAATCTTCAAGTTAGGAAGAACGCATCCTACCATCCATCATCCATCTACTCAAATCATCATTCACGAGCAATCATTGTCCTTAAAGATTCTAATGCGGTATGAACATATGCAAAAGGTGTGTGTATATGTTCTTATCTAATGCAAAGATCATCAATGCAAATTATGTTAGTGAAATGAATCCATTATGTATGCAAATAGTCCTAATCATATAATACTATTTGTGTGCACAAACATTCGTCCATATGCAACATCCATGTGCTGAATTAACCATCTTGCAACCATAAGAATTGAAAATGTACACACGTCCATATGCAATATGAGAGTGTATTTCAAGCCGATCTAGTGCCTAGTGTGTGTTTATGCATCCACGAGCAACCACTAGCAATCACTTGCATCCACTTGCAACCATCAAACATAACATGTCTCAAACACATGTTTACATCCATAGGATTCCTATCTCAACAAGATACAGTCGAGTGATGGAAGCGAGTACAGATAAAACAAAAACTTGGTACATATACTTACAGACTACTAGTACAGATCAGATTTCCCCAAATGATTCTTAGGAAACTAAGCATGGTAGAAACCCAGAATGTATTCGTCATAGTCACCCTCATGCCCAACACAGATACTCTTAAACCCCAATTTATCACAAACAGATGAGTTATAACTCTCAGGGAGTTTGAGACTATTACCAGATCAGAAGCAAGACTAGCATTAAAGTACCGAGTTTCCATTACAGAATCAAAATACCAGAAAAAGAGTTTCAAACTGAAAATCAGATAAGGAAAATTAAACATCCTACAGACAAATTATTCTAGCCTTAATCTATTCACTCGCCATGCGAGTATTCACTGTTCCTTCCGATGTAGTCCCTTTCTTCTTCGGGCCGTCCCTAGTGAAGTGTCCCATCTCTCCACAGTTAAAGCAAGTGCCCTTCCTCTTTCTGCAATCCTTGTTTAGATGAGTTGAGCTTCCACAAGTAAAGCACTTCTTTTCCTTCTTATCTTCAGACTTCTCCTCCTTCTTTTGCATTTCCTTTTTGGGCCCCGTTTTCTTGTTTTGAGACTCATTCACCTTGACCTCCTTCTTTGCACTCTTGTTCTCTTCATTGAGTAGGGCCATATCTACCAAACTCTCAAACGTGGCCCACATAGGCACATGAGACATAGCTAACTCCTGTAACGGCTCATTCAATCCTCTAGCAAAACGAAGAGCCTTCTTCTGAGTAGTACTCACCATATCCAAGCCAAAACGAGCTAACTGATTGAACTTGTTCACATATTCTTTGACTGACATGTCTCCTTGCTTCAAAGCAATAAACCTCTCCATTTGCAAATCCTCTTCAGCAGAAGATAGAAACTTAAGCCCGAATCTTGTCCTGAAATCGGCCCAAGTCTCAACGGGCCTAGTCGCGGTGGTGATCTCCCACCAATAAGCGGCTTCATCCTTCATAAGCCAAACCGCCAACAAGATCTTTCTCTGATCATCTAATCCAAAGATAGCGAATAAATCCTCGGTCTCTTTCAACCAATTCCGGGCCTCTACAAAAGTCTCGGTACCTAGAAAGTTCTTGCCACCCATTGCTTTGAAGTCCTTGCAAATCTTCGTGAACTCTACTGAAGGATGCTGAGGAGGAGGAGGAGGAGGAACCTCAGCGACAGGAGGAGGAGGAACATTAACCACCGGAGGAGGAGTAACATTCGCGGGGCCGGCTTCGGTCGACCTAGCCTCCATAAGTCTCCTATACCAAACAGGAACTTGCACTCCGTCTGGGATAACAAAGTTATCTGCCATACTGAAACGAAGGAAAAGATAGATTCAGAACGAGGAAACTAAGAATAGATAACTAAGGATTGTGCTAATGGCTTTTGGGGAATAGCCTTTTTTTTTGAAATACTAGACTTTTCTTTGGAAAATAGTTTATACTTGATTTGAAAATAGTTTTTCTAAAGCTTTTGTTCCTTCTCGTAAACCATATGCTCTGATACCAAATGTAACACCCCACCTCCGCCAGGGTGGCTCTTGCAAGCACTCTGACTTTGGAGGGGTGTTAAAACAGGTAAACATGCATAATGATATATCAAGGCAGAACATAACATATGTATTTATGTAATCAGAGTAAGTAAGATAGATAAAACAGCGGAAGATTTTAAACCATTTCAAAACAAGTCAGGTACAACAAAGTATCATCTTTCCAAATAAACAAGTCTAGATAAAACATCAACTGAAAAACTGAAATATATAAAGTACTATCCCCAAAATGACGTGGTAAACCATAGCATGCTCACTGTCCAAACGTACATGAGCTCAATCCAGCAAGCAAGCAAAGCGATCCAAGCTAAGCACCAATGTTCCCACCCTGAGAACCTGGGGGGGGGGGAACGGAAGAAAAGAAGCGAACGGAAAACGGGTCAGTCATAAAGACTGGTAAGCCCTATCTACTATCAGCATAAAAACTAGTAAAGTTAACTGGCATGAGGAACTGAGATGAACATAAGGATAATTACATACTAGCATGGTGAATATCTAACAGATAGTTCAAAGGAGTCATCGCATAATCAAGGTGAAGTTTTTCACCATAGGTGTACCAGCATTCTAACATGTCATGTATAAACAAGAATTTATCCCTTGGCCTAAACTTGGCCGAGTATCAGGTGTTTGACTTAAATCAAGATCCAACTTCTTGGTACCAATTCTAGTATAACAGGATTAGGTGTTACCCCAATGTTTACATCGAAACAGGACGGAACAGAATGGTCCATACAGAGATAGAGTTTGGGAAAAATGGGCTTTTACCACCCTAACAGATAAAGTACAGAAACGGAATGCTAACAATAATGGGCCTTTACCACCCTAACAGAACAGAGTACAGAAACGGAATACTACAATTAGGTGTACACTAGTAGTGGGCCTTTACCACCCTAACAGACGGTACCACGCAGAAACAGACGGGTGTTACCACCCAACAAAACAGACGGTACCAACAGAATCAGACAGAGCTAAGTGTACCCTAAATCCTACCCAAGCGATCGGCTCCCTAATACATAAATACCCTGTGTCGGCCCCACGATAGGGTGTATCACTCCCTAAAGTGGCAACCAATTGGCACAGGCATATTTACAGATGTCACGGCATCTTACATCCTCAGAGGCAGACCGGGATCCATGCACGCACATGACCCGGTTGGAACGCACCATCAACACCCATCGCCATTATCAGAATGAACCACTTATAATTAGTTCAGTAAGCGTGCCCGGGCCCTACCTACAGTTGGGTCAAAGTTTTGATACCATAAAGGGTTACTGACTAATATGGGTCCCAAACAACAAATGACACAAGTATTCCCCCTTTTGTCCCAAGACTATCAGATTCAGATTAACTTATTAACAGAGTCCAGACAGACAAAGTTCAAACGATCAGTTTTCAGACTAACGGATCAGATAACAGATTTACGAACTTGCCTAACTTGGTGTGGGTCCTACAGATCCGCAAAACAGGTTCGTTTAATTTATCAATCAAGTTAGTTTATCCAGACCAGGTATCAAATTGGTTCTCAGCCTTATCAAATTACTGAGTTGGATTGGTTAAGTATAGTTCAACCGAGTTCAGATTGGTTAAGTGTAGGTTAACTTAACCCCGTTAATTTACCGAGTTCAGATTGGTTAAGTGTCATAAGTCAAATTTACTTAACCTTATCATGTAGCATTAATTAATTTAATGCACCTTAACCTCTTACGTTAGACCTCGTTGTGGTTACTAGTTAAGCTGGGCGGGTCCGGGTAGCTTTACACCACAACCTAGTCTAACCTCAGGTTCAAGCACTACTTGACCAACTTCTCATATTGGATCTTATTGTTTGTAGCCACTAGTTAAGCCGGTCGGTTCCGGGTAGATTTGTGCTACAAACTCAACCCAACCTCGAGTTGGCCACATTTATATTTTCTAAGTGTCATGTCCATTATGTTTCCAAAACATAATTACAAGTTAACATATCATGTCATGTTATAAAAACCATGTTCATGTCATATGTTACCCAACCCCAACGTAATCCCATCGTTTACATAGTCGCAACAACGCATAAAGGATAAAATAGGGAACTTGGCATAACCATGACAAAAAGACGTTGAAGCCACAAGTTTAACATGGTGGCATATGAAATGTTCATATGTTCATATACTTGCATATTGCATTATTAGGCCTCGAAAGCATGCATAAAACCAAACTTAGCATATAAGTGATACATGGTGATAAATGACATGTAGAAATGGCCATAAGTTCGCATTTAGCCTCACATGCAAGTTATCATAAGGGATATGATAACTTACATGTTGCCACAATGCAACCTTTAGCATAAAGCTTGAAGCTTTAGGTTCATAAACTCAAGGTAAGCTTGCATAACATGATAACATGAGTAAAACGATCAACCCAAACTTGCATAACATACATGGCAAACTTGCATATCATAACATGGCATACTTGCATAACATAACATGGTAAACTTGCATATCATAACATGGCAAACTTGCATAGCATAACATAGTAAACTTGCATATCATAACATGGCATACTTGCATAACATAGCATGGTAAACTTGCATATCATAACATGGCAAACTTGCATATCATAACATGGCAAACTTGCATAGCATAACATGGCATACTAGCATAACATAGCATGGTAAACTTGCATATCATAACATGGCAAACTTGCATAACATAATATAGCAAACTTGCACAACATAACATGGCAAACTTGCATAATATAATAGCATGTAACATACTTAATGTTCAAACCCAAACTTGCAACATTCATTTAACTTCATAGTTCATATCTAAGAGTAGGAAAAGGGCTTACAATGCTATGAAGACCCAAAAATATATATAGATTGAGACGAAGCCCTTATGCAACAATAAAACCCAAATATGAAGCTCCAAATCAATAAAAACCCTTTCTTTATGATGTAAAGATTGCAACTTGACTTGAATGCAAGCTACTGATGCTCATTTAAACTTGAAATCACTAGAATGAACATGAATCTCTCATAGGAATAAGCTTAGAGATTTTTAAGAGAGAGTGGAGGCCATGAGAGGAATAATTTTGCCATAGTTTAGTTGTAGGGTTGAATAATGATGATTTAGGGTTAGTTTAGGGGCTTATTTATAGAGATTAGGATTAGTTTCAACCTTAGGATTAAACCCTAATTCCAATCTCAGCCCTTAAAACCGAATCTGGCCCCAAAACCTAAACAAAACCCCAAAATGGTGCACCAGGCAAAACTGCCCGGCTGAACCAAGTCGATAGCCAAGTCGACAGGGCTGTTGACTTGGGTCCAACCAAGTCGACAGGCCTGTCGACTTGGTTGGCTTGGCGGGAAATTTCCCGCCTAGCCTTCCAGGCCCGAAATTCGAAATTTGAACTTGAAATTCAAATCTGTTTTGAACTTGAAATTTTCTGAAAACTTCATTAGGCCTTAATCGGGTCATACGGACTCCGATTTTCGAAAACTCGAACTCTATTTCGCGTATTTTTCCGAGACGAACGCAATGGCACAGCCCGTTTCCCTTGATTCAGATTTTTAAATTAAATTCTGCCTCGTTGAGACGACCCGATTTCCCGTTCTCACGGAAACAAGGTTATCTTTTGGAATATAACACAGAAACATATAATAGCAGAACAGAATTAAATAAATACACCAGAATGAACAACAAACTATACTGGATAAAAGTAATCATCAGAGTTACACAGTATACAGGATCTTACTTAGTACAAATACAGTTCAGCTATACATAAATGTCTACAGCGGAAATAAACAAAATATGTACAATAGGAGCTGAACAGCATAAAAGGAAATAAATGATAGAATCCATCTTCAGCTCCAGCTATCCAGAAAGAACCAGCTAAACCTGAATACAAGGCTGCCCGTGGAAAAAGGGGCACCCGAGTTTGAGAGTGAAACAAACTACGAGTCAGTCATGGGACTGGTATGAGAAATCCACTCAACACATATATAATTGGCTAATCACAGGACCACGCCACTTTCGTGGAACGGGTTTACTCCATTGGATTGCCAGTGCTTTAAAACAAATCTTTCTTTTAAACATCGCTATGCTTTTTATAAAAATGAAGCCGTTATAAGACTCAGTTCCCATCACACAATGCAACGCAAACCGGAGGATAGAGTTTTTACCTTATAACGGCCAAGATATGCTTGATACGAATAAAACAAAGGCATTTGATATTATTGCTAGTGTTTATATGTTTTGAAAACAATTTCAGATCATAACTATCAATCATAGACGGCATTAATGCCCCATACCACTATGTCGCCATATATAGGTATACAATCAAAACCGCACGATGACGTATTTGAAAATTGGATTTCCGTCATGAACCAAGGCAAAAGATAGTCCTTACCGAATTCGTGACTCTCTAGCCCGAGCCACAGGCAAGCGCGCAGGCAAGCCTTTAGATCGTCAGGGCCGGTCCACCGATGTGGATTATTATGCCTGAACAATACGTTTCCCCGCCCTTTGGGGCGTAAACGAGCCAACGAATGACTCCATCGGACCCGGATCGTCCGATCAAACCGAGGCGCCTCGCAACAGCAACAACCACATAGGTGAAAAGTATATAAATGTCAGGGCTGGTAGGTCACTGACACCACCCTAGCTAGAAAGAAACGCATGCCCTCCCTGAGGTCCTTCCTCCCGTTTTAGGTTCCTACCGGGGTGTGAGGCTCGCGAATTCACGTTATACACAAAGCTACGCCACACAGGCGGTGCTTTGATCATCACCACAAGACTTTGCTTTTCAACAGAAGTCCTGATCACTGCATCTTAGCATGCCACACAGAATAAATCCTATGTCAGACACACAGTCCATTTACAAGTCCGTTCTGGGTCTGAACGAAACCGGAGGCACTAAATACCTCGCAAACCCTTCGATCAACACGTACGTCTGAACGATCACCACTCATTATCCATATTTCGGGATGCCTCCCAATCAGGACCTCGGTTACCATCCAAACGAGGTGAAGATCTCCGGTCTTCGACCACCGTCTTTATCTTCGACTTTCAATCGTCGGTCAATTATTCGAAATGAGAATTAACTCGGCCTTTTCAAATAATTCACGTATATTTAGAATTTCAAATCGATTTATTTCAATGGTTAAATTATTCGACAACACCAATTGTGTTCTTTAATATAGTTTTCACACCAAACACATTCAACCATCAAACATCACATAAATCAAGCAAATTCAGTTTATTTCCATTCCATATCGCTTACGATATTTTATAACTATTTATCGCTATTTTTATTTATTTTAAAATAGCCATTTTATTCAAAACGACGCTTCGGGCCATAAGGCGGCCGTGGCGCTGTTTTTCTTCAGATTTGATTTACACATATCTGAAAATCTAACCGTTGGATCTTCACAAAATTTACATCATTAGAAAGGTCTTTTCAAAACGAATCCAACGGTTCCAGTTTCGGGAAAATCCGACGGTCGGATCTCCCGGTACAATCGTTTGAAGTTTTGATTTCAAAATACGAACTGCAGCGTCGTTATTCGATTAAATATAATTTTATTTATATATATAAATAAATATAATCGTTTCTGGCGCTGTTTTTCTTCAGATTTGAATTAAACATTCCAGACAATCCAACCGTTGGATTTCTACAAGGTTGGTGCCGTTGGAAAGATTGTTCCAAGGCGAACCCGACGGTTGAGGTTTCGGGAAAATCCAATGGTCGGATTTCCCGTACTAGTCGTTTGAAATTACGGTTTCGAAATACGAACTGCACGGCTTCGTTTCGTTTTAATTTTATTTATATTTATATAGTTATATAAATATAGTTCATTCAACGATTTCAATATCGTTTTAACTTCAAAAATTTTTCTAACACCTTAAATTTTGGAAAAATTTCGCCATAACCTCCCCTGTACCGGGAGCGTCGGGAAATCGCAAATAGCGTCCCGGTCCTTCTAATCTCAAAAAGAAAAAGAAAAAGCCAAGCGGCTAGCCAACAGGCTCAAAATCATCACCCAAACAAATCAGTAAATGTGTACCTATTTGTCGGGCACAAATTTTATTCCTCTTCTCTAGCCCCTTTGCTATAACCTGTTCAATGAATATGCATGTACATATATATACAGTCCATATCATTTTTCATTTTCTATTCAACTTCATATTTGATTTCTATTTGGTTTAAAAACACCATTCATTCTAATGTTACATAAATAGGTGCAAATCACTTCATTAGCTAATTAATGAATATTTCAACTCATATATGTTTATTTTGAACAAGTGGCTATTTTCAACATTTCATATTTTAACGATTTATGCATACAACAAAAAGGTGATTTTTATTGTAAAACAACTCATTTCGAAACACTATTTTTTTCTATATAGTTCATGTAGGTGATAAAATAGAATTTTTATCATAAAACAATTTATTTCAAAATATGAATACCATTCAACCCATGAATTTCTAAACAACGAATGAATATCAATTCAACACATGAATGTTTTCAATAGTTTTTAGATATAGATAAAAATGTGATTTTTATTATCTAACAGTTTATTTCAAAATATGAATACCATTCAACACATGAATTTCTAAACAACGAATGAATATCAATTCAACACATGAATGTTTTCAATAGTTTTTAGATATAGATAAAAATGTGATTTTTATTATCTAACAGTTTATTTCAAAATATGAATACCATTCAACACATGAATTTCTAAACAACGAATGAATATCAATTCAACACATGAATGTTTTCAATAGTTTTTATATATAGATAAAAATGTGATTTTTATTATCTAACAGTTTATTTCAAAATATGAATACCATTCAACACATGAATTTCTAAACAACGAATGAATATCAATTCAACACATGAATGTTTTCAATATAAGGAATAAATATAGTTTAAGCATATGAAAATAATTCAAACACACAAATATTATTCAAAATTTCGGCAGCATAACGGCAGGGTAGTTACACCGGCACCGTCCCTAGTACGGCTCCTCGCTCTACCTTAAAACCTCGCGGTTTTTGACAATGGGAAACATGCATCTAGTTCGCACGCAGGCGGCATGTATATATATATTTCATTTCCACAAACTAATCCTATGTGGTTTCAACCAAATATTTCTCAACCACAAATGGGTATTTTTCAACCACAATCAACCAATATCAATCACAAACAATCCCAAACAATCATTCAATTTTCACCACAATTTCAACCAATAAATATCGTCCATGGTTTGTGGACGAGGGGGCGTATATATATATATATATATATATATATATATATAGATATTTATATATAGCTATTCACTTTCAAATTCAACACATATATATATATAAATTTTAAATCAGAAATCTCACCAATAGCTATCCAGCTGCACGACACTTCTTAATAGAAATCTTCGCCTATTTGTCGCTTTCACCCGTATTCTCTGCATATGTAAAAATAGAATTTTTACTATGCTATTCAATATATAAAAATCGAATTTTTCCTTTTGCTTTCAACATATAAGAATATGATTTTTCCTTTTGCTTTCGACATATAAAAATATGATTTTTCCTTTTGCTTTCGACATATAAAAATATGATTTTTCCTTTTGGTTTCAACATATAAAAATATGATTTTTCTTTTGCTTTCACATATAAAAAAAAAAAAATATGACAATTCTATTTTTACTTTCTTTAAAGAAACCAGTTTTAAAATATTTTAAAAAAAATCAGTTTCAGTTTTATCTTTATTAATAAATCAGTTTTATTTCTTTATTTTTAAAACAGTTTTTAATACTTTAAAAACAGAATCAGTTTTATACTTTTTTTTTTTTTTTTTAAAATTTCAGTTTTTAATTTCTAAAACCGAAATCAGTTTTTAAAAAAAATCTTTTCAAATCAGTTTTTACTTTTTATTAAAAAAACAGTTTTTAATAGGCTAAAATAAAATCAGTTTATTATTTTTTTCTGTTTTTAAAATTCAAGTTTTTATACTTTTAATAAATCTCAGTTTTAAACCTTTTTAAAAATTCAGTTTAAAAATCTAAAAAAAAAAAAAAAAAAAGAACTCAGTTTTATTTCTTTTTCCTAAATTCTGTTTTTTTTTTTAAACCTCTATAAACAAATCAGTATTATATATAAAATAAAAATAAAATAAAATTAAAAACTTACAGAGGCGCGGAGGGGGGAAGGTCTTCGCCGATGGTCGGAGGCTCGAGGCTCGAACGGGGAGGTGGGGCTCGTCGCTCGAACGGGGGGGGGGGGTTTGCGTCGATGTACTGGGCTCGAACGGGGGGGCTTCTTCGCAGATGTCGCGACGAGGGGGGGCGCGGCTTCCTTCGGCGGCGACTGGTCTTGAGGGGGGGGCGGCGGCGCTCCGGGGGGGGGGGGGGGGGGCGGCTGTCGACGATCGGCTTAGGGCCCCTTTTTTTTTTTTTTTTTTCTTTTCTGTTGGAATCGAAATGAGAAAGGGGGGGGGGCAGAACAAAGAAAAAGGTGGGGAAGGAAGAATTAAAAATTATATATTTTTTTTTATTTTATTATTTAAATTTGCAAAAGGGTTGACTTTTACATACGACCTCGAAACGAGGCCCACCGCCTGTCGTCCATAACGTTTTACCCCCATTCCGAACACAATGGGATATGTATCGCAAGCTGGTTTGATCATTACAATCGGTTTCCTTTTGAATTTACATTTAAATCACTATATTGAATTTTAAACGCACATTTCAAATTACCGGGGTCACATACTAACTAGAAAAATTCCAGAAAAATATTTTCTAGCTTCGTATTGACGATACGGTCCTAACAAAACTAGTTTCGTCGAATTCTGAGACCGTTTGAAAAATGGCCAATTTCAAGTCGATTAAAATCAACTGAAACTGGTCAAACGCGTTTTCCTTTGCCACGCTCACATATTGATTCGAAAAATTATGAAATTTGAAACCTAGCAATAACTTGACACTGCGGACCCAACAAAAGTGGTTTCGTCGAAATCCGAGGTCATCTGCAAAATATCCATTTTTAAGGGCCTGAATTCCATAGCGACTATTCAGAATTTTCAACTGGACATACCTTTTGATTCCCGCTATCAAATTTCGATTGGTCGGATTCGTTAGAAAGATATCATCAATTAGATTCCATTATTTTTGGTTTCACTAAAATCCGGATTGTTTTGCACCCGGTATATTCAATCGAAGTTTGAAATCGAATTATCGAACTACCGCGCCATTTTCAATTCTATATATAATTATAATTAATTATATTGGTTTTCAAATGTCGATTCAAACTCATTTTCATCGCCATTATTTAAAATATTTATTTTAAATATTTAAAATCCATTATTTTAGCCAATTTAAAAATTTTAAATTGGTTCAGATTTTCTGGGTCGTTACACTCGATTTACGTTATAACAGGTTATCAGAAATACGGGTTGTTACAGAAGGGGATGGTAACGACTCTGTTTTCTATTTCATATTAATTACGAGACCCTGACTACCTTAAGTCAGCTTGATGTGGCTAAAACAAGAGCTACGCACGGACCAAGTGAGGTCATACCT
Source organism: Allium sativum (assembly GCA_030737875.1). Classification (NCBI taxonomy): domain Eukaryota; kingdom Viridiplantae; phylum Streptophyta; class Magnoliopsida; order Asparagales; family Amaryllidaceae; genus Allium; species Allium sativum. The sequence continues at coordinate 503,163,454 of CM060918.1, forward strand.
CCTATCGAGTGCACTTCTTCGATACCATATTGTTACTTTTGTGATGTGTTTTGGTTGCTACCCTCTGATTTGATATTGGAGTATGTCTCTAGGTATGCGGTAATAGCTGCTATGCGTTACCACCAGTTCGGCTCTACAGATGGTGAATCCACTCTGGCATTCCTTTCGTGCCTTGTCATATGCCTTATACGAGCCCACTACGACTTTATTTTGTACTGTTTTATATGGAGTGTCCTCTGATAGCCCTCCAGTTTACGGAGGAATTACGGTACTGTATATACAATGGGAATATATAAACGGTGTAAGGGTGATCATGGTAATCCCACTAACGCTATTATGATATTTATCTTTACTGATAGACACTATTGTATATAGCGTGTCATACTATATGGTATTATTTGGATGGATCCTTAGAGGATGGTGATTTCAAACATCCTCTAAGTTACTGATTGTATTTCATCGAACATTTCATTTAAGTTGATTTACTTCCATGAGAATGTTAGTCCAGATCCAAGTTGTTTTGTTTTCATTATTTCTCGGGTCAGATCGAGTATTACAACTTTTGAGATACACTTTCGGAGTTGGAGTTTATATTGGATTTGTTCACCTGTATCCACCTGTTCAGTTGATCCAGTTCCAGCGATTCTTTCCATTTTAGTTTATATATTTATCTTTTATTTATGTATATGAAATTCATAGTATTAGACTTCCGCTGCATTATTTATGTAAACTATGATGTAAAATTATTTAGTAGCTTTATGGAATACTATTGTATTTTGTAATTTTCCTCTGCGAGATGTTATATTACTCTGTATCTGTGTCTGCGATATTTGATTCTATGATTTATTCAGTTTACCCCAGAGGCTAATAACAATCTGTCATTTTGGACAGTCCGAGTTGACATGTTTTGTCGATTCAGTACGGTCAAAATGGCAGGTTGTTACATGTGGTATCATAGCTTTGGTTATCAAATCATTAGCCTATGGGGTAAAATATCATTAGAGATAGGGTAGTGATACCCTAGAATGAGTGGAATCAGTCGCAGAATCCTTCTTGACAGAAAGCATATTTTTATAGTACAAATGGTTTTAAATGTTTTAAAACAAATATTTTCAAAGATAAAATTTTGTTTAACATTTGAATTCATTCCTAAAATTTTCCTTCCATTTGAATTCATCATCTTTCGTAGATACTCTTTGATTAGGTTCCTTTGTTCAGCTTTTAACTTGAATTCTGTTTCTTATCCTTATCCATAACAAGGTAAGAAGTAGAAGAAGAATATAAGTCTTCTTGCGACTCCATTCCTATATAAACATAGGTTTGAAATAGTTATTATAACTCACTTGATATAATATTAAAAGTCTGATATATATTTTTGGAAGATGTAAATTTGTTTTCTTTGGCAATACCAATATTTTGAAAGGATTTGATGTTTATATTTTATATAAGATTTAAATATGTAGATTTTGTAAGAAAATGGTTTTATAGTAATTGAAATCTATAATGATATTTATGTATGTATATATACATACATATATATATATATATTGGAATTTATAAATTCAAATTGGGTTATAAATATTTTAAATTGTGGTGTATATATGTGTATACATATGTTGACTTATGGAATTAAATTAGTTTCGTAGGTTTGAATATTGATAACATGTATTTGAAATTATTTTGGTATAATATTTAATAATATTGTTATGTATTTTATTTAATAATAATATTGTTAATATATTTATTAAGATTTGAAGTTCAATTATAATAAATAAATGAGTGGGGGAGAGACATAAATTTTCCTTATTGAAATATTAATGATTTGATAGATATTATTTATAATATATGATTTTGAAATTATATATATATTCTGTCAAATATAGAAAGATGTTTTGAGTACTTACTTGACGTTAAAAACGACCAATCGAATACTTAGTGATTTGAGTATATGTTTGATCAACATGTATATTAGATCCTATGTGTATTAGATAGATATAAAGTCATACCCTAGTCGCCTGAAAATGATTCCGGTGATGACTGTGACATCATCGATATCTATTTTCAAGTTTCGAAAGTGGAATAACTATATAATGCCAATCGAGACGTCGAGTGAATACTTAAAACCATTTGAAATGTTTGAAATATTTTAACTTTTGATTTTATATGTATATATTTCAAATTATATATATGTATGATAACAGGTATGAATTATTGGCTTAACTATATTAACTATTTAATTAGTATTTCCTTACCTCGTTTCTTTTCGGGGACGAAAAGTTTTGAGTAGGGGAAAATGTAACAACCCGAATTTTTAATGTATTTTATTTAATGATTAGAATTAAAATTTTGATTTCTAATATACTTTGTTATTTAAAACTTAATTTATTTATATTTTATTAAGATATCTATTTTGATTCTTGATTTAATATATTTTGATAATGCAAATCAATGTCTGTAATTTCGAATCTAATTTACTAATAAATATTAATTGTGTTTATTTATCTAAATTTGAATTTATTCTTATAATTTTATTTAAATATTTAAAACTAATATTATTTTATAATTTGTCTTTGATATTGATAAATTATATCTTTGATTTTTATCTCTTTCGTTGATCTGCTATTGATCGATTGTTGTTATATATATCGCCGATTCACATTTTTTTGGATTTGTTATTCTTTTGTATTTCAAAAACGTTCGTTATAAATTTTGCAGGATCGTCATTTCCTTCTGAAATTAAAAATCCATCCTTTTTCCGTTTTAGTTTATTTTCAAACCGTCGGTTCAATTTTATATATCTTTCGTTATATATTTTTCAAAACCGTTCATTATATATATTTTTTAAAAGCCGTCTGTCACATATTTACAAAACTATTTGTTACTTTTTTAATTTTAAAACCCATTCATTCTATTTTCAAACCGTTCATTTTTTTTATTTGAAAATTTCCGTTCAAGTTCTCTATATTTAAAATGCTCGTTTGCTTTGAATAATAATAAAAAAGTAGTCCGTTCACTTTTATTTTCCAAACCGGTTCCTTTTGGTTTTGCGAAGCAAGCATGGGCACTTCACCTTTTGAAACGCTACGAAGAAATATCTTTCCATTTGTTTTTCCCAGGCTATCATTCAAAGTCCTTTTTTCTTCCCAAATGCATTGTTTCCAAGAAAATAAATAAGGCGTCAGCAGCTTTTCGTATATTAATATATATATATATAAATAGAAGAAGAAAAAAAAGTTGTTCATTTCTTTAAATTTATTGCACCTGTTTTCTCTTCAATATGCAACAGTTATTCCCCATATTTCCTTTCACCACTTTCGCCATATTTACCTTCTCCATCGCAAGCTCCCAGACCCTCTCACTTGCACCTCCACCGAGTCCAGCCACATCTCCTGTTCTGGTGACCGACCCGCCCTCTCCATCCTTGCACTAGCCTCCGCGTTCAACCCATCATCTTTTATTCCCATGAAACAAGGTAAACACAGTAGTTTACCCGCTGTATTTTCGTCCCCCTCAGCCCAGAACCAAGCCTTCTGCCTCCAATAACATATTGACCTAAACCCGTGAACTGCTCGACCTCGTCCCACCCACGACGGACATCCCCTCTGCCTTTTGCCACAACGTCAGCTGCACCCGGAAGTCCCCTCTTCCCCGCGTTTTTCCTCCCCTTCGCAGATGTGTAGCCACTCACCTGAAGCCGCGAGCCTCCCACCATGTTGACCCAAAGCCTCCGCCTCCCATCCATCATAGTCGCCAGCCAAAACCTGTTAACCCAATAGCCCTGGACCCACCTCCCTGCCACAAACTGCCGTAACCCCAGTTTGACATTCAGCTCCGCCTCTCCTTCTCCATGTCGACCACAACAGCTCCAACGTGCCACCTCCATGCCAAGCCCGAACCCCCTTTCTCCGATCCCCTGTTCCCATCTTTCCCTTGGTCCGTGTTTGATTCTTTGCATGAGTAATTGTGTATGTTAGTGTGTGTGTTAATATATTTGTATTGTGCATACAGTGCTTGTGTTTTACTAGATGGCGTGAGTTATATTATTAGGTGGTCTGTGTATGTGTGATGCGTGGTGTATATGGCGGGTAATGTGTGGTGTGGTATACGGGTGTTGTATATGGTATGTGTGTTGAGTGACTATTTAGTGTACGTGAGTTTTGGTGTTTGCGTGTATTATCTATGTGTACTGTGGTGTGTGTGCACTGTGTTTATTTTAAATGATGTGCAAGTGTATTTTGTAGTGTTTGTGTGTGCGCGGTGTACACTGTGTTCCTGAGTTATGTAAGTGTCATTTTATCCATTGAGTTCTTTGGCAATATATTGACTTTGAAAATAAATGTATAAATTTTAATGTGTGTGTTAGCGTTATTTTATTACGGGGTGCGTAGTATTTTAAATATATACATATATATATATTAATTTTTTCTTTGCATGTGTATAAATATAAACTATTTTTGTAAAACTTGTTGCGTTATTTTTGGAACCAAATAGCCGTACTGTCCCAACCCAGCACCGTACCGATCCATTTCTCCTCTTGAAAAATAAATAAAATTTGAATGATCATCGAGTTGAATTATTCCGAATTGTGTCGGAAAGTCGTTGCTCCGTTCAATGTCGATCCGTCAATCGTCTTCTCCATTTCTGTGCCATGAAAGGTGAGTTTATCTCACACCTGACTTACATTTTTTCATGGTTGTTAGATCAATAATGAACTGTTATATGAAATGTATAGGTTTCTGATAGAACTTGTCTGATTTGATATATACGCACATTCATATGTGACGATATATTCATATGACACATAGTTGCACTGGTGATATATATATATATATGCTGTGATTCTTGCTATGTGGTTGTTGTTTGTGATAATCGATACCCTAGTTTAGGAAAAATCACTAAGGGTTGAAATGATACATATCCGAACGGACAGTAGAATAGGAAACAATCGTTATGGGTTGAAATGATAGACCTGAACGATTTTTACTGAATTTGGGATCGCGAGTTGAAATGATAAACCCGTAGAATTTTTATAAATTACGGGTTGAAATGATAAATATCCGTATCACTTGACCTTAGGGTAGAAAACTAAATACGCACACCGTTGGTTATGTTTGCGAAGTATAGGAATTTTTAAATTTTGATTTTTGAATAATTACTTAAGATTTTATATTTTTATATTATATTTTAAAGATTTTAAATTTAAATTAATTTTGTAATTTTAAATTATATTTTAAAAAATGATTTTATAAGTAAATATAGATTTAAATATTTATTTAAGATTTTACTTATAATTTTATTTATTTTTGACCATATAATTTATTTATATAAGTAATTTAATGTTTTTATAATAATATTTCTTTAAATTTATTTTTTATTATTTTAAAACTTATATATGTTTATAATCTATTTCTAATTTATTTTAGAATTTTATAAACTTATACATATATTTTCAAATTTAAATTTTATTATATATATTTTATAAACTTTAATAATAAACCTAAAGATAGATAAGTTAAGATTTCCACGATTTGAATTCAAGCTTTGAAGATTTGAATGTAAATAATGATATTGATTTAACGAATGAGATCGTATAAGATTTGAATTTGAATTCGATCGATTTGAACTTATAAGAGGTGAATCTGAATCGTGAAATTAATTTAAAATTTTAGTTTTTAAATATGATGAAAATCTATTTGAATTTATAATGATATGGATGAATTCGATCGTAAGTTAGCTGAATGTGATATTTGAATTGGTTTAAATATTGAACTTTTATAAGGATGAATGTGAGTTGCGTAAATCAATTTTTATTTGAATCTATAATCGATTTGAATTGATTCAATTTCAGAGTGATTGAATATGAATTGAAATATTTTTTTTTTATATATGGAACGGATTTTCGTTTGGTTTGAATCAAGAAATTTGTGAAATCGAATTTATAAGAATGGTTTAAAATCTTATGATTTGAATTTAAGTAAAAACTTTGAACAATATGATTTGAATTATAAGATAAGATAAAATTTGACTTAAATTGAAATATAAGATTTCGTTTTGAATTATATAAATGGGATTAGAGCCTAAGTATTGGATTTTATAAATCGACTAAAGCAAATGCTTTAAAGGGTAAAACCAAATTATAGGAATTGTATGAAATTATAAATAATGACTTCAGATTTTATGACTTGAATTGTAAATACGATATGATGTGTTTAAATTGAAAATATGAGTTTGACCTGAATCATATAATTTGAATTCGAACTGAAATGTTGAAATTATATGAATCGACTCAAAAGGATTCTTATAAAGGCAAATTTGAATCATTTGTATCGTTTTGAACTTGAATTATTGCGAATATAAATCTAATCAAATTATTCTTGATGTTAAATATTTTGGAATCAATTTAATTGAAATTTAGATCTTTAAAAGTTATGATTTAGTATAAGTCGATTCTAGATTTGAAATTCCTTATGTGAAAACTTTCGGAAATTATAATCAAAGTTAAATGTTATAGTATTAATTTAGATTATATTTAAGATCTTTACGATATGGTTGTAAATCAATTTGAGTCAAGCGATTTGAGTTGTTTTCAAATTTAAATATAATCGATGTTAGTTATTTAAATTTGATTTCAAATTCGAATATGAAATTCGTATAAACTATTTTATATAGTGATTTATAAAATAATGGCCACGGTGTGAAAAATGTAAACGATTGTTTGTTAAAGAGAACGAGATCGGCTATTGTCATACTCTATGCCAATACCGAAAACCACTTTAACAACTGTGTACACGGTGGATTTCCAGAATGAAGGGGATGATTTGGTGAACGACTCTATTTTCTATTTCATATTAATTACGAGACCCTGACTACCTTGAGTCAACTTAATGCGGCTAAAATAGGAGCTACGCACGGGCCAAGTGAGATCATACCTCCTATCGAGCGCACTTCTTCGTTACCATACTATTACTTTTATGATGTTTTTTGGTGGCCACCCTCCGATTTGATATGGGAGTATGTCTCTAGGTATGCGGTAATAGCTGCTATGCGTTACCACCAGTCCGGCTCTGTAAACGGTGAATCCACCCTGGCATTCCTTGCTTGCCTTGTCACATGCCTTATACGAGCCCACTACGACTTTGTTTTGTACTGTTTTATATGGAGTGCCCTCTGATAACCCTTAAGTTTACGGAGGAATTAATGGCATTGTATATACTATGGGAATATATAAATGGTGTTAGGTAATCATGGTAATCCCGCTTAAGCTATTTTGATATTTTACTTTACTGATAAACACTATTATATATAGCGTTTTTATACTATATAGTATTAGTTTGACGGATCCTTAGATGATGGTGATCCCAAACATCATCTAAGTTACTAATTGCATTTCATCGAACATTTCATTTGAGTTGATTTACTTCTATGAGAATGTTATACCTGATCCGAGTTGTTTTGTTTTTATTATTACTAGGGTCAGATCGAGTATTACAGCTTTTGAGATTCACTTTCGGAGTTGGAGTTTATATTGGATTTGCTCACCTATATCCACCCGTCCAGTTGATCTAATTCCACCTATTCTTGCCATTTCAGTTTATATATTTATCTTTTATTTATGTATCTAAAATTCATAGTATTAGACTTCCACTGCATTATTTATGTAAACTCTGATGTAAAATTATTTTGTAGCTTCATGAACTACTATTATATTTTGTAATTTTCTGCTGTGAGATATTATATTGCTCTGTATCTGTGTCTGTGATATGTGATTCTATGATTTATTCTGTTTACCCTAGAGGCTAATAACAATCTATCATTTTGGACGGTCCGAGTTGACATGTTTTGTCGATTCGGCACGGTCAAAATAGCGGGTCGTTACAAGAATGAAGGAGGAGCTTGGTGGGAGGTAGTGTTATGGTTTTGTTAATGGAGGACTGCACAGTAAAGCACAGTGCATATGCTGATTTGTGGAGAAGTGGTGATTGGTAGATGTTGAGGGAAGTGACAGAGTTGTGGGCAGGCTGTTGCGTCGTTTGGAGATGAGGGGTTTGTTTGGTGATAGAATTGGAGTTAGAAGAGGATGGGATGGTGTAGAAGTAGTTGACTGTATGCAGTGATGGCAGTTTAGAGGAACTAGTTTGTGGTTTGGCGTACAGTGGATTGTTTTTGGTTTTGGTGAGCCCAGTTGTGGAGATATGGTGGTAGGATTGGAACTTTGCTGCTGAAAGGGTTGATCATGATTGTTTTGGCAAAGGTGAAATGAGATAGCTGAAGCTTAATGGAAAAGTGGCGGTTTTGATTGTGGAAGCAGGGGACTAGAGAGGTTGGCAGATGAGATGAGGTTGTGAATCGGGTTTGCCTTCGATTAGAGATGATGACAGAATTTTTGGAACAGAGGTAATTTCAGTAACGAGAAATTTGTGTGGGCACTGGTTTGAGCTGCTCTGCGTATGGTGATAGAACTTGGTGGTGGACTTGTGGTAAGTGAAAGTGGGGTGTTAAAGTGTGTATGGACGTTGGCTGATGCAATTGGGGGATTTGCGTGGATCTGAAGGGAATTTTGCGAGATTTGATGAAAGGAGCAGGTATGTTTGGAATAAATGGTGGACGTCGAAAACTTGGCGGTGATGTTGGTGAGTTTTTGGATAGACTGTAATGAGAAGTAGGCAAAGAAGAGAAATTTTAGAAAGGAATTTTATTTTATTTTTGATTGTAAAGAAGAAAATTTGTAGACAGAAAGGATAGAAATATGGAAAAAAGGAAAGAAATTTGTAATAGAGTGGTGAGAATTTGTACTCGAAAAGACAAGGATTGTAAAAGAAAGCGGAATGGAAATATGAAAAAGGAAAGAGATTGAGAAAGCAATAATTTTTGGGTTTTTTTAATTTGTAAAAATTGTAAATGAGAAATAAATATGTGGAAAATTGAAAAGAAATAAACGAGAAAAATGGAAAGAAATGTATTGAAAAAATGGAAAGGCAATAAAGAAAGGAACTGAAACAAAAGGCAAGATTTTTTTTCTCTTAATTAGGAGATTGTAGTATCAATAATTTAGTACCAAATCAACTAAGCAAGAATTTTTTCAATATATGACAGAAAACAAAATGAATAAAATAAAATTTATTTTTGTGTTTTTTTAATGAAAAATAAGCAAAATAAAATCATAAGCCAAAGGATTTACTAATAAAAATTATTTTAATCCCTAGCAACGGCGCCAAAATTTTACCTCGGCTCTCGATTTTTCTTTTTCGAGATGGTGGCTGACTTCCTAGCACTTCCTGGCTAAGGCTGGCCTCTTTATGTGATAGTCATGGCTGCTCTTCCATGCTACTTTTTGGTACATATGCCAACTGTTCATACCATATCACCATTCTGTTGGTATGTAAATATTCGACTATGCAGATTCTTTGCTATATTGTCCTATCTATGAGACATGTCTCGTGCATTACTTGCTTGGTCACAATCTATGGAATTTGGCTACATTGGATAGTTCTTGTTTGATGTAGTGTATAATTTTCTGTTTTTGTATTTTGACAGAATATGTAATTTCCTCCCTGGGTGGAGTGTGAAATTGTTTTAAAATATTGTAGTCTAGAAGCAGAACCTAGCTTTAGTATTGTAATCTAGATAGGATGTAGTGGACGTACCACATTAAAAACCGTCTGTGGTGCACGGTTCACCTTAAAAATCGAGCTATTGGTTGATAATCTATCAATCACCTGTAATATATGCAATAATTATTTGTTATAGTAATAAGTGTTTGCGGTCACTTTAAAACTAGTCAGCTCTGCCAAAAAAAAAAAAACAATTCACACAACCAAGGCCTAGTTTTCACTATATCAAATTACATTCAAGAAACCCAACAACCAATAGAAAGACCAAGTGAAGTGTCTGTTTTGATCAACGGTCTCAAAAAAATTGCAACACCAATACATGTAGAGGCGTAACCAAGCGGGGATACAACAACTAATTGAACATCAACAAATTTCACTATCAAATTTTTAATCTTAAACTGATGTTGAAAAACATCATTTTAAGTAAATCATGAGCTAAAATCTCACCTTTACTTCGTTTCTTAGGGCTGCAGCATCTCAGGCGAATGATGCCAGGAGAGGAGGCGAGACCTAGATGTGACGGTTGCTATCGTTCTCTCTTCGGTGGTCGATGGCTTCGGTGATGGACCGGTCTCCGATTCGATGGAGCTAGCATGTTGAAGACGCGGAGTAATCAAATTAGGTTTTTGTATTGATTTAATTCATTATCAAAACTTCACAATTGATTGGGATTACACATCCCTAACATTGTTATTCAATTGAATCTTTTTGTTCAGTCATCTCGAACTTAAATTGTTAGGATCAGAAATATATGCCTTTATCTAAAATAATTAAGAAAAATAGCAAGCTTGACATAAAATGGGTTTGAATAAAGTAAATAAGTTTTAGAAAAAATAGGTTTGAACAAATTAGATAAGTTTTGGTATAAAATAGTTTAAATAAATTAGACAGGTTTGAATAAACTAGATAGGTTTTGGTACAAAACTATTTTGTATAAATTATTTGGAATCAAAAATAGGGTTGGTATAAAATTAGTTATAAACAAAGTAGTTCAAATAAAGTAGATAAATTTAATACTATAATGTAAATAAAATAGTGGTAAACATGTTGTAAAATAAACAATACTAATTTCAAGAAATATTTCAACACGAATCAAGTATCCAAACATTTCAAAATTTTAATTAACACTGAGTTCGATGTTGAAATTAAACTCAAATTTAACTTAAGATTCAATCGGTAACATTTCAAGTTGAACCAAGTGCTCAAATTATATCATAGCTCAAATTTCCTATTTAAATCCTCAACTTCGGTTTTATTTGAGGTTTGAATTCTTCATTCATTCCATATCATTGGCTTTGACCTAAATTTCAAATTTCCAAATATTAAGTTTTATCGCTTAAATTGATTCTCTAAAAGTTAAAATTTTCTTATATTTTAATCTATTAAACCATTAAACTTAATAAAATCCTTATGTTAATAAACTCAAATTTTAAATTTAAACACCATATAAGCCATGTATTTATCTTCAACTTTAAAAACAACAAACAAATTCTTTAATTAAATTAAACCATTCACTGAATTTGTTAAATTTAAACTTATATCTTCAAATTAAATATTTTAAAACATTAATCTAAGCTTGAAATATAAATTTAATATCAAAACTAGTTTGATTCATAAAGTCAAGCTTATACAAAATAATTTTTTCCATTAAATGTTACTTTGTTAAAAATATTTCTTAAAAAATTTTTATCCAAAACATTTTAAAACTTTCATACTTATAAAATTTCCTTCATTCCCATTTATGATATTTAATTTCTTTGGGCTTATTTAGATTGTACTCAATTTAACGCTCAAATCTCGTTAAGTGAAGGTTGGATTATTCAAATAGTTGGAAATATAACTTTTATTCCAATAATTGGAAAACAAGAACTTTATCATTTTTACAAGACATCTCTTCAAAATGTACAATTAAATTATCCTAATACACAAGATTATCATTCAACCAAACTCAAGAATCAACTCCGAATTTTCTTCTAGTCGTTCAATATGTACATGTTTGTACATCAAACCATGCTTTAGAAATTAGATTTTTTTCGATCAAGATAAACAAGTAGCAAGGCTACTAAAGTGATCTTCCCCACTTTGAAACTCGAGAATGAATTTCGATGATGTAAAATTATCATCAAAATTATTTTCTACCGACACAATTAGATTCTCCATTCATATATCTTCCTTTGAAAACATTTCAGAAAATCACTTGAAACATTTCTATTGGAAAATACTTGTATATACCAATAGTATTTTGTCCAAAGTCTTAGAAATCAATTTCAACGATTTTCGAAATCAGATTCTCAAGTTTTTAGTCAAAAAATTCGATTTAGTTATAACTAAATTGATTTTGCATTTTATTCCATAATTTTGCTTCATTTGTTATACACACTTCGTATTCCTTTTCAATGGTTTAACATCTTCGACTTATAAATATTTCAATACCGTTCTTTACAAAATCATTTAGCCTTAAAATGGGTATTTTCAAAATATTTGATTCAAATTAAATAGTGAATAAACTAATTAATTCACTTAACCTATGCTTATTTTCTCAATAAATCATGGACAACTCGACATTGGATTTCAGATGGAATTGAAGATTAAATCTAAGGAAACCTTATCGAAGAGAAGTTATTAAAGAGATAGATTCAAAGAGTGGGGATTTCGAAAAGGATTTTTAAATTTCAAAATAATTTATATTTCAAAACAATTTATATTTCAAAATATTCTCTCTCTATATTGATTCTAGTAATGATTCTACTCATTTTAAGGCGTTAACGATATTTTTTGTTAACACCGGAGATAGGTCTAAGGAAATGGACCAAATGGGAAATTTGGATTATTCGGTTCCCACAAGCTTGAGTTAGTTCATCGTTTCCAAGGTATTAAGGTCAAATGCCCTAAGATTAGTTACTCTTCCCTCAACGGGAGAGTATCACGCTTCTGTGACTCAAGGACCAACATTTACCTTGGGACAAGGGCTCTCTAAGCACAACACAAGTTAGGAAGCTAAACAACTTGAGGAAGGGTTACTTAGTGATTTAGGATTTAGAGTAAGACTTGCCTATGAAGCCTATGTTGAGGAGAGAGCATAAGGTATTTGAGTACCTGCTGAAAGGGTTGGATTGAGAAGCACTAAACAACATAGCACAACAATATACCATATAATGTGCGAAATACAAATGAACACGACAATTTATAGTGGTTCGGTTCGGATTGAACCTGTAACACCCCATGGCTATTAATGTCACTCACAAAGGGAATGCATTAATGTCATGAAGCGTTATAGTAGTATAGAATAGATAAATTACAAGAATAAATAAATAAAACACAGCGGAAGATAAAACTAATTTCATAGCACCATAAGTTCAAAACAAGCTTACATAAGTAGTCTCCAAAATCCACTACAACAGGATCAATTGTCTTTTCCAAAAACTTCAAAGTACATAAAGAAGCAAATACTTAAATAACATAAATGCATAAATCCCCACTGAGCATAAGCAAAGCCATAAAGATGAGAGAGTCCAAAGCGATACACCTACTCTCTTCAAGCAACTGAAAGAAATCGACACTAAGCTGTAGTATTCCCTCCTTGCAAACCGGGGGGGGGGGGGGGGAGGAAAGAAAAGAGGTGGAAACAAAACGGGTCAGACATAAAGTCTGGCGAGTCTAGTAATTTTAACAAATAATAGGTATGGTAAATGATCAAGACATAAATAAGCATCATGATATGGCTATAACATAGATAAGGTAGATAAAAAGGATGGACAAGATGATTCCGTTCCTAAGTACAAAGACAATCATACACCTTGGCTAAGTGACCTACCCTCCAAGTACTAACCCCGAAGACCGAAGTCAACATCAGACCAACACCCAAAAGACTATCCAACTCAACCAACATGTAATTTGTTACACCGCACTTTTTCTAAGTTACACTACATTACTTAATTACACCACACATCTACTAGTCTCTATTTACTAAAGGTTGATCCCTTCCCACTAATTGTACCCACATGACAAACTTGGTAGTTACTTGTACCTAGCTGCTATCGTAGGTGCCAGCTTGCTCCTACCACCGTTAAGGTACCCTTACCCTACCCATTCAATCGGCTCCCTAAACCCCATAGGCACTCGTGCTGGCCCCACAGTGAGGTGTATCACTCCCCAAAGTGGCAACCCCGATACCAACATAAAATACACGGCCATACCAACACGATGCGACAACGTCTTACCTACTAGCCCGAACCCATGCACACACATTAACCCGTTGGAATTGCGTTGCCACCGCTATTTACGTTTTGACCTCTTACATTCAAGTCCAGTAAGCATGCCCCAACCCCGGCCTAGTACCGGGCCCAATTAGATACTCAAACGGGTTACTAGATGAAACGGGTCCCCATCCAACACAAGCCTCCCACCTATGCTTGGTCCCCACTAGGTTTTTCTCCCACTTATCCATTTTAATTTTAGTGTCCATGTCTTACCCATGCTACGGATGTAATAATTTACATGTCTTATCTTATTCTGGTTAAGTTCATATTTACATGTCACCCCACTTAACCCTCTAACCATACCCATGTCTTATTATGGTAAGTATTCCTTAATTCATTCCTTATGACGAACGGTGCATGACCTCCCACATTAGACCGAACAATTTGTGGCCGCCGGATTTGCCGGGCGGTTCCGGGCAGTCTTATGCCACAAACTGGGTCTAACCTCATGTCATTAACCGTTACGCCTACAATTCATTCCTTTGACCTCTCACATTAGATGTCCAATTGTGGCAGCTGGATTTGCTGGGCGGTTCCGAGCAGTCTTACGCCACAATTACGCCTAACCTCATGTCAAAGGTTTATTAATAATCGTATTTCACCCATACCCAATTTTCATGTCATGTATATCCAATTAAACATGTAATCATGTTTATAATATTGCCTATTCCAAATTGTCAATAATTACATATTAATTAGCCTTAATTAAAAAATTACAATTATAGGCAATTTCATCAATTCCATGTAATTCATACCCAAATATGCCAATTTCACATATTATCCAATTATCCAAAATATCCAATAATATCCAATTTTCCATATTTCACATATTCCCATCGTTTCCACGTATTCGCATTCGCGCGTATTTTTAATATAGGCTCGAAGGTAGCCTAGATCCAAAAATAAAAGGAATAGGGATAAGAAGAGAGAATCAAATCACAGAAAATTAGAATTAACACAACATCATGAAATAAAGGGGCATGTAAACTGGCATAGAGGCATAATGATAGATTCAACATGAATAAACTGATAAAAGGTATGAACTTTACATAGAAACATAGGCATATGATGACATGAATCAAAAAGGTGAAGACTTGGATGAGATTTAAATTACATACATACATATGAATCCTCTTTACAACTTCATCATGTTACTTTTAATCCCATTATATTGTGAAAATCACCGTACTCACCTTCGTGGTTAAAGAATAGAATTATGCACTGAAATTGGTGTAGAAACTTTGTGGTGTTGCTGATTTATCTTCTTGAATTGTTGTAGAAGCTCTAATCTTTAATTTGAGTTGAAGTTGAACACTTGAGATTTGATTTAGAGGCGACGACTATGGTTTAAGAGAGAATTTGATAGCATAATGGTGCCATAGATAATATTTATGAATTAGGGTCAGGTCTTAGGGTGTATATATAGGTGTAGGAAGTTATTTAGGCCTTCAGATTAACCCTAGAACTGATCTGGACCACTCAGATGCCATATCAGCCCTTAGGGCGAATCGGGCCATGGGTTGACAGCCAAACACCCTGGATTGACCTCTAGTCGACCCAACAGGGCTTGGGTCGACTCCAAAAATGGTGCGGTTCGGCTATTCCCACTTCCAATTAGCTGTTTTGAATTTTTTTTGAATATTTATTTATTTAATTTATATATATATATATCTCTCTCATATGCATACAAACTTCATGGCTTAATAACTTCTTCATAATTAACCATTTTCACACTAAACCATTTTTTGAACTGCGTCCGCACTAAGCCCCTTTTTAGCCATTCTCCTAAAACAAAAATATGGTGCTAGCGAGGATTGAACTCTGTACCACTTGTATGCAAGTCACATGTTCTAACCAAATGAGCTACTAAGTCTTTTGCTTACAAACCTTAGAACAGTGCCAAACATCATTCTTTTCTCATTCCTCTTTTTCAAATAAATTATTCTTTAATTTGTTATTTTAATATTCTCAGAAAATGCGGGGTGTTACATTCTCCCTACTTAAAGGATTTCGTCCTCGAAATCTCTAAGTGAAGAAGAACATATCCTACCGTCCAATCATCCATCTACTCAACCATCAACCACTAGCAACCATGGTTCTTAAAAGATTTCTAATACTTTTCATGTACATGTGCATAGTGTGTGTATATGTCCGTATACTAATGCAAAATTAGGAAGTCCACTGATTCAGTCGACCTCCTTAATGCAAATAATGATAGTGCCATGTATCCATCATGTATGCAAAGAAACCTATACATATCATTACTACATGTGTGCACAACCATTCATTTAAATGCAACATCCATATGATACGCACATTCAACGTACATTCATTTTACTAAATACATCCATTTATATGCAATATGCAATATGAAAGTGACTGAGCCGATCTAGTGCCTAAAGTGTGTGTGTATGCATCCACGAGCAACCACTAGCAAACACTTGCATCCACATGCATCCACCATACATAACATATCTCAAACACATGTTTCAACCATAGGACTACCTTATCTAAAGGTCAAAGATACTAGTGAGAGGACATACTAAATATTAGCCTACTTTGTGAACTAGGCTACACAAAGAGCAAATAGTGAGAAAGCCACCAACCGGTCCGGATCGGAAGGAGATAGCGCAGGAAAAAAGTAGAGATCAAAGACGCAGATACCGTACCGGTTCGGTTCAGAGGAGTACGTCAGCAACTACAAAAGATAGCGAGTGGCCTCATCGGATCGGATCGGGGGCAGCCGATCTGAACCCCTTTCTTTGAGCCTGTGACCGTTGCTACACACATTCCCTGAAGACTCGGACTAAGCATGACCATTTCTCCCATGATCTCCCACTAAATCGATGCGATGTCACCATCTGGAAGCCTCCGAACCCGACTCTCATGGGATGGGTGCCATGCAGTTCCGAATCGGAGCCACTTCGAAGAGATTTTTCACCTATAAATACACCATCAAGAGGCCTTTGAGGGGATGTTTTGGCAAATTCTCAGTTCTAACTTCCTCCGTTGCCGAATTTCATAACTACCTTCAGATCAATATCATCTCTTAAAGTCAATTTTTGAGAGATTTGAGTGAGTTTATGCATTGTAATTGTGAAGTTGAGTGAGAATCATTGTTGTATTTGCATTCAAATCAACAATTAAAAGAATATAAAGTGGACGTAGGCTCTTTAACGCGGAACCACTATAAATCATGTGTTCTTCGTTGCTTTTTAGTTCTATTTCATTAAAATCATAGCTCATTTGGGTGTTAGAACCAATTTTTGGTCTAACATTCTGGTGCTTTCACTGAGAAACCTTCGAATTCTCAGCCTTTTTGGGATTATCATTCTACTATTTGGACTTTCAAGTTCAAAGAAGTTAATCCCGTGTCTCTAACATCTTCCCGTACTTGTTGACTAACCGTTGAAGAATCGATTATCATGGCTAAGACCAAGGAAAGGAAGTGCAAGGCGCTAAGGGAAATGATTCCAGAGAAGATCAGCAAGCTATCGTGTTAACAAGGTCATGCGCTCAAAGTTCTGGAGCAGACCACTCTGACCAGGAGGATCCGAACCGGATGGGAGGCGTCGATCCGAATCGGGTGGAAGACACCGATCTGATCCGGTCTAGTGAGGTTGAGGGCATTCACTCCCTCCATCCGAACCACCCCGACCAGGCTACTGTGAACCGATCCGATCCGAATCAGAATGAAGCTGGAACTTCTACTCGAGCTCCCTTCAACGCTCCGATTCCAGCCACGATGACTAATGTTCAGCCTGATCCATCTGCACCCATTACCCAGGGAGAAATTTCACGTTTTATTGACATGCTACAGAGCACTAAAGAAGCATTGGAAGCCCAAAGGCGTGACAACCTTCGCATGCAGGAAAACATGATCACTATGGGTAGAGAACTGTAGGAGCTCCAGAGGCAGAAGACTCCTTCCCCAATGCGCCGCCTTGTTATAGATGATTCGTCTTCTTCGGACGAGGAACGCCCTCGCGAGAGAAGGCCTCTTGAACGACCTCAGAACCTTGATCAATTGACTTTTGGATCCCAAGAAGATGCTACTCGTGCATTAGGCCATGATGACCCGAGCCTACAACAGCCTATGTTGCTACCCATGCGCGGATCCCACGTCTTACCCAGGGATCCTAATATTACCAACCCCACGCAGCAACAGCTTCTCCAACCTCTACCTCCTTAGATCGAATGGGAACACAGAGAACAACGTAGAGCAGCCGCCGCTAGAAACAGGAGGTCATCCCCTGACCAGGAACCCAGGGGTAATCCGAACATCAGATCTAAGGAGCCTGTGCATACATTAACAAATGCCGATGTATGGGCAATGGTGCACCAGATTATGTCCGAGAGCCGGCGGTACACTAATGAAGATTGGGGCATTGAACGAAGTCACACCCCCTTCACAGATGACATACTGAATTTCCAGTTCCCCTGGCAATTCAACTTGCCTCAGATGGATCGATATTCAGGAAGAACAGACTCAGGGCAGCATCTGATGAGATATGCATGGTTCATGAACACGGCAGCAGTTCCGGATTCCGTAAAAAGCAAAGCTTTTCCAATCTATCTTGAAGATGTAGCATTAATGTGGTTCACCCGAATCCCTCCTCGGTCAGTATCAAATTTCACAGAATTGAGTGAGCGCTTCATGAATCAATTTCGACTTCATGCCCAAAAGTCCAAGACCGTCATAGAATTGTCACAGATTAAACAAGCCCCAGGAGAATCTTTGAAGTCATATTTGGATCGCTTCAACCTGGCTGTCACCGAAGTTAGTGATCCCCATGAGCCCACTAGCATGATGGCCCTGATAGAAGGGGTGGATCCTGACACAGAGTTCGGGGATTACTTGGCTGGCAAACCACCTCTTACTAGAGAATTGTTTTATGAAAAGGCTAATATCCGCTTAAGGCGAGAAGAGGCTAAGGAAAACCGGAAGAGAAAGTTCAAAGGGGCCTCGAAGGAAGGTGTCCAGAGTAACGTTGCTATGAAACAATCTAGTGACAGTTCATGGAAGGTGGAAGTAAATGTTGGCAACCAGAGTGGGGGTAATAGCAACAGAAATGGGAACGGCAATAGAGGGAACATAAACCGTGGAAATAGCTCTAATAAA
The DNA here is from genome assembly GCA_030737875.1 of Allium sativum. Lineage (NCBI taxonomy): Eukaryota > Viridiplantae > Streptophyta > Magnoliopsida > Asparagales > Amaryllidaceae > Allium > Allium sativum. The sequence continues at coordinate 503,182,446 of CM060918.1, forward strand.
AGACCCAGATTCCAGACTTCGGAAAATTATACGCCATTAAATGATACGTTGGAGAACAATTATTTAGATACATATAGCATATTGCAGTACAAAAAACCACCACCCAGAGATTCTACTGAGAAAGAGATTGCAACAGGAAAGTTTTGCTTGTTTCTTGGTACCCACGGCCATTCCACCAATGAGTGCCACCATTTGAGAGATATCGTTGAAAAATTGCTGCGAGAAGGGAAGTTGGATGAGTTCAAGGTCGCCCCAAGGGACATGGGGCAAGGGTGACAAGCCCCAAACCAATGCCAGCCTGCTTCAAAACCCACAGCTCAGCAAAAAGGTAAGAGGATCGTCATTAATACTATTATAGGTGGACCTCACTTAGTTGGTCATAGTTTTAAAGCAATGGACTAGTACATCAACGCCGCCAAGCATTTTGAAGTAGGAGAATGCAGTAGCCTTGAAGACTCACTCCAATAAAACAACAAAAAACGATTTCAGATGATGTCATATTCCGCAGTAGAGATGATTCTGGAGTTCAATCTCCAACCGACGATCCATTAGTGATTACCACAACAATTGGCCCTGCTTTTGTCCATAAAGTGTTAGTGGAAAATGGGAGCTCGGTTAATATCCTCTTCAAGAAAGCTTTCGAACAAATGAGACTTGAAGCAAAAGACTTAAAGCCATGTGAAGGATGGATACGTGGCTTTAACGGAGCATCTACAGCTCCGATGGGTTTTGTGGAACTACCGGTCACACTAGGGCAGGGAGATCGCCAAAGAGTAAGGATCCTGCCGTTTGTAGTTTTGGATGTGGAGTCTCCTTACAATGCCCTCCTAGGCCGACCGACCCTTGCCGAATTTAGGGCATGTATCGTACCTTGGTGCTTGCTACTTAAATTCCCGACTGACTCAGGAGTCGGGTGATGAGGGGCGACCAAGCTACGGGACGTGAAACACCCCACCTCCGTTAGGGTCACTCTCAAAGGGAATGCCCTAATTTTGGTGGAGGTTTATAAGTATAAGTCACAGATACACAAGACAGATATAAAAACACATATTTTTGAACAGCGGAAAACAACAGCAACTTTTATTTCATTAAAATACGTGTTACACAAACCATGCCATAATTTGTCTTACAATACTTCCAAAAACATAACATCTTCATAACTATCTTGATTACATTATTTAAAGAAGCATAAAACCATAAGTAAACTGCATAAGTCCCATAATTGTTGTCCAAAGCCATAGTCCAAAACGAAAAAGATCCAAGCAATACATTCTTTCTCTTCAAGCTGGATGTGAAAACTGGTCAAGCTGCGGTATTCCCTCCCTGTGGACCTAGGGGGGAACGAAAGAAAAGAAGGCTAAAGAAAAGTAGAGTCAGACATAAAGCCTGAGTAAGTCTAGGACTATTCAATCTATGAATAAAGAACTGGGCATGATAAGTATAAACTGGAAATGGGAAAGCACTATAAACTAGGTCAATTTGTCTAGAGTCGAATGTACCATCGTACCCCATATTAATCTCTGCACCCCCATAAACTAGTTCCCAACAGGCACCCCATAATCAGGGTGAAGTGATCCATTTCTAATGATCGGCTCCTACTCGCATAGTAACATGTGTCTTACGGCCCCCGTTGTTGTAGTTACCTATGCTGGTCCCACCATGGGGTGTATCAAGTCCCATGGTGGCGGCTCGACACAATCCTAGAATGCACAGGTATACTACTGGTGCCCAGTGCCTTATTTTTTTGCGTCGGAGTGTGTGCACGCCCGCACCCCATTAGAACCTACACTGCTGCACCACCGCCGTCGATTTGACCTCTTACAGTCAGCCCAGTAATCGTGCCCCACCCTGCCTAGTTCAGGGTATCCTGATACACCTTGTAGGGTTACTGCTGAAAAGGGTCCCCCACTACTAGGTTTTCTATTTCTAGCCAACATGCTAAGTTGGTTAAGTGTTTTGAAACCTAACCCCCAATCAGTCTGTATAGTTTAGCATGTTCCATTTTGATTAAGTATTAATTCAATTTACTTTATCCTATCAATCCCGACTCAGCCTTAATTGTCTTATTAAAGCCTCAACCTCTCACATTAGACAAATATTGTTGTGGCTGCCTGTTGCCGGTTGGGTCCAGGCAGTCTTACGCCACAACTCAGTCTAACCTCGGGTCTTTATTGGGCTCCGTGTTTAACCACCCACATTGGATAGGTATTGTTGTGACTACTGGACAACCGGGCGGTTCCGGGCAGGTTTACATTACAACTCAATCTAACCTCGGGTTAAACACATCGTATTTTCTAAATTTACATATTTTGTCTCTTTTCTTTTTATATGTAAATATTTGCGGCCCATTATTCAAATTCATCTTTATTGGGTAAAATTAATTTACACCACTTAAATTGTTTTTCAAGGTCGTTGGCATGCGTCAAACACGCCAACACATATGTTTTATATTTTAACCCAAACGTCATTACCCCCGTTTTATACGTTCGCTACAATATAACACATGTTGGGTTTAAACATTTAAACCCAACTTAGCCACATGAAAAAGGAGAGGCTTAGAACATGGTGTTTATATATTCTAAGTAACATAAAAAGGGGAGTGTGAACGCATGAACTTGCAACATAGCGAACTAAATAACATAAATTTGGCACTTGTGAACTTGCATTGTAATAGCATATAATCATGGCATAAACATACCTAAACATGAAATCATGGTTTTTGATCTATTCATATAATCATGGCATAAACATACCTAAACATGAAATCATGGTTTTTGATCTATTCATATAATCATGGCATAAACATACCTAAACATGAAATCATGGTTTTTAATCTATTCATGCAAACTTGCAATTGGAATGTAAATCTAACTCAATTATGTGTCACATATATTATCATATGATTTTGATAACAACATAGGCCTAAAACATGCGATTCAATTAGGCATAACACCAAACATAGTTTAGTCATGTTCATAGAGTCAAAACAAGTTCACAAAGATGCTTACTTTTGTCTCTAATACAAAAGTATGGTTTTACACTTGAATCATGATGCCAATTCCAACATAAATTCACATAAGTCATAATACCCAAATCGATCCAACTACACTAAAAGTGATTATAATATATATTATGTTGGCATAATAGTGAATCATATACTTGCATGAATCTCAAATAAACTACCACAAACGTATAGTCATTTCTTTCAACATGAATCATATACTTGCAATTATCCAATAGGTGTTGTAATAAACTACCACAAACATGCAGTTGTTAACTTTCAACATGAATCACATACTTGCAAATATCCAATCGTTATATCACAACATCCCAAATCGCTTAGAATCATAGCAACATACAAATATGGATTATTATCACCACAAATCAAATACAATTCTATTTCTCATTTTACACAAATCAAAACACAATTATTTATTCACATCGGAATAACACTCTACTTACAACGTATGACGAATCTTCAATTTAGGAATCTGAATTCTGAATTTGGAGATGCTATCCTTTGTTGTAGGCATTGTTTTGATTTAGTTGTCGTTGCTTTAAGCTTTTGAATTGTCTCCAAATCATCTCTCAATTTTGACGGCTATTTCTAGTCCTTCCTCAGCAGCATGGCGGTCTCATTCTTATTTTTTGTTTGTATGAATTAGGTGGAGTCTTAGGTCCTTTTTATAGAGTTTGTGAATTGATTAGGACCGTCGATGGAGCTTGGATTAATATTAGCCGTTCGTTTGAAGGAGAGACCAATCAGGAGCTGACACCTAGCCTTAGTGACAAGGCAAGGATCAACAATTCGGCCAAACACAGACTACGCCAGCCAAGGGGGCTGGGTTCGACCTGGCTTAGGGGCCAGGTCGACACGCCAGTCGACACCGTGTCAACTTGGCAGTCAACACGGGTGACCCAGGTCGACTACCCAATCGACCTGGGTAGCCCCAGGTCGATTACCCAGTCAACCTGGGTGCCTTGGGCGGGAAAATTCCCGCCCTGACCAATCCGGCCCAATTTTGAATTTTGAATTGGTTTATCTGAGCTGTTTTGAATTTTAAACTGAATTCTGAAACTTCCGGAGGCCATATCTTCTTCATACGGAGTCCGTTTTATGCAAACTCGAACTCTATCCCAAGCAGAATTCCGAGACGAACGCAATGGCGTATCTCGTTTCCCTTAATTCTTTGATTTGAAATTAGTTATACTTTAATTTGTGAATTTAACTGTTATAGAATACACGGGGTGTTACATTCTCCCCCACTTAAAAGGATTTCATCCCGAAATCTTCAAGTTCAGGAAGAATGTACATCCTAACATCCAAACATCCATCTACTCATCCATCAAACACGAGCATCCATTGTCCTTAAAAGACTTCTAATGGTTCATCATCATATGCGAAGTGTGTGTACATGTACTTATCTAATGCAAAATCAGTCGGTCTACTGATTCAGTTGACCTCCTTAATGCAAATTATGTAAGTGTCATGAATCCATTATGTATGCAAATTTTCCTATTCATGATTCTACATGAGTGCACAATCATTCATATATAAATGCAACATCCATATGACAACACATTAAACTTCAACCATATACGAATATAAATACATGTATGCATATGCAGTATGAAGTGACAGAGCCGATCTAAAACCTAAATTGTGTGTGTATATGCAATCACGAGCAACCACTAGCAATCACTTGCAACCACTTGCAACCATCATCCATAACATGTTTCAATTACATGTTTTCATCCAAAGAGTTACTACCTAAAAGATAAGGTCGAGGAGATATACCTAAAAAGATAGATATAAGCGCAACTTAAGGAAAAATAAAGATCAAAGATGTACCCTCGAAAAGAAAAGGGTAGGCTGCACGTATTCTAGCTTCAGTTTTCCAAGTTGTGTCTCCCTCGGCGTCGCTCCACTGAACTTTGACGAGCTTGACTTCGCGGTTGCGTAGCTTCTTCACTTCCGTTCCTAATATGCGGGTTGGAACTTTCCTCACGGTTGCTTCGCGTTCCACTTCATCTTCTTCTAGGATATTTGGCTCTACCACTTCAGCAGATTCATGTAGACATTTTCGGAGGTGCAAAACGTGAAAGACGTAGTGAACTCTGGCCAGCTTTTCGGGTAGCTCTAATCTATAAGCCATTTTCCCAATTTTCTCGATAATAGGAAATGGTCCTACGAACCTTGGTGCTTGCTTTCCTGTGGTTCCAAAACGAACAACGTTCCTTAGCGGAGATACCTTAAGAAAAACTCTTTCCCCAACCTCAAATTCAAGGTCGGTCCTTCTCTTGTCGGCGTAGGATTTGTGTCTGTCTTGGTCTGTCTTCATTCTTCTCCGTATTAAGTTTACTTTGTCTGAAGTCTCTCTGATCATATCTGGTCCAAGTATGAGCTTGTTAGTAGTCTCCCAGCAACAAGTGGGCGATCGACACGGTCTTCCATATAAAGCTTCGAAGGGCGCCATTCCGATGGTGGCTTGGTAGCTGTTGTTGTAGGAAAATTCCACCAAAGGAAGATGGTCTTCCCACGTCCCTCCAAAGTCAAGGACGCACAGTCTTAAAAGGTCCTCCAAAACTCTGTTCACTCTTTCCGTCTGGCCGTCGGTTTGGGGATGATAGGCTGTGCTCAAGCATAACTTTGTGCCTACCGCTTCTTGCAGACTCCGACAAAACTCACTTGTGAAGATAGGGTCTCGGTCACTAACAATGCTTGAGGGTATCCCATGGAGTCGGACAATTTCTTTGAGATAAAGAGATGCAAGGGATGAGGCAGTTCTTTTACTCTTGATAGGTAAAAAGTGGGCGCTTTTAGTAAGCCTATCCACTATTACCCAAATGCTAGTGTTGCCTCTTCTAGACCTAGGCAGCCCATCAATGAAGTCCATTGAGATGCTATCCCACTTCCACTGCGGGACCTCTAGAGGATGGAGCAGACCGCCAGGCTTTTTCTGTTCCGCCTTAACCTGTTGGCACACCATACACTTAGAAACGAAATCTGCCACGTCCTTCTTCATGCCGTTCCAAAAGAAAGTTCTCTTTATGTCCTTGTACATTTTATCTCCGCCTGGGTGTATCGTCATCTTGGAGTGATGTGCTTCCTCGAGAACCTTCTTTACTAAATCCCTTGTCTGTGGGACGCATAGTCTTCCGTCTCGCCTTAGCCATCCCTTATCATCGATGGAGTATCTGCTGAGGTGACTTGAAGTCTCACCCCTAATTAGCCTATCAATCATCTCCACAAGCTGAGATTCTTCGCGTTGTGCTGTCCCTATTGAGTCCAATAAAGTCGGGCGTACTTCGAGAGATGCTAGCAAGCCCAGTACAAAATCGGCGGAGGGCCTAAAGTCAAAGCTGGCTATAAACTCTAGGCTTTGTCTTTCAACAAACAGCGGGCTTAGGGTTAGTTTCTTTCGGCTCAACGCGTCTGCCACTACGTTACCTTTTCCCGGTGTAACAACGCGAAAATCTGGGCCAGTTTAAAATTTTTATTTTGGCAATTTTAGCGAATCTTGATTATTTAAAATGAATTATTTTAAATAATATCGACGAGAAATTTGTTTTCAATATAGAATTCGACGTATATATTATACGCGTCGTCGTTAGAATATAAATATTTATATATAATTATAAATAGAATTGAAAATGGCGTGGTAGTTCGATAATTCGATTTCAAACTTCAATTGAATGTACCGGGAGCAAAACAATCCGGATTTTAGTGTAACCAAAATCATTAGGATCTAATTGACGATATCTTTCCAACGAAGTTAACAAACTGAGATTTCACTTTATAAATGGTAAGATATGTCCAGTTGAAAATTCTGAATAGTCGCTATGGAATTAAGGCCCTTAAAAATAGCAATTTTGCAAACGACCTCGGATTCCGACGAAACCAGTTTTGTTGGGTCCGCAGTGTCGAGTTATTGCTAGATTCCAAATTTCATAATTTTTCGAATCAATATGTGAGCGTGGCAAAGGAAAACGCGTTTGACCGGTTTTAGTTGATTTTAATCGACTGGAAATTGGCCATTTTTCAAACGGTCTCAGAATTCGACGAAACTAGTTTTGTTAGGACCGTATCGTCAATACGAAGCTAGAAAATATTTTTCAGGAATTTTTCTAGTTAGTATGCGACCCCGGTAATTTGAAATGTACGTTTAAAATTCAATAAAGAGATTTAAATGTAAATTTAACGGAAACTGATTCAAACGTCCGAATCAACCTACGATACATGACCCATTGTGTTCAGAATGGGGGTGAAACGCTATGGACGATAGGCAGTGGGTCTGATTTCGAGTTCGCAATAAAAGTTGCTTTTTGGAGAATAAATAAAATAAAACAAAAATTAATAAAACCTTACCCCCCCTCACTACTTTCTCTCTCTTCCCCTTAAACGGTCAACCCCCCCTTTTCTATATCGTTCAGAACAGAAGGAAAAAAAAAAGAGAGAGAGAATCGCGACCACCACGACGTCGGAGGACCACCGCGCCCCGACTCTACTTCGCCGCCCCCTCCAGCAAAGCCCCAATCGCCGCGCCCCTCCCTCCCCTCTTCGATTTGACGCTCTCAAACCCTCCCCAGGCCCAAATCGAGAGCCGCCACCAAGAGGAGACCACCACGGCTGGTTGCGACCCCCGAAGGCCGTGCCTTAGCCGGAGCGCTGGCGAGCAGCTCCTCCCACCTTCCGGTCGACGTCCAAACCGAGAAATGTGAGCTTTTAATTATTATTTTTCATTTAGTTTTAAAAAATAAATCCGAATTTAATTTCTATTTTCAGGTTACTGTAAATTCACTTTGAATTTGTTTGTTTCTTCATCGGGTTTTTTTATATATATAGAAATTAACATTTAAAGATGGAATTTTTATATAAACAAAGATGGAATTTTTATATAAACAAAGATGGAATTTTTATATAAACAAAGATGGAATTTTTATATAAACAAAGATGGAATTTTTAATCAAAGAAAGATGGGATTTTTAATAAAGAAAAATCGGATTTTTAATGAAGGAAAGACAAGATTTTTATATGATGTAAAGGATAAAAATATAATTTTTATATGAGTAGCGATATAAAAATATAATTTTTATAATGTAGAAAGGCTTTGAAAAATAAAATGTCTTTGCTTTGAAAAATAAAATGTCTTTGCTTTGAAAAATAAAATGTCTTTGCTTTGAAAAATAAAATGTCTTTGCTTTGAAAATATAAAGTAGTGTAGATAAAATAAGATCTTTATCATATGTAGGAAATGATTATTCGATAGTTAAAAATATGATTTTTATATATTGAACTTAGAAGTAAAAATTCGATTTTTACATATGTAAAGAATACGGGCGAAGAAAGTGATATCGACGAGAACAGTGAAGATTTCCTGCATTAGAAGTGCCGTGGAGCTAGGATAGCTATCTGTGAGAACTTCTCACCTTTCAATTTCATTTCTATTTATATATATATACTAGGATGCAGACGGTGCTTAGTAGCACCTGACACAATTGTCCACAGACCATGGACTTGTTTGTTTGGTTGCATAGATTAGTTATATGATTTGATTTGAATTCGGTTGTTTGGTGATTTTGATTGATGTGTGAATGGCGTGGGCCTTCACTAGACCGGGGATAAGGCTAGGCCTTGTCCCGTTTCTAGTATCGTGCCGTTATGCCGCCGAAATTTTCTAAAATATGTTAGAAAAATAAAAATATCATTTTATTTAAAGAATAAACTGAATAGAAATTCATATGTTGGAATAAAATGTTTTGTCGTTAAAGATATAATTTTTAACGTGAATGTGAATAAATAAATATTCATTTACAAACCAGACGGTTTGTTTATGTACACCTATTTGAAGGACATTGATTGGGTCGATAAATTTTACACATCGCCCAACTGCACGAATAAAATATTTGTTTGATTGTTTGAAACCCCACACGGGTGTTGGGATGAAATTTGAAGTTCACTCATCCTGATTGATTAAATATGTCGATCGATTGATTGACAGACTGTTATAAGCGTTAGATATCTATATTTGATGCTTATACAGTGTAGTGCACTTTGGTTGATGGTTGATTATTTTTCAATGCTATTATATACATGTGTTGTATGAAAATCCATATAATTAACTTTATATGGTAATTGGTTGGGCCTCATTCCAATTTGAAAAACAAAGAATAATATAAAATAAAAGTTCATGTGTTGACAGTACTCATTCATTGAGATTGGTCATGTGTTGAACGAAATATTTTAATATTAAAATTTACATCTTTATCGATATAAAATAAAAGTTCATGTGTTGACAGTACTCATTCATTGAGATTGGTCATGTGTTGAACGAAATATTTTAATATTAAAATTTACATCTTTATCGATATAAAATAAAAGTTCATGTGTTGACAGTACTCATTCATTGAGATTGGTCATGTGTTGAACGAAATATTTTGATAATAACAACTATTTTGAAAAAGAAATGTTTGAAATAGAATATTTGAAAGTAGAAATTTAAGAAGCCGTGTTGATTAGATTGACGCCATTTTGACGTGAACGATATTTATATCGATTTGAAAACGATTTCAAAATGAATTGAATTGAAAACGATTTCGAAATGAATTGAATTGAAAACGATTTCGAAATGAAATGAATTGACAACGATTTCGAAATGAATTGAATTGAAAACGATTTCGAAATGAATTGAATTGAAAACGATTTCGAAATGAAATGAATTGAAAACGATTTCGAAATGAATTGAATTGAAAACGATTTCAAAATGAATTGAATTGAAAACGATTTCGAAATGAATTGAATTGAAAACGATTTCGAAATGAATTGAATTGAAAACGATTTCGAAATGAAATGAATTGAAAACGATTTCGAAATGAATTGAATTGAAAACGATTTCGAAATGAATTGAATTGAAAACGATTTCGAAATGAATTGAATTGAAAACGAATTTAAATTGAATTGAAGAGGAAGTTGAAATTGCTTTTGAAATGAATTTAAAACTATTTATATAATTCGTTTTAAATAGAAATCGACGAAATATATATTATATATATTATATATATAATATAATGGCCTGAATAGAACGCGCCGCGCCGCGGCAGTTCGTGAATTTCGACCATTTATTTCAAACGGACATTACGGGAGATCCGACCGTCGGATTCTCCTAAAACCGGAACCGTTGGGTTCGTATCGAAAAGAGCTTTCTAATGAAGGTTAGAAATTTGAAATCTAACGGTTGGATTTGGAGATACGTCCAGATCAAATTCGAAAAAGGTCGTTGTAAGTGCAGTTCGATGGCCGTTGATGGAAATCGACTGTACGGGCCTTGATAAAATTATTAAAAATAGTAATAATTTGTGTAAAATCATAAGAAATGATTTAGAAAGAATTGGGATGAAAAACTCCATATTTGAAAAGATAAAAATAGATTTTTATCGAAATGAACTAGTTTTGAACTAGAAATATAATTCTATTTATTTTTAAATAAATAAATTGAATTTGAAAAGGGTTTTAAAAATAACCAGAATTTCCAATGATTGCATTGGAGTGGATTTGAATCGAAATTGTCTTCGGAATATTTCGATGTTGGAATTCGTGATTATGCGGATGTTGTTACGGAAATTTGAAAGATATATATCTATATCGTTATTTCCAATACGATATTTGTTAGTCGTGGAATTTGATATTGAATATAAGCCGATATATTTTCTATTCAGAACCTTATATTGAATATCAAATGTGATTTGGGTTTGTAGTGAATGGTGTCTTCACTAACACTGTTCTTGGACCCAGTTGAGAAAAGATTAAATCTTTTTATTTAGATTTAATGAAGTGTACCAATTAAATAACATTTAATTGGAATTGAATCGATATTGATTTTTGGGTTTATCGTGGACAGTGTTTTAAATAACACTCGTTCTTTAACCCGATGATTAATGAATGTGATTTTGGGTTTATCGTGAACTGTGTTTTTAAATGACACGGATTCTTTAACGCAGTCAAAGATTAAAACTAAGTGGAGTTTTAATGAATCTTTAATTAGATTGAAATAATCGAAAATGGAGTATCACCAGTTTTGCTCCAGGCGATAGTTAAATCTTTAATTAGATTTGAACATGAAATGGTAATTGAATTTACCGATAACACCGTGGTGTTAGATATGAAGTACTACCAGTTTTACTTCATGGGATGAATAGGTTGGGATTGGGAAATTAAAACAAATGATTACTTCGGTAAGGTTCGCTAATCCCGACTAGTTTTGAATTGATATTCAAAAATAGATTAAAGAATAAATTCAAGAAATTTATCTTGGATAAAATTAATGGGAACCTTTCCCTATGAATGTGAAATTTAGAAACTAACTGTCGGTTAGCTAAGCAGAATGGTTTTCTGGATATTGATTGATGTTGGTTTCGGCCTTCGGGGTTAATATTTGGGGAATTATTCTCTTGATTAATTTACGGTTAGTGACTGATGAATTGGAATGAGGCGTATGTTGTGTTTGTGTAACACTTATTTAAAATATACGCGAGTTATTCAGAAAGACCGGGTTTATCCCATTCTGAATAACTGATACGACGATAAGTCGAAGATGAAGACGATGGTCGAAGACCGGAGGTCTTCACGTCGTTTGGGTAATTACTGATGATCTTGATTGGGCTGTACACCCAAGAAGATGGAAACAGTTGGTGATCGTCCAGACGTACTTGGAGATCGATGGATATGCGGGGTACTAGGTGCCTCCGGTTTCGTTCAGACCCAGAACGGACTTGCAAATGGACTGTGTGTCTGACATTGGATTTTAGTCCGTGTGGTTGATCTCTATTAAAAATATATCTGTTTGGCGGCGGTGAATTTATTCTTTTGCTTAACGCCCTTCTCTGAGACGTACGAGCCCAGGGGTTATATATTGATGGATATCAAACGCATGGAGTGAATTGCCTGTGTGGCATGCCTAAGTGGCAATTGATCGAGGCTTCTGTTGAAAAGCAAAGTCTTGTGGTGATGATCAAAGCTCGGCCTTTGTGGCGTAGCTTTGTGTAACGTTTGCTTCGCGAGTTTCACACCCGGTATGAACCAAAAATGGGAGACGGACCTCAGGGAGGGCATGCGTTTCTTTCTAGTTAGAAGTGGCGTCAGTGGTTTTACACGCCCTGACGAGTTTGACTTATGTGGTTGTTGCTGTTGCGAGGCGCCTCGGATTGATCGGTCGTTCTCGAACCGATGGAGTCATTTGGTTGGCTCATTTACGCCCCAAAGGGCGGGGAAACGTAGTGTTCAGGCATTTTAATCCACATCGGTGGACCGGCCCTGTCGCTCCAAGGGTCGTTGCGCTCTGACCCTGTGGCTCGGGCTAGAGAGTCACGAATCGGTTGAGGACTATCTTTTGCCTCGGTTCATAGATGGAAACCCAATTTCCAAATACGTGATTCTGCGTTTTTATTTGTAGAGCCTAGTATGGCGACATAGTGGGATGGGGCGCTCATGCCGCCTATGATTGATACTTATGATTTGAAGTTGTTTTATACACTATGCACTTATAATAGTATCAAACGATTTGTTTTAACCGTATCAAGCATTCTTTGGCTGTTATAAGGGAAAACCCTATCCTCGGCTGCGTTGCATTGTGTGATGGGACCTGGGTCTTATAACAGCTTCATTTTTCTTTATTTAGCATTGCGCGGTTTGTTTTATGCACTGGTATTCTTGGGAGGAAACCCATTCCGTGTTATACGGCGTGGTCCCTTGATTTACCTAATGATTTAAAATAAAGATTAATAACTGTTTTAGTTCTCACACCAGTCACATGACTGACCTAGAGTTTATTGTTTTAACCTAAACTCTGGGTGCCCCTATTTTGACACGGGCAGCTAGTAGTTTTGGTTTTGCAGATTTATATTCACAGGATCCTGGTTTACAGCTGGAACGATATCCGGAAAGCTTTGTATCCGTATATCTCCTTCTAGTTGTGTATTGTATTATTTTCCGCTGCGATGTATTTAAATGTAATTTAAATCTCTGATATTTCTGTGTAATATTTATTTGTTTATACTCTGTATATTCTTGTAATATGATGCATTGTTGTAATATACAATGAAACGTTCTTCTGTATGTGTTCTGTTGTGGTTTGTTCTCGAACTATCCGACACTTTCCTTTACGGGGAAGTTACGGGTTTTTACACCCGGAGTGTAGGAGATCTCGAAATCGTACGAGGCAAGAAACTCCATCCATCTCTGTTGCCTCAAGTTAAGGTCCTTCTGCGAGAAAAGATATTTCAACGATTTATAGTCAGTGTAAAGTTCGAACTTCTCACCTAGGAGATAGTGTCACCAAGAATTGAGTGCAAAGACGATGGCAGCTAACTCAAGATCGTGGGTCGGGTAGTTCTTTTCATGAACTTTCAATTGTCTCCCGCCATAAGCTACTACCCTTCCTTCTTACATTAAGACAGCGCCTAGCCCTGTCCCACATGCATCTGTATAAACCGTGAACATCTTGATTCCATCTGGCAACGTCAGAACTGGGGTTGTTGTAAGAGCCCTTTTCAGTCGTTGGAAAGCAAACTCGCAATCCATGTCCCAATTGAACACTAGATTCATCTTTGTCAGCCTTGTGAGCGGAGCTGATATTTTTGCAAAGTCTCTGATGAATTTCCGATAGAAGCCTGCTAGCCCGAGAAAGCTTCGGACTTCTGTTGCGTTCTTTGGTGTCTTCCAATCCTGTACCGCTACTACCTTAGCAGGGTCCACATCTAACCCTTCTTTGGATACTATGTGCCCAAGGAACCTCACTTCCTCTCTCCAAAAGTGGCATTTGGAGAATTTAGCTTTTAGCCGATGGACTCGCAGAGTTTCCATGATTGCCCTTAAGTGCTGAGTATGCTCTTCCTCATTCTTTGAGAAGATCAAGATATCGTCTACAAAGACCACCACGAACTTGTTGAGGAATTCTCTGAACACCCTACTCATCAGGTCCACAAAGTAAGCGGGTGCGTTTGTCAAGCCAAAAGGCATGACAAGCCATTCAAAGAAGCCGTCTGGGGTTCTGAATGCCATTTTATCGATGCTATCTTCAGCCACCCTTAGCTGATGAAAACCGGTCGCCAAATCGAGTTGGGAGAAAACAGACGCTCCTACAAGCTGATCAAACAGGTCGTCAATTCTGGGGAGAGGGTGCCTATTCTTTTTCGTTAGCTTGTTGAGCTCCCTATAGTCAACACATAGACGGAGTGAACCATCCGCCTTTGTAGCGAACACCACTGGAGCGCCCAATTCTGAAATGCTCCTTCTAATGAACCCCTTTTCTAGAAGCTCTTTAATCTGTTTACTGAGCTCTTTCCTTTCCCGTGGAGCCATGTGTCTAACGGGTAACGCAACGGGCTTTGCATTATCTACAAGATATATGCAAAAGTCTATCTCCCGCTTCGGAGGCAAGCCCTTCACCTCTTCGAAGACATCCGGATATTCCCGGACCACTCTAACCGATTGCAAACTTTCAACAGAGGCATCTAGCGATTCAAGATAACTAAGCATCACCGCATACGAGGGATTACAAGAAATTTCTAGAGTGTTACCGAGTTGGGTCAGAAGCCTAACCACCCTTTACTCAAAATCCAGGATGGCACCATTACTGGATAGCCAATCCATGCCCAAAATCAAACCATATCCCGAGAAGCCCAAAACAAAGGCACTACATCTAAATTCTACGCTTAGAATAGAAATTTTCAATCCCATACAGATCATAGACAAATGAGCTGGGCCCCTAATTGGGTTTGAAACAATTAAGGGGTCCTCTACCATACTAGTTTCTAGGTGCAGAGATTCTAATAAAGCAGACGAGATAAAGGAGTGTGATGCGCGAGAATCAAATAAAGTGCGAACTGGGTGATCATAAAGATAAACTACACTTTCTAAGAAGTATTTATACCTCGCTGTTGCAGAGGTGGCGCTTCTAGCACATGAACCTGTGCCCCTGAGGTGGATCCAACCCTCTGCCCCTGCGCTCGTTTCTTTGGGCAATCCTTAGCCATGTGGCCTGTCTCACCGCAAGAAAAGCACCCACCATTCATCTTGGCCTTCTTTTTCCGACAATCTTTCACTAAGTGCCCCACTTTGCCACAGAAATTACACTTCCTCTTCTCTTTGTTGTCCTTCACGCCCTTCTTAAAGTCTATCTTCTTAGGCTGTAAACCATCTTTCTTCCCTTGAGAGCTTTCTGCCTTTGTCTCCTTCTTGCCCTTATCCTCTGCGTCCAGCAATGCCATCTGCACCAACCTTTCATACATAGCTCCCATGGGTATACGGGTCATGGCCAAACTGTGTAATGGCTCATTCAATCCTTTGACAAAGCAGAGAGCCTTCTTTTGCGGAGTGTTGACTAGGTCCAGTCCGAACCTAGCCAGCTGATCGAACTGATTAACATACTCTTTGACTGTCATATTCCCTTGCTTAAGAAATAAGAATTTTTCCAACTGAAGACTCCTTTCAGCTTCCGAGAGAAATTTAGCTTCAAACCTTGCCCTAAAGTCCTCCCATGTTTCCACTGGTCTTTCTGCATTGGTGACTTCCCACCAGTAGGAAGCCTCGCCTTTAAGTAGCCATACTGCCATTTGTACCTTCTGCCTATCTTCTACCTCAAAGATGACGAATAAGTCCTCGGTTTCCTTCAGCCAATTCCTGGCTGCCACGAAGGACTCGGTTCCATGAAAGTCCTTTCCTCCCATAGCTTTAAAATCTTTACATATATTAGCAAAAGTATTACCCCACGGAGGAGGTGGAGGAAGAGGTGCTGCTGTAGCTGGTTGATTTCCTGCAGCTGGGGGAGGTGGAACGGTAGGACCTGGCTGAGTGGCCCTCGCTTCAAAGAATTTTCTGAACCAACCAGGTATTGGTATACCCTCTGGCAAGTTAAGTTCTTCGGACATGCTGAAACAAAAAGGGTAGATTCAAAACAAAGGATAAAAGATAGTACCTATGGCTTTGGGGGACTTTGCCTTTTTAAAATAAAATAACATTTTATCTTTAAAAATGCTTCTTTAAATTTTCTTTTGACAATAAATTTTCAAAACTTTTTATCTTATCTGGTAAACCTATGCTCTGATACCAAGTGATACACCCCACCTCCGTTAGGGTCACTCTCAAAGGGAATGCCCTAATTTTGGTGGAGTTTTATAAGTATAAGTCACAGATACACAAGATAGATATAAAAACACATATTTTTGAACAACGGAAAACAACAGCAACTTTTATTTCATTAAAATACGTGTTACACAAACCATGCCATAATTTGTCTTATAATACTTCCAGATACATAACATCTTCGTAACTGTCTTGATTACATTATTTAAAGAAGCATAAAAACATAAGTAAACTGCATAAGTCCCATAATTGCTGTCCAAAGCCATAGTCCAAAACGAAAAAGATCCAAGCAATACATTCTTTCTCTTCAAGGTGGATGTGAAAACTGGTCAAGCTACGGTATTCCCTCCCTGTGGACCTACGGGGGGGGGGGGGGGAGGGGGGACGAAAGAAAAGAAGACGAAAGAAAAGTAGAGTCAGACATAAAGCCTGAGTAAGTCTAGGACTATTCAGTCTATGAATAAAGAACTGGGCATGATAAGTATAATCTGGAAATGGGAAAGCACTATAATCTTGGTTAAGTTATCTAGAGTCGAATGTACTATCGTACCCCATATTAATCTCTGCACCCCCATAAACTAGTTCCCAACAGGCACCCCATAATCAGGGTGAAGTGATCCATTTCTAATGATCGGCTCCTACTCGCATAGTTACATGTGTCTTACGGCCCCCGTTGTTGAAGTTACCTATGTTGTTCCCACCATGGGGTGTATCAAGTCCTATGGTGGTGGCCCGACACAATCCTAGAATGCACAGGTATACTACTGGTGCCCAATGCCTTATTTTTCGGCGCTGGAGTGTGTGCACGCCCGCACCCTGTTAGAACCTACACTGCTGCACCACCGCCGTCGATTTGACCTCTTACAGTCAGCCCAGTAATCGTGCCCCACCCTGCCTAGTTCAGGGTATCCTGATACACCTTGTAGGGTTACTGCTGAAATGGGTCCCCCGCTACTAGGTTTTCTATTTCTATTTCTAGCCAACATGCTAAGTTGGTTAAGTGTTTTGAAACCTAACCTCCAATCAGTCTGTATAGTTTAGCATGTTCCGTTTTGATTAAGTATTAATTCAATTTACTTAATCCTACCAATCCTGACTCATCCTTAATTGTCTTACCCTCGACCTCTCACATTAGACAGATATTGTTGTGGCTGCCTGTTGCCGGTTGGGTCCGGGCAGTCTTACACCACAACTCAGTCTAACCTCGGGTCTTTATTGGGCTCCGTGTTTAACCACCCACATTGGATAGGTATTTTTGTGACTACTAGACAGCCGGGCGGTTCCGGGCAGGTTTACATCACAACTCAATCCAACCTCGGGTTAAACACATCGTATTTTCTAAATTTACATATTTTGTCTCTTTTCTTTTTATATGTAAATATTTGCGGCCCATTATTCAAATTCATCTTTATTGGGTAAAATTAATTCACACCACTTAAATTGTTTTTCAAGGTCGTTGGCATGCGTCAAACACGCCAACACATATGTTTTATATTTTAACCCAAACGTCATTAACCCCGTTTTATACGTTCGCTACAATATAACATATGTTGGGTTTAAACATTTAAACCCAACTTTGCCACATGAAAAAGGGGAGGCTTAGAACATGGTGTTTATATATTCTAAGTAACATAAAAAGGGGAGTGTGAACGCATGAACTTGCAACATAGCAAACTAATTAACATAAATTTGGCACTTGTGAACTTGCATTGTAATAGCATATAATCATGACATAAACATACCTAAACATGAAATCATGGTTTTTGATCTATTCATATAATCATGGCATAAACATACCTAAACATGAAATCATGGTTTTTGATCTATTCATATAATCATGGTTTTTAATCTATTCATGCAAACTTGCAATTGGAATGTAAATCTAACTCAATTATGTGTCACATATATTATCATATGATTTTGATAACAACATAGGCCTAATACATGCTTTTCAATTAGGCATAACACCAAACATAGTTTAGTCATGTTCATAGAGTCAACACACGTTCACAAAGATGCTTACTTTTGTCTCTAATACAAAAGTATGGTTTTACACTTGAATCATGATGCCAATTCCAACATAAATTCACATAAGTCATAATACCCAAATGGATCCAACTACACTAAAAGTGATTATAATATATATTATGTTGGCATAATAGTGAATCATATACTTGCATGAATCTCATATAAACTACCACAAACATATAGTCATTTCTTTTAACATGAATCATATACTTGCAATTATCCAATAGGTGTTGTAATAAACTACCACAAACATGTAGTTGTTAACTTTCAACATGAATCACATACTTGCAAATATCCAATCGTTATACCACAGCATCCCAAATCGCTTAGAATCATAGCAACATACAAATATTGATTATTATCACCACAAATCAAATACATATCTATTTCTCATTTTACACAAATCAAAACACAATTATTTATTCACATCGGAATAGCACTCTACTTACAACGTATGATGAATCTTCATTTCAGGAATCTGAATTCTGAATTTGGAGATGCTATCCTTTGTTGTAGGCATTGTTTTGATTTAGTTGTCGTTGCTTTAAGATTTTGTATTGTCTCCTAATCGTCTATCAATTTTGACGGCTATTTCTAGTCATTCCTCAGCAGCATGACGGTCTCATTCTTATTTTTTGTTTGTATGAATTAGGTAGAGTCTTAGGTCCTTTTTATAGAGTTTGTGAATTGATTAGGACCGTCGATGGAGCTTGGATTAATATTAGCCGTTCGTTTGAAGGAGAGACCAATCAGGAGCTGACACCTAGCCCTAGTGACAAGGCAAGGCTCAGCAATTCGGCCAAACACAGACTAGGCTAGCTAGGGGGGCTGGGTTCGACCTGGCTCAGGGGCCAGGTCGACATGCCAGTCGACACCGTGTCGACTTGGCAGTCGACACGGGTGACCCAGATCGACTACCCACTCGACCTGGGTAGCCCCAGGTCGACTACCTAGTCGACCTGGGTGCCTTGGGCGGGAAAATTCCCGCCCTGGCCATTCCGGCCCGATTTTGAATTTTGAATTGGTTTTTCCAAGCTGTTTTGAATTTTAAACTGAATTCTGAAACTTCCGGAGGCCATATCTTCTTCATACGGAGTCCGTTTTACGCAAACTCGGACTCTATCCCAAGCAGAATTCCGAGACGAACTCAATGGCGTATCCCTTTCCCTTAATTCTTTGATTTGAAATTAGTTATACTTTAATTTGTGAATTTCACTGTTATAGAATACACGGGGTATTACAGGACGAGCTTGTTACGTGACAGAGTTAAAGATGTTACTGAAGGGGTTGAATATATATGCTAAGGACGATTCCGCCCTTGCAAAGGAGGCCTCAGCATAGCAATTAAGGGGTCCTGCCCCAAAAGAATCGTCCTCAGACGTGCTCGAGGATATAGATCCTAGAGAGGATGGAGAACCCAGGGACAGGAAGGCAACTCCCAACGAAATGACAATAGATATACCTATAGATGAGATAGATCCAACAAAAGTACTAAAGATCGGCTCGCAACTGGATCCAGTTAGAGAGAGGGAATTGTCTGATTTTTTAAAGGCAAACCTGGATGTGTTTGCCTGGACTCACGCTGACAAGTGTGGGATTTCGCCTACCATTATGAGCCACTCTTTGTGTATTAATCCAAAGCACCCACCAGTCAAGCAGAAGAGACGGATGTTAGGCCCAGATCGGTCAGCAACTTTGAAAGAAGAAGTAGAGAAATTAAAAGCTAATGGATTCATTAAGGATTCAAAATATCCCGACTGGATATCGAATCCTGTCCTGGTCAAAAAGTCAAACGGGAGGTGGAGAACATGCATTGACTTTTCTGATTTTAATAAGGCTTGCCCGAAGGATAGCTTTCCTCTTCCCAGAATTGATCAATTAGTAGATTCGACGGCTAGGCATGAACTATTATCCTTTATGGACGCCTATTCCGGGTACAATCAAATTCCCATGTACATACCAGATCAAGAGCACACAAGCTTTATCACAGACTTGGGGTTGTATTGTTACATGGTAATGCCATTTGGGTTAAAAATGCGGGAGCCACTTATCAGCGCCTAGTCAACCGCATGTTTTACAATCAAATCGGGAAAACTGTGGAAGTTTACGTAGATGATATGCTCGTGAAATCCAAGAAATCTCCTGATCATACGAAGGACTTAACAGAAATGTTCGGCATACTACGAAGGTATGGGATGAAGTTGAATCCCTTGAAGTGTTCTTTTGGAGTGGCATCAGACAAGTTCCTCGGCTTTATCGTGAGTTCCAGGGGAATTGAAATCAATCCGGACCAAATAGCAGCAATCCAGAATATAGAGGAGAAGCGAAAGATCAGGGATGTTCAAAGCTTAGCTGGGAAGGTTGCAGCACTGGGCAGGTTCATCTCCAAAGCAACAAACAAGTGTGTACCTTTCTTCGATCTCATAAAACGGGGAAAGTGAAATTTTGAGTGGACTCCCGACTATGTGGAGGCATTCCAGAATCTATTAGACTTCTTAGAAAAGCCTCCAATATTATCAAAGCCTGTGGAACATGAGGATTTGTTTGTCTACTTGGTGGTATCTCTCACGCCGTCAGCGCCGCATTAGTACATGAAGAGGATAAAGTCCATAAACCTGTGTATTACGTAAGCAAAAAACTAGCTGCTGCAGAACGTAACTATCCGAAGATAGAGAAGCTTGCTTATAGCATCCTGATTTCTTCCCGCAAACTCCACCATTATTTTCAGGCATAACCAATAGTTGTATATACCGACCAACCTTTGAGACAAGTGTTGCAGAAACCCGAAGCATCGGGGCGGTTACTTAAATGGAATATTGAGCTGAGTCAATTTGATTTGAACTTTCACCCACGAAGATCAATAAGGGTGCAAGCATTGGCTGACTTTATAGCTGAATTTACAATTCCTAAAGAGGAAACAGTGGGTGACAAGGTAGTTGCTTTGGATCGAGAGATAGAGCTCGGTCCGTGGAAACCATATACGGACGGGGCCAAGAATGATAGAAAGTCCGGCGCCGGAGTTGTTTTAATAACTCCTGAAGGATGATCTATCTGCTATGCATTACGGTTAGAGTTCGCTGCTACTAACAACGATTCTGAGTATAAAGCCCTGGTTGCCGGGCTGAAACTCGTCAAAGATTTGGGAGTGAAGACACTAAATATATATTGCGATTCCAAGATAGTTGTATGTCAAGTTCGGGAAGAATTTGCTGCTAAAGGGCCTCGACTCATCACCTATCTCAAAAAGGTAAAGGAATTATTGGAAGGTTTGGAGCATTATAGCATAACACACATTCCAAGAGCAGAAACTCAAAAAGCAGATCGACTGGCAAAGATAGCAAGTTCTGATGATCCTAAAGAAATCGAAATGGTTCCAATAGAGGTGTTGGAATCACCGAGTTTCGACCTAATGGAAGTAGAGCTAGCCTTGGAATTTGAACCAGAGAGAGAATCCTGGATGACATCGATTAAGAATTTTCTCAAGAATGGAACCCTCCCGTTAAAAAAGAGCGAAAGACGAGCTGTAAGACGCAAGGCTGCAAGATACGTTTTACAGGACGACGTCCTTTATCTCAAGGGTTTTCAATGCCCCTATTACGTTGTATTGCACAGGACAACATTAAACATGTACAACGAGAAGTGCATGAAGGTGAGTGTGGAGACCACACAGGGGGCCAAACCCTAGCAAAGAAAGTATTGAAGTACGGATATTTTTGGCCTACCGTTAATAAAGACACAACTGATTATTCACGACGTTGCGATAGATGTCAAAGATTCGCTAAAGTTCCTAAAGCGCCTCCGACCCAACTCAAGTCGATGGTAAGTCCGTGGTCGTTTGCCATATGGGGAATTGACATTATTGGAGTATTACCTATTGCTAGAGGAGGAGCTAAGTACGCAATCGTTGCCATGGACTACTTCACAAAATGGGTGGAAGCGGAACCTCTAACGACCATCATGACAAGGAAGGTGATCAGTTTTATGGTCAGAAACATTATTTGTCAATTTGGGATACCGAAGACCATCGTAACTGATAATGGGATGCAATTTGACAGCATCGAGTTCTGAAACTTCTGCCAGAAATATAAGATTGATAAACGATACACCGCAGTAGCTCACCCACAGTCAAATGGCCAGGTCGAAGCCGTAAACAAGGTCACTAAATCAATTCTAAAGAAGCGGTTGGAGCAGGCCAAAGCAAGATGCATAGACGAGTTGCCATTAGCCTTATGGGCCTACATGGCGACCTTTAAGATGGCTATTGACCATACTACCTATTCACTTTCCTTTGGGTCAGAAGCAGTGATCCCGGTAGAATTAGAAGTCCCTTCTCATCAAGTTGCGTATTATGACCCGATGACAAATAAAGCACTCCTCCTGGAATCTCTTGATATGGTTGAGGAAAAAAGAGATGAAGCCGACTTGCATGCCTCGAGACATCGACATCAAGTAGCACGTTATTATGACCGGAAAGATCGCCTCAAAACCTTTGAACCAGGAGACCTAGTACTAAAACGAGTCTTCCCGCCTTCAACCCAATTGGGTCCAAAATGGGAAGGGCCATACACCATCCAACGGAAGCTTGATACAGGAGCATTCAAGCTAACGACCGTGGACGGTGAGGAGATTCCCAGAGCCAGGAATGCTCAGCACTTACGACGATATCTGAGCTAAATATGAAATGTCATCACTTTTGTTTTTATAAGCTATGTAAAAAAGGCACGACTTGCCTTAAAAAGTTTGTTTATGTGAACAAAGGACTATGAAGTGGATGTAGGCTACGACTTAGCTGAACCACTATAAAAATATCGTGTGTCATTTACTTTCCTGCATTATTTATATCTTCAACTATTATTCTGTTATGACCGTGAAACACGAAATAATAAATTAAATTTGGAAAGTTGGAGATGACCTATGTGCAGGAATAAATAAAATGACTGTTTGTACGATAAGACACAGAAGAATGGGAAGACGAAATTCTTAACTCTAACTCTCTAGAATCGAGAGAGAGTATAAAGGACGAGAAGGCGACGTCCTCTGAGGCGTGAAGACGCACCCAGATGAGAGACCGCCTCAATGATACTCTAAACTGGATATGAGACAGGAGAGTATAAAGATGCTAGAAAGAACAGGCATCAATGACGAAAGGAATACGGCACCGTCAGAGAATCGAGGGCATTTGGATTTTTTAATTTAATCAATCTTGAATAGTTCTTGCTCAGTTATCCAAGATTAACTGGGGGCATATATGTGCACACATATTCCCCTCAACAATGAGTTCATTACATAACTTTAGTATGACATACTTTTGTATTTTCACTTAAGTGCTGAAATAATGACTATCAGACATTGCAGGAAATAAACTATTTTTATTTAAAACATGTGAGTTTGTACAAGGAAAACAAGCAAAAAAGAAGATGCGAGGGCCGCACTCGCTACAACAATTGCGGTCCAATTAAATGCCAAAATACAACAAAGCACTCCGTTACTTGGGCTTTGGATCGGACTTGGATTTTTTGGCAGCTTTTTGAGCAGCCTTAGCTTCCATTTCAGCATCAGTCATAATGTGTTTCGACCTTTTCTTCTCTGCAGTCGAAGTGCTAGAGTCGGTTGATTTTTTACCAGGAGTCGGAACACTAGAATCAAGAGAAGATTTTTTTAGCAAGTTCCTATGTAACAGACCTAGTTGAAAGCTTAACGACTAGCCTTGATCCAGGATACACCATTGCAAGGGGTTTAAGGCTTTTGGGGTTCAAGTCTTCAACTTTTAGCTGCATATGTTTGTCTTGTTCGGCTTTCATTTCAGCTAAAGTGATGTCATCAGCGCTTTTTGAATCCCCAATTATAGCCACATCAGGGTCTTCCTCGTGCCCCTCGCTACCGCCATCGTCTTTTAAGGCATCTATCATCTCATCATCATGAGAAGCGTCGGCCTTAGACAGTTCAGCTCCCCCTTCTGACTCTATAGTGGCAGCCTTATCCTTTTCTCCTTGAGCCTTTTCCATGGATTTTACTCCGGTGGTGGTTCCCTGAAGCACGCTAGTCTTCTCGGTCGGTTCAACACCTACAGAATGAGAAGCAACAGTTATCAACTCAGGAGTAAATAAAGGATCCTCCGTCGATTGCTCAATTATGTGATGAAAAGTGGAGACGGCCTTGACGAATTGGGGTGAAAAGGTAGGAATACTTTCCAATGATTTCTCAGCTGGAGTGGCTGCCGTCTCTGACGCTGACTCGGGTATGGGAGACAAAAGAGATGCCTGAGGGATCCTCGGGTTTTCGTGGTCATATCCTTCGACTTCAGAAGTTTCAGCGGTAGTAGAAGAAGAACCAGCCTCAGGGATATTTTTTTGTTTGGTCATCCGCTTCTCCTCCTCCATAGCAGCGGCGATGAGGCGACGCCCCTCGGCCAGACGTGTCGGCTCATCATCTCTTAGATATTTTTCCATAAGCTTATCTTTGTCAACGAAGTCTACCTTGAGTTCCTTTTTCTCCCATTCAATAATTTGACTCCACACGTGAACCATGGTAGTTGGATAATCTTCAATCCAAGAGATGTTTCGGCAACGAATTATGTGCACGAAGAATTCAATCAGCGATTCACCGAAACCGTGCACTTCTTCCTAAGCCTCTGATAACTGCTTGCGGGTCTCTTCAGCAGACTTAATAACATTTTCCACATTCCCCTCCGCTAGGGCAGCCCTATTCTCGGCTTCCATTAACTTGGATTCCAAGTCAGCGTTTTGTTTCTCTAATTCAGCATTTTTTCTCGCTATCTCGGCTTTTTCTCGCTCAAGAGTATTGTAAGCTAGTTGCATTTTGGCATTATCCGACTTAGCATCTTCCGCTTGTTTCTTCAACTCCAAACGCTCTTGACTATGAGATTCGAGCAAGTCATGATAATGCTTTTGAACCTCTTCAAATTGCTGTTTGAAGTTGGTAGCATCTCGTTGAGCGATGACAAGCTGGGCGTGTGTGTCCTCAAGGTCCTTCTCCAAATTTTTCAAGGCCTTTGCGTCGGCATCTGTAGTCTTTTTCATCGAATTAACATCTATAATTAAAGTTCGAATGATTCTGGAGAGATTACGTGAATAATTGAACATTTCTGAATATTTCTTCTCGACTGCGTCAATCTTCGCTTTGGCCTCATCTGCCCACATTGAGGAAATAGGCTCGAGAGCAGGTAAGAAAGTCAGATTTTCAAAATAATGGTCGGGGAACTGCTTCTCCAGATATGCCCACTTAACTTTAGACTCAACATCCAGTGGTGGAGGCTTGTAGTAAGTTAGTTCAGTGTCCCTGTGTTTAGTGGGCACGATGGCTGTATACCCCTTTTCAGGTCACTTATCAGAAGCCTTATGTTTGTCTCGTGAGTAGGTGCGTTTCGGTGGACTTTTTTCCCAACTATGTTTGTCTTGAGGAGAAGTTCGGTCTTTGGGTTGCGATGTGTCTTCTCCTCGACGACTCTAATAGCTTTTATATCGATCTGGATCCGACCGGACGGGGAAGCGGGAGCGCGAGGTGTGTGGCCGATAAGAATCATGAGGCCTTCTGTCCTCTCTACCCCGGCTTTCGCGGCGATCATGCTCGACATCAGAAGGGGGTCTAGTCATGCTGTGACGTATTTTCCTGACATCATAGTGGGGACGAGACATTGTACCTGTGCAACAATGTAAGTGGAATTCAGAATCAGTGTTCACGTGAGAAGTGAGTGCTGTGAAGTGTGGTGCTATTGTGTTGGGTGCATCCTAAGTGGTGTTCCCCCCGACAAACCCGAGTCCGAAGCCAGACCAGCGCGAGTGGGCTCTTTGGCCTTCACGGGAGTAGTATCCTTTGAAGAAGTGAAGATTAAAGGATTTGTACCAAAGTCTTCTGAAGTATAGATAGTTTCAGGTTGGGGGAGATCTCCTAAACCCTGAAATGTGGGATCATCGGTAGTAGGGACATTTCCTTGGGAAGTGTCTGTTGGCAGTTCTTTAGGAGACAGTGACTTCTCAGGAGAAATAGCATCACCAGGGACGTTGTACCCTTCTTGGTGCTTTTCGACTATGTTGGCCAACTCATCGTCTTGAGTTGAAAATGGAGGAGGTGAAGTCCGAAGAGGTATTGTTGGACTTTTCGAGCCCTCGCCCATTTCGGGAATTATGTCCATTGGGGGGATGTATACATATGGACCCGACCCATGACTTATGCTACGGGTAATGGATAATAACCCGTGATGATGGAGGTACTCATCCTTAAGAACTTCATAGATGGTTAGAAATTTTTGGTCGCCATTGAGAAGCCGATGCATCCGATTAAAGTACAACTGATCCAATATTTGTTTTGGATTATCAATTGCAAACAAAAGAGAAAGCAGGTTAATGTGTTGGCGTGAAAATTCAAAATTGAGATCTAGAAAATCGATGCGTTACTTGATTTGGTCCATCTCCTGGCGAACCCCGACAGTTGCTTGATATAGAACCATTCTAGCTTAGAATCTCCGGCCTTGCTGCTAAATGGAGCCGAAATAATTTTCCTTTTTGGGACTGATTCGAAGTAGGAGAAGGAAGGAGTCTCTTGAGTCCGATGCTTGAAATTATACAAAAAGTGGACGTCGTCGAAAGTGAGCTCTTTACCTAAAATCTCTCTGTATGCTATATATAAGGTATATAATTAAGCATAGGAGTTGGGATGTAACTGCATGGGGGCAATCCGCATCTGTCTCAGAAAGTCGACAACAAAGGGAGGAAACGGTGGAATAGCCCCAAACATACACATCAATTGGGTAATTTCCATAAATCCTTCTTGGTGATTGTGAGCACGGTCAGCTTTCGATGGCACCAGGGAATCCCTTTTCAGTATCCCGTGCTTTAAACATATGTGAACAAGTCTGTCGTCGTCGATTGTTGATTCAACAGAGTCTTTGGGTGACTCTAATATAATGGCAGACTCAAACTCATCAGGAGCTCGATTATCTCCAATCCCTACTTCCTCTTCAGCGCCCAGAGAAACTTCACTATCGGAAGGCGTTTCGTTGTTATGCGCTCCTACTTCATAATCTGGGCCCTCATCGTCCCATTCAGGGTCTGAAGAAGAAGATATGTTATCAATGGTAACTTTCTCAGAAGTTTCCGCAACTTCCATCTTCTTTGCTAACCTAGATGAACGTCTCTTGGCCATGAACACTAGACTATTGAAGAAACAATAGCAAGGATTAGCGTAAAGTTGCCTGTGTCCCCCGTGTGTGTATGTGAACTAAAGTGTGTGCTATGTGTAACAAAGATGCAAAGTAAACACATGAGAGCGTGATATGAAGATTCAAAGAAGTAATAATGTTTCAGAATAGTTCTTGATGTTTGTTATGTTCGTAAGGCGCTATCCTAACTGTTCATCAAGTTGAAGGTTATGCTAAGAATTGAATAAGATAGCTGGATAAATTCTCGCGCATTGAGTTGGACTATTTCGGTTCGGTTCGGGTATGTGCATCGGCATCGGATCGGAGGGCATAGTCATGTTTCGGTCTGAAGCGAATATTCACACCCAGTAAGTAAAACCGGATCGGTTCGGATGTAGGCGACCGGATCGGTTCGGATTGACTTGAATAATCATGCTTCTTTTCCTGCTTGCCTTTTAATCCGATCCAATCCGGTTAGCTAAGTTTTGTTTTCCCTTTTTCGTTCTTTCTTTTGCTCCGACCCGATCCGATCTTGTAAACATCTTCCCTGCTTTTTCTTTTGCTCCGACCGATTCGGTCTTGTGAACATTTTTCCTTTCCCATGACTCTAGCATTTCTCTATCCGAACCAATCCCAGTTCCTATCCTCTCCTTCGTCTCCTTCATTCTCCCTCTCGCTCAACCAGTATCGAACCCAACTCCATTTCACAAAACCCAATTGAGACCAAGCACTTGCGTGCTCAACTATCCGATAAGATTCCAATCCCCTCTCCCAATGCCTCGAGGTGATGACAAAACCACCAACGACAACGGCAAGAAGAGAGAGGGCCACAGCATCGGAATTAAACACACGCCATGATTCGAATCGCCCGTTTTTACCACAAATCTAAACTGAAAGCGATTACAGCAAAGTAATTCGAGATTTTAAACCTACCAAGTTGTTTAATTTAAAGAAGAACGAGAGAGTTTCAGAGTTTTTGATGTTTTTAGGTTTCAATGCTAAATCTGTTTGGGCGAGAGCGATAAAGGAAGGAGAGGAAGAAGAAGATGGGAGGCAGATTTATATAAAATTAAGGTGACCACTCGTATTCCCAGCCTGCTTCACCCCGTTCGGACCGAGATTCAGGCCCGCTAGTGCATTGTGGCATGTTAGTCCCCTGATAAGCAATACATGAGGGAAATCCATTCGGATTGGAGTCCGAAGCGAAGAAGATTATACACATTGACTTATCATGAAGGTTGAATTCGAGGAGAAATAAACAAATCTTACCTGGAGGAATTATTGGACATTAAAAACAAGCTCTTAAAGTTGTTTGGAAATGAAGAAAGCAATTCATATGGTCTGTGGGTATATATAAGCAGCAAAAGGCACGACTTTATGAAGCTACACAACACTACAAGTAAATGGAAGCGATCACTCAATTGTTCTAATTCAAAGGATGTTTCGTAAACTGCTTTAAAGCACACTTTATCTTAAATAAGAGTGTACCTCGAGTGGGAATAATGTTAGCCTACTTTGTGAACTAGGATACACAAAGAGAAAATAGTGAGAAAGCCACCAACTAGTCCGGATCGGAAGGAGATAACGCAGAAAAAAAGTAGAAATCAAAGACGCAGATAGCATACTGGTTCGGTTCGGAGGAGTACGAAAGCAACATCAAAAGATAGCGAGTGGCCTCATCGGATCGGATCGGGGGCAGCCGATCCGAACTCCTTTCTCTGAGCCTGTGACCGTTGCTACATACGTTCCTTGAAGACTCGGACCAAGTATGACCATTTCTCCCATGATCTCCCACTAAATCGATGCACTGTCACCATTTGGAAGCCTCCGAACCCGACTTTCATGGGATGGGTGCCATGCAGTTCCGAGCCGGAGCCACTTCGAAGAGATTTTTCACATATAAATACACCATCAAGAGGCATTTGAGGGGATCTTTTAGAAAATTCTCAGTTCTAACTTCCTCCATTGCCGTATTTCATAACTACATTCAGATCAAAATCATCTCTTAAAGTCTATTTTTGAGAGATTTGAGTGAGTTTTTGCATTGTAATTGTGAAGTTGAGTGAGAATCATTGCTGTATTTGCATTCAAATCATCAATTAAAAGAATATAAAGTGGACGTAGGCTCTTTAACGCGGAACCACTATAAATCGTGTGTTCTTCATTGCTTTTTAGTTCTATTTCATTAAAATCATAGCTCATTTGGGTGTTAGAACCAATTTTTGGTCTAATACTAAAGATAGAACAAGTACAAGCTAAGCGATAAAGGAGAAACTAAAAGACATACTTTCGAAAAGAAAAGGGTACAATGAACACATCTTCTCTTCCATGTCACAAGTAGCGTTGCTCTCATCATCTCCCCATTGCACTTTGACTAGCTTGACCTCTCGATTCCTCAACTCCTTAATCTCCGACCCAAGAATGCATGTAGGAACTCGTCGAATCATCGCATCACGCTCTATTTCCACCTCTCTAAGCAAGCTCTTCCAAAACTCGCTAATAAAGATAGGATCACGATCGCTCACTATGCTAGAAGGAACACCGTGCAAACGAACTATCTCTCGAATGTATACGAAGGCTAACCATGGAGCAGTCCTCTTACTCTTCACGGTAATGAAATGGGCACTCTTAGTAAGTTTGTCTACCACGACCCAAATCCCCGTATTACCCTTCCTTGATCTTGGTAACCCATCAACAAAGTCCATCGAGACACTCTCCCACTTCCATTGTGGGACCTCCAATGGGTGAAGCAACCCATCGAGCTTCTTTTGCTCTGCTTTTACTTGTTGGCACACCAAGCATCTAGTGACAAACTCGGCCACATCCCTCTTCATACCGGCCCAAAGGTAAACTCGTCTCATGTCCATGTACATCTTGTCCCCACCGGGATGAGTGGTTTTCTTTGAACGATGTGCGTCATCAAGAATGGTCTTCCTCAAGTTCTCGTCTCTTGGTACACAAAGTCTACCGTCCCTACGTAACCAACCCTTATCATGTAACCTAGTGAGATGGCTCGATGACCCCCCTTTTGAGCTTCTCAGCTATCTCAACCAACTGTGGGTCATCTCGCTGTGCCTCACCAATCTGTCCCAAAAGCGTAGGTCTGACCTTTAAGGATGCTAGCAAACCGGGTACAAAGTCAATGAAAGGTCTAAAGTCAAATGTAGAAATGAACTCTAAGCTTCTCCGCTCAACAAACAACGGACTCAAGGGCAACCTTTTCCTACTTAAGGCATTTGCCACCACGTTACCCTTGCCAGGGGTATACGCTATCTCGAAATTGTAGGACGCTAAGAATTCTGTCCACCTTTGCTGCCTTAAGTTCAAGTCCTTCTGAGAGAACAAGTATTTTGGCGATTTATGGTCCGTGAACAATTCGAATTTCTCGCCAAGAAGATAATGGCGCCAAGACTTAAGCACGAAAACAATAGCGGCCAGCTCTAGGTCATGTGTAGGGTAATTTCTCTCATGCACTCTCAACTGCCTTCCTCCATAGGCTATTACCCTCCCCTCTTGCATTAAGACTGCGCCTAGACATGTCCCACAAGCATCGGTATAAACGGTAAATGGCTTTCTCCCATCTGGCAACATTAAGACTGGGGCTGTGGTCAAAGCTCTCTTTAAACGTTGGAACACATCATCACAATCTACGTCCCACGTGAAAACTAGGTTCTTCTTCGTCAAGCGTGTCAATGGGGCTAATATCTTTGCAAAGTCCTTACTAAACTTCCTATAGTAGCTAGCCAACCTAAAGAAACTCCTCACCTTGGTAACATTTTTAGGGACCTTCCAATCTTGGATGGCTACCACCTTCGCGGGATCCACAGCTATCCCTTCTTTGGAAACCACGTGCCCTAAGAATCGCACTTCCTTCCTCCAAAAGCGACATTTAGAAAATTTAGCTTTAAGGTTATGCGCTCGAAGGGTCTCCAACACTTCCGTAAGATGTAGGGCATGCTCTTCCTCATTCTTAGAAAAGATCAAGTTGTCATCCACCAAGACCACCAGGAATTTATCAAGGTACTCCCTAAACACCCTACTCATCAAGTCAACAAAGTATGCGGGGGTGTTTGTCAAACCGAAGGGCATCACAAGCCACTAATAGAAACCGTCCGGAGTCCTAAAGGCAGTCTTGTCTATGCTATCCTTAGCCACTCTCAACTGATGGAAACCAGTGGCTAAGTCCAACTGCGAAAACATTGAGGCGCCAACTAACTGATCGAAGAGATCGTTAATCCTCAGCAGTGGGTGCCTATTCTTCTTAATAAGCTTATTAATTTCTCTATAGTCCACTCAATGTCTAAGGGACCCATCCGCCTCCGTGGCAAATACTACTGGAGCACCCCACTCCGATATACTACTTCCTATGAACCCCTTCTCAAGCAACTCCCTTACTTTCTTATTGAGTTCCCTCCTCTCACGAGGAGCCATGTGGCGTACTGGCAGAGATACGGGTTTTGCATTGTCTACAAGATAAATACGAAAGTCTATCTCATGTTTCGAGGGTAGACCCCTCACCTCATCGAAGACATCAACATATTCATGGACTATACGAACATAACGTAAATCATCATTGGATGCGTCAAGTGACTCAAGATAACTAAGAATCACCGATCCTCTAGGGTCACAACAAAAATCAAGGGTCTTTCCACTACGAGTCAACAATTTTACTACCCTTCGTTCACAATCTAGGATGGCACCATGTCTGGCTAGCCAATCCATCCCTAAAATCAACCCATAGCCCATGAAACCAAGCACAAAAGCATTACATTCAAAACAAACGCCTAAGATAGACAATCTCAAATCCCTACAAACCATGGATAAATGAGCCGACCCACCAGTAGGATTTGAGACTATTATGGGATCCACAACGAGACTAGTATTTAAGTGCAGTGTTTCAACTAATGATGTAGAGATAAACGAATGTGATGCGCTAGAATCGAATAATTACGGACATGATGATCAAACAAAAATATCAAACTTTCGACAGAAATTTTTCTACCTTCTTCCTGCCCCGGAGCCATGATAGCATGAACCTTCCCTCCCGAAGTAGAACCTTCCCTCTGCCCTTTCTTCTTAGGACAGTCCTTGACAGCATGACCCGGATCACCACAATGATAACAAGCGAACTTCTTCTTCTTCCTACATTCTTTCTTCAAATGGCTGGGTATCCCACAGTTGTGACACTTCCTCTTTTCTTTACCACCTTTCTTTTGTTGTTGGGCTTTCTTTGGATCCTACTTCTTATCTTGCGGCCTAAAAGTACTTACACCCTCCTCTTCTTCATGCATGTATGCCATATCAACAAGCTTTTCATACGTCGCCCCCATTGGAATATGGGACATAGCCAAACTGTGAAGAGGTTCATTTAGGCGCTTTGCAAACCTCAAGGCCTTCTTGTGAGGCGTATTCACCAACTCTAGCCCAAATCTCGCCAACTTATTGAATTCGGTCACATACTCCTTCACGGTCAAGTTTTTCTGCTTCAATGTCAAGAACCTCTCCATGTACATACTCTCCTCAGCTTGAGAAAGGAATTTCAACTCGAACTTTCCCCTAAAATCTGCCCACGTCTCTATAGCACGCTCTCCATTAGTAACCTCCCACCAAAACAAAGCTTCGTCCTTCATCAACCAAGCAGCCAATTGGACCTTCTTACAATCGTCCAAATCGAAAATGCCAAATAGATCCTCCACTTCTATCAACCAATTTCTAGCTTCAACGAACGTTTCAGACCCACTAAAAGGTTTTCCACCCATCGAACGAAAGTCTTTACATATCTTGGAGAAAGCATCTCCACGCGGAGGAATGACTGGATGTAACAACCCGGAGAATCCGAACCAATTTAAATTTTTTATTTTTAATAAATTGGTTAGAAAATGTGCCCAAATTTAAAATTTTTATTTTTAAATAATATTAAAGCCAGTGAAAACAGTCAAATTTCAAACGACCTCTATTTTCGACGAAACCACTTTTGTTGGAACGGGAAGGTCAAATTGTTGCTAGGTTTCAATTTTTAGAATTTTCCGATTTAGTATGTGAGCGTGGCAAAAGAAACCGTGTTTTGTCAAATACGGTCAAAATTGAACATCTGGAAAATAGCCATTTTTCGAACAGTCTCAGAATTCAACGAAATTAATTTTGTTGGATTTGTATCGTCAAAACATAGCCAAAAATATTTTTTTGGGATTTTTTGGGGTTTGTATGTGGCTCCAGTGGAATTTTGAATATGTCAAAAATTAAAAATAAAAAGAATTAATTTTAAATTTGAAAAACGAGGGCTGAGTTGACCTCTTGGGCCTGCGAGACATGGTTAGATGGATCCGGAATAGGGGTTATTGGGTGTGGTAGCTTCTTTTTGGACTAAATTCTGAATTCCTTAAGAGATTTGTTTTTTTTTTTGTAAAATTAACATTTTAATATTATAAAAGAGATTGTAAAAACCCTAAATTAAAATCCACTATTCATCTTCCTCCTACAGCCGCCGCCCCCCTTTCTATTGCCGAAATTTCCCCCTTGAATTTCTTCCAATCCACAACGAATTAAAATCCAAACCTTATACCACTTCGAAGAGATTCTTCTCCTCTTCATTTTCATACGGTTAGATCTTCTCTGGAGCCACCATCTCCTCGAACGACGTACCCGAACCTGTCGCCTATCCTACAAATCGCACCCCCTAGGCTCAGCCGAGCTCCACCATTCCTAGTCCCGTGTGTATGCCTCTCCGTCCTCTTCGCTGCAGCATCCTCTGATTGAACATTGGTGGCTTGAATTGGGGGAAAAGTTTAACCCTAGTTCTGAACAAAGGAATAAGGTGTCGGCCGAGATACTGTAAGGAAGAAGATGATCTATACTAATTATTTTGACTTAGTTTAATAATTAAATTAATCCCTAATCTTATTTTACCCATAACTTTGTCAAATAAACTCAGAATTACCCAATTTCTGAAGTGTTGGACTCGTATGATCCTAAACTACAGTTCTAGACAGAAACGGGGAATTTCTGAGCCGTTGGAATTTTGGCTAAAATCACAAACGACAGTGAGATATTTTTTGTTCAAATTAATTAGTTAATTTATTTCTTTTTATTTATAGTTATTCATCTTCAGATCTGTTTGTGTAGATGTTGTATAATGTTTGTTTGTTGTATGATGGATTATTATGATTGGTTGTCATGTGATATTAAAATATTATTTTTATCTCTTATTCTATTTAATTGAATTGAGTTAGATAATCAATTCAATATTTATTCATATATTGAATAATCATAGATCTACATGTGAAGAAAGAAAAATATAAACATAAAAATATGATTTGTCCTTTTTATTTGTGTTTCAACACAAATATAAACATAGAAAAATGATTTGTTCTTTTTTTTGTGTTTCAACACAAATATAAACATAGAAAAATGATTTGTCCTTTGTATTTGTGTTTCAACACAAATATAAACATAGAAATATGATTTCTCCTTTTTTATTTGTGTTTCAACACAAATATAAACATAGAAAAATGATTTGTCCTTTTTATTTGGGTTTCAACACAAATATATGCATAGAAAAATAAGTTACCCTTTTCATTTGTGTTTCAACACAAATATATACATCTTATTTTGAATAACATTTTATTTGTGTCCATAAACACAAATATTGACAACATAAAAATGTACAAATATCTTAGTTACCCTTTTCAATGTAAAAATGTAGAAAAATAAATTATCATTTTTGTTGCATTCCCTAGTGCAAACAAAATGTAGAAAAATAAATTATCATTTTTGTTGCATTCCCTAATGCAAAAAAAATGTAGAAAAATAAATTGTCATTTTTGTTGCATTCTCTAATGCAAACAAAATGTAGAAAAATAAATTATCATTTTTATTGCATTCCCTAATGCAAACAAAATGTAGAAAAAAAATTGTCATTTTTGTTGCATTCTCTAATGCAAACAAATTGTAGAAAAATAAATTGTCATTTTTGTTGCATTCCCTAATGCAAACAAAATGTAGAAAAATAAATTATAATTTTTGTTGCATTCCCTAATGCAATTAAAATGTAGAAAAATAAATTGTGATTTTTGTTGCATTCCCTAATGCAAACAAATTGTAGAAAAATAAATTATCATTTTTGTTGCATTCCCTAATGCAAACAAAATGTAGAAAATAAAATGTCATTTTGGTTGCATTCCTAAATGCGAACAAACTATAGGAAGATAAGATATCATCTTTTGCATTTCTTAATGTAATGAGATAGAAAATAAAAATATAAAATTTCATTATATGTTTGCATTCCAAAATGCAAACGCTACAAAAAGAGAAAAGAGATTTTATTTTATGTTTGCATTCTATGATGCAAACAATGCTTGTAAATTAAAAATTCACATTTTTCAATTGCCTTCTACTATACAAACAAAACCTTGGAAAGAAAGAAAATATATTTTATTTGTGTTTTTCCATGCAAATAAAACAAATTATAAATAAAAAGATACATTTTTGTTTGCAATTTTAGATGCAAACAAATTATAAATAAAAAGATACATTTTTGTTTGCAATTTTAGATGCAAACAAATTGTAAGTAAAAAGATACATTTTTGTTTGCAATTTTAGATGCAAACAAATTATAAATAAAAAGATACATTTTTGTTTGCAATTTTAGATGTAAACAAATTATAAGAAAAAAGATACATTTTTTTTTTGCAATTTTAGATGCAAACAAATTATAAATAAAAAGATACATTTTTGTTTGCAATTTTAGATGCAAACAAATTATAAATAAAAAGATTCATTTTTGTTTGCAATTTTAGATGCAAACAAATTATAAATAAAAAGATACATTTTTGTTTGCAATTTTGGATGCAAACAAATTATAAGTAAGAAGATACATTTTTGTTTGCAATTTTAGATACAAACAAATTATAAGTAAAAAGATACATTTTTGTTTGCAACTTTAGATGCGAACAAATTATAGATAAAAAGATACATTTTTGTTTGCAATTTTAGATGCAAACAAATTAGTAGAAGAATCTAGATGCGAACAAATAATAAAAGAAAGATTACATTTTTCTTTCATTTATTTACATCCCTTAATGTAAATAAACATGAAATAAAGAGTTGTACTTTATTTTACATTCCTTGTTGTAAACAAAATTAAAAATTTTAAGATACATTTTTATTTGCGCTCCCCAACACAAATAAATCATGAGTAGGATAATATACATTTTTATTTGCAGTCCCGAATGCAAATAAAATATGAGAATTAAAGGTTCCATTTGAATGTAATCGCTTAAGGAATTATATATATAAATATAAATAGAAATTAAACGAATCGCGCACGGCAATTCGCGTTTCGGCAATCGTGACTTTAAATGATTGTACCAAAAGATCCACCCATCGAATTTTCCCAAAACCGGAACCGTTGGGACCGCTTTGGGAAGATCTTTCCAATAAGACAAATTTTGTCAAAATCCAATGGTTAGATTTCAAGATATGTGTAAATCAAATTTTGAGAAAAACAACGCCAAAGACACGCTTAACCCGAAGCATCGTTTGATTCTATTTAGCTATTTATAAATAAATAAAAATAGCGATAAATCATTTTAAATAAATGTTAACGATATGAAATGTTTTTAAATAATAATAATTCGAATTATTTGAAAAGTCCGAGTTCTACTCATTTCAAATAATTATACGTCAATGAAGAGACGAAGACGGTGTTGAAGACCGGCGGTCTACACATCGAATGGATGTATTACTACTGAAGTCCTCGATAGGAGTAGCTACCCTGAAGGGATTTCGGCGGTAGTCGTTCGGACGTATGTGATGACTATCCGGATATACGGGAGCCTCTAAGGTGTCTCCGGTTCCGTTCAGACCTAGAACGGACTTGTAAATGGATGCATATCTGACATTGAACTTCGTACCATGTAAACTGATTTCTGTTTAATATACAACCGTTGGTGGCAAGAGAATTTATTCTTTCTCTCAACACCCTTAGAGGTTGTGTATTGATAGATGTTAATTTCATGGCATGGATTGTCAATGGGACATGCTAAGATGCAAATGATCAAGGCTTTGTTGAAAAGCAGGCCTTGTGGTTGATGATCAAAGCATAGCCTATTTAGGCATATCTTTGTGTATATCGTGACTTCGCAAGCCTCACACACCAGTTGAATCTAAAATGGGAGAAGGGAACGCAGGGAGTGCACACGTTTCTTTCTAGCTAGAAGTGGTGTCAGTGCTTAAACTGGCTGACATTTGCTTATGTGGTTGTTGGAATATTTTTGTGAGGCCTCGGTTTATTCTTATCGGTCGCCCTAGGCCGATTTGTAGGTCCAATAGGATCGGAGAACGTGTGTTCAGGCATAACTAATCCACTAAAGTATTTGTGGACCGGCCCTGATGTATCGAAGGTTTCGCCAGCGTCCGAATCCTAAGAGATTGCTAGAGTGTCTCGAATCGGTCAGGAGCTCCTCCATAGCCTTGACTCATGATGGAAACCCAACTTTCAATACGTCCCATGCGGTTTTGATTGCATAACTAGTATGGCGACACAGTAGATGGTAGCTATGCCGTCTAGGACTAATATTATAATTTAAATATTTTCTCTAAACATACATACACTAATAATAATATCGCATTTTGCGTATTTATCATCTTTTGACCATTATAAGGTAAAACCCTATCCTCCAGTTTGCGTTGCATTGTGTGATGGGACTTGGGTCTTATAATGGTTTCATTTTTCTAAAAAGCATCGCGTTATTTAACGTTATACTTTATTTATTGCACTGATAATTCCATGGAGTAAACTCGTTCAGCGATAGCGGCGTGGTCCTCGTGATTGTTAAACCCGTTAGTTAATTAAGATATCTCATACCAGTCCTATGACTGACTCGTAGTTTGTTTCACCTTTTGCAAACTTGGGTGCCCTCTTCTACACGGGCAGCCAAGTGACAGGTTAGGCTTGGACATTCGCTGGATGGAAGCTTGCTGATGGAGATGCTGAAGAAACTTTCTTTTTATCTTTTAATTTCTGCTTAAGACTTTGAGACAGTATTTAGTATTGATGTAATTTGAGAGATTGAGACTCTATTTCTTTTCTTTGAGACATCTATTTTGTTAAGTGTAATTCTGTGCTGCATACTCTGATGTCTCAGTGATGATGTTTGTGATGACATTTCTTTTCGCTACAATGATTTATATGTTCTACTATACTCTGAGATCTGTTATTGTTCTAGTTATGTTATATTCCATACGATTTTCCTTACTTTCATTACACGGGAGTTTCGGGTCTTCACATTTGGTATCAGAGCTTTGGTTAACCTTAGCTTTGGAATATAAAATTTTTAGAACAATTCGTCTAGATAGAATCAGTAGTGTTCTAAGACGCGAGGTTCATTAGAGATAGGATTAACAATATCCTAGAATGAGCTTAAACAGAATAACACATATTTATCAGTCATTACTTTATTATCACCTGGACGTGTCTCTACTTTTAACCTTCTCTTTGAATTTATCATTTCCTTTGGTCTGACTCTTCCCTTGATGGTACAGACTGATTGAAAGATGAGTACGAGAGCTAGGACAAGAGGAAGAGGTCGTGGCAGAGTAGCTGGTAGGGGTAGAGGGAGAGATACACCCCCAACTGAGCAAGACCAACCAAATTCTAAGGTCGAGGAGCCACCACCACCTCCAGTTGCTTTTGACCTGGATAAAGTGGCGAAGAAAATCAATAATCTTGGAGGAGTGCATTTAACTGGTAGAGAGACGGTGGTAGAAGCGCAAGAATGGCTTAAGACGATGGAAAAGATCTTGGGAGGTTTAGAGCTTGAGGATCACAGGAAGCGTTTTATGGCAGTATGGTTCATGCAAGGACAGGCTCAAACTTGGTGGGAAACAACCATGATAGGGAGAGACGTTGCAGAGATAACTTGGACAAGATTTAAAGAGCTTTTTAATGAAAAGTTTATCCCGCCTCATGAAGTATAACGTCTACACGATGAATTTGCTAGCCTGCAGCAAGGCACCGTGACCATTGCAGAGTACGTGAAGAAATTTGAGGAGCTTTCTAGGTATACCCCTGAGCTAGTGCAAGACGCCTTACAGAAAAATAAGAGGTTCATAAATGGGCTTGCAAGGCGATACCATAACAGAGTGACAGCCCATATCGAGAGCCTATTTGCCAAGTTGATAGAGATGGCATGCATATACAAAGAAATTGATCAGAAGGTTGCTCAGTTAGAAAAGGCCAGGAATCAAGCTAATAAGCAGAAGGAGGCGGAAAAGAAACCAGGGGAAGGCAGTTCTTCGACTACAAAACCTCAGGGAAACAAGAAGAGAGACAAGTCTAAAGTCAGATGCTTCAACTGCCAGAAGATGGGACATTTCGACTACCAGTGCAGGGCCCCGAAGAAGCCAAAGAGGAACGAGTCTGGGCCGATCCAAAGCAGTGGACAGAATCCCCGTGGTCCAAAAGAGTGCTACAACTGCCACAAGCCTGGACACCTTATCAAGAATTGCCCTCTGCTCAATAAATCTGAAGTAGCCCATGTCTACGAAGATATGGCTGCACCGGCTTCTTCTGAAGGAGCAGGTAAGCCTGATGTTTTAGGCGGTACTCTTAACATTATGGATATTCCCATTACTGTTTTGTTTGATACTAGTGCTGTAACAACCCGAAAATCTGGGCCAGTTTAAAATTTTTATTTTGGCAATTTTAGCGAATTTTGAACATTTAAAATAGATTATTTTAAATAATATCGACGACAAAATTATTTTGAATAGAATCGAACATATATATTTATATACGTCGTCGTTTGAATATAATAATTATATATAATTATAAATAGAATTGAAAATGGCGCGGTAGTTCGATAATTCGATTTCAAACTTCAATTGAATGTTCTGGGTGCAAAACAATCCGGATTTCAGTGAAACAAAAAACATTAGGATCTATTTTAGAATATCTTTCCAACGAATCCGAAAAAACAAAATTTCATAGCGGGAATCAAAAGCTATGTCCAGTTGAAAATTCTGAATAGTCGCTATGGAATTCAGGCCCTTAAAAATGGACATTTTGCAAACGACCTCGGATTTTGACGAAACCACTTTTGTTGGGTTCGTGACGTCAAATTATTGCTAGGTTTCAAATTTCATAATTTTTCGAATCAATATGTGAGTGTGGCAAAAGAAAACGTGTTTGACCAGTTTTAGTTGATTTTAATCGACTGGAAAATGGCCATTTTTCCAACGGTCTCGGAATTCGACGAAACTAGTTTTGTTAGGACCGTATCGTCAATACGAAGCTAGAAAATATTTTTCTGGAATTTTTCGAGCTAGTATGTGAGCCCGGTAAATTGAAATGCGCGTTCAAATTCAATATATAGAGTTATATGTTGATTTTAACGGAAACTGATCGAAACGATCGAATCAGCCCACGATACATATCCCATTGTGTTCGGAACGGGGGTGAAACGCTATGGACGACAGGCGGTGGGCCTCGTTTAGAGGTCATATGTAAAAGTCTACTTTTTGTAAATAAAATAATAAATAAAATAAAAAGAAACTTCCTTTCTCTCTCTCCCCCTTAAACTCTTCTGCCCCCCCCCCCCCCCCCCGTTCGAATTCATTTTCAAAGAAATAAAAAAAAATGAGGAGCCGCCGCTCCTCCCCTCGTCGCCGTCGCGGTGGCGCAGCCCCCCCTGCTGAAAAACTGTCGCGCCCTCCAGTCCCCATCCGCATTCCCCTTGAGCGAGCCCCCAAACCAAGCCACCGGAGCACGCCGACGTCGTCCAGCCGTGACCGCCCCCCCTCTGGCCTCGCCGCACCACCCACCTCCTGCCCTGAACCTCCTCAACCCCCCTGAACCCATCGACGCCGACGCCCAAACCCACCTCCATCGATCCGCTACTTCCTCTTCTTCCCCTCCGCCTCCGACACTCACCTACCACCAGTAAGCTCCTCTAATTTATTTATTTGCATTAATTTAAATTAAATAGGTTATAAAATTAGTTTTAAATAGGTTATTTATTTAGTTAGTTAGAAAAAATTCTAATTTTTATTTATTCAATGTCATGGTATTCATTTCTATATAGTTAAAATAGAAAAGATTAGATTTTTAAAATTGAAAAGATTAGATTTTTAAAATAGAAAAGATTAGATTTTTAAAATATAAAAGACTAGATTTTTAAAATAGAAAAGATTAGATTTTTGAAATAGAAAAGATTAGACTTTTGAAATTGAAAAGGCGAAATCTTTATAATTGAAAAGGCGAAATCTTTATAATTGAAAAGGCGAAATCCTTATATGAAGAATAGCGTGATAAAAGTATAATTTTTATCTATATAATAGCGATGTGAAAATAGAATTTTTATCCATATAGCGAAGTAAAAATTTGATTTTTATATATTGAATAGCAAAGTAAAAATTCGATTTTTATATATGTAGTGGCTACGAGCAACGAAAGTGACAAAGGGCGAGAGCGACGAAGATTTCTATAAATGAAGTGTCGTGGAGTTGGAATAGCTATTGGTGAGAACTTCTCACTCAAATTTCTTTTTTTCTAGTTATATATATATACTAGGATGCAGACGGTGCTTAGCAGCACCCGACACCCGTCATCCACAGACCATGGATGGCTTGTATGCTTGTTTGATGTGTTGTGAAATTTGTTTGTGATGTTGATGTGAAATCGATAATAAAATGTAGATGTGTTGAAAAAAATTAATTATCGTTAAAAATATAATTTTTAACGTGAATGTGAATAAATAAATAATTATAAACAAATCGGCCGATTTGTTTATATACACTGATTTGACTGATATTGGTTGGGTCGATAAATTTTACACATCGCCCAACTGCACAAATAAAAATCTGTGTTTATTGATTTGAAACCCCACACGGGTATTGGGATGATATTTGAGTACACTAATCCCAATTATTTATTTGTATGTCAATCGATTGGTCGACAGGCTGTGTAAGCGTTGATTATTTATATTTTATGCTTATGCAGTTGTGTGGTGCACCTTGCATGATGGTTGATTGTTGATCGTTGCTATTACATACATGTGTTGTGTGGAATCCATATAACTAACATTATATGGTGATTGATTGGGCCTCATTCCAATCGGGAAAATAATGAATATTATAAAAGAAGATTCATGTGTTGAATATAAAAATAGTCATGTGTTGATGATATTTATGTGTTGAAACTATTCATGTGTTGAGTAAAATATTTTAACAATAAAATTTACATCTTTATCATATTTAAAATTAGAACTATTTCCCAGTAGAAGTCTAATTAAAAATCCAACGATAGATACCATAGTTTTATAAAATATTTTAAATAACAAAAATAGTGATGTGTGGACAGTACTCATGTGTTGAGATTAGTCGTGTGTTGAAAGAAATATAGATTCTTGTGTTGAATAGAATAAATATTCATTTGTTGAATAGAATAACGATTTATTGAAATATAAAGCCGTGTCGATTAGAGATGCGTTATTTTGACGCGAACGATATTTATATCGATTTTATTCGTTTTATAATGAATATTGAAAAGTTATTTCAAAATTTTATAATTTGAAATGAAATTCAAATTAAATTAGATTAAAATTCAAATTGAAAATTTATTGAATCAATTTGAAATGAATTCGAATCGAATAGCAAATGAATTCGATTCGAATTGAATAGAAGGTGAATATGGATTCGAATTGAATAGAAATGAATTCAAATTGAATTAAATTGAAATTGAATTAAAAACGAATTGAAATCGTTTTGAATGAAATTTAAAACGAACTGAAATTGAATTGAAATCAATTTGAAATGAATTCAAATTGAATTTGAATTGAATTGAAACGAATTGAATTTGAATTGAATTGAAACGAATTAGAATTTGAATTAAAACGGATTTGAATTTGAATTAAATAATATTGAAATGAATTCGAATTGAATTGAAATCAAATCGATTTGAAATTGAAGATGAAGTTGAAATTGTTTTTGAAACGAATTTAAAACGATATATAAAATTCGTTTTAAAAGGAAATCGATGAAATATATAATATATATATATTATATATAATGGCATGAATAGAACGCGTCGCGCCGCGGCAGTTCGCGAATTTCGACCATTGACTTCAAATTGACGTTGCGGGAGATCCGACCGTCGGATTCTCCTAAAACCGGAACCGTTGGGTTCGTATCGAAAAGAGCTTTCCAATGAATATTAGAAATTTGAAATCCAACGGTTGGATTTGGAATTATGTCCAAATCAAATTTGAAAAAGGTCGCTGTAAGTGCAGTTCGATGGCCATTAATGGAAATCGACTGTACGGGCCTTGATAAAATTAATAAAAATATCTATAATTTGTGTAAAATCATAAGAAATGATTCGGGAAAAACTGGGATGAAAAACTCCACATTTGAAAAGATAAAAATAGATTTTTATCGAAATGAATTAGTTTTGAACTAGAATTAAAATCAATTTATTTTTGAAATAAATAAATTGAATTTGAAAGTGATTTTAAAAATAATCAATATTCCCAATACGTGGATTGGACTGGAGTTGAATCGAAATTATTTTCGGAATATTTCGATGTTGGATTTCGTGACTATACAGATATTGTTATGGGAATTTGAAAGATATATTTTATATCGTTATTTCCAATACGATATTTGTTGGTTTCAGAATTTGATATTGAATATAAGCCGATATATTTTCTATTCAGAGCCTTATATTTAATATCGAATGTGATTTGGGTTTATCGTGAATCGTGTTTTATATGACATCGGTTCTTTAACCCAGTTAGAGGCAGGATATTGATTTTTGAAAGGATTAAAACTAAGTGGAATATTAATGAATCTTTAATTAGACTAAAAAGTGAATTGATAATTTAAATTATCAAATCTGAAAAGTGATCGAGAGCGGAGTATCACCAGTTTTTCTCCAAAGCGATAGTTAAATCTTTAATTAGATTTGAGCGTGAAATGATAATTAACTTTACCGATAACACCGTGGTGTTAGATGTGGAGTATTACCAGTTTTTCTCCATGGGATATATAGGTTGGGATTGGGAA
This sequence comes from Allium sativum, assembly GCA_030737875.1. Taxonomy (NCBI): domain Eukaryota; kingdom Viridiplantae; phylum Streptophyta; class Magnoliopsida; order Asparagales; family Amaryllidaceae; genus Allium; species Allium sativum. The sequence goes on from CM060918.1 coordinate 503,226,830, forward strand.
ATAAAATAAATAATTACTTCTGTGTGGTTCACTAATCCCGACTAGTTTAAAATGATATCCAAAGGAAGATTAAAGAATAAATTTAGAAGAATTTATCTTGGATAAAATTAATGGGAACCTTTCCCTAAGAATGTGATTTTGTGAATAAAAGAATATTCTGAATTGGAATGAGGCGTTTGTTGTGTTTGTGTAACATTTGTTTATCATATACGTGGGTTTTTCAGAAAGGCCAGGTTATACCCATTCTGAATAACCGATTCGACGAGATGTCGAAGAGGAAGACGGTGGTTGAAGACCGGAAGTCTTCACATCGTTTGGGTGATTACTGATGATCTTGATTGGGTTGTACACCCAAGATGAGGGAAACAGTTGGTGATCGTCCAGACGTACTTGGAGATGGATGGATATGCGAGGAAAGTGCCTCCGGTTTCGTTCAGACCCAGAACGAACTTGTAAATGGATTGTGTGTCTGACATTGGATTTTATTCTGTGTTGATTGATCTCTATTAAATATACATCTGTTTGGCGGCGGAGAATTTATTCTCTTGCTTAACGCCCTTCTCTGAGACGTACGAGCTCAGAGGTTGTATATCGATGGACATCAGTCGCATGGACCAGTGTGGCACGCGTAAGTGGCAATTGATCAAGGCTTTTGTTGAAAAGCAAAGTCTTGTGGTTGATGATCAAAGCACGACCTGTGTGGTGTAGCTTTGTGAATAACGTGAATTCGTGAGCCTCACACCTCGTTATGAGTCAAAAACGGGATACGGACCCAAGGAGTGCACGACATTTCTTTCTAGCTAGGGTGGTGTCAGTGACCTACCAGCCCTGACATTTATATACTTTTCACCTGTGTGGTTGTTGGATACGAGGCGCCTCGGATATAGGTCTGTAAGGACCGGGAAACGTGTGTTCAGGAATTGCCAATCCTCAAAAGTAAGAGAGGACCGGCCTTGGAGGTTCCAATGGATCATAGTGGGGTCCTGAGGCATTGCTAGAGTGTCTCGAACGCGGAGAGGAGCTTGCCCCTTGCCTCGACTCATGATGGAATCCAATTTCCAATACGTGATATTGCGGGTTTAATTATAGAACTAGTATGGCGACATGATATATAGTACCCATGCCGTCTATGATTGATATTTATGATTGAAATTTTTTTGACACTATACACCTATGATAGTATCAAATGATTTGTTTCAAAAGTATCAAGCATTATTTGGCTATTATAAGGGAAAACCATATCCTCCGGCTTGCGTTGCATTGTGTGATGGGACCTGGGTCTTATAACAACTTCATTTTTCTTTATTTAGCATTGCGCTGTTTGTACTATGCACTGGTATTCTTGGGAGGAAACCCGTTCCGTGCTATACGGCGTGGTCCCTTGAATTATTGTCTTTATAGTAAAGTTTTAAATAACTGTTTTAGTTCTCACACCAGTCACATGACTGACCTGGAGTTTATTGTTTTAACCTAAACTCTGGGTTCCCCTATTTTCGACACGGGCAGCTAGTAGTTTTGGTTTTGCAGATTTATATTCACAGGATCCGGATTTACAGCTGGAACGATGCTCGGAAAGCTCTGTATCCGTGTATCACTTTCAGTTGTGTTTTGTATATTTTTCCCCTGTTATGTAATTTATTGTAATCTCTGATATTATTTGAATGATATTTATTCATTTATACTCTGTATATTCTTGTATCTGATGGAATTGTTGTAATAACAATGAAATGTTCTTCCGTTTGCGTTCTATTTTGTCCTTTTCTCAAACGATCAGGGGTTTCGAACGGTCTTTGTCGGTTTAACGATCGATTCAGATCGAGCGAAATTCCTTGCCGTTACAGTTGGTATCAGAGCTTTGGTTTACAGAGCTCGAGAACAAGACACACAAGAACCATACGAAAGAATTCATCAGAAATTGGATTAGTAATATCCAATTAGAATGACTCGTTAGAGATAGGATCGGTAGTATCCTAGAATGAGTGTGAAGAGTGTATTTTTCAAATGAAAACAAATTTTGTTTTGAAAATCTAAATCGCTTTATATGTATTTGAATATTTATTTATTTTGAATTTGGACAATCCAATATATAAAGATCGCGTATACGCGTCATGGACATATATTCAAAGTTTTAATATACTGGGTAGATATAGAATCACATTCTAGACATCCGGGGATGATTCTGATGATGGTGCATCATCATCAGTATTCATATTCAAGTTTCGAAGGTGTGATTTCTATATATTTCAATTAGACTGGTGTGAGAACCAAAATATAGCTAGAATCCATTGTTGTGAATTGGCATCAAAACATGATTTTTTGTATATATGTATCAAAATTATGAATTTGAAACGCTAATCCACTAATTGATTGATGTTTGTGTTGTTTGTTTATTTGTTTAATCATTTTTAACCATTTAGTCTAATTGAATCAAATAGTGAATTGTATTGAAAATTGGTCGCATTTGCTTGCATATACATATACTTACATTGAATAGGTCATAGCAAGGAGGCTAAAGCAGTGAATAAAATTTGTTTGCCCGACAAATAGGTACATATTTACTATAATTTACTGTTTTGTTTGGGTGATGATGACTTTATGAGCCGATTGGTTAGCCGCTTGGCTTTTTCTTTTTCTTTTTGAGATCAGAAGGCATGTATGGCAATTTCGGGATTTTCCCGTGGCTCCCGGTGCAGGGGAGGTTATGGCGAAATTTTTCGAAAATTCCGGGTGTTAGCCAAATTGTTGAAGAATTTGAAAATTCTCAGAAACTGAAAAGTTGGAGAATGAAAACCAGATCGAACGTAGAGTTGATTAATCAAACCACTTTCGACTTCGTTCCTTTTCGGGGACGAAAAGTTTTAAGTGGGGGAGATTGTAACAACCCGAAAATCTGGGCCAGTTTAAAATTTTTATTTTGGCAATTTTAGCGAATTTTGAACATTTAAAATAGATTATTTCAAATAATATCGACGAGAAATTTATTTTGAATAGAATCGAATGTATATATTTATATACGTCGTTGTTTGAAAATAATAATTATATATAATTATAAATAGAATTGAAAATGGCGCGGTAGTTCGATAATTCGATTTCAAACTTCAATTGAATGTTCCGGGTGCAAAACAATCCGGATTTTAGTGAAACCAAAAACATTAGGATCTATTTTAGAATATCTTTCCAACGAATCCGAAAAATCAAAATTTCATAACGGGAATCAAAAGATATGTCCAGTTGAAAATTCTGAATAGTCGCTATGGAATTCAGGCCCTTAAAAATGGACATTTTGCAAACGACCTCGGATTTTGACGAAACCACTTTTGTTGGGTCCGTGATGTCAAATTATTGCTAATTTTCAAATTTCATAATTTTTCGAAACAATATGTGAGCGTGGCAAAAGAAAATGTGTTTGACCAGTTTTAGTTGATTTTAATCAAATGGAAAATGGCCATTTTTCCAACGGTCTCGGAATTCGACGAAACTAGTTTTGTTAGGACCGTATCGTCAATACGAAGCTAGAAAATATTTTTCTGGAATTTTTCGAGCTAGTATGTGACCCCGGTAAATTGAAATGCGCGTTCAAATTCAATATATAGACGATCGAATCAGCCCACGATACATATCCCATTGTGTTCGGAATGGGGGTGAAACGCTATGGACGATAGGCGGTGGGCCTCATTTAGAGGTCGTATGTAAAAGTCAACTTTTTGTAAATAAAATAATAAATAAAATAAAAAGAAACTTCCTTTCTCTCTCTCCCCCTTAAACTCTTCTGACCCCCCCGTTCGAATTCATTTTCAAAGAAATAAAAAAAAATGAGGATCTGCCGCTCCTCCCCTCGTCGCCGTCGCGGTGGCGCAGCCCCCCCCCCCTGCTGAAAAACTATCGCGCCACCCTCTAGTCCCCATCCGCCTTCCCCTTACGCGAGCCCCCAAATCAAGCCACCGGAGCACGCCGACGCCGTCCAGCCGTGACAGCCCCCCCTCTGGCCTCACCGCACCACCCACCTCCTGCCCCGAACCTCCTCCACCCCCCTGAACCCATCAACGCCGACGCCCAAACCCACCTCCATCGATCCGCTGCTTCCTCTTCTTCCCCTCCGCCTCCGACACTCACCTACCACCAGTAAGCTCCTCTAATTTATTTATTTGCATTAATTTAAATTTAATAGGTTATAAAATCAGTTTTAAATAGGTTATTTATTTAGTTAGTTAGAAAAAAATCTAATTTTTATTTATTCAATGTCATGGTATTTATTTCTATATAGTTAAAATAGAAAAGATTAGATTTTTAAAATAGAAAAGATTAGATTTTTAAAATAGAAAAGATTAGATTTTTAAAATAGAAAAGATTAGATTTTTAAAATAGAAAAGATTAGACTTTTGTAATTGAAAAGGCGAAATCTTTATAATTGAAAAGGAGAAATCTTTATAATTGAAAAGGCGAAATCTTTATATGAAGAATAGGGTGATAAAAGTATAATTTTTATCTATATAATAGCGATGTGAAAATAGAATTTTTATCCATATAGCGAAGTAAAAATTCGATTTTTATATATTGAATAGCGAAGTAAAAATTCGATTTTTATATATGTAGTGGCTACGAGCAACGAAAGTGACAAAGGGCGAGAGCGACGAAGATTTCTATAAATGAAGAGTCGTGGAGTTGGAATAGCTATTGGTGAGAACTTCTCACTCAAATTTCTTTTTTTCTAGTTATATATATATATACTAGGATGCAGACGGTGCTTAGCAGCACCCGACACCCGTCATCCACAGACCATGGATGGCTTGTATGCTTGTTTGATGTGTTGTGAAATTTGTTTGTGATGTTGATGTGAAATCTATAATAAAATGTAGATGTGTTGAAAAAAATTAATTATCGTTAAAAATATAATTTTTAACGTGAATGTGAATAAATAAATAATTATAAACAAATCGGTCGATTTGTATATATACACTGATTTGACTGATATTGATTGGGTCGATAAATTTTACACATCGCCCAACTGCACAAATAAAAATCTGTGTTTATTGATTTGAGACCGCACACGGGTGTTGGGATGATATTTGAGTACACTAATCCCAATTATTTAATTGTATGTCGATCGATTGGTCGACAGGCTGTGTAAGCGTTGATTATTTATATTTGATGCTTATGATGTTGTGTGGTGCACCTTGGATGATGGTTGATTGTTGATCGTTGCTATTATATACATGTGTTGTGTGGAATCCATATAACTAACATTATATGGTGATTGATTGGGCCTCATTCCAATCGGGAAAATAATGAATATTATAAAAGAAGATTCGTGTGTTGAATATAAAAATAGTCATGTGTTGATGATATTTATGTGTTTAAACTATTCATGTGTTGAGTAAAATATTTTAACAATAAAATTTACATCTTTATCATATTTAAAATTAGAACTATTTCCCAGTAGAAGTCTAATTAAAAATCCAACGATAGATACGATAGTTTTATAAAATATTTTAAATAACAAAAATAGTGATGTGGGGACAGTACTCATGTGTTGATATTAGTCGTGTGTTGAAAGAAATATAGATTCATGTGTTGAATAGAATACATATTCATTTGTTGAATAGAATAACGAATTATTGAAATATAAAGCCGTGTCGATTAGAGATGCGTTTTTTTTGACGCGTACGATATTTATATCGATTTTATTCATTTTATAATGAATATTGAATAGTGATTTCAAAATTTAATAATTTGAAATGAAATTCAAATTAAATTAGATTAAAATTCAAATTGAAATTTTATTGAATCAATTTGAAATGAATTCGAATCGAATAGCAAATGAATTCGATTCGAATTGAATAGAAGGTGAATTTGAATTCGAATTGAATAGAAATGAATTCGAATTGAATAGAAATGAATTCAAATTGAATTAAATTGAAATTGAATTAAAAATGAATTGAAATCGTTTTGAATGAAATTTAAAACGAACTGAAATTGAATTGAAATCAATTTGAAATGAATTCGAATTGAATTCGAATTGAATTGAAACAAATTGAATTTGAATTGAATTGAAATGAATTATTTGAATTGAATTGAAACGAATTTGAATTCGAATTAAATAAAATTGAAATGAATTTTGATTTGAATTGAAATCAAATCGATTTGAAATTGAAGATGAAGTTGAAATTGTTTTTGAAACGAATTTAAAACAATATATAAAATTCGTTTTAAAAGGAAATCTATGATATATATATAATATATATATTATATATATAATGGCGTGAATAGAACGTGCCGCGCCGCGGCAGTTCACGAATTTCGACCATTGACTTCGAATTGACGTTGCGGGAGATCAGACCGTTGGATTCTCCTAAAATCGGAACCGTTGGGTTCGTATCGAAAAGAGCTTTCCAATGAATATTAGAAATTTAAAATCCAACGGTTGGATTTGGAATTATGTCCAAATCAAATTTGAAAAAAGGTCGTTGTAAGTGCAGTTCGATGGCCGTTAATGGAAATCGACTGTACGGGCCTTGATAAAATTAATAAAAATATCTATAATTTGTGTAGAATCATAAGAAATGATTCGGGAAAAACTGGGATGAAAAACTCCACATTTGAAAAGATAAAAATAGATTTTTATCGAAATGAATTAGTTTTGAACTATAATTAAAATCAATTTATTTTTGAAATAAATAAATTGAATTTGAAAGTGATTTTAAAAATAATCAATATTCCCAATACGTGGATTGGACTGGAGTTGAATTGAAATTATTTTCGGAATATTTCGATGTTGGATTTCGTGACTATACAGATATTGTTATGGGAATTTGAAAGATATATTTTATATCATTATTTCCTATACGATATTTGTTGGTTTCAGAATTTGATATTGAATATAAGCCGATATATTTTCTATTCAGAGCCTTATATTTAATATCGAATGTGATTTGGGTTTATCGTGAATCGTGTTTTATAAGACATCGGTTCTTTAACCCAGTTAGAGGCAGGATATTGATTTTTGAAAGGATTAAAACTAAGTGGAATTTTAATGAATCTTTAATTAGATTAAAAAGTGAATTGATAATTTAAATTATCAAATCTGAAAAGTGATCGAGAGCGGAGTATCACCAGTTTTTCCCCAAAGCGATAGTTAAATCTTTAATTAGACTTGAGCGTGAAATGATAATTAACTTTACCGATAACACCGTGATGTTAGATGTGGAGTATTACCAGTTTTTCTCCATGGGATATATAGGTTGGGATTGGTAAATAAAATAAATAATTACTTCGGTGTGGTTCGCTAATCACGACTAGTTTAAAATGATATCCAAAGGAAGATTAAAGAATAAATTTAGAAGAATTTATCTTGGATAAAATTAATGGGAACCTTTCCCTAAGAATGTGATTTTGTGAATAAAAGAATATTCTGAATTGGAATGAGGCGTTTGTTGTGTTTGTGTAACATTTGTTTATCATATACGTGGGTTTTTCAGAAAGGCCGGGTTATACCCATTCTGAATAACCGATTCGACGAGATGTCGAAGAGGAAGACGGTGGTTGAAGACCGGAAGTCTTCACATCGTTTGGGTGATTACTGATGATCTTGATTGGGCTGTACACCCAAGATGAGGGAAACAGTTGGTGATCGTCCAAACGTACTTGGAGATCGATGGATATGCGAGGAAAGTGCCTCCGGTTTCGTTCAGACCCAGAACGAACTTGTAAATGGATTGTGTGTCTGACATTGGATTTTATTCTGTGTTGATTGATCTCTATTAAATATACATCTATTTGGCGGCGGAGAATTTATTCTCTTGCTTAACGCCCTTCTCTGAGACGTACGAGCTCAGAGGTTGTTGAGACGACCCCAATCCCCGTACTGATGGTGGCAAGGGTAATCCATGGAATATAACACAGAAACAGATAATAGCAGAACAAAATTAAATAAATACACCAGATAAAGAACAATAGAATATACTGGATAAAAGTAATCATCAGAGTTACACAGTATACAGGATCATACTTAGTACAATTACAGTTCAACTATACATATATGTCTACAGCGGAAAACAAACATAATGTACAATAGGAGCTGAACAGCATAAAAAGAGATAAATGATAGAATCCATCCTCAGCTCCAGATATCCAGAAAGAACTAGCTAAACCTGAATACAAGGCTGCCCATGTAGAAAAAGGGGCACCCGAGTTTGAAAGTGATACAAACTACGAGTCAGTCATGGGACTGGTATGAGAAATCTACCCAACACATTTATAATATGGCTAATCACAGGACCACGCCACTTTCGTGGAACGGCTTTACTCCATTGGATTGCCAGTGCTTTAAAACAAATCATTCTTTTAATCATCGCAATGCTTTTTTATAAAAATGAAGCCATTATAAGACTCAGTTCCCATCACATAATGCAACGCAAACCGGAGGATATAGTTTTTACCTTATAACGGCCAAAATATGCTTGATACGAATAAAATAAAGGCATTTGATATTATTGCTAGTGTTAATATGTTTTGAAAACAATTTCAAATCATAACTATCAATCATAGACGGCATTAATGCCCCATACCACTATGTCACCATATAGGTATACAATCAAAATCGCACAGTCACGTATTTGGAAATTGGATTTTCGTCATGAACCAAGGCAAAAGATAGTCCTTATCGACTTCGTGACTCTCTAGTCCGAGCCACAGGGTCAGAGCGCATCGACCCTTGGAGTGACAGGGCCGGTCCACCGATGTGGATTAAAATTCCTGAACACTGCGTTTCCCCACCCTTTGGGGTGTAAATGAGCCAACGAATGGCTCCATCGGACCCGGATCGTCCGATCTAACCGAGGCGCCTCGCAACAGCAACAACCACACAGGTGAAAAGTATATAAATGTCAGGGCTGGTAGGTCACTGACACCACCCTAGCTAGAAAGAAACGCATGCCCTCCCTGAAGTCCTTCTCCCGTTTCTGGTTCATACCGGGGTGTGAGGCTCGCGAGTTCACATTATACACAAAGCTACGCCACACAGGCGGTGCTTTGATCATCACCACAAGACTTTGCTTTTCAACAGAAGTCCTGATCACTGCATCTTAGCATGCAACACAGGCAATTCATGCCATGCGACTGATGTCCACCGATATACAACCTCTGAGCTCATGCGTTTCAGAGAAGGGCGTTAAGCAAAAGAATAAATTCTCCGCCGCCAAACAGATGTATATTTAACAGAGATCAATCAACACAGAATAAAATCCAATGTCAGACACACAGTCCATTTACAAGTCCGTTCTGGGTCCTGAACGAAACCGGAGGCACTAAATACCTCGTAAACCCATCGATCACCACGTACGTTTGGATGATCACCACTCATTATCCATATTTCGGGATGCCTCCCAATCAGGACCTCGGTTACCATTCAAACGAGGTGAAGATCTCCGGTCTTCGACCACCGTCTTCATCTTTGACTTTCAATCGTCGGTCAATTATTTGAAATGAGGATTAACTCGGCCTTTTCAAATAATTCACGTATATTTAGAATTTCAAATCAATTTACTTCAATGGTTAAATTATTCGACAACACCAATTTTGTTCTTTAAGGTAATTTTCACACCAAACACATTCAACCATCAAATACCACATAAATCGAGCAAATTCAGTTTATTTCCATTCCATATCGTTTATGGTATTGTATAACGATTTATCGCTATTTTTATTTATTTTAAGATAGCCACTTTATTCAAAACGACGCTTCGGGCCATAACTCGACCGTGGCGCTGTTTTTCTTCAGATTTGATTTGCACATACCTGAAAATCTAACCGTTGGATCTTCACATAATTTACATTATTAGAAAGGTCTTTTCGAAACGAATCCAACGGTTCCAGTTTCGGGAAAATCCGACGGTCGGATCTCCCGATACAATCGTTTGAAGTTTCGATTTCAAAATACGAACTGCAGCGTCGTTATTCGATTAAATATAATTATATATATATATAATCGTTTATGGCGCTGTTTTCTTCAGATTTGAATTAAACATTCCAGACAATCCAACCGTTGGATTTTTGCAAAGTTGGTGTCGTTGGAAAGATTTTTCCAAAGCGAACCCAACGGTTGCGATTTCAGGAAAATCCGATGGTCGGATCTCCCGGTATAATCGTTTGAAATCACGGTTTCAAAATGCGAACTGCACGGCCACATTTAGTTTTAATTTTATTTATATTTATATAATTATATAAATATAGTTCATTCAAAAATTCCTATATTGTTTTCAGTTCTAATATTTCACTAACGCCTTTAAATTTTGGAAAATTTCGCCATAACCTCCTTTGTACGGAAGGGGCTGGGAAAATTCCCAAATAGCCACACGGGCGTCTCATGTCGAAAAGAAAAAGAAAAAGCCAAGCGGCTAGCCAACAGGCTCATAAAATCATCACCCAAACAAAACAGTAAATGTGTACCTATTTGTCGGGTACAAAATTTTATTCCTCTTCTCTAGCCCCTTTGCTATAACCTGTTCAATAAATATGCATGTACATATATACAGTTCTTATCACTTATCATTTTCCATTCAACTTCATATTTGATTCCATTTGGTTTAAAAACACCATTCATTCTAATGTTGCATGCATAGGCAAAAATCATTTCATTAGCTAATTAATGAATATTTCGACTCATGCATATTTATTTGAACGAGTTGCTATTTTTAACACTTCACATTTCAACAATTCATGTGTATAATAAAAATGTGATTTTTATTGTAAAACAATTCATTTCAAAACACTATTATTTCGTATAGTTAATATAGGTGATAAAAATAGGATTTTTATTGTAAAACAATTTATTTCAAAACAGGATTATTTTACATAGCTCATATAGATGATAAAAAGGTGATTTTTATTATAAAACAATTTATTTCAAAATGTGGACACCATTCAACACATGAATTTTAATTCAACGAATGAATATCGATTCAACACATGAAGGTTTTCTATAGTTTCTATATATAGATAAAAATGTGATTTTTATATTTAAAACACGAATACCATTCAACACATGAATTTCTAATCAACGAATGAATATCGATTCAACACATGAAGGTTTTCTATTCAATGAATAAATATAGTTTCAGCAAATGAAAATAATTCAAACACATGAATATTATTCAAAATTTCGGCAGCATAATGGCAGGGTAGTTAAAACCGGGACCGTCCCTAGTACGGCTCCTCGCTCTACCTTAAAACCTCGCGGTTTTTGACAATGGGGATCATGCATCTAGTTCGCACGCAGGCGGCATGTATATATTTATTTCATTTCCACAAACTAATCCTATGTGGTTTCAACCAAATATTTCTCAACCACAAACGGGTATTTTTCAACCACAATCAATCAATATCAACCACAAACAATCCCAAACAACCATTCGCTATCAATCAATTTTCACACCAATCACAACCAATAAATATCGTCCATGGTTTGTGGACGAGGGGGCATATATATATATACATATACATATATATATATATATAGAAATTCACTTCTATTTCAACACATATATAATTTTTACAACGCATATATAACTTATACATCGAACGTACAACTTATACAACGCTTATACATGAGGTGTACAACGCTTATATAACCCATACATCGACTATATAATTTATACATCGTCGTTTTCCATATCGTTTATAAATTAGAAATCTCACATTGGGTTCCACTCCACCAAAAATAGCAGAAGGCTCAGAAAAATACGCGATCTCTTCTAGAAGGTAGAAGACGTCCACATGAGTCCACTGTCTCTTGTTTCACTGAATTTCGTCAACACATCAAAAAGATATGATTTTTCAAAGTTTGCAACGGTTTAAAGATGTTAAAACAGCTAAAAATAAAACAAGCCGTATACCTTTCCGAATTCTTCAAAACTAGGTTTGGATTTTTCGCGAAATCCGTGCAACGATACGTCGATCGGCCTTCGCCACTCGAAAGGCCTTGGAAGCAGCTCCCCGCGCCTGGTTGTCTCGTCCAGCTCGGCGGTCCCCACCAGTCACGGCGGCGCTCGAAAGTCGGCCACTTCCTCGGCTTGAAACTCGTCGATGGCGCAACGATAGGGGATGCACCAGGTATGGATTTGAAGATCTCGACGAGGGCTACAAAATCCTCAACTGGGTCGAGGTCTAATGGTGCGTGGATTGATCAAAAAATGAGGAGGAAGCCTAGAGCAACTTACGTCGTTCGCGATTTTAATTATCGGGGAGAGAGAAAAGTATCTGACCAATGATATTTTTAATTTTATTTTATAATTTTTAAAATCTCCAAAATTCCCCTTTCGCCCACGAACCACAATCCAAACCCAACGACTGTCGTCCCTAGCGTTTTACCCCCATTCCGAACACAATGGGACATGTTTCGAAGGCCCATTCGACTGTTTCAGTCAGTTTCCATTCAAATTAAAATATAAAACATTTAATATTTAATTTGAACGTACATTTCAATTTGCCAGGGCCACAAACTGTTTCGAAAAATTCCAGAAAAATAAATCTAGCTATGTTTTGACGATACGGTCCCAACTAAACTAGTTTCGTCGAATTCTGAGACCGTTTGCAAAAAGGCCCATTTCTGGTCGATCCAATTTAACTGTAATTGATCAAAACACGTTTTCTTTTTCCACGCTCACATACTAGCTTCAAAAATTATGAAATTTGAAACCTAGTAATAACTTCACATCCCGGATCCAACAAAAGTGGTTTCGTCGAATTCCGAGGTCGTATGCAAAATGGCCAATTTCACGGGCTATATAAATTCCATAGCGACCTTTCTGAAAATTCATTCGGCCATAACTTTTGCTTTCCGCTATGAAAATTCGATTTTTCAGATTCGTTAGAAAGGTATTCACTAACAGATTACAAAAATCCGTTTTGTTTTGTACCCAGTACAGTCCGACAAAGTTTGAATTCAATTTTTGAAACTGCTGCGCCTTTTCAAGCCTTGTTTATAATTAGAATTAATTATATTCGTTTTCAATTGTCGATTCAAACTCACTTTTCATTGCCATTATTTAAAATATTTATTTTAAATATTTAAAATCCATTATTTTAGCCAATTTAAAATTTTTAAATTGGTTCAGATTTTCTGGGTCGTTACAGTTGTATATTGATGGACATCAGTCGCATGGAGTGAATTGCCAGTGTGGCACGCGTAAGTGGCAATTGATCAAGGCTTCTGTTGAAAAGCAAAGTCTTGTGGTTGATGATCAAAGCACGACCTGTGTGGTGTAGCTTTGTGTATAACGTGAATTCGCGAGCCTCACACCTCGGTATGAGTCAAAAACGGGATACTGACCCAAGGAGTGCACGACGTTTCTTTTTAGCTAGGGTGGTGTCAGTGACCTACCAGCCATGACATTTATATACTTTTCACCTGTGTGGTTGTTGGATACGAGGCGCCTCGGATATAGGTCTGTAAGGACCGAGAAACGTGTGTTCAGGAATTTCCAATCCTCAAAAGTAAGAGAGGACCGGCCTTGGAGGTTCCAAAGGATCATAGTGGGGTCCTGAGGCATTGCTAGAGTGTCTCGAACGCGGAGAGGAGCTTGCCCCTTGCCTCGACTCATGATGGAATCCAATTTCCAATACGTGATATTGCGGTTTTAATTGTAGAACTAGTATGGCGACATGATATATGGTACCCATGCCGTCTATGATTGATATTTATGATTGAAAATGTTTTGATACTATACACCTATGATAGTATCAAATGATTTGTTTTAAACGTATCAAGCATTATTTGGCTATTATAAGGGAAAACCCTATCCTCCGACTTGCGTTGCATTGTGTGATGGGACCTGGGTCTTATAACAGCTTCATTTTTCTTTATTTAGCATTGCGCTGTTTGTACTATGCACTGGTATTCTTCGGAGGAAACCCGTTCCGTGTTATACGGCGTGGTCCCTTGAATTACTGTCTTTAAAGTTAAGTTTTAAATAACTGTTTTAGTTCTCACACTAGTCACATGACTGATCTGGAGTTTATTGTTTTAACCTAAACTCTGGGTGCCCCTATTTTCGACACGGGAAGCTAGTAGTTTTGGTTTTGCATATTTATATTCACAGGATCCTGATTTACAGCTGGAACGATGCTCGGAAAGCTCTGTATCCGTGTATCACTTTCAGTTGTGTTTTGTATATTTTTCCGCTGCTATGTAATTTATTGTAATCTCTGATATTATTCGAATGTAATTTATTCATTTATACTCTGTATATTCTTGTATCTGATGGAATTGTTGTAATAACAATGAAATGTTCTTCCGTTTGCGCTCTATTTTGTCCTGTTCTCAAACGATCAGGGGTTTCGAATGGTCTTTGTCGGTTTAACGATCGATTCAGATCGAGCGAAATTCCTTGCCGTTACAGGTGCATCTAGAAGTTTCATATCAAGTGATACTATTAAAAAGCTTAAACTGAAACCAAGAAAACTTAAAGAACCGATTAAAGCCCATAGCCCGATAGGAGGTTCACTTATTCTTGATCAGTACTGTAGAGTGCTCGTTTCTTACTCTCGCTTCCTATTTCCTTTCAATTTAATCATCATGAACTTTTCTGGATATGATGTCATACTCGGGCTAGATTGGCTAACGAAGTATGGGGCTGAGTTGCTGTGTGCTGAAAGGGTAGTTAAAATTAAAACGAAATTTGGGAATATAATAACTATACCATGCCACGGCTCATCCACCGATAGAAAAGAATTATGGTCTTCTTTAGAAGTCACCCCTCCTTCTGTTGAAACTATCCCCATAGTCAAAGACTATGCTGATGTATTTGAAGAAGTAAACAGCTTACCTCCCCGTAGAGAAATCGATTTCAGAATCGACTTGGTTCCTAATTGAAACACCCCACCTCCGTTAGGGTCACTCTCAAAGGGAATGCCTTAATTTTGGTGGAGGTTTATAAGTATAAGTCACAGATATACAAGACAGATATAATAACACATATTTTTGAACAGCGGAAAACAACAACTTTTATTTCTTCAAAATACGTGTTACACAAACCATGCCATAATACTTCCCAAAATCATAACTGTCTTGATTACATTATTTAAAGAAGCATGAAGAAAACATAAATAAACTGCAAAAGTCCCCTAATTGCTGTCCAAAGCCATAGTCCAAAATGGAAAAGATCCAAGCAATACATTCTTTCTCTTCAAGCTGGATGTGAAAACTGATCAAGCTGCGGTATTCCCTCCCTGAGAACCTTGGGGGGGGGAACGAAAGAAAAAGAGGCGAAAGGAAAAGGGTCAGTCATAAAGACTGAGTAAGTTCTAGTGACTTTCAGTGTAGAAACGGTTAAAACAACCTGTCATGTATGAACTGGAACTAAACTTAAGAATGGTGTCAAGGTGAACAAGATAGACTAAGGTGATCAGGATAAGTCAAGACAAGTCAAGTAAAGCATCACATGTTCGAGATTCGTTTCATTGACTGTACTAGTATACTAAGCCCATATCACAAGTTAATCACGAAATAAATCCCATGGCCCAATGTCATGAAATGACCCTGAAACGGGGTCTGACCCAAGTACGGGGTCCTACGGAGCGATTATCTAGTCGATCGGCTCCCTACAAGTTCTAGCTCGTCAAGTGTCCATGTCATACGGCTAATCACGAATGTAGTCACCTGTGCTGGGTCCACCTTCGGGTGTATCAGCCCTAGGGTGTCAACCCCTGACACGGTTCAAGATGCACAGATAAATCTACGGATACCCAGTGTCTGCCCCGGATACATGCACGATCGTAGTCCACCGAACCTACACTGGCGTACCCCACTGCCGTCGTTCAACTCTTACAATCAGCCCAGTAATCGTGCCCCACCCGGCCTAGCCCCAGGGTACCTTGATACATCTAGAGGGTTACTGCTGAAAGGGGTCGTGTCTAGGGTTTCGCTTAATAGATTAGGTCATGTAATTCGTGACCTAACCCGCCTAACAGATTAAGTCATGTAATTCGTGACTTAACCCTTTTCCAGTCTAGTCATGTCAAGATGGTTAAGTATGTCATTTCAGTTCGTGACTTAACCCGCCTACGTGTCATGTCAAGTTGGCTAAGTGTTGTCATTTTCAAGTTCATGACATAGCCCTACAAATCGTGTTCAAGTTGGTTAAGTTGTCTTTTCATGTTCATGACTTAACCCTAATTGGCATTAATTGATTCGTTAATGCACCGAACCACTCACATTGGATCCTATTGTTCGTAGCCACTGGATTTGCCGGGCGGTTCCGGGCAGGTTTACGCTATGAACTCAACCCAACCTCGGGTTTCAAGCGCGATGTGACCAACTACCCACATTGGATCCTATTGTTTGTAGCAACTGGATTTGCCGGGCGGTTCCAGGCAGATTTACACTACAAACTCAACCCAACCTCGAGTTGGCCACTTTCTTGTTTTCTAAAGTCATGCCCATGTTCTTATCAGATTTTATGATATTTCCATAGCATGTTCATATGTCAATTTCGTGCCCAACTAAGGCATGTTTTAAGGTCAAGTTATGGCATGGTTCAAGTCAAGTTTTCGTGCCATATTTCATGTTCTACTTATGCCAAATTTCACAGTTTGTGCTTATAATTAATTCAAGTTTTGCCTATTCTACCCAATCGTATCCCCAACGTATATAAACGTACTTCGTTCACAAGCATAAACAATTCAAGAGATAAAGGGGAATAACACTAAACATGTGATAGGCATATGTGACAATTCCAACATCACTTGCATAATAAACAGGCTATAACATATCACATAGTTTCAATACTAGCATGATGATAATTTGGCATAGTAATGATTCCAACTTAATTTAACATGATGATTTCAACTCTACATCATAGGCATAATAATAATCATTGCGGGCATAATAATAATCTTATTACAAACATGAAACATTAAAGGCATATTAATCCTAATAGGCATAGTGGATTCCAATTTAACATTTTTGTCATAATAATTCTCATAAACATAATGATTCCAATTTATCATAATGATTCTCATCTAACATTATAAACATAATGGTTTCAACTTAGCATTTTTAACATAATGATCCTCAACTAACATTATAGACATAATGATTCCAATTTAGCGTTTTTAGCATAATGATTCTCAACTAACATTATAAACATAATGGTTCCAATTTAGCATTTTAACATAACGATTCTCAACTAACATTATAGACATAATGATTCCAATTTAGCGTTTTTAACATAATGATTCTCAATTAACATTATAGACATAATGATTCTAATTTAGCATTTTTAACATATTGATTCTCAATTAACATTATAGACATAATGATTCCAATTTAGCATTTTTAACATATCTAACATTATAAACATAATAATTCCAACTTTTCATCATAACCTAGCAATACCCAATTTTTCATTAATCATGATGGGTATATTAACATCACAGGCATAATTCCATCAATAGTCATAGCCATGGTTTAATTAGCATCATAGGCATGGTTTAATCAACATAAAGATTTCAATAAACATAGTGATTCCATGGACATGTATTAGTCCAACTTGCCAAACAATTAAGCCCAAGTGATTCATAACAACATCAAAATCATGACAAGTTTAACTTGCAACGTTGCCATAGCAATATCCCCAAATTATAATTTAAAGATAAACAATATAAACAATGGATTAACAATAGTTCCTAAATCCGGTTTCCATTCATGGCATGTCCATATTGTTTTAGTGTTTTTTCCTAAAAAGTAACATAGAACTTACAATATGAAGCAAATAATCCAAATAAAAATCCCAAATCAATTAGTCCCAAATTCGTTGTCTAAAGCGTCGTAGTTGTTGTAGCTTCTAGTTGTAGCCTTCAAGAATCGTCCTCCATCTTCTATAATTTTATTCTTTGTATTTTTAATTCAGAGCTCTAGGTTTATTGGCGGTGGCCTGAGGCTAAAATGAAATAGTATGATTTAGGCTAGGTCTATGTGTTATTTTATAGGTGAATAGGGTGATTTAGAGCCTTCAGATCAGTCCAGAAGTCATCAGAATCGCACAGCTCGAAAACACATCATCTAGCCACTCAAAAGAAGACACGTCACCTCAGAACACTCCAGAATTCAGTGCTGGATTTGTACGGGCGCACTTGGCAGGTGCGCCAGTGTATTTTTGTACTGGCGCACTACACAAGTGCGCCAGTGTATTCTGGACTGTTTTCGGTTTTTCTGCCTAACTTCGTTCGTCCATATCTTCTTCATACGGTATCCGATTTTCGAAAACTCGGACTCTATTTCGCGTATTTTTCCGAGACGAACGCAATGGCGTAACCCATTTCCCTTGATTTCATCATTTATAATTAATTATACTTTAATTCGTGAAGCTTAATGTTATAGAATTCACGGGGTGTTACATTCTCCCCCACTTAAAAGGATTTCGTCCCCGAAATCTTCAAGTTCAGGAAGAATGTACATCCAAACATCCATCTACTCATCCATCAAACACGAGCATCCATTGTCCTTAAAAAAAAACTTCTAATGCTTTATGATCATATGCGAAGTGTGTGTATATGTTCCTTAGCTAATGCTAATGATCAGGCCTGATTGATCTTCTAAATGCAAAATATGTTTAGTGAAATGAATCCAATATGTATGCAAATTTTTTCCTATTATAATTCATAATTTCTACATGAGTGCTCGAACATTCAATCATACGCAACAACCAAATGATAGCACAACCAAGTTTCCAAAATAAACACTCTTGCATATGCAACATGAAAATGTGTCTGAGCCGATCTAGTGCCTAATGTGTATTCATGCATCCACGAGCAACCACTTGCGACCACTTGCAACCATTTCGCAATCATAACATGTTTCAATTACATGTTTACATCCAAAAAGATTCTACCTATGGTTCTCAAGATAGGATCAAAGGGAGAAATATGATAAAACAAAGCATCTAGAATAAGTTAACGATGTACAGCCAGAAGGTCCGGTCTGCTTCTCAGGGCAGTCTTTGCTGATGTGTCCAGTCTTCCCACAATGAAAACATTCACCTTGCTTTCTCTTCCTCTTTCTACAATCCTTGGCTATGTGCCCTTCCGTACCACAGTAATTGCATTTCCTTTTATCACGTGAGTTGTTGTTCTTGCCTCCTTTCTCGGAGTCTACCTTCTTATTCTTAGAATCGTTGGGCTTGACCTCTTTCTTCCCTTGAGAGTTTTCTGCCTCTGTCTCCTTCTTGCCCTTATCTTCCTCGTTCAGCAATGCCATCTGCACCAACCTTTCGTACGTAGCTCCCATGGGTATATGGGTCATGGCCAAACTGTGTAATGGCTCATTCAACCCTTTGACAAAGTGGAGAGCCTTCTTGTGCGGGGTGTTGACTAGGTCCAGTCCGAACCTAGCCAGCTCATTGAATTGATTAACATACTCTTTGACTGTCATATTCCCTTGCTTAAGAAATAAGAATTTTTCCAACTGAAGACTCCTTTCAGCTTCTGAGAGAAATTTAGCCTCAAACCTTGCCCTAAAGTCCTCCCATGTTTCCACTGGTCTTTCTGCATTAGTGACTTCCCACCAGTAGGAAGCCTCGCCCTTTAGTAGCCACACCGCCAGTTGTACTTTTTGCCTATCTTCTACCTCAAAGATGATGAATAAGTCCTCGGTTTCCTTTAACCAATTCCTAGCTGCCACGAAGGACTCAGTTCCATGAAAGTCCTTTCCTCCCATAGCCTTAAAATCTTTACATATCTTAGCAAAAGTGTTTCCCCGCGGAGGAGGTGGAGGAAGAGGTGCTGCTGCAGCTGGGGGAGGAGGAACGGTAGGGCCTGGCTGAGTGGCCCTTGCTTCTAAGAATCGTCTAAACCAACCAGGTATTGGTACACCCTCTGGCAAGTTAAGTTCTTCGGACATGCTGAAATAAAAGGATAGATTCAAAACGAAGGATAAGAGATAATACCTATGGCTTTGGGGGACTTTGACTTTTTTAAAATAAAATAATATTTTATCTTTTTAAAAATGCTTCTTTAAATTTTCTTTTGAAAATAAATTTTCAAAACTTTTTATCTTATCTGGTAAACCTATGCTCTGATACCAAGTGAAACACCCCACCTCCGTTAGGGTCACTCTCAAAGGGAATGCCCTAATTTTGGTGGAGGTTTATAAGTATAAGTCACAGATATACAAGACAGATATAATAACACATATTTTTGAACAACGGAAAACAACAACTTTTATTTCTTCAAAATACGTGTTACACAAACCATGCCATAATACTTCCCAAAATCATAACTGTCTTGATTACATTATTTAAAGAAGCATGAAGAAAACATAAATAAACTGCAAAAGTCCCCTAATTGCTGTCCAAAGCCATAGTCCAAAACGGAAAAGATCCAAGCAATACATTCTTTCTCTTCAAGCTGGATGTGAAAACTGATCAAGCTGCGGTATTCCCTCCCTAAGAACCTTGGGGGGGGGGGGGGGACGAAAGAAAAAGAGGCAAAAGGAAAAGGATCAGTCATAAAGACTGAGTAAGTTCTAGTGACTTTCAGTGTAGAAACGGTTAAAACAACCTGTCATGTATGAACTGGAACTAAACTTAAGAATGGTGTCAAGGTGAACAAGATAGACTAAGGTGATCAGGATAAGTCAAGACAAGTCAAGTAAAGCATCACATGTTCGAGATTCGTTGCATCGACTGTACTAGTATACTAAGCCCATATCACAAGTTAATCACGAAATAAATCCCACGGCCCAATGTCATGAAATGACCCTGAAACGGGGTCTGACCCAAGTATGGGGTCCTACGGAGCGATTATCTAGTCGATCGGCTCCCTACAAGTTCTAGCTCGTCAAGTGTCCGTATCATACAGCTAATCACGAATGTAGTCACCTGTGCTGGGTCCACCTTCGGGTGTATCAGCCCTAGGGTGTCAACCCCTGACACGGTTCAAGATGCACAGATAAATCTACGGATACCCAGTGTCTGCCCCGGATACGTGCACGATCGTAGTCCACCGAACCTACACTGGCGTACCCCACTGCCGTCGTTCACCTCTTACAATCAGCCCAGTAATCGTGCCCCACCCGGCCTAGCCCAAGGGTACCTTGATACATCTAGAGGGTTACTGCTGAAAGGGGTCGTGTCTAGGGTTTCGCTTAATAGATTAGGTCATGTAATTCGTGACCTAACCCGCCTAACAGATTAAGTCATGTAATTCGTGAGTTAACCGTTTTCCAGTCTAGTCATGTCAAGATGGTTAAGTATGTCATTTCAGTTCGCGACTTAACCCGCCTACGTGACATGTCAAGTTGGCTAAGTGTTGTCGTTTTCAAGTTCATGACTTAGCCCTACAAATCGTGTTCAAGTTGGTTAAGTTGTCTTTTCATGTTCATGACTTAACCCTAATTGGCATTAATTGATTCGTTAATGCACCGAACCACTCACATTGGATCCTATTGTTCGTAGCCACTGGATTTGCCGGGTGGTTCCGGGCAGGTTTACGCTACGAACTCAACCCAACCTCGGGTTTCAAGCGCGATGTGACCAACTACCCACATTGGATCCTATTGTTTGTAGCAACTGGATTTGCCGGGCGGTTCCGGGTAGATTTACACTACAAACTCAACCCAACCTCGAGTTGGCCACTTTCTTGTTTTCTAAAGTCATGCCCATGTTCTTATCAGATTTTACGATATTTCCATAGCATGTTCATATGTCAATTTCGTGCCCAACTAAGGCATGTTTTAAGCTCAAGTTATGGCATGGTTCAAGTCAAGTTTTCGTGCCATATTTCATGTTCTACTTATGCCAAATTTCACAGTTTGTGCTTATAATTAATTCAAGTTTTGCCTATTCTACCCAATCGTATCCCCAACGTATATAAACGTACTTCGTTCACAAGCATAAACAATTCAAGAGATAAAGGGGAATAACACTAAACATGATAGGCATATGTGACAATTCCAACATCACTTGCATAATAAACAGGCTATAACATATCACATAGTTTCAATACTAGCATGATGATAATTTGGCATAGTAATGATTCCAACTTAATTTAACATGATGATTTCAACTCTACATCATAGGCATAATAATAATCATTGCAGGCATAATAATAATCTTATTACAAACATGAAACATTAAAGGCATATTAATCCTAATAGGCATAGTGGATTCCAATTTAACATTTTTATCATAAAAATTCTCATAAACATAATGATTCCAATTTATCATAATGATTCTCATCTAACATTATAAACATAATGGTTCCAACTTAGCATTTTTAACATAATGATCCTCAACTAACATTATAGACATAATGATTCCAATTTAGCGTTTTTAGCATAATGATTCTCAACTAACATTATAAACATAATGGTTCCAATTTAGCATTTTAACATAACGATTCTCAACTAACATTATAGACATAATGATTCCAATTTAGCGTTTTTAACATAATGATTCTCAATTAACATTATAGACATAATGATTCCAATTTAGCATTTTTAACATATTGATTCTCAATTAACATTATAGACATAATGATTCCAATTTAGCATTTTTAACATATCTAACATTATAAACATAATAATTCCAACTTTTCATCATAACCTAGCAATACCCAATTTTTCATTAATCATGATGAGTATATTAACATCACAGGCATAATTCCATCAATAGTCATAGCCATGGTTTAATTAGCATCATAGGCATGGTTTAATCAACATAAAGATTTCAATAAACGTAGTGATTCCATGGACATGTATTAGTCCAACTTGCCAAACAATTAAGCCCAAGTGATTCATAACAACATCAAAATCATGACAAGTTTAACTTGCAACGTTGCCATAGCAATATCCCCAAATTATAATTCAAAGATAAACAATATAAACAATGGATTAACAATAGTTCCTAAATCCGGTTTCAATTCATTGCATGTCCATATTGTTTTAGCGTTTTTGCCTAAAAAGTAACATAGAACTTACAATATGAAGCAAATAATCCAAATAAAAATCCCAAATCAATTAGTCCCAAATTCGTTGTCTAAAGCGTCGTAGTTGTTGTAGCTTCTAGTTGTAGCCTTCGAGAATCGTCCTCCATCTTCTATAATTTTATTCTTTGTATTTTTAATTCAGAGCTCTAGGTTTAATGGCGGTGGCCTGAGGCTAAAATGAAATAGTATGATTTAGGCTAGGTCTAGGTGTTATTTTATAGGTGAATAGGGTGATTTAGAGCCTTCAGATCAGTCCAGAAGTCATCAGAATCGCACAGCTCGAATACACATCATCTAGCCACTCAAAAGAAGACACGTCACCTCAGAACACTCCAGAATTCGGTGCTGGATTTGTACGGGCGCACTTGGCAGGTGCGCCAGTGTATTTTTGTACTGGCGCACTACACAAGTGCGCCAGTGTATTCTGGACTGTTTTCGGTTTTTCTGCCTAACTTCGTTCGTCCATATCTTCTTCATACGGTATCCGATTTTCGAAAACTCGGACTCTATTTCGCGTATTTTTCCAAGACGAACGCAATGGCGTAACCCATTTCCCTTGATTTCATCATTTATAATTAATTATACTTTAATTCGTGAAGCTTGATGTTATAGAATTCACGGGGTGTTACATTAATGCAAGGCCTGTGGTGCATCCTATTAGGCGAATGTCGCCAAAAGAAAGAGAGGAGCTGAGCAATCAAACTAATAAGCTTTTAGCCGAGGGTCTGATTAGATCTAGCTTTTCAGAATGGGGTGCAGCATTGGTATTTGTCCCAAAGTCAGATGGCACACTCCGTCTGTGTGTAGACTACCACGATCTAAACAAGCAAACGATGAAAAACAAATATCCATTGCCTCAGATTGATGATCTATTAGACCGTCTACATGGAGCACAGGTATTCTCTAAAATGGACCTAGCCACAGAATTCCATCAACTGCGCATTGCAGAAGAGAGTATCCCCTTAACTGCATTCAGAGGGCCTGATCTATTTTACAATTGGCTAGTAATGCCTTTTGGTCTATGCAATGCCCCAACATACTTTGTAGATTTGATGAATAGAGTATTTCGTGGGGTTTTAAATAAATTCGTGCTTGTGTTCATTAATGATATCCTTATCTTTTCCAAAACCATTGCTGAACATGAAAAACATTTGAAAGAAGTCTTGGAGATTTTGCAGAGGAATGTGCTGAAAGCTAAATTTTCCAAATGCATATTTTGGCAATAAGAGGTGAAATTCCTCGGCCACGTGGTATCAAAAGAAGGCATCTCAATAGATCCAGGAAAGATCTCGGCCATCCAAGACTGGAAGCAGCCTACCACTCCCACAGAAGTCCGAAGTTTCTTAGGACTAGCTGGTTATTATCGAAAGTTCGTTAAGGATTTTTCGAAATTATCTTGCCTACTGACGAAATTAACTAAGAAGCATTCAAAGTTCGTTTGGACACCTTAATGTGAGGCCGCATTCCAAGAGCTGAAACAGAGATTGATCACTGCTCATGTGTTGACCATCATAGATGGCAATGAGGATCTGAAGGTCTGGACAGACGCTTCCAAAGAAGGTCATTCACTTTATCTGAATAAAACATGTCTAAGATAACATTTTCTTTTGATGTCAAATCTCATTTTAACATGTTACCTTTCTGTCTATTTAAGGTATTGGTGCGGTGCTTATGCAAAAGGGTAGAGTGGTAGCATACGCTAGCAGGCAATTGAAACCGCATGAAAAGAATTATGCCACTCATGATCTTGAGCTAATGGCCATTGCATTCGCTCTAAAGATATGGAGGCATTTTCTCTTGGGGGAAAAGTTCGAGCTATATAAGGACCACCAATCCTTGAAGCATTTATTTACCCAAAAAGTTTTGAACCTGAGGCAACAGCGTTGGATTGAATTTCTTACACCCTACGACCTGGATATCCTATATACTCTGGGAAAAGCAAATGTAGTGGCAGATGCTCTCAGCAGAAAGAACATGGCCAGCGCCAATCTTATCCTTGCCCATCTCATTATTACTCCTTTGATCGACAAGATCTCTGTCCTTCAAAAAGATGATGCGTTTATCCAAAAGATTAGCAAAAGAATTCGAGAAGGCGAACCCACGAGCTTCCAAATTGATGACAAAGGAGTTTTGAGGCTACAAGGCCGGATTTGTGTCCCAAACATTCCTGAACTAAGAAGGGAAGTTATGGACGAATGTCATAAATCCAAGCTCAGTATTCATCCTGGGGTAGGCAAGATGTACCACGATCTTAAGCGTACCTTTTGGTGGAGAGCAATGAAGAGGGACATCTCCATATATGTTGCCAAATGTCCAACCTGTCAATTGGTCAAGAGTGATCAGCAAAAGCTAACAGGTCTATTGCAGCCATTAGGAGTTCCTAATTGGAAGTGGGACGAAGTTTCTATGGACTTTATTGATGGTTTGCCTCAGACAAGGAGAGGGAATGATAGCATATGGGTGATTGTAGATTGCTTGATGAAAGCTGCTCATTTCATCCCTGTCAAATCTAGTAGAACGGCTCAAAGTTTGGCATAACTTTATTTAAGAGAGATTGTCGGACTTCATGGAGTTCCCAGCAGCATTGTCAGTGACCGCGATCCAATATTTACTAGCAAGTTATGGGAAGCTTTCCAAGAAGGGCTAGGAACCAAGTTGAATATGAGTACAGCTCACCACCCTCAGACAGACGGCCAGACTGAGAGGGTAAACCGCATCTTAGAAGATTTGTTGCGAGCATGCATCCTTGACTTTGGCGGTTCATGGGAGGATCATCTGCACTTAGTGGAATTCTCTTATAATAACAGCTATCAAGCAAGCCTGCAAATGTTGCCATTCAAAGCTTTATATGGAAGGCCATGCAAATCTCTGGCATGTTGGGTAGAGCCAGGAAATAGAATAGTCTTGGGCCCCGATACGATTCGGGAAGCATCAAATAAAGTTGATTTTATTAAGAAGCGTTTGCTGGCTACTCAAAGCCGACAGAAGAGTTATGCAGACACTCGAAGAAGAGATCTAGAATTCTCTATTTGTGATCTTGTGTACTTGAAGGTTTCTCCATTAAGAGGCGTAATTCGCTTTGAAAAGACTGGAAAGTTGGCACCGAGGTTCATTGGTCTATTCCCTATTCTTGAAAGGATTGGGACTCTAGCTTATCGAGTACAGTTGCCCAACTGGCTGCTAGGGGTGCATGATGTATTTCATGTGTCCCAACTCAGGAAGCATGTTCACGATCCATATTTAGTTGTGGAGGAATAAGCACAACGAGACTTGGAAATTACTCCGAGCTTAGCCGTAAAGAGAGAGCCAGT
Organism: Allium sativum; assembly: GCA_030737875.1. NCBI lineage: Eukaryota > Viridiplantae > Streptophyta > Magnoliopsida > Asparagales > Amaryllidaceae > Allium > Allium sativum. Next base: position 503,253,118 of record CM060918.1, read on the forward strand.
AAAAATTGTGGGTAAGGAAATCAGAGCTTTGAGGAATAAGAAGATCAACCTCGTCAAGGTCCAATGGAGCAGGAATCCTAGAGACTGCACTTAGGAGACCGAAGATAGCTTCAAGCAAGCCTATCCCAAGTGTAGAGTGGATATCTCCGAATAGCTTTTTGTTGAGGTACATTCTTAATACCTTGCATTTTCTGTTTTGTTCCTACTTTACTTTTGTCTCCCTTTTCGAGGACGAAAAGTTTTTAAGTGGGGGAAACTGTAACAACCCGGAAAATCAGAACCAATTTAAAAATTTTATTTTTAATAAATTGGTTAGAAAATGTGCCCAAATTTAAAAATTTTATTTTTAAATAATATTAAAGCCAGTGAAAATAGTCAAATTTCAAATGACCTCTGTTTTCGATGAAACCACTTTTGTTGGAACCGAAAGGTCAAAATATTGCTAGGTTCCAATTTTTAGAATTTTCCGATTTAGTATGTGACCGTGGCAAAAGAAACTGTGTTTAGTCAAATACGGTCAAAATTGAATGGCTGGAAAATAGCCATTTTTCGAACAGTCTCAGAATTCGACGAAATTAATTTTGTTGGATTCGTATCGTCAAAACATAGCCAAAAATATTTTTTTTGGATTTTTCGGGGTTAGTATGTGGCTCCGGTGGATTTTTGAATATGTCAAAAATTAATAATAAAAAGAATTAATTTTAAATTTGAAAAACAGGGGCTGAGTTGACCTCTCGAGCTTGCGAGACATGGTTAGATGGATCCGGAATAGGGGTTATTAGGTAGGGTAGCTTCTTGTTGGACTGAATTCTGAATTCCTTAAGAGATTTGGTTTTTTTTGTAAAATTAACATTTTAATATTATAAAAGAGATTGTAAAAACCCTAAATTAAAATCCACTATTCATCTTCCTCCTACAGCCGCCACCCCCTTTCTATGGCCGAACTTTCCCCCTTGAATTTCTTCCAATCCACAACGAATTAAAATCCAAACCTTATACCACTTCGAAGAGATTCTTCTCCTCTTCATTTTCATACGGTTAGATCTTCTCTGGAGCCACCATCTCCTCGAACGACGTACCCGAACCCGTCGCCTATCCCACCTGTCACACCCCCTAGGCTCAACCGAGCTCCACCATTCCAGGTCCCACGTGTGCCTCTCCGTCCTCTTCGCTGCAGCATCCTCTGATCGAACACTGGTGGCTTGAATTGGGAGAAAAGTTTAACCCTAGTTCTGAACAAAGGAATAAGTGTCGGCCGAGATACTGTAAGGAAGAAGATGATATATACTAATTATTTTGACTTAGTTTAATAATTGAATTAATCCCTAATCTTATTTTACCCATAACTTTGTCAAATAAACTCAGAATTACACAATTTCTGAAGCGTTGGACTCGTACGATCCTGAACTACAGTTCTAGACTGAAACGGGGAATTTCTGAGCTATTGGAATTTTGGCTAAAATCACAAATGACGGTGGGATATTTTTTGTTCAAATTAATTAATTTATTTATTTCTTTTTATTTATATTTATTCATCTTTAGATCTGTTTGTGTAGATGTTGTATAATGTTTGTTTGTTGTATGATGGATTATTATGATTGGTTGTCATGTGTTATTCAAATATTATTTTTATCGCTTATTCTATTTAATTGAATTAAGTTAGATAATCAATTCAATATTTATTCATATATTGAATAATCATAGATCTACATGTGAAGAAAGAAAAATATAAACATATAAATATGATTTGTCCTTTTTATTTTTGTTTCAACACAAATATAAACATAGAAATATGATTTGTCCTTTTTATTTGTGTTTCAAAACAAATATAAACATAGAAAAATGATCTATTCTTTTTTTTTTTGTGTTTCAACACAAATATAAACATAGAAAAATGATTTGTCCTTTTTATTTGTGTTTCAAAACAAATATAAACATAGAAATATGATTTCTCCTTTTTATTTGTGTTTCAACACAAATAAAAACATAGAAAAATGATTTGTTCTTTTTTTTTTGTGTTTCAACACAAATATAAACATAGAAAAATGATTTGTCCTTTTTATTTGGGTTTCAACACAAATATATGCATAGAAAAATAAGTTACCTTTTTCATTTGTGTTTCAACACAAATATATACATCTTATATTGAATAACATTTTATTTGTGTCCATAAACACAAATATTGACAAAATAAAATTGTACAAATATCTTAGTTACCCTTTTCAATGTAAAAATGTAGAAAAATAAATTATCATTTTTGTTGCATTCCCTAAAGCAAACAAAATGTAGAAAAATAAATTGTCATTTTTGTTGCATTCTCAAATGCAAACAAAATGTAGAAAAATAAATTATCATTTTTTTTGCATTCCCTAAACAAAATGTAGAAAAATATATTGTCATTTTTGTTGCATTCTCTAATGCAAACAAATTGTAGAAAAATAAATTGTCATTTTTGTTGCATTCCCTAATGCAAACAAAATGTAGAAAAATAAATTATCATTTTTGTTGCATTCCCTAATACAAACAAAATGTAGAAAAATAAATTGTCATTTTTGTTGCATTCCCTAATGCAAACAAATTGTAGAAAAATATGTTGCATTCCCTAATGCAAACAAAATGTAGAAAATAAAATGTCATTTTTGTTGCATTCCTTAATGCGAACAAACTGTAGGAAGATAAGATATCATCTTTTGCATTTCTTAATGTAATGAGATAGAAAATAAAAATATAAAATTTCATTATATGTTTGCATTCCAAAATGCAAACGCTACAAAAAGAGAAAAGAGATTTTATTTTATGTTTGCATTCTACGATGCAAACAATGCTTGTAAATTAAACATTCACATTTTTCAATTGCCTTCTACTATACAAACCAAACCTAGGAAAGAAAGATACATTTTTGTTTGCAATTTTAGATGCAACCAAATTATAAATAAAAAGATACATTTTTGTTTGCAATTTTAGATGCAAACAAATTATAACTAAAAAGATACATTTTTGTTTGCAATTTTAGATGCAAACAAATTATAAGTAAAAAGATACATTTTTGTTTGCAATTTTAGATGCAAACACATTATAAATAAAAAGATACATTTTTGTTTGCAACTTTAGATGCAAACAAATTATTGATAAAAAGATACATTTTTGTTTGCAATTTTAGATGCAAACGAATTAGTAGAAGAATCTAGATGCAAACAAATAATAAAAGAAATATTACATTTTTCTTTCATTTATTTACATCCCTTAATGTAAATAAACATGAAATAAAGAGTTGTACTTTATTTTAAATTTCTTGTTGTAAATAAAATTACAAATTTAAAGATACATTTTTATTTGCGTTCCCCAACGCAAATAAATCATGAATAAGATAATATACATTTTTATTTGTAGTCCCGAATGCAAATAAAATATGAGAATTAAAGGTTGCATTTGAATGTAATCGCTTAAGGAATTATATATATAAATAGAAATTAAATGAATCGCGCATGGCAGTTCGCGTTTCCGCAATCGTGACTTTAAACGATTGTACCAAAAGATCCACCCGTTGGATTTTCCCAAAACCGAAACCGTTTGGACCGCTTTGGGAAGATCTTTCCAATAAGACAAATTTTGTCAAAATCCAACGGTTAGAGTTCAAGATTTGTGTAAATCAAATTTTGAGAAAAACAGCGCCAAAGACACGCTTAACCCGAAGCGTCGTTTGATTCTATTTAGCTATTTATAAATAATTAAAAATAGCGATAAATCATTTTAAATAAATGTTAACGATATGAAATGTTTTTAAATAATAATTATTCGAATTATTTGAAAAGTCCGAGTTCTACTCATTTCAAATAATTATACGTCGATGACGAGACGATGACGGTGTTGAAGACCGGCGGTCTTCACATCGAACGGATGTATTGCTACTAAAGTCCTCGATAGGAGTAGCTACCCTGAAGGGATTTCGGCGGTAGTCGTCTGGACGTATGTGATGACTGTTCGGATATACGGGAGCCTCTAAGATGTCTCCGGTTCCGTTCAGACCCAGAACGGACTTGTAAATGGATGCATATCTGACACTGAACTTCGTACCATGTAAACTGATTTCTGTTTAATACACAACCGTTGGTGGCAAGAGAATTTATTCTTTCGCTCAACACCCTTAGAGGTTGTGTATTGATAGATGTTAGTTTCATGGCATGGATTTTCAATGGGACATGCTAAGATGCAAATGATCAAGGCTTTGTTGAAAAGCAGGCCTTGTGGTTAATGATCAAAGCATAGCCTATTTAGGCATAGCTTTGTGTATATCGTGACTTCGCAAGCCTCACACATCGGTTGAGTCTAAAACGGGAGAAGGGAACGTAGGGAGTGCACACGTTTCTTTTTAGCTAGAAGTGGTGTTAGTGCTTAAACTGGCTGACATTTGCTTATGTGGTTGTTGGAATATTTTTGCGAGGCCTCGGTTTATTCTTATCGGTCTCCCTCGGCCGATTTGTAGGTCCAATAGGATCACGGGACGTGTGTTCAGGCATAACTAATCCACTAAAGTATTTGTGGATCGGCCCTGCTATATCCAAGGGTTCGCCAGCGTCCGAATCCTGAGACATTGCCAGAGTGTCTCGAATCGGTCAGGAGCTCCTCCCTAGCCTTGACTCATGATGGAAACCAAACTTTCAATACGTCCCATGCGGTTTTGATTGCATAACTAGTATGGCGACATAGTAGATGGTAGCTATGCCGTCTAGGATTAATACTACAATTGAAATATTTTCTCTAAACATACACACACTAATAACAATATCATATTTTGCGTATTATCATCTTTTGACCATTATAAGGTAAAACCCTATCCTCCGGTATGCGTTGCATTATGTGATGGGACTTGGGTCTTATAATGGTTTCATTTTTCTAAAAAGCATCGCGTTATTTAACGTTATACTTTATTTATTGCACTGATAATCCCATGGAGTAAACCTATTCCGCGATAGCGGCGTGGTCGTCGTGATTGTCAAACCCGTTAGTTAATTAAGATATCTCATACCAGTCCCATGACTGACTAGTAGTTTGTTTCACCTTTTGCAAACTCGGGTGCCCTCTTCTACACGGGCAGCCAAGTGACAGGTTAGGCTTGGATATTCGCTGGATGGAAGCTTGCTGATGGAGATGCTGAAGAAACTTTCATTTTATCTTTTAATTTGTGCTTAAGAATTTGAGACGGTATTTAGTATTGATGTAATTTGAGAGATTGAGACTCTATTTCTTTTCTTTGAGACATCTATTTTGTTAAGTGTAATTCTGTGCTGCATACTCTGAGGTTTCAGTGATGATGTTTGTGATGATATTTCTTTCCGCTGCAATGATTTATATGTTCCGCTATACTCTGAGATCTGTTATTTTCTAGTTATGTTATATTCCATACGATTTTCCTTACTTTCGTTACACGGGAGTTTGGGATCGTCACACTGGAGCTGGGGATTATGCTCTTTAAAGTAAACCTTCCTTGAAAATAGCTTCATTAAAACAAGTTTTTGAAAATACTTTCTATGAAAATAATACTTTCGAAAACACTTTTCAAAACTTTTTATCTGTTATTGTAACCATAGCTCTGATACCACATGTAACACCCCATGGCCACTAATGTAACAACCCGTATTTTCAATAACCTGTTATAACAGAAATCGAGGCAGAATTAAATTCTAAAATCTGAATCAAGGGAAACGGGCTATGCCATTGCGTTCGTCTCGGAAAAATACGCGAAATAGAGTCCGAGTTTTCGAAAATCGGATTCCGTATGACCCGATTAAGGCCCAACGAAGTTTTCAGAAAATTTCAAAGTAAAAACAGATTTCAAATTCAAGTTTGAAATTGAAAATTTGGGCCAATTTGGGCCAGGCGGGAAAGTTCCCGCCAGAGTACCCAAGTCGACAGCCCTGTCGACTTGGGAGTCGACTTGGTTGGACCCAAGTCGACAGCCCTGTCGACTTGGTCCAGCCGGGCTGTTTAGCCTGGTGCACCATTTTGGGTTTGTGTTGAGCTTGGGGGCCAGATTCGGTTTTAAGGGCTGAGATTGGAACTAGGGTTTAATCCTATGGCCTAAAACACTTGCCTAATCTATAAATAAGGCCCTAACCTAACGCTAAATCATCATTAAACAATCCTACAACTAAACTATGGCAAAATTTTACCTCTCATGGCCTCCACTCTCTTCATAAAACTCTAAAATTATTTCTAAGAGAGATTTTCCATGCATACAAGTGTTTTCAAGCTTGTATGAGCATCATTAGCTTGCAATCAAGTCAAGTTTCTATATTTGCATCATAAAGAAGGGGTTTTGATCATTTTGGCTCAAGGGTTTTTATGTTAGAGCTTGCATTTTGGGTCTAATTGGTTGCATAAGGGCTTTGTCATAGTTTTGTGTGTCTTCATAAGCATTGTAAGCCCTATTCTACTTTCATACTTAAACTCTAAAGTTAAATGTATGATATGCAAGTTTATCATGTTGTAATATGCAAGTTTATATGCAAGTATGCCATGCTATGATATGCAAGTTCATCATGTCATGTTATGCAAGTTTGATATGCAAGTTTGTCATATGTTATGCAAGTATGTTATGCAAGTTTGATATGCAAGTTTGTCATATGATATGCAAGTTTGGGTTGATCCTTTTGTTCATGTTATCATGTTATGCAAGCTTATCTTGGGTTTATGAGCATAAAGCTTCAAGCTTTATGCTAAAGGTTGCATTTTGGCAACATGTAAGTTATCATATCTCTTATGATAACTTGCATGTGAGGCTAAATGCGAACTTATGGCCATGTCTACATGTCATTTAGCACCATGTATCACCAATATGCCAAGTTTGGTTTTATGCATGCTTTTGGGGCCTAAAAATGTAATATGCAAGTATATGAACATATGTACATTTCATATGCCACCATGTTGAACTTGTGGCTTCAACACCTTTTATGTCATGATTATGCCAAGTTCCCTCTTTCTATCCTTTATGCGCTATTGCGATATGTAAGCGATGGGATTGCGTTTGGGGTTGGGTAAAAGTAAAAGACATAAAAACATAAGCTTGGGAATTTACTATTAAGTTAGGTCTACCCATTGGGAATTTACCTATTAAGTTAGGTCTACCCAATTGCTTGAAAATTTGTAACATGTTTTGGAAACATGATGGACATGACACTTAGAAAAGATAAGTGTGGCCAACTCGAGGTTGGGTTGAGTTTGTAGCGTAAAACTACCCGGAACCGACCGGCTTAACTAGTTGCTACAAACAATAGGACCCAATGTGAGAAGTTGGCCATGTTGTACCTTGAACCCGAGGTTAGACCAAGTTGTGGTGTAAAGCTACCCGGACCCGCCCGGCTTAACTAGTAACCACAACAAGGTCTAATGTGAGAGGTTAAGGCGCATTAAATTCATTAATGCCTCGTGATTAGGGTTAAGTCATGGTCCACTTAATACTTAACCAATTTGGGCTTGGTAGATTAATCAGGGTTAAGTCGTGAACTCATCGTTACACTTAACCAAGTTAATCCATGATTAGCAAGAGGGTTAAACCGTACTTAACCCACTAGAAAATCCTAGCAATGGGGGCCCACTCCGCAGTAAATCCCCAAAAATTGGTATCACTAAGGCCCTAGGAACTAGGCTAGGGAGGGGGCACGATTACTGGGCTGGAGGTAAGCGACCAAATAAACGACGGCCGAGTGGTACGCCGATGTAGTTCCGGACGGACTATGGTCGTGCACGTAGTCCGTATTTGGAGAAGTCACCCATGGGTACCAGTAGATCGAGACTGTGCACTCATGTTTATGGTGTCCAGGGGTTGGCACCCTAGGGCTTGATACACCCGAAGGGTGGACCCGGCACAGTTCGACTACAATTATGTTTGGGCCGTATTGACACCAACACGTGACGAGTTAGGCTTAGGGAGCCGATCGACTAGACCGTTTGGTTGGACCTTGTATTAGGGTCATTTCATGTTATTGGGCCAAAGCATGGGCCAAGGGATCAATACTTGTTTATTCCACTCATGTTAGTTTGCTAGTACACCTGTGGTGCAAAACCTTAATCCTGATTATGCGATGACACCTTTATCTACCTTGTTAGTTAATCATCATGCTAGTATGTTGTTATCCTTATGATCATACCTGCTGCTCATGCCAGTTAACTTTATCAGTTTACATTGATTGTAGTAGGGCTTACTCAGTCTTTTTGACTGACCTGTTTTCTTTCGCCTCTTTTCTTCCATTTCCCCCCCAGGTTCTCAGGGAGGGAATATTGGAGCTTAGCTTGGATTTCTGACCACTTGCTTGTGGGATTTAGCTCATGTACGGTTTGACATGAATCTAGCTATGGCTATCACTTCTTTTGGGGATTAGTACTTATGTATTTCAGTTTTTCAGTTGATGTTGTTTTATCTAGACTTGTTTATTTGGAAAGCTATGTTGTACCAGACTTGTTTTGAAATGGTTTAAAATCTTCCGCTGTTTTATCTATGTTATTTACTCTGTTTACTTATATACATATGTTCTTGTTCTGCCTTGATATATCATTATGCATGTTTACCTGATTCAAACGCCCCTCCAAAGTCAGAGTGCTTGCTAGAGCCACCCTGGCGGAGGCGGGGTGTTACATTTGGTATCAGAGCATATGGTTTACGAGAAGGAACAAAAAGGATTTTAAAACTTTTGGAAAACTATTTTCAAAACCAAGTATAAAGTATTTTCCAAAGAAAAGTCTTGTTTATTTTAAAGGCTATTCCCCAAAAAGCCATTAGCAAAATTCCTTCGTTTTTCTCCATTCTGAATCTATCTTTTTCTTCGTTTTCAGTATGGCCAATAACTTTGCCATTCCGGAGGGAGTACACGTACCTGTTTGGTATAGGAGACTTTTGGAGGCTAGGGCAACCGAAGCCGGCCCTGCAAATATTACTCCTCCTCCGGTAGTTGATGTTCCTCCTCCTCCTGTTACTGAGGTTCCTCTTCCTCCTTCCCCTCAGCATCCTCAAACTGACTTCGCAGAGATTTGCCAAGATTTTAAGGCGATGGGTTGCAAGAATTTCTTTGGAACCGAGACCTATGTAGAGGCAAGGAATTGGTTGAAAGAAACCGAAGATCTTTTCGCCATCTTTAACATAGATGACCGTAGGAAGGTTTTATTAGCAGTGTGGTTGCTAAAGGAAGAAGCTGCACGTTGGTGGGTGGTCACCACCGTTACTAGGCCAATTGAGACTTGGGATGACTTTCGGGGAAAGTTTGGACTAAGGTTCCTATCACTGAAGCAAGGGGACATGACTATTAGGGAATACATAGATAAGTTTAATCAACTGGCTCGGGTCGGTTTAGACTTGGTTAACACAGCTCAGAAGAAGGCCCTATACTTTGCTCCAGGATTAAACGAGCCATTACATGGTTTAGCCATGTCTCATATACCCTTGGGGGCAATTTTTGAGAGCTTGGTTGATATGGCGTTACTTCAGGGAGATGTCAAGAAAAATGATACTCAAGCCAAGAAGACTGATTCCCAGGGAAAAGGAAATCAGGGTAATCCAAGTGGTCAGAGCAGTCAAGGCAATCAGAACAACAAAAACAACAAGGGCAACAAGAACAAGGCAAAGGAAACAAGAAAGTGCAACTTCTGTGGGATTACTGGGCACATAGCCAAAGACTGTAGGAAGAAGAAGAGGAAGTTGGGCGAATGCTTTCACTGTGGAGAGGCGGGACATTTTAACAAGGATTGCCCTAGGAACCAAGGGCAAGGCCAGGGTTAGACTCAGCGTGCTGGACCTTCGGGAGGGCAAGTTCATGCTCTCAATACCGCTCCAGTTCCCGATCGAGGTAGTATTTCTGTTGAGAGCTTTGTATATATTTCTGATTTTCCAGTTCGTACCTTGTTTGATTCTGGTGCATCGCATAACTTTATCTCATCTGATCTTGTTGATAGTTTGCACCTAAGTACTAGTCTAGTTAATGATCCCGTGTGTGTTTCAAATCTAATTGGGGGTTCCGGCCATTTGTCTATTATCTAGGTGGATTTGAATTCTCGTGTGATGCTTATATTCTCGGTTTCATGGGGTATGGGTTGATTTTGGGCATGGATGGGTTGTCCAGTTGTGGAGCCATCCTTGATTTTTGAGCATAGGGTTGTGAGGCTCATGATTCGCCTCGGTAATACCCTAAAAATTTCTAATAACCCTATGAGTCCCGTCATGTTGTGTTGTCTTGAATCCCTCAACTCGTCTATCGATAGTTTGTAATCGGTGAGGGTGGTCCGAGAATATCCTGATATCTTGGGTGTAGTGAAGGGGGTTACCCCTAAACGAGAGATTGATTTCCGCATTTATCTGGTTGATAATGCCAAGATAGTTTCGTGGCCGGTAAGGCACATGGCCCCGCAAGATGAGAGTTAAGAAAGCAAGTCAAGGTGTTGCTTGAGAAGAACTTCATTAGATGAAGTATATCTGAATGGGGAGCGCCTATAGTATTTACTACCAAGGAAGATGGTTCCCTTCGACTTTGTGTTGATTATCGTGAGTTAAACGAAGAGAATAGACAACCATTGCCAAGGATCGATGATTTGTTTGATCAGCTTGTAGGAACATCTGTTTTCTCTTGATCTTGCTACTGGATTCCATCAGCTCAGAGTAGCTGAGGATAGTATAGACAAGACTGCGTTCAGAACTCCGGATGGATTCTTAGAATGGCTGGTCATGCCATTCGGCTTGACTAATGCACCCGCATGTTTCGTGGACTTGATGAGTAGGGTGTTCAGGGAGCTCTTGAACAAGTTTGTCGTGGTCTTCATAGATGATATTCTGATCTTCTCTAAAGATGAGGAAGAGCATGCTAGACATCTCAAGGAGGTGATGGACACGCTTAGAGCGCATCAGTTGAAAGCCAAGTCCTCCAAATGTCATTTTGGAGAAAAGGGAGTTAGATTTCTTGGGCACATAGTTTCTAAGCAAGGCTTAGCGGTGGATCCCGCTAAGGAAGTTGCAGTTCAGGATTGGAAGACTCCAAGGAATGCAACCGAAGTAGGAAGTTCTCTCAGTTTAGTTAGTTAGTAAGCGTCCCTTGAGTTTAGACCTACCCTTCTGGATCAAGTAGGGACTTCACAGAAAGAAGACCCGCAGTTAGTCGAGATCATGGACAAGTTGATTCGAGGCGAGATGGTAAGTCACCTCGCTATAGATGACAAGGGATGGCTAAGACGCGATGAGAGAAAGAAGGTTCTTGAAGATGCACATCACCCGAGGAGGTGGCCAAGTTTGTCCCAAGGTGCATGTTGTGCCAACAGATTAAGGCCGAGTCATAGAAGCCCGGTGGGCTATTATATCCATTGGAGGTCCCCGCAATGGAAGTAGAAAAGCGTCACGAAGGATTTCGTGGATGGACTGCCTAGATCAAGAAAGGGAATACGAGCATATGGGTCATAGTAGGTAGACTCACGAAGAGTGCTCATTTCACTCCGGTAAAGAGCGAAAGGACGGCATCATAGCTAGTGACAGTTTACTTTCAAGAAATAAAGCGGTTGCACAAGGTTCCCTAAAGTATAGTTAGTAACCATGACTTAATCTTCACTAGCCAGTTTTGGGATAGTCTACGGGAAGCCATGGGCAAGCAACTGAATCCAAGCACGGCCTATCATTCGCAGGCGGATGGTTCATTGGCAACATGGATTGGTATTTTCAAGAAAAGTTCTGCTGCATGGAACACTTTATGGTAAGTAAACGAGATCCAGGATTCACTAGTGGATTTTGGAGAGCTTGCATGAAACCATGAGGTCATAGTTATGTTTAAGCCAAGAATGATAGAAGAGTAAGTGAAAAGGGAAGACGAGAGGCGACAATGAAATGGGTTCCAACTCATGTTTGGAAATAAGAGTTAGGAAGCTAAGAAGTCATGAGGTAAAAGACGGTCAAAGCACAGTGGAGTTAAGCTCAAGGAAATGTGACTTAGAAGACTGAAGGCTAGATACGTGCATCATATCTCTTTCTAAGAGTATATCCTTGATCCTTGTTTTCCTATGGAACTTGCTCGCATATTATCTTTTTATGTATAACCTCTGGGTCCCATTTTCGGTCCTATTTCTGTCGGGAGGTATGACTTATTGGCTAGTAATACATGTCAGGGTTTGAAGGGGGTCCGTTAGGTTGACTAAACCTTTTGGGCTTCTATAGGATATGGATTGGGTTAGGAAGGGATTTCTTGTAATCCGAAAGAGGAGTATATCCTGCTTATCTTCCCGATCTCTTTGTAGCATATCTTTTGCTATCCATGTTTGTCTGGATTATCTAGTATATCGTGTTAATCTTGTCATGAGAACCTTAGGTAGAAACCCTTTGGATGAAACATGTGTTTGAAACATGTTATGCTTGATGGTTGCAAGTGGTTGCAAGTGTTTGCAAGTGGTTACTCGTGGATGCATTATACACGTTAGACACTAGATCGGCTCACACACTCCTCATATTGCATATGCATGAGTGTTTACCCTTATTCATGGATGAAAATTTTTGTGTTATCACATGGATGTTGCATATGGATGTATGTTATGTGCACACATATAGATGTTATACATTATGTTAGGAATTGCATACATATGGATTCATCTCACTAACATAATTTGCATTGATGATATTTGCATTAGATAAGGACATATACACACACCTTTTCATATGTTCATACAACATTTAGAATCTTGTAAGGACAATGATTGCTCGTGGATGATGTTTTGAGTAGATGGATGTTGGATGGTAGGATACATTCTTCCTAACTTGAAGATTTCGGGGACGAAATCCTTTAAGGAGGGGAGAATGTAACAACCCGTATTTTCAATAACCTGTTATAACAGAAATCGAGGCAGAATTAAATTCTAAAATCTGAATCAAGGGAAACGGGCTATGCCATTGCATTCGTCTCGGAAAAATACGCGAAATAGAGTCCGAGTTTTCGAAAATCGGAGTCCGTATGACCCGATTAAGGCCCAACGAAGTTTTCAGAAAATTTCAAAGTAAAAACAGATTTCAAATTCAAGTTTGAAATTGAAAATTTGGGCCAGTTTGGGCCAGGCGGGAAAGTTCCCGCCAGAGTACCCAAGTCGACAGCCCTGTCGACTTGGGAGTCGACTTGGTTGGACCCAAGTCGACAGCCCTGTCGACTTGGCTGTCGACTTGGTCCAGCCGGGCTGTTTAGCCTGGTGCACCATTTTGGGTTTGTGTTGAGCTTGGGGGCCAGATTCGGTTTTAAGGGCTGAGATTGGAACTAGGGTTTAATCCTATGGCCTAAAACACTTGCCTAATCTATAAATAAGGCCCTAACCTAACCCTAAATCATCATTAAACAATCCTACAACTAAACTATGGCAAAATTTTACCTCTCATGGCGTCCACTCTCTTCATAAAACTCTAAAATTATTTCTAAGAGAGATTTTCCATGCATACAAGTGTTTTCAAGCTTGTATGAGCATCATTAGCTTGCATTCAAGTCAAGTTTCTATATTTGCATCATAAAGAAGGGGTTTTGATCATTTTGGCTCAAGGGTTTTTATGTTAGAGCTTGCATTTTGGGTCTAATTGGTTGCATAAGGGTTTTTTAATAGTTTTGTGTGTCTTCATAAGCATTGTAAGCCCTATTCTACTTTCATACTTAAACTCTAAAGTTAAATGTATGATATGCAAGTTTATCATGTTGTAATATGCAAGTTTATATGCAAGTATGCCATGCTATGATATGCAAGTTCATCATGTCATGTTATGCAAGTTTGTCATATGTTATGCAAGTATGTTATGCAAGTTTGATATGCAAGTTTGTCATATGATATGCAAGTTATGTTATGCAAGTTTGGGTTGATCCTTTTGTTCATGTTATCATGTTATGCAAGCTTATCTTGGGTTTATGAGCATAAAGCTTCAAGCTTTATGCTAAAGGTTGCATTTTGGCAACATGTAAGTTATCATATCTCTTATGATAACTTGCATGTGAGGCTAAATGCGAACTTATGGCCATGTCTACATGTCATTTAGCACCATGTATCACCAATATGCCAAGTTTGGTTTTATGCATGCTTTTGGGGCCTAAAAATGTAATATGCAAGTATATGAACATATGTACATTTCATATGCCACCATGTTGAACTTGTGGCTTCAACACCTTTTATGTCATGATTATGCCAAGTTCCCTCTTTCTATCCTTTATGCGCTATTGCGATATGTAAGCGATGGGATTGCGTTTGGGGTTGGGTAAAAGTAAAAGACATAAAAACATAAGCTTGGGAATTTACCTATTAAGTTAGGTCTACCCATTGGGAATTTACCTATTAAGTTAGGTCTACCCAATTGCTTGAAAATTTGTAACATGTTTTGGAAACATGATGGACATGACACTTAGAAAAGATAAGTGTGACCAACTCGAGGTTTGGTTGAGTTTGTAGCGTAAACCTACCCGGAACCGACCGGCTTAACTAGTTGCTACAAACAATAGGACCCAATGTGAGAAGTTGGCCATGTTGTACCTTGAACCCGAGGTTAGACCAAGTTGTGGTGTAAAGCTACCCGGACCCGCCCGGCTTAACTAGTAACCACAACAAGGTCTAATGTGAGAGGTTAAGGCGCATTAAATTCATTAATGCCTCGTGATTAGGGTTAAGTCATGGTCCACTTAATACTTAACCAATTTGGGCTTGGTAGATTAATCAGGGTTAAGTCGTGAACTCATCATTACACTTAACCAAGTTAATCCATGATTAGCAAGAGGGTTAAACCGTACTTAACCCAATAGAAAATCCTAGCAATGGGGGCCCACTCCGCAGTAAATCCCGAAAAATTGGTATCACTAAGGCCCTAGGAACTTGGCTAGGGAGGGGGCACGATTACTGGGCTGGAGGTAAGCGACCAAATAAACGACGGCCGAGTGGTACGCCGATGTAGTTCCGGACAGACTATGGTCGTGCACGTAGTCCGTATTTGGAGAAGTCACCCATGGGTACCAGTAGATCGAGACTGTGCACTCATGTTTACGGTGTCCAGGGGTTGGCACCCTAGGGCTTGATACACCCGAAGGGTGGACCCGGCACAGTTCGACTACAATTATGTTTGGGCCGTATTGACACCAACACGTGACGAGTTAGGCTTAGGGAGCCGATCGACTAGACCGTTTGGTTGGACCTTGTATTAGGGTCATTTCATGTTATTGGGCCAAAGCATGGGCCAAGGGATCAATACTTGTTTATTCCAGTCATGTTAGTTTGCTAGTACACCTGTGGTGCAAAACCTTAATCCTGATTATGCGATGACACCTTTATCTACCTTGTTAGTTAATCATCATGCTAGTATGTTGTTATCCTTATGATCATACCTGCTGCTCATGCCAGTTAACTTTATCAGTTTACATTGATTGTAGTAGGGCTTACTCAGTCTTTTTGACCGGCCTGTTTTCTTTCGCCTCTTTTCTTCCGTTTCCCCCCCAGGTTCTCAGGGAGGGAATATTGGAGCTTAGCTTGGATTTCTGACCGCTTGCTTGTGGTATTTAGCTCATGTACGGTTTGACATGAAGCTAGCTATGGCTATCACTTCTTTTGGGGATTAGTACTTATGTATTTCAGTTTTTCAGTTGATGTTGTTTTATCTAGACTTGTTTATTTGGAAAGCTATGTTGTACCAGACTTGTTTTGAAATGGTTTAAAATCTTCCGCTGTTTTATCTATGTTATTTACTCTGTTTACTTATATACATATGTTCTTGTTCTGCCTTGATATATCATTATGCATGTTTCCCTGATTCAAACGCCCCTCCAAAGTCAGAGTGCTTGCTAGAGCCACCCTGGCGGAGGCGGGGTGTTACAACTAATGTCACTCACAAAGGGAATGTATTAATGTCATGAAGCGTTATAGTAGTATAGAGCAGATAAATTACAAAAATAAATAAATAAAAAACAGCGGAAGATAAATCTTATTTCATAGCACCATAACTTCAAAACAAGCTTACATAAGTAATCTCCAAAAACCATTACAACAAGATCAATTGTATTTTCCAAAAACTTCAAAGTACAAAAAGAAGAAAATACTTAAATAACATAAATGCATAAATCCCCACTGAGCATAAGCAAAGCCATAAAGCTGAGAGAGTCCAAAGAGATACATCTACTCTCTTCAAGCAACTGAAAGAAATTGGCACTAAGCTGTAGTATTCCCTCATTGCAAACCCGAGGGGAGGGGGGAGAAAGGAAAGAAAAGAGGTGGAAACAAAACGGGTCAGACATAAAGTCTGGAAAGTCCAGTAATTTTAACAAATAATAGGTAAGGTAAATGATCAAGACATAAATAGGCATCATGATATAGCTGTAACATAGATAAGGTAGATAAAAAGGATGGACAAGATGATTCTGTTCCTAAGTGCTAAGACAGTCCTACACCTTGGCTTAGCGAACAACCCTCAAGTACTAATCTCGAAGACCGAAGTCAACATCAGACTAGCACCCAAAGGACTATCCAACTCAACCAACATGTATTTCGTTACACCGCACTTTTGCTAAGTTACACCATATTACTTAATTACACCGCACTTTTGCTAAGTTACACCATATTACTTAATTACACCGCACATCTACTAGTCTCTATTTACTAAAGGTTGATCCCTTCCCACTAACTGTACCCACATGACAAACTTGGTAGTTACTTGTACCTAGCTGCTATCGTAGGTGCCGACTTGCTCCTACCACCGCTAAGGTATCCTTACCCTGCCCATTCGATCGACTCCCTAAACCCCATAGGCACCCGTGCTGGCCCCACAGTAGGATGTATCACTCCCCAAAGTGGCAACCCCGATACCAACATAAAATGCACGGCCATACCTACACGATGCAACAACGTCTTACCTAACAGCCTGGACCCATGCACGCACATGAACCCGTTGGACTTGCGTTGTCACCGCTATTCACGTTTTGACCTCTTACATTCAAGTCCAGTAAGCGTGCCCCAACCTCGGCCTAGTACCGGGCCTAATTAGATACTCAAACGGGTTACTAGTTGAAACGGGTCCCCATCCGACATAAGCCTCCCACCTTTGCTTGGTCCCCACTAGGTTTTTTCCCACTTAACCATTTTAATTTAAATGTCCATGTCTTACACATGCTACGGTTAAGTCCATACTTACATGTCATAATTTACATGTCTTATCTTATTCCGGTTAAGTCCATATTTACATGTCATAATTTGTATGTCACCCCCACTTAACCCTCTAACCATGCCCATGTCTTATTATGGTTAGCATTACATAATTCATTCCTTATGACGAACGGTGCATGACCTCCCACATTAGACCAAACACTTTTTGGCCGCTTGATTTGCCGGGTGGTTCCGGGCAGTCTTACGCCACAAACCGGGTCTAACCTCGTGTCATTAAACGTTACGCCTACAATTCATTCCTTTGACCTCTCACATTAGACGTCCAATTGTGGCAGCTGGATTTGTCAGGCGGTTCCAGGCAGTCTTACGCCATAATTGCGCCTAACCTCATGTCAAAGGTTTATTAATAATCGTATTTCGCCCATACCCAATTTTCATGTCATGTATATCCAATTAAACATGTAATCATGTTTATAATATTGCCTATTCCAAATTGTCACTAATTACATATTAATTAGCCTCAAATAAAAATTTAGAATTATAGGCAATTTCATCAATTCGATGTAATTCATACCCAAATATGCCAATTTCACATATTATCCAATTATCCAAAATATCCAATAATATCCAATTTTCCATATTTCACATATTCCCATCATTGCTACATATTCACGTTCGCGCATATTTTTAACATAGGCTCGAAGGTAGCCTAGATCCAAAAATAAAAGGAATAGGGATAAGAAGAGAGAATCAAATCACAGAAAATTGGAATTAACAGAACATCATGATATAAAGGGGCATGTAAACTGGCATAGAGGCATAATGACAGATTCAACATGAATAAACTGATAAAAGGTATGAACTTTACATAGAAACATAGGCGTATGATGACATGAATCAAAAAGGTGAAGACTTGGATGAGATTTAAATTACATACATACATATGAATCCTCTTTACGACTTCATCATGTTATCTTTAATCCCATTATATTGTGAAAATCACTGTACTCACCTTTCGTGGTTAAAGAATAGAATTATGCACTGAAATTGGTGTAGAAACGTTGCGTTGTTGCTAATTTATCTTCTTGAATTGTTGTAGAAGCTCTAATCTTTAATTTGAGTTGAATTTGAACACTTGAGATTTGATTTAGAGGCAGCCGCTAGGGTTTAAGAGAGAATCTGACAGCATAATGGTGTCACAGATAATATTTATGAATTAGGGTTAGGTCTTAGGTTGTATATATAGGTGTAGGAAGTTATTTAGGCCTTCGGATTAACCCTAGAACTAATCTGGACCACTCTGATGCCATATCCGCCCTTAGGGCGAATCGAGCCATGGGTTGGCAGCCAAACACCTGGATTGACCTCTAGTCGACCCAGCGGGGCTCGGGTCGACTCCAAAAATGGTGCGGTTCGGCTATTCCCCCTCCCGATTCGCTGTTTTGAATTTTTTTGAATATTTATTTATTTAATTTTTATATGTATATATATATATATATATATATGTTTCTCTCATATGCATACAAACTTCATGGCTTAATAACTTCTTCATAATTAACCATTTTCAAACTAAACCACTTTTTGAACTGCGTTCACATTAAGCCACTTTTTAGCCATTCCCCTAAAACAAAAATATGGCGCTGGCGGGGATCGAACTTCGTTCCTCTTGTATGCAAGTCACATATTCTAACCAAATGAGCTACTAAGTCTTTTGCTTACAAACCTTAGCACAATGCTAAACACCATTCTTTTCTCATTCCTCTTTTTCAAATAAATTATTCTTTAATTTGTTATTTTAATATTCTCAGAAAATACGGGGTGTTATAGAACCTATGTCCACTTTAAGGGCTTTGACGTTTTTTTTCATAGAGGGGGTTACATGAGAAATCCCCAAATCGATTTATAAATTAGGGCTTGCTCTCTAGGAAATGAAAAAAGATTGTGGAATGAGGAAAGTCCCCCAAAATAAGACCCTTAGGGTCTTATTTATAGGCAAATTGGGCCCCCTTCTGTTGCGAACCAAGCAGAAGCCTATTTCGGATGATGAACTAATGTTTCGCCCGCTCTTGTAACTTTCGGTTCTAGCAGACAGGTCCCATCCACCTTTCTTCTTATCGAATATCTTTATTGATGTCTTCTTGCCTTTGGAATATGAATCTCAGGCTTTCAGGAGTGGTTCCGCTGACATACCTCTCGGTAGCTCGATCTCGGATTCAGATAATCTTGACTTTGGGGTCTCTTGGTTTCTGGACCACTGGTCTTAATCTGCATTCATATCTTTCTATTTTAGTATCTTCGGTTTTATTATATGTCCTAAAGTTAGATTTGTCATCTTCCTTCTTTTATACTCGACTTCCGGTATCTGAGAGCCTGACTTTGTGACAGCATGCTCTTGGTATGTTTCCTCTTTTCCTCCAACAACCCATGGTTTTGGTCTTGATATCATAATGACTTCATCCGTGACTCCTCTCGGATGACTTATAAACTTTCTTCTAATGTTAGTATCGGTATTGAGCTAAGTAGTGTCGGCAACCCTCTATCTTCTCTTGCCTGATGCAGCACTTTTCTTCAGTAGCTTTAAGGTTTTGATTTATATGCTTTCGGTTTCTCACCTTTGTTTTCTTATGGCTTTATGTGGTATGCTTTCGGAGATATGCCTTTACTAACACTTCGGTGTATGTACTCCGCTGCTGGTATTTTCCTCTCATGTCGGTACCAACCCTTCGTTTTGACATATTGTTGTTTCTTCCTTTGTTTTCATGTTGTTGGTGTAGGACTGACACCCTTGTGCTTGGGTACCAGATTTGGGTCTCTCGAGATTTCTCTTTTGATGCGGATATGACCTTGGTAACATTTCTCCGGAAATACTAGATGATGATGTTTGATCATAATTTTTCCCTCTTTGTTGCTAGTTTTTCCAGTCGGATTCTAGTGCCTTAACCTCCTTTAAGGTCCTTTCCTCCATGGTTTAGGTTTTGCTTCCCGAAACCATTTTCTCTTATTGCTTCGGATCTTCTGCTTCTTTATATTTGGCCGATGCTAATTTTGATGCGTTTAACCCCTAGTATAAATACGCTTTTGTACTTTAGGACAAATCCTACGATTCTTATACCGTTTCTTCTGTAATTTAAGAAATATTAGAAAAGTTTAAGCATCATTTTCGCATAACTTCGAAACAGTGATACGAGGGGAAAGATGAACTTTATTAATGGATATAGCATGAAGACCAATATAATTAAGAATAATGTGCGGACTTAAACATGTTTCCATGTGGAATTCTATAGTTTTACAGTTTAATCATCCTTCTGCCAACATTAAATAGGAAGCTCAACATTTTATCTAGACACTAGTTAACAAGAACTTATTCTTTTTGTCGGAAATAGGAGATGACAACTCAAAAAAGTTATACTTGGGTACTTGCAAATAGAAAGAGAGGACTTCTCTATTGATAAACATAACATGTCATTAAAGGTAAAATGACTTGTGTAGTGCCTCATATCTTACTTATGATATATCTAGTCATAATTTTGACCATAATTTGTGGTAGCAAATATTAAGGGTAAATATGCCATGAATTTAGAAAACTTCATGCACAAATTGTCATGAGATCATAATCCTTGTTGGAAGGTCTTGGATGGGACGTCAATAGTAACTGCTTATGCTCCAACTTACAAAACTTTACCTTGGAATGATAACAACATTTTCGAAATTCATATGTGAATATGGCAAAAGGAGTTTGAGTGTTTCCTTTCTAGAAATAAGCATAAAGAATCCACAACTGAACTTGATTGTTAGAACAATGCAGGTTTAAGGATTTATCTTCTAAAAATATTGTAAATCTAGAATACTCATTTGGAAATACCAAGGAAAGAGGTTTAAGGCTCAAACTTGAACTTATACTACAAGAATTTGTAAACTTTAATGTGATAGGAAGAAAAAACTTATAAATATAAAATCAGATATCAAAAGTTCACATCTGCAATTCAGTAGAAGTCCCGTGATTCACACTCGAGTAAGAGGAAACCAGAAATCATAAAGAAACCCCAAGACTCACACTCGGGTAAATAGATAGTCAGATGCCATATTGAAAACAATAGAAACTCCAAGGCTCATGCTTAGGAAAACTGCATTCAGAAACCATAGCAGCCCTGAGACTCATACTCGGGAAAAATAGAAAGTCAGATATCATATCTGAAAGCGATAAGAACTCCGATACTTACACTCAGGTAAGTTAGGAAATTATATAGCAACCCTAAAACTCATACTCAAGTAAGTAGAAAACACATGGAAATCACATTTGGGATTTAAGAAGTTTCCAAGTTTCATGCTTGGGTAAATAAAATCCAGACTTCATGTCTAAAGATGACAAAAATCCCAAGACTCAGGCTTAGATAAACAAAAATTTTGAACGTCACAAAAATGATTGGTGAAAAGGTAATTCTTGTTTAAATATTATGGAAATAATACCAGAGACTCCCTACTAGGCATAATTAGTGACCTCGTGATCCTTACTTAAATATTGATAGGCCAGAAGTTCTTTTTT
This sequence comes from Allium sativum, assembly GCA_030737875.1. NCBI lineage: Eukaryota > Viridiplantae > Streptophyta > Magnoliopsida > Asparagales > Amaryllidaceae > Allium > Allium sativum. The sequence goes on from CM060918.1 coordinate 503,274,779, forward strand.
CGGAGATGAGAGAAACTTTGATTAAGCTATACCAATCTTTACGTGAATCTCCTTCACCTTTATCTGTGTAACATATAAAAACCAATGCTTATGTGTTATATTCTCTCATAATGCTTAAGGTTTTGACAACACTGTTGTTTGATTAAGTCCATAAGATAAGGAAATATTGTGACAAAGGTATTGTAACGACCTAACTTTCATGCCTGGCCGTTTACAGCACAACTTTATGGGAAGGCTTGTAAATTACATAGGGGCCACATGATACTTGACCCTTGTTTGTGTTTGGAACATTTTAGACATGCTATTGTTGCAATCGTCTCGCTAAGAGCAACATGTATTGTATACTTATTATGGGGTATTCTCGGGATGAAAATTAAGTAACGAATGTGCTTATGACGGAATGGTGCAATCATTATTATCTTATAGCATATCGGAATAATGAACTGCTATCCTATGTGTGTGTGTGTGTATATATATAGGTTTAGAAAATCTCCCTGAGCAAAAGAGGAAATCCAACTCTTCATTTGAAGGCTTTTAGGATATGGACTGGAGTTATTACCCTGAACGTTGATAGCAAACCCCATTCCCAGAGACAAGGCCAAAGTCTCTCAAACTACTTTAAGGTGTCGAGTTGGAAGCTCAAAACCTTTCCTTCTGAAAACATGAATAGAACTGTTGAAGTCCACATCCGGGGGTTTTATGTGAGAAGAATAGAAATATATATCTAGTAATAGTAGTTAGTAGCTTCGAAACCCAGATTTGGGTATTTGATGGAAGACCAGATATCCATATATGGAAATAGTAGAAGTTTTGAACCAACCCAGATTCGGGTTTTCGATAGAAGACCAAATATCTATGTCTCGAAATAATAGAAGTCCTGAACCCACCCAGATTGGGTCTATATAATAGAATACCAAAAATCCATTTTTGATAATGAGAGAAGTTCCGAACCAAACCCAAATTCGGGTAGTTGTAGTAGAAGATCAGAAGTCCATTTCTGGTAATAATGAAAGTTCCAAACCAACTCAGATTCACGTATTCATCAGAATAGCTGATTGGGCCATAGGGACCATTTTACAGGCTTTGTTACGATTTACTAGCTACACCCTTGAGCTTTAAGTTTTCTTGTGAGTCGCTTCCTCGGACTTTGATTTGATTTGATGATCCACTTCCTTGGGCTTTGATTTTATTTGATGAGCCACTTTCTAGGGCTTTGTTAGCAGATGTTGTACGTACTTCATGTGCTCCCTTTGAGCTTTCGTTCCCTTATGTGGGATGGTATGTAGGAAGAGGATGTACGTGCCTACGATGCAAACATATAGTTCACGACGAGTACATAGCTCATGGGCGAGCACACAGCTTGCAGATGCAAACACACAGCTCGTGGATGCAAACACACAGTTCGCGATAAGTACACAACTCGTGAGCGAGCACACAACTCGTGGGTGCAAACACACAATTCACATCGAGTACACAACTTACAGGCGAGCACACAGCTCACGGGTGCAAACATACAGTTTGCGGTGTGTACACAACTTACGTGATCACATAGCACTTGAAGGGCGAGCACACAGCTCGCATGAGCATTTAGCTCAAAGTAGGGGGATGTTGATAAATTAAAAATTGTAAGCATGTTCAAAAATTCTCTAAATGCATTGATGTATTGCTTGAATTAAAATAAATGTTACCAGACTTTATAATGTCTAGTTGTCCTTCTGAAGTATGGGGAATGAGGATGCAATATGGCTGGGGATTCGGCAAATGCGACATGTGCGTAGCTCGGGACATTGATTGCACAGTGATCCTTTGATTCACAGTTGTAGCAGCTTCTACGAACAAAGTTTGAAGTTTTATTTCCGGGGGCCCTACGCCTTCTTCCCGTCTTTGAGTGAGACTTAGGATTTTCATAGAGATCTCTCTTCTTGTTGGAGTTCCCTTTTGAACAATCGAATTCGTCCATACGAATGAATTTGTATGCTTGGAGATAAATATCTTGTAAGCTTGTGCATCCTTGGATATATAGCTCCTTCCAGAATGGTGTATTCCCAGTTAGACCTGAATAGACAATGATGAGTTTCTCCCTATCATTCATGTTTTCTGCATTTCGGACCTCGGCCTTAAACCTTTCCAAGTAACTACTCAAATATTCTCCTGGTTTTTTGCTTTATATTTGCGAGGATCGTATAGGCCATGGCTGGATTTTTGCAAACGCAGAACGATGTTGAGAACTCATGAGAGAACTACCTCCATGAATAGACAATATTCTGTTGATATTGCCGGTACCATTTGGCAGGCCACTCCTTTTAGCATTATTGGAAATAATCGGCATCGTACAACACCAGAAGCATCATAGACGTCCATTTGGCTATTAAAGTCCGTGAGATGGTTGTGCAGGTCAGTAGCTCCATGATATTTCATGGTTGGGGTCTTCACACGTGAAGGTATCACTGTATTCTTGATTTCATCAATAAAGGGTGCCATTCTTTCGTCATCGCTACTATGCCCATCTAAGATTCTTTTCCTTTAGGTTACAAATAGATTTTTTATGGTTTTCTCTGCCATGCTCCTAAAATAGATTTCCAAGCTTCCATGGTTTGATCTTTCGGGACTAGACTCACCATTAGTTGAACTTCCATATTGTTCTTTGCCTTCATTGTACTGGCTCTCATTGCATTTTTCATCTAATGGATTAGTTCTTCCCCTCTGAGAAGAAATCAAACAAGTTTTCTTTTTCATTTCCAACTCCTGCATAGCTATACTTTCCTTTGGAGACTTGACTTCATTCTTCTGTTCTAGTCTGGTGTCTTCCGAAGACCCTTGTGATCTAGTATTACCCCGTAAACCCTTTACTTCGAGTAGTTGTTGTTCCAAGGCCCTGCTCCTCTTGTCCCTCTCCTTTACAAAACTCAAGTTCAAAGGTTGTGTTAGAATTGAAGGCCTTCCTGCTCCCATAGCATGCTGGTTAAATGATTGGGCTATATTCCCTATTGACACTTGATTTCTTCTATGTGACTTTAAACTAACATATAATTTGACGAGGATCTAGTTCGACTATCAAATTAAGAGGGCGCTTTCATCTTTATTTCCGCTTGGTATAAGTCAATCACTGAGGTCCTTTGGGCCGAGCTCCCTTCAATAGACCTCCTAGTGGCCTCATTCTACAAAGCCAAATGTAACGTGTCCAACTCATTATTCTCTCATCCTGTTAAGTCTAAAGGTTCTTTGGTTTCTGGATTTGCTGAGCTAATTCAAAAGTGTGCTATTCTCCAAAACGGTTGATGCGTTGGAATCTTGTTCCCAATTTTCTTATGTTCTAACCAAATTCAAAGGATACTGGGAGTGTCTTTTTAGAAAGGAAGACTAGGGTAAAGGATTTATGTCAGAAACAGGGAAGTAAGGATGGAAGGTTTAAGATAGGGATGCAAGTAGGAGAGATGTGTGTTAACAATGGGGGTGAAAGTATAGGAGATAAGGTTGCATCACTCTTTAAATAGCCTAGATCAATGATATTTCAAGTAGTTGATCAGTATTCATTAGCTGTTCAATGAAACCTTTTATCTATGGTCTATCTCCTTCGAAATTTAGTCTAATCTGGGATGGAACAACATAGGTCTACGGAAGTGGACCTAAGGGGAAAATGGGATTATTCGGTTCCCACAAGAGTGAGTTAGTGCACAATTTCCAAGGTATCAAGGTCAAAGGACCGTAGATTAGTTACTCTTCCCCCAAGGGGTGAGTATCACGCTTCTGTGACTCAAGGACTAACATTTACCTTGGGACAAGGGTTCCCTAAGAAAACACAAGTTAGGAAGCTAAACAATTTGAGGAAGGGTTAATTAGTGATTTAGGATTAAGGGTAACACTTGGTATGAAGCCTTTGTTGAGGAGAGAGCATAAGGTAGTTGAGTACCCGTTGAAACGGTTGGATTGAGAGGCACTAAACAACGTAGCACAACAATATACCATATAATATGTGAAATGGTATTGAACACGACAATTTATAGTGTTTCGGTTCAAATTGAACATATGTCTACTTTGAGGGATTTGATGATTTTATTCATAGAGGGGGTTACATGAAAAATCCCCAAATCGATTTACAAACTAGGGTTTGCTCGCTAGGAAATGAAAGCAAGATTGTGGAATGAGGAAAGTCCCCCAAATTGAGATCCCTGGAGTCTTATTTATAGGAAAATTGGTCCCTATTCTGTTGCGAACCCAGTAGAAGCCTCTTCCGGATGTTGAACTAAGGTTTTAGCTATTCTTGTAACATTTGGTTTCGGCAGAGTGGTCTCGACTGCCTTTCTTCTTATGGAATGTCTTTATTGATGTCTTCTTGCCTTCAAAATGTCAATATCAGGCTTTCGGGGGGTGGTTCCGCTGACATACCTGTCAGTAGCTCGGTTTTGGATTCAGATAATCTTGACTTTGGTGGCTCTTGGTTTTGGAACCACTGGTCTCGTTCCACATTCATACCTTTTGGATTCGGTATCTTCAACTTTATTATATGTCCTGAACCTAGATTTGTCATCTTCCTTCTATAGCCTAACTTTGCAACAACATGACAACGTGCTCTCGGTATGTTTCCTCATTTCCTCCGATAACCCATGGTTTCTATCTTCATCTCACAACGACCTTATCCGTGACCCCTCTCGGATGACATATAAACTTTATTCTAATGTTGGTGTCAGTATTGAGCTAAGTAGTACCGGCAACCCTCTGTCTTCTCTTGCTTGACGCGATGCTTTTCTTCAGTAGCTTTAAGCTTTTGGTTTATATGCTCTTGGTTCCTCACCTTTGTTTGCTTATGGCTTTACGTGGTATGCTTTCAGAGATGTGCCTTTACTAACCCTTCGATGAATGTACTCCCCTGCCGGTATTTTCCTCTCATACCGGCACGGACCCTTTGTTTTGATATATTGTTGTTTCTTCCTTTATTTCCCTTTTGTTGATGTAGGATTGATACCCTTGTGCTTGGGTACCGGATTTGGGTCTCTCGGGATTTCTCTTTTGATGTGGATGTAACCTTGGTAGCATTTCTCCAGAAATACTAGATGCAGGAATCTGATCACAACTTGTCCCTCTTTACTATCAGTTTTCCCTTTTGGACGTTGCCCTTCTAGCGCCTTAACCTCCTTCAAGGTCCTTTCCTCCATGGTTCAGGTTTGATTTCAGAAACTATTTGCTCTTATTGCTTTGGATCTTCTGCTTCTTTATATTTGGCCGACGCAAATTTTGGTGCTAACAGAGGGTATTTCTACCCTGTCTCTAATGAGTTTTTTAAACCTCATGAGGTAAGGTTTTTATCAAACCAAAGCTCTAATACCATAATGACCTACTTTTCGACCACTTTAATTCGACAATAAACCAATTCTAACCATTTGAAAATGCGGATTGTTATTTCTTATGGCGTTTTAATAGAATCACATCACAGAATCATAGGCACTATATTTTGCAATGGAATAATTTTATATGAAATTTTTCGGTGTTACACAAAATTTTGTTGGAGAATGGAGTTTTGGTAACAACAACCTTATTCAGTGATAATTGATTATAATATATACTAACACTTTTGTCTAGAATATATATATATATATATATATATATATATATATATATATATATGTATGTATGCATACATATATGCAGGATTTATATGTAGGAATTATTACTGAAGATCGTACAGTTTAAAGATAGTAGAGATTCAGAATTCAGAGATGATTCTAGACTCGTAAGTATTTAGGATTTCAAGACAAATATAGCAATAGAGTCCTGATTATGGAAGACTATAAATAACACTCCAGGTTCAAATTCAAATTTAGATTAAAATTCTGTTTTTCAAATTCTAATTTCAAATTCTATCTTTAATCTTTATCTTCTCTATTTTATTTTCTTTACTTATTTTTGATTTCAAACTCAAGTTTTTTAAGTTTTATATATTTATACTTTATATTTATACAATTTTAACTCTATAATTTTATAAATATGTTTATATAATTTAAATTTATGTTTTCATACCTACTTTATAATATTAATTTAGAACACTATGTTTAAATATAAGAACTTCCAGAATTATATATATATATACATATATATATATATTAAAACACTTGAAAAATGCTAAAAAATCAATTTTGAACAAGGGTATGTCGACATACATTTTTCCCTATGTCGACATATAACTGTCATTTTTTCAAAATTGAAAGGAAGAGTCTTTTCACTATATGTGACGGTTCGAAAACGTTGCAATCTTTCAAATGTTATAAATAGGGATTGATTTCGAATTTTTATTCATTCTTCTTCTCCATCTTCATCTCCTTTCATTACACCATTATTCTTTCTCATTTTTGTGGTTTCTACACTTATACTCTACCGAATTCAATTCTATTTTCGTTAAACTTCTTCTCTTCTCACTCTCTACTCATTAGTCTCTGAATCAAGTGCTATTGAAAAGTTATAGGGCTGTTTGTAATTATTTGGGTAGTGTGAAATCGGTGGTATCCCAGGTAGTCGTGAAATCAAAGATGGGTAATCGGTGGTATCCCTTGTAGCTGTGAAATTAAGAAGGGTATACTTAATCATGTGTGTGTGTGTGTAGAACTGGTGGTATCCCTCGTAACCTTGAAATTAAGGAGGATTGTAATTGGATATTGATATAGAAATAAAACTCCGTGCAATCCAGCGTTGTGTTGGACTGGACGTAGGAGCAATTCCGAACAGTATAAAATCTAGTGTGTTCATTCCTTTTCTGCACTTTATTTTTGTTTATCTTTGTGTTTGTGTCTGATTCTTCGTATGTGAGTGTTTCTGTGGTGTTTTCTTCATATAGTATATCATATAGGTTTTAGATTTTGTTTGAATTCTCAAAAACACTATTCACCCCCTTTAGTGTTTTTTACCTTAACAATCTATACCGCAATCCCTAACAATTGGCATCAGAGAAAGGTCTTTCAAAAAGTTCATAATCTGATTTTTGAAAAAATTTAAATGGAAAATTTTGAAATATCTATTAACACTAGTGTCAATTCATGCATTGTTCCAATGTTGAAAGAGTCTACATATAATCATGCTGAAAAGTCATGTGATCTACCAAAATATTGTCCAATCCAGGAAAGGATGTATTTTATGCCTTTTGAAAATTTAAAAGTTGAAAAGATGGGTGAAGTGGTTGTTGGTAATTTAAATTCTGAAATAGTGGCTTTTGAAAATTCAAATTTTGAAAAGGTGGCTGTTGAAAATTCAAATTCCGTGCTGGCATGTTACATGGCTGTTGATAATTCAAATTCTAAAAAGCAATTTTTTGAAATTAAAAACGACAAATGGATAATGTATATTGGTTGTTCGAGACATATGATGGGAAATCCTGAATTACTCAATAATCTGAAATATGAAGATGGTGGAATGGTGAACTTCGGAGATAACTCCAAAGGATACATTATTGGAATCGGCAGTGTTGGTAATTCTGAAACTCCTACTATTTCTGATGTTTTATTAGTTAGGAATTTAAAACACAACTTGCTGAGTATAAATCAACTTTTCGATAAGGGTTATAAAATAAACTTCAAAAAGGATAAATGTTTTAAAGAAGATAGAAATTCAAAAGTAATATTCGAAGGAGATAGAAAGAAAATATCTATATATTGAGTATGAAACTCTCCAGCGATAACATATGTCTTATAGCCAATACAAGTGATCCCTAGATCTGGCATAAGAGATTTGGTCATATAAATTTCAAACACATCCATAGGATTTCTAAACTAGATTCAACTAGAGGACCATCCAAAATGAAATTTAAAGTTAATAACTTATGTGACGCTTGTCAATTCGTAAAATTAAAGAGAAGCTCGTTTAAATCAAAAGAGGAAATTACTACCTCAAAACCATTAGAGTTAATTCACGTGGATTTATTTGGTCCATCTCATGTTCAATCGATAAATCATAATGTTTACGTAATAGTCAATGATTTTTCTAGATCTACTTAGACTTTGTTTTTTTTAAAGTGAAGCTTTTGATAAATTTAAATTTTTTTATAAAAGAATTAAAAATTCGTTACCACTAAAAATCAAATCAATACAAAGTGATCATGGCGGAGAATTCAAAAACGAAAATTCTGAAAAATATTGTAACAAAAAGGGGATAACCCATAATTTTTTCCATTCCGAGAATCCCTCAATAAAATGGAGTAGTTGAACGTAAAAACAGAATGATACAAGAGTGTGCGAGAACTATGTTATCTGATGTGACAACAAGGAATTTCGCTCGATCCGAATCAGTTGCTAAACCAACCAAGACCGTACGAAACACCTGATTGTTTTGAGAACACGACAAAATAGAACACAGACGGAAGAACATTTCATTGTATATTACAACAATTCCATCAGAATACAAGAATATACAGAGTATAAACAAATATTACACAACAGAAAATATCATAGAGTACAATACATTACATAGTAGTTGAAAATAATACAAAATACAACTAAAGAAGAAACACGAATACAAAGCTTTCCGGATATCGTTCCAGCTGTAAACCAGGTTCCTATGAATATAAATCTGCAAAACCAAAACTACTAGCTTACCGTGTCAAAATAAGGGCACACAGAGTTTAGGTTAAAACAATAAACTCCAGGTCAGTCATGTGACTAGTGTGAGAACTAAAACAGTTATTAGTCTTTATTTTTAAAGTTAGGTAAATCAAGGGACCACGCCGTATAACACGGAACGGGTTTTCTCCCAAGAATACCAGTGCATAAAACAAACAGCGCAATGCTAAATAAAGAACAATGAAGCTATTATAAGACCCAGGTCCCATCACACAATGCAATGCAAGCCGGAGGATAGGGTTTTTACCTTATAATAGCCAAGAATGCTTGATACGTTTAAAACAAATCATTTGATACTATTATAAGTGCATAGTGTATAAAACAACTTCAAATCATAAGTATCAATCATAGACGGCATAAGAGCCCCATCCCACTATGTCGCCATACTAGGCTCTACAAATAAAACCGCAGAATCATGTATTTGGAAATTGGATTTCCTTCTGTGAACCGAGGCAAAAGATAGTCCTCACCGATTCGAGACTCTCTAGCCCGAGCCTCAGGAAAGTACTCAGTCAAGCCTAGGAGCGACAAGGCCGGTCCACCGATGTGGATTAAAATTCCTGAACACTGCGTTTCCCCGCCCTTTGGGGTGTAAGTCTGGTTCGTCTACCGACCAGAATGCATCGGCCGAAACCGATATAACCGAGGCGCCTCGCAACAGCAACAACCACATAAGTCAAATTCGTCAGGGCGTGTAAAACCACTGACGCCACTTCTAACTAGAAAGAAACGCATATCCTCCCTGAGGTCCTCTCTCGTTTTTGGTTCACCATCGGGGTGTGAGGCTCGCGAATCAACGTCACACAAAGCTACGCCACAAAGGCCGTGCTTTGATCATCAACCACAAGACTCCGCTTTTCAACAGAAGCCTTGATCATTTGCATCTTAACATGCCACACAGGCAAACCACTCTATGCAACCGATATCAGTCACACAGAATGAAATCCGATGTCAGACACACAGTCCATTTACAAGTCTGTTCTGGGTCTGAACGAAACCGGAGGCACCTAGTACCCCGCATATCCATCGATCTCCAAGTACGTCTGGATGATCACCAACTGATTCTCTCCTCTTGGGTGTACGGCCCAATCAAGATCATCAGTAATTATCCAAACGACGTGAAGACTTTCGGTCTTCGACCACCGTCTTCATCCTTGACACCACGTCGAATCAGTTATTCAAAATGGGATAAACCCGGTCTTTCTGAATAACTCGCGTATATAATAAACATGTGTTACACAAACACAACATACGCCTCACTCCAATTCATCAGTCACTAACCAAAAATTAACAAGAGAATAATTCCCCAAATATTAACCCCGAAAGCCGAAACCAACATCAGATCAATACCCAGGAAACCGTTCTGCTTAGCTAACCTACAGTTAGTTTATAAATTTCACTTTCTTAGGGAAAGATTCCCATTAATTTTATCAAAGATAAATTCCTTTAAATTTATTCTTTAATCTTCCTTTGAATATCAATTCAAACTAGTCGGGATTAGTGAACCACACCGAAGTGATCATTTATTTTATTTCTCAATCCCAACCTATTCATCCCATGAAGTAAAACTGGTCATACTTCATATTTAACACCACGGTGTTATCGGAAAATTCAATTACCATTTCACGTTCAAATCTAAATAAAGATTTAACTATCGTCTGGAGCAAAACTGGTGATACTCCATTCTCGATCTTTCAATCTAATTAAAGATTCATTAAAACTCCACTTAGTTTTAATCTTTAACTGGGTTAAAGAATCAGTGTCATTTAAAACGCGGTTCATGATAAACCCAAAATCACATCACATTTCAATCAGTCCCTAACCGTAAATTAGCAAGTGGGCAATTCCCTAAGTATTAACCCCGAAGGCCGAAACCAACATCAGATCAATACCCCAGAAACCATTCAACTTAACTAATCTCCAATTAGTTTCTGATTTTCTTAACTCCTTTGGGTCTAAGAACAGTATTATTGAAGTTACCATTCACGACAACCCAAAATCACTTTCCATTAATTATTGGGTTAAAGAACAAGTGTTATTTAAAACACTGTTCACGATAAACCCAAAAATCAATACCAATTCATTTCCAATTAAATATTATTTAATTGGTACAGTTCATTAAATCTAAATAAAAAGAGTTAATCTTTTTCTCAACTGGGTTCAAGAATAGTGTTAATAAAGACACCATTCACGACAAACCCAAATCACATTTGATATTAAATACAAGGCTCTGAATAGAAAATATACCGGCTTATATTCAATATCAAATTCTACGACCAACAAATATCGTATTGGAAATAACGATATTAATATATCTTTCAAATTCCCATAACAATATCTGTATCATCATGAAATCCAACATCGAAATATTCCGAAGACAATTTCGATTCAAATCCATTCCAATTTAGTTATTGGAAATTCTGGTTATTTTCAAAACCGTTTCAAATTCAATTTATTTATTTAAAAATAAATAGTATTATAATTCTAGTTCAAAACTAGTTCATTTCGATAAAAATCTATTTTTATCTTTTCAAATATGGAGTTTTTCATCCCAATTCTTCACAAATCATTTCTTATGATTTTACACAAATTATTACTATTTTTAATAATTTTATCAAGGCCCGTACAGTCGATTTCCACCAACGGCCATCGAACTACACTTACAGCGACCTTTTCCAAATTTGATTTGGACATAATTCCAAATCTAACCATTATATTTCTAATTTCTAATATTCATTAGAAAGCTCTTTTCGATACGAACTCACCGGTTCCGGTTTTAGGGGAATCCGACAGTCGGATCTCCCGCAACGTCAATTCGAAGTCAATGGTCGAAATTCACAAACTGCCGCGGCGTGGCGCGTTCTATTCAGGCCATTATATTATATATATATATATATATATAATATATAATATATATTTCATCGATTTCCTTTTAAAACGTATTTTATAAATCGTTTTAAATTCGTTTTCAAAACGATTTCAACTTCTTTTTCAAATTCAAATCAAGATTGAATTTTCCCTTACAAATTCGTTTTAGATTCATTTCAAATTGATTTCAATTCAAATCGATTTCAATTCAATTTCAATTCGTTTAAATTCAAGTCAAATCGATTTCAATTCTATTTCAATTTAATTCGAATTTCAATTCTATTCAGTTTAATTCGAATTTCAATTCTTTTCAATTTAATTCGAATTTTTATTCTTTTCAATATAATTCGAATTTCATTTCAAAATATTCGATTTTGAAATCACTTTTCAATATTCATTATAAAAACGAATATAACCGATATAAATATCGTTCACGTCAAAATGGCGTAAATCTAATCAATACGGCTTCATATATTTCTATTTTCAAATATTCTATTTCAAATATTTCTTTTTCAAATATTTCTATTCAAAATTGGAATGAGGCCCAATCAATTCCCATAGATTTTATTTCTTTGGATTTTCATACAACGCATGTATATATCAACAATGACAAATAACCAACAATCATCCAAAGTGCATTCTACACTGTATAAGCATCAAATATAAATATTCAACGCTTATAACAGTCTGTCAATCAATCGATCGACATACAACTAATTATTGGGATTAGTGTATGTCATATATCACCCCAATACCCGTGTGGGGTTTTCAAACAATCAAACACAGATTTTATTGTGCAGTTGGGCGATGTGTAAAATTTATCGTCCCAATCAATATCAGTCAAATCAGTGTATATAAACAAATCATCCGATTTGTTTATATTTATTTATTCACATTTACGTTAAAAATTATATTTTCAACTATAAAATATTTTTTAACTTTATAAATATTTTATTTCATTTCACATCACATCACACAATCAACTACACATCAAAATCAAACAAACAAGCATACAAGCCGTCCATGGTCTGTGGACGACGGGTGTCGGGTGCTACTAAACACCGTCTGCATCCTAGTATATATTATTAACTAGAAAACAAAATTAAAAGGTGAGAAGTTCTCACCGACTAGCTAATCCAAACGCCACGACTCTTCTTATGTAGAAAATCTTCGACGTTCCTTCTTTCATCACTTTCATCATCCGTAATCACTACATATATAAAAATCACAATTTTATATTGTTGCTATGTATAAAAAAAAATTCTAATTTTATACCGCTACTATATAGATAAAAATTCTATTTTTACACCTCTTGTAATATAATAAAAATTATATTTTTATTACTCTACATGAATAAAAATCATATTTTTATACTGCCTATGAAATAAAAATCATATTTTTTTATTTCTTCTATTTATAAAAAAGATCGAATTTTTATTATCTATATGTTATTAAAATTGATTATAAAAATTGTATTTTTATTACTTCTACTTTATAAAAATCATGTTTTTAATATGCCATGAGCATAAAAATTATATTTTAAACCTTTACATATAATAAAAATTATATTTTTATTTTCTCTATTATATAAAAATCCTATTTTTAATACTCTACCTATATAAAAATAATATTTTTATATCCTTTTCTATAAGATAAAAATCAAATTCTCATATAATTGTATACACGAATAAATAAAACTGATTTTCCTTAATAAAAATGGTCACTTTAATTTTCTGTTTTATAGAAAACAAATGGTAAAACAAAACTGAAATAAATAAAGTGAAATAAATAAATTTTATCATTATTTTGAAGGGGGGGGGGAGAGTTCACCAGCGTTCACAGGAGGAAGGGTGTGACGGCCCACTCCGCACCAGCCTGCATTTCCTCCGGAAGTGCGCTGTACACATGCCCGACTAGCACGGAATGGTCGTCAAAGAAAGGAAAGAAGGGAATGAACTAATCAAGGAACCTGTAGAATGTCTCACAGCGCATGGAATAAAATATAATAATAACATACTTGACATAAAACAGGTGAGACAGTGCATAAGATGATAACTAAAATCAACATCAATCATCAGAGCAGCGGAAATCCAAATACAGCTTATTACAATTTTCCAAATTTACTGTCTCTAAACAAAAGAAAACTAAAGTAGAAGATGCACCACCAATGCCCAAGCAGTGATCTTCAACAACACAGGGAGAATATTATATACATATTACGTGGAAGCCTCCTGCTCGTCTCCGGATCATCTACCCGTGCATCACCAGCTAACCTGTCTCTAGTCTGCTCGTGTGAGCACCCAGAGTAATAAGAGGAGACATAAAACTCTGGGTCAGACATAAAGCCTGGTATGAGCGATAAGCATCTTAAACAGAATAATAACAGGTATACTAAACCATACCTGAACCTGGACCTGCAACCAAAGAGTTAGTACCACATACCGTACAGTACTCTAAGGTGACATAATGAAGAGTGTAAGAATACGGGGATGGGGTGTGCATGTCATAATGATAGCAAACAAATCAACCATAGCAATCATCCTCACATTTCTCACTCAGTGCGTAAAGCATACGATATCCACCACTTTGGAACACTAGAAAATTGAGGTAACGACGAATTCCGACTTATAGAAACCCTGCTATGACCAAGCTAAACACATGGAGTCATGACCAAACATTTCAATGACCCATCACATTGGTCGTAGCCCTTAGTCCTACCAATGCCATAATGGCCCTGAATCCGCCTTCGCACCTCCTACCATAGTGGTCCAAAGCTATAGGCATCGATAACCCCTTAACACGCGTCCCACAGCAAAGCCCAATCATGAAGCGAACTCGTTGATTCCCATCTGGATCTTGAGCTCTAGCTTCTCATTTGGACTTCCTTTGCATCTCGGGTTTGGTCGAATTGGAGTGGGTCTTCAGAAGAGTTGTCGTGCAGTAGCAGCCCTAGGATTCGGTTCGGTTCGGTAGTCATTACCCTCGTCGGTTCGGGTCGGTCCTCCTTCCTTGTCATCTTTCCATTCGGTTCGGGTCGGGTACTTCACTTCGGGTCGGGTCGGTGTCCTCCTCCGGGTCGGGTCGGGTTGCTGTCTTCCTTCCAGTTCATGCTCCTTCTCCGATCAGCTCCCTCGTTTTCCATCTACTCCGATCCGATCTGATCCCTTCGCCTTACTCCAGTCATAGCCTTCTATTCTTAAGTCGATCCCATCTGGCCTCCATTGTTCTTCCGATCCGATCCGCTCTCTCCTACTCCGATCCGATCCTGCTCCATAGTTCTGATCCGATCCGCTCTCTGCTACTCCGATTTTAAGCAGTGGCCTTCCTTCTTGCCAAATTTCTTTTGTGCCAGGTTCCAGTTCGGGTCGGGTTCCTTGCCCAGGTCTCCTATCCGATCCGAGCCCATATCCGATCCGAAACCCTGCACAACTTTCTTTAACTTTTCCAGCAACTTGTTTACGCCATTCGACGACGTTTTCGACAAATCTAACTATTCTAATCAATCACAAATCATGTCAAATAGCCATAACAACATAGCAAACTAACCACAAACACCAAAACAATGAATTTACATGTCAAAATGGATCAAATGTGCCCAAAACCCCTTATTCTCCCTTAAGCATGTTTAAGTAAATCTAATCATATGGTTAACAAAACTCAATCAAATTAAACCAAATTTCTACTAGAGGCATAAAATATTATTTAAGAATTTCTAATCATTTTTCCAGAATTTATTAGTGTATCAATTCGCTAATCTTCACTAATCACCCTTAATTACCGTAATTAGTGCAAAAACTATGCAAATCACTCACCTTGGCCACAAATGAAACACCAAATCTAAAATACTCTCTGTTTGGGTCGAATTCCTATGTATAGCAGCAGCTCCAACCTTGCTCTGTTGCTATTTGGCCTTGTTTTGATGTAGTTTAGGCTTAATCTTCACTAAAAATGTGTTTTGGAGTGGTTTTAGAGGATGAAAGCCATTACTAAGGTCTCAAGAAGGTTTGTGGCGGCTCAAAACTGAAATGAAAGTGATTTCCTAACCCTAATCAGTCCTCCTATACCTCTAAACCCGAAATTCCCCTTTAGGCCTAGCTGCTAATCAACCGGTTAAGCCCAATTAAGCTGTTTTTCACCATCTGAAACTTGTTTCAGCCATATCTCCCAAACGGTGAGTCCGTTTGGCTAGTGTGACCACTCTACGGAATTGTAAACCATCATCCGAAGCCAATGGAAGTGGTTTCAGGTCAAAATTCCTTTCCAGTCAAAAGTTATGGCCAAAACAGTGCCAACTAGGGGTAAAATGGTCATTTAAAAATCGGGAAAAATCATGAACATGGGAAATGACCACAGTAGTCGTCCCCCAAAGTTACATGACCATACGACTTCGTATGTGAAAGAAATAAATATCCTACGATGCGTAGAATACGGGTCGTTACACTCTCCCCCCCTTAAGAAATTTCGTCCCCGAAATTCCTTAACCCAAAACATACAAAGGATCCCGCATGCCTAACAACCACATACATCAATCAAACATGCAGCAAAACAAACCTATCCTAGCATGCGGAAAACTAAATCGAAGTCAAAATCTTACCAGGCAAAGAGTTCTGGGTGTGTCTTCCTAATGTTCTCCTCTGTCTCCCAAGTACAATCATTCTCGTCCTCGCTCCACTGTACCTTGACTAGCTTCACCGCCTTCCTTCGAAGTTGCTTCATGTCGTGCGCGACAATACGGGCCGGCTTGCGGTTCCCAACCGCCTCGGGTTCTACTTCGAAGTCCTCTAACTGATCAGGTGAAATAGTCATATCTGAGTCGTGAAAAAACTTCCTTAGTTGGGAAACATGAAATACGTCGTGAACTCCCGCCATCTTCTCTGGTAAGTCAATTCTGTATGCCAAATTCCCGACTAGTTCAAGAACAGGGAATGGGCCAACAAATCTTGGTGCCAATTTGCCTCTCCTGCCAAATCGTATTACGCTCTTCAACGGAGAAATTTTGACAAACACCAAGTCACCCACGGAGAATTTTATGTCTCTTCTCCTCTTATCAGCATAACTCTTCTGCCTATCTTGGGCAGCCTTCATTCGTTGTTGAATGATCTTGATCTTATCTGAAGTTTCCCTCACCACATCTGGTCCAAGCATAAACTTCTCGCCAGTCTCTATCCAACATGAAGGTGAGTTGCACGGTCTTCCGTACAAAGCTTCAAACGGAGCCATACCGATACTGGATTGGTAGCTATTATTATATGCAAACTCTACTAGATGCAAATGGTCATCCCATGATCCACCAAAATCCAATATACACGCTCTCAAGAGATCTTCCAAAATACGGTTCACCCTCTCCGTCTGACCGTCGGTCTAAGGATGATATGCGGTACTGAGATGTAACTCTGACCCTAGAGCCTCTTGTAAGCTCTTCCAAAACCCACTAGTGAACAACGGGTCTCGGTCGCTCACAATGCTTTTAGGTACTCCATGAAATCTCACTACCCACTTCATATACAATTCTGCTAACTTGGCTGCCGTTCTGGTCTATTTGACTGGTATAAATCTTGCACTTTTAGTCAGTCGATCCACAACTACCCAAATGCTATCCTGTCCCGATCTAGTCCTTGGTAAACCATCAATGAAATCCATCGAGACTTGCTCCCATTTCCATTCGGGAATTTCTAAGGGCTGTAACAACCCACTAGGCTTCTTTTGCTCAGCTTTAACTAGCTGGCAATTCATGCATTTGGATATAAACCTCCCAATGTCTCTTTTCATCCCTTCCCAGTAGTAGGTCTGCTTCATGTCTCGATACATCTTGTTACCACCGGGGTGTATAGTCAGTTTTGAGTGATGACATTCTCTAAGCACTTCATTTCTCAATCCATTGACATTGGGTACGACTAGTCTTCCACCCTTTCTAAGCCATCCATCTCGATCAAGCCCATACTTGTTCATCTCCTCATCGATACCCATCTCTAACTTGGAGATGATTTCCAATAGGTTAGGATTGCCCCTCTGACTAGAGCCGATCCGCTCAATCAAAGTGGGTCTGACCGTCAAACTTGCTAACATTTCTGGATCCAATTCGCACTTTGGTCTGAAATCAAACCCCGCGAAATACTCCAGTTGCTTCCATTCAAGGAACATAGCCCCTAAGCAGGCATGTCTTCTACTCAATACATCAGCCACCGCATTGCCCTTTCCCGGTGTATATGCAATGTCGAAATCATAGGAAGCCAAGAATTCTAACCACCTTTGTTGCCGGAGATTTAGATCCTTCTGGGAGAAAATATACTTCAACGACTTATGATCTGTAAACAGCTCAAATCTTTCTCCCAAGAGATAGTGTCTCCACATCTTTAATGCGAACACGATCGCTGCCAATTCCAAGTCATGGGTAGGGTATCTTTTCTCGTGCGGTTTCAATTGCCGACTTGCATAAGCCACAACCCTACCGCCTTGCATCAATACAGCACCCAGTCCGGTACCACAGGCATCCGTGTATACCGTCATCTCTTCATCCCCCTTAGGAATGACTAACACTGGTGCGCTCGTCAACTTGTCCTTTAGACTCTTGAATGCATTCTCGCACCTTTCATCCCAGACAAAAGCTTGATTCTTCTTGGTCAACTGGGTCAATGGTGCTGCTATCTTGGAGAAACCTTGGATAAACTTACGATAATATCCAGCTAATCCCAAGAAACTTCTTACATCTGTTGCATTCTTGGGCGTAGGCCAATCTTGTACCGTAGCCACCTTTGCCGGGTCCACGGCAATACCATTCTCTGATACAACATGGCCCAAGAACCTCACTTCCCTCTTCCAGAAGTGACACTTAGAAAACTTTGCTTTCAATTGGTGTTTTCTCAACACCTCCATCATTACTTTTAAATGTTCCTTGTGTTCTTCCTCTGTCCTCGAATAGACCAAAATATCATCAACAAACACAAGGACAAACTTATTCAACTGATCCCTGAATACCCTATTCATAAGATCCATAAAATATGCTGGGGCATTGGTCAGCCCGAATGGCATGACCAACCATTCATAAAATCCAAACGGCGTCCGAAATGCCGTTTTGGCTATACTCTCAACTTCCACTCTAAGCTGATGAAAACCTGTCGCGAGATCCAACTGAGAAAATACTCTCGCGCCACTCAACTGATCGAACAAATCATCTATCCGCGGTAGAGGATACTTATTCTTCCTCGTCACTTTATTCAACTCGCGGTAGTCTACACACAAACGAAGGGAACCATCCGCCTTGGTAGCAAACACAACCGGTGCTCCCCATTCAGAAACACTCCTTCTGATAAATCCCTTCTTCAAAAGATCGCTGACTTGCACCTCGAGCTCTCGCTGCTCCCTTGGTGCCATACGACGAAGTGGCATCACTATAGGTCTGGCATCCTTTAACAAATCAATACGAAACTCAATCTCTCGGTGTGGTGGAAGCCCGGTCACTTCTTCGAAAACATCCGGATACTGGCCAACCACGGGCAAACCTGACAACTCACTATGCAGAATGTCGAGGGAGTTTAGAAAACTAGCCAATACCCCCTTACTGGGTAGACCACCAAACGCTATCCTCCGCCCAAAACCAAGCAATCACAAACAAACATGCATCCATGACTCGATAGGACCACATTACGACAAATCATGCTAAGGCTGGTCGAACCACCAATCGGGTTCGTCACTACTAAAGGTCTATCGACAATCTCGGGCTCCAATCCCAACCTATCTACCAGGTCACTAGATATGAAAGAACTGGAAGCTCCGGTATCAAATAAAACTCTAACAGGAACATCATAAACAGAAAGTATACCTTGAATGACGACATTCTTTCCCTTCTCCGCCGCTGTTGGGGCATTCGACGAAGAAGGAATAGCATTAAGGGCGTAGGCTTTCACTATTTGCTTTTCTTTAGGGGGTTGCGAACACTTGTCCTTGTGATGTCCCATTTGGCCACAGTTGAAGCACTTCCTATCCGCTGTCTTGGCCCGACAATTACTAGCATAACGGCCCTTCTTACCACAGCTGAAGCACTCAACATCTTGCTTATTCTTTTTCTTCTGGCCATCCTTAGTCTGACTCTGCTTTCTCTTATTCTGGGAACCACCACTTGCTTGTGGCTTTGGCTCATCTGCGGATGCAACCTCGGTCTTCGGCTTAGGGTAGAGACTTTCTGATCTTAATGCTTTCCCCACAATCGATTCAAACGTCTCATCGATGTGGTTAATAAGTCTTTCCCCCAAGTACTGATCCAAACCAGTTATGAATTTCTCATTCTTTTTCTCGGCAGTATCAATAAGAGATAACCCATATTTTGACAAAGTGTCAAATTCAGCAATTACTCCGAGATAGCTCTGCCATTCTGCTTGAGCTCCAAGAATTTCTTAAACAGCACTGACTTCTGAGCAGCTGGAATGAACTTCTCGCTAAAGCGAGCTTTAAACTGCTCCCAAGTAATCTGATCTTCGGGAGTAGCTGCCTTTATAGCGTTCCACCAATTCATTGCCCGCCCTTGCAGCTGACGGGACGCTAGCTTTCTCTTCATCGCATCCTCGATACCCAAATCCTCGAAGATACGTTCGCAACTATCCAACCAATCCTGAACATCCGTGGCCGACTCCGTTCCGTGGAACGGCTTCCCACCAAGACTAGTATAGTCCTTATTCGGCTTGGCGAAGTCGACTCTTGGCGCCTGCACTATTGGACCACCACCATTTCCACCATTGGGAGCTGCCCTCTGTACATCTCTAAGCATCTCTCTCATGAGGTCAGTAAACATCGAAATCATGTCAGCAGCATTCCCATTATTGGCTCCCCTACCAGCACCTCTAGTATATCGGCTCATCGTCAATCTGAAAAAGGAAACGATTAACGACTCCACAGTGGTGCTAGTGCAGTACGACTTCATCCTAGTACTACTAATAGTATATATATATATAGCTTTTAAAAAAAACCAAAGTAATCACAAATACGCTCTCTCGTATACGTATATTATCTCTCCCTGATAACTTCCCTAGGTTAACCGTGCAACCTAGAGCTCTGATACCAAGTGTGACGGCCCACTCTGCACCAGCCTGCATTTCCTCCGGAAGTGCGCTGTACACATGCCCGACTAGCACGGAACGGTCGCCAAAGAAAGGAAAGAAGGGAATGAACTAATCAAGGAACCTGTAGAATGTCTCACAGCGCATGGAATAAAATATAATAATACATACTTGACATAAAACAGGTGAGACAGTGCATAAGCTGATAACTAAAATCAACATCAATCATCAGAGCAGCGGAAATCCAAATACAGCTTATTACAATTTTCCAAATTTACTGTCTCTAAACAAAAGAAAACTAAAGTAGAAGATGCACCACCAATGCCCAAGCAGTGATCTTCAACAACACAGGGAGAATATTATATATATATTACGTGGAAGCCTCCTGCTCGTCTCCGGATCATCTACCTATGCATCACCAGCTAACCTGTCTCTAGTCTGCTCGTGTGAGCACCCAGAGTAATAAGAGGAGACATAAAACTCTGGGTCAGACATAAAGCCTGGTATGAGCGATAAGCATCTTAAACAGAATAATAACAGGTATACTAAACCATACCTGAACCTGGACCTGCAACCAAAGAGTTAGTACCACATACCGTACAGTACTCTAAGGTGACATAATGAAGAGTGTAAGAATACGGGGGTGGGGTGTGCATGTCATAATGATAGCAAACAAATCAACCATAGCAATCATCCTCACATTTCTCACTCAGTGCGTAAAGCATACGATATCCACCACTTTGGAACACTAGACAAATTGAGGTAACGACGAATTCCGACTTGTAGAAACCCTGCTATGACCAAGCTACACATGGAGTCATGACCAAACATTTCAATGACCCTTCACATTGGTCGTAGCCCTTGGTCCTACCAATGCCATAATGGCCCTGAATCCGCCTTCGCACCTCCTACCATAGTGGTCCAAAGCTATAGGCATCGATAACCCCTTAACACGCGTCCCGCAGCAAAGCCCAATCATGAAGCGAACTCGTTGATTCCCATCTGGATCTTGAGCTCTAGCTTCTCATTTGGACTTCCTTTGCATCTCGGGTTTGGTCGAATTGGAGTGGGTCTTCAGAAGAGTTGTCGTGCAGTAGCAGCCCTAGGATTCGGTTCGGTTCGGTAGTCATTACCCTCGTCGGTTCGGGTCGGTCCTCCTTCCTTGTCATCTTTCCATTCGGTTCGGGTCGGGTACTTCACTTCGGGTCGGGTCGGTGTCCTCCTCCGGGTCGGGTCGGGTTGCTGTCTTCCTTCCAGTTCATGCTCCTTCTCCGATCAGCTCCCTCGTTTTCCATCTACTCCGATCCGATCCCTTCGCCTTACTCCAGTCATAGCCTTCTATTCTTAAGTCGATCCCATCTGGCCTCCATTATTCTTCCGATCCGATCCGCTCTCTCCTACTCCGATCCGATCCTGCTCCATAGTTCTGATCCGATCCGATCCGAAACCCTGCACAACTTTCTGCAACTTTTCCAGCAACTTGTTTACGCCATTCGACGACTTTTTCGACAAATCTAACTATTCTAATCAATCACAAATCATGTCAAATAGCCATAACAACATAGCAAACTAACCACAAACACCAAAACAATGAATTTACATGTCAAAATGGATCAAATGTGCCCAAAACCCCTTATTCTCCCTTAAGCATGTTTAAGTAAATCTAATCATAGGGTTAACAAAACTCAATCAAAGTAAACCAAATTTCTACCAGAGTCATAAAATATTATTTAAGAATTTCTAATCATTTTTCCAGAATTTATTAGTGTATCAATTCGCTAATCTTCACTAATCACCCTTAATTACCGTAATTAGTGCAAAAACTATGCAAATCACTCACCTTGGCCACAAATGAAACACCAAATCTGAAATACTCTCTGTTTGGGTCGAATTCCTATGTATAGCAGCAGCTCCAACCTTTCTCTGTTGCTATTTGGCCTTGTTTTGATGTAGTTTTGGCTTAATCTTCACTAAAAATGTGTTTTGGAGTGGTTTTAGAGGATGGAAGCCATTACTAAGGTCTCAAGAAGGTTTGTGGCGGCTCAAGACTGAAATAAAAGTGATTTCCTAACCCTAATCAGTCCTCCTATACCTCTAAACCCGAAATTCCCCTTTGGGCCTAGCTGCTAATCACCCGGTTAAGCCCAGTTAAGTTGTTTTTCACCATCTGAAACTTGTTTAAGCCATATCTCCCAAACGGTGAGTCCGTTTGGCAAATGTGACCACTCTACGGAATTGTAAACCATCATCCGGAGCCAATGGAAGTGGTTTCAGGTCAAAATTCCTTTCCAGTCAAAAGTTATGGCCAAAACAGTGCCAACTAGGGGTAAAATGGTCATTTAAAAACCGGGAAACATCATGAACTTGGGAAATGACCACAATAGTCGTCTCCCAAAGTTACATGATCATACGACTTCGTATGTGAAAGAAATAAATATCCTACGATCCTACGATGCGTAGAATACGGGTCGTTACAAAGGGGACGATGCCGGCAAGGGTAGAGGGCAACGTCGGGTCTGGAAAGGAGCATCGGGATTTTATGATTTGGGGGCGCGATAATTAAATTAGGTTTAGAGGGGTAATGAGGGTCTGAGGTCTATATATATTATATAATTATTTTATTTTAATTTATTTTAAATCTTGAACTCTATAAAGTATCCATTCCATTCGAACTCGAAATGAAACCCACCGCCTGTCGTCCCTAGCTAATTACCCTCATTCCGAACACAATGGGATATGTATTGTAGGATGATTCGACTGTTTCGATCAGTTTTCGTCAAAATCAACACATAACTCTATATATTGAATTTGAACGCGCATTTCAATTTACCGGGGCCACATACTGACTCTAAAAATTCCCGAAAAATATTTTCTAGCTTCGTATTGACGATATGGTCCTAACAAACCTAGTTTCGTCGAATTCTGAGACCATTTGAAAAATGGCCATTTTCCAGTCGATTAAAATCAATTGAAACTGGTCAAACGCGTTTTCCTTTGCCACACTCACATAATGAATTCAAAAATTATGAAAATTGGAACCTAGCAATAATTTTACATCACGGATCCAACAAAAGTGGTTTCATCGAAATCCAAGGTCGTTTGCAAAATGACCATTTTCAAGGGCCGAAATTCCATAGTGACTATTCTGAATTTTCAACTGGGCACATCTTTTTATCCCCGCTATGAAATTTTGATTTTTCGGATTCGTTGGAAAGATATTCACAAACAGATTCTAATATTTTTGGTTTCACTAAAATCTGGTTTATTTTACACCCGGTATGTTCAATTGAAATTTGAAATCGAATTGTCGAACTACCGTGCCATTTTCAATTCCTTTTATAATTAAAAATAAATATTTATATTCTAACGACGATTTGAATAGATATATACGTTCGAATTCTATTCAAAATAAATTTCTCGTCGTTATTATTTAAAATAATTCATTTTAAATAATCAAAATTCGCTAAAATTGCCAAAATAAAATTTTTAAATTGGCTCAGATTTTCGGGTTATTGCATCTGATAGTAATTTACTAAGAAATTTTTAGGCTGAGGTAGTAGCAACAACTTACTATATTATAAATAGAATTTCAATTAGACCTTTAACTCATTAACTCCTTATGAACTTTTGTATAATAAGAAAACCAAAAGTGCCATATTTTAAAATATTTGGAAGTAAATGCTTTATACTTAATACTGAAGACAATTTAGACAAGTTTGACTCAAAATCCTATAAAGGATTATTTATTGGATATTTAGAAAGAAGTAAAGCATATAGAGTTTTCAATACCTGAACCAATACCAGAGAAGAAACCTTAAACGTATCTTTCTACGAAAACTATAAAATTATGACTCAAAACAATGAAGATGAATGTGAAAATGAAATTAATAAAATAATCCATAAAGATATTCAACCAAATAAAAGAACTAGATTACTAAGAGACATCCTATAGAAAATATCTTAGGAGATACTAAGTCTGTTGTTAGAACCCGTAATCAATTAAATTATATGAGTAATACTGCATTTATTTCAACTATTGAACCTAAGAATCCAAAGGAAGAATCTTCCGATGATTCATGGATGCTTTCTATGCAAGAAGAACTGAATCAGTTTACTTCGAATGATGCATGAGAACTTGTTCCTGGACCAGAGGAAAAGACTATAATAGGAACCAAATGGGTCTATAAAAATAAAATGAATGAACACGGTGAGGTCATAAGAAATAAGGCACCACTTGTAGCACAAGGGTATATTCAAGAAGAAGAAATAGATTACGATGAAATTTTTGCCTCGTAGCAAGACTAGGAGCTAGCCTTTACGAACTATAATAATTTCAAATGATATCAAATGGATGTTATGAGTGCTTTTCTAAATGGGTTTGTTAAAGAAGACATATATGTAGAACAACCACCTCTATTTGAAGACGAGAAATTACTGATCTCCTATTTAAGTTAAAGAAAATGTTATATGGTTTAAAACAGGCTCTTAGGGCTTGGTATGATAGATTAAGAAATTACTTATTACAATCAAATTTTGAAATAGGAAAATTAGATAATATTTTGTTTATTAAGAAGAATAATAAAGATATACAATTAGTTCAAATATATGTTGATGATATAATTTTCAGATCAACAAACGATAAGATGAATAAAGGATCTTCAGATATTATGACCTAAGAATTCAAAATGAGTCATATGGGAGAACTAGCATTCTTTATAGGATTACAAATACGTCAATTAAAGAATAGAATATTTATTAATCAAGAAAAATATGCAAGAGATCTAATTAATAAATATAATCTAACAACAACTAATGGGAGACCAACACCTATGGCGACTAATATAACATTAAGTAAAGATGATACATCTAAAGACGTTGATCAAAAACTATATAGAGGAATGATAGGATCATTATTATATATAATTGCTGGTAGACCATACATAATGATAGTGCATGTCTTTTTGCAAGATATCAATCGCAACCTAAGGAAACACATTTAAAAGCCGTAAAACGTATTCTAAGGTATGTAAAGCATACATCGGACTTTGGACTGTTTTATGACTCATTCGACTTAGTTTATTACTGTGACGCTGACTATGTGGGATGTAAATCCGATTGTAAAAGTACTAATGGAACATGTCACTTCTTAGGACATTCACTAGTTTCGTGGTTTAGTAAAAAGCAAAATACTATATCTTTGTCAACAACTAAAGCAGAATATATCTTTACTGCTTTAGCTTATTCACAAGTAATATATATGCAACAAACTCTAAATGATTTAGGATTAAATATAAACAAATCATCGATATACTGCGATAATACAAGTGTTATAAATATTTCTACAAATCCAACTCATCATTCAAGAACTAAACATATCGATAAGACATCGTTTTCTAAGAGATAAGTAAGTAGAGAGAAAATTTCACTCGAATTTATAGTAACAAATAAACAAATAGCAGACATATTAACAAAACCATTAAATGAAGTAACATTTACTAAATTTAGAAGAGAATTAGGCATATGTCCATTAAGTGAGTTGAATAATTAAATATACTAATATATATAAATAACATAAAAAATCAAGAAAATAAAATTTAAAAAACAAGTATGTCGACATATAACTGCCAGAATTTTAAAATTAATTCCTACCAAAAGTTAGCTACATTAATTATTAAAACTTTCTACTTTGAATTTTCTTCTTCATATTCATTTCTCACTTCGGTAAAATTCTAAACTAAATTAAGCAATGGTCTCCACCAATTTAAAATCCAAATCAATCCCAATTCGACCGCTGGACCATCCGAAGGTCCTATTCAATGATCTATGTTATCTCGTGTCATCAAAATAGAAGAAAAGATGGAGTATGCTGTAACACCCTGAATTTTCTGTGACGATTAAAAGAATGAATTTAAGAATACTTAATTGTTAAAGTGATAATTAAGGGAAACGGGTTACGCCATTGCGTTCGTCTTGAAATTCTGCTTGAAATAGAGCCCAAGTTTTCGTAAATCGGACTTTGTATGAGGAAGTTATGGACCTCAGAAGTTTTAGTACTTTATATAAATTAAAAACAGTTCAGATCAAAATTTAAAATTCAAACGAGGAAGCGGGCTGAGCAGGATTTCTCCCGCCCCAGGCCATGTCGACCAGGGGGTCGACGACCCCTATACAGGTCGACCTAGGGGGTCGACCTACCCCCTGGGGCAGATCTGAAATGAGACGATCCTGACTTTTTATTGAGTCTTTTCTGACCTATTGCTGAGTCACTAGGGCATAGGTGGAAATTCTAGATAACTCTATCTAGCCTGGACGATTGTGATTGCTCCTATGATAATCTAAAGGCTTCTGTTGATTTAAACTTCTATATAAGCACGCATAGACTCAAGCTCTAAACCTAAACTTAATTAATCTATTGGCCTCCATGTTGCTACTAGAATAGTTCTTCCAAAAGCATAGGAATTGCAAGTCAGAATTCTAATACAAACGATGAACGAATTATTCTCTTCTCTAACATGTCTTAGTGAGTACAATTTCTTTCACAAAATAATTAATAAATTAATTATGATGAGTTATAATTTGGATTATGAGAACATGTATGTTGAATAATGAGATGTTATTTAACTTTGTTATCGTCTGTTGGTGGACATATTACAATTTTGTTAACTTATGTTGGTAGATCTATTTCATATGTCCAATCACATATGTTTTACTTGATTCATTTTATGACATCAGTTTATATGCAACTTTGGGATGTAAATCATATGCTAGTTTGTATGTGAATCTTATGCAAGTCTGTTTCTACATATGCTAGTTTGTATGTGAATCTTATGCAACTCTGTATGCGAGTTATACACAAGTTTATATGTGAATCAAGTATATACATATGCTAGTTTATATGCAAAACATGTGATATTAGTTTACATGTTTAAATTCATATGCAAGTTTGTAGTAATTCATATGCAAGTTTAGATGAAACCCATATTCGTATATGCAAGTTCACAATTTCATGTTTAGATCCATGGTAGTTTATGCAAATTTATGTTCTATATGTCCATTGCCTATGCTAGTTATTGGCTATGCAAACTTATGTTATAATTCTTATTCGTAAGTTAGATCTATTTTATGTGTTATGCAAGTTGTGATGTTGCTTTTCTTTTTTATGAGTTAGACAATTTGCGAGTCTAACATATTTCATGTTAAACGTACGAACAACGTGGGGATAATGGGAAAATATTAAATAATGCATATTGTGAATTGGCATAAAATGGTTTTAAAGGCATATAATTAATTTGAGACATTAATTGTATAATTTATATACCTAAAAAGTATGGACATAATTTAGGTGACAATTATGGACATAGTTTAATTTGGAAATTATTTAAAATTTGAATAGGGATAATTAATTCATATTGGGGTGAAATAATTATGTGTAATAATAAGCGCCTAGGACACAAGGTTAGACTCGTTTGTGGTATAAGACTGCCCGGACCCGCCCGGAAAATCCAGCAACCATAAACGGTAGTAACAACCGTGAATTTTGCTCGATCCGAATCGATCTCTAAACCAACCAAGACCATTCAAAACCCCTGATTGTTTTGAGAACAACACATGTCGGAACGCAAATAGAAGAACATTTCATTGCTTATTACAACAATTCCATCAGATTACAAGAATATATAGAGTATGAATAAATATTACACATCAGAAAATATCAGAGATTACAAGACATTACATAGCAGCGGAAAATAACTCAGAACACAGCTGAAGGAGATATACGGATACAAAGCTTTCCGAATATCCTTCCAACTGTAAACCAGGATCCTGTGAATATAAATCTGCAAAACCAGAACTACTAGCTGCCCATGCGGAAAATATGGGCACCCAGAGTTTGGTGTAATACCCTGTATTTTAATAACTTATTAAGATCATAAATCAAGGAAGAATTAAATTTTAAAATAAGAATCAGGGAAAATAGGTTGCACCATTGCATTCATCTCGGAATTCTGCATGAAATCAAGTCCGAGTTTTCGAAAAAGGGAGTCCGTATGAGGGAGATAAGACCCTCCGAAGTTTCAGGAATTTTCAGAATAAAAAACAGCTCGAAATTCGAATACAAACCCCAGCGCAGACTGGGCGGGAATTTTCCCGCCTAGTACCAGGTCGACCTGGGGGTCGACACTATGGTCGACCTCCCAGGGGAGAGGTTGACCCTATGGTCGACCTGGTGCTGAAACCCAGTTTTGAGCCTGGGTTCATTATGATGTTTTTGGTCTCGTTTTCAGTCTAGATTCGTTCGCCTAATCCTATATAAACCCACCTAATCCCCATTCCTTCTCACACCATTCTTCTCTAACGTTATGCTGCACAAATTCTTGATGGACATGACTTCTTATTCTTCTTCTTCAAAGATTCAAATAAAAATTAATCAAATCTAGAGAGAGTTCTTCTACCTTTTTCTTCAAGCAACGCAAGATACACAAATTGGGGATTTTCAATCGAGTTGAGATTCAACGTTTAAAGACTGCATTCTAGAATCAACTTCTGCATCTTAATTTCTCAGTCCATGATTTGTAAGTTTTAGTTACTTTTAGATTTAAATATTTAATTATGATATCGCCATGGAATAAAGTGGAATTGGATTTAAGTATGTTTATCGATTCTGATCTATTTCTGTTGCCCCTTGAATCTTGAGTTTTTTGACTTGTCTATCTTTATGATCATGTCAAGTTTATGATCTGTTCAGCAGTTTTCTCGATTTGTAATGACATTATCATCATGTTGTAATCTTTATTCCTATCATGATGATTTATGTTGTTTTCTCTCTGATCTTATTTTTATTGCAACTTCTGTCTCCCCCTATTTATTTTCTTTTGATGAACCTAGGTCAATTTCGGAACTAGGCCAAAACTGCGATTTACATGCGATTGAATACAGAGGAAATATTGGGATATTGCCTAGTTGGATATGTGTTTGGTAGAATCGAAGGCATAACATAAAAATTGGATATTTAAATATTACTACCATCAGCCTGAAATTGGATATATTGTCATTATAATGGTAATTGCAAGAATGGGGATTTGCATGTAAATTAAATCACAAGTTTAGGACTATGTAAATTAAATCAAAAGATTGGGCTTATGTTAATTAGGCATATGTAGAATTAGGAATTTGAACATGAAAGCGATTTTAAACTTGATAATTGGCGTAAACATGTATTATGAACTTGGGCAACTGGCATGTATTGTAATAAAAAGATTATAGTTTGGGATAACCACATCATGAATCATGATTTGAGTTTATTTAGGTATGAAACTTGATACATCTAATTTTGGCTAGAACTTGATATGGGTAAAATGGCATAAACTTGGCATACATGTAAATAGGCAAGAATTGGACATATGTTAACTGACTAGAATTGGGTACATATATTAATGGGCATGTAGTTTGGAACTTTGGCATATGTTAATTAATATGTAAAGTTGGGAATTTTGACTTATATGACACATATGTAATTAACAATCTAACAGATGCCTTTGATACAAGGTTAGACTTGAGTTGTTGTGTAATTCTGCCTGGAACCGCCCGGCATATCCAGTGACCACAACAATAATAGTCTAATGTGAGAGGTCGTAGGCAAAGACTAGGTTGTGGTCATGCCTAACATGAAGTTAGATTGAGTTGTGGTTTAATTCTTCCCGGAACCGCCCGACATATCCAGTGACCGCAACAATATGTCTAATGTGAGAGGTTAGTGCATTGAATGCTTGAACCCGAGGTTGGAATGGGTTTGCAGTGTAATTCTGCCCGGAACCGCCCGACATATCCAGTGACTGCAAATAAGTCCAATGTGAGAGGTTGATGCATTAGTAAATAATAAATGCTAAAGAAAACTGTTAAGTAGGGTAAGGTTAAGTTAACGTGACTGGACTAATGACACTTAACCAATATAACACATTAATTTGACAAGTGGAGGGGGTTAAGTAAACCTGAACTTGATCGCTTGAGAACACTTAACCATTTTAACATGTCAATTAGACAAGTGGGTGCAGTTGAGTAGATTAATAACACTTAACCAACATAACATGACAAGTGGGTGGGTTAAGTTAACTTGAATTGATTGATGACACTTAACCGATATGACATGATACATTGGTGGGTTAAGTTAACACAAGGGAGAACACTTAACCAATATAACATGACGTGTGGCAGGGTTAAGTCAACTTGAACGTATAGATATACTTAACCAATTTGACACGTTGATTTGGTAGGGTTAAGTCATGAACCGCTTGAATATACTTAACCAGTTTGACACGATGATTTGGTAGGGTTAAGTCATGAACCGCTTGAATATACTTAACCAATTTGACATGATGATTTGGTAGGGTTAAGTCATGAACCGCTTGAATATACTTAACCTATTTGACACGATGATTTGGTAGGGTTAAGTCATGAATCGCTTGAATATACTTAACCACTTTGAAACGATGATTTGGTAGGGTTAAGTCATGAACTGTACTTAACCAATTTGACACGATGATTTGGTAGGGTTAAATCATGAACCGCTTGAATATACTTAACCAACTTGACACATGATTCGTATGGCTAAGTCATGAACTTGAACGACAACACTTAGCCAATTTGACATGACACGTAGGTGGGTTAAGTCATGAACTTAATGACAACACTTAGCCAACTTGACATGCTAGACTAATAAGGGTTAAGTCACGAATTTAAATGACAACACTTAACCAGTTGGATGGAAACCCTAGTTACGCGGTCCATTTCAGCAGTAACCACTTAGATGTATCATGGTACCCTGGAACTAGGAAGGGTGGGGCACGATTACTGGGCTGATTGTAAGCGACCAGAACGACGGCTGAGTTGGTGCACCAGTGTAGGTTCAGGCGGAATATGGTCGTGCATGTAGTCCGGAGTTGAAAAAGAAGGCATTGGGCATCAGTAGGTTTACACTGTGCATGCTTGATTCGTGTAGGTGGTTGGCACCCTAGGGCTTGATACACCCTATGGTGGACCTAGCACAGGTAATTACATTCTTGATAGGGCCGTATGACACAGACACATGAACGAGCTAGTACTTGTAGGCAACCGATCAATTAATAGATCATTTCGTGGGACCAAGTAATGGGTCATTTCATGACATTAGGCAGGGGATCATTTTATAGTCTACACATGACATGGGTTGGGATACTAGTACGGGTGGTGCAGAGCAAATAGATATCATAGAAATATTTTAATGGTGAAGTAGAGAAATCTTGCGATGCTTGATAGAAATCTTGCGAAATTATACTTAGTTTATCTTGAATGGGAACCTTGCGATGTTATACTTGACAAAAATCATATAATGTTATTCTTAGTTATCGTTCCTTTAGCTTATCTTGTCATCATGCTTATGTTTACTTTCAGTTTATCCATGTCATGTTATCTTTACTTGTTTTTATGCTTAAAGTCACTAGGACTTACTCAGTCTTTATGACTGACCTGTTTTTGTTTCGCCTTTTTTTCTTCCATTCCCCTCCCCCCCCCCCCCCCCCAGGTTCGCAGGGTGGGAATACATCTTAGTACGGATGTAACCAAGCTCCCAGGCTCTTTCATGTACGGCTTGGATCTCTCTTGGCTATGGCTTGCTTTTCTTTATTGGGGAATACTACAATTTAATTTTATGCTTCTTTGTTTTTGAGCAAGACAGATATTTTAGCTATGTAATTGGGTATTGGAAGTTGATGGGATTTTATTGTAAACAATTATATTTAATAAATGATTTTAAGTACTTCTACTTTCCCTTCTGCTATTTTATTTATGTCTGTCTTATAATATTTCTGTTCCAGTACCCATAATGCTCCATTGAAGTTAAGGCATTCCCTTTGTGAGTGACCTTAACGGATGTGGGGTGTTACGTTTGGTATCAGAGCAGAAGGTTACCAGACTGGGCAAAGGCTTTTAAAAACCTTCTGAAATTATTTTTAAAACGTTTACAAAGAAGTATTTTTCTAAGAAAAGTTTTATTTTACGAAAGGCATATTCCCCAAAGCCATATGCACTATCTTTTGATTCTCTTCTTTCTCTCTTTTCACCATAGTTTTGTAGGCATACGACACATGTCAGAGTGCAAAGGAGTGCACAACCTCCATCTGTAGCCGTAGTAGTTTTACTTGCAACTAATCTTATTTCAAGCTTTGTAGGGTTGTAGTGTGATGGAGGTAGCTTTCGAGAAACTGGCCAACAAACTACATAAGGATAGTAAGAACGAGGATAAAGAACACAAGCCTGAGGACGAGAAACTTGTTGATATGGCTTAATCCACGAAAGAGGAAAAAGGTGAAATGAAAGAGGCTAAGTGAAAGAATAATAAAACCCATGACAAGAGAGAGAGTATCGTTAGTATGGTAAAAAGGGACATGTATTTAAGTGTTGTAGGACAAGGACAAGGGCAAAGGACAAGATCGTCGAGAGGGCAATTGTATGCTCTCACTACTAGCATACCTAAGAGAGGTGGTAACGTTTCTGTTAAAAGTGTAGCTTTTCTTTTCTATCATACTATGGGAACTTTGTTTTCGTACATCACATCCTTTTAATTCTGCTTCGATAGTTGAGTCTCTGCACCTTAGTACTAGCATGGTAGAGGATCCCATTTTTGTCTCAAATCATATTGGGGAATCGGCTCATTTATTCATGAATTGTTTGGATCTGAGAATGTCTATGCTAAGTGTTGAGTTTAGAAGAAATGCTTATGTTTTTGGGCTATGGGTTGATTCTAGGGATGGAGTGGTTATCCAGAAATGATACCATTCTCAAGTATGAAAAGAGGGTAGTTAGACTCTTGACTTGCCTTGGTAATGCCCTCGAAGTCTAGTGTAACCCTTAGGGTTCTGCCATGATTAGTTACCTAGAATCTCTTGATACATTTATTGATCCGCTCAAGTAGTGTTCACCACTAAGGCGGATGGTTCATTTCGCTTATGCATGAGTTATAGAAAATCACCTTAGTAAGTACATTTGGCAACATGGTTGACATCTATTTATTTTCAAGAGATAGTTCTTCTACGCGGAATACCTTATAGTGAGTAAACGAGATCCAGGATTCACTACTGAATTTTGGAGCGCTTGCATGAAACCATGAGTACGCAGTTATGTTTGAGCTGAGTATACTAGAAAAAGAATAAGTGAAAGTGGAACGAGGGGCGACAGTGAAATGAGTTCCGACTCATATTTTGGAAATAGGAATTAATAAGCTATGAAATTGTGAAGTTAAAGATGGTAAAAGCACAATGGAGTTAAGATCAAGGAAATGCGACTTAGAAGATTGAGGACTAGATACGCGCATCATATCTCTTTTTAAGAGTATATCCTTGATCCTTCTTTTCCTGTAAAGCTTACTTTCATGATATCTCTTAAGTATATCCTCTCAATCCTATTCTCAATCCTGTTTCTGTTGCAAACCCCATAGGGAGTTTGACTCATCTGTTAGTAATACATGTTGGGGCTTAAAGGTGTTCGTTGGGTTGACTAAACTTTTTGGGTTTTATAGAATATGGGTTAGTTTTAGGAAGGGGTTTCTTGTAACCTAAAAGGATTCCATCATGCTTAGTTTCCTAGAAACATATATATTGGTTGGTTTGAGAAATTCTTTGGGTATCAGTCTGATGTTGATTTCGGTCTTCGGGGCTGGTACTTAGGAAGTTCTTCTCCTAATCAGTATACATGTGACGTAGATTTCCAGTTTTGACATTCCCTAATGGGCACAAAGTTTTTACTTTCTTCTATCGTTCGACTATATCTTCAGGTAGGAACAACTGGGTGTAAACATGTGTTTGAGACATGTTATGATTGATGGTTGCAAGTGGTTGTAAGTGGTTGCTCGTGGATGCATATACATGCACATTAGACACTAGATCGGCTCAGTCACCTTTCATATTGCATATGCATGAGTGTTTATACTTGTTTATGGATGAATTTGAATGTGTTATCATGTGGATGTTGCATATGGATGGATGTTTGTGCACATATATAGTGTTTATGTGAATAGGACTATTTGCATACATGTTGGACTCATGGCACTAAACATATTTTGCATTAAGAAGATCAATCAGGCCTGATCATTAGCATTAGATAAGGAACATGTACACACTTTCTGCATATGTTCATACAACATTAGAAATCTTTTAAGGACAATGATTGCTTGTGGGTGATGTTTTGAGTAGATGGATGATGGATGGTAGGACACATTCTTCTCAACTTGGAGATTTCGGGGACGAAATCCTTTAAGGAGGGGAGAATGTAATATCCTGTATTTTAATAACATATTAAGATCACATATCAAGGCATAATTAAATTTTAAAATAAGAATCAGGGAAAACGGGTTGCGCCATTGCATTCATCTCGAAATTTTGCATGAAATCGAGTTCGAGTTTTCGAAAAAACGGAGTCCGTATGAGGGAGATATGACCCTCCAAAGTTTCAGCAATTTTCAGAATAAAAAACAGCTCAAAATTCAAATTCGAAATTCGAATTCAAACACCAGCGCAGACTGGGCGGGAATTTTCCCGCCCAGGACCAGGTCGACCTGGGGGTCGACACTATGGTCGACCTCCCAGGGGCCAGGTCAACCCTATGGTCGACCTGGGGGTCGACCTAATGCTGAAACCCAGTTTTGAGCCTGGGTTCATTATGATGTTTTTGGTCTCGTTTTCAGTCTAGATTCGTTCGCCTAATCCTATATAAACCCACTTAATTCCCATTCCTTCTCACGCAATTCTTCTCTAACCTTATGCTGCCAAATTCTTGATGGACATGAACTCTTCTTCTTCTTCTTCTTCAAAGATTCAAATAAAAATTAATCAAATCTAGAGAGTTCTTCTACCTTTTTCTTCAAGAAACGCAAGTTACGCAAATTGGGGATTTTGAATCGAATTGAGATTCAAAGTTCAAAGACTGCATTCTAGAATTAACTTCTGCATCTTAATTTCTCAGTCCATGATCTGTAAGTTCTAGTTACTTTTAGATTTAAGTATTTAATTATGATATGGCCATGGAATAAAGTGGAATTGGATTTAAGTATGTTTATCGATTCTGATCTATTTCTGTAGCTCCTTGAATCTTGAGTTTTGAGACTTGTCTATCTTTATGATCATGTCTAGTTTATGATCTATTCAGCAATTTTCTTGATTCATAATGATGTTATCATCAAATTGTAATCTTTATGCCCATCATGATGATTTATGTTGTTTTCTCTCTGATCTTGTTTTTATTGCAACTTCTATCTCCCCCTATTTATTTTCTTTTGATGAACCTCGGTCAATTTCGGACCTAGGACTAAACTGCGATTTACGTGCGATTGAATACAGGGGAAATATTAGGATATTGCCTAGTTGGATATGTGTTTGGTAGAATCGAAGGCATAACATAAAAATTGGATATTTAGGTATTACTACCATCAACCTGAAATTGGATATTTGGGTATTGTCATTATAATGGTAATTGCAAGAATGGGGATTGGCATGTAAATTAAATCAAGAGTTTGGGACTACGTAAATTAAATCAAAAGATTGGGCTTCTGTTAATTAGGCATATGTAGAATTGGGAATTTGGACATGAAAGCGATTGTAAACTTGATAATTGGCGTAAACATGTATTATGAACTTAGGCAACTGGTATGTATTATAATAAAAAGATTATAGTTTGGGATAACTACATCATGAATCATGATTTGGGTTTATTTGGGTATGAAACTTGATACATGTAATTTTCGCTAGAACTTGATATAGATAAAATGGCATAAACTTGGCATACATGTAAATAGGCAAGAATTGGACATATGTAAACTGACTAGAACTGGGTACATATATTAATGGGTATGTAATTTGGAACTTAGGCATATGTTTATTAATATTTAAAGTTGGGAATTTTGACTTATATGACACATATGTAATTAACAATCTAACGGATGCCTTTGACATGAGGTTAGACTTGAGTCGTGGTGTAATTCTTCCCGGAACCGCCCGGCATATCCAGTGACCACAACAATAATAGTCTAATGTGAGAGGTCGTAGGCAAAGACTAAGTTGTGGTGATGCCTAACACGAGGTTAGACTGAGTTGTGGTGTAATTCTGCCCGGAACACCCCAACATATCTAATGACCGTAACAATATGTCTAATGTGAGAGGTTAGTGCATTGAATGCTTGAACCCGAGGTTGGAATGGGTTTGCGGTGTAATTCTGCCTGGAACCGCCCGGCATATCCGGTGACTGCAAATAAGTCCAATGTGAGAGGTTGATGCATTAGTAAATAATAAATGCTAATGAAACCTGTTAAGTAGGGTAAGGTTAAGTTAACGCGACTGGACTAATGACACTTAACCAATATAACACATTAATTAGACAAGTGGAGGGGGTTAAGTAAACCTGAACTTGATCGCTTGAGAACACTTAACCATTTTAACATGTCAATTAGACAAGTGGGTGCAGTTGAGTAGATTAATAACACTTAACCAACATAACATGACAAGTGGGTGGGTTAAGTTAACTTGAATTGATTGATGACACTTAACCGATATGACATGATACGCTGGTGGGTTAAGTTAAAACAAGGGAGAACACTTAACCAATATAACATGACGTGTGGCAGGGTTAAGTCAACTTGAACATATAGATATACTTAACCAATTTGACACGATGATTTGGTAGGGTTAAGTCATGATCCGCTTGAATATACTTAACTAGTTTGACATGATGATTTGGTAGGGTTAAGTCATGAACCGCTTGAATATACTTAACCAATTTGACACGATGATTTGGTAGGGTTAAGTCATGAACCGCTTGAATATACTTAACCAATTTGACACGATGATTTAGTAAGGTTAAGTCATGAATCGCTTGAATATACTTAACCAATTTGACACAATGATTTGGTAGGGTTAAGTCATGAACTGTACTTAACCAATTTGACACGATGATTTGGTAGGGTTAAATCATGATCCGCTTGAATATACTTAACCAACTTGACACATGATTCGTAGGGCTAAGTCATGAACTTGAACGACAACACTTAGCCAATTTGACATGACACGTAGGTGGGTTAAGTCATGAACTTAATGACAACACTTAACCAACTTGACATGCTAGACTGATAAGGTTTAAGTCACGAATTAAAATGACAACACTTAACCTGTTGGACGAAAATCCTAGTTATGCGGTCCATTTCAGCAGTAACCCACTTAGATGTATCATGGTACCCTGGAACTAGGCAGGGTGAGGCAGGATTACTGGGCTGACTGTAAGCAACTAGAACGACGGCTGAGTTGGTGCGCCAGTGTAGGATCAGGCGGACTATGGTCGTGCACGTAGTCCGGAGTTGAAAAACCAGGCATTGGGCATCAGTAGGTTTACACTGTGCATGCTTGATTCGTGTAGGTGGTTGGCACCCTAGGGCTTGATACACCCTATGGTTGACCTAGCATAGGTAACTTAACTACATTTGTGATAGGGCCGTATGACACAGACACATGAACGAGCTAGGACTTGTAGGGAACTGATCGATTAATAGATCGTTTCGTGGGACCATGTAATGGGTCATTTCATGACATTCGACTGGGGATCATTTTATAGTCAACACATGACACGGGTTGGGATACTAGTACGGGTGGTGCAGAGCAAATAAATATCATAGAAATACTTTAATGGTGAAGCAGAGAAATCTTGCAATGCTTGATAGAAATCTTGCGAAATTATACTTAGTTTATCTTGAATAGGAACCTTGCGATGTTATACTTGACAAAAATGATATAATGTTATTCTTAGTTATCATGCCTTTAGCTTATCTTCACATCCATGACGGTCTCCTCCTACTACATCTCGACCTCACTAACTTGCGACTGCCACCCCCCCTGTACCTCCATTTCACTGAAACCAGCGTGCCACTTTCCATCCTCTCCTTGACCAACTCGAACCCGTACACCATCCAGCAACTCAGATCCACTCACATCATCCCACATCACACCACTCGTACATCTCCACAACGTCCGACCTCAGCCTCCTGTACCTACCATATGGAGCTCAAACAAATTTCGCAGTGAACAAATCTTGTTCGAACAGTGGTAAAGGCGCCTGGAGAAGAAGCTGCACTCGCCAGAAATCGAAATATGTTTTGTTTGGATTTTTAGGATTTTAATTTGATTTTATGTGGAATTTATGGTTCACGTTTTGAGAGGAAGAACAAAAAGGATCGGCGGCTGAAGTGTTATGACCACGGAGATAAATGAATTAGGTTAGAAAGGCTTTAAGGGTTTATTATATAGGGAATTAATTTGAATGCGTGGTTCTCTCTAGGCCAGGGGTTTGTATTTGGGTAATCTAGCTTCCACGTGTTTTATTTTTGTTCATTGGATTTCGTTTGGCTCCGACTACTATTACATGTCTCTCTACCGTCCACCTTTAAGTTTAAAATTGGTTTCAAAGAAAAATCTGCTAACTGTAAATGAAACGCACCCATTACATAAATTCCTTCTTACTTATGGGTTGCCATCGATAGATATGAAAATACTGTTGTAATCAGCGATGTGCCAGAATTCCAAAAAATATAATAATACCGGTAGATTAACTCATATTTTGAAACCTCAAAAATGTTGATTTCAGGGTGCGAAATACTTCAAATAAAAAGTCGCTTATTAAATTAATTAAAAATTACAGTAAAATTCTAAAAATTATTTTATCACTCTTTCCCAAAAGAACCTCGTCTATATTCAAACCCGATCTCTAGTTATATTGAATAAACCGTTACGGTTGATAAACGATTCTATAGCGACTATTTTAAAATTTGATTTGGACATATCTCAAAATCTACACTACGAAATCCTGATTTTTCTCTTTCACTAGAAAGATATACTCCACCAGCTCCACACATTTCTTGTTTCACAGAAATTCGACTTAAAACGGATTCTGTATATTCAGTTGAAGTTCGAATCACCAAATTGCGAACTGCCACGACGTTTCAAGTTCGTTTTAATTATAATTATAAATTATAAGTTCGAACGTTGTACTTTAAGTTATCGATATCGCCACATCGATATATAAATCATTAAATAAATTAATTATTCGACAGCTAACAAAACGCGCCATTACAGACTTTCCGCCTTAAAATAATTTCGTCCTCGAAATTGCTAAGTGAGAAAAATGCTACTAACTCTAAATTTCAGTTTCGACTGGACCCATTAAATTTTAATTAATTTATTAATTCATTTCCGACCAACTAAAATTTTCAAAAATTATGAAAATTTTCTAACACCTTAAATTTTCGAAAAATTTCGCCATAACCTCCTTTGTACGGCTCAATACGTCAAACCACAACTCGCCTCTCTAGGCCTCCTCCAATTCAAAAGGAAATCAAAATAGCCAAGCGGCTTGCCAATTCGGCTTATAAAATCCAAACTCATATATGATATAAACTTGTATCTTTTTTGTC
Organism: Allium sativum; assembly: GCA_030737875.1. NCBI lineage: Eukaryota > Viridiplantae > Streptophyta > Magnoliopsida > Asparagales > Amaryllidaceae > Allium > Allium sativum. The sequence continues at coordinate 503,314,772 of CM060918.1, forward strand.
GGGCATTTAACTCTATCCCTTTCATCTGCTACCACTTCAACATATACCAATGTTATCCATTCCAATTGATCTCCAATCAGTACATATCCTCAAATCCAAATTGAATTTCATTCGAACTCTAATATCAAATTCCAAATTATTGACTTATCAATTTGGTTCCATTCTAGATTATCTCTAATCCAATTCAATTTTATTTAACTCGGTTCAAGTTAAATTTCAATTTATTTTTACCATCTCATTTTATTTAACTTCATTAGTTAAATTTTAATTCCAGAACTTAAGTTCCTGAGTTTCTTTCAAATCAATTTGAAATCATAATGCCAATTCAAAACCTTTGAATTTCTAAACAACTTGTTTTCTCAAAACAATTCAGAAACAAAATCTTTAGTAGTAACCCGTCACTTAGAACTTGAAAATGAACACTGATGATGTCTAGATTCATCATCAAAATCTATTTTCCAGCTATCGAAGTGAGTTCAATACTATATCATTTTCAATTTGAAAAACATTTTCAAAATCTCCCAGGAACTTAAAATTTCCTTATTTTAATTCCAAATCTGATTTAAATTCATATTTAATTCAAACTATTTCATATATTACATTCATATGAATTCTGATTGATCATTTATAACCATTTCACCCTTTTATAATCTTATTCGATTATAATAACAACCAACACAATCAATATACTATAATAATTTCAAGATATATATTTCTTCTATAAACAAATATATTTTGGAAAAATTATTTCATTTACCCTCTTCCAAAACATACCATGACGGTTCATCGTATTCGAGTGTTTAGTAACCCTTATCGATACAGTGGATCAAACTGATCAACCAGAATTCATAAGCCACTCAACCAATGAGTCTCCACAATATAAAACCATTTTATTTTGAATAACAATTACGCGCTCATATATATACACTCAAACTCAATCTAGGATATTACTAATCCCATCTCTATCGAGTTATGCCACAGAGCCAAGGTAATCACTTAACTTAAGCTCTGATACCAACTGTAACGGCCGGAAATTTTCGACTCCTCGAGAGTCGAAAATTCCGAGACGTTAGTGAAAGAATTTAGAAGGTGAGTAAGAAAAGATAGAACTAATAGAATAGAAGAAGAAGAAGAACATCAGAATCATCAGAGTAACACGAATCTCACAGCGGAACGAATAACATATAATATATAACATAGCTTTGAAGTAAACAGTTATATATATACAATAGCACTTATCAGAGTACAACACTTACAACACAGCGGAAATAACTATAGCTATAGAATCTTGCAGCCTCCTGCTCCAAGCTCTCCAAGTATATATGTAAATCCCGACTACTTGACTGCCCGTACAAATTTAGGCACCCAAGAGTTTAGGGAAAACAACAAAATAAACTCCGGGTCGGTCATGGGACTGGTATGAGTAAAATAGTTTAAAACAGCTATAGGATATCTCATAAGACCACGCCGTGAATACGGAACGGGTTTTTCCCTTATGAGTATCTGAACAACTTTGACAAGCAATATCATTGTGATATTATAATAATGTATAAGTACAAATAGGTATCAATCTAGCAGAAACGCTTGCATCTCACGTTCTACATACATAGTATAAAATCATAAACTGCAGGGCGCTTATCGGAGAATGGATTCCAACAGACAAGGTATGGGAGCACCTTCTGAATAGTGTACTCTAGAGGTGATACACTCAGGGTTCAACAAGAACGTCTTGCAACCCGGCCACACATGACCGCTCACTCATTTAGCTTGAGTGTCGCGAATATATTGCCACCACGGTTGTAGGCCATCAAACCGTCATCCGAAGATACAGAATCAAAAAGAAGTATAAATATGAATATTCTCTAGATCGGTGACAATACACCCTGCTTGGGGATGACCCAACTAGCCATGCTGCCTAGCCCAACTTTTGTTACTTCCTGGTGTGAGGCTAGAAGCTACGTCTATCTTCAGAACATCTGATCACCATTCACTTTGAATGCCACATCGTCATACCCGCCAAATCACAAATTGACTTATCCAAAAATAACACGGGTATATAGCTAAGAGAAACGAAATCCTCCGCCACCAAACGTGAATACGTTTGAACAGATCAACTTACGCGATCCATTGGATATACTCTGTCAGACCTTCTTCCATATACGTTGTCCTGGGACTGGACAAACCGAAGGCACTATTCAGTATATCCATCTTAGTCACTGTTATCTAAGACTTATACAACAGCCCTTGCACTTTACTCCGTCTTCAATTTATCTTTGGCAGATATTTCTCGCAACGCTTATGCCTATACAGAGTGGTTCTTTGGATAATAATCCAACCGGTCTCTCCATATTAACAACGTTAAAATGGTAAAAACTTTGATAGTCTGTGATTCAACTATCAAATGAAAACATGTCGGTGTACAAACAACGATCTTATTTCCAAATGGAAATTCGATCGATCAATCATCATATGTTCATATTTCCTTATTTCATATATTAGAAAATATATGTCATTAATCATTGGAAAACATTTCCATAGCTTATTTTCACATCACTATTATTTCGCAACTATCAGTCCCTAACTGTAACTAGTATGAGAACAATTCTCTAAGCATCAATCCGGAAGGTCGAAACCAACATCAGATCATCACTTAGAAAACCGTTCAACTTACCCTCTCCAGTCAGTTTCTGAATTTGCTTAACTCTATTTCTTAAATTCTTATCATGAAAACATTTCATTTTCTATGTTTAGAAAACATATCTGATTATATTTGGAAAACGTTCCCAAAACTCATTTACGGATTTCAAATGAACGTTGTATAAAACATCGTTACGCTTAATCCATTAATCGCTTACTACTTAACTATATTTCAAATCAACCTTTTCTATCGAACCACAACTATTCCTTTGTCAATTCTGAAGTCAATCAAGTTGGGGTATAATTACCTCTCAGACCTTAATTTAACAACGTCCTTTACTGTGAAATAGATGAAGCTCGTCACTCACTTTTCAAATCATCTGTTTACGCAAATTCGCGGATTCAGGTTACGAATCTACTTCTTATATGAAAACGTTTGATTATAACTATAACGTTATAATTCCTACTTCTACAATATCTAACCTAAATTATAACTTTATCTCCTAACTCGAATAATTTAACAGACACCTAATTTCTAAATCAATAACTAAATCTTGATTTAAACCCTGGAAAGTAGATAGTACTTTCCCGAATTCGCTATAATCGAATTCAACGTATTACTCTCTTTCGAGTAATCTCTATTCGATTAACTCTCCCTTTTTAATAACTGATATTCGATAAACTCTATTTCGATTAACTCCTATCGAATAACTAATATTCGAATAACTCTTCTTGGTGGGCTCTATTTCATTAACTCTTATCGAATAACAAATATTCGATTTTTCTTAAATGTGTCAATTCTTATCGAATAACTAACATCCGATTAACTTTAAATGGATTTACTCTTATCGAATAACTTATTCGATTAACTCAACTTGATTTTCTTAATTCGATTATCTCAACTCGATTTCTTAACTCGATTACTTAACTCGATAAATCTTAACTTGATTACTTAACTCGATAACTTAACTTAACCCAAATCGATTAACTCAACTCTAATCGATTAACTTAATTTGATTTACTCCTTCGAATAACTCATTCGAATAACTTAATTGATTAACTCCTTCGAATAACTAATTCGAATAACTTACCTTCGAATAACTAATATTCGATTTACTTTAACTCGATTAACTTAATTCTAATCGATTTACTCCATTTCGATTCAACTTAATTCAAATCGATTAACTTAACTCAAATTGATTAACTCCTTTCGAATAACTAAATTCGATTTAACTCTTCTCGAATAACTAAATTCGATTAACTCAAATTGAATAGCAAATATTCAATTAACTCTTACGTGTTTAACTCTATTCGAATAAGTAATTCGAATCACTCTAATGTGTTTGACTCTATTCAAATATCTAATTCGAATAACTCATTTCGAATAACTAAATTCGATTAACTCCATTTTACTTTCTTCGAATAAACTATATTCGATTAACTCATTTTAATTTCTATTCGAATAAACTATATTCGATTAACTCATTTTACTTTCCATTCGAATAACTATATTCGATTAACTCATTTTACTTTCCATTCGAATAAACTATATTCGATTAACCCATTTTACTTAACTCCTTTCGAATAAACTATATTCGATAACTACTTTGCTTTAACTCTGATCGATTAAACTAACATCGATTTAGCTCCTTTTACTTTAACTCTAATAGATTAACTAACATCTATTAACTCCTTTTACTTTATTCTCTAAACGATTAACTAACATCGATTAACTCCTTTTACTTTTTACCACGTTTATCCATTTATAAAGATTTACTTTTAGTAATGGTTCTTCACTTTATAAATGTCCTTCTAAATAACGTTTCTACTTCTCTATATAAGTCCAGACTTATATATATTCCATTTATCAATGATAAATAATTTATTTAATTTATAAAACATTATTTATAAATTAATCTACTTCAATTTATCTGTTTAAAACAGATTTCCTATTTAATATCTCATTTAAATCCATATCGTGTCATATCGTGTGCGAGGCACGTGTTTAAATCTATCCTTGTATAATTCTATTTATTTTCCGAACAAGTGTTCCTTTATTTATTCCCTAAATAAATATTCCTTTATTCCATTTATTTATAATCTAAATAAATGTTCCTTTATTCCATTTATTTTCTAAATAAATGTTTCCTTTTTCATTTATTTATTTCCTAATTAAATAAATGTTTTCCTTTTATAAAATCCTATCGATTTTATAAATAAGATTCATTTTCAATATAAACATTGAAAATTCCCTTTTTACATTCTAGTATCAACTACGGTGTTTAACGTGTCGTATAACAATGATCGATATCATTCAAACATATGAAATCAATAATAGATTTCATAACACATCATATATCACAATATATGAAAAACAGTAAAATAAATGTTGAGGAATCCAGTCGGATTCCTCCAACCTGTTTCCCTGCATCACAGATGTTAGACAATATAGATAACATCACTTTCAGTTCCATATGATATATTCTGTTAAACAGAATCAATATAGAAATTTAACTAACTGACTAGCAGTTCAATCAACACACAGTCAAACAGACAATTTTAACAGTTCTAACAATACAACATGAAATTATAAACTGTTCAGAGTTAGTGAGTTTTACTCACATTGGACGATCATCGTTAATAACGATAACTGTCAGTTGATTCCGTTCTTCCATAGGATTCAACTACGACTTGTTTTGTTTAATTCTTGAGAGCCCAGACATCTGACCCCTCTTCAAAACATGAGCCCAAGATTTCAACGTCCTCCCTGTTATTCCTATTTTGTTATAAATCCAACCAGTATATACCCTTTGTTTCACCGAGTACTTCACCTTCACTGATCACGTTCAAAATTGCTGCTTCAAACCAAGACGCTCCGGACTTCTTCATTACAACAAGAGTACAACCCCATTATTCTTCACATAAACCAATTCAGTTCACGTTTCAACTCAACAGGCAACTACCCACTTCAGAAATCAACACATACGTCCGCCATTCATCACTTCACCGCACATTACTGTTTTGATGTTACAAAGCATCATCATCCCTTATTCCAAGTTGCCTCGCCATACAGTGCCAAACTTTCAGAGGCATCCCACTTCTGTTCTTCGCTTTCTTCTGACATTTTCTCCTTCCAGTTTAAACAGGACAATCTCGTTTTATATTGAAAAACATGGTCTCACTTTCGTCGAAAACCAATGTCTACCATCCCCTGTCCACGTAAATACCCAACTTCCCTGTCTCCTCTTCACATGTCCACGCCCCTTCATATTTAAATACCCGTTCTTCATTTTTATACTCCCTCTACATCTATTGTTGGTCCCGACCCACCTTAGTATTTTACTCCAGAAGCAACTGTTATCTCGTACTCCATCTTCCTTCATTGGATTTAAACAACCCCATAATCCCCTTTAAGATAAAGACTTCTTCATACAAATTCAGTCAACCCTTCAACAATATTAGTTCACTGCTTCAGGCCATTTCCAAACATCCCGATACCATCATTAACTAAAATAGGAAATAACTTAAATTAATAGTTCCACCTTAAGTCTTCTTACTAACGTTTAAGGTCCCTTAACCCTTCTTCTACTTTGCCAGTACAGAACCGCAGGTAACCAAACTCCATCATTCAACGGCTTTGCTCCCCTTCTCCTTCCTTTCTTAAAAGAGAACGCGAGCTCCAGTGTTTAACCCACCACTGCCAAACTTCTGCTCAACACAACCATCACCTCTTCACATCCATGACGGTCTCTTCCTACTACATCTCGAACTCACTAACTTGCGACTGCCACCCCCCTGTACCTCCATTTCACTGAAACCAGCGTGCCACTTTCCATCCTCTCCTTGACCAACTCGAAACCGTACACCATCCAGCAACTCAGATCCACTCACATCATCCCACATCACACCACTCGTACATCTCCACAACGTCCGACCTCAGCCTCCTGTACCTACCATATGGAGCTCAAACAAATTTCGCAGTGAACAAATCTTGTTCGAACAGTGGTAAAGGCGCCTGGAGAAGAAGCTGCACTCGCCAGAAATCGAAATATGTTTTGTTTGGATTTTTAGGATTTTAATTTGATTTTATGTGGAATTTATGGTTCACGTTTTGAGAGGAAGAACAAAAAGGATCGGCGGCTGAAGTGTTATGACCACGGAGATAAATGAATTAGGTTAGAAAGGCTTTAAGGGTTTATTATATAGGGAATTAATTTGAATGCGTGGTTCTCTCTAGACCAGGGGTTTGTATTTGGGTAATCTAGCTTCCACGTGTTTTATTTTTGTTCATTGGATTTCGTTTGGCTCCGACTACTATTACATGTCTCTCTACCGTCCACCTTTAAGTTTAAAATTGGTTTCAAAGAAAAATCTGCTAACTGTAAATGAAACGCACCCATTACATAAATTCCTTCTTACTTATGGGTTGCCATCGATAGATATGAAAATACTGTTGTAATCAGCGATGTGCCAGAATTCCAAAAAATATAATAATACCGGTAGATTAACTCATATTTTGAAACCTCAAAAATGTTGATTTCAGGGTGCGAAATACTTCAAATAAAAAGTCGCTTATTAAATTAATTAAAAATTACAGTAAAATTCTAAAAATTATTTTATCACTCTTTCCCAAAAGAACCTCGTCTATATTCAAACCCGATCTCTAGTTATATTGAATAAACCGTTACGGTTGATAAACGATTCTATAGCGACTATTTTAAAATTTGATTTGGACATATCTCAAAATCTACACTACGAAATCCTGATTTTTCTCTTTCACTAGAAAGATATACTCCACCAGCTCCACACATTTCTTGTTTCACAGAAATTCGACTTAAAACGGATTCTGTATATTCAGTTGAAGTTCGAATCGCCAAATTGCGAACTGCCACGACGTTTCAAGTTCGTTTTAATTATAATTATAAATTATAAGTTCGAACGTTGTACTTTAAGTTATCGATATCGCCACATCGATATATAAATCATTAAATAAATTAATTATTCGACAGCTAACAAAACGCGCCATTACAACACATGAATTTTTGTTGAATATTTTTCTTCAACACATGAATATATAATTTTCTTCAACACACGAATATTTATTTTATTCAACAAATGAGTTTTCTTTCTATTCAACACATGAATTTTCTTTCTATTCAACACATGAATTTTCTTTCTATTCAACAGATGAATTTTCTTTCTATTCAACACATGAATTTTCTTTTATAATATTCCTTATTTTCCAAATTGGAATGAGGCCCAATCAATTACCATATAATATTAATTATACGGATTCCCTACAACACATGTATGTAATAGAAATGATAAATAAGCAACCATCATCCAAAGTGCACCACACAACTGCATAAGCATTAAATATAAATAATTAATGCTTACACAGTCTGTCAACCCATCGATTGACATACAACTAAACAATCGGGATTAGTGTACGTCAAATATCATCCCAATACCTGTGTGGGGTTTCTAATCAACAAACACAGATTTTTATTTGTGCAGTTGGGCGATGTGTAAAATTTATCGTCCCAATCAATATAAGTCAAAATGGGTGTACATAAACATATCGTCCAATTTGTTTATAAATATTTATTTTATATACACGTTAAAAATTATATTTTTAACTATAAAATATTTATTTAATTCATACCACACAATCAATTCTCAAAACACACCAATCGAACAAACAAGTCATCCATGGTCTGTGGACAACGGGTGTCGGGTGCTGCTAACCACCGTCTGCATCCTAATATATCTTTCAACTAGAAAACAAGTTAAAAGTGAGAAGTTCTCACCTTGATCGGTTTCAGGAATTGTTTTATTTCTGAATTTCTAGTACCGTTCTGTTTCAACATGCTTCCTCGTGTAGCGTTCTTCATCGTGTTTCCAAAGCCATCTGTTCCATACCGTTTATATTAAAAATCATATTTTTATTTTGAAGTTCATAACATAAAGTTTCCATCTTTATAGTGAAGTTCATATTACAAAAATCAAGTCTTTTTATATTTAAAAATACAACCTTTTCCCATTATACAAATATAATCTTTCTTGTAAATAAAAATATAATCTTCCTATAAAAAATATAATCTTTATAGTCACCCAAAAATCTAAATTTTCCATAAACAAAAATCTATATTTTCTATAAACAAAAATCTATATTTTCTATAAACAAAAATCTATATTTTCTGAACAAAATAAATAGGAAAGAACTCACATTTCCGGTTTTTACTACGGAGGGGGAAGGTTTTGCCGTGTGTTGGTGGGCCAGGGGTAGCGGACGGAGGCGGCAGGTGGTGGAGCATCGCTCTGGTGGGCGGCAGGTCTGAGGGGGCCCACAGCGGTCCAGGGATGGTTGGAGGGGTTCGATTAGGGCGCGGAGGGAGGGAAGAAGGGGGAAGGGGCGCAACAGGGGGGTCGCGTTGATGGCGGCGGCGATGCCGAGAGACCGCAATGAGGGCGGCGACAGATCCGCTGTTCGCGATTTAGAGAGTTTTTTTTCCTTTTTTTCCTGTTGAATTGCGTATTGAACGAAAGGGGGGCGTTGACCAGATATAGAGAAAAGGGAGAAGGGGGGTTTTAAATAAAATATATATAATAATTTAATATTATATTTTTTTTCTCATTTGGTTTTGAAAGGTAAGTTTTTAGTTTGAACGCCAATTCGAGCCTAACGACTGTCGCCCCTAGCTAATTACCCTCATTCCGAACATAACGGGACGCCAATTCGACCGTTATGATCAGTTTCCATCAAAATTATAATATAATCAATATATATTTAATTTTAACGCACATTTTAATTTACCAGGGCCACATACAGACTTTAAAAATTCCCGAAAAATATTTTCTATTTCGTATCGATGATACGGTCCTAACAAAACTAATTTCGTCAGATTTTGAGATCGTTTGAAAAATGGTCATTTTCCAATCGATTGAATTCAACTAAAACTAGTCAAACACGTTTAACTCCTCCAGGCTCACATATTGACTTCAAAAATTATGAATTTTGAAATCTGGCAATAACTTGACATCACGGATCCAACAAAAGTGGTTTCGTCGAAAACGAAGGTCGTTTGCAAAATTTCCATTTCTTAGGGCTTTATAAATGTAATATATATATATATATATATATAATATATGTATATATATATAATATATATATATATATAAATTTCACAGCAATTTTTCTGAATTTTAAACTGGACATATCTTACACTCTATAAAGTGAAATCTCAGTTTCTTAACATCGTTTTAAAGATATCGTTAATCAGATTCAAATATTTATTATTTCGTTCAATTCTGACTTATATTGAATTCTGTATATTCATTTGAAATTCGAAATCGAATTTTCGAACTGCCACGCCATTTCAGGCTCGTTATATAATTAAAATAAAATTATTCGTTCTAACTTCATCGAAAATAAATTTTCCGTCATTATTATTTAAAATAATTCATTGTAAATAATCAAATTTCATTAAATTCGCCAAAATAAAAATTTTAAATTGGCTCGGATTTCTGGGTTATTACAACGTTAGTCTAATGTGAGAGGTCGAAGGCATACATTAAATGCGTAACAATCGTAAAGACACGAGGTTAGACTCGTTTGCGGTATAAGACTGCCCGAACCCGCTCAGCTAATCCAACAACCGCAAATGGTAGTCTAATGTGGGAGATCTTACAAGGTTACAGTTATAATGAATTAAGTAACACTTAACCAAGATAAACATGTGGTGGGACATGGGGGTTAAGTGGGTGATATGGGTGACATGTGAAATACGATTAGAAACACTTAACCAAATTGAAACATGTAAAAAGACATGAATAAGAAGGGGTTAAGTAGGAAATCATATTGGGGACCAAGCATAGGTGGAAAGCTTGTGTCAAGTACGGAGCCCTTTTCAAACCAGTAACCCATTAAGTATCTTTGTGAGCTCGAGTTAGATCGAGGACGAGACACACTTACTGGGTTTGATTGTAAGAGGTCAAAACGGGTTATCGGTGGCACCGCAAGTCCAACGGGGTCATCTGCGTGCATGGGCCCGTGTTGGTAGGTAAGACATTGTTGCATCATATAGATATAAGTCGTGCATCTTTAGTGGTATCGGGTTGCCATTTTGGGGAGTGATACACCCTACTATGGGACCAGCATAGGTATCTACGAGTTAGGGAGACGATCGCATGGGGGCAGTGGGTACAACTAGTGGAGATATGGGCTGGTGGCACCTATGAAGACAGCTAGGGGTGCACGAAACTACCATTATGATTATTATGTTCAGTAGACGGGATCAACTTTTAGGTTGACTAGTAATGGTGCAGTATAGTAATTATCCTATAGTGTTGGAGGAGCAAATTAATGTTATCTTATTCCTCTTGTTTGCTTTGTTATGCCCATTTGTTTTACAGTCTTTCCTTGTTTTACCAGTTTATGCCTTATCCTAATTACTTTAATAATTATATTGTTGAAGTTATTGGACTGGCCAAACTTTATGTCTAACCCCCTTTGTTTTTGCCTCTTTTCTTCCTTTCCCCCCTATGTTCTCAGGGTAGGACTAGTGCTCGTGGAGCTTGATTTGGATATTTCTCTCTCTTTTGGAAGTGCTTGGATTGCTAAAAGTAAAGTTCAGCTCATCTCTGTTATGGCTACTTATGTTGGTGTTATGCTTTTTTACTTTATGTACTCAGAAAACAATTTGTCAAAATGGATATTAAGTGTACTTGGTTTATTGTTTGTCTTTGATGTTGTTGTAACCAAACTATTTCTCCGATACAATAAAAGTTGTTTTAATTTTTCAAGTACCAATATATGTATTTCTCTTGTTATATTCTGTTCTATACACCAATAATACTCCATGAATATTAATGCATTCCCTTTGAGAGGGACATTAATGGACGTGGTATTAGAGCTGAAGGTTAACAGAACAGATAAGAGATTTTGAAAAAAACTGTTTTTTTTTCAAAAGCATTTTATAAAGAAATACTTTCAAGAATATGTTTTAAGGAGAATATTTTCAAGAGAAAAGTTTGTTTTAAAAAATAACCCCCAAGAGCCATATATCTTTCTTTCGATTCTCTGTTTTGAATCTCTTCTTTTTTCTTTTCAGTATGTCTGGCTTACCCAAGATACCCGAGGGAATACCGATACCAACCTGGTTCAGAAGTTATCTAGAGGCTAGGGCCACCGCCACAGGCCTAGCAGACGTCCCTCCTCCCCCAGGTGTAGCCACTCCTCCTCTCTCTCCCCACGTTGAAACTTTTTTGAAGATATGCAAAGACTTTCGAGCAATGGGTGGAAAACCTTTTCATGGGTCAGAGATGTTTGTTGAAGCTCGAAATTGGCTTAAGGAGGTGGAAGATTTGTTTGGTATCTTTGAGATAGAAGATGGAAGGAAGGTCCAATTAGCTTCTTGGTTAATGAAGGACGAAGCCTCGTTTTGGTGGGAGGTCACGAATGAAGAGCGTCCAGTGGAGACATGGATGGATTTCAGACATAGGTTCGAGATGAAATTCCTCTCACGAGCAGAAGATAATTTATACATGGAAAGGTTTTTGGCATTGAAGCAGGGGAATTTATCAGTAAAGGAGTACGTCAACAAGTTCAATCAGTTGGCGAAATTTGGCTTAGACTTGGTGAACACACCTGAAAAGAAGGCCCTGAGATTCGTCAAAGGTTTGAATGAGCCGCTACATGGGTTGGCTATGACCCACATTCCTATGGGGGCTACCTTTGAGAAACTGGTTGACATAGCGCTTATGCATGAAGGTGAGAAAGGCGCTAATGCTAATAAGGCACCGGAAAAGAAATGGGATCAAAAGAAGTCACAACAGCAACCTAAGAAAGGTGGTAAGGATAACAATAGCAAAGGAAAGAAAAGCTGCTTTGTTTGTGGAGCACCAGGACATCTGAGCAAGGACTGTAGGAAGAAGAAGAAGACTGGTTGTTTCAACTTTGGTGAGGCAGGACATCTGACTAACGACTGCCCGAGAAGATAAGGGCAAGGGAAGAGGACAGGGTCTACTTATGGAGGGTAGGTTTAGGCTCTCAAGGCACCAGGGAAAGCAAGAGGGCAGGTTCATGCTCTCATGGTACCAGGACATGAGAGAGGTAGAAACATTTCTGTTGAAAGTTTGGTTTTTCAGTTTGATCATCTTGTTCGTACTTTGTTAGATTCTGGCGCTTCACACTCGTTTGTATCTGCTTCGTTAGTTGAAACATTGCACCTAAATACTAGTCTAGTTACGGATCCCATTGTAGTCTCAAATCCTATTGGTAGCTCGGCTCATCTTTCAATGATTTGTCAGGATTTGAGAGTGTCTATCTTGAGCATTTAGTTTGAATGCCTTCGTTCTTGGCTTCACGGGCTATGGGATGATTCTAGGTATGGATTGGTTATCCAGTAATGGTGCCATCCTCGATTGTGAAAAGAGAGTGGTTAGACTCATGACTCGCCTTGGTAACACTCTCTAAATCTCTTGTAATCCCATACATTCTGTTATGCTTAGCTACCTAGAATCTATTGATTCGTCTTTTGAAAACTTGCAGTCTGTTAGAGTGGTCCGTGAATACTCAGATGTATTTGAAGAGGTGAAGGGCTTACCTCCGAAGTGAGAGATAGACTTCCGCATATACCTTGTTGATAATGAAAAACCCGTAGCTCTACCGGTTAGACACATAGCTCCTAGAGAGAGAAAAGAGCTCAACAAGCAAGTAAAGAGTTGCTCAAAAAAGGGTTTATAAGGAGGAGTATTTCTAAATGGGGTGCTCCAGTAGTATTCGCAACCAAAGTTGATGGTTCACTTCGCCTATGCATTGATTATAGGGAGCCAAACAAGCTGACCACGAAAAATAGGCACCCACTTCCAAGAATAAACGAATTGTTTGATCAGCTTGTAGGTGCGTCGGTTTTCTTTCAACTAGATCTAGCTACCGGGTTTCATTAGCTAAGAGTGGCTGAAGACAGCATTGATAAGACCGCCTTCAGAACCCCGGATGATTTCTTCGAATGGCTTGTCATGCCTTTTGGCTTGACAAGCGCACCCTCTTACTTTGCTGACTTGATGAGCAGGGTGTTCAAGGAGTTCCTTAATAAGTTTGTGGTGGTCTTCGTAGACGACATTTTGATTTTCTCGACGAATGAAGAAGACCATGCTTTGCATTTAATGGAAGTCATGGATACTCTTCCTGCACATCAGCTAAAAGCCAAATTCTCTAAATGCCATTTCTGGAGAGAAAAAGTGAGGTTTCTTGGACATGTGGTGTCCAAAGAGGGGATAGCTATGGACCCCGCAAAAGTAGTTGCGGTGCAAGATTGGAAGGTTCCATGGAATGAAACCGAAGTCCAAAGCTTTCTCGGGCTAGCGGGCTTTTACCTAAAGTTCATTAAAGACTTTGCAAAAATCCCAGCCCCACTCACAAGATTGACAAAGAAGAACCTAACTTTCGCTTGGGATTTGGATTGCGATATTGCTTTCCAATGTTTGAAAATGGCTCTAACAACAGCCCCAGTTCTAACATTGCCTGATGGGAGCAAAACGTTTACCATATACACAGACGCAAGCGGTACAGGGTTGGGCGTTGCCTTGATGCAAGAAGGCAAGGTAGTTTGTTATGGGGGAAGGCAATTGAAGTTACATGAGAAGAACTACCCAACTCATGATTTGGAGCTAGCTGCCATTGTTTTTGCTCTAAAGTCATGGCATCATTACCTACTAAGAGAAAGGTTTGAATTGTTTACTGACTATAAATCATTAAAGTACCTTTTCTCATAGAAAGATCGTAACTTAAGACAACAAAGGTGGATGGAATTTCTGGCCTCATATGATTTTGAGATTTCCTATACCCTTGGCAAAGACAATGTGGTAGTAGACGCCTTGAGTAAAAAGAAGTTGACCTTGAGTCCTCTCTTTGTAGACAGGCGGGCTTGGAGTACATGGCAAACTTTAACCTTAGACCCTCCTCTGAAATTGTACCTGATCTGTCAGCATCGCTAGAGGTGCGGCCTACTTTTTTGGACTCAATAAGAACCGCGCAACGAGAAGACCCTCAACTAGTTGATATAATGGATAAGCTAGTTACGGGTGAGACTTCTAGTCACCTCAATAGATAATTCATCGATGATAAGGGTTGGTTGAGACGGGATGGAAGGCTATGCGTCCCACAAGTAAGGGATTTAGTGAAGACGCTTCTCGAAGAAGCGCACCATTCTAAGCTGACCATATACCCAAGCAGAGACAAGATGTATAAAGATATAAAAAGGGTTTTCTTTTGGAATGGCATGATGAAGGATGTAGATGAGTTCGTCGCTAAGTGCTTAATATGCTAGCAAGTCAAAGCGGAGCAAAAGAAGCCTGGTGGTATGATTCATCCTCTAGAGGTCCCACTATGGAAGTGGGATAACATTTCGATGGACTTTGATGATGGGTTACCTAGGTCAAAAAAGGGGAATACCAGTATTTGGGTAATAGTGGACAGGCTCACTAAAAGCGCTCACTTTATACCTGTTTAGAGTAGAAGGACCGCCTCGTCCCTAACATCCATTTATCTTAAAGAGATAGTTCGACTCCATGGGATACCCTACAACATAGTGAGTGATTGAGATCCTATCTTTACGAGCGAATTTTGGAAGAGTTTGCAAGAGGCAGTAGGCACATAATTATGCTTAAGCACGACCTATCACCCCCAAACCGATGGTCAGACGGAAAGGGTGAATAGACTATTGGAAGACCTCTTGAGATTGTGCATTCTTGACTTTGGAGGGACATGGGAGGATCATCTTCCTTTGGTGGAATTCGCTTACAATAATAGCTACCAAGCCACCATAGGCATGACACCCTTCAAAGCTTTATATGGAAGACCATGCCGATCACCAACTTGTTGGTGGGAGTCTACATACAAGCTCGTACTTGGGCCAGACATGGTTAGAGTAACTTCAGAAAAGGTGGACTTGATAAGAAGACGGATGAAGGCTGCACAAGATAGACAAAAGTCCTACGCAGACAAAAGAAGGACCGACCTTGAGTTTGAGGATGGAGATTGGGTGTTCCTTAAAGTATCTCCTTTATGGAATATCATTCTCTTTGGGTCCATAGGAAAGCTAGCACTAATATTTGTAGGACCATTTCCTATCATTGAAAGGATTGGGACGATGGCTTACAGAGTAGAGTTACCCGAAAGATTGGCTGGAGTTCATAATTTTTCTCATGTTTCTCAACTGCGAAAGTGCTTACATGAGTCTGCGGAAGTTGTGGAGCCAAGTATACTAGAGGAAGTAGAAGTGGAACGAGAAGTGATTGTGAGAAGAGTTCCAACTCGTATCTTGGGTACGGAAGTCAAAAAGCTACGCAACCGTGAAGTCAAGCTTGTTAAAGTTCAATGGAGTGAAGCTGACGAAGACGTGACTTGGGAAACTGAGAGGAAAATACGCGCAGCCTACCCTTTTCTTTTTTAGGGTACCTCCTTGATCTCGTTTTCCATAAGTTTATTTATGCTTATATATATCTTTTAAGTATATCTCCTCGGTCCTATTCCTTATCCTTAGGTAGAGACCAATGGATGTAAACATGTATTTGAAACATGTTATGATTGATGGTTGTGAGTGGTTACAAGCGGTTGCTAGTGGTTGCTCATGGATGCATGTACACACATATTAGGCACTAGATCGGCTCTGTCACTTTCATATTGCATATAAATGTGTGTGCATATTTAAATTAATGGATGTGTAATGGTGGTGTTATCATATGGATGCTGCATTTTGATGAATGGTTATGCACACATGTAGAAGTAATATGTATCATTAGGATTCTTTCGCGTACATAATGGACGCATGGCACTGTCATGATTTGCATTAAGGAGGTCAACTGAATTAGTGGACCGCCTGATTTTGCGTTGGATAAGGAACATATACACACACTTTTTGCATATGTTCATACAACATTAGAAATATTGTAAGGACAATGGATGTCTGTGTTTGATGGTTGAGTAGATGGATGATAGGATATACATTCTTCTTGACTTGAAGATTTCGGGGACGAAATACTTTAAGGAGGGGAAAATGTAACACTCTGAATTTTCTATGACTATTAAAAGAACGAATTTAAGAATACTTAATTGTTAAAGTGAGAATCAAGGGAAACAGGTTATGCCATTGCGTTCGTCTCGAAATTCTGCTTGGAATAAAGTCCAAGTTTTCGTAAATCGGACTTCGTATGAGGAAGTTATGGCCCTCAGAAGTTTCAGTAATTTAAATAAATTAAAAATAGTTCATATCAAAATTCAAAATTCAAATAAGGAAGCGGGCTGGGCGGGATTTCTCCCGCCCCAGGCCAGGTTGACCACGGGGTCGACCTCCCCTATACAGGTCGACCTGGGGGTCGACCTACCCCCCGGGCCAGATCTAAAATGGGACGATCCTGACTTGTTGCTGAGTCTTTTCTGACCTGTTTCTGAGTCATTAGGGCATAGGTGGCAATTCTGGATAACTCTATATAGCCTGGATGTTTGTGATTGCTCCTATGATAGTCTAACGGCTTCTATTGATTTAAACTTCAAAATAAGCACGCATAGACTCAAGCTCTAAACCTAAACTAAATTAATCTCTTGGCCTCCATGCTGTTGCTAGAATAGTTCTTCTTCCTAAAGCTTAGGAATTGCAAGTGGGAATTCTAATGCAAACGACGAACGAATTATTCTCTTCTCTAACCTGTCATAGTGAGTACAATTTCTTTCACAAAATAATTAATAAATTAATTATGACGAGTTATAATTTGGATTATGAGAACATGTCTGTTGAATCATGTGATGTTATTTAACTTTGTTATCATCTGTTGGTGAACATATGACATTTTTGTTAACTTATATTGGTAGATTTATTTCATATGTCCAATCACATATGTTTAACTTGATTCATTTTATGACATCAGTTTATATGCAAGTTTGGGATGTGAATCATATGCTAGTATGTATGTGAATCTTATGCAAGTCTGTTTCTACATATGCTAGTTTGTATGTGAATGTTATGCAAGTCTGTATGCGAATTATACACAAGTTTATATGTGAATCAAGTATATACATATGCTAGTTTATATGCAAAACATGCGATATTAGTTTACATGTTTAAATTCATATGCAAGTTTGTAGGAATTCATATGCAAGTTTAGGTGAAACCCATATCCGTATATGCAAGTTCATAATTTCATGTTTAGATCCATGGTAGTTTATGCAAATTTATGTTCTATATGTCCATTGCCTATGCAAGTTATTGGCTATGCAAACTTATGTTATAATTCTTATTCGTAAGTTAGATCTATTTTATGTGTTATGCAAGTTGTGATGTTGGTTTTGTTTTTTATGAGTTAGACTATTTGCGAGTCTAGCATATTTCATGTTAAACGTACGAACGACGTGGGAATAATGGGAAAATATTAAATAATACATATTGTGAATTGGCATAAAATGGCTTTAAAGGCATATAATTAATTTGAGACATTAACTGTATAATTTATATACCTAAAAAGTATGGACATAATTTAGGTGACAATTATGGACATAGTTTAATTTGGAAATTATTGAAAATTTGAATAGGGATAATTAATTCATATTGCGGTGAAATAACTATGTGTAATAATAAATGCCTAAGACACGAGGTTAGACTCATTTGTGGTATAAGACTGCCCGGACCCGCCCGACAAATCCAGCAACCACAAACGGTAGTCTAATGTGAGAGGTCGAAGGCATAAATTAAATGTATAACAATTGTAAAGACACGAGGTTAGACTCGTTTGCGGTATAAGACTGCACTGACCCGCCCGGCAAATTCAGCAACCGCAGACGGTAGTCTAATGTGGGAGGTCTTACAAGGTTACGGTTATAATGAATTAATTAACACTTAACTAAGATACACATGTGGTGGGACATGGGGGTTAAGTGGGTGACATGGGTGACATGTGAAATACAATTAGAAACACTTAACCAAATTGAAACATGTAAGAAGACATGAATAAGAAGGGGTTAAGTGGGAAATCTTAGTAGGGACCAAGCATAGGTGGAAATCTTCCGTCAAGTATGAGGGCCCTTTTCAAACCAGTTACCCATTAAGTATCTTTGTGATCTCGAGTTAGATCGAGGACGGGACACGCTTACTGGGTTTGATTGTAAGAGGTCAAAACGGGTTAGCGGTGACAACGCAAGTCCAACGGGGTCATGTGCGTGCGTGGGCCCGAGCTGGTAGGTAAGACATTGTTGCATCGTGCAGATATAAGCCGTGCATCTTTAGTGGTACCGGGTTGCCACTTTGGGGAGTAATACACCCCACTGTGGGACCAGCACGGGTATATACGAGTTAGGCAGCCGATCGAATGGGGGTAGTGGGTACAACTAGTGGAGATAGGGGCAGGCGGCACCTATGAAGACAGCTAGGGGTACACGAAACTACCATTATGATTATTATGTTCAGTAGGTGGGTTCAACTTTTAGGGTGACTGTAATGGTGCAGTATAGTAATCGTCCTATAGTTTTGGAGGCGCAAATTAACATTATCTTATTATCTTGTTTGATTTGTCATGCCCATTTATTTCACAGTCATTCCTTATTTTACCAGTTTATGCCTTATCCTAATTACATTAATAATTATATTGTTAAAGTTATTGGACTCACTAGACTTTATGTCTGACCCCCTTTATTTTCGCCACTTTTCTTCCTTCCCTCCCCCTCCCCCAAGGTTCTCAGGGTGGGACTAGTGCTAGTGGAGCATGATTTGGATCTTTCTCTCTCTTTTGGAAGTGCTTGGATTGCTGAAAGTAAAGTTCAACTCATCTCTTTTATGGATATTTATGTTGGGGTTATGCTTTTTACTTTATGTAGTCAGAAAACAATTTGTCAAGATGGATACTAAGTGTACTTGGTTTTATTGTTGGTCTTTGATGTTGTTGTAACCAAACTCTTTCTCCGCTGCAATAAAAGTTATTTTAATTTTTCAAGTACCAATATATGTATCTATCTTGTTATATTCTGTTCTATACACAAATAATACTCCATGAAAGTTAATGCATTCCCTTTGAGAGTGACATTAATGGACATGGGGTGTTACATATGCTCTGCAAATGATGGATGAAATACAAGTATTTCAAATAAGGATGAGTCAAGAACAAAATAGGCAAGGAAAGGTGATAAGATGCCTCCTTAAGTTTATAACAGATAATCAGCTTAATCTGATTATCATCAGAGATGATAATGAACCTATGGAAGAAGAGAGAAACTAGAAGAAGAGGAAGAACAGAAAATGGAGGAAGAGGAATCCAAGGAAGAGCAACAAGAAGTTTTAAACGAAGAGGATCAAGTTGTTCCATGAAAGTTAATGCATTCCCTTTGAGAGTGACATTAATGGACGTGGTGTGTTACATATGCTCTGCAAATGATGGATGAAATACAAGTATTTCAAATAAGGATGAGTCAAGAACAAAATAGGCAAGGAAAGGTGATAATATGCCCCATTTAGTTTATAACGGACAATCAGGCTAATCTGATTATCATTAAAGATGATAATGAACCTATGGAAGAAGAGAGAAACTAGAAGAAGAGGAAGAACAGAAAATGGAGGAAGAGGAATCCAAGGAAGAGCAACAGGAAGTTTTAAGCGAAGAGGATCAAGTTGTTTGCGTGGGCGAAGTCCTATACGATCACAATGGAAATATGATTGAAAGGAATGGAAAATTTTGTCTTCATTATCCAAATTGTCCTACTCACATGCATCCTATAGTTAAGGACAAGTAGATTATAGGTTTTGATTCGATTCTTGTCGCGTATTTTCATTCCTTTTCATTACTTACTTGTATAAAATGTACACATAGTATTGCTTGTAAAACAATTATTAAATATATCGTTTGTTTTATATAACATTAGCATTCTATTACCTTGCTATATAGGCAAGAATTAAGGGGGAGTATATAAGGATTATAAATGAAAATACTTTACTTAGGGGGGTGTTCTACTTTTATTTAGGAATTACTTAGTTACTTATAGGTTTTATTTATATAGTTATACGATTTAAGGGAGAGTGGTTTTCAAATTTCTTTTTGATAATGCCAAAGGGGGAGAAATTATAAATATAGACATAGTTTATAACATTCAAATAGATAGGGGGAGTATTTGACGGATCATATATAGACAAGGGGAGTATTTGAAGGATCATCATCAACAGGTATATGCAGCATGATATTTTATAAACTAAGATTGTCATCATCGAAAAGGGGGAGATTGTTGGAGAATGGAGTTTTGATGACAACAACCTTATTTCAATAATAATTGATTATAAAATATATACTAACACTTTTGTCCAGAATATTTATATACATACGCAGGAATTATATATAAGAATTATTACTGAAGACTGTACAGTTTAAAGATAGTAGAGATTTAGAATTCATAGATGATTCAAGACTAAGGAGTATTCAAGATTTCAAGAGTTCAAGACAAATATAGTAATAGAGTCTAGATTATATAAGACTCTGTATAACACTCCAGGTTCAAATTAAAATTGAAATTAAAATTCCATTTTTCAAATTCTATCTTTAATCTCTATCTTCTCTATTTTATTTTCTTTACTTTACATTTGATTTCAAACTCAAGTTTTATAAGTTTTATATATTTATATTTTTATATACTTAATATTTATATAGTTTTAACTCTATAATTTTAAAAATATGTTTATATACTTTATATTTATGTTTTCATACGATTTCCTACTTTATAATATTCATTTACAACATTATGTTTAAATCCAAGAATTTCCAGAATTATATATATATATATATCAAAACACTTGAAAAATGCTCTAAAATCAATTTTGAACAAGGGTATGTCGACATACATTTTTCCCTATGTCGACATATAACTGTCATTTTTTCAAAATTGAAAGGAAGTGTCTTTTCACTATTTGTGATGGTTTAGAAACATTGCAACCTTTCAAATGTTATAAATTGGGGCGGATTTCGAACTTTTTATTCATTCCTCTTCATCATCTTCATCTCCTTTCATTGCACCATTACTCTTTCTCATTTTTATGGTTTCTACTCTTATACTCTGTCGAATTCAATTCTATTTTCATTAAACTTCTTCTCACTCTCTACTCATTACTTTCTGAATCAAGTGCTATTAAAGGGTTATAGAGCTGTTTATAATTGTTTGGGTTATGTGAAATCGTTGGTATCCCTTGTAGCCATGAAATCAAGGATGAGTAATCAGCGATATCGCTTGTAGCTGTGAAATCAAGGAGGGTATACTTGATCAAGTGTGTGTGTGGAATCGATGGTATCCTTTATAGCTGTGAAATCAAGGAGGATTGTAATTGGATATTAATATAGAAATAAAATTCTGTGTAATCCAGCGTGGCATGAGACTGGACGTACGAGCAATTCTGAACCAGTATAAAACCCAGTGTGCTCTTTCCTTTTTGGCACTTTATTTTTGTTTGTCTTTGTGTTTGTGTTTGGTTCTGTGTTTGTGAGTGTTTCTATGTTGTTTGATTCATATAGTATATCATATAAGTTTTAGTTTTTTTTTTTAATTCTCAAAAATACTATTCACCACCCACTAGTGTTCGTTCTGCCTTAACAATCCATTTTGCAATCCGTAACAAATTTTACATCAGAATTTAAATACATAAAATTTTATTATATAAAAATTTACTAGGATATCATTGAACCGAGGAGTGCGTCTTCGCAAATTCCAACTTCGTCAACTGCAAATCTAAGCTCTAATACTCGGTCTAACTCGAGCGTTATGCAAAACACAAAACACTCGAGTCATAATTAAACTTTATTCCAGTAAACCAACTTCAGTTAAATACAAGAAATAAAATAGTTAATCCAAACTTGTACATGAAGTTATAAATTTTGATTATGTCCCAAAAATGTCAAATGATCACCATCAGCATGATTAAATTTATGTGCCATGGAACAAATACGTGTGTCTACAAACAAGGCGGGCAGTTCTTAGGTGTCATAACATGCGAGAGTAGGGAAAATAACCATGTACCACGGCAGCATGCATTGATTACAAGCATACAAGTCTAAAGCATTTAAGTTGACAAAACAAGGCAAGGAAATATACTTTTATATGTGCTTTTCAGGTTTAAAGAGTGAAATGGACCACATGTGCCTGCTCAATGGCCACACAAGTATGAAAGTACTAGGTTTACGGATAGTTCGCTATGATTACTGCGCATATACATGTTAAACAACATGTGCAGGCAGGGCGTTTCCAATTATATATTATTTATAAGAGCATGTGGTGTCCAAAACCATTTATAGGCAAGTTTTGAATCCTTTTTCTTTCATGTAGCCCACAATACGACTATTCATGTATGTATGTCACCCCATGTAGTTTACAGATTTCCAACAAGGTAAAAATGCGTAACAAATTCATGTAATCGATGATGCATGTGCATTGCCCAAAACAACATGCATGGGTATATTTATGTTTTTACACTATATATATATATATATGTATGTATGCATGTATGTATGTATGTATATGTATGCATATGATGAGAGAGAGAGAGCAAGCAGGGTAAAACCCAAATATTTGTACATTAACTACGTATTCCAGATTTAACATAAGATAACATATATACCCAAAGTGTTTCTGCCAAGGAATACCTAAGCCAAGCGCAGAGATGACACGTGGGCTTAGGCCACCAAAACAGGTCATTGTCATTCCGCTTAGAATATACAAACAGGATGTTGGAGAATGGAGTTTTGATGACAACAACCTTATTTCAATATTAATTGATTATAACATATATACTAACACTTTTGTCTAGAATATATATATATATATACACATGCAGGATTTATATACAGGAATTATTACTGAAGACTGTACAGTTTAAAGATATTAGAGATTCAAAATTCGGAGATAATTCAAGACTCATGAGTATTCAAGATTTCAAGAATTCAAGAGTTCAAGATAAATATAGTAATAGAGTCTAGTTTATGTAGGACTCTGAATAGCACTGCAGGTTCAAATTCAAATTCTATTTTTCACATTTTGATTTCAAATTCTATTTTCAAATTCTATTTTTAATCCTTATCTTCCCTAGTTTATTTCCTTTACTTTACTTTTTATTTTAAACTAAAGTTTTATAGTTTATAAGATTTATATATATTATATACTTTTATATACTTTATATTTGTATAGTTTTAACTCTATAATTTTATAAATATGTTTATATAATTTATATTTATGTTTTCATATGATTTTCTACTTTATAATATTCATTTATAACACTATGTTTTAATTTAAGAATTTCCATATATATATATATATATATATATCAAAACACTTGAAAAATACTCAAATTTTAGTTTTGCACATGTATATGTCGACATACATTTATGCCCATGTCGACATATAACCGTCATTTTTTCAAAATTGAAAGGAAGTGTCTTTTCACTATTTGTGATGGTTCAGAAACATTGCTACCTTTCAAATGTTATAAATAGGGGCCAATTTCGAATTTTTTATCATTATTCTTCTCCGTCTTCATCTCCTTTCATTACACCATTATTCTTTCTCATTTTTATGATTTCTACACTTATACTCTGCCGAATTCAATTTTGTTTTCATTAAACTTTTTCTCCTTACACTTTCTACGCATTACTCTCTGAATCAAGTGCTATTGAAGAGTTGTAGGGATGTTTGTAATTGTTTGGGTTGTGTAAGTAATCGTTAGTATCCCTTGTAGTCATAAAATCAAGGACGGGTAATCGGTAGTATCCCTTGTAGTCATAAAATCAAGGACGGGTAATCGGTAGTATCCCTTGTAGTCGTGAAATCAAGGACGGATAATCGATGGTATCCCTTGTAGCCATGAAATCAAGGAGGTTGTACATAACTATTGATATACTAATAAAACTCTGCACAATCAACCATTATGCGGGACTGGGCGTAGGAGCAATCCGAAAAAGTATAAAATCCGGTGTATTCTTTCTTCTTTTTGCAATTTATTTTTGTTTATATTTGCATTTGTGTTTGTGTTTGATTCTGTTTTTGTGATTGTTTCTGTGGTGTTTGATTCATATAGTAGTTCAGATAAGTTTTAGATTTTGTTTAAATTCTCAAAAACACAATTCACCCCCCTTTAGTGTTTGTTTTGCCTTAACAATCCATTCTGCAATCCCTAACAATTAGTTTTGGAGCAAGCTCTTTCAAAAAGTTCATAATCTGATTTTTGAAAATAGTGATAATGACAACCAACACTGGTAGCAATAATAGTTATTTTGTAGAGGGTCAGTCCACTGTTAGACCACCACTATTTAATGGTAGTAATTATTCATATTGGGCATGTAAAACGAAAACTTATTTATAATCAATAGGATTAGTCACATGGAATAACATACAAAATGAATTTTTTGAATCCACAACTGCTTTTACAAAAGGGAAATGTAACGTCCCGGATTTTTTATGATTTAATAATTAATTCATTTAATTATTAATAGTTGATTTGGAGATATAATATGTTTTTGGGTCAAAATCTCGCAGCAGCCTTACCATATATCGGCGAAGATTCGTTGTTCGTTTCCTTCGAAGTTTCAACGTACAGTGTTGTCAGTTTCTACAAATGCCAAGTCAAACACTTCAACTAAAACTATTCCCATTCGAACACTTATATATATACTTCCATTCAAATAAAGCACTTCCAATCAAACATTTGAATCCCGCGTATGGGCTACGTTGATTTTCGAACATTAAGGCATAGTCAAATTGTATATATAAATTTATTTGGCTTGTTATGTTCTTAGAAATATTGCCCAATCTTAAATAAGCATTCATGTTGACATCGAGAATAATATTTCAAAAAGAAGAGAATATAGCGTTATGCTTTAGTGGTATTAAGACTTTGAACAATATCTTGATAACAAAATAACTTCGAATGCAATTACTAGGAACTAGGGTATTATAGGCATCGAAAAAGACAAAAAATGGAAGG
Source organism: Allium sativum (assembly GCA_030737875.1). Classification (NCBI taxonomy): domain Eukaryota; kingdom Viridiplantae; phylum Streptophyta; class Magnoliopsida; order Asparagales; family Amaryllidaceae; genus Allium; species Allium sativum. Next base: position 503,340,403 of record CM060918.1, read on the forward strand.
CATTATAACTCAACTTTCAAAAATTCCTACACTGAATATGACGTGGACATATGCACGTCTTTATGCTTGTTCTCTGAATCTCGCAGCCACCCTATATTTCCTGTAACAGCACACGCCTAAGTTCCTTACCTTGTAAGCTTCATACAGCGTGTTCCCTATACCATTTCATTTTCGTTCATATCATGCCATCTTATTTCCATGTTACTCAAGGTACCTATCTTTTAAATACTAGATGTTTCTTCTTCTTAGTACAAAAGAAAAACCGTGAGTTGGGAATTTATACAAAATCAGGCAAATGCTCTAAATTAACAAAGTATATGTACATATACAATGTTCGTTCATTTCAATTCATCAATTTTCAACTTGGATTTTATAAGTATTCTCCGATACTGAAAGTAAAACAACCAATTTGCTTTTACTCATGTATTCGTTCAAACCATTTCTTTTGCTAGAGGCGGACGACTGACTTTTATCCAACTAATCAGAGCGGGTTAACGCTGGGAATTCTGGTCAAAGCAAGAGCTTGGAGGAGGAGTTTGAACGCGATAGGAAGGTGATGATCGGAGGAAATAAGGACCGTCGAACGCTATGGTGGAAATAGGGGAAGGAGGAGGACGTCGCGATTTGACTGGTTGTTGTCCGACTTACCACAGTAGCTGGAGTTCACTAGTTTCTAACGATGAAGGGCTTCAGATCTTTGCTAGATTCTGAAGCAAGGTTTCATCATTTGAGGGAGGATCTTCGGGCAGTGGAAGCTTGTGGTACGACGCATTGGAGGGAGAAGGTGAGGTGGTCTTCGGCGCCGCCAGTGAGGAATAGTGGCGATTCTCAGATATCATGTATTTCATTTAAACTGGAAAAGGTATTATCAACCATCGCGGGCTTTGTTTGTAGGGAAGAGGATAACACGGGAATTATGCGCTAATAATCCTGGGATTTTGGGGACTAACGACAGTAGTTAAGAAGTTCATTATTGCATGTTGGTTTGGGTTTTTATTGAAAGTCAAAGAGGTAAAACGTGATAAGGTGGTTCAGTGTGAAGGAGGGACGAATTCCTATTGTGGCTCGAATGGTGTACTGGGTCTGGGAATGCGGTTGCTTTTAAACAAAGAGGAAGAGGATGGGAAGATTAAGTTGTAAATCAATGTTAAATTTAATAATGTCTTGAATTTTGCTGAGTAGTGTTGTGCGAGCTAAATCCCGCAGTTTGATGGGGAGTGAACAACTACTTTAAGGCTGAAAGGGAGAGTACTGCGTTGCGTTCTTAGTGGAAATCAGCAAAGTCTGTATTTTTAGAGTGCAGTAGTTTGGACATGTCTGTTGAAGAGCAGGGTGCAGACGTTTAAATGGTGGAGAAGGATAATAAAATAGAAGAGGATGGGCCTGGTTACTAGAAAAAAATGTATATGGTAGGACGGGTGTGAAGCTAAACAAGCACGTATAGAGCAGGCAAATAGGTGGGGTGCCAAGGCATATCAGGGTTAGAATTGTATGTAAAACGCAAACGACTTCATGGAAAGATGATGAGCAGGTTTGGAAACCATGGTTAAAGAATTTTAAAACTGTAATTAAGAATGATAGTTAAATAATTAATCATATTAATAATATTTAATTTAGCTATAACTTGGAATATATATATCATTCATTCGTGAACAGAATTGAAGTGACCGGACCGATTGGAACCGTATGACAATGAGATTTACGTTATGGAACTAACATGGCTGAGAACGGGGCTACTGGAATTTGGTAGGGAATCAAATGTTGTTTGATTTTAAAGCGAAACAAAAGCAGAATCGTCAACTAAAAAAACAATGTGACTAAACTCACTAACTCTAACTCATTTTTATTTTTATATACACGAGTTTTAAATTTATTTATAGTAATTATACCATGTGATGGTTGTTTGGATGAATTGTTGATAAATTGGCTGAAATGATTGATTAGTTAATTATATTTAACCGTTGATTGAATATTTATTCTGTTTACCATGATATCATATATTGAAGTGAAATTGATGTTACATATGTTGATTAACATCTGTGGATGCGGGGAAACAAATTGGAGGGATCCAACTGGATTCCTCAAATTATGTTACTATTTTTCATTGGTTGTGATATATTTTGTGATATATAATCTGTGATTGATTATATTGGTTTAAATTACACTGGCCCTAACATTTGGATATTAAATACCATAAAATAATCTCGAACGTAGGAAAGCAATTTGTAATTTAAAAAGGAAATTTATTTCCAAGATGGAATTGAATTTCAAATAGATATAAAAATAGAAACTCATTTTAATGAATAAAACGAATAATTAAATTTATAAACAATTTTAATATTTTAGTTGAAATGAATATTTTATAATCAAATGTAAAATCACTATGAAGTTTTAAAAGGAGATTTTAATAGAAACCTGTTCAAGTGGATAAATCAAAAAGTTGTTTATAAATAAGAGTATAAATTAAATGAATTATTTATCATTGAATAAATTGAAATATAAATTCAAATATGAATTTATATGAAAAGGTGGAAATCGGTTTTGAAACCAATATTTGAAATGAGATTTAAACATAGCTATTATTAAGAAAATTTAAATGAGATTTTGAATGATTGAAACAAAAAGAGATGAGGCTTGTTTGAATAATTCTGAATATAAGTTATAAATAAAATTTGGGTTCAAGATATGTTTATAAATATGAAACCAAACTGTATATAAAAGAAATATATTCATGATTTAAGTGAATAGTTTAAAAAAAATATTTTGCAAATAAAAGAAATGTAGATTTGAAATATGAATCTAAATTTGAAATTTAGCGATAAGGGAAATGGGTAATTGTTTTGAAAGAAACGATGAATTTTAGTTCAAAGTTCAGGGTACAAAATAAAGTGTGATGACGTTTTGTAGACTGGAATGGTTATAAAGGATTTTGGTATTAATTTAGAAAGGATAAATTCAAAGGTGAATTTGGAATTTGAATTAAACTAAAATGGTAGATAAATTCCGAAGTTTGGAATATAATCGAATATAGATTATTCGAGAGAAAGTTATTTATTGGAATTCGATTTTATCAAATTTAGGGAAGTAGTTATTTTTACTTTCCATTTAGAATCAAATCTATTTATTTACTTATTTATTATTTACTTATTAATTGAATTAATAAGTAAAAGTTATATTTTTACATACCTATTATTTGGGAACAACGATTTTAATGCTACCGTTGTAAATCTAAACAGTGATTATAATGCTACTGTTATAAATGTTTTATAAATCCAAACAGCGATTTTAGAGCTGTCGTAAATGTTTTGTAAATCCAAACAGCAATTATAACGCTGCTGTTATAATAAATGTCTTATAAATCAAATAGTTGGAGACAATGATTATAACGCTACCGTTATAATCAATGTTTGTCTATAAAAGAAATGGATCCTTAGATTGAATCTGAGAATTGCATAAGCGATGTTTTGTTTGAAGTTGTGAGCTTTGACCATTTCAATACTAAGAATGTTGTTCAATTAAGTTCTGAGAGGTAACTATACCCCAACTTGATTGACTTCATGATTGATGGAGGAATGGTTAAGGTTCGATGGTGAAGATTGATTAACAATATGGTTAGTTAATAAATGATTAATGGTTTGAGTAATAATAACAATGTTTTATAACATTGCGTTAATTTAAAGGATTTTGAAATATTTTTCCCCAAATAAAATGAGAGATATTTTCTATGCATAGAAAATGAAATGAATTGGTCAACGAGGAATTAAGAAATGGAAGATGGAAATATTTTCCGATATTAATAAGGTATATTTTCTGAATATAGAAAATAAGGATTCGTGGATATTTAGAAATGTTGTCTAACTGGAATAAGAGATATTTTCTCGAATAAAGAAATTGTAATATTGGAAATGTTTTTTCAAGAATCGAGAGAAGAAATTGAATTTTGAAAGGATACGAAAGGTAGGAAATAGGAATTTGAAATGATAATATAATAAGGAACTGATTTAAAAAGGGGCTAGTAGTGTTTGATGCTTGATCGGTAGAATTTCCAATTGGAAATAGGACTGTTGATTGTATGGATGTTTCTTTGATAGTTAAATCACCAACTATCAAAGTTTTGATTTATTTTATACCTCCGTTGTCGATACTGAGAGATCAGGATCAGGTATAACATCTGAAAACCACTCTGTATTGGCATAAGCGTTACGAATCAACTTATGATGAAGATAACTGAAGATGAAGTAAAGTGCAAGGGTTGTTCTGTTAATCCTAGGTAGAAATTGCCCTAAGATGGATTAATAGATTTGTGCCTTCGGGTTGTCCAGTTCGAGGACAATGTATATGGATGGATCTGACAATGTGGAATTCAAAGTAAATGGTGGCAAGAGGTTTAAAAAGTAATCGTGACCTCAAGCCTCATCACCCGGGAAATGACAGAAATTGGGCAGGCAGCATGGCCATGTTGGTCATTCCCATTAGGGGTATTATCACCTGATCTAGAGAAAATTCATTTGCTTCTTGTTCTATTCGCTGTTGCATGCTTTCGGTAACGGTTACTGATCACAACCGTTGGTGATAATATGCTCGATACACTCAAGATAAATGAGCGCTCGGCTATGTGTGGGCTGGGTTGGAAGACGTTCTTGTTGAACCCAGTGTACACCCCTCTAGAGATACAGTGTTGGAAGGTGGTTCCATACCTTGTCATAGTCATAAAGCGCCATGGGGTTTTTAAATTAATATTATATATGGAGCGTGAGATGCAAGGATTTCGCTAGATTTCTATTTATTTGATTTAGACACTATTATAATATCACCGGATTTTGATATCAAAGTTATTTTGGTTATCGTAAGGTAAAAACCATCCATGTTTATGTGTGGATCATTCTTACGATTATCATTTCTTTCGAACGGATTTTAAAAGTTAAAAAACGGTTGGAGTTTTCTCACACTAGTCCTATGACTGACCTAGAGTTTATTTTGTTTTGTTTTCCCTAAACTCTCGGGTGCCCAAACTTGTACGGGCAGTCAAGTAGTCGGGATTTTACAGATTCACTTGGAGGAGCTTAAAGCAAGAGGCTTCATCAGTTAGCTATAGACTATCATATTTTCCGTTGTGTACTATGTTGTCTCTGGAAACAAGTGTTTATAATTGTTCCAGGAATAACTGTCGTGCTCTGATGATGGTATGTATATACAAACATATTTGTATTTCAAAGATTTTGTTACATAATATATTTTATTCGTTCCGCTGTAAGTTTTGTGTTCTTCTTTTTCTTCTATTCTAATTTTTCTTTCTTTCTAATTCTCATGCTCTAACTTCTTTCTATTAATGATTCATATTTCTGTGCAATTTGTGCTGAACGTGTGGTGTAAATAGTCAACTCAAGGAGTACAGAAATTCGGGCCATTATAGGGAAAATGAACAAAAGGCTGCTACATAAAGCAATTCTAAAGCCATGAATATGTTATTTTGTTCATTAGATATGAATGAGTTTAATAGAATGTCAGTATGTTAAACTACTTATGAAATTTGGAGAACTTCGCAAGTTACTTATGAAGTTACTAGTAAAGTTAAACAAACTAAAATAGAAATGTTAGTTAATCATTTTGAGTTATTCAAAATAAACGAGAATGAATCTATCTCCGATATGTATTACAGATTTCAAGAGATAGTTCATTCATTAACAACACCTGGAAAAAATTATTTTGAAGTAGATCAAGTTAGAAAAATATTGAGTTCACCCACTCCAGAACGAGATCAGAAAACTTTGGCAACTGAAGAAGCCAATGATGTCAATGAAAAAAGATTGAGGAGATCAAAAATCTGATGTCATATGAAGTCCAATTACAAAAAAAAAAAAAAAAACAGGTCAACTGAGAAGAAATCTATTGCATTAAAAGCAACAGCAAATGATTCTGACTCGAGTAGTGAAGATAATGATGAAACAACTCTAATGATAAATCATTTAGAAAATTTCTGAGATATATAAGGAGAAATTATAACCAAGGAAGCTCAAGAAGTAATGATGGTTGATGTTATAACTGCAACAAACCAAGCCATATAAAGAAATTGTGTTCATATCCCAATAAATCGACTCAACAAACAAACAAAAGCAATTTGTCAAGAAAGAGAAAGAAAGCATACGCAGCAACATTATATGATTCATATTCATCATTAAGTGATGAAGAGCCAAAAATCGGAAATTCTAATATGTGCTTTACGGTAATTCAGAAAATTTCAAAGAAAAGGATCAAAACACTGGGTATGCCTTAATTAATTTTTAATTTTTATTTGGTTGAACGATTGCTTTGTTTGTTTGCTTTGATTTGAAATTTAAAACTTTAAAATTTATACTTGAAATTTGAAATTCAAATTTGAAATTCAAAATTATAATATAATAATAAATAACAAATAAAATAATAAAATAAAATGTTTGAATGTTTCATGAAATTGTTAAACCTGAATTTAAATCGATTATTTAAACTACCCTTTATGAAAATTTGATTCCCTTCGAGAACAAGAACATATGTCGACATATATTGACTAGAAATTTAAAATTTAAAATTTGAGTTTCAAAGGTTTAAGCTTTCAAACTTCCCTCCCACTTTTCACCAACTCCCAAGGTCTGAAAAGGTGTCATTTAAGTCCGAAAAGTTGTGCCTATTCAATACATATCCGTTCAATTTCTATATACACACTTATCCTTTCTACTTTTCATTCACAACTCAAAACAATGTCCTTCATATCTATTCTCTTCAAAACTATCAATTCAATGGCTTCCTCAATTTCAACTCAGAAATTTAAGTTAACCAAAACCATGAAAGGTTATCTTCATAATGACAAAGAGGCTATCAAGACTTATGTTAACTGTGTAGCAAATGTTAAAGTTAGCACGGGTGCTTTCGCCGTCTTTAGTGATTTTTCCTCTTATGATCTTATGTCTCTCTTCCAACAAAACGAAGTCTTGAGTCTAATGACTCAAGGGATAATGACGAAGTATGTTATCCTAAGCCTGTCAAGATGTTCTATGCGAATCTTAATCAAGGATTTTACGAAGGCAACGAAGACCAAATTTGGAGTAGCGTCAAAGGCACGCAAATTGTCCTCAATGCCGAACTCTTAGGCAATAACTTGAATTGTTGAAGCATAGGCTCAGATTTTTCGGATTTCGTTATCGATGAAACCGATTCAGAGACTTGTCATGACATATTCGAAAGCGATGCTCAAATGGATTTTAAATATCCCTTTTTTCATCCAAAGACATGAATTGTCAACCTCCTCCTTCAACATACCATCACTCCCCGCTCGAAAACTTTAATAATCCAACTCTCAAAGTCCAAAAAGTCCTCTTTGCTATTATGGGGGGCTATAACATAAATTGGGCCAATATGATCTTAAAAGAGATCAAACCCATAAAATTATCATCAAGAGAAAACACTCTCTGTTATGATGTTTATCTCACTGGTACTTTCAAATACTTTGGAGTCAATATGAGAAGATTTTGTGCCTAGAAAAGTGTTTGACTCATCAAACATACATCTCATGCAAATTCCTCTCACTTTCCAACCATATGAGACATTCAAAGCCAAACAAGCACAAATGCAAAAAGGACAAGCGCCAATGGAAATTGAAGAAGAGACTTCTTTAGAATGTGTTGAGTGTCCAACCAACACTAGACTCATTTCCAAAGAGATGATCGTTCAAAATCAAGTAAAGATTGCCAATAATCAAAATAAGCTTAAGAAGAACTTCTCAAAAACGACCAAGTTCATGGTCAAAATTGGAAGAAATCTTGGAATCTCACCTCCCTCGTCATCATCCAAAAACTTGTCTATCTAGTTTAATTTATCTTTATGTATTAGCTTATGCATTTGCTTATATTTTGTTTTCGAATCTCGTATTTAGTGTGTCTTAATTTGTTGGATATATTTGGTTTCTATTCAGCAATGAATGGAGTTTTATTTATGTCAAAATTATCTTTAAGTTACTGTAAAAATCTAGAATTAATTATAATATAATATAAGATCAAAAGATTCAGAATCCAAAAAAATTAGAAATTTTTAATAGCATATGTCGACATACATTTATGTATATGTCGACATATAACCATCAGATTTTCAAACGGTTTCAAATTTTAAAATTAAATAACTAACTCATGTCCATTCAAAATCCAACGAATTCCAGACCCTATTTAAGTGTAACAACTCGCCTTGTTGACCGTCTCAAATTAGTAATTAAACCGACTCAAGATGCTCTAAAAGGCTAATTGTTACTTTAGCTTATAGGATTTAACAGAAACAAATACAGAATTACATACATGAAATAAATAATAGCGGAATTTCATATACAAAATCAGAGTTATACAAAATTATTTTATGGCGGAAGAAATAAATATTGTATACATGAATTTTTGAAGAATAAAAGTTTACGGTTCTAGTCGGGCCTTGCACGCGCGTAAGCGTCTTACGTCTTCACGTTCCTCTCTAGTTTGCGAGCTGAAATCTTTGAACTTGGAACACTTGGGGTCTAACCCGAGCATTCCATGCAAAAACACAAAACACTCGAGTCAGGATTAAACTTATTTCAAGTTTGCAAATTTCGATAAAATCACATAAATATAATTTGTTTAAACCCAATAGTTATTCAAATAATTCGAGTATAATACCCATGACTACGCCAAATAACATACTTAATGGATTATGGAACATGCATGAAGCAAATAGGAGGCTAAGTGACACTTCATGGTCTAGCAAATTCGGTAATGTTAAACAAATAACAACAAATATGAAAAGAAGACAGCGGGTTCTGAACTGTGTAAGACCGGGTCTAAGCGACAACATGAGTTATATAACAACTTTAAATATGGGCAATACCTAAATGGTGATCGCAAAGGCATGGATTCAGTATCATGTTCAATAATAGATGTATACAACCAAAACCTGACAATTAATATGGTAGACAATTCTTGAATTGTGCCTGGGTGATAGAGGTAAAACCACAAAGTTCAAATGTATAAATCTTCCATTCTAGCATGGTCTAAATGAAGGGAAAGTTCCAGCTTTATCGAACAGGGCCAATCCATGCGTGAATACACAAAATAGACATATGACATTAGCCAAATATATTCTAAATTCGGTTTAACATAATGCATGGTATAATATGCAGACCGACTCATGTCTCAAAGTAGTTAAAGTATCCTACATTAAATATGACATGAAAATTATTTCTAAACGAATGGAAGAGCACATACATAAAAACAAAGATATGAAACTGGAACCAGGACAACAAATGGGTAAACCATCTAATCATAAACCCCAGGGCCGGAGAACAAGTTCGTGCGTGCCCTATTTTACCCCAATGCAAATATTCGTGTTTCTACACATAACATGCTCATTAAAACCCATTCCCCTTCTATGTAATATGGTTACATCAAGGAAACAATTTTTATAAGCATGCGGAACAGAAAAAAAAAATGCATAGCTAGTAAACAACCCTAAAATATACATTGAGTGCTTACCTGTTATATATATTAAAATATGCAGTATAAACAACAAGAGCTACAAGCCACAAAAATATATGATCATATATAAATGTCTTTTAAATATAAGTCATGACTTGTACTAACTGTATATGTATGGGTGCCGAATATTGTAGTGTCCAATCACAAATACATTGTTCAACTTCAAGATGAATTTATAACATTACTTTATATATAAATATATGGGAAGCAAGATCAAGTGTGGTGGCATAAATAAATTAAGGTGAATAAAAGGAAATCAACACGAGTGTTTTTCAACGACCAACAAAACAAAACAAAACAAACCCAAAGCTAACTACATTAATTTAGTTTTCTATTGAAATTTAAAATGCTTGAAATAAGTTTAATTAAAAGTTGAAACTTACATTAAACAGTGTAACAACGCAGTGGTGACCAGCAAGAAGCAGATCTGGGTAGTTGTAGCAGGTGTGCGACTTCAAGGCGGTGGTGCGGAGAGGGATCGGTTCCGGTCAGTAAGGCGGGAGGTGACGGCTAGAATTTTGCAGTAGTCCGCGGAGAAGAGAGAGGTGTTGAGACAGAGAGTAAAGGGGAGCGATGCCAAGGAACACGACGAGCGGTGCTGTTTTGGCGACGGTATGCGGATGGTATCAGACTTTTGGGGGAACGACAACGGTTTTGCCTGAGCGATGGTGAAGAGGCCGGTGGCTTCGAGGGGAAGGGATCAGAATCGATTAGGGTTGCTCAGATGCGAAGTAGGGTGGAAATTTTTTCTAGAGGAGGCCATTAATTTCGGATTTTGGGTGAAACAATACTTGGGAAAAAAATTGTTGCAGCTGATGGAATAACGAGGAAAGGGAAAACAGAAATAAAAGCAAAGGGATGGGGTAAATAATTTCCAAACGAGGACAAGTGTCTTCAAAACATAAAATTCAACACAAATATTATAATTTCAGCAAGGTTTCTACATGTGGCAAAATTTTTATTAATGAATTTATTTCTCAAATGCTTATATGTACAATTTATATTATACTATGCATATGAACACAATACTAGTGTATATATTTTCAAATAGATAATTGATTTTTATTTAAAACCAAATCAATTTAAACAATTTTTTTAAATCAAATACCTAAGTCAAATAAATAATGAATAAATCAATTGAATTTATAATCCCTCAACGCTATATATCAATAAAATTTCAAATATTACTATCGTTAAAATTTAACAAACAACTTTATATACAAAGACAATTGAATTAAATAAAATTCAAAATCCAAAACAAAAGAACATAAATTTGATTAAAATTTAACGAAAATATCTAGGTCCACATGTAAGTTTAAATTAACCCAAAAAATCAATCTAAATAGACTTGAATTCAAAATTATAAACAAATATCAAATTCTTAATTACTTAATTCAAATCCAAACTTTAAATAAATTTTAAGACAAAAATTCAACTCCAAACAAATAATAATAAATTCTCAAGTTATATAAGGTTCCTAATTCTCTAATATATCTCAGTTAATTTTAAATTATAACTAACACTTAAATTAAATAAAGCTATTTAGATTTAATTAAAATTTTAAAATATTCAAAATTACTTAAATAAATTCTCAAACAATACACAAATATCAATTAGTTTAACATATCGCTAATACCAAACTTAACAAAGTATTTCAATCGAATACAAAAGAAAATTTAAATTTATACCTCCAAAATTGATTTAAAACCAAAATAAAATTGATTAGAGTTCAATTTATAACAAAATAAATTTTCTAGCTACCAAATCCAAATTAATTTCAAAATTTCAAAATTTTGAAAAAATCTGGTTCGTTACAATCTCCCCTCTTAAGGCTTTTCGTTGTCGGAGAGGAGAGCTTGTTAAACCATATATATATGTATGTATATATATATATGTATATATATATATAACAAGATATCTACCAATACTAGATTTAATTTAAAACAAAGTAAACAATATAATTTAAAATTTGAAAATCAAAGCATGGTATCATTTCTTCGACCAAAATCCCAATTTTGTCTTCAAATCGCTTTAAATCTTATATTTTCTTTTCCTATTGAATCGTTTTTGCTTCGGGATTTCAAAACCAAATCCATTTAGAAACATTTCAAATATTTCACGATAAATAACATAAATCATTTACGTCTCAAGTCGAGACGTTTCTCCCTATGACAAAGCCACTAGGCACGGCCTACGCATGTGTCGATATCACGCTAAGCATCTCCTGACTAACATTCAGACATCGGACACCGAATACAGAGCATAAAGTATATATTCCGGTTTTCATCCAGACATCTGACAACGTATATACTTTATTCACAATCACAAGTTATGTGTGTGTCGGTTAACATGTAGACTCGGACACCGAATGCAAAGCACGAAATATATACCATTCTTTATTCATGGGTTACTCGAGTCTTAATAACAAATCATTTCTTTTCATATCCCGAAGTTATAAATTATTTCGCAATAATAATAATTTTTCATATACTTTCAAATAGTAGTATCGTTTCTACTCATCTCAAAATACCGGGATTTCAAGTCATTGACATTTCTTTTCAAAAAATCTAGGTTGCCCACAGATTTATCAAAGCAAGGCAAAGGATTCAAAAATAAAACTGGGCAGTTAAAAAAATTCAGACACGAATAGATCAAATGAAAAGTGAAAGGGGATGGTGGGTCAAGAGAAAACTAAACGCGCCAACGAGCGAAGGGACAAATATTATTTTCGAACATTTGTTCTATTTCAATTATTCAAATTATTTCTTATTACAACTCATTAAAACAAAATGAGTAATAGAATTTTAGGACTTCAAAATTTTCTAACTCTCGGATTAACGGAAAATTTCGGTAGCACCTCCCCTGCACGGTTCGATTAGGAAAATTTTCCCATATACAAAAACAACAAAACACAAAATATACGTCTTATCTATAGGATGAGGCATTCCCAATCAGGGGAAAACAACAAAAAAAACCCAAAATATGGTACTAAATTCGAGAGGTGTACCTTATTTTAGCGTCTATAAGCATGTTTGCTTAAAATTTTAACATGTAGCACAAAACGAGCTCTCATGCGAAGCGCACACCATGGCTTCCTACTAAAACACTTAACAAATAATGAGAATCATATATATAACAAAACTTAATATATATAAAGCATACACAAGAACGATATGTAAACTTCGGTATACATGAAACAAGATTTATCTACAAAAGCAAATGTTCCTTTTAAATACGATACTTATTTTGGTTTAAACATCTTCATTATAGTCATTTATTCCAAATTGAAAATTTTCGAGTCTCATACTTATATAATTTATATATAAGTTTCTAATTTCATATCAAAATATTCGTATATTGATAACCATCAAAATCTCCTTTCAAGATCCAATTAAATTGATTTCGAAACATTTCGAGTATTCAACATCATTTCGAAATTTTAAATCCATATTTAGATATTTGATTCATTATCAATGTTCATACTCGATTTGGATTTCATATTACGGTTATCGACATTCAATTGAGTTTTAAAATTCAACAATTTTGAATAAATAAATAGATTTTAAAAATGGGTTTGAAATAAATAGATATGCTCTATAAAATAACTAGCTTAATGTATAATAAATTTAAATAAATAAATTGCAATGGAAAATATGTTAAAATATTATATAGGTTTTGCAAATGGTTTGAAATAAATAAATAAGTTTTGTAAAATAAGTTTGAAAAATTTGTTTGAAAATAATGATAATTGGGCTTATAACAAAATAACTAAAATAATATAAATAGATCTAATACCATAATTTCAAATAAACTATTATTATAATGGATACTACTTTAAAAAATAATCCAGTTCGAATCTATTATCCAAAATCCAAAATTCAAAATCTTAATTAGTGTCGGTTCCCATTTCGAGATTAACTCAATTTTACCTTAGATTCAATTCATTTACATTTCGAGTCAGACCCAAGTTCAAATTAGCCCATTACTTGAGTTTCCATTTCATTTTCGATTTCAATTAAGTTCGAACTTAAATTTCAATTTCAATTCTTATTCCACATCGAACTACTTTTTCAAATTCCCATTCATATTCAGTTTCCATTAAGCTTACAGAGATATGACTCAATATTTTAAATCTTATTTGAAATAATCAAATTTATTCAATAAGTCCAAAAATCGAACTTCTGCTCAATTCATTGGAAATTTAAATTCGGTCGTTTTCTTCGAGATTTTCATTTCGAGGTATACATATTATATTATCTCAATATAGTAGGATTTTATTACTCAAGTCATATTTGAGAATCAATTCTGGACTATATTCCTTTTTCCCAGTCATTCCAAATATATACACATATTTAGATATCAAAATGAAGATGTTGTTTATTTTTCTTTTTGAAAATATATCAAAAAGTTACTTCAAACATTTTTCGAAACTACTAGCATATAACACTAGGTTTTTGTAATAACCCAGAAATTCCGAGCCAATTTAAAATTTTTGTTTTGGCAATTTTAGTGAATTTTGATTATTTAAAATGAATTATTTTAAATAATAACGACGAGAAATTTATTTTGAATAGAATTCGAATGTATATATTTATTTGAATCGTCGTTAGAATTTAAATATTTTATTTTAATTATAAAAGGAATTGAAAATGGCGCGGTAGTTCGAAAATTCGATTTCAAAATTCAAGTGAATGTACCGGGTGCAAAATAAACCAGATTTTGGCGAAAACAAAAATAGTAGAATCTATTTGAAAATATCTTTCCAACGAATCTGAAAAATTGAAATTTCATAGCGGGGATAAAAAGTTATGTCCAGTTGAAAATTCAGAATAGTCGCTATGGAATTATGGCCCTTTAAAATGGAAATTTTTGCAAAGGACCTCGGTTTTCGACGAACCCACTTTTGTTGGATCCATGATGTCAAGTTATTGCTAGATTCCAAAATTCGTAATTTTTCGAATCAATATGTGAGCGCGGCAAAGGAAAACGTGTTTTGACAGTTTCAGTTGATTTTAATCGACTGGAAAATGGCCATTTTTCAAACGGTCTCAGAATTCAATGAAATTAGTTTTGTTAGGACCGTATCGTCAAACGAAGCTAGCAAAAATTTATTAGGAATGTTTAGAGTCCGTATGTGGCCCAGTAAATTGAAATGTGCGTTCAAATTCAATATATAGAGTTATATTTTGATTTGAATGGAAACTTGTCGAAACAGTCGAATCATCTTACGATACATATCCCATTGTGTCCGGAATGGGGGTATTTAGCTAGGGACGACAGGCGTTGGGTTTGATTTCATGTTCGAATGAAAAAGTCAACCATTTAGAAAATAAAATAATATAAAATAAATATATATATACTCTCTCCCCCTTATTCTCTTCAACGAGCAGATTTTAAAATATATAAAAAAAAGAAAAAACCCTAGCCGTTCGATCTCGCGCCGCCTGACCCAACGCCCACCCCGTCGCCGCCTCGCTGCCTCGCCGGACATCCGCGCCCGCCTCCCTCCGCTCTAGCTTCTCTCCCCTCTGACCATCCGATCCCCAAAACCCGCCATGACGCCATCGTCAAACCCTTGCTGACCCACCGCCCTGTTGAACCGTCGTCCACTACCTGCACCCTCCCCTTCGCCGTCGGTTCCTCCCTTTCTCCTCCGACCATCCCATTGCAGCCGCCACAAAGCCAAAACCATCCACGACCAGGAGCTCCTGCTCCTTTCTCAAAGCCCTAGGAGGGGCCGGCTAAGCTCGGGTTCGATCTGAAACTAACGAGAATGAACGGTGAGTTTTCTTATGTAAATCAAATTTTATTAAGCAGTAGTTGATTTTTTTATTATTATTAAACAATATTGAAAAGGAAGTAATTTTTATAAACATAATCATCAGAGTTACGCAGTATACAGGATCATACTTAGTACAAATACAGTTCAGCTATACATAAATGTCTATAGCGGAAAACAAACATAATATGTACAATCGGAGCTGAACATCATAAAAAGAGATAAATGATAGATTCCATCTTCAACTCCAGCTATCCAGGAAGAGCCTGCTAAAACCTGAATACAAGGCTGCCCATGTAGAAAAGGGGGCACCCTAGTTTGCAAGTGAAACAAACTATGAGTCAGTCATGGGACTGGTATGAGAAATCTACTTAACACATTTATAATATGGCTAATCACAGGACCACGCCACTTTCGCGGAACGGGTTTACTTCATTGGATTGCCAGTGCTTTACAATAAGTAAATCTTTTAAACATCACAATGCTTTTTATAAAAATGAAGCTATTATAAGACTCAGTTCCCATCACACAATGCAACACAAACCGGAGGATAGAGTTTTTACCTTATACTGGCCAAAATATGCTTGATACGAATAAAACAAAAGTATTTGATATTATTACTAGTGTTTATATGTTTCAAAAATAATTTCAAATCATAAGTATCAATCATAGACGACATTAATGCCCCTACTACTATGTCACCATATATATGTATACAATCAAAAACCGCAAAGTCACGTTTTTGGAAATTGGATTTCCGTCCTGAACCAAGGCAAAAGATAGTCCTTACCGAATTCGAGACGCTCTAGCCCGCCCCTCAGGCAAGTACTCAGTTAAGCCTCTGGAGGGACAGGGCCGGTCCACCGATGTGGATTAAAATTCCTGAATACTGCGTTTCCCCGCCCTTTGGGGCGTAAGTGAGCCAACGAATGACTCCTTCGGTCCCGGATCGACCGATATATCCGAGGCGCCTCGCAACAGCAACAACCACATAGTTGAAAATAATATGAATGTCAGCCAGTTTAAGCACTGACACCACCTCTAGCTAGAAAGAAACGCATGTCCTCCCTGAGATCCTCTCCCGTTTCTAGCTCATAACGAGGTGTGAGGCTCGCGAATTCACGTTATACATAAAGCTATGCCACATAGGCTGTGCTTTGATCATAAACCACAAGACTTTGCTTTTCAACAGAAGCCTTGATCACTGCATCTTAGCATGCCACACAGGTAATTCACGCCATGTAACTGACGTCTATCAATCACACAGAATGAAATCCAATGTCAGACACACAGTCTATTTACAAGTTCGTTCTGGGTCTGAACGAAACCGAAGGCACTATATACCTCACATACCCATCGATCACCACGCATGTCTGGACGATCACCACTTATTATCTATATTTCGGGATGCCTCCCAATCAAGACATCAGTTATCATCCAACCGAGGTGAAGATCTCCGGTTTTCAATCACCACCTTCATTATCGACTTCTTATCGCCGATCAATTATTTGAAACGAGGTTTAACTCGGCCTTTAAAATTAATCACGTATATTTAGAATTTAAATCCATTCATTTCAATGGTTAAATTATTCGACAACAATTGATGCCAAACACATTCAACCATCAAATATCACATAAACCGAGCAAATTCAGTTTATTTCCATTCCATATTGTTTATAACATTTTATCACGATTTATCGCTATTTTTATTTATTTAAAAAAAACCATTTCATTCAAACGATGCTTCAGGCCATAACGCGGCCGTGGCGCTGTTTTTCTTCAGATTTGATTTACACATGTTTGAAAATCTAACTAGTGGATCTTCACAAATTTTATATCATTAAAAAGATCTTTTCAAAACGAATCCAACGGTTTCAGTTTTGGGAAAATCCAACGGTCGGATCTCCCGGTACACTCGTTTGAAGTTTCGATTTCAAAATACGAATTGCAGTGTCGTTATTCGATTTAATTTAATTTAATTATATATATATTTAATCGATTATGGCACTATTTTTCTTCAGATTTGAATTAACCATTCCAGACAATTCAACCGCTGGATCTTCACAAAGTTGGTGTCGTTGGAAAGATATTTCCAAAGCAAACCCAACGGTTTCAGTTTCGGGAAAATCTGATGGTCGGATCCCCGCACTAATCGTTTGAAATCACGGTTTTGGAAAGATATTTCTATTCAACACATGAATTTCTATTCAACACACGAATATAGTTTCAACACATGAAAATAATTCTAACACATGAATATTATTGAAAATTTTGGCAGCATAACAACAGGGTAGTTAAAACCGGGACCGTCTCTAGTACGGCTCCTCGCTCTACCTTAAAACCTTGCAGTTTTTAACAATGGGGATTTCATGCATCTAATTCATACACAGACGAGCATGTTCAATTTTCTTTTACACAAACTAATCCTATGTGGTTTCAACCAAATAATTATCAACCACAAAGGGTATTTTTCAACCACGATCAATCAATTCCAACCACAAACAATTCTAATCAACCATTTGCTATCAACCAATTTTTCACACCAATCACAACCAATAAATATCATCCATGGTTTGTGGACGAAGGGCGTATATATATATATATATATATATATATATATATATTATATAAGTATATTTCACTTCCTTTTCAACATGTATATAATTTTTACAACGCATATATAACTTATACATCGAACGTACAACTTATACAATGCTTATACATTAGGTGTACAACGCTTATGTAACTCATACATTGACTATATAATTTCAAAATCAACGTACAACTTATGTGGTGCTCTGATACCAACTGAGATGTACCCGTAACTTCCCCGGTAAGGAAAGCCCGGATAATCTGAGGACAAGCCACATCGGAACGCAAACAGAAGAACATTTCATTGTTAATTACAACAATTCCATCAGAATACAAGAATATACAGGGTATAAATCAATATTACATGGAAAATATCAGAGATTTAAATTACATTGAAATACATTACTGTAGCGGAAAATAATACAAAACACAACTAGAAGTAATACCCGGATATAGAGCTTTCCGAGTATCGTCCCAGCTGTAAATTAGGATCCTACGAATATAAATCTGCAAAACCAAAACTACTAGCTACCCGTGTCAAAAATAAGGGAACCCAGAGTTTAGGTTAAAACAATAAACTCCAAGTCAGTCATGTAACTGGTGTGATAACTAAAACAGTTATTAATCTTTATTTTAAAGTTAGGTAAATCAAGGGACCATGCCGTATAACACGGAACGGGTTTCCTCCCAAGAATACCAGTGCATAAAACAACAGTGCAATGCTAAATAAAGAACAATGAAGCTATTATAAGACCCAGGTCCCATCACACAATGCAACACATACCGGAGGATAGGATTTTACCTTATAATAGCCAAAGAATGCTTGATAAGCTAAATTTCATCTTTTATTAATACTATAAGTGTATAGTGTATAAAACAACTTCAAATCATAAGTATCAATCATAGACGGCATCAGTACCATATATCATGTCGCCAATACTACGCTCTGCAATCAAAACTGCACATGTCACGTATTGGAAGTTGGATTTCCATCTGTGAACCGAGCCAAGGGACCGTCTCCACTGAATTCGAGACACTCTAGCCCGTGTCTCACGCAAGCACGCAGACAAGCCTTGGATCGTTAGGATCGATGGAGTCATTCATTGGCTCATTGACACCCCATAGGGTGGGAAAACATAGTGTTCAGGCATTTTAATCCACATCGGTGAAAACATTGTATATATTGAAAGTGAAAATATAGTATATATGAAAGTGAAAACATTGTATATATGAAATGTGAAAATGATTTGATTGTTAAAAATATAATTTTTAACATATATATACACTGTATAAAATTGTCGTGTATATGGAATATTCAATTTTGATTAGAAATTGAATATGAAGTTGAAATCGTTTCGAAAACGAACTTAAAACGATTTATAAAATACGTTTTAAAAAGGAAATCGACGAAATATATATTATATATATAATATAATGGCCTGAATAGAACGCGCCGCGCTGCGGCAGTTCGCGAATTTCGACCATTGACTTCGAACGGACATTATGAGAGATCCGACCATCGGATTTTCCTAAAACCAGAATGGTTCGAGGTTCGTATCGAAAAGAGCTTTCTAACGAATACAAGAAATTAGAAATCTAACGGTTGGATTTGGAATTATGTCCAAATCAAAATTGGAAAAGGTCGCTGTAAGTGCAGTTCGATGGCCGTTCATGGAAATCGACTGTACGGTCCTTCATAAAATTATTAAAGATATCAATAATTTGTGTAAAATCATTAGAAATGATTTGAAAAGAATTGGGATGAAAAATTCCATATTTGAAAAGATAAAAATATATTTTTATCGAAATGAACTAGTTATTAACTAGAATAATAATTTATTTATTTTTAAAAATAATTAAATTGTATTTGAAAATGGTTTTAAAAATAACTAGAATTTTCAATATACGAATTGGAACGGATTTGAATTGAAATTATCTTCGAAAAATTTCGATATTGGATTCCTTGATTATACGGATATTGTAGAGGAATTTGGAAGATATATTTTATATTGTTATTCCAATACGATATTTGTTGACTTCAGAATTTTATATTGAATATAAGCCGATATATTTTCTATTCAGAGCCTTGTATTTAATATCAAATGAGATTTGGGGTTTGTCGTGAATTTTGTTTAAATGACATTAGTTCTTTAACCCGCGTAAAAGCAGGATTAATTTCCAAAAAGTAGAACAATCAATGTGAAATGATTTTATAGATGAAACCAATTGGGGTTTGAATAAATCTTTAATTAGATTTGGATGAATGAATGGTGATAAAATTTACCAAAACGCGTGATGTGATTAAACCATATTATCTTAGTTGTTGATATTGATTATGGTTGACTGATTGTTTGGATGGTGCTTGACTAGTTTATGAGCAGAATATGCTTTTACATTTAGAATTGGGTTGGGTAAAGATATCTGTGTGCTAAAACCTTGTGAAACACTTCATGATTTGACGATAAGGTGTTTAGCGATGTTGTGTTCATTTCAAATTTAATCAATGATTTTGAAATGATATTTTTCTTTAGTGAAAAGAAATGTGTAACAACCCGAAAATCTAGGCCAGTTTAAAATTTTTATTTTTGGCAATTTTAGCGAATTTTAATATTTAAAATGAATTATTTTAAATAATATCGATGAGAAATTTGTTTTGAATGGGATTCGAACGTATATATTATATACGCCGTCATTAGAATATAAATACTTATATATAATTATAAAAAGAATTGAAAATGGCGCGGTAGTTCGATAATTCGATTTCAAACTTCAATTGAATGTACCGGGTGCAAAATAAACCGGATTTTAGTGTAACCAAAAACATCAGGATCTATTTGTGAATATCTTTCCATCGAATCCGAAAAATTGAAATTTCATAGAGGGAATCAAAAGATATGTCCAGTTGAAAATTCTGAATAGTCGCTATGGAATTCAGGCCCTTAAAAATAGACATTTTGCAAACGACCTCGGATTTCGACGAAACCACTTTTGTTGGGTCCGTGATGTCAAATTATTGCTAGATTCCAAATTTCATAATTTTTCGAATCAATATGTGAGCGTGGCAAAGGAAAACGCATTTGACCAATTTCAGTTGATTTTAATCAACTGGAAAATGGCCATTTTTCCAACGGTCTCGGAATTCGACGAAACTAGTTTTATTAGGACCGTATCGTCAATACGAAGCTAGAAAATATTTTTCTGTAATTTTTTGAGTTAGCATGTGACCCCGGTAATTTGAAATGTACGTTTAAAATTCAGTATAGCGATTTAAATGTAAATTTGACGAAAACTGATTCATACAGTCGAATCAGCCTACGATACATATCCCATTGTGTTCGGAATGGGGGTAATACGCTATGGACGACAGGCGGTGGACCTCGTTTAGAGGTCGTATGTAAAAGTCAACTTTTTGAAAATAAAATTATAAAAAAATTTAATTAAATATCCCTCCTCCCCTTATCTTCTTCAGGTTGGCCCCCCCTTCATATTCGATTCAATCGAACGATAGAAAAAAAAGGAGAAAGAAGGGCGACGGGGGGGGGGGGGGGGGGAGGTGAGCCGCCGCCGCCACCGCATCCCCCCCCTAGCGACGCTGCCGCCGCTGCTTCACCTTCTACCTCCTCTTCTCTCCCTCCGATCTGCGAGCCATTCCCCCCCTTCCCCTTCGCCTCCTCCTCGCCAGCAAGGCCACCGCATCGCCCCCCCCCCCAAGCCGTCAGTCGCCCCACCGTACCCCCCCTTCTCCCTCCAGTTCGAGGAAGCCGCCCCCCTAAAACCCTGAGCCACCAAAACCGCCGCCTGTTGGAGGAGCCACCACCACTAGCGAACAAGAAAGCCCCCCTCCGCTCCTCCTTAAAGCAATGTAAGCCCTTCCATTTATTTTGTTTTGTTTAATTAATTTTAGCAATTAAAAATCTGAAATTTTATATTGAAGGAGGATAAAAATATAAACTTTTATATTGTAAAAAGATAAAAATATGATTTTTACAAGGTAGGAACTATAAAAATATAATCTTTATGAAATATAGAATATAAAAATATCATCTTTGTATATGTAGCGAAATAAAAATCTGATTTTTATTATATACACATAGAAATAAAGAGGTGATTTTTATATATTGAATAGCAAAGTAAAAATTCGATTTTTATATATTGAATAGCAAAGTAAAAATTCGATTTTTATATATTGAATAGCAAAGTAAAAATTCGATTTTTATATATTGAATAGCAAAGTAAAAATTCGATTTTTATATATTGAATAGCAAAGTAAAAATTTGATTTTTATATATTGAATAGCAAAGTAAAAAATCGATTTTTATATATTGAATAGCATAGTAAAAATTCGATTTTTACATATGTTGTGGCTACGGGCAACGAAAGCGACAAAAGGCAAGAACGATGAAGATTTCTATAAAAGAAGTGTCGTGAAGTTGGATAGCTATTGGTGAGAACTTCTCACCTTTCAATTTCTTTTTCTAGTTATATATATATATACTAGGATGCAGACGATGCTTAGTAGCACCCGACACCCGTCATCCACAGACCATGGATGGCTTGTTTGTTAAATTGTTTGGTTGTGTAGTTGGTAAGTCTATTTGGTTTGAATTGAATGGTTTGGTGAAATGGAATGGATTTGATTGATGTGTGAATGGCGTGGGCCTTCACTAGACCGGGGATAAGGCTAGGCCTCGTCCCGTTTCTAGTATCGTGCCGTTATGCCGCCGAAATTTCCTAAAATAAATTAGATAAATAAAAATATCATTTTATTTGATAAATGAAATGTAGAAATTCACGTGTTAAAATAAAATATATTAGCGTTAAAAATATAATTTTTAACGTGAAAGTGGATAAATAAATATTTATAAACAAATCGACCGATTTGTTTATATACACTGATTTGACTGATATTGATTGGGTCGATAAATTTTACACGTCGCCCAACTGCAAAACTAAAATCTGTGTTTGATTGTTTGAAACCCCACACGGGTGTTGGGATGAAATTTGAAGTTCACTCATCCTGATTGATTAAATATGTCGATCGATTGATTGACAGGCTGTTATAAGCGTTAGATATCTATATTCGATGCTTATACAGTGTAGTGCACTTTGGTTGAGGGATGATTATTTTTCAATGCTATTATAAACATGTGTTGTATGGAATCCATATAATTAACATTATATGGTGATTGATTGGGCCTCATTCCAATCGGGAAAATAATGAATATTATAAAAGAAGATTCATGTGTTGAATATAAAAATAGTCATGTGTTGACGATGTTCCTGAGTTGAAAATATTTATGTGTTGAGTAAAATATTTAAATAATAAAATTCACATCTTTATCATATTTAAAATTAGAACTACTTTATGGTGGAGTCTAATTAAAATCAAACGATAGATACCATAGTTTTATAAAATATTTTACTTAACAAAAATAGTCGTGTGCTGAAAGAAATATAGATTCATGTGTTGAATAGAATAAATATTCATTTGTTGAATAGAATAAAGAAGTTTTTTGAAAAATATAAAGCCGTGTGGATTAGAGATGCGCTATTTTGACGTGAACGATATTTATATCGATTTTATTCGTTTTACAATGAATATTGAAAAGTGATTTCAAAACCTAATATTTTGAAATGAAATTCAAATTGAATTAGATAAAAATTGAAATAGAAATTTTATTAAATCAATTTGAAATGAATTCGAATTGAATAAAAAACGAATTAGAATTTGAATTGAATAGAAAGTGAATTTGAATTCGAATAAAATAGAAATGAATTCAAATTGAATTAAATTGAAATTGAATTAAAAACGAATCGAAATCATTTTGAATGAAATTTAAAATGAACTGAAATTGAATTGAAATCAATTTGAAACGAATTCGAATTGAATCAAATAGAAGGTAAATTCGAATTGAATTGAATTGAAATGAATTTGAATTCAAATTAAATAAAATTGAAATGAATTCGAGTTGAATTGAAATCAAATCGATTTGAAATTGAATATAGTGTTGAAATGGTTTTGAAAACGAATTTAAAACGATTTATAAAATACGTTTTAAAAGGAAATCGATGAAATATATAATATATATATATTATATATATAATGGCCTGAATTAAACGCGCCGCGCCGCGGCAGTTCGTGAATTTCGACCATTGACTTCGAATTGACGTTGCGGGAGATTCGACCGTCGGATTCTCCTAAAACCGGAACCGTTGGGTTCCTATCGAAAAGAGCTTTCCAATGAATATTAGAAATTTGAAATCTAAAGGTTGGATTTGGAATTATGTCCAAATCAAATTTAGAAAAGGTCGCTGTAAGTGCAGTTCGATGGCCGTTGATGGAAATCGACTGTACGGGCCTTGATAAAATTATTAAAAATATCTATAATTTGTGTAAAATCATAAGAAATGATTTGGGAAAAATTGGGATGAAAAATTCCATATTTGAAAAGATAAAAATAGATTTTTATCGAAATGAACTAGTTTTGAACTAGAATTAAAATCAATTTATTTTTGAAATAAATAAATTGAATTTGAAAGTGATTTTAAAAATAATCAATATTCCCAATACGTGGATTGGACTGGAGTTGAATCGAAATTATCTTCGGAATATTTCGATGTTGGATTTCGTGACTATACAGATATTGTTATGGGAATTTGAAAGATATATTTTATATCGTTATTTCCAATACGATATTTGTTGGTTTCAGAATTTGATATTGAATATAAGTCGGTATATTTTCTATTCAGAGCCTTGTATTTAATATCAAATGTGATTTGGGTTTATCGTGAATCGTGTTTTAGATGACATTGGTTCTTTAACCCAGTTAAAGGCAAGATGTTGATTTTTGAAAGGATTAAAACTAAGTAGAGTTTTAGTGAATCTTCAATTAGATTAAAATGTGAATTGATAATTTAAATTATCAAATCTGAAAGGTGATCGAGAATGGAGTACCACCAGTTTTGCTCCAAAGCGATAGTTAAATCTTTAATTAGATTTGAACGTGAAATGGTAATTAACTTTACCGATAACACCGTGGTGTTAGATATGGTGTATTACCAGTTTTGCTCCATGGGATAAATAGGTTGGGATTGGGAAATAAAATAAATAATTACTTCGGTGTGGTTCGTTAATCCCGACTAGTTTGAAATGATATCCAAAGGAAGATTAAAGAATAAATTTAGAAGAATTTATCTTGGATAAAATTAATGGGAACCTTTCACTAAGAATGTGATTTTGTGAATAAAAGAATATTCTGAATTGGAATGAGGTGTTCGTTGTGTTTGTGTAAAATTTGTTTATTATATACGTGGGTTATTCAGAAAGGCCGGGTTATACCCATTCTGAATAACCGATTCGACGAGATGTCGAAGATGAAGACGGTGGTTGAAGACCGGAAGTCTTCACATCATTTGGGTGATTACTGATGATCTTGATTGGGCTGTACACCCAGGATGAGGGAATCAGTTGGTGATCGTCCAGACGTACTTGGAGATGGATGGATATGCGAGGAAAGTGCCTCCGGTTTCGTTCAGACCCAGAACGAACTTGTAAATGGATTGTGTGTCCGACATTGGATTTTATTCTGTGTTGATTGATCTCTATTAAATATACATCTGTTTGGCGGCGGGGAATTTATTCTCTTGCTTAACGCCCTTCTCTGAGACACACGAGCTCAGAGGTTGTATATCGATGGACATCAGTCGCATGGAGTGAATTGCCAATGTGGCACGCGTAAGTGGCAATTGATCAAGGCTTCTGTTGAAAAGCAAAGTCTTGCGGTTGTTGATCAAAGCATGGCCTGTGTGGCGTAGCTTTGTGTATAACGTGAATTCGCGAGCCTCACACCTCGGTATGAGTCAAAAACGGGATACAGACCCAAGGAGTGCACGACGTTTCTTTCTAGCTAGGGTGGTGTCAGTGACCTACCAGCCCTGACATTTATATACTTTTCACCTGTGTGGTTGTTGGATACGAGGCGCCTCGGATATAGGTCTGTAAGGACCGGGAAACGTGTGTTCAGGAATAATTAATCCTCAAAAGTAAGAGAGGACCGGCCTTGGAGGTTCCAAAGGATCAGAGTGGGGTCCTGAGGCATTTGCTAGAGTGTCTCGAACGCGGAGAGGAGCTTGCCCCTTGCCTCGACTCATGATGGAAATCCAATTTCCAATACGTGATAGTGCGGTTTTATTTGTAGAACCTAGTATGGCGACATAGTGGTATGGGTCATTCATGCCGCCTATGATTGATATTTATGATTGAAATTTTTTTGACACTATACACCTATAATAGTATCAAATAATGTGGTTTAAACGTATCAAGCATGCTTTGGCTGTTATAAGGTAAAAACCCTATCCTCCGGCTTGCGTTGCATTATGTGATGGGACCTGGGTCTTATAACAGCTTCATTTTTTTATTTAGCATTGCGTTGTTTGTTTTATGCACTGGTATTCTTGGGAGGAAACCCGTTCCGTGTTATACGGCGTGGTCCCTTGATTTACCTTACTTTAAAAATAAAGATTAATAACTATTTTAGTTCTCACACCATTCGCATGATTGACCTGGAGTTTATTGTTTTAACCTAAACTCTGGGTGCCCCTATTTTCCACACGGGCAGCTAGTAGTTTTGGTTTTGCAGATTTATATCCATAGGGTCCTGATTTACAGCTGGAACGATGCTCGGAAAGCTCTATATCCGTGTATCACTTTCAGTTGTGTTTTGTATATCTTTCCGCTGCTATGTAATTTATTGTAATCTCTGATATTTATTGAATGTAATTTATTCATTTATACTCTGTATATTCTTGTATCTGAGGGAATTGTTGTAATAACAATGAAATGTTCTTCCGTCTGAGTTCTATTTTGTCTTGTCCTCAATTCTATCCGTGCTTCCCTTCACGGGGAAGTTCGGGTCGTCTCAAAATGTATTCCCGATTTTGGACAGGGAATGTTTTATAGAAATGTTTTGTAAAACAGAAAGGATTTCGAGGCCTAAAACCCAATGATTTTGAAATGATTCGGAAATGTATTATGGTTTTACATTGTAGTTCATCACATATTCGATTAGTTGCTATTAATGATATATCTGTTTGGTGGCGGAGAATTTATTCTCTTGCTTAACACCCTTCTTTGAGACATACGAGCTCAAAGGTTATGTGACTAATAGTGAATAATCATATGTGTGAATTGCTGATGTGAAGTACTATGATTTGAAAGTACTTGTGATTATTATGTTGTGAAATGATTTTTCCCTACTTTAGGATATGAAATGATTTAGTATGTGGCTAAAGATTCGGGTAACCCTAAGACTAAAAGTATGGGTGAGATGGGTGGTGTATGCTTCCATGTATGGGAGGTGCATCGTCGGTGTAGCCTGCTCCTATGTGGGATTGATGCACATTTATATATCGAGTTGCTAGGTGTGTACCCTTTGCCTTGTCTAGGGGGAGCCCGATATTTGGTTGCATACTCGTTTGTATGCATTGTTATGTTTTGGAATTCACATTTCCAAACGATTTGTTTGAGATTCCGAAGTGAAATCTACTTTGATATAGAAAGTTATGTATTTAAAATGATTTGAAATAGAAATCGGAAATAAAGTCTAAAGGAATAATTTCTGTAAATTGAATTGGATTTGGAAAATCTAAGTGTGGTGATTAATCTAAATGGGTAGATTGGGATATTGCATGTTGATTGATGCGTAGTAGATCCATATATCTATATTGATTGTTGTATATACACTGGCATTCATGGGGGTAAACCCGTTCCGCATTAGCGGCGTGGTCCTATGATTTGCCTTATCATAAGTCTATAACTGTATAGAAAATTATAGTGAGAGAATTCATGTATAAGACGGTGGCAAGGGTAATCTTTAGAATATAGCACATAAACAGGTAATAGCAGAACAGAAGTGAATACATACACCAGATAATGTACAATAGAATACACTGGATAAATAAAATCATCAGAGTTACACAGTATATAGGATCATACTTAGTACAAATACAGTTCAGCTATACATAAATGTCTACAGCGGAAAAAGAAAACATAATATATACAACAGGAGCTGAACAACATAAAAAGAGATAAATGATAAAATCTATCTCCACCTCCAGCTATCCAGAAAGAGCCTGCTAAAACCTGAATACAAGGTTGCCCGTGTAGAAAAAGGGTAACCCGAGTTTGCAAGTGAAAAAAACTACGAGTCAGTCATGGGACTGGTATGAGAAATCTACTTAACACATTTTCAAATATGGCTAATCACAAGACCACGCCACTTTCACGGAACGGGTTTACTCCATTGGATTGCCACTGCTTTAAAACAAATAAATCTTTCAAACATCGTAATGCTTTTTGTAAAAATGAAGCCATTATAAGACTCAGTTCCCATCACACAATGCAACACAAACCAGAGGATAGAGTTTTACCTTATAATGGCCAAAATATGCTTGATACGAATAAAACAAAAGAATTTGATATTATTACTAGTGTTTATATGTTTCGAAAACAATTTCTGTAACACCCCGTGTATTCTACAGTTGTGAAATTGTGCTCATACCCGACGAGTACTACGTGTTTGTGCTATTAGTGCATGCGTTGTCTTGGCGGGTTCCCTTTTGCTGCCTTCGTGTTGCTTTATTTGAAGTGAAACGAAGAGCAGAAATAAGACACCGGCACAGTTTGTGCCAAGGCTGTAACAGCTCGCACCTCCGTTCACGCAAGATATTGTCCCCAACTTAGCCACCGTATAGGTGTGGGGTTTTGTTCCTCAAAAGGCCTCGGCGTTAGTAAGAGATGGAATCTACTATATAAGTACCCACTTTACACAGACTTCCACGATGTGGGACTTAGGGGTGTTACATTCTCCCCTCCTACAGAGCCCAACGTCCCCGTTGGCTCACAAACACCTCACCCAGGCGCTGCGGTCCACACAGGAGCCACAATTCCGGCTGGGTATTGGCTCTGATACCACTGTAACAGCTCGCACCTCCGTTCACGCAAGATATTGTCCCCAACTTAGCCACCGTATAGGTGTGGGGTTTTGTTCCTCAAAAGGCCTCGGCGTTAGTAAGAGATGGAATCTACTATATAAGTACCCACTTTACACAGGCTTCCACGATGTGGGACTTAGGGGTGTTACAATTTCAAATCAGAAGTATCAATCATAGACGAAATTAATGCCCCATACCACTATGTCGCCATATATAGGTATACAATCAAAACCGCACGGTATCGTATTTGGAAATTAGATTTCCATCATGAACCAAGGCAAAAGATAGTCCTTACCGATTCGAGACTCTCTAGCCAGAGCCTCAGGAACAGCCGCAACTGCACTTAGAGCCACAGGGCCGGTCCACCGATGTGGATTAAAATGCCTGAACACTGCGTTTCCCTGCCCTTTGCGGCGTAAATGAGCCCAATGACTCCATTTTAGTTCTGGTCAGTTCTGAAATGTAGAGCTCTTCAACACGATTTCAATGCAACCAACAGCTCGATGTTGTTTTGAACGAGGTATCGGCTTCTACAGGAAGGAGGAAGAAGGATTAGAGGTTAATGAGGGGATTAGTGTTTAATTAAATAATTAATTATTTCGAACTGTATTGAAATGTAATAAAATCCATATCTCCTTCAAACGAGGTCGGATACCAAACTAAAACGACCCGAACTTCCCCGGTAAGGAAAGCCTGGATTGAATGAGGACAAGCCACATCGGAATGCAAACAGAAGAACATTTCATTGTATATTACAACAATTCCATTAGAATACAAGAATATACAGAGTATGAATAAATATTACACAGAAAATATCAGAGATTTAAATTACATTTAAATACATTACATAGAAGCGAAAAATAATACAATACACATTTAGAAGTAATACACGGATACAGAGCTTTCCGAGTATCGTTCCAGCTGTAAATCAGGATCCTATGAATATAATCTGCAAAACCAAAACTACTAGCTGCCCGTGTCAAAATAAGGGCACCCAGAGTTTAGGTTAAAACAATGAACTCCAGGTCAGTCATGTGACTGGTGTGAGAACTAAAACAGTTATTAATCTTTATTTTTAAAGTTAGGTAAATCAAGGGACCATGCCGTATAACACGGAATGGGTTTCCTCCCAAGAATACCAGTGCATAAAACAACAGCGCAATGCTAAATAAAGAAAAATAAAGCTATTATAAGACCCAGGTCCCATCACACAATGCAACGCAAGCCGGAGGATAGGGTTTTTACCTTATAATATCCAAAGAATGCTTGGTATGCTAAAAAAATCATTTGATACTATTATAAGTGCATAGTGTATAAAACAGTTTCAATCATAAGTATCAATCATAGACGGCATAAGTGCCCCATACCACTATGTCGCCATACTAGGCTCTACAAATAAAACCGCAAAGTCATGCATTGGAAGTTGGATTTCCATCTGTGAACCGAGGCAAAAGATAGTCCTCACCGATTCGAGACTCCCTAGCCCGAGCCTTCGGATTAGAGCTCGAGTGACCCTTGGATCGTCAGGGCCGGTCCACCGGTGTGGATTAAAATGCCTTAACACAGCGTTTCTCCACCCTTTGGGGAGTAAATGAGCCAAATGACTCCATCGGCTCCACACAGTCACCGATATATCCGAGGCGCCTCGCAACAGCAACAACCACATAGGTGAAAATAATATAAATGTCAGGGCTGGTAGGTCACTGACACCACCCTAGCTAGAAGGAAACGCATGCCCTCCCTGATGTCCTCTCCCGTTTCTGGTTCACAACTGGGGTGTGAGGCTCGCGAATCAATGTTACACAAAGCTATGCCACACAGGTAGTGCTTTGATCATCAACCACAAGACTTTGCTTTTCAACAGAAGCCTTGATCAACTGCCACTTAGGTATGCCACACAGGCAATTCACTCCATGCGATTGATATCCATCAACATATAACCCCTGAGCTCGTACGTCTCAGAGAAGGGTGTTAAGCAAGAGAATAAATTCTCTACCGCGAAACAGATATATATTTAACAGAAATCAATCACACAGAATAAAATCCAATGTCAGACACACAGTCCATTTACAAGTTCGTTCTGGGTCTGAACGAAACCATAGGCACCTTGCACCTCGCATATCCATCGATCTCCAAGTACGTCTGGACGATCACCAACTGATTCCCACCTCTTGTTTGTACAGCCCAATCAAGATCATCAGTAATCACCCAAACAATGTGAAGTCCTCTGGTCTTCAACCATCGTCTTCATCCTCGACACCACGTCGAATTAGTTATTCAGAATGGGATAAACCCAGTCTTTCGGAATAACTCGCGTATATAATAAACAAGTGTTACAAAAACACAACATACGCCTCATTCCAATTCATCAGTCACTAAACGTAAATTAGCAAGAGAATAATTCCCCAAACATTAACCCCGAAGGCCGAAACCAACATCAGATCAATACCCAGGAAACCATTCTTCTTTGCTAACCTACAGTTAGTTTCTAAATTTCACATTCTTAGGGAAAGGTTCGCATTAATTTTATCAAAGATAAATTCTTTTAAATTTATTCTTTAGTCTTCCTTTGAATATCACTTCAAACTTGTTGGGATTAGCGAACCACACCGAAGTAATCATTTATTTTATTTCCCATTCCAAACCTATTCATCCCATGAAGTAAAACTGGTCATACTACATATCTAACACCACGGTGTTATCGGTAAATTCAATTACCATTTCACGTTCAAATCTAATTAAAGATTTAACTATCGCCTGGAGCAAAACTGGTGATACTCCATTCTTGATTATTTCAATCTAGTTAAAGATTCATTAAAACTCCACTTAGTTTTAATCTTCCCAATAATCACTATCAATGATTATTTAACTTGGGAAATCACATCCTGTCTTTAACTGGGTTAAAGAACCAATGTCATTTAAAACAAGGTTCACTATAAAGCCAAAATCACATTCCATTAATTATCGGGTTAAAGAACAAGTAAAAAAACCATTCACGATAAACCCAAAAATCAATTCAAATTCAATTCCAATTAAATACCATTTGATTGGTACACTTCATTAAATCTAAATAAAAAGATTTAATCTTTTTCTCAACTGGGTTTAAGAACAGTGTTAATGAAGAATCCATTCACGACAAACCCAAATCACATTTGATATTAAACATAAGGCTCTGAATAGAAAATATATAGGCTTATATTCAATATCAAATTCTACGACCAATAAATATCGTATTGGAAATAACGATATCAATATATCTTTCAAATTCCCATAACAATATCTGTCTCATCACGAAATCAACATCGAAATATTCCAAAGACAATTTCGATTCAAATCCATTCCAATTCAATTATTGGAAATTCTAGTTATTTTAAAAACCATTTCAAATCCACTTTATTTATTTTTAAAAATCAATAGAATTATAATTCTAGTTCAAAACTAGTTTATTTCTATAAAAATCTATTTTTATCTTTTCAAATACGGAATTTTTTTTCATTCTAATTCTTCACAAATCATTTTTTATGATTTTACACAAATTATTATTATTTTTAATAATTTTATCAAGGCCCATACAGTCGATTTCCATCAACGGCCATCGAACTGCACTTACAACGACCTTTTCCAAATTTGATTTGGACATAATTCCAAATCCAACCATTAGATTTCAAATCTCTAATACTCATTTGAAAGATCTTTTCGATACGAACCCAATGGTTGGATCTCCCGTAATATCCATTCGAAGTCAATGGTCGAAATTCACGAACTACCGCGGCGCGGCGCGTTATATTCAGGCCATTATATTATATGTATAATATATATAATATATACTTCGTCGATTTCCTTTTTAAAACGTATTTTATAAATCATTTTAAATTCGTTTTCAAAACGATTTCAACTTCATATTCAATTTCTAATCAAAATTGAATATTCCACATCATCGATATACAAATTATAATATTTTCAAAACGTTATATTTTGAAATCACTATCTTTTCTATATTCATTATAAAAATGAATAAAATCGATATAAATATCGTTCATGTCAAAATGGCGTCAATCTAATTAACACGGCTTTTATATATATTTTAACAACTTCGTTATTCTATTCAACAAATGAATATTTTCTTTAACACATGAATTTTCATTTTTCTATTCAACACAGGAATATTTATTTTTCTATTCAACACATGAATATATATTTTTATTCAACACACACAGATTTTATTTGTGCAGTTGGGCGATGTGTAAAATTTATCGTCCCAATCAATAACCCGGAAATCTGAGCCAATTTAAAATTTTATTTTGGTAATTTTAACGGATTTTGATTATTTAAAATGAATTATTTTAAATAATAACGACAGAATATTTATTTTTGACGAAGTCAAAACGAATAAATTTATTTTAATTATATAACGAGCCTGAAATGGCGAGCGCAGTTCGAAAATTGATTTTGAATTTCAAATGAATATACAGAATTCGTTTTAAGTTGGAATTGGACGAAACAAGAAATATTCGAATATGTTTAATCATATCTTTCTAATGGATGTAAGAAACTGAGATTTCACTTTAAAAGTTAAAAGATATGTCCAGTTTAAAATTAAGAAAATCGCTGTGGAATTTATATATATTTTAATATATATATATATATATATATATATATATATATATATATATATAAAGGCCCTTGACAATGGAAATTTTCCAAATGACCTCGGTTTTCGACGAAACCACTTTTGTTGGATCTGTGATGTCAAGTTATTGCTAGATTTCAAAATTCATAATTTTCTGAATCAATATGCAAGCGTGGCAAAGGAAAACACATTTGACCAGTTTTAGTTGATTTAAATCGACTGGAAAATGGTCATTTTTCAAACTGTCTCAGAATTAGACGAAACTAGTTTTGTTAGGACCGTATCGTCAATACAAATCTAGAAAATATTTCTCGGGAATTTGTAGGGTTCGTATGTAGCCCCAGTAAATTGAAATGCACGTTCAAATTCAATATATAGAGTTATATTTTGATTTTGATGAAAACTGATCGAAACGATCAAATCAGCCTGCAATACATATCCCATTGTGTTCGGAATGGGGGTATTTAGCTATGAACAATGGTCGGTGGGTTCAATTTTGAGTTCGAAATTAGAAGTTGCTTTTTGAAATTAATTAATTAAATAAATAAAATAAAGAAAATAAAATCCCTCTCTCTCCTCCTTTAACCATTCAGCCCCCCTGTAAGGTCCCGGGATTTTGACAACATTGGTTATCGACATAAACACGATGACGACTAACCAAAGTCGTCAAAATCCCGGGTCATTACAGTTGGTATCAGAGCTTAAGTTAAGTGAATTACCTTGGCTCTGTGGCGTGACTTAGTAGTGACAGGGTTAGTAATACCCTAGATTGAGTTGAGTGTATATATACAAGTGAACGTATTTTTTATTGATATAAAAATTTGTTTTATATTGTGGAGATTTATTGGTTGAGTTGTTTATGAGTTATGGTCGATCAGTTTGATCCACTGTATCGGTAGGAGTTTATAAACACTC
The DNA here is from genome assembly GCA_030737875.1 of Allium sativum. NCBI lineage: Eukaryota > Viridiplantae > Streptophyta > Magnoliopsida > Asparagales > Amaryllidaceae > Allium > Allium sativum. The sequence goes on from CM060918.1 coordinate 503,374,832, forward strand.
GAATACGATGGGTCGGCACGATATGCTTTGAAAAGATGGTAAATTAAAATAAATTTACCCAAGGTATATCTTGATATAAAGAAGATATAAATATCAAGATTATAATATATTGGATATATTGGTTGTGATTATAATCGAGTAAGATTATAAGTAAAATGGTTATGTAAATAACCAATCAGAATTCATATAAGTGAAATACGTGAAATCAGATGAGTTAAATCTGAAATTTAAACCAGAAATTGAATTGAAACTATGGAAAATTGGATAAGTGTTTGTAAATGAATTTGGATTAAAAATAAGGAAAATTTAAGATCCTGGGAGATTTTAAATTGTTTTACAAGCAGTGTGAATTATATTTTTGAATTGAATTTCAAAGTGGAAATGTTTAGAAATGGTTTTATAGTATTGAACTCACTTTGATCGCTGGAAAATAGATTCTGTTGATGACAGCTGCATCATCAGTATTCATTTTCGAGTTGTAAGTGACGAATTACTACCAGAGATACTGTTTTGAATTTGTTTTGGGAAAGACAAGTTGTGTTGAATTTCAAAATGGGATTTATAATATAGTATTGAATATACAGAATTTGAATATAGAATTCAAATGGAATTCAAATATAGGATTTGAATATATAGAATTTGAATATAGAAATTCAAATGGGATTTATAATAAAGAATGAAATTCAATGGAATTGAAATAGAAATTGAATATAGAAATTCAAAGGGAGTTTGAATATATGAAATTCAATGGAAGTGATATAGGATTTGAATATCGAAAGTGAAATGGAATTTGAATATAGAAATTCAAATGGAATTCAAATATAGAATTTGAATATAGAAAATATAAAGGAATTCAAATATAGGATTTGAATCTATAGAATTTGAATATAGAATTCAAATGGAATTTAAAATATAGAATTTGAATATATAGAATTTGAATAGAATTTGTATAGAATTTGATATATAGAATTTGAATATATAGAATTTGAATAAAATTTGAATAGAAATTGAATAGAATTAACTAAGTCGAAGAGGAATTAGTTAATTGAGTTTTGAATTTGAAGTTGAACTTTGAAAGGTGAATTGGATTTGTGAATGGATATTCGAAATTGAATATAGAACTTAAATTTGAAATTTGGATTCAAATTAGTTAATAAGCAAGTTAAAATATATTTGAACATGTCATGTTCAAATATAAAAGTGAAATAAATTAAAGAGTTAATTAACAAATTAATTAACGAATTGAGTTAAAATGATCAGGTATAGTTAAAATAGATTGGGCAGGTATAAATATACATGAGATAGGTATGGATAATGTACGAAGGTATATAAATAGAATGCTCGACGAAAAGGTATGTTTTAATTCATATATGAGATTTAATGCGCCGTATCGGCTAGCCGCTTGGCTTTTTCGTTTTCTTTTGGATTGGTGAGGCCATGGGAGGCTATTTGAAATATCCCGATGCTCCAAGTACAAAGGAGGTTATGGCGAATTTTTCCGGGAATTTAAGGAGTTAGAATATTTTTAAGATAATTTGATAGTTAGAAATCAACGTATCGATATATATATATATATATATATATATATATATATATATATATATATATATAGAAGTCGATAAGGAAACGAACTTAGAAATAAAATAGAAAAATCAAAAAGGAAGACTAAGAATAAAATCTAGTAAGAATAGAAAGAGGGAGCGTATACGTGTTTAAAAGTGAATAAGTAGTTGTATGGTATTGATTATTCGAGTAAGTAGTCATATCTGTTTTGACGTTATAAATGTTATTCAGTCAAGGTCTGAGAGGTAGTTATACCCCAACTTGATTGATTTCATTATTAACAAATAAATAGTAAGATTTCAGGCTCGAAGATCAATGTTGAATAAGAGTTAGTTGAATATAGTATTTGGGTTGTAGTAACGATGTTTTATACAACATCTGTTTTAACCCAGATAAGTGTAAGCTTGGAAATATAACAAAGAATATTTCCTAAGTATAGAAACAAACGAGATCGGAAAAGAGATAAGTAATTGGAATATTTTCCAATTATAAATAGCATATATTTCTAAAGTTTAGAAAATAAAGGAAGGCGATATTCGGAAATGTTTTCCAAATAACATAAAAGGCCAATATGGTTATTGAAAATATTTGGTTAACAAATATTGATAAAGAAATAGAGAAGTGATTTAACTAATGGAATATTAATTAAGGGCTCAGTGACATGTTCAAAAGGAAATTTTGATTTTTGAAAAGAGTAAACTGTTTAAAAACTCCCGGGGAAAGACTGTTTGCATTAAAAACAAATTCAACAGAAATTTGTGAAAGCAAAATTGAATTAAAGTAAAGCCAGTAAAGTGGTAACTGAGGTTAAATTAGAATAATATCAAGACAAACTGGATTGTGAGATTCAAATTTGAAGTGTAATGTGATAATCAAGCTAAGAGTTGGGAAACGAGAAGAAACTCGTGTTGAAATGATATTTGGCTCGGATATAAGCGAATGGTTGTGTTGGGGATAAAAGCATATTGGAATTTGATTGGGATGACCCTTGTATCTGCTGAATTGATAACAGGTGGAAAGGATATAATGATATGCCGACAAAAGGTACAAGTTTATATTTCTATTGGATATAAGATTTGTGAGCCGAATTGGCAAGCCGCTTGGCTGTTTGATTTTCTTTTGGGTTGGAGATGGCCTAGAGAGGCGAGTTGGAGTTTGACCTATTGACCAGTACAAAGGAGGTGCTGGCAAAATTCTTCGAAGAGTTAAGGCATTAGAAAATTTTTGTTGATAAGAATTAATTAATAATTTAATTGAAATTAAATTGGTTTAGTTGAAACTGAAGTTAAGAAGTGAACAAATATGTTCTAACCAGTCGATAGGGTCGTTCTTTACCTTTTAGCAATTTCGAGGACGAAATTATTTTTAAGTGGGGAAGATTGTAATGACTCGCATTGGCAGAGGTGTTATAATTAATTAATTTAATTATATAAATAGTGAGATAGTGAATTTAATGGTCGTGGAATAAAATAATGGTGAATATTTAATTAAAATAATGAATTAAAAAAAATATTTAATTCTGAAATAATTAGAATTGGCTGAAATGACGATATGGTGTGAACCGGATCATCTATGATATTTAATTCAGCTTGGAATTGAATTTGAATAACGAATATATTATATAAACGACAGTTTGAATGTAGAATTATAATATAATTAAAATCGAGCTCGAAATGGCGCTGCAGTTCATAAATTGGCGATTCCAACTTCAACTGAATGTACAAGATTCGTTTTAAGCCGGATTTCTGTGAAATAAGAAACGTGTGGAGCTGGTGGAGTATATCTTTCTAATAGAAGAGAAAAATCGGGATTTCTTCGTGTAGATTTTGACTTACGTCCAAATCAAATTTTAGAAAAGTCGCTGTGTAATTCCTTTATATTTTATAAAGGAATTATTTATATTTTTAAAAAGGAATTTCAATATAAATCGAATATCGGGTTGACCCAGATTTGAGATATCGAGTTAGAAATCCATATAGGAATATTCTAGAGTTGTATGGTATTTTACTGTGAATATAGACGATAATATAAATTTATTTATATTTAATTTAATTTAATTTAAATATATTTAAAAGGGTCATCCAGAGCTTTAAAAATAGCCAGTTTTGCAAACGACCTCGGAATTCGACGAAACTAATTTTGTTAGATCCTCAATGTCAAATAGCTGCTAGATGTCAGTTTCCATTATTTTTAGAGTCACTGTGTGGCCGTACAGATTTTTAGAGTGGGAAACAGTCAGTATTTTGACAGTTAAAAATACGCTGTGTGAGCAAACGGAGTCGGAATTCGACGAAACCAGTTTCGATAGGACCGTAATGTTAAACTGTAACCGCTTGTCCAGTTTCGTGATTTTTAGATAGCGTGTGTGAGCACACGGATTTTTAGAAGACGAATTAACAATGGAGAATATACCGGGAATATTCCTTCTATAAAATATCTAGATATTTGTCTCCACTATAAATACAACACCCTAACCCCTCCTTAAGACCTAATCTCATTCGCTGGTAAATTACTTGCGCCTCCATCAGTTTTGTTTCAAACGTGAAAACATCCTCATTTGAAATTCATAGAAAAATACAAAACAAATCCTATAAATCCAAAATCACATAAACTTGTGAAGCCTGAAGGATGCTCTCCATTCCAGTATCCTTTTTAAGGAGTTCGACGGCTGTTTGGTCCAACGCGGAAATGTACAGCGAACTAGGGTTCGATCCTAGTTGGAAATCCAAGCGTTATACGCGGTTCGGGGGTCATAACTTGATTGAGGAGATCAATTTGAGGTTGTATGCCATTTTTTGTGGAATTCCGTTCGAAGTAGTGTCGCTCGAAATACTGTAGGGCGCGGGTACCTATTGGGTGACGCGATTTAGGCAGAGAGGATGGAGTGGACATGATGGTGATGAGAACAGAGAGGAAGTAAAGGCGAGATCGATGGTGTGTGTAGCTTGCCGAATCATGGAGTGGAAAGGGAGGATTGATGGTCTTTGGAAGGATCGGTTTTGGCCATGAATAGGTACTGGAGCACGGCAATTTTGGGGAAGGAAAGAAGAATGAGTTCGGGCCTGGTAATGTAAGAGAGGTGGACCATTATATTTGTTTGAGGACCAATTAAAAGCTAAGTATAGTTTAAATTAGTTTAATTTTATTTAATGTGTATAATCAAACTTGAAAACATCATAACTCTTCCATACGATATCAGAATTGAGCGAAACAAGATCCGACATGATCGTATGGACGGACACTACCCAATGGGACTGACTGAGAAGGGGATGGAGATCGTTTGAATTTATGGCGAAATGAACTGTTTGATTCAAATAAAACAATAGTTTATTGTTCTTTAACGATGAACTGCAAATGTGAGTAAATCTCACTAACTCTGAACAGTTTATAATTTCATGTTGTATTTTTAGAACTGTTAGATATTGGCTGATTGATTGTGTGTTGACTGTTTGATTGAACTGCTAGTCAGTTAGTGAATTTCTATATTGATTCTGTTTAACAGAATATATCATATGAACTGAAAGTGATGTTGATTTTATTGTGTAACATCTGTGATGCAGGGAAACAAGTTGGAGGAATCCGACTGGATTCCTCAACATTTATTTTACTGTTTTTCATATATTGTGATATATGATGTGTTATATAATCTGTTATGGATTATGTGTGTTGGAATGATATTGATCCTTGTTATTCGATATTATAAATATCATAAAAGACCCTAGGATGTAAAAAGAATAATTTCAATGTATATTGAAATAAAGGGATTTTATAAAATCAATAGATTTTATAAAAGGAAATATTTCGAAAGTAAATAAAAGGGGAAGTGTTTATAAAACGAATAGAGTTTTATAAAAGGGAAATAATGTTGATAAAACGAATAGAATAGAAAAAAAAGAAAATAACTAGAGTAGAATAAATAAAGATATACAAGGAAATATTTGTCAACCATTTACAAATAGGATTGAAAAGGAAATAGTGTAAAACCATTAGCAAAGAGATTAGAACGAGGAAGGTTTGTAAACCATTTACAAATCAATCAGAAAGAGAAATGTTTATAAACCATTTACAAATGAGATTAAATAGGGGATATTTGTAAAACCATTTACGAATAGAATTAAAAAGGGGAAATCATTTGTAAAGTGAAGAACCGTTACTAAAAGTAAATCTTTATAAATAAATAGTTTAATCGAGTTAAAGGAGTTAATCGATGTTAGTTTAATCGAAAGGAGTTAACCGATGTTAGTTTAATCGATTAGAGTTAAAGCAAATGAGTTAATCAAATATATAGTTTATTCGAATAGAAAGTAAAAGGAGTTAATCGATGTTAGTTTAATCGATTAGAGTTAAAGCAAATGAGTTAATCAAATATAGTTTATCCAAATAGAATAAAGGAGTTAATCGAATATATAGTTTATTCAAATAGAATTGAAAGAGTTATCGAATATAGTTTATTCGATAGGAGTTAAGTGAACAGAGTTAAAGTTAAATCAAAAGAGTTAAGTGAATAGAATAAATTGAATAGAGTTATTGAACATACCTTATCGAAGGAAAGAATTATCGAATAAGAGATGATTTGAAAGAGAGTTACGTAAGGAAGTTTGTTAAAGAATTAGAAGGGTGAATTTTGTCTATTTCATGGTTAGAAACGTTGTTTCAGTTAAGGTCTGAGAGGTAGTATTACCCCAACTTGATTGACTTCATTTTTAACTAAGGAATGGTTAAGGTTCGAAAGTAAAGGATGGTTAAGTGAATTTAGTAATTAAAGGAAATGGTTTGAGTTGGCATCGCGATGGTTTGTTTAAACATCTGTCTAAGTCCAATGAAGAAGCTTTGGAAATGTTTTCCAAATAAGAAACCAAAAATGTTTTCTAATAAAGAAAACAAGAAATGGAAATGTTTTCCGTTGTTAATAACGTATATTTTCCAAATTTAGAAAATAAGAAATATTGAATATAGGGAAACAGGAGATAAGTAAATTAATGAAATAAAGAGATAAATGTTGAATGATGTTTGATCGATATAAATTTCCATTTGGAAATAATATCGTTGTTTGCACACCTGTTTTCTTCGATAGTTAAATCACAGACTATCGAAGTTTTTGACCATTTTAACGTTGTTAATGAGACCGGTTGGTTTATTATCCAAAGAACCACTCTGTATTGGCATAAGCGTTGTGAATCATATATGCTAAAGGAAATTGAAGACAGAGTTATGCAAGGGCTATCCTGTTTACAGAATAGTGCCTTCGGTTCATCCTATTCCTGGATGGCTTGTATGGACGGATGTCTGATAGAGTATTTCCAGACGATCACGTATATTGATTTCTCCAACCGTACCAAGAGTGGAAGCGGAGAAGGAAACTTCTTTTAACTAACACATAATGTATGGTTGAGGATGTCAATCGGTGATTTGATGGATTTGACGATATGGCATTCAAAGTGAATCTGGTGTGATGATAAAGCGTAGCTTCTAGCCTCACATCTGGTAAATGACAGAAATCGGGCAGGCAACATGGCTAAGTCGGTCGCACTGAAGTAGGGTGTATAATCACCTGATCTAGAGTTTCATTTATTTCTAAAAATATATTGTTGATGCTGTCCCATTTGAGAAACGGTTGCTGATCCCAACCGTTGGTGATATACATTCGATACACTCAAGCGAAATGAGTGGTCGGTCATGTGTGGTCGGGTTGCAAGATGTTCTTGTTGAACCCAGTGTATTCCTTCCTAGAGGTACACTAGCAAAAGGTGGTTCCATACCTTGTCATAGTTGGAAATCCATTACCCAATACGTGCTTGCGGTTTTGATTGTATACTATATATGTAGAACGTGAGATGAAAGCGTTTCTGCTAGATGATTATTATATTGTGTTGATAGACATTATTATAATATCAAAAGGTTTTTCATATAAATATATTTGGATTCTCATAAGGGAAAAGCCCGTTCCGTTATACGGCGGGGTCTTATGAGATATCGATTACCTGCTTGAACTGTTTTAAACTGTTTTACTCATACCAGTCCCATGACTGACCCAGAGTTTATTTGTTTGTTTCCCTAAACTCTTGGGTGCCTAATCTTGTACGGGCAGTCAAGTAGTCGGGATTTACAGATATATTGGAAGAGCTTGGAGCAGGAGGCTTCAGGATCATATAGTTATAGTTATTTTCGCTGTGTTGTAAGTGTTGTACTTTGACAATGATATGTATATTCAAGTACAAATGTATATTTCAAAGTTATGTTATGAAATATATTTATTCATTCCGCTATGAGATTCGTGTTACTCTGATGTTGTGTTCTTCTTCTTCTTCTATTCTAAGTTTCTATCTTATCTTTCCTCACCCTCTAATTTCTTTCACTAATGACTGGTATTTTTCGATGTTTGGTTAGTCGTCATCGTGTTTATGTCGATAACCAAAGTCGTCAAAATCCCGGGTCATTACACCCCCTCTCCCCCGATTCATTCATTCGAAGAGAAAAAAAAGAAAATCGCGCCCCCCAGATCTGTTGCGCCGCTGCTTCTTCTTCCTCATCCTCTGGCCGTTCTCCTCCGCCTCCTCTTGGCGCGTCTTCCCCTTCTTTCCCTCATCTATCTCTCCTCCGTTCCACCGAAGCCCCCACAGCCAACTCCCCACTGACGCACCCCAAACCGCACCCCTCCCCCTCCGCCTCCACCTGAAACCGACGTCGCCTGAGCCACCTCGCCTGCTGCGCCTCCCCCTCGAGCCCACAGCCTCCCTTCCATCCCTCTTTAAAAGTGAGTTTCATTCCTTTTAATTTTATTTATTTATGTGAATAATGATTCGATTTTTATTTATATTTTTAGCACATAAAAATTCGATCTCTTATTTATATTTCGACATAGAAAAGGTTTGGATTTTGTTTAACAAAAAGAGTTGATTTTACTGTTTGAATGGTTAAGAAAAAGATTGGATTTTTAGAGGAGAAAAGGCGAGCTGAAAAATAGATTTTTGTACTAGAGGAAGATTAGATTTTTAGAAATAGAAAGTTTATATTTTTATATAGAAAGAAACGTTCTAAATATATATGAAGTAAAAATAAAAAAATAATTTTTATATTAGTAGAAAGTTAAAAATGTGATTTTTATATAGTAGAAATAAATATATAATTTTTCTATTACTAGAAGGTTAAAAATGTGATTTTTATATAGTAGAAATAATAAAAATGTGATTTTATATATGTAGTCGCTACGGACGATGAAATTGACAAAAGGCGAGCACGACAATGATTTCTACCTAAGAAGAGTCGTGGCGTTTGGTTTAGCTAGTCGGTGAGAACTCCTCACTTTTAATTTGTTTTCTAGTTGAAATATATACTAGGATGCAGACGGTGCTTAGCAGCACCTGACACCCGTCATCCACAGACCATGGATGACTTGTTTTTTTAGTTGCTATGTTGTGAAATTTGATTGTGTGATGTGGAAAGAAATAAAATATTTTATAATGGAAAATATTTTATGGTTAAAAATATGACTTTTAACGTGTATATAAAATAAATATTTATAAACAAATCGGACAATTTGTTTATATACACTGATTTGACTGATATTGATTGGGACGATAAATTTTATACATCGCCCAACTGCACAAATAAAATCTGTGTTTGTTGATTTGAAACCCCATACGGGTATTGGGATGAGATTTGACGTACACTAATCCCGATTGTTTAGTTGTATGTCAATTGATGGATTGACGGACTGTGTAAGTGTTAGTTATTTATATTTAATGTTTATGCAGTTGTGTGGTGCACTCTGGATGATGGTTGATGATTTATCATTGCTATTATATACATGTGTTGTAGGGAATCCATATAATTAACGTTATATGGTAATTGATTGGGCCTCATTCCAATTTGGGGAAAAAATATTCATGCATTGAATAGAAAAATATATATTCCTGTGTTGAATAGAAAAATAAATATTCATGTGTTGAATAGAAAAAATGAAAATTCATGTGTTGAAGAAAATATTCATTCGTTGAATAGAATAAAGAAGTTATTGAAATATATATAAAGCCATGTTGATTAGATTGACGCCATTTTGACGTGAATGATATTTATATCGATTTTATTCATTTTTATTATGAGTATAGAAAAGAAAGTGATTTCAAAATATAACGTTTTGTAAATATTATCATTTGTATATCGATGATGTGGAATATTCAATTTTGATTAGAAATTGAATATGAAGTTGAATTCGTTTTAAAAACGAATTTAAAACGATTTATAAAATACGTTTTGAAAGGAAATCGACGAAATATAATATATATATATATTATATACATAATGGCCTTAATAGAACGTGTCGCGCCGCGACAGTTCGCGAATTTCGGCCATTGGCTTCAAATGGATAATAGGGAGATCCGACCGTCGGATTCTCTTGAAACTAGAACCGTTGGGTTCGTATCGAAAAGAGCTTTCTAATAAATATTAGAAATTTGAAATCTAACGGATGGATTTGGAATTATGTCCAAATCAATTTTGGGAAAGGTGGCTGTAAGTGCAGTTCGATGGCCGTTGACGGAAATCGAATGTACGGGCCTTGATAAAATTATTAAAAATATTAATAATTAGTGTAAAATCATAAGAAATGATTTGTGCAGAATTGGGATAAAAATTTCCATATTTGAAAAGATAAAAATAGATTTTTATCGAAATGAACTAGTTTTGAACTAGAATTATAATTCTATTTATTTTTAAAATAAATAAAGTGGATTTGAAATGGTTTTGAAAATAACAAGAATTTCCATTAATTGAATTGGAATGGATTTGAATCGAAATTGTCTTTGGAATATTTCGATGTTGGATTTCGTGATGATACAAATAATGTTATGGGAATTTGAAGGATATAGTTATATCGTTATTTCCAATGCGATATTTGTTGGTCGTAGAATTTGATATTGAATATAAGCCGATATATTTTCTATTCTGAGCCTTGTATTTAATATCAAATGTGATTTGGGTTTGCCGTGAAAGGTGTCTTCATTAACACTGTTCTTAAACCCAGTTGAGAAAAAGATTAAATCTTTTTGTTTAGATTTATTGAAGTGTACCAATTAAATAGTACTTAATTGGAATTGAATTTGAATTGATTTTTGGGTTTATCATGAACAGTGTTTTTAAATAACACTTGTTCTTTAACCTGATAATTAATGTAATGTGATTTTGGGTTTATAGTGAACCATGTTTTAAATGGCATTGGTTCTTCAACCCAGTTAAAGACAGTGTATGTTTTTCCCAAGTTAAATAATCATTAATAGTGATTATTAGGAAGATTAAAACTAAGTGGAGTTTAAATGAATCTTTAATTAGATTGAAATGATCGGGAATGGAGTATCACCAGTTTTGCTCCAGGCGATAGCTAAATCTTTAATTAGATTTGAACGTGAAATGGTAATTGAATTTACTGATAACACCTTGATGTTAGATATGATGTATTACCAATTTTACTTGATGGGATGAATAGGTTGGGATTGGGGAAATAAAATAAATGATTACTTCGATGTGGTTCGCTAATCCCGGCTAGTTTGAATTGATATTCAAAAGAAGATTAAAGAAAAAATTTAAAGAATTTATCTTTGATAAAACTAATGGGAACCTTTCCCAAAGTATAAGAATATTTGAATAAAAGAATATTCTGAATTGGAATGAGGCATATGTTGTGTTTGTGTAACACTTGTTTATTATATACGCGAGTTATTCAGAAAGTCCGGGTTTATCCCATTCTGAATAACTGATTCGACGTAGTGTTGAGGATGAAGACGGTGGTCAAAGACTGGATGTCTTCACATCATTTGGGTGATTACTGATGATCTTGATTGGGCTGTACACCCAAGAGGAGGGAATCAGTTGGTGATCGTCCAGACGTACTTGGAGATCGATGGATATGCGAGGTAAAAGGTGCCTCCGGTTTCGTTCAAACCCAGAACGGACTTGTAAATGGACTGTGTGTCTAACATTGGATTTTATTCTGTGTGATTGATTTCTATTAAATATATATCTGTTTGGCAGCAGAGAATTTATTCTCTTGCTTTACGCCCTTCTTTGAGACGTACGAGCTCAGGGGTTATATATCGATGGATATCAATCGCATGGAGTGAATTGCCTGTGTGGCATGCCTAAGTGGAATTATGATCAAGGCTTCTATTGAAAAGCAAAGTCTTTGGTTGTTGATCAAAGCACGGCCTATGTGGCATAGCTTTGTGTAGCGTTGATTCGCGAGCTTCACACCCCGGTTGTGAACCAGAAACGGGAGAAGGATCCAGGGAGGGCATGTGTTTCTTTCTAGCTAGAGGTGGTGTCAGTGCTTAAACTGGCTGACATTTATATACTTTTCACCTGTATGGTTGTTGCTGTTGCGAGGCGTCTCGGATATATCGGTGACTATGTGGAGCCGATGGAGTCATTTGTTTCATTTAGGCCCCAAAGGGCGGGGAAACGCAGTGTTCAGGCATTTTAATCCACATCGGTGGTACGGCCCTGTGGCTCCAAGGTGCAGTTGCGGCTGTAGCCTATGACACGGGCTAGAGCATCTCGAATCGGTAGAGGACTATCTTTTGCCTCGGTTCACAAATGGAAATCCAACTTCCAATACGTGACTTTGCGGTTTTGATTGTAGGGCCTAGTATGGCGACATAGTGGGATGGGGCACTTATGCCGTCTATGATTGATACTTTTGATTGAATTTTTTTTTATACTATACACTTATAGTAATGATGAAAGATGAAATTTAGCGTATCAAGCATTTTTTGGCTATTATAAGGTAAAACCCTATCCTATGGCTTGTGTTACATTGTGTGACGGGACCTGGGTCTTATAATAGCTTCAATGTTCTTTATTTTAGCATTGCTCTATTGTTTTATGCACTGGTATTCTTGGGAGGAAACCCGTTCCGTGTTATACAGCGTGTTCCCTTGATTTACCTAACTTTAAAATAAAGATTAATAACTGTTTTAGTTCTCACACCAGTCATATGACTGACCTAGAGTTTATTGTTTTAACCTAAACTCTAGGTGCCCCTATTTTCCGCATGGGCAGCGAGTAGTTTTGGTTTTACAGATTTATATTCACAGGAACCGGGTTTACAGCTAGAATGATATCCGAAAAGCTCTGTGTCCGTATATCTCTTTCAGTTGTGTGTTGTATTATTTTTCCGCTGCGATGTATTTAAATGTAATTTAAATCTCTGATATTTTCTGTGTAATATTTATTCATACTCTGTATATTCTTGAAATCTGATGGAATTGTTGTAATATACAATGAAATATTCTTCGGTTTGCGTTCTAATTTGTCGTGTTCTCAAAATAATCAGGGGTTTCGAACGGTCTTGGTCGGTTTAGCAACTGACTCAGATCAAGCGAAATTCCCGGTCGTTACATCGTGATATCAGAGCTCTGGTTTACAGAGCTCGAGAATAAGGCACATTAGAACCATACGAAAGGATTCATCAGAGATTGGATTAGTAATATCCAACGAGAATGACTCGTTAGAGAAGGGATCAATAGTATCCTAGAACGAGTGTGAAGAGTAGTGTTTTTAAAAATAAAAATGAAGACAATTTTTGTTTTTAAAATTTAAGCTAGTTTATATGTATGTGAATATTTATTTTATATTGAATTTGGACAATCCAATATATAAAGATTTTGCTTATGCACCTTGCAAACGTATATTTGAAGTTTTAATATACTGGGTAGATATAGAATCACACTCTAGTCACCCGGAGATGATGTTGATAATGACCATGGCATTATAAATATTTATGTTCGGGTTTCGAAAGTGATTTTGAGATTCGAATTAAATTGAAGTGATTTTGAAATTCAAATTAAATTGAATAGATTTGAAATTTGAATTAAATTGAAATTCGAATTAAATTGAAATGAATCGAAATTCAAATTAAATTGAAATTGAATTGAAGTTGATTTGAAATGGTCGAGAATGGAGTATCACTAGTTTTGCTCTAGGCGATAGTTAAATCTTTAATTAGATTTGAACGTGAAATGGTAATTGAATTTACCGATAAAAGCGTGGTCTTAGATATGAAGTATGACCGGTTTTATGTCATGGGATGAGTAGGTTGGTATTGGGAAATAAAATAAATGATTACTTCGGTGTGGTTCGCTAATCCCGACTAGTTTGAATCGATATTCAAAAGAAGATCAAAGAATAAATTTAAAGAATTTATCTTTGATAAAATTAATGGGAACTTTTCCCAAAGTACAAGAATATTTGAATAAAAGAATATTCTGAATTGGAATGAGGCGTATTTTGTGTTTGTGTAACATTTGTTTATTATATATGCGAGTTATTCAGAAAGCCGGGTTTATCCCATTTTGAATAATTGATTCGACGTGATGTCAAGGATGAAGACGGTGGTCGAAGACCGCAGGTCTTCAACATCGTTTGGATAATTACTGATGATCTTGATTGGGCCGTACACCCAAGAGGAGGGAAACGGTTAGTGATCGTCCAGACGTACTTGGAGATCGATGGATATGCGGGGTACTAGGTGCCTCCGGTTTCGTTCAGACCCAGAACGAACTTGTAAATGGACTGTGTGTATGACATTGGATTTTATTCTGTGTGATTGATTTCTATTGAATATATATCTGTTTGGCGGCGGAGAATTTATTCTCTTGCTTAACGCCCTTCTCTGAGACAAACGAGCTCAGGGGTTATATGTTGATGGATATCAAACGCATGGAGTGAATTGCCTGTGTGGCATGCCTAAGTGGCAATATGATCAAGGCTTGTGTTGAATAGCAAAGTCTTGTGGTTGATGATCAAAGCACGGTCTGTGTGGAATAGCTTTGTGTAGTGTTGATTCGCGAGCCTCACACCCCGATTGTGAACCAGAAATGGTAGAGGACATCAGGGAGGTCATGCATTTCCTTCTAGCTAGAAGTGACGTCAGTGGTTTTACATGCCCTGACGAGTTTGACTTATGTGGTTGTTACTGTTGCGAGGCGCCTCAGATACGTCGGTCGATCCGGGACCGATGGAGTCATTGGACTCGTTGACACCCCTGTTAATATATCTTTTAAATTTCCACAACCATATTTGTATAATCACGAAACCCAACATCGAAATATTCCAAAGATAATTTCGATTCAAATCCATTCCAATTCATATATTGGAAATTCTGGTTATTTTTAAAACCATTTCAAATCCAATTTATTTATTTAAAAATAAATAAATTATTATTCTAGTTAATAACTAGTTCATTTCGATAAAAATCTAGTTTTATCTTTACAAATGTGGAATTTTTCATCCCAGATCTTTAGTGTAATTTTCACGCCAAACACATTCAACCATCAAGTATCACATAAACCGAGCAAATTCAGTTTATTTCAACGCATATATAATTTCTATAGTTGGTATTTATAATAAAAATGTAATTTTTTTTTTGTAAAACAATTTATTTCAAAACACGATTATTTTATATAGTCTATACATAAGGTAAAAATATGTTATTTTTGGTGTTAAAACAATTTATTTAAAATACTAATATTTTATATCATTTATTTTATTTTCCAATCCCAACCTATTCATCCCATGAAGTAAAACAGGTCATACTTCATATCTAACACCATGGTGTTATCGGTAAATTCAATTACCATTTCACGTTCAAATCTAATTAAAGATTTAACTATCGCCTGGAGCAAAACTGGTGATACTCCATTCTCAATTATTTCGATCTAATTAAAGATTCATTAAAACTCCACTTAGTTTTAATCTTCTCAATAATCACTATCAATGATTATTTAACTTGGGAAATCACATCCTGTCTTTAACTGGGTTAAAGTACCTGTGTCATTTAAAACACGGTTCACTATAAACCCAAAATCACATTCCATTAATTATCGGGTTAAAGAACAAGTGTTATTTAAAACACCGTTCACGATAAACCCGAAAATCAATTCAAATTAAATTCCAATTAAATACAATTTAATTGGCACACCTCATTAAATCTAACTAAAAAGATTTAATCTTTTTCTCAACTGGGTTTAAGAATAGTGTAAATGAAGACACCATTCACGACAAACCCAAATCACATTTGATATTAAACACAAGGCTCTGAATAGAAAATATATCGGCTTATATTCAATATCAAATTCTATGACCAACAAATATCGTATTGGAAATAACGATATCAATATATCTTTCGAATTCCCATAACAATATCTGTCTCACCACGAAATCCAACATCGAAATATTCCAAAGACAATTTCGGTTCAAATCCATTCCAATTCAATTATTGGAAATTCTGGTTATTTTCAAAACGATTTCAAATCCACTTTATTTATTTTTAAAAATAAACAGAATTATAATTCTAGTTCGAAACTAATTTATTTCGATAAAAATCTATTTTTATCTTTTCAAATATGGAATTTTTCATTCCAATTCTTCACAAATCATTTCTTATGATTTTACACAAATTATTATTATTTTTAATAATTTTATCAAGGCCCGTACACTCGATTTCCGTCAACGGCCATCGAAGTGCACTCACAGCGACCTTTTCCAAATTTATTTGGATATAAATCCAAATCCAAACATTAGATTTCAAATCTCTAATACTCTTAGAAAGCTCTTTTCGATACGAACCCAACGGTCGGATCTCCCGTAATATCCATTCGAAGTCAATGGTCAAAATTCGCGAACTGCCGCGGCGCGGCGTGTTCTATTCAGGCCATTATATTATATATATAATATATACTTCGTTGATTTCCTTTTTAAAACGTATTTTACAAATGGTTTTAAATTCGTTTTCAAAATGATTTCAACTTTATATTCAATTTCTAATCAAAATTGAATATTCCACATCATTGATATACAAATGATAATATTTACAAAACGTTATATTTTGAAATCATTGTCTTTTCTATATTCATTATAAAAATGTATAAAATCGATATAAATATCGTTAATGTCAAAATGGCATCAATCTAATCAACACGGCTTTTATATATATTTTAACAACTTCGTTATTTTATTCAACAAATGAATATTTTCTTCAACACATGAATTTTCATTTTTCTATTCAACATAGGAATATTTATTTTTCTATTCAACACATGAATATTTTTTTTTCTATTCAACACATGAATATATATTTCTATTCAACACATGAATATATATTTCTTATTTTCCAAATTGGAATGAGGCCCAATCAATTACCATATAACGTTAGTTATATGGATTCCCTACAACACATGTATATAACAGCAACGATAAATCAACAACCATCATCCAGAGTGCACCACACAACTGCATAAGCATTAAATATAAATAATTAACACTTACACAGTCTGTCAACCCATCGATTGACATACAACTAAACAATCAGGATTAGTGTAAGTCAAATATCATCCCAATACCCGTGTGGGGTTTCAAATCAACACACACAGATTTTATTTGTGCAGTTGGGCGATGTGTAAAAATTATTGTCCCAATCAATATCAGTCAAATCAGTGTATATAAACAAATCGTCGGATATTGTAATGGGAAACAGATATTGTTATGGGATGGGGCGCTTATGCCGTCTATGATTGATACTTATGATTTGAAATTGTTTTTGACAAATTACACCTATAGTACTATCAAAATAGTCTGTTTTAAACGTATCAAGCATTCTTTGGCTATTATAAGGTAAAAACCCTATCCTTCGGCTTGCATTGCATTATGTGATGGGACCTGGGTCTTATAATAGCTTCATTTTTCTTTACTTAGCATTGCGCTGTTTGTTTTATGCACTGGTATTCTTGGGAGGAAACCCGTTCCGTGTCATACGGCGTGGTCCCTTGATTTATCTAACTTTAAAAGTAAAGATTAATAACTGTTTTAGTTCTCGCACCAGTCACATGACTGACCTGGAGTTTATTGTTTTAACCTAAACTCTGGGTGCCCTTATTTCGACACGGGCAGCTAGTAGTTTCGGTTTTGCAGATTTATTTTGATAGGATCCTGGTTTACAGCTGGAACAATACTCGGAAAGCTCTGTATCCGTATATCTCTTTCAGTTGTGTATTGTATTATTTTTCCGCTACAGTAATGTATTTAAACCTCTTATATTTATCGAATGTATTTTATTTATTCATACTCTGTATATTCTAGTATTTTGATGGAATTGTTGTAATATACAATGAAATGTTCTTTTGTTTGCGCTCCGATGTGGCTCGTTCTCAATTTAATACGGGCTTTCCTTACTACGTTTCCCCGCCCTTTGGGGCGTAAATGAGCCAACAAATGACTCCGTCGGCTTCACACAGTCACCGATATATCTGAGGCGCCTCGCAACAGCAACAACCACATAAGTCAAACTCGTCAGGGCGTGTAAAACCACTGACGCCACTTCTAACTGGAAAGAAACGCATGTGCTCCCTGAGGTCCTTCTCCCGTTTCTGGTTCACAACCGGGGTGGGAGGCTCCCGAATTCACGTTACACAAAGCTATGCCACACAGGCGGTGCTTTGATCATCACCCACAATACTTTGCTTTTCAACAGAACCCTTGATCATTTGCCACTTAGGCATCCACACAGGGAATTCACTCCATGCGTTTGATATTCATCAATATATAACCCCTGGGATTGTACGTCTCAGAGAAGGGCGTTAAGCAAGAGAATAAATTCTCCGCCGCTAAACAGATATATATTTAATAGAAATCAATCACACAGAATAAAATCCAATGTCAGACACATAGCCCATTTTCAAGTTCATTTTGGGTCTGTACGAAACCGGAGGCACCTTGTACCTCGCATATCCATCGATCTCCAAGTACGTCTGGACGACCACTAATTGATTCCCTCCTCTTGGGTGTACGGGCCAATTAAGATCATCAGTAATCACCCAAACAATGTGAAGACCTCGGGTCTTCAACCACCATCTTCCTCTTCGACACCACGTCGATTCAGTTATTCAGAATGGGATAAACCCGGTCTTTCTGAATAACTCGCGTATATTATAAACAAGTGTTACACAAACACAACATATGCCTCATTCCAATTCATCAGTCACTAAACGTAAATTAGCAAGAGCATAATTCCCCAAACATTAACCCCGAAGGCCTAAACCAACATCAGATCAATACCTAGGAAATTATTCTTCTTTGCTAACCTACAGTTAGTTTCTAAATTTCACATTCTTAGGGAAAGGTTCCATTTAATTTTATCAAGGATAAATTCTATTAAATTTATTCTTTAATCTTCCTTTGAAAATCAATTCAAACCAAATAATGTTTTATCCAAACTAGTCGGGATTAACGAACCTTACCGAAGTAATCAATTGTTAAATTTCTCAACCCCAACCTATTCAACCCATGAAGTAAAATTGGTAATACTTCATATCTAACATCATGGTGTTATCGGTAAATTCAATTACCATTTCACGTTCAAATCTAATTAAAGATTTATTTATCGCCTGAAGCAAAACTGGTGATACTCCATTCTCGATCATTACAATCTAATTAAAGATTCATTAAAACTCCACTTAGATTTAATCTTTAACTGGGTTAAAGAACCAATGTCATTTAAAACACGGTTCGCGATAAACCCAAAATCACATTCTATTCTATCAGCCTTTAACCGTAAAATAGCAAGTGAGCAATTCCCTAAGTATTAACCCCGAAGGCCGAAACCGACATCAGATCAATACCCAAGAAACCACTCAACTTAACTAATCTCCAGTTAGTTTCTGATTTTCTTAATTCCGTTGAGTCTAAGAACAGTATTATTGAAGATACCGTTCACGACAACCCCAAATCACATTCCATTAATTATCGGGTTAAAGAACAAGTGTTATTTAAAACACTGTTTCACGATAAACTCAAAAATCAATTCAAATTCAATTCCAGTTAAATACCATTTAATTGGTACACTTCATTAAATCTAAATAAAAGATTTAATCTTTTTCTCAACTGGATTTAAGAATAGTGTTAACGAAGACACCATTCACGACAAACCCAAATGACATCTGATAATAAATACAAGGCTCTGAAGAGAAAATATATCGGCTTATATTCAATATCAAATTCAACAACCAACAAATATCGTATTGGAAATAACGATATTAATATATCTTTCAAATTCCCATAACAATATATGTATCATCACGAAATCCAACATCGAACTATTCTGAAGATGATTTCGATTCAAATCCATTCCAATTCAATTATTGGAAATTCTGGTTATTTTTAAAACCATTTCAAATCCAATTTATTTATTTTAAAAATAAATAAATTATTATTCTAGTTCAAAATTAGTTCATTTCGATAAAAATCTATTTTTATCTTTTCAAATACAGAGTTTTGCATCCCAATTCTTCCCAAATCATTTCTTTTGATTTTACACAAATTATTACTATTTTTAATAATTTTATCAAGGCCCGTACAGTCGATTTCCATCAACGGTCATCGAACTGCACTTACAGTGACCTTTTCCAAATTTGATTTGGACATAATTCCAAATCCAACACTTAGATTTTGAATCTCTAATATTCATTAGAAAGCCCTTTTCGATACGAACCCAACGGTTCCGGTTTAGGAGAATCCGACGGTCGGATCTCCCGTAATATCCATTGGAAGTCAATGGTCGAAATTCGCGAACTGCCACGGCGTAGCGCGTTCTATTCAGGTCATTATACATATAATATATATATTATATATATTTTGTAACAACCCGCAAAATCAGGACCAATTTAAAATTTTATTTTAGAAAATTTTAATGAATTTTGACAATATAAAATAATTTATTTAAATAATAATGATCACAAATTTGATTTAAATCGAAGTTAGAATGAATGATTTAAATTTTAATTAACAAAAGAGTTAGAAATAACGCGGTAGTTTGAAAAGTCAAACTTGAACTTTGACTGACCGTACAGGATGCAAAATTTAACGGATTTTAGTGAAACCAAAAATATTATAATCTATTTAAAATATCTTTCCAACGAATCTGAAAAATCGAAATTTCATAACGGAAATCAAAAGTTATGACCAATTCAATTTTTAGAAAGGTCGCTGTAGAATATATAGGGCCCGAAAGGCTACTTTTCACATATATAGGAATTTGAACTCGAAACCACTTCCATTGAGTTCAGAATGATGTTTTTACATTGAAAAACAGTAAACACTTATATATTTCAAGTTTTGGGATTTATTTGTTTAAAAATATATTTTTAATATTAAATATATTGGCCTTAAAAATAGTCTTTTTTCAAACGACCTCTGTTTTCGATGAAACCACTTTTGTTGGAACCGGAATGTCAAATTATTGCTAGGTTTCAATTTTCAAAATTTTTCTAATTAATATGTGAGCGTGGCGAAATAAAATGTGTTTTGACTATTTCAGTTAAATTTGAACGCCTTAAAAATAGCCATTTTTCAAAAAGTCTCGGAATTCGACGAAATAAATTTTGTTAGAACCGTATTGACATAAGAAAGCCAAAAATAATTTTTCTGGATTTTTCTGAGTTAATTTGTGTCCCCGGTAAAATTATTTGTACGGAAAAATTAGAAATAAAGGACTTAAATTTTAAAACTGCAAAACGGAGGCCTAGATGACAGTTTGGGCTGATGAGACACGTCTAGATGAGTTCGAAATGGGGGCTAAATGGTAGGAACGACAGTCGTTGGGCCTAAATCGGAGTTCGGACCAAAACGGGCTTAAACGGGCTAATTAAATAATAATTAGATTAACCTAATATAATAATATAAAATAAAAGTCGGGCTTCTTCTTCCTCAACGTGATGTAGCCGCACCCTTGAACCCATAATGGCCGAAACTTCTCTCCTCCCTATCTCCCAAACCACTAAGAATTAGACCATGCCGTAGTGAAACTTTTTGAAGCTCTTCTCTTCCTCTTTCTTCTCCAACAAACCTCACATCAAACCGTTGCCCGTAGCTCTCGATTCACCTCCCCGAAACCGCCGCCTTTATGCTGCCGCCGCCCTTTGTACATGTAGCCGCACCCCTCCATCTTCCCGGTGAAGATAGCCCTCTCGTAGCTCTTCAATCTCCCGCAAACCGTTCGTAAAACCGTCGACTATAGCTCCCGAAATCCGCATTCAAAGTTTTGAACATTTCTGAAAATTTGAGGTAAATAGCTTCAGATTTTGTCACGCTTTTAAGCGTCACTGTGTCAGTTGTTAAAGGCCAGAATTCTAATTTTTACATAAATTTCAATTTGAAACCTTTCAGATCCGTAACCGATGTGACGCCAAACACGAGATCTGATTTAAATCGCTTCATTTCAGAAACAAGCAAGGTGAGATTCTATATTTTTTTTTATATATATAATTAATTTAATTTAATTATGTTATCATTATGCAAAATGAATGTTGTTTGGATTAAATTGTTGTATGGTGGAAATTGATGATTGTGGCCTATATTGTTATTGATGTGTTGTATGATTGGTGTTGGAATTGATTGTGGAAATTGTTATTCGATGACAAGTAGAAAGGTTATAATAAAAAGTTTAATCTTTGGTTTTGATTTGTAAATAAAGTTTAATCTTTTATCATGATTGACAAATCAAAGTTTTGATTTTTATTTTGAAATGAATAACATTAATAAAGATTAGATCTTTAGAATGAATCTTTGTTTTTGTTTGTATAAAATGAATCTTTGTTTTATTTATAAAACATGAAATCTTTTATTTTTATTTATAAAGATTAAAACTTTATAAAAATTTAAAACTTTGCTTTTGTTAACAAAGATTACAACTTTGATTTTGTTTGCAAAGATTACAACTTTGATTTCGGTTACAAAAATTACAACTTTTTTTTTTTATTATTATAAAAAGGCTAAATCTTTTTATGTTGAAAATAAGGAGACAATATTTTTATGTTTAAAATAAAAAGACAATCTTTTTATATTGAAAACAAAAAGATGAAATTTTGACGATGAAAATAAAAGACAATCTTTTTATATTTAAAATAGAGGAAGTCATATTTTTCATTGTAAAATAGAAAAAGTCATATTTTTTTTTTTCATTGTAAAATAGAAAAAGTCATATTTTTTCATTGCAAATAGGAAAATGAATATTTTTACATTGTAAAATAGAAAAGATCATATTTTTACATTGTAAAATAGTAAAGTTGATATTTTTACATTGTAAAATAGTAAAGTTGATATTTTTACTTTGTAAAATATAAAAGATCATATTTTTACATCGTAAAATAGTAAAGTTAATATATTATAAATATAAAAAGATGATATTTTTTTTTTCATTGTACATAAAAAGAAGATGTTTTTACATTGTGTGAAATAAAACATATTTTATTATGGAATTTATGAATAAATTTCCACAGCATGAAATAAATAACATTTTTATATGTTATTTATGAATGATTTTTCATCGTATGAAATAAATAACATTTTATATGTTATTTATGAATGATTTTTCACCATATGAAATAAATTACATTTTTTTTATGTTATCTATGAATGAATTTCCACCGTATGAATAAAATTACATTTTTATACGTAATTAAAAAGGTGAATTTACTTTGCATAACAAAAGTTACAGTTTTATATGTAATTTATATATGAATTTGCACTGTATGACAAAAATTGCATTTTTCTATGATATAAAAATGTAAATTTACATTGCGTGATTTAAATTACATTTTTCTATGTAATTTAGAGATGAATAATAACGGTAGAATGAAAATTACATTTTTTTTTCATGTAATTAAAATGTGAATTTGCGTTGTAGGATAAAAACTACATTTTTAGATATAATTTAAATATGAATTTATGTCGTATGATAGGAATTACATTTTTCTATGTAATTAAAATATGAATTCCCATCGTATAATAAAGATTACATTTTTCTATGTAATTTAGAGGTGAATTAGAACGATAAAATAAAAATGACATTTTTTCTATGTAATTTATATATGAGTTATAACGGTATGATAAAAATTTAGAAATATATTTGTTTACATTTTCTTATGTAAGTAAAAGAATAGAAATTGAAAATGCATTTATTTACATTTTCTTATATGAATAAAAAGAATAGAATTTAGAAATATATTTATTTACATTTTCTATAGTAATAAAAATAGAATTGTTAATGTTGAATATTTTATCGTCATTTTGAATGCGGTAAAAATAGAATTGTTAATGTTGAATATTTTATCGTCATTTTGAATGCGGTAAAAATAGAATTGTTAATGTTGAATATTTTATCGTCATTTTGAACGCGGTGAAAATAGAAGGGTTAATGTTGTCATTTTTATCGACATTTTTAGTGCGATAAAAGTAGACAATGTTAGTGATTCATTTTTATCGACATTTTTAGTGCGATAAAAGTAGACAATGTTAGTGATTCATTTTTATTGACATTTTTAGTGCGATAGAAATAGACAATGTTAGTGATTCATTTTATTCGACATTTTTTATGCGATATAAATAGCGATGTTAATGGTACATTTCTATCGTCTTTTAGTTGTGATAAAAAAGAACAAAATAATGAGAATCTTTTTATTTACATTTTCTATGGTAATGAAAAAGAACAAAATAATGTGAATCCTTTTATTTACATTTTCTGTTGTAAAGAAAAATAACAAAATTGTGTGAACCATTTTATTTATATTTTCTATTGTAAAGAAAAGTAAAAAGAGAGTTATATTTCTTATTTGCATTTTTTAGGTGCAAATAAAGCATAGAAAGAAAATTATACTTTTATTTGTCATTGTTTTGTTAAATAAAAGTAAAAGAGTTAAAAAGACATTTTATTTACCATTGTTTTGTTAAATAAAGGTACAAGATATAAAAGAACATTTGTATTAACATTGTTTGTCAAATAAAAAGACAAATACATGAGATACACTTTTATTTGTGTTTTATGTACAAATAAAAGTACAAGATTAGAAACACACTTTTATTTACATTGTATTTGTTGAAATAGAATCGTTAACAAAATAAGTGTATCACTTTACTCATCTTTGTTGAAAACAGAAATTATGTGAAAATATGAGAATCACTTTTATTTGCATAATATACAGTAGAATTTATACGCAAATATAAAATCCAATTTTTTTTATTTGCAAACTTGCACTAGAATTTATATTCTAATATACAATTGTATTGTTGGTCAAAATAAACAATGAAAAGTATTGGTAAGAAACTTCATACAAATATAATGGAATATATATTCCATTTGTCATCCGCAATAAAGCTGTATAAATAAATTACTGTTTATGTAACTTTAGAAGTATATAGGGAAGTCATAAGAGTAAAATACATTTTACTTGATATAAGTGACATGTTAAGTGAAATTGAAATTGGTTAAACCTATTAACCAATTCTATATTTATTTATTAATATGAACTGTTGTTGGCTGAAAACCCCACACGGGTATTGGGACGATACTTGACTAACACAAATCCCAATGTTTAATTATATGTCTATCGATTGATCGACAGGCTGCGATGAGCGTTATTGTTTTATTTTAATGCTCACACAGTTGACATTGTCACTCTGGTTGTTAATGGATGGATTGAGAATTATTTTCTTGTTATTACCCTATACATGAAAGGTATGAAACCCATATGACCCAAATTATATGGTACATGGTTGAGTCGCATTCCAGTGCAGAATTTCTTTTTAAATAAAGAACTTTTATAAAATAAAAGAATTTTTGTAAAATAAAAGGTTTTGTATTATAAAGTATATTTTACATTCAGAATCTTTTATATATAGAATATTTTATTGATTATTTTAAAATATGTTTTTTTTATATAGTAATGATTTAATATCTTTAGGATAAACCTTTTATTTAAGATTATTAGATTTTAGCCATTATGTTTGGTGATTGATATGTCAATTGGATTTGTAGTGGACGATGTTTTAAATAACATTTATCCTTTAATCCAATTTACATTGAAATTACTATTTGAAATTTATAAATCTATTTTATAAATTAAATCAAAATTGGAATATTAATACATCTTTTTAGAAAGATTAAAATTTAATTTATTTTATCTTTGATAAAATTAATGAGGACCTTTTAACATAAATAATAATTTTTATTTAAAAGGATATTCAAAGTTGGAATGTGGCGTATGGTTGATTTTAATTACAAATACGCGAGTTATTCAGAAAGACCGGGTCTAACCCATTCTGAATAATCATCACGACGATCAAGAGTCGAAGATGAAGACGGTGACTGAAGACCGGAGAGCTTCACATCGTTTGGTTGATGGTGACTAATATCTTGAATTGGGACTGATCCCCCAAGGCAAGGTAAAAGTGATGATCTTCCAGACGTACTGGAGATCGACGGATACGTTGTTTCGTTCAGACCCAGAACGGACTTGTAAATGGATAGTATGCCTGACATTGAAACTTATTTCATGTAATTAAATTGGTTTTTATTTAATATATAAATGCATGGTGGCGGAGGATTTATTCTCTTGCTTAACACCCTTTTGTATGTTAAATATTTACCGATCGCATGAGATGAGTTGTTGATGTGGTATGCCAAGTTGCACTTGAACAAGGCTTATTGTTGCAAAGCAGAGCCTTGTGGGATGATCAAAGCATAGTCGATTTAGGCATAGCTTTGTGTAACGTGACTTCGCGAGCCTCACAGCCCGGTAGAGTCTAAAACGGGAGAAGGGAACGCAGGGAGTGCACACGTTTCTTTCTAGCTAGAGTGGTGCCAGGGACCTACCAGCGCTGGCATTTATTCATTGTGGTTGTTGGATTTTTCGAGGCCTCGGTTTATGCGGTCGCTACTGGCCGTAGTATAGGTCCAAAAGGACCGGGAAGCGTGTGTTCAGGAATTGCCAATCCACAAAAGTAAGTGTGGACCGGCCCTGCAGGATCCAAGGGTTGGACAGAGCACCAATCCTGGGGCATTGCTAGAGTGTCTCGAATCGGTAAGGATCTCCTCCCTAGCCTTGACTCAGATGGAAACCCAAATTTCCAATACGACATCACGCGGTTTTGATTGTATACCTATATATGGCGACATAGTGGGATGGGGCACTCATGCCGTCTAGGATTAATACATTTACTTTGATGTACTTCAAATTGGTTGCACACTATTATTATGTAATACCGTGTTTCTCGTATCAAGCATCTTTTGATCATTATAAGGTAAAACCCTATCCTCCGGTTTGCGTTGCATTGTGTGATGGGACTTGGGTCTTATAATGGTTTCATTTTTCTAAAAAGCATTGCGTTATTTTGACGTTTTACCTTAGTCATGCACTGGCAATCCATAGGAGAAAACCCGTTCCGCGAAAGTGGCGTGGTCCTGTGATTAGCCTTATTATATTATATAGGTTAAGTAGAATTCTCACACCAGTCCCACGACTGACCTGTAGTTTGTTTCACTTTGCAAACTCGGGTGCCCTCTTTCCACACGGGCAGTCGAGTAGCTTATTTGACAGATAGATAAAACAAGATCCTGGATTGAAGATTGAAGCTGTGTCCAGAGATAGAAAGTCTTCCGCTGTGTTCTTCCGTTGCAGTATATTACTTTTTTTTTTTGTATTTATTCTTCCGCTGTAATTATATTCCAATGTACTCTGATATGTATATTCTACTCTGATGTAACATTTATCATAGTGTTATAAAAGTCTTCTGTGTTTTTGTTCTGATGTGTTGTATGCCCAAAGTTAAAGTATTCGTAGATTTTCACCTTTTGGGTCAGACCTGTGTGGTTTATGGTCGATTCAAGGGGCGGGAATTTGCGGGTCTTTACATATTTCGTCGATTTCCTTTCAAAACGTGTTTTATAAATCGTTTTAAATTTGTTTTCCAAATGATTTCAACTTCATATTCAATTTCTAATCAAAATTGAATATTCCACATCATCGATATACAAACGATAATATTTCCAAAACGTTACATTTTGAAATCACTTTCTTTTCTATATTCATTATAAAAATGAATAAAATCGATTTAAATATCGTCCACGTCAAAATGGCGTCAATCTAATCAACACGGCTTTTATATATATTTTAACAACTTCGTTATTCTATTCAACAAATGAATATTTTCTTCTACACATGAATTTTCATTTTTCTATTCAACACATGAATATTTTGTTTTTCTATTCAACACATGAATATATATTTTTCTATTCAACACATGAATATATATTTCTTAGTTTCCAAATTGGAATGAGGCCCAATCAATTACCATATAATGTTAATTATATGGATTTTCTACAAAACATGTAGGTAACAACCACGATAAATCATCAACCATCATCTAGAGTGCACCACACAACTGCATAAGCATTAAATATAAATAATTAACGCTTACATGGTCTGTCAACCCATCGATTGACAT
Organism: Allium sativum; assembly: GCA_030737875.1. Taxonomy (NCBI): domain Eukaryota; kingdom Viridiplantae; phylum Streptophyta; class Magnoliopsida; order Asparagales; family Amaryllidaceae; genus Allium; species Allium sativum. The sequence continues at coordinate 503,402,717 of CM060918.1, forward strand.
ACAACTAAACAATCGAGATTAGTGTACATCGAATATCATCTCAATACCCGTGTGGGGTTTCACATCAACAAACACAGATTTTTATTTATGCAGTTGGGCGATGTGTAAAATTTATCGTCCCAATCAATATCAGTCAAATCGGTGTACATAAACAAATCATTTGATTTGTTTATTACTATTTATTTTATATACACGTTAAAAATCATATTTTTAACTATAAAATATTTTATTTCATTCCACATCACACAATCAAATTTCACAACACAGCAATCAAATAAACAAGTCATCCATGGTCTGTGGACGACGGGTGTCGGGTGCTATTAAGCACCGTCTGCATCCTAGTATATATTTCAAACTAGAAATAAAATTTAGATTGAGAAGTTCTCACCGATTAACTAAACCAATACACCGTGACTCTTCATATGTAGAAGTCTTCACCGTTCTCGCATTTTGTCAATTTCGTTGTCCGTAGCCACTACATATATAAAAATCTCATTTTTATATTGTTGCTATGTATATAAAAATCACAATTTTTATCACTCTATATGGATAAAAATCACATTTCTATACCGCTACTATATAGATAAAATTTCTATTTTTATAATGGTGTTTATATAATAAAGATCATATATTTTTATTGCTTCTTTCTATATAAAAATTATATTTTTATGTTTCTACTTCCTTTATAAAGATCGAATTTTTATATCATCGCTATAAAAATCACATTTTTATTTCAACATATATATAAAAATCAGGTTTTTATTTCGCTGCATATATAAAGATCAAATTTTTACTATCTATATAATATAAAAATCGTATTTTTATTCTTTCTATACTATAAAAATCATATTTTTACATTGTTACTTCTATAAAGATCACATCTTTATTACTCTACATTATATAAAATCATATTTTTAGTCTATACATTATGTAAAAATCACATCTTTATTATTTCTACTATATATATATAAAAAATCACATCTTTACTTTATTAAAGATCTAAACTTTTCGCTATCAAAAATCTTAACTATTCTTAAATAAAAATATAACCTTTTCTAAATATAAAAATCATGTCTTTTCTATTTATAAAAATAATTCTATCTTCATATGAAAATCAAGCCTTCCTATAATAAAAAATTATAACTTTATGTAAGAAAAAAATTCTAACTTTATATGTAAATAAATCCTAACATTATATATAAATAAAAATTAGAATTTTCATAGTGTAGAAAATCAGATTTTAAAACTAAACTAAATAAAATAGGTTTAAAAACTCACTGCGATTGACCAAAGGGAGAGGAGATGGCGGTTGAGGTGGAGATGGAGCTGAGGGGGCGCGGTGGGCCCACATTCACGAGCGGCGTCAGATCTAGAAGGGGAGGGCGGCCATCCTTGGGTGGTTGGGGTCTTTGCGGCACGAATAGGGGATGGAGAAGGAGGAGAGAGGAAGGAGGGGGAGGTGCGGCCAGCTGAGGCGCGGAGGAGGTGGATGCGGCGCGATTAACTAGGGGGCACGATCATCGAAGTCGACGGTTTTGTTTTTCCTTTTTTTTTCTTTTTTTCTCTCTGGTATCACTTCTGAATTGGGGGAAGAGGGAATATATGGGGGGAGGGGTTATGTAAATAAATATATTTAATTATTTTTAAATTCCATATAGTTGACTTTTTATTCGACCTCAAAAGGAGACCCACCGCCTGTCGTCCCTAGCTAATTACCCCCATTCCGAACACAATGTGATATGTATCGTAAGCCAGTTCGGCCGTTTCGATCATTTTTCGTCAAAATCAAAATATAACTCTATATAATTAATTTGAACGCACATTTCAATTTATCGGGGACACATACTAACTCTAAAAATTCCTGAAAAATGTTTCTAGCTTCGTATCGACGATACGGTCCTAACAAAACTAATTTCATCGAATTCTGAGACCGTTTGAAAAATGGCCATTTTCCAGTCGATTAAAATCAACTAAAACTGGTCAAATGCATTTTCCTTTGCCACGCTCACATATTGATTCGAAAAATTACAAATTTTGGAATATAGCAATAACTTGACATCACGGATCCAACAAAAGTGGTTTCATCAAAAACCGAGGTCGTTTGCAAAATTTCCATTTTTAAGGGCTAGAATTCTATAACTACTATTCTGAATTTTCAACTGGACGTAACTTTTTATTCCCTCTATGAAATTTCAATTTTTTGGATTCATTGGAGATATATTCTCAATTAGATTCTATTATTTTTGGTTTTGCCAAAATCCGGTTTATTTTGAGTCATACATAGTCATTTGAAATTCAAAATCGAAATTTTGAACTACCGCGCCATTTTCAATTCCTTTTATAATTATAAATTAATATTTATATTCTAACGACGATTCAAATAAATATATATATATGTTCCATTTCTATTCAAAATAAATTTCTCGTTGTTATTATTTAAAATAATTCATTTTAAATAATCAAAATTCATTAAAATTGCCAAAATAAAATTTTTAAATTAGCTTAGATTTATGGGTTATTACGATCTCCCTACTTAAAACTTTTCGTCCCCGAAAAGGAATGAAGCCGAAAGTTGTTTAACTAATCAATTCAACTTCCATTATTTTCATTACGGCTTAAGTTCTTAAACTTTTCAGTTTTCTAAGAACTTTTCAACTTTTTCAAAAATTTGGCTAAAACCCTAAATTTTCGAAAAATTTCGCCATAACCTCCCCTGCACCGGGGTCTTCGGCATATTTCAAATAGCCTCCCATGGCCCTCGTCAATCCAAAAAGAAAAAGAAACAACCAAGCGGCTAGCCAATCGGCTCATAAAATCATCAAAAGCCCAATAAATTAGTAAACATGTACCAATTTGTCGGGCAAACAATTTTATTCTTCTGCTCTAGCCTCCATGCTATGACCTGTTCAATGTAAGTACACGTATATGCATGCAATTTCAAACAATTTTCAATTCAATTCACTTTTTGGTTCAATTTGGCTAAATGGTTCAAATTTTAATTAATCAACCAATAATCAAACAACGCAATCAGCAATCAATTAGTTGATTAGCTTTTCAAACACATAATTCTGATATGTATCCCAAAAATTAGATTTTTGATGCCAAATCACAACAATAAGCCCTATCTAGCTTTGGTTCTCACACCAGTCAATTGGAAATATATAAAAATCTCACTTTCGTCACTCGAACATAAATTCTGATGATGATTGATCAATCATCAGAATCATATCCAGGCGACTACAGTGTGATTCTATATCTACCCAATATATTAAACTTCGAATACACGTGGATAGACGTATATGCAAAATCTTTATATACTGGATAATACAAATCAATATAAATAAATATTCAAATACGAATAATTGAATTAAATTTTCAAAACAAAACTTGTTTTCATTTTAAAAATATACTCTTTACACTCGTTCTAGGATACTACTGATCCCATCTCTAACGAGTCATTTCCATTGGATATTACTAATCCAATTTCTGATATATTATTTTGTATGGTTCTAATGTGTCTTGTTCTAATGTGTCTTGTTCTCTCACTATAAATTTTCTGTACAGTTATTTATTTTATAACTGCATATATGAACTGCTCCCCGTCGTCCACAGACCATGGATGACTTGTTTGATTGTATTTTGTGTGAAATTGATCGTGATGTGAAATGAAAAAAAAATTATATATATATATATGAAATGTGAAAATGATTTGATTGTTAGAAATATAATTTTTAACATATATATGAGATGTATAAAATTGTCATGTATATGGAATATTCAATTTTGATATAAAATTGAATATGAAGTTGGAATCATTTTAAAACGAAGTTAAAATGATTTGTAAAATACGTTTTAAATTGAAAATCGACGAAATATATATAATATATAAATTATATATATAATGGCCCGAATAGAACGCGCCGCGCCGCGGTAGTTTGTGAATTTCGACCATAGACTTCAAATGGACGTTACGGGAGATCCGACCGTCAGATTCTCCTAAAATCGGAACCGTTGAGTTCGTATCGAAAAGAGCTTTCTAACGAATATTAGAAATTTGAAATCTAACGGTTGGATTTGGAATTATGTCCAAATCAAATTTAGAAAAGGTCGTTGTAAGTGTAGTTCGATGGCCGTTGATGGAAATCAACTGTATGGGCCTTGATAAAATTATTAAAAATATCAATAATTTGTGTAAAATCATAATAAATGATTTGAAAAGAGCTAGGATGACAAATCCATATTTGAAAAGATAAAAATAGATTTTTACCGAAATGAACTAGTTATTAACTAGAATAATAATTTATTTATTTTTAAATAAATAAATTGGATTTGAAATGGTTTTAAAAATAACTAGAATTTCCAATATATGAATTGGAATGGATTTGAATCGAAATTATCTTCGAAATATTTCGATGTTGGATTTCGTGATTATACAGATATGGTTGTGGAAATTTGAAAGATATATTAATATCGTTATTTCCAATATGATATTTGTTGGTTTCAGAATTTGATGTTGAATATAAACCAATACTATTTTCTATTCAGAGCCTTGTGTTTAATGTCAAATTTGATTTTGGGTTTATCATGAACCGTGTTTTAAATGACATTGATTCTTTAACCCAGTTAAAGATTAAAACTAAGTGGAGTTTTAATGAATCTTTAATTAGATTGAAAAGATCGAGAATGGAGTATCACCAGTTTTGCTCCAGGCGATAGTTAAATCTTTAATTAGATTTGAACGTGAAATGGTAATTGAATTTACCGATAACACCATGGCATTAGATATGAAGTATGACCAGTTTTACTTCATTGGATGAATAGGTTGGGATTGGGAAATAAAATAAATGATTATCTCGGTGTGGTTCGCTAATCCCGACTAGTTTGAATTGATATTCAAAGGAAGATTAAAGAATAAATTTAAAGAATTTATCTTTGATAAAATTAATGGGAACCTATCCCTAAGAATGTGAAATTTAGCAACTAACTGAAGATTAGTTAAGATGAATGGTTTCCTGGGTATTGATCTGATGTTGGTTTCGGCCTTCGGGGTTAATATTTGGGGAATTGTTCACTCACTAATTTACGGTTAGTGACTGATGAATTGGAGTGAGGCGTATGTTGTGTTTGTGTAACACTTGTTTATTATATACGCGAGTTATTCAGAAAGACCGGGTTTATCCCATTCTGAATAACTGATTCGACGATGAGTCGAATATGAAGACGGTGGTTGAAGACCGGAGGTCTTCATGTCATTTGGATAATTATTGATGATCTTGATTGGGTCGTACACCCAAGAGGAGGGAATCAGTTGTTGATCGTCCAGACGTACTTGGAGATCGATGGATATGCGAGGTACAAGGTGCCTCCAGTCTCGTTCAGACCCAGAACGAACTTGTAAATGGACTATGTGTCTGACATTGGATTTTAGTCTGTGTGATTGATTTCTATTAAATATATATCTGTTTGGCGGCAGAGAATTTATTCTCTTGCTTAACGCCCTTCTCTGAGATGTACGAGCGCAGGGGTTATATATTGATGGATATCAATCGCATGGAGTGAATTGCCTATGTGGCATGCCTAAGTGGCAAATGATCAAGGCTTTTGTTGAAAAGCAAAGTCTTGTGGTTGATGATCAAAGCACGGCCTGTGTGGCATAGGTTTGTGTAGCGTTGATTCGCGAGCCTCACACCCCAGTTGTGAACCAGAAACGGGAGAGGACATCCGGGAGGGCATGCGTTTCCTTCTAATTAGAAGTGGCGTTAGTGGTTTTACATGCCCTGACGAGTTTGACTTATGTGGTTGTTGCTGTTGCGAGGCGCCTCGGATATATCAGTGACTATGTGAAGCCGATGGAGTCATTTGTTGGCTCATTGACGCCCTAAAGGGCGGGGAAACGCAGTGTTCAGGCATTTTAATCCACATCGGTGGACCGGCACTGACGATCCAAGGGCACTCTAGCTCTGATCCTGAGACACGGGCTAGAGCGTCTCAAATCGATAAGGACTATTTTTTGCCTCGGTTCACATATGGTAATCCAACTTCCAATATGTGACTTTGCGGTTTTGATTGTATAACCTATATATGGCGACATAGTGGTATGGGGCGCTTATGTCGTCTATGATTGATACTTATGATCTGAAGTTGTTTTATACACTATGCACTTATTATAGTATCAAATGATTTGTTTTTAGCGTATCAAGCATTCTTTGGCTATTATAAGGTAAAAACCCTATCCTCCGGCTTGCGTTGCATTATGTGATGGGACCTAGGTCTTATAATAGCTTCATTTTTCTTTATTTAGCATTGTGTTGTTTGTTTTATGCACTGGTATTCTTAGGAGGAAACCCGTTCCGTGTTACACGGCGTGGTCCCTTGATTTACCTGACTTTAAAATAAAGATTAATAACTGTTTTAGTTCTCACACCAGTCCCATGACTAACCTGGAGCTTATTGTTTTAACCTAAACTCTGGGTGCCCTTATTTTGACACGGGCAGCTAGTAGTTTTGGTTTTGCAGATTTATGCTCACAGGATCCTGATTAATAGCTGGAACGATACTCGGAAAGCTCTATATCAGTGTATTACTTTCAGTTGTGTTTTGTATTATTTTTCCGCTGCTATGTAAATTATTGTAATCTATGATATTTATCGAATGTATTTTATTCATTCATACTCTGTATATTCTTGTAGTCTAATGAATTATTGTGATTAACAATGGAATGTTCTTCTGTGTGCGTTCCGATCTGTCTTGTCCTCACATTAATTCATTCTTTCTCTTCTCTTCAGAGACAGGGGAAGTTCGGGACTTGACATCACGGATCCAACAAAAGTGGTTTCGTCGAAAACCGAGGTCATTTGCAAAATTCGTAATTTTTTAAATCAATATGTGAGCGTGGCGAAAGAAAACGTGTTTTGATAGTTTCAGTTGATTTTAATAGACTGGAAAATGGCCATTTTTCAAATGGTCTTGGAATTTGACGAAATTAGTTTTGTTAGGACCATATCGTCAATACGAAGCTAGCAAATATTTTTTGGGATTTTTTAGAGTCCATATGTGGCCCCAGTAAATTGAAATACGCGTTCAAATTCAATATATAGATTTATATTTTGATTTTTATGAAAACTGATCGATACGATTGAATCAGCTCACGATACATATCCCATTGTGTTCGGAATGGGGGTAATTAGCTATGGACGACATTCGGTGGGTTCGATTTCGAGGTCAAGATAAAAAGCCGCTTTTTGAAATTAAAATAATAAAAAAAACCTCTCCTCTCTATATTCTCTCTCAGCCCCCCCCCCCCACCCCCCGCTCAGTTTTGATCGAAGAAAAAAAAAGAAAAAAAAACCGTGGAAGCCCTCGCCCCATTGCCCCTAAGGCCGACGCCGCCACTACCAATCCGCCCCCCCACTAGGATCCGCCTCCCCGTCTCCATCGCCTCCACCTCCTTCATCATCCCCTCAGTTGAAGATCGCGCTCGCACCCAAACCTCATTGTGAAAAACCCCAAACCGACGCTCGCGAGACCATCCCCAGCCCGACTCGACTCCGGCGCAACCACCCCCCTTCTTCAACCGCGCAGGCGCAGCTCCCCTCCCCTTCCTCCAATCAACACTGTAAGTTTTTATTTTTTTAAGTTCTATTCTTTTTAATTTATATATATATAAGAGTATTTATTTTATTAAAAACAAAAATAGGGTTTTCATGTTGTTTATAAATAAGGAATTTGATTTTTGATTTAAATAAAGATTTGAATTTTTTTTATATAGTGAAAAGATTCAATTTAAAAATGAAAAAGAAGTAATTTTTAGTGAAGTAAAGAGGTGTTTTTTAGTGAAGTAAAGATGAGATTTTTGAAATAGAAAAGATTAAATTTTTATAAGTGAAAGATTAGATCTTTGTTTAGGAGAAAAGATTTGATTTTTATATTCGATAAAGATATAATTTTTATGAAGTAATAGCGGATATAAAAATATGATTTTTATATAGTAGAGATAATAAAAAAATTGATTTTTATGGTATAGGAAGAATAAAAATATAATGTTATTATATTACTACCGAGATAAAAATGGAATTTTTATCTATATAGTAGTGGTATAAAAATAGAATTTTTATCTATATAATAGCGGTATAAAAATGTGTTTTTTATATACATAGCAACAATATAAAAATGCGGTTTTATATATGTAGTGGCTACGGGCAACGGAAGTGACAAAAGGCAATAACGACGAAGACTCCTACATATGAAGAGTCATGGCGGTTGGTTTAGCTAGTTGGTGAGAACTCCTCACTTTTATTTTATTTCTAGTTTGAAATATATACTAGGATGCAGACGGTGCTTAGCAGCACCCGACACCCATCGTCCACAGACCATGGATGACTTGTTTGTTTGATTGTTGTGTTGTGAAATTTGATTGTGTGATGTGAAATGAAATAAAATGTTTTATAGAGGAAAATATTTTATTGATAAAAATATAATTTTTAACGTGTATATAAAATAAGAATAGTAATAAACAAATCGGAGATTTGTTTATGTACACCGATTTGACTGATATTGATTGGGACGATAAATTTTACACGTCGCCCAACAACACAAATAATATTCAGTGTTTGTGAATTGAAACCCCACATAGGTGTCGGGATGATATTTCATGTACACTAATCCCAATTATTTAGTTGTGTGTCGATCGATTGGTCGACAGACTTTGTAAGCGTTAATTAATTATATTTAATGCCCATGCAGTTGTGTGGTGCACTCTGGATGATGGTTGATGATTTATCGTTGCTGTTATATACATGTGTTGTAGGGAATCCATATAATTAGCGTTATATGGTAATTGATTAGGCCTCATTCCAGTTTGGAAAATAAGAAATATATATTCACGTGTTGAATAGAAAAATAAATATTCATGTGTTGAATAGAAAAATGAAAATTCATGTGTTGAAGAAAATATTCATTTGTTGAATAGAATAACGAAGTTGTTAAAATATATATTAAAAAAAGCCGTGTTGATTAGATTGACGTCATTTTGACGTGAACGATATTTATACCGATTTTATTCATTTTTATAATGAATATAGAAAAGAAAGTGATTTCAAAATATAACGTTTTGAAAATATTATCATTTGTATGTCGATAATGTGGAATATTCGATTTTGATTAGAAATTGAATACGAAGTTGAAATCCTTTTGAAAACGATTTATAAAATACGTTTTGAATGGAAATCGATGAAATATATAATATATATATATATTATATATATATAATGGCCTGAATAGAACACGCCGCGCCGCGGCAGTTCGCGAATTTCGACCATTGACTTCGAATGGATATTACGGGAGATCCGACCGTCGGATTCTCCTAAAACTGGAAACGTTGGGTTCGTATCGAAAAGAGCTTTCTAATGAATATTAGAGGTTTGAAATTTAATGGTTGGATTTGGAATTATGTCCAAATCAAATTTGGAAAAGGTCGCTGTAAGTGCAGTTCGATGGCTACTGGTGGAAATCGACTTTACGGGCCTAGATAAAATTATTAAAAATATCAATAATTTGTGTAAAATCATAAGAAATGATTTGTGAAGAATTGGGATGTAAAATTTCCATATTTGAAAAGGTAAAAATTGATTTTTATTGAAAGGAACTAGTTTTGTACAAGAATTATAATTCTATTTATTTTTAAAATAAATAAAGTGGATTTGAAATGGTTTTGAAAATAACCAGTTCCAATAATTGAATTGGAATGGATTTGAATCAAAATTTTCTTTCGAATATTTCGATGTTGGATTTCGTGATGATACAAATATTGTTATGGGAATTTGAAAGATATATTTATATCATTATTTCCAATACGATATTTGTTGGTCGTAGAATTTGTTATTGAATATAAGCCGATATATTTTCTATTCAGAGCCTTGTATTTAATATCAAATGTGATTTGGGTTTGCCGTGAATGGTGTCTTCATTAACACTGTTCTTAAACCCAGATGAGAAAAGGATTAAATCTTTTTGTTTAGATTTAATGAAGTGTACTAATTAAATGATATTTAATTGGAATTGAATTTGAATTGATTTTGGGTTTATCGTGAACGGTGTTTTAAATAACACTTGTTCTTTAACCCGATAATTAATGTAATGTGATTTTGGGTTTATAGTGAATCATGTTTTAAATGACATTGGCTCTTTAACCCAGTTAAAGACAGGATGTGTTTTTCCCAAAATAATCATTAATAGTGATTATTGGGAAGATTAAAACTAAGTAGAGTCTTAATGAATCTTTAATTGGATTGAAATGATTGGGAATGGAGTATCACCAATTTTTCTCCAGGCGATAGTTAAATCTTTAATTAGATTTGAACGTGAAATAGTAATTGATTTTACCGATAACACCATGATGTTAGATATGAAGTATTACCAGTTTTACTTCATGGGATGAATAGGTTGGGATTGGAAAATAAAATAAATGATTACTTCGGTGTGGTTCGCTAATCCCGACTAGTTTGAATTGAAATTCAAAAGAAGACTAAAGAATTAATTCAAAGAATTTATCTTTGATAAAATTAATGGGAACCTTTCCCAAAGTATAAGAATATTTGAATAAAAGAATATTCTGAATTGGAATGAGGCGTATGTTGTGTTTGTGTAACACTTGTTCATTATATACGCGAGTTATTCAGAAAGTCCGGGTTTATCCCATTCTGAATAACTGATTCGACGTGGTGTCGAGGATGAAGACGGCGGTCGAAGACCTCCGGTCTTTACATCGTTTGGGTGATTACTGATGATCTTGATTGGGTTGTACACCCAAGAGGAGGGAATCAGTTGGTGATCGTCCAGACGTACTTGGGGATCGATGGATATGCGAGGTACAAGGTGCCTCCGGTTTCGTTCAGACCCAGAACGGACTTGTAAATGGACTGTGTGTCTAACATTGGATTTTATTATATGTGATTGATTTCTATTAAATATATATTTGTTTGGCGGCGGAGAATTTATTCTCTTGCTTAACGCCCTTCTCTGAGACGTACGAGCTCAGGGGTTATATATTGATGGATATCAATCGCATGGAGTGAATTGCCTGTGTGGCATGCTTAAGTGGCAAATGATCAGGGCTTTTGTTGAAAAGCAAAGTCTTGTGGTTGATCATCAAAGCACGGCCTGTGTGGCATAGCTTTGTGTAGTGTTGATTCGCGAGCCTCACACCCCGGTTGTGAACCAGAAACGGGAGAAGGATCCATGGAGGGCATGCGTTTCTTTCTAGCTAGTGGTGGTGGCAGTGCTTAAACTGGATGACATTTATATACTTTTCACCTATGTGGTTGTTGCTGTTGCGAGGCGCCTCGGATATATCGGTCGATTCGGGACCGATGGAGTCATTGGACTCATTTACGCCCCAAAGGGCGGGGAAACGCAGCGTTCAGGCATTTTAATCCACATCGGTGGACCGGCCCTGTGACACCTAAGGCTTGACAGAGTACTTGCCTAGGACATGGTAGGCTAGATTGTCTCGAATCGATAGAGGACGATCCCTGGCCTCGGTTCACAGATGGAAATCCAATTTCCAAATACGTGACTTTGCGGTTTTGATTGTAGAGCCTAGTATGGCGACATGATATATGGTACTCATGCCGTCTATGATTGATATTTATGATTGAAATTGTTTTGACACTATGCACTTATAATAGTATCAAATAATTTGTTTTTAACGTATCAAGCATGCTTTGGCTATTATAAGGTAAAACCATATCCTCCGGCTTGTGTTGCATTGTGTGATGGGACCTGGGTCTTATAATAGCTTCATTTTTCTTTATTTAGCATTGCGCTGTTCGTTTTATGCACTGGTATTCTTGGGAGGAAACCGGTTCCGTGTTATACGGCGTGGTCCCTTGATTTACCTAACTATAAAAATAAAGATTAATAACTGTTTTAGTTCTCACACCAGTCACATGACAGGCCTGGAGTTTATTGTTTTAACCTAAACTCTGGGTGCCCTTATTTTGACATGGGCAGCTAGTTGTTTTTGTTTTGCAGATTTATGTTCACAGGATCCTGATTTACAACTGGAACGATACTCGGAAAGCTCTGTATCTGTGTATTACTTCTAGTTGTGTTTTGTATTATTTTCCGCTGCGATGTATTTAAATGTAATTTAAATCTATGATATTTTATGTGTTATATTTATTTATACTCTGTATATTCTTGTATTTTGATGTAATTGTTGTAATTAACAATGAAATGTTCTTCTGTCTGCGTTCCGATGTGCTTGTTCTCAACTCAGTCCGTAATTTCCTGTGAGGGGGATTTCGGGTCGTAACATCGTGCTATGCTGTTACGACCCGAACTTCCCCGGTAAGGAAAGCCCGGATTGAATTGAGGACAAGCCACATCGGAACGCAAACAAAAGAACATTTCATTGTATATTACAACAATTCCATCAGAATACAAGAATATACAGAGTATGGATAAATATTACATAGAAAGTATCAGAGATTTAAATTACATTTAAATACATTACATAGCAGCGGAAAATAATACAAAACACAACTAGAAGTAATACACGGACATAGAGCTTTCCGAGTATCGTTCCAACTGTAAATCAGGATCCTATGAATATAAATCTGCAAAACCAAAACTACTAGCTGCCCGTGTCAAAATAAGGGCACCTGGAGTTTATTATGATGTATTTCATATAAAAATTAAATCTTGATTTCAAATTAAAAATCAAATCTTTTTGTTAAGAAAAATCAAATCTTTTTAAATTTAAAGTTCATACCGTTTTATTATTCAAAATCTATTCTTTTTCCTTTTTATTTTTACTAACATGTATATAAAATAATATTTAAAAACAATGTTGTATTATATAAAAAAATTACTTCCTTTTCGATATTGTTTAATAATAAAAATTCGATTTGTATATAAGAAGTAGAAATATAATTTTTATATAGAATGTAGCATCGAAAAAAAAATATGAAGTAGAAATAAAAATATGATTTTTATTAATGGAAATAAAATGATAAAAATATAATTTTTATTATGAACAGCGGGGCTAGGACTGCATTCGAATTTCAAACAGTTCCAAACGGTTCAACAGTTCAAAAGTAAAGCACGGCGGAGTGGAACCCTCGATGAAAACTCCTCACTTTTAATTGTTTTCTAGTTGAAATATATACTAGGATGCAGATGTTGTTTAGTAGCACCCGACACCCGTTGTCCACAGACCACGGATGGCTTGTTTGTTTGATTGATGTGTGGTGAAATTTGATTGTGTGATGTGAAATGAAATAAAATATTTTATAGTGGAAAATATTTTATAGTTAAAAATATAATTTTTAACGTCTATATATAATAAATATTTATAAACAAATCGGATTATTTGTTTATATACACTGATTTAACTGATATTGATTAGGATGATAAATTTTACACATCGCCCAACAGCATAAATAAAATCTATGTTTGTTGATTTGAAACCCCACACGTGTATTGAGATGAGATTCGACGTACACTAATCCCGATTGTTTAGTTGTATGTCAATCGATGGATTGACAGACTGTGTAAGCGTTAATTATTTATATTTAATGCTTATGCAGTTGTGTGGTGCACTCTGGATGATGGTTGATTATTTATCGTTGCTGTTTATATACATGTGTTGTAGAAAATCCATATAATTAACATTATATGGTAATTGTTTGGGCCTCATTCCAATATAGAAAATGAATTCATGTGTTGAATTGAAAATAAATTCATGTGTTGAATTGGAAAATCTTCATGTGTTGAATAGAATAAACATTCATGCGTTGAATAAAAGCCGTGTTGATTAGATTGACGCCATTTGACGTGAAAGATATTTATATTGATTTTATTCATTTTTCCAATGAATTTTGAAAGTGATTTTGAAATTCGAATTAAATTGAAGTTATTTTGAAATTCGAATTAAATTGGATAGATTCGAAATTCGAATTAAATTGAATAGATTTGAAAATCAAATTAAATTGAATAGATTTGAAATTCGAATTAAATTGAAATGAATTGAAATTCGAATTAAATTGAAGTGAATTATAATGGCAAGGAATTTCGCTCGATCCGAATCGATTGTTAAACCGACCAACACCTTTCGAAACCCCTGACCATTTTGAGAACAGGACAAATTGGAACGCAAACAGAAGAAAATTTCATTGTTATTTACAACAATTCCATCAAATACAAGAATATACAGAGTAGAAAATGAATATTGTACAACAGAAAAATATCAGAGATTACAATAAATTACATAGCAGCGGAAAAATAATAATATAAAACACAACTGAAAGTAATATACGGATACAGAGCTTTCCGAGCATCGTTCCAGCTGTAAATCAGGATCCTGTGAATATAAATCTGCAAAACCAAAACTACTAGCTGCCCGTGTCGAAAATAGGGGCACCCAGAGTTTAGGTTAAAACAATAAACTCCAGGTCAGTCATGTGACTGGTGTGAGAACTAAAACAGTTATTTAAACCTCACTTTAAAAGAGAGTAATTCAAGGGACTACGCCGTATAAACACGGAACGGGTTTCCTCCCAAGAATACCAGTGCATATAAATAAACAGCGCAATGATTTTTCTAAAAATGAAGCTATTATAAGATGCAGGTCCCATCACACAATGCAACGCAAGCCGGAGGATAGGGTTTTCCTATATAACAGCCAAACATGCTTGGTACATTTAAAACAAATCATTTGATACTATTATAAGTGTATAGTGTCAAAACAATTTCAATCATAAATATCAATCGTAGATGGCATGGGTACCATATATCATGTCGACAGACTAGGCTCTACAAATAAAACCAAAATACACGTATTGGAAAGTTGGATTTCCATCATGGTGGCTCCTGATTCGAAAGATCGGTCGCGTAGTGCAATTCCCCACGGCTTACGTCCCAGCAAGAGAAAACACCGTAATGCACATCCGCACTTTTGGGACACGAGTACCACCGCGGCTTACGTCCCAGCGAGAGAAAACACCGCTTACTCTATCCCTCTGAGCACTAAGCTCATCTCGGTCGACCAAATCCACGACACCACTAAGGCGTCTATCCTCTAAAAAAGTACACTGATCAAACCATCAGTTTACCACCATACCGGTGTGTGAGGCTCGCGAATCAACGCTACCCAAAGCTAGGCCACAAAGGCCATGCTTTGATCATCAACCACAAGACTTTTCTTTTCAACAAAACGCTTGATCATTTGCCACTTAGGCGTGCCACACAGGCAATTCATGCCATGCGACTGATGTCCATCGATATACAACCTCTGAGCTCGTACATCTCAGAGAAGGGCGTTAAGCCATAGAATAAATTCTCCGCCGCCAAACAGATGTACATTTAATAGAGATCAATCAACATAGAATAAAATCCAATGTCAGACACACAGTCCATTTACAAGTTCGTTCTGGGTCTGAACGAAACCGGAGGCACTTTCCTCGCATATCCATCGATCTCCAAGTACGTCTGGACGATCAACAACTGAGTCCCTCATCTTGGGTGTATAGCCCAATCAAGATCATCAGTAATCACCCAAACGATGTGAAGACTTCCGGTCTTCGACCACCGTCATCATCTTCGACTTATCGTCGAATCAGTTATTCAGAATGGGTATAAACCCGGCCTTTCCGAACAACCCGCGTATATTATAAACATATGTTACACAAACACAACATACGCCTCATTCCAATTCGTCAGTCACTAACCGTAAACTAGCAAGAGAACAATTTCCCAAATATTAACCTCGAAGGCTGATACCAACTGTAAAGGCCCGTAACTTCCCCGTAAAGGAAAGGGCGGATAGTTCGAGAACAAGCCACAACAGAACTCATACGGAAGAACATTTCATTGTATATTACAACAATGCATCAGATCACAAGAATATACAGAGTATAAACGAATAAATATTACACAGAAATATCAGAGATTTAAATTACATTTAAATACATTACCTAGCAGCGGAAAATAATACAATACACAACTAGAAGAGATATACGGATACAAAGCTTTCCGGATATCATTCAAGCTGTAAACCAGGATCCTGTGAATATAAATCTGCAAAACCAAAACTACTAGCTGCCCGTGTCAAAATAAGGGCACCCAGAGTTTAGGTTAAAACAATAAACTCCAGGTCAGTCATGTGACTGGTGTGAGAACTAAAACAGTTATTATTCTTTATTTTAAAAGTTAGGTAAATCAAGGGACCACGCCGTATAACACGGAACGGGTTTCCTCCCAAGAATCCCAGTGCATAAAACAAACAGCGCAATGCTAAATAAAGAAAAATGAAGCTGTTATAAGACCCAGGTCCTATCACACAATGCAACGCAAGCCGGGGGATAGGGTTTTCCCTTATAACAGCCAAAGAATGCTTGATACGTTCACAACAAATCATTTGATACTATTATAAGTGCATAGTGTATAAAACAACTTCAAATCATAAGTATCAATCATAGGCGACATGAGCGTCCCATGCCACTATGTCGCCATATATAGGTTTACAAATAAAACCGCAAGATGTCGTATTGGAAGCTGGGTTATCATTTATGGTATGAACCGAGGCTAGGGATCGTCCTCTACCGATTCGTGACTCTCTAGCCTGAGCCACAGGCAAGCGCGCAGGCAAGCCTTTAGATCGTCAGGGCCGGTCCACCGATGTGGATTATTATGCCTGAACACTACGTTTCCCCACCCTATGGGGTGTAAGTCTGGTCCGTCTGCCGACCAGAATGCATCGGCCGAAACCGATATAACCGAGGCGCCTCGCAACAACAACAACCACATAAGTCAAACTCGTCAGGGCGTGTAAAACCACTGACGCCACTTCTAACTAGAAAGAAACACATGCCCTCCCTGAGGTCCGTCTCCCGTTTTTGGTTCATACAAGGTGTGAAACTCGCGAAGTAAACGTTACACAAAGCTACGCCACAAAGGCCGTGCTTCGATCATCAACCACAAGACTTTGCTTTTCAACAGAAGCCTTGATCATTTGCCACTTAGGCATGCCACACAGGCAATTCACTCCATGCGTTTGATATCCATCAATATATAACCCCTGAGCTCGCACGTCTCAGAGAAGGGCATTAAGCAAGAGAATAAATTCTCCGCCGCCAAACAGATATATATTTAATAGAGAACAATCACACGGACTAAAATCCAATGTCAGACACACAGTCCATTTACAAGTCCGTTCTGGGTCTGAACGAAACCGGAGGCACCTAGTACCCCGCATATCCATCGATCTCCAAGTACGTCCGGACGATCACCAACTGTTTCCATCTTCTTGGGTGTACAGCCCAATCAAGATCATCAGTAATCACCCAAACGACGTGAAGACCTCCGGTCTTCGACCATCGTCTTCATCTTCGACTTATCGTCGTATCAGTTATTCAGAATGGGATAAACCCGGTCTTTCCGAATAACTCGCGTATACTTTAAATAAGTGTTACACAAACACAACATACGCCTCATTCCAATTCATCAGTCACTAACTGTAAATTAATCAAGAGAATAATTCCCCAAAAATTAACCCCGAAGGCCGAAACCAACATCAGATCAATATCCAGAAAACCATTCTGCTTAGCTAACCGACAGTTAGTTTCTAAATTTTACATTCATAGGGAAAGGTTCCCATTAATTTTATCCAAGATAAATTCTTTAATTTATTCTTTAATCTACTTTTGAATATCAATTCAAATTAGTCGGGATTAACGAAACTTACCGAAGTAACCATTTGTTTTAATTTCCCAATCCCAACCTATTCATCCCATGAAGTAAAATGGTTCTTACTTCATATCTAACACCACGGTGTTACCGGTAAATTCAATTACCATTTCACGTTCAAATCTAATTAAAGATTTAACTATCGCCTGGAGCAAAACTGGTGATACTCCATTTCGATTATTTCAATCTGATTAAAGATTCATTAAAACCCCACTTAGTTTTAATCTGTGACTGGGTTAAAGAATCAGTGTCATTTAAAACACGGTTCACGATAAACCCAAAATCACGTTTCCATTAATTATCGGGTTAAAGAACGAGTGTTATTTAAAAACACCATTCACGATAAACCCAAGAATCAATATCAATTCAATTTCAATTAAATATTGTTTAATTGGTACACTTCATTAAATCTAAATAAAAAGATTTAATCTTTTCTCAACTGGGTTCAAGAACAGTGTTAATGAAGACACCATTCACGACAAACCCAAGTCACATTTGATATTCAATACAAGGCTCTGAATAGAAAATATATAGGCTTATATTCAATATCAAATTCTACGATTAACAAATGTCGTATTGGAAATAACGATATAAATATATATCTTTCAAATTTCCATAACAACATCCGTATAATCACGAATTCCAACATCGAAATATTCCGAAGACAATTTCGATTCAAATCCACTCCAATGCAATCATTGAAAATTCTGGTTATTTTTAAAACCCTTTTCAAATTCAATTTATTTACTTAAAAATAAATAGAATTATAATTCTAGTTCAAAACTAGTTTATTTCGATAAAAATCTATTTTTATCTTTGCAAATATGGAGTTTTTCATCCCAATTCTTTCTATATCATTTCTTATGATTTTACACAAATTATTACTATTTTTAATAATTTTATCAAGGCCCGTACAGTCGATTTCCATCAGCGGCCATCGAACTGCACTTACAACGACCTTTTCCAAATTTTATTTGGACATAATTCCAAATCCAATCGTTAGATTTCAAATTTATAATATTCGTTAGAAAGCTCTTTTCAATACGAACCCAACGGTTCCGGTTTTAGGAGAATCCGACAGTCGGATCTCCCGTAATATCCGTTCGAAGTCAATGGTCGAAATTCGCGAACTGCCGCGGCGCGGCACGTTCTATTCAGGCCATTATATTATATATATATAATATATATAATATATACTTTGTCGATTTCAATTCAAAACGTGCTTTATAAATCGTTTTAAATTCATTTTCAAAACGGTTTCAACTTCATATTCAATTTCAAATCAAAATTGAATATTTCAATTCAAATTCATTTTAAATTCATTTCAAATTGATTTCAATTCAAATTGATTTTGAATTCACTTTCAGTTCGTTTTCTATTCAATTCAATTTCAATTCGAATCCATTTATATTAAATTTCAATTCGAATTCATTTCTATTCTAATTCAATTCGAATTCGTTCCTATTCGAATTTCAAATCATTTCAGTGTATTTCAAATCAATTCAGTTTAATTCGAATTTCAATTCACTTTAAATATAATTTGAATTTCAATTCTTTCTAAAGTATTAGATTTTGAAATCAATTTCGATATTCATTATAAAATGAATAAAATCGATATAAATATCGTTCACGTCAAAATGACGTCAATCTAATTAATACGGCTTCATATATTTCCATTTTCAAATATTCTATTTCGAATATTTCTATCTCAAATATTTCTTTTCAAATATTTCCTTTTTCAAATATTCTATTTTCAAATATTTCTATTTTTTTTCGAAAATGGAATGAGGCCCAATCAATTACCATATAATGTTAATTATATGGATTTTCTACAACACATGTATATATCAACAACGATGAATAATCAACCATCATCCAAAGTGCATTCTACACTGTATAAGCATCAAATATAAATATTCAACGCTTATAACAGCCTGTCAATCAATCGATCGACATACAACTAAACAATCGGGATTAGTGTACGTCAATATCATCCCAATACCCGTGTGGGATTTCAAGCAATCAAACACAGATTTTTATTTGTGTAGTGGGGCGATGTGTAAAATTTATCGTCCCAATCAATGTCCTTCAAATAGGTGTACATAAACAAACCGTCTGGTTTGTAAATGAATATTTATTTATTCACATTCACGTTAAAAATTATATTTTTAACGATCAAACTATTTTATTCAACCTATGAATTTTCTATTCGGTTCATTTATTAAATAAAATGTTATCTTTATTTTTCTAAATTATTTTTAGAAAATTTCGGCGGCATAACGGCACGATACTAGAAACGGGACGAGGCCTAGCCTTATCCCCGGTCTAGTGAAGGCCCACGCCATTCACACATCAAACAAATCAATTTCATTTCACCAAACAATTCAATTCAAACCAAATAATATAACCAACTACACAACCAAACAATTAAACAACCAAGCCATCCACGGTCTGTGGATGACGGGTGTCGGGTGCTACTAAACACCGTCTGCATCCTAGTATATATTTATAACTAGAAAATTAAATTGAAAGGTGGGAAGTTCTCACAGATAGCTATCCAATCATCTTGACTCTTCCTTGATAGAAATCTTCATCGTTATCGCATCTTCGTCATCTTCGTTGCCCGTAGCCACTACATATGTAAAAATCGAATTTTTACTACGATGTTCAATATATAAAAATCACATTTTTACTTCGATGTTCAATATATAAAAATCACATTTTTACTTCGATGTTCAATATATAAAAATCACATTTTTACTTCGATGTTCAATATATAAAAATCACATTTTTACTTCGATGTTCAATATATAAAAATCACATTTTTACTTCGATGTTCAATATATAAAAATCACATTTTTACTTCGATGTTCAATATATAAAAATCACATTTTTATTTCGATGTGCAATATATAAAAATCACATTTTTACTTCGATGTCCAATATATAAAAATCACATTTTTACTTCGATGTTCAATATATAAAAATCACATTTTTACTTCGATGTCCAATATATAAAAATCACATTTTTACTTCGATGTTCAATATATAAAAATCACATTTTTATTTTCTCTACCTTATAAAAATTATATTTTCATAATCTCTACTATATAAAAATTATATTTTTATAGTAAAAAATCTAATCTTTCCTATTTCAAAAGAACTCTTTTTATTTTAAAAAACTTGTCTTTGTTTCCATAAAAATCTTGTCTTTGTTTTCACAAAAATCTATTCTTTGTTTCTATAAAAATCTATTCTTTGTTTCGATAACTTTTTCAACTTCATATATATTATACCTTCAATTCAAAAACAACGATGATTATTTTCTATTTGCAAAATCCATGCTAATTTTATTTGACACAAGACGATATTTTCATTTGACAAACAATGCATATCTATTTTTAAAAACAAAGAATTTTATTTCATAACAATGCGAATTTCCTTTTATAAAAACTGAATTTTATTCAATGTATTTTATTAAATAAGAACTGAAAATAAATTAATGTTAATTTATATAAAATCCTTCTTTTTATACATTGTTATTTAAACTTGAAACTGATTTTAAAACAATGTTGTATAAAAAAAAACAATTACCTTCCACTGTTTTTACAAGCTTCAGGTACCCCAAAAGGAGGCCGCCTCCTAGGGTTCATCGCCTCTGACAATAAACGGCGCCGGAGCCCGATCTGCCATGCCCCCGAGAAGCGCCCTCGCGTCCGCCACCTTCCGCCACGAGCATCATCCGTTCGCACCTCCCTTTAGCCCCAAAATCCGCTGCCAACGTCGGCTGTTCGAGCCCTGAAATCGATCCCCAAACTCCACGATAAATTAGGAATCTAGTATGGATGTGAAGCCCCTTCGATTCTCTTTCATTTCGCATTAGAGATTTCTGGAAATGCTTCGTGGATTGGAAGGAAAAATTGGAAAAAGAATAGAGCGATATCAGCCGTCTATAGCTTAGTGGCGGCGCTGAAAGAAGGGTAGGCTAGGGTTTGGGCTTGGCCCTTTATAGAAGATTTTATTATTATTTTATTCTTTTAATTTGAAATATATTTGTTTGCTCATACTAACTCCAAATCGAACTCAACGAGTGTCACCCCTAGCTAAATACCCCTATTCCAAACACAATGGAATATGTTTCGTAAGCCCATTCGATTGTTTCGATAAGTTTCTATCAAAGTTAAAATATAAATCAGTATATATTCAATTCAAACGTACATTTCAAATTACCGGGGTCACATACTGACTCTAAAAATTCCAGAAAAATATTTTCTAGCTTCGTATTAATGATACGGTCCTAACAAAGCTAGTTTTGTCAAATTCTGAGACCGTTGGAAAAATGGCCATTTTCCAGTCGATTAAAATCAACTAAAACTGGCCAAACGCGTTTCCCTTTGCCACGCCCACATATTGATTCAGAAAATTATGAAATTTGGAATCTAGCAATAACTTAACATCACGGACCCAACAAAAGTGGTTTCGTCGAAATCCGAGGTCGTTTGCAAAATTCCCATTTTTAAGGGCCTGAATTCCATAGCGACTATTCAGAATTTTCAACTGGACATATCTTTTGATTCCCGCTATGAAATTTTGATTTTTCGGATTCGTTGGAAAGATATCATCAATTAGATCCTATTATTTTTGGTTTCACTAAAATCCGGATTGTTTTGCACCCGGTACATTCAATTGAAGTTTGAAATCGAATTATCGAACTACCGCGCCATTTTCAATTCCTTTTATATATATAAATAAATATTTAAATTCTATCGTCGATCTATATAACTATATACGATTGAATTATATTCAAAAATAAATTTCTCGTCGATATTATTTAAAATAATTCATTTTAAATAATCAAAATTCGCCAAAATTGCCAAAATAAAAATTTTAAACTGGCCCAGATTTTCGGGTTGTTACAATCTCCCCCACTTAAAACTTTTCGTCCCCGAAAAGGAACAAAGTCGAAAGTGGTTTGATTAATCAACTCTACGTTCGATCTGGCTTCCATTCTCCAACTTTTCAGTTTCTGAGAATTTTCAAAAATTTGGCTAACACCCTAAATTTTCGAAAAATTTCGCCATAACCTCCCCTGCAATGGGAGCATCGGGAAATCTCAAATAGCTTTCCCGGTCCTTCAGATCTCAAAAAGAAAAAGAAAAAGCCAAGCGGCTAGCCAATAGGCTCATAAAATCATCATCACCCAAACAAAACAGTAAATTATGTAGTAAACATGTACCTATTTGTCGGGCAAACAAATTTTATTCTCTGCTCTAGCCTCCTTGCTATGACCTGTTCAATGAAAGTTTATGTATATGCAAGCAAATGCAACTAATTTTCAATACAATTCAATATTTGATCAAATTGGCTATACGGTTAAAATTTATCAAACAAATAAACGAACAACACAAACATCAATCAATTAGTGGATTAGAGTTTGAAATTCATAACTTTGATATATAGTCAAAAATCAGATTTTTGATGCCAAATCACAACAATAAGCCCTATCTAATTTTGGGTTCTCACACCAGTCTAATGGAAATATATAGAAATCACACCTTCTAAACACGAATATAAATACTGATGATGTGGCCACATCATCAAAATTATCCCCGGGTGTCTAGAATGTGACTCTATATCTATCCAGTATATTAAAACTTCGAATATACGTTTGCAAGGCGTATATCCAAATTCTTTATATACTGGACTGTCCAAATAGATACTAATAAATAATCAAATACGAATAGTTGATTTAAATTTTCAAAACAAAATTGGTTTTATTTTAAAAATATACTCTTCACACTCGTTCTAGTATACTACTGACCCCATCTCTAATGAGTCATTCTAATTGGATATTACTAATCCAATACCTGATGAATTCTTTCGTATGGTTCTAATGTGCCTTGTTCTCTGCTTTGTAAACCAAAGCTCTGATACCAACTGTAAAGGCCCGTAACTTCCCCGTAAAGGAAAGCGCGGATAGTTCGAGAACAAGCCACAACAGAACTCATACGGAAGAACATTTCATTGTATATTACAACAATGCATCAGATCACAAGAATATACAGAGTATAAACGAATAAATATTACACAGAAATATCAGAGATTTAAATTACATTTAAATACATTACCTAGCAGCGGAAAATAATACAATACACAACTAGAAGAGATATACGGATACAAAGCTTTCCGGATATCATTCCAGCTGTAAACCAGGATCTTGTGAATATAAATCTGCAAAACCAAAACTACTAGTTGCCCGTGTCAAAATAAGGGCACCCAGAGTTAGGTTAAAACAATAAACTCCAGGTCAGTCATGTGACTGGTGTGAGAACTAAAACAGTTATTATTCTTTATTTTAAAAGTTAGGTAAATCAAGGGACCACGCCGTATAACACGGAACGGGTTTCCTCCCAAGAATCCTAGTGCATAAAACAAACAGCGCAATGCTAAATAAAGAAAAATGAAGCTGTTATAAGACCCAGGTCCTATCACATAATGCAACGCAAGCCAGGGGATAGGGTTTTCCCTTATAACAGCCAAAGAATGCTTGATACGTTTACAACAAATCATTTGATACTATTATAAGTGCATAGTGTATAAAACAACTTCAAATCATAAGTATCAATCATAGGCGACATGAGCGTCCCATGCCACTATGTCGCCATATATAGGTTTACAAATAAAACCGCAAGATGTCGTATTGGAAGCTGGGTTATCATTTATGGTATGAACCGAGGCTAGGGATCGTCCTCTACCGATTCGTGACTCTCTAGCCCGAGCCACAGGCAAGCGCGCAGGAAAGCCTTTAGATCGTCAGGGCCGGTCCACCGATGTGGATTATTATGCCTGAACACTACGTTTCCCCACCCTATGGGGTGTAAGTTTGGTCCGTCTGCCGACCAGAATGCATCGGCCGAAACCGATATAACCGAGGCGCCTCGCAACAGCAACAACCACATAAGTCAAACTCGTCAGGGCGTGTAAAACCACTGACGCCACTTTTAACTAGAAAGAAACGCATGCCCTCCCTGAGGTCCGTCTCCCGTTTTTGGTTCATACTGGGTGTGAAACTCGCGAAGTAAACGTTACACAAAGCTACGCCACAAAGGCCGTGCTTCGATCATCAACCACAAGACTTTGCTTTTCAACAGAAGCCTTGATCATTTGCCACTTAGGCATGCCAAACAGGCAATTCACTCCATGCGTTTGATATCCATCATTATATAACCCCTGAGCTCGCACATCTCAGAGAAGGGCGTTAAGCAAGAGAATAAATTCTCCGCCGCCAAACAGATATATATTTAATAGAGATCAATCACACGGACTAAAATCCAATGTCAGACACACAGTCTGTAAAACCCCACCTCCGCCAGGGTGGCTCTTGCAAGCACTCTGACTTTGAAGGGGCGTTTGAATCAGGTAAACATGCATAATGATATATCAAGGCAGAACAAGAACATATGTATATATGTAAACAGAGTAAATAACATAGATAAAACAGCGGAAGATTTCAAACCATTTCAAAACAAGTCTGGTACAACATAATGTCAATTTTCCAAATACACAAGTCTAGATAAAAACAACATTACTGAAAAACTGAAATACATAAGTACTATCCCCAAAATAAGTGATAACCATAGCTAGCTTCATGTCAAGACCGTACATGAGCTAAAATCCCACAAGCAAGCGATTAGAAATCCAAGCTAAGCTCCAATATTCCCACCCTGAGAACCTGGGGGGGGGGGGGGGGGGAACGGAAGAAAAGAGACGAAAGAAAACAGGTCAGTCAAAAAGACTGAGTAAGCCCTACTACAATCAATGTAAACTGATAAAGTTAACTGGCATGAGAAGCAGGGATGAACATAAGGATAACAATATACTAGCATGATGAATAACTAACAAGGTAGATAAAGGTGTCATCGCATAATTAGGATTAAGGTTTTGCACCACAGGTGTACTAGCAAACTAACATGACTTGAATAAACAAGTATTGATCCCTTGGCCCAAGCTTTGGCCCAATAACATGAAGTGACCCTAATACAAGGTCTAACCAAACGGTCTAGTCGATCGGCTCCCTATAAGCCTAACTCGTCAGGTGTTGGTGTCCATACGGCCCAAACATAATTGTAGTCAGACTGTGCCGGGTCTCCCGTCGGGTGTATCAAGCCCTAGGGTGGCAACCCCTGGACACCATAAACATGCGTGCACAGTCTCGATCTACTGGTACCCGTGCACGTTTTCCCCGGCTTCGGACTATGTGCACGACCATAAGTCCGCCCGGAACTAGACCGGCATACCACTCTGCCATCGTTTTTGGTCACTTACCTCCAGTTCAGTAATCGTGCCCCACACCCTAGCCTAGGCCCTAGGGTCATGATGATACAAACTTGGGATTACTGCTGGAGTGGACCCCCGTTGCTAGGATTTTCTAGTGGGTTAAGTACGGTTTAACCCTCTTGCTAATCATGGATTAACTTGGTTAAGTGTAACGATGAGTTCACGACTTAACCCTGATTAATCTACCATGCCCAAATTGGTTAAGTATTAAGTGGACCATGACTTAACCCTAATCACGAGGCATTAATTAATTTAATGCGCCTTAACCTCTCACATTAGACCTTGTTGTGGTTACTAGTTAAGCCGGGCGGGTCCGGGTAGCTTTACACCACAACTTGGTCTAACCTCGGGTTCAAGGTACAACATGGCCAACTTCTCACATTGGGTCCTATTGTTTGTAGCAACTAGTTAAGCCAGTCGGTTCCGGGTAGGTTTACGCTACAAACTCAACCCAACCTCGAGTTGGTCACACTTATCTTTTCTAAGTGTCATGTCCATCATGTTTCCAAAACATGTTACAAATTTTCAAGCAATTGGGTAGACCTAACTTAATAGGTAAATTCCCAATGGGTAGACCTAACTTAATAGGTAAATTCCCAATCTTATGTTTTTATGTCTTTTAAGTTTACCCAACCCCAAACGCAATCCCATCGCTTACATATCGCAATAGCTCATAAAGGATAGAAAGAGGGAACTTGGCATAATCATGACATAAAGGTGTTGAAGCCACAAGTTCAACATGGTGGCATATGAAATGTACATGTGTCCATATACTTGCATATTACATTTTTAGGCCTCAAAAAGCATGCATAAAACCAAACTTAGCATATTGGTGATACATGGTGATAAATGACATGTAGAAATGGCCATAAGTTCGCATTTAGCCTCACGTGCAAGTTATCATAAGGGATATGATAACTTACATGTTGCCAAAATGCAACCTTTAGCATAAAGCTTGAAGCTTTAAGCTCATAAACCCAAGATAAGCTTGCATAACATGATAACTTGAACAAAATTATCAACCCAAACTTGCATAACATAACTTGCATATCATATGACAAACTTGCATATCAAACTTGCATAACATAACTTGCATATCATATGACAAACTTGCATATCAAACTTGCATAACATAACATAATAAACTTGCATATCATAACATGGCATACTTGCATAACATAACATGATAAACTTGCATATCATAACATCTCAAACTTGCATAACATGACATAGTAAACTTGCATATCATGGCAAACTTGCATATCATACATTTAACTTTAGAGTTTAAGTATGAAAGTAGAATAGGGCTTACAATGCTTATGAAGGCACAAAAACATGACAAAGCCCTTATGCAATAAAATAGACCCAAAATGCAAGCTCTAATAGAAAAACCCTTGAGCCAAAATGATCAAAACTCTTTCTTTATGATGCAAATATAGAAACTTGTCTTGAATGCAAGCTAATGATGCTCATACAAGCTTGAAAACACTTGTATGCATGGAAAAACTCATAGAAATTTATTTAGGAATTTTATGAAGAGAGTGGAGGCCATGAGAGGAATGATTTTGCCATAGTTTAGTTGTAGGATTGATTAATGATGATTTAGGGTTAGGTTAGGGCTTATTTATAGAGATTAGGACTAGTTCTAGCCTTAGGATTAAACCCTAGTTCCAATCTCAGCCCTTAAAACCGAATCTGTCCCCCAAACTCAACACAAACCCAAAATGGTGCACTAGGCAAAACTGCCCGGCTGGACCAAGTCGACAGCCAAGTTGACAGGGCTGTCGACTTGGGTCCAACCAAGTCGACTCCCAAGTCGACAGGGCTGTCGACTTGGGTGCTCTGGTGGGAATTTTCCCGCCTAGCCCAATCTGGCCCAAATTTCCAAATTCAAACTTGAATTTGAAATCTGTTTTTTACTTTGAAATTTTCTGAAAACTTCGTTGGGCCTTAATCGGGTCATACGGACTCCGATTTTCGAAAACTCGGACTCTATTTCGCGTATTTTTCCGAGACAAACTCAATGGCATAGCCCGTTTCCCTTGATTCAGATTTATAAATTAAATTCTGCCTCGATTTATGTTATAACAGGTTATTGCAAATACGGGTTGTTACATTCTCCCCTCCTTAAAGGATTTCGTCCCCGAAATCTTCAATTTGGGAAGAACGTATCCTACCATCCAATCATCCATCTACTCAAAACATCATCCACGAGCAATCATTGTCCTTACAAGATTCTAAATGTTGTATGAACATATGCAAATGTGTGTGTATATGTACTTATCTAATGCAAATATCATCAATGTAAATTATGTTAGTGAAATGAATCCATATGTATGCAATTCCTAACATAATGTGTAACATCTATATGTGTGCACATAGCATACATCCATATGCAACATCCATGTGATAACACAAAAATTACCATCCATGAATAAGCGTAAACACTCATGCATATGCAATATGAGGAGTGTGTGAGCCGATCTAGTGCCTAACGTGTATAATGCATCCACGAGTAACCACTTGCAAACACTTGCAACCACTTGCAAACATCAAGCATAACATGTTTCAAACACATGTTTCATCCAAAGGGTTTCTACCTAAGGTTCTCATGACAAGATAAATACGATAAACTAGATAAACAAGACAAACATGGATAGCAAAAGATATGCTACAAAGAGATCGGGAAGATAAGCAGGATATACTCTTTTCGGATTACAAGAAATCCCTTCCTAATCCAACCCATATTCTATAAAAGCCCAAAAGGTTTAGTCAACCTAACGGGCCCCTTCAAACCCTGACATGTATTACTAGCCGAGGAGTCATACCCCTTATGAAGTTTACAGCAGAAATGGGATCGAGAACGGGACCGAGAGGATATACGTAAAAAGATAGCATGCGAGTAAGTTCCACAGGAAAACAAGGACCAAGAATATGCTCTTAAAAAGAGATATGATGCGCGTATCTAGCCTTCAATCTTCTAAGTCACGTTTCCTTGAGCTTAACTCCACTGTGCTTTGACCGTCTTTTACCTCATGATTTCTTAGCTTCTTAACTCTTATTTCCAAATATGAGTTGGAACCCATTTCATTGTCGCCTCTCATCTTCCTCTTTCACTTACTCTTCCATCATTCTTGGCTTAAACATAACTATGACCACATGGTTTCATGCAAGCTCTCCAAAATTCACTAGTGAATCCTAGATCTCGTTTACTTACTATAAAGTATTCCACGCAGCAGAACTTTTCTTGAAAATACCAATCCACGTTGCCAATTGCTCTTACCAACGTGATTTTCTATAACTCATGGTTGAACAAAATGAACCATCTGCCTTGGTAGTAAATACTACAGGCGCTCCCCATTCAGATATACTTCATCTAATGAAGTTCTTCTCAAGCAACTCCTTGACTTGCTTTCTTAACTCTCATCTTGCGGGGCCACGTGCCTAACCGGCCACAAAACTATCTTGGCATTATCAACCAGATAAATGCGGAAATCTATCTCTCGTTTAGGGGTAACCCCCTTTACTTCACCCAAGATATCAGGATATTCTCGGACCACCCTCACCGATTGCAAACTATCGATAGATGAGTTGAGGGATTCAAGATAACACAACATGACGGGACTCATAGGGTTACTAGAAATTTTTAGGGTATTACCGAGGCGAGTCATGAGCCTCTCAACCCTATGCTCAAAAATCAAGGATGGCTCCAAAACTGGACAACCAATCCATGCCCAAAAATCAACCCATACCCCATGAAACCGAGAATATAGGCATCACGCGAGAATTCCAATCCACGTAGATAATAGACAAATGGGAGGAACCCCTAATTGGATTTGAAACACATACGGGATCATTAACTAGACTAGTACTTAGGTGCAAACTATCAACTAAACCAATATGAAATAAACTATGCGATGCACCAGAATCAAACAAGGTATGAACTGAAAAATCAGAAATATATACAAGGCTTTTAACAGAAATACTACCTCGATCGGGAACTGGAGCGGCATTGAGAGCATGAACTTGCCCTCCCGAAGGTCCAGCACGCTGAGTCTGACCCTGGCCTTGCCCTTGCTTCTTCGGGCAATCCTTACTAAAATGTCCAGTCTCACCGCAGAAAAAGCATTCACCATTCTCCCTTTTCCTCTTCTTAAAATCCTTAATAAGATGCCCAACTGAACCGCAATGATGGCACTTCCTCTTGTCGTTATTGCCCTTGTTGTTGTTCCCCTTGTTTCCTTGACTCTTGTTCTTGTTCTTATTGCCTTGACTGCTCTGACCGCTTGGATTACCGTGATTTCCTTTCCACTGGGAATCAGTCTTCTTGGCTTGAGTATCATTCATCTTGATCTCTTTCTTGTCACTCCTATTCTCTTCACTGAGTAGGGCCATATTCACCAAACTCTCGAAAGTTGCCCCCAAGGGTATATGAGACATGGCTAACCCATGTAATGGCTCGTTTAATCCTAGAGCAAAGTATAGGGCCTTCTTCTGAGCTGTGTTAACCAAGTCTAAACCGACCCGAGTCAGTTGATTAAACTTATCTATGTATTCCCTAATAGTCATTTCTCCTTGCTTCAGTGATAGGAACCTTAGTCCAAACTTTCCCCGAAAGTCATCCCAAGTCTCAATTGGCCTAGTAGCGGTGGTGACCACCCACAAACGTGCAGCTTCTTCCTTTAGCAACCACATTGCTAATAAAACCATCCTACGGTCATCTATATCAAAGAAGGCAAAAAGATCTTCGGTTTCTTTCAACCAATTCCTTGCCTCTACAAAAGTCTCGGTTCCAATGAAATTCTTGCAACCCATCGCCTTAAAGTCTTGGCAAATCTTTGCGAAGTCAGCTTGAGGATGCTGAGGGGGAGGAGGAAGAGGAACCTCAGCGACAGGAGGAGGAGGAACATTAACTACCGGAGGAGGAGGAGGAGGAACATCGGCGGGGCCGGCTTCGATCGCCCTAGCCTCCAAAAGTCTCCTATACCAAACAGGTACGTGTACTCCCTCCGGAATGGCAAAGTTATTGGCCATACTGAAAACGAAGAAAAAGATAGATTCAGAATGGAGAAAAACGAAGGAATTTTGCTAATGGCTTTTTGGGGAATAGCCTTTAAAATAAACTAGACTTTTCTTTGGAAAATACTTTATACTTGGTTTTGAAAATAGTTTTTCAAAAGTTTTCTAAAAACCTTTTTGTTCCTTCTCGTAAACCATATGCTCTGATACCAAATGTAACACCCCACCTCCGCCAGGGTGGCTCTTGCAAGCACTCTGACTTTGAAGGGGCGTTTGAATCAGGTAAACATGCATAATGATATATCAAGGCAGAACAAGAACATATGTATATATGTAAACAGAGTAAATAACATAGATAAAACAGCGGAAGATTTCAAACCATTTCAAAACAAGTCTGGTACAACATAATGTCAATTTTCCAAATACACAATTCTAGATAAAAACAACATTACTGAAAAACTGAAATACATAAGTACTATCCCCAAAATAAGTGATAACCATAGCTAGCTTCATGTCAAGACCGTACATGACTAAAATCCCATAAGCAAGCGATCAGAAATCCAAGCTAAGCTCCAATATTCCCACCCTGAGAACCTGGGGGGGGGGGGAACAGAAGAAAAGAGGCGAAAGAAAACAGGTCAGTCAAAAAGACTGAGTAAGCCCTACTACAATCGATGTAAACTGATAAAGTTAACTGGCATGAGAAGCAGGGATGAACATAAGGATAACAACATACTAGCATGATGAATAACTAACAAGGTAGATAAAGGTGTCATCGCATAATCAGGATTAAGGTTTTGCACCACAGGTGTACTAGCAAACTAACATGACTTGAATAAACAAGTATTGATCCCTTGGCCCAAGCTTTGGCACAATAACATGAAGTGACCCTAATACAAGGTCTAACCAAACGGTCTAGTCGATCGGCTCCCTATAAGCCTAACTCGTCACGTGTTGGTGTCCATACGGCCCAAACATAAGTGTAGTCAGACTGTGTCGGGTCTCCCGTCGGGTGTATCAAGCCCTAGGGTGGCAACCCCTGGACTCCATAAACATGCATGCACAGTCTCGATCTACTGGTACCCGTGCATGTTTTCCCCAGCTTCGGACTATGTGCACGACCATAAGTCCGCCCGGAACTAGACCGGCGTACCA
Organism: Allium sativum; assembly: GCA_030737875.1. Lineage (NCBI taxonomy): Eukaryota > Viridiplantae > Streptophyta > Magnoliopsida > Asparagales > Amaryllidaceae > Allium > Allium sativum. The sequence continues at coordinate 503,434,973 of CM060918.1, forward strand.
CTCTGCCGTCGTTTTTGGTCACTTACCTCCAGTTCAGTAATCGTGCCCCACACCCTAGCCTAGACCCTAGGGTCATGATGATACAAACTTGGGATTACTGCTGGAGTGGACCCCCGTTGCTAGGATTTTCTAGTGGGTTAAGTACGGTTTAACCCTCTTGCTAATCATGGATTAACTTGGTTAAGTGTAACGATGAGTTCACGACTTAACCCTGATTAATCTACCAAGCCCAAATTGGTTAAGTATTAAGTGGACCATGACTTAACCCTAATCACGAGGCATTAATTAATTTAATGCGCCTTAACCTCTCACATTAGACCTTGTTGTGGTTACTAGTTAAGCCGGGCGGGTCCGGGTAGCTTTACACCACAACTTGGTCTAACCTCGGGTTCAAGGTACAACATGGCCAACTTCTCACATTGGGTCCTATTGTTTGTAGCAACTAGTTAAGCCGGTCGGTTCCGGGTAGGTTTACGCTACAAACTCAACCCAACCTCGAGTTGGTCACACTTATCTTTTCTAAGTGTCATGTCCATCATGTTTCCAAAACATGTTACAAATTTTCAAGCAATTGGGTAGACCTAACTTAATAGGTAAATTCCCAATGGGTAGACCTAACTTAATAGGTAAATTCCCAATCTTATGTTTTTATGTCTTTTAAGTTTACCCAACCCCAAACGCAATCCCATCGCTTACATATCGCAATAGCGCATAAAGGATAGAAAGAGGGAACTTGGCATAATCATGACATAAAGGTGTTGAAGCCACAAGTTCAACATGGTGGCATATGAAATGTACATGTGTCCATATACTTGCATATTACATTTTTAGGCCTCAAAAAGCATGCATAAAACCAAACTTAGCATATTGGTGATACATGGTGATAAATGACATGTAGAAATGGCCATAAGTTCGCATTTAGCCTCACGTGCAAGTTATCATAAGGGATATGATAACTTACATGTTGCCAAAATGCAACCTTTAGCATAAAGCTTGAAGCTTTAAGCTCATAAACCCAAGATAAGCTTGCATAACATGATAACTTGAACAAAATGATCAACCCAAACTTGCATAACATAACTTGCATATCATATGACAAACTTGTATATCAAACTTGCATAACATAACTTGCATATCATATGACAAACTTGCATATCAAACTTGCATAACATAACATGATAAACTTGCATATCATAACATGACATACTTGCATAACATAACATGATAAACTTGCATATCATAACATCTCAAACTTGCATAACATGACATAGTAAACTTGCATATCATGGCAAACTTGCATATCATACATTTAACTTTAGAGTTTAAGTATGAAAGTAGAATAGGGCTTACAATGCTTATGAAGGCACAAAAACATGACAAAGCCCTTATGCAATAAAATAGACCCAAAATGCAAGCTCTAATAGAAAAACCCTTGAGCCAAAATGATCAAAACTCTTTCTTTATGATGCAAATATAGAAACTTGTCTTGAATGCAAGCTAATGATGCTCATACAAGCTTGAAAACACTTGTATGCATGGAAAATCTCATAGAAATTTATTTAGGAATTTTATGAAGAGAGTGGAGGCCATGAGAGGAATGATTTTGCCATAGTTTAGTTGTAGGATTGATTAATGATGATTTAGGGTTAGGTTAGGGCCTTATTTATAGAGATTAGGACTAGTTCTAGCCTTAGGATTAAACCCTAGTTCCAATCTCAGCCCTTAAAACCGAATCAGGCCCCCAAACTCAACACAAACCCAAAATGGTGCACTAGGCAAAACTGCCCGGCTGGACCAAGTCGACAGCCAAGTCGACAGGGCTGTCGACTTGGGTCCAACCAAGTCGACTCCCAAGTCGACAGGGCTGTCGACTTGGGTGCTCTGGCGGGAATTTTCCCGCCTGGCCCAATCTGGCCCAAATTTCCGTCTTCAAACTTGAATTTGAAATCTGTTTTTTACTTTGAAATTTTCTGAAAACTTCGTTGGGCCTTAATCGGGTCATACGGACTCCGATTTTCGAAAACTCGGACTCTATTTCGCGTATTTTTCCGAGACGAACGCAATGGCATAGCCCGTTTCCCTTGATTCAGATTTATAAATTAAATTCTGCCTCGATTTATGTTATAACAGGTTATTGCAAATACGGGTTGTTACACAGTCCATTTACAAGTCCGTTCTGGGTCTGAACGAAACCGGAGGCACCTAGTACCCCGCATATCCATCGATCTCCAAGTACGTCTGGAAGATCACCAACTGTTTCCATCTTCTTGGGTGTACAGCCCAATCAAGATCATCAGTAATCACCCAAACGACGTGAAGACCTCCCGTCTTCGACCATCGTCTTCATCTTCGACTTATCGTCGTATCAGTTATTCAGAATGGGATAAACCCGGTCTTTCCGAATAACTCGCGTATACTTTAAATAAGTGTTACACAAACACAACATACGCCTCATTCCAATTCATCAGTCACTAACCGTAAATTAATCAAGAGAATAATTCCCCAAATATTAACCCCGAAGGCTGAAACCAACATCAGATCAATATCCAGAAAACCATTCTGCTTAGCTAACCGACAGTTAGTTTCTAAATTTTACATTCATAGGGAAAGGTTCCCATTAATTTTATCCAAGATAAATTCTTTAATTTATTCTTTAATCTACTTTTGAATATCAATTCAAATTAGTCGGGATTAACGAAACTTACTGAAGTAACCATTTGTTTTAATTTCCCAATCCCAACCTATTCATCCCATGAAGTAAAACGGGTCTTACTTCATATCTAACACCACGGTGTTACCGGTAAATTCAATTACCATTTCACGTTCAAATCTAATTAAAGATTTAACTATCGCCTGGAGCAAAACTGGTGATACTCCATTTCGATTATTTCAATCTAATTAAAGATTCATTAAAACCCCACTTAGTTTTAATCTGTGACTGGGTTAAAGAATCAGTGTCATTTAAAACACGGTTCACGATAAACCCAAAATCACGTTTCCATTAATTATCGGGTTAAAGAACGAGTGTTATTTAAAAACACCATTCACGATAAACCCAAGAATCAATATCAATTCAATTCCAATTAAATATTGTTTAATTGGTACACTTCATTAAATCTAAATAAAAAGATTTAATCTTTTCTCAACTGGGTTCAAGAACAGTGTTAATGAAGACACCATTCACGACAAACCCAAATCACATTTGATATTCAATACAAGGCTCTGAATAGAAAATATATCGGCTTATATTCAATATCAAATTCTACGATTAACAAATGTCGTATTGGAAATAACGATATAAATATATATCTTTCAAATTTCCATAACAACATCCGTATAATCACGAATTCCAACATCGAAATATTCCGAAGACAATTTCGATTCAAATCCACTCCAATGGAATCATTGGAAATTCTGGTTATTTTTAAAACCCTTTTCAAATTCAATTTATTTACTTAAAAATAAATAGAATTATAATTCTAGTTCAAAACTAGTTTATTTCGATAAAAATCTATTTTTATCTTTTCAAATATGGAGTTTTTCATCCCAATTTTTTCTAAATCATTTCTTATGATTTTACACAAATTATTACTATTTTTAATAATTTTATCAAGGCCCGTACAGTCGATTTCCATCAGCGGCCATCGAACTGCACTTACAACGACCTTTTCCAAATTTGATTTGGACATAATTCCAAATCCAATCGTTAGATTTCAAATTTCTAATATTCGTTAGAAAGCTCTTTTCAATACGAACCCAACGGTTCTGGTTTTAGGAGAATCCGACAGTCGGATCTCCCGTAATATCCGTTCGAAGTCGATGGTCGAAATTCGCGAGCTACCGCGGCGCGGCGCGTTCTATTCAGGCCATTATATTATATATATATATAATATATATAATATATACTTTGTCGATTTCAATTCAAAACGTGCTTTATAAATCGTTTTAAATTCATTTTCAAAACGGTTTCAACTTCATATTCAATTTCAAATCAAAATTGAATATTTCAATTCAAATTCATTTTAAATTCATTTCAAATTGATTTCAATTCAAATTGATTTCAATTCAAATTGATTTCAATTCAAATTGATTTTGAATTCACTTTCAGTTCGTTTTCTATTCAATTCAATTTCAATTCGAATCCATTTATATTAAATTTCAATTCGAATTCATTTCTATTCTAATTCAATTCAAATTCGTTCCTATTCGAATTTCAAATCATTTCAGTGTATTTCAAATTTCAAATCAATTCAGTTTAATTCGAATTTCAATTCACTTTAAATATAATTCGAATTTCAATTCTTTCTAAAGTATTAGATTTTGAAATCACTTTCGATATTCATTATAAAATGAATAAAATTGATATAAATATCATTCACGTCAAAATAGCGTCAATCTAATCAATACGGCTTCATATATTTCCATTTTCAAATATTCTATTTCGAATATTTCTATCTCAAATATTTCTTTTCAAATATTTCCTTTTTCAAATATTCTATTTTCAAATATTTCTATTTTTTTTCGAAACTGGAATGAGGCCCAATCAATTACCATATAATGTTAATTATATGGATTTTCTACAACACATGTATATATCAACAACGATGAATAATCAACCATCATCCAAAGTGCATTCTACACTGTATAAGCATCAAATATAAATATTCAACGCTTATAACAGCCTGTCAATCAATCGATCGACATACAACTAAACAATCGGGATAAGTGTACGTCAATATCATCCCAATACCCGTGTGGGGTTTCAAGCAATCAAACACATATTTTTATTTGTGTTGTTGGGCGATGTGTAAAATTTATCGTCCCAATCAATGTCCTTCAAATAGGTGTACATAAACAAACCGTCTGGATTGTAAATGAATATTTATTTATTCACATTCACGTTAAAAATTATATTTTTAACGATCAAACTATTTTATTCAACCTATGAATTTTCTATTCGGTTCATTTATTAAATAAAATGTTATCTTTATTTTTCTAAATTATTTTTAGAAAATTTCGGCGGCATAACGGCACGATACTAGAAACGGGACGAGGCCTAGCCTTATCCCCGGTCTAGTGAAGGCCCACGCCATTCACACATCAATCAAATCAATTTCATTTCACCAAAAAATTCAATTCAAACCAAATAATCTAACCAACTACACAACCAAACAATTAAACAACCAAGCCATCCATGGTCTGTGGATGACGGGTGTCGGGTGCTACTAAACACCGTCTGCATCCTAGTATATATTTATAACTAGAAAATTAAATTGAAAGGTGGGAAGTTCTCACAGATAGCTATCCAATCATCTTGACTCTTCCTTGATAGAAATCTTCATCGTTATCGCATCTTCGTCATCTTCGTTGCCCGTAGCCACTACATATGTAAAAACAGAATTTTTACTACGATGTTCAATATATAAAAATCACATTTTTACTTCGATGTTCAATATATAAAAATCACATTTTTACTTCGATGTTCAATATATAAAAATCACATTTTTACTTCGATGTTCAATATATAAAAATCACATTTTTACTTCGATGTTCAATATATAAAAATCACATTTTTTACTTCGATGTTCAATATATAAAAATCACATTTTTACTTCGATGTTCAATATATAAAAATCACATTTTTACTTCGATGTCCAATATATAAAAATCACATTTTTACTTCGATGTTCAATATATAAAAATCACATTTTTACTTCGATGTTCAATATATAAAAATCACATTTTTACTTCGATGTCCAATATATAAAAATCACATTTTTACTTCGATGTTCAATATATAAAAATCACATTTTTACTTCGATGTTCAAAATATAAAAATCACATTTTTACTTCGATGTCCAATATATAAAAATCACATTTTTACTTCGATGTTCAATATATAAAAATCACATTTTTATTTTCTCTACCTTATAAAAATTATATTTTCATAATCTCTACTATATAAAAATTATATTTTTATAGTAAAAAAAATCTAATCTTTCCTATTTCAAAAGAACTCTTTTTATTTTAAAAAACTTGTCTTTGTTTCCACAAAAATCTTGTCTTTGTTTTCACAAAAATCTATTCTTTGTTTCTATAAAAATCTATTCTTTGTTTCGATAACTTTTCAACTTCATATATATTATACCTTCAATTCAAAAACAACGATGATTATTTTCTATTTGCAAAATCCATGCTAATTTTATTTGACACAAGACGATATTTTCATTTGACAAACAATGCATATCTATTTTTAAAAACAAAGAATTTTATTTCATAACAATGCGAATTTCCTTTTATAAAAACTGAATTTTATTCAATGTATTTTATTAAATAAGAACTGAAAATAAATTAATGTTAATTTATATAAAATCCTTCTTTTTATACATTGTTATTTAAACTTGAAACTGATTTTAAAACAATGTTGTATATAAAAAAAAAAAACAATTACCTTCCACTGTTTTTACAAGCTTCAGGTACCCCAAAAGGTGGCCGCCTCCTAGGGTTCATCGCCTCTGACAATAAACGGCGCCGGAGCCCGATCTGCCATGCCCCCGAGAAGCGCCCTCGCGTCCGCCACCTTCCACCACGAGCGTCGTCCGTTCCCACCTCCCTTTAGCCCCAAAATCCGCTGCCAACGTCGGCTGTTCGAGCCCTGAAATCGATCCCCAAACTCCACGATAAATTAGGAATCTAGTATGGATGTGAAGCCCCTTCGATTCTCTTTCATTTCGCATTAGAGATTTCTGGAAATGCTTCGTGGATTGGAAGGAAAAATTGGAAAAATAATAGAGCAATATCAGCCGTCTATAACTTAGTGGTGGCGCTGAAAGAAGGGTAGGCTAGGGTTTGGGCTTGGCCCTTTATAGAAGATTTTATTATTATTTTATTCTTTTAATTTGAAATATATTTGTTTGCTCATACTAACTCCAAATCGAACTCAACGAGTGTCGCCCCTAGCTAAATACCCCTATTCCGAACACAATGGGATATGTTTCGTAAGCCCATTCGACTGTTTCGATAAGTTTCCGTCAAAGTTAAAATATAAATCAGTATATATTCAATTCAAACGTACATTTCAAATTACCGGGGTCACATACTAACTCTAAAAATTCCAGAAAAATATTTTCTAGCTTCGTATTAACGATACGGTCCTAACAAAACTAGTTTCGTCAAATTCTGAGACCAGTGGAAAAATGGCCATTTTCCAGTCGATTAAAATCAACTAAAACTGGTCAAACGCGTTTCCCTTTGCCACGCCCACATATTGATTCAGAAAATTACGAAATTTGGAATCTAGCAATAACTTAACATCACGGACCCAACAAAAGTGGTTTCGTCGAAATCCGAGGTCGTTTGCAAAATTCCCATTTTTAAGGGCCTGAATTGCATAGCGACTATTCAGAATTTTCAACTGGACATATCTTTTGATTCCTGCTATGAAATTTTGATTTTTCGGATTCGTTGGAAAGATATCATCAATTCGATCCTATTATTTTTGGTTTCACTAAAATCCGGATTGTTTTGCACCCGGTACATTCAATTGAAGTTTGAAATCGAATTATCGAACTACCGCGCCATTTTCAATTCCTTTTATATATATAAATAAATATTTAAATTCTATCGTCGATCTATATAACTATATACGATTGAATTATATTCAAAAATAAATTTCTCGTCGATATTATTTAAAATGATTCATTTTAAATAATCAAAATTCGCCAAAATTGCCAAAATAAAAATTTTAAACTGACCGAGATTTTCGGGTTGTTACACCAACATCAGATCAATACCTAGGAAACCATTCTTCTTGGCTAACCTATAGTTAGTTTCTAAATTTCACATTCTTCGGGAAAGGCTCCCATTAATTTTATCAAAGATAAATTCTTTTAAATTTATTCTTTAATCTTCCTTTGGATATCATTTCAAACCAGATTATGGTTTTTCAAACTAGTCGAGATTAGCGAACCACACCGAAGTAATTGTGTATTTTATTTCCCAATCCCAACCTATTCATCCCATGAAGAAAAACTGGTAATACTCCATATCTAACACCACGGTGTTATCGGTAAAATTAATTACCATTTCACGTTCAAATCTAATTAAAGATTTAACTATCGCTTTGGAGCAAAACTGGTGATACTCCATTCTCGCTCACTTTCCAAATTGGATAATTTAAATTATTAATTCACATTTCAATCTAATTGCAGGTTCATTAAACTCCTTTTACTGGGTTAAAGAACTAATGTCATTTAAAACATAGTTCACGATAAACCCAAATCACATTCTATTTATTATCGGGTTAAAAAACAAGTGTTATTTAAAACACCGTTCACGATAAACCCACAAATCAGTTCTAATTCAATTCCAATCAAATATATTAGAAATTCCGATTATTTAAAACCCCTTTTTAATCTGATTTATTTATTTAAAAATAATTGAGTTTTAAATTTAGTTCAAAACTAGTTCATTTCAATAAAAATCCATTTTTATCTTTACAAATGTGGGATTTTTCATCCCAGTTCTTCACAAATCATTTCTTATGATTTTACATAAATTATTACTATTTTTAGTAATTTTATCGAGGCCAGTACAGTCGATTTCCAACAACAGCCATCGAACTGCACTTACAACGACCTTTTCCAAATTTGATTTGAATGTATCTCCAAATCCAACCGTTAGATTTCAAATTTCTAATATTCGTTAGAAAGCTCTTTTCGATACGAACCCAACGGTTTCAGTTTTAGGAGAATCCGATGGTCGGATCTCCCGTAATGTCCATTCGAAATCAATGGTCGAAATTCACAAACTGCCGCGGCGCGGCGCGTTCTATTCAGGCCATTATATTATTTATATAATATATATAATATTTATTTCGTCGATTTCTATTTAAAACGAATTTTATAAATAGTTTTAAATTCGTTTCAAAAACATTTCAACTTCCAATTCAAATCAAAATTGATTTTTTCCTTATATATTCGTTTTACCTTCAATTCAAATCGATTTCAATTCTATTTCAATTAGTTTTCAATTGAATTCAATTCAATTTTGAATTCATTTTCTATTCAATTCAATTCGAATTCATTTTCCGTTCAATTCAATTCGAATTCGTTTTCTGTTTAATTCAATTCGAATTCATTTTATATTCAATTCAATTCGAATTCGTTATCTGTTTAATTCAATTCGAATTCGTTTTATATTCAATTCAATTCGAATTCGTTTTCTGTTCAATTCAATTCAAATTTGTTTTCTGTTTAATTCAATTCGAATTCGTTTTATATTCAATTCAATTCGAATTCGTTTTCTGTTTAATTCATTTTGAATTCCTGTTATAAATATTTGATTTTTATTTCTTTTCAGTATTCATTATAAAAATGAATATAATCGATATACATAACATTCGCGTCAAAATAGCGCATCTCTAATCAACACGGCTTTATATTTTTCAATAACTTCGTTATTCTATTCAACAAATGAATCTATTTTTCTTTCAATACATGACTCTATGTTTTTGTCAACACACGACTAATCTCAACGAATGAGTACTGTCCTCGTGTGACTATTTTTTTTGTTATTTAATATATTTTATAAAAATTATGGTATCTATCGTTTGATTTAAATAAGACTCCAACCGTAAATTAGTAATAGAACGATTCCCTAAATATTAACCCCGAAGGCCGAAACCAACATCAGATCAATATCCAGGAGACCACTCTTCTCATCTATTTTCCAATTAATTTCTAATTTTATATATGATAAAGATGTAAATTTTATTGTTAAAATATTTCGTTCAACACATGACTAATCTCAACGGATGAGTATTGTCAACACATGAACCTTTATTTTATAATATTCTTTATCTTCCCAATTGGAATGAGGCCCAATCAATTACCATATAATGTTAATTATATGGATTCCGTACAACACATGTATATAATAGCAACGATAAATAATCAACCATCATCCAAATTGCACCACACAACTGCATAAGCATTAAATATAAATATCTAACGCTTATAACAGTCTGTTAATCAATCGATTGACATACTACCATTATTGGGATTAGTGTATGTCATATATCATCCCAATACCCGTGAGGGGTTTCAAACAATTAAACACATATTTTATTTGTGCAGTTGGGCGATGTGTAAAATTTATCGTCCCAGTCAATGTCAGTCAAATCAGTGTACATAAACAAATCGTTCGATTTGTAAATGAATATTTATTTTATTCACATTCTCATTAAAAAAAAAATATTTTTTAACGACAAAAATATTTTATTCAACCTATGAATATTCTATTCGGTTCATTTATTCAATAAAATGATATTTTTATTTTTCTAACATATTTTAGAAAATTTTGGCGGCATAACGTCACGATACTAGAAACGGGACAAGGCCTAGCCTTATCCCCGGTCTAATAATGGCCCACGCCATACACATATCAATCAAATCTATTCCATTTCACTAAACAATCAAATTCAAATCAAATAATCTAACCACCTACACAACCAAACAAACAAGTCCATAGTTTGTGGACGATGGTGTCAGGTGCTACTAAACACCGTCTACATCCTAGTATATATATTTAACTAGAAAAGTAAATTTAAGTTGAGAAATTCTCACCGAGGGATCCACTCCTCCATTTCATTTCTGAACTGTCTGAATTCCTTTTTGATTTCAATCCATCCCATCTCACTTCTTTTTACGCTGTTCATAGTAAAAATCATATTTTTAATATGATGCACATTTTAAAAATCACATTTTTTTTATAATGGCCCTTTATAAAAAAAATTATATATTCTTACTACGCTTTCTTTTATATAAAGATTGTATTTTTACATCGCTATTATATAGATAAAAATTCTATTTTTACATCGCTATTATATAGATAAAAATTCTATTTTTACATCGCTATTATATAGATAAAAATTCTATTTTTACATTGCTACTATATAGATAAAAAATTTATTTTTATCTTTTCAAAATCAAATTCTTTTTGTTTGTAAAAATCTTCTCTTTTTGTTTGAACATAAATCACCTTTTTATATAAACCATTATATGTCAAAACTGGTTTTACATTGCTATATATATAAATAAAAACTGCATTATATATTTTATTATTTCAGAAAAAAACAATGCTTTTTACACTTTTAACTTTCAGATTTTTAAAACAATGTATTTGACATTTTTAAGTGTACCAATTCAATTAATTAATAAAAATTTATTACCTTTCTTCTTTGTTGTACACAGCAGGACCGTTCGAACCCCAATATAGAATTAGGGATTCCAGTTCGCAACCACGTCCGTTGCCTTGACGATGATCAGCTGCTTCCTTGAGGTGCGCCTAGGCGAGTCGCACCACCTCCAGCAGCCGCGTGGAGTTCGACGCCTCCGTCATCCCTGAAAACTTGCGCGAGTGTGACACCTTTGAGCACGGATTGCTTGAGAAATCCAACACCATAGCCGATCAACATCAAATCAATCTGAACACCTCTGAAAATGCCTTGATTTTTGCGTTGAACATCCATTGAAACGATGAACGAGATTGAAGATTTTTGGGTGAAAAGGGTTTTGAGATTTCCGTCGTTCAATTTAGAAGAGGAGCGGCGCCTAGAGAGTTGACCACGGGTTTGAAGGATGGCTAGGGTTTGACCGATATATCCTTTATATTTATATTTTTTTACTTTAATTTCGAAAATATTTGTTTAACACCACGAATTCCAAATCAAAACCAATGACTGTCTTCCCTAGCTAATTACCTCCATTGCGAACACAATGGGATATGTATCGAAAGCTAATTCTATCGTTTTGATATAAATCTTTATATATTCAATTTAAACGCACATTTCAATTTACCGGGGTCACATACTAACTCGAAAAATTCCAGAAAAATTATTTCTAGCTTCGTATTGACATTACGGTTCTAATAAAACTAATTTCATCAAATTCTGAGACCGTTTGAAAAATGGTCATTTTCCAGTCGATTAAAATCAACTGAAACTGGTGAAACGCGTTTTCCTTTACCACACTCACATATTGATTCGAAAAATTACGCAAATTGGGATCTAGCAATAATTAGACATCGCGGATCCAACAAAAGTAGTTTTGTCGAAATTCAAGGTCGTTTGCAAAATTTCCATTTTTAAGGGCCTGAATTCCATAGCGACTATTTAGAATTTTCAACTGGACATATCTTTTGATTCCTGCTATGAAATTTCAAATTTTCAGATTCGTTGGAAAGATATTATCAATTAGATTCAAATATTTTTGGTTTCACTAAAATTCGGTTTATTTTGCACCTGGTACATTCATTTGAAGTTTGAAATCGAATTATCGAACTACCGCGCGATTTTCAATTCCTTTTCTAATTATATATATTATTATATTCTAACGACGATTTATATAATATATACGTTCTATTTCTATTCAACATAAATTTCTCGTCGATATTATTTAAAATAATTCATTTTAAATATTCAAAATTCATCAAAATTGCCAAAATAAATTTTTTAAACTGGCTTGCATTTCCGGGTTGTTACATGAATTGAAATTCGAATTAAATTGAATAGAATTGAAATTCGAGTTAAATTGAAATGAATTGAAATTCGAATTAAATTGAAATTGAATTGAAATTGAATTGAAATCGATTTGAAATGAAATTAAAACGAATTTATATTGAAAAATTCAATTTTGATTTGAATTTGAAAACGAAGTTGAAATCGTTTTGAAAACAAATTTAAAACAATTTATAAAATACGTTTAAAAGGAAATCGACGAAGTATATATTATATATATTATGTAATGGACTGAATAGAACACGCCGCGCCGCGGCAGTTCTCGAATTTCGACCATTGACTTCGAATGGATATTACGGGAGATCCGACCGTCGGATTGCCCTAAAACCGGAACCGTTGGGTTTGTATCGAAAAGAGATTTCTAATGAATATTAGAGATTTTAAATATAACGGTCGGATTTGGAGTTATGTCCAAATCAAATTTGGAAAAGGTCATTGTAAGTGCAGTTCGATGGCCTTTGATGGAAATCGATTGTACGGGCCTTGATAAAATTATTAAAAATAGTAATAATTTGTGTGAAATCATAAGAAATGATTTGTGAAAAATTAGGATGAAAAACTCTATATTTGAAAAGATAAAAATAGATTTTTATCGAAATGAACTAGTTTTGAACTAGAATAATAATTAATTTATTTTTAAATAAATAAATTGGATTTGAAATGGTTTTAAAAGTAGCCAGGATTTTCAATAATTGAATTGGAATGGATTTGAATCGAAATTGTCTTTGGAATATTTCGATGTTGGATTTCGTGATTATACATATATTGTTATGGAAATTTGAAAGATATATCTATATCGTTATTTCCAATACTATATTTGTTGGTCGTAGAATTTGATATTGAATATAAGCCGATATATTTTCTATTCAGAGCCTTGTATTTAATATCAAATGTGATTTGGGTTTGTCGTGAATGGTGTCTTCACTAATACTGTTCTTAAGCCCAGTTGAGAAAAAGATTGAATCTTTTTATTTAGATTTAATGAAGTGTACTAATTAAATGGTTTTTAATTGGAATTCAATTAGAATTGATTTTTGGGTTTATCGTGAACGGTGTTTTAAGTAAAACTTGTTCTTTAACCCAATAATTAATGAATGTAATTTTCGTTTTATCATGGGTCGTGTTTTAAATGACATTGGTTCTTTAACCCAGTTAAAGCCAGGATATTAATTTCTGTGAAGATTAAAACTAAGTGGGGTTTTAATGAATCTTTAATTAGATTGAAATGGTCGAGAATGGAGTATCACCAGTGTTGCTCCAGGCGATAGTTAAATCTTTAATTAGATTTGAACGTGAAATGGTAATTGAATTTACCGATAACTCCATGGTGTTAGATATGAAGTATGACCAGTTTTACTTAACGGGATGAATAGGTTGGGATTAGGAAATAAAATAAATGATTACTTCGGTGTGGTTCGCTAATCCCGACTAGTTTGAATTTATATTCAAAAGAAGATCAAAGAATAAATTTAAAGAATTTATCTTTGATAAAATTAATGGGAACTTTTCCAAAGTATAAGAATATTTGAATAAAAGAATATTCTGAATTGGAATGAGGCATATGTTGTGTTTGTGTAACACTTATTTATTATATACGTGAGTTATTAAGAAAGACCAGGTTTATCCCATTCTGAATAATTGATTCGACGTGGTGTCGAGGATGAAGACGGTGGTCGAAGACCGAAGGTCTTCAACATCGTTTGGATAATTACTGATGATTCGGATTGGGCCGTACACCCAAGAGGAGGGAATCAATTAATGATCATCCAGACGTACTTGGAGATCGATGGATATGCGGGGTACTAGGTGCCTCCGGTTTCGTTTAGACCCAGAACGAACTTGTAAACGGACTATGTGTCTGACACTGGATTTTCTTCTATGTGATTGATTTCTATTAAATATATATCTGTTTGGCAGCAGATAATTTACTCTCTTGCTTAACGCCCTTCTCTAAGACGTACGAGCTCAGGCGTTATATATTGATGGATATCAAACACATGGAGTGAATTGCCTGTGTGGCATGCCTAAGTGGCAATATGATCAAGGCTTGTGTTGAAAAGCAAAGTCTTGCGGTTGATGATCAAAGCACGGCCTGTGTGGCATAGCGTTGTGTAGCGTTGATTCGCGAGCCTCACACCCCGATTGTGAACCAGAAATGGGAGAGGACATCAGGGAGGGCATGCGTTTCCTTCTAGCTAGAAGTGGCGTCAGTGGTTTTACATGCCCTGACGAATTTGACTTATGTGGTTGTTGCTGTTGCGAGGCGCCTCGGATATATCGGTCGATCTGGCACCGATGGAGTCATTGGACTCATTGACACACCAAAGGGTGGGGAAACGCAGTGTTCATGCATTTTAATCCACATCGGTGGACCGGCCCTGACGATCCAAGGGCCCACCTGAGTCTGGATCCTAAGGGGCGGGCTAGAGCATCTCGAATCGGTAGAGGACTCTCTTTTGCCTCGGTTCACAGAAGGAAATCCAACTTCCAATATGTAACTTTGCGATTTTGATTATAGAACCTAATTATGGCGACATAGTGGGATAGGGCACTTATGCCGCCTATGATTGATACTTATGATTGAAATTGTTTTGAAACTATACACTTATAGTAATAAAAGGTGAAATTTAGCGCATCAAGCATGCTTTGGCTATTATAAGGTAAAACCTTATCCTCCGGCTTGTGTTGCATTGTGTGATGGGACCTGTGTCTTATAATAGCTTCATTTTTCTTTATTTAGCATTGCACTGTTGTTTTATGCACTGGTGTTCTTCGGAGGAAACCCGTTCCGTGTTATACGGCGTGGTCCCTTGATTTACCTAACTTTAAAATAAAGACTAATAACTGTTTTAGTTCTCACACCAGTCACATGACTGACCTGGAGTTTATTGTTTTAACCTAAACTTTGGGTGCCCTTATTTTGACACGGGCATCTAGTAGTTTTGGTTTTGCAGATTTATATTCACAGGATCCTGATTTACAGCTGGAACGATACTCGGAAAGTTCTGTATCCGTGTATTACTTCTAGTTGTGTCATGTATTATTTTCCGCTGCTATGTAATGTATTATAATCTCTGATATTTTTCTGTGTGTAATATTTATTCATACTCTGTATATTCTTGTATTCTGAAGGAATTATTGTAATATACAATGAAATGTTCTTCTGTTTGCGTTCTGACTTGTCGTGTTCTCAAAGCAATCAGGGGTTTCGAACGGTCTTAGTCCGTTTAGTGACTGATTCGGATCGAGCGA
The DNA here is from genome assembly GCA_030737875.1 of Allium sativum. Classification (NCBI taxonomy): domain Eukaryota; kingdom Viridiplantae; phylum Streptophyta; class Magnoliopsida; order Asparagales; family Amaryllidaceae; genus Allium; species Allium sativum. The sequence continues at coordinate 503,450,802 of CM060918.1, forward strand.
AATTCCCGATCGTAACAGTTTTTTTATTTTAAAACCTTAGAAATCAATATCAAAGTTTTCCGAAATCAAATTCTTAAATTTTAGTTGAAACGATATCCTTTGTTTTGACTAAATTCGTTTTATTCCATAATTTATCTTTATTTGGAATACACTTCTTACTTTCATTTTAATGGTTTGACATTTTAAATTTATTCTTTTGTTCATCGTACATACCACTAGCTAACAATTCCCAATTTTTAATAATTATTTGTTCTGATACCTTAAATACCTAATTCAAATTCAATTCAGGTAGATTAATTTGATTAATTCACTTAAATTTCACTCGTATTTTCAACAAGCAGCGACGACTCATAGATGGATTTCGAATGAGATCAAGATTGGACAATTTCAAAATTTCAAGCATGAATGGTTCGAATCGATAATGATAAGAAAAAGGTGACGACAATTCATGGAAAACAATCACCGCAATGAGCAAAGAGGCAAAATTATACTTTTCAATACATTCATTCTATTTAAATTTTCAAGTCATCGCTAATCTCATCTTAATTCATCCGCAAATTCAATTTATATCTTTCAAACAATGAAGATGTATTTCATCTAAATTTCACTTATCTATTTTAATTTATATTAATTTATCAAACGCTTTATTAAAATATATCCAAACATTTTTCAAATATTTATCTAATGGTTTCAAGTATTACTTGATGATTAAATCGGAACTATACAGTCATCCCACTTTCAAAACTCGAAAATAAATATCTGATGATGAAGCATCAATCATCAGAATCATCCCCGGGTGACTAAAGTGTGATTCTATATCTATCTAGTATATATTGGACTTTGTATATAAGCTGATCAGATGTATATTCAAAATTCGTACATACTCGATAGTACAATCTCGACATCAATAAAATACTTAAACGCCTTATCAAAACCATATTTCGAAAATAATTCCGCTTTTCAAATTAATTAATTTAATTTCAAAATAATTTTATATATTCAAAAAACGCTCTCTCTACAATAATTCTTGTGTCAGTTCCACTCATTCTAGAGTAATGTTAACCTATCTCTAATGAGTTTTTAATCCTGATAAGCTAAGTTTTATCAAATCAAAGCTCTGATACCACATGTAACAACTAGCCTTTTTGACCATCTCCAATCGGTAATCAAACCAACTCAAGACGCTCCAAAATGGCGAATTGTTATTTTAGCTTACAGGGTTTAACAGAAAAAACAAAGAATCACATACACGGAATAAATAACAGTAGAATTTTATATAAAAAGATCAGGGTCATATAAAATTATTTTACAGCAGAAGAATTAAATAATGTATACATGAATTTTTAAAGAATAAAAGTTTACGGTTCGAGTCGGGCCTTGCGCGTGTGTAAGTGTCTTGCATCTTTGCGTTCCTCTCCAGTTTGTGGGCTGAAATCTTTGAATGGGAACACTTGGGGTATCACCCGAGCATTCCATGCAAAAACACAAAACACTCGAGTCAGGATTAAACTTATTTCAAGTTAGCAAATTTTGATAAAATCACATAAATACTATTTGTTTAAACCCAATAGTTATTCAAATAATTCGAGTATTATATGCATGACTGCACCAAATAACATACTGAATGGTTCATGGAACATGCATGAAGCAAACAGAGGCAAAGTGACACTTCATGGTCTAGCAAATTCGGTAAGGTTAAACAAATAACAACAAATATGAAAAGACGACATGCCGAACTGAGTAAGACCGGGTCTAAGAGACATCATGAGTTACACAATAACTATAAATATAGAAAGTACCTAAACGGTGACCGCAAAGGTGTGGGTTCAATAGCATGTTCAATAATAGATGTATACAACCAAAACCAGAAAGTTAATATGGTAGCCAATTCTCGAATTGTGCCTGGGTGACAAAGATAAAACCACAAAGTTCAAATGTATAAATCTTCCATTCAAACATGGTCTAAATAAAGGGAAAGTTCTAGCTTTATAGAACAGGGCAATTTTAATAACCCAGAAATTCTGAGCCAATTTAAAAAAAAATTGGTGATTTTAATGAAGTTTGAATATTTAAAATGAATTATTTTAAATAATAACGACGAGAAATTTATTTTGAATTTCAAATTTCAAATGAATGTGTAGGATTCAAAGTAAACCGGATTTCAGCGAAACCAAAAATATTAGAATTTATTTGAAAATATCTTTCCAACGAATCTGAAAAATTGAAATTTCATAGCGGGAATAAAAAGTTATGTCCAGTTGAAAATTCAGAATAGTCGCTATGGAATTCTGGTCCTTAAAAATGGAAATTTTCCAAACAACCTCAGTTTTCGACTAAACCACTTTTGTTGGATCCGGGATGTCCAGTTATTGATAAATTCCAAAATTCATAATTTTATGAATCAATATGTGAGCATGACGAAGTAAAATGTGTTTTAACAGTTTTAGTCAATTTTGATTGACCAGAAAATGGACATTTTTCAAACAGTCTCGGAATTTGATGAAATTAGTTTGTTAGAACCGTGTCATCAATACGAAGCTAGAAAATATTTTTTGGGAATTTTTAGAGTCCGTATGTGGCCCGAGTAAATTGAAATGTGCGTTCAACTTCAATATATATATATATATATATATATATATATTGATTTTGGCGAAAACCAATCGAAACAACCAAATTAGCTTACGATACATATCCTATTGTGTTCAGAATGGGGGTAATTAGCTAGGGGCGACAGTCGGTGGGTTTGGTTTCGAGTTCAAAATAAAAAGGTACTTTTTGAAATTGAATTAAAAAAAGTATATACTCTCGTTTATACCCTCCCTTCCCCAAACCCATTGTTCGATCGAAATCAGATAAAAAGGGGGACTGACAGAAATCACGCGAGCCCTCCCCTCAGCGGCGGCGCCGCCTCCATCTACTCCCCCTCTCTCGTGTCATCCTCCCCTCCAGGCGTGCCACCCCTCCACACACTTCTGCCCCTCTCTCCTCCTCCAAGGACGAAGACCGCGAGCCCCCCTGTCACCATGGCGCCGCCCCTGAAGCCCTGACCCCCTCCTGCGACTGACGCTCTCCAGAGCCACCGCGAGCCCCACCTCCTCCTACTCGCCCTCAGACCACGAACTGAAAAAAACATTAAGTGTTTTCTTCTTCTTTTTTTTATTCCTAACTTATGATATTTTCTTTTACAAACATTATGATTTTTAATAACATAAAAATACAGTTTTTAATTATAAAAAGGTTGAAATTTTAGTGCTAAAAGTTTAGATTTTTCGATATGAAAATCTTAGATTTCTCAATAGAAAAGATAAATCTTTAATATAAGAAATGATTTTTTTTCAAAGTATAAAGAAATGATTTTTCAAAGTATAAAGAAATGATTTTTGCATAACGAAAGAGTTGATTTTTAATTTTAAGAAAGTTGTGATTTTTAACGATGAGAAGGTTGGATTTTTATAGAATAAAAATATGATTTTAATGTTGAAAGAGAAATTATAAAAACGAGATCTTTTTACATATGTAATGATATAGAAATACGATTTTTAAATAATAAAAATATGATTTTTATTATATGCGAAGAATAAAAATGTGATTTTTATATTATGGAGATAATAAAAATATGATTTTTATATACTAGAGAATATAATAATGTGATTTTTATATGAGTGGCGATATAAAATTATAACCTTTATTAGTAGGAGGGCGATATAAAATTTTGATTTTTATAATAAAGGAGAATTTATGAATATTTAATTTTTATATACACAAAAATTCGATTTTTATTTATATAAATACCGTATAAAAATGTGATTTTGAATAATCAACTTCGTGAAACAGACTGCGTTGGAAACAAGATGAAGATTTCATACATACGAAGAGTCGTGGCGTTTGGTTTAGCCCTCGGTGAGAACTTCTCACTTTAATTCTTTTTTTTCTAGTTGAAATATATACTAGGTTGCTGAAGGTGCTTAGTAGCACCCGACACCTTTGTCCATAGACCATGGACGACTTCTTTGATTTTGTTGTGTGGTGAAAATTGATTGTGATGTAGAATGATTGAAAATAAATATTAATGTGTTGAAATAAATTGTTTATCGTTAAAAATATAATTTAACGTGAATGTGTATAAATAAATATTCATTTACAAATCAGACGATTTGTTTATGTACACCCATTTTACTGATATGGATTGGGATGATAAATTTTACACATCGCCCAACTGCACAAATAAAAATCTGTGTTTGTTGATTTGAAACCCCACACGGGTGTTGGGATGATATTTGGCGTACACTAATCCCAATTATTTAGTTATATGTCAATCGATAGGTTGACAGACTGTGTAAGCGTTAATTATTTATGTTTAATGCTTATGCAGTTGTGTGGTGCACTTTGGATGATGTTTGATTATTTATCATTGTTATTATATACATGTGTTGTATGGAATCCATATAATTAACATTATATGGTAATTGATTAGGCCTCATTCCAATTTGGAAAATAAAGAATATTATAAAATAAGGATTCATGTGTTGAATAGAATAAATAGTCATGTGTTGATGATACTCATGTGTTGAAAGAATGTATATATTCTTGTGTTGAAGAAAATATTCATTTGTTGAATAGAATAACGAAGTTATTGAAATATATAAAGCCGTGTTGATTAGATTTGCGCTATTTTGACGTGAACGATATTTATATCGATTATATTCACTTTTTTAATGAATATAGAAAAGAAAGTGATTTCAAAATATAATATTTTGAAAATATTATCAATTATATATTAATGATATGAAATATTCAATTTTGATTTAAAATTGAATATGAAGTTGAAATCATTTTTAAAATGAATTTAAAACGACTTATAAAATACATTTAGAATTGAAATCGACGAAATATATATAATATATATGTTGTATATAGTAAATGGCCTGAATAGAACATGTCGCACCATAGCAGTTCACCAATTTCGACCATTGACTTCGAATTGACATTATGGGAGATCCGACCGTCGGATTCTCCTGAAACCGGAACCATTGGGTTTGTATCGAAAAGAGCTTTCCAATGAATATTAGAAATTCGAAATATAACGGTTGGATTTGGAATTATGTCCAAATCAAATTTGAAAAAGGTCGCTGACTGTATGGGCCATGATAAAATTATTTAAAATATTAATAATTTGTGTAAAATCATAATATATGAATTGGAAAGAACTTGGATGGAAAATTCTACATTTGTAAGGATAAAAATATATTTTTATCGAAATGAACTAGTTTTGAACTAGATTTGAAGTGGTTTTAAAAATAATCAAAATTTCCAATATACAAATTGGAATGGATTTTAATCGAAATTATCTTTAGAATAATTCGATGTTGGATTCGTGATTATACAGATATGGTTATGGAAATTTGAAAGATATATTTATATCGTTATTTCCAATACGATATTGTTGGTTTCAGAATTTGATATTGAATATAAGCCGGTATATTTTCTATTCAGCACCTTGTATTTAATATTAAATGGGATTTTGGGTTCGTCGTGAATGGTGTATTAAATAACACTGTTCTTGAACCCAGTTTAGAAAAGAGTAAATCTTTCAATTAAGATTTAATGAAATTGTCCAGTTAATTAATATTTAATTGGAATTGAATTTAAATTAGTTTTTGGGTTTTATTGTGAGCGGTGTTTTGAATAACACCTGTTCTTTAACCCGATTAACAATGGAAAGTGATTTTGGGTTTATCGTGAACTGTGTTTTAGATGACATTAGTTCATTAACCCAGTTAAAGATAGGATATTGATTTTTGGGAAGATTGAAAATAAGTGGAGTTTCAATGAATCTTTAATTAGATTAAAGTGATCAAGAATGGAGTATCACTAGTTTTGCTCCAAAGCGATAGTTAAATCTTTAATTAGATTTGAACGTGAAATGGTAATTAATATATACCGATAACACTGTGGTGTTAGATATGGAGTATTACCAGTTTTGCTCCATGGGATGAATAGGTTGGGACTGGGAAATAAAATAAATGATTACTTCGGTTTGGTTCGCTAATCCCGACTAGTTTGGAAAACCTTAACATGGGTTGATTCGATATCATAAGGAAAATTAAAGAATAAATTTAGAAGAATTTATCTTTGATAAAATTAATGGGAACCTTTCCCTAAGAATGTGAAATTTTGAATAAACGAATATTCTGAATTGGAATGAGGCGTATGTTGTGTTTGTGTAACACTTGTTTATTATATACATGGGTTATTTGGAAAGGTCGGGTTTATACCCCTTCTGAATAACCGATTGGACGATAAGTCGAAGATGAAGACAGTGGTTGAAGACTGGAGGTCTTCACATCGTTTGGATGATTACTGATGATCTTGATTGTGCTGTACACCCAAGAGGAGTGAATCAGTTGGTGATCGTCCAGAAGTAATTCAAGATCGATGGATATGCGAGGAATAAGGTTCCTCGGTTTCGTTCAGACCTAGAATGAACTTGTAAATGGACTATGTGTCTGACATTGGATTTTATTCTGAGTGATTGATTTCTGTTAAATATATATTTGTTTGGCAACGGAGATTTTATTCTCTTGCTTAACGCCCTTCTCTGAGATGTACAAGCTTAGAGGTTATATATCGATAGATATCAATCGCATGGCATAAATTCCCTCTGTGGCATGCCTAAGTGGCAAATGATCGAGGCTTCTGTTGAAAAGCAAAGTCTTGTGGTGGATGATCAAAGCACGGCCTGTGTGGCATAGTTTTTTGTATAGCATTAATTCGCAAGCCTCACACCTCGGTATGAGTCAAAAATAGGATAAGGACCATTGGGAGAACACGACGTTTACTTCTAGCTATGGGTGATGTTAGTGACCTACCCGCCCTGATATTTATATACTTTTTACCTGCGTGGTTTTTGGAATGCGAGGCGCCTCGGATATAGGTCTGATAGGACCGGAAAACGTGTGTTCAGGAATTGCCAATCCTCAAAAGTAAGTGAGGACTGGCCCAACCGTTTCCAAGGATCGCTGTGTGTGGTCCTGAGACATTTGCTAGGGTGTCTCGAATGGAGAGGAGCTTGCCACTTGCCTCGACTCATGATGGAATCCAATTTCCAATACGTGACATTCGGTTTTATTTGTAGAACCTATTATGGCGACATAGTGGGATGGGGCACTTATGCCGTCTATGATTGATACTTATGATTGAAATTGCTTGGACACTATACACTTATAGTAATAATAAAAGATGAAATTTCACGTGCCGAGCATTTTTATCTATTATAAGGTAAAACCGTGTCCTCCAGCTTGCGTTGCATTATATGATGCGACCTGGGTCTTATAATAGCTTCATTTTTCTTTATTTAGCATTGCGCTGTTTGTTTTATGCACTGGTATTCTTGGGAGGAAACCCGTTCCGTGTTATACTGCATGGTCCCTTGATTTACCTAACTTTAAAATAAAGATTAATAACTGTTTTAGTTCTCACACCAGTCACATGACTGACCTGGAGTTTATTGTTTTAACCTAAACTCTGCGTGCCTTTTTTTCGACACGGGCAGCTAGTAGTTTTGGTTTTGCAGATTTATATTCACAAGGTCCTGGTTTACAGCTGGAATGATACTCGGAAAGCTCTGTATCCGTGTATTTCTTTCAGTTGTGTGTTGTATTATTTTTCCGCTGCTATGTATTTAAATGTAATTTAAATATCTGATATTTATCAAATGTGTAATATTGATTCATACTCTATGATATTCTTGTATTCTGATGGAATTGTTGTAATAAGCAATGAAATGTTCTTCTGTTTGCGTTCCGATGTGTGTTGTTCTCAAAGCAATCCGTGCTTTCCTTCACGGGGAAGTTCGGGTCGTTATAGAGTGGTATCAGAGCTTTGGTTTACAGAGCTCGAGAACAAGACATATTAGAACCAAACGAAAGAATTCATCAGAGATTGGATTAGTAACATCCAATGAGAATAACTCGTTAGAGATGGGATCAGTAGTATCCTAGAGCGGGTCAAAAGAGTGTTATTTTTAAAATAAAAACGAAAATGAATTTTGTTTTGAAAGTTAAATTCAAGCATACGTATTTGGATATTTTATTTGTGTTGAATTTGGACAATCAAATATATAAAGATTTTGCATATACGCATCATGAACGTATATTCGAAGTTTAATATACTGGATAGATATAGAATCACATTCTAGACACCCGGGGATGATTCTGATGATGTGGCCACATCATTAGTATTTATTTTCGAGTTTCAAAAGTGGGATTTCTATATATTTCCATTAGACTGGTGTGAGAACCAAACTAGATAAGGCTTATTGTTGTGATTTAGCATCAAAAACATGATTTTTTTTATATATATCAAAGTTATGAACTTGAAATGATAATAAACTAATTGATTGATGGTTGTGTTGTTTGATGATTGGTTTGATATTTTGAACCATTATGCCAAATTGAACCGAACATTGAACTGTATTGAAAATGATTATAATTGCATGCATATACATGTATATATATTTAACACGTCATAGCAAGGAGGCTAGAGCAGAAGAATAAAATTGTTTTCCCAACAAATAGGTACATGTTTATTGTATTTCTTGGGGTTTTGATGATTTTATGAGCCGATTGGCTAGCCGCTTGGCTTTTTCTTTTTCTTTTGGATTGGTAAGGGCCATGGCAGGCTATTTGAAATATCCCGAAGCTCCCGTATAGGGGAGGTTATGGCGAAATTTTTCAGAAATTTAGGGTGTTAGCCAAATTTTTGAAAAATTTGAAAAGTTTTTAAAACTGAAAAGTTGAAGAACTTAAGCCATAATGAAAATAATGAAAGTTGAGTTGATTAGGAAAATGACTTTCAGCTTCGTTCCTTTTCAGGGACGAAAAGTTTTAAGTGGGAGAGATTGTAATAACACGGAAATTCTGAGTCTATTTAAATTTTTTATTTTGGCGATTTTAATGAAGTTTGAATATTTAAAATGAACTATTTTTGAAAAGTTCTTAGAAACTGAAAAGTTGAAGAACTTAAGCCATAACGAAAATAATGAAAGTTGAGTTGATTAGGAAAACGACTTTCAGCTTCGTTCCTTTTCAGGGACGAAAAGTTTTAAGTGGGAGAGATTGTAATAACCCAGAAATTCTAAGCCAATTAAATTTTTTTATTTTGGCGATTTTAATGAAGTTTGAATACTTAAAATGAATTATTTCAAATAATAACGATGAGAAATTTATTTTGAATAGAATTAGAACGTATATATTTATTTGAATCATCGTTAGAATATAATTATTTTATTTTAAATATAAAAGGAACTGAAAATGGCGCGGTAGTTCGAAAATTCGATTTCAAATATCAAATGAATGTGTAGGATTCAAAATAAATCGGAATTTAGCGAAACCAAAAAAAGTAGAATCTATTTGAAAATATCTTTCCAACGTATCTGAAAAATTGAAATTTCATAACGGGAATAAAAAGTTATGTCCTGTTGAAAATTCAGAATAGTCGCTATGGAATTCTGGTCCTTAAAAATGGAAATTTTGCAAACGACCTCGGTTTTCGACGAAACCACTTTTGTTGGATCCGGGATGTCTAGTTATTGTTAGATTCCAAAATTCATAATTTTCTGAATCAATATGTGAGTGTGGCAAAGTAAAACGTGTTTTAATAGTTTCAGTCAATTTCGATCGACCAGAAAATGGCCATTTTTCAAATGGTCTCGAAATTTGACGAAATTAGTTTTGTTAGAACCGTATCGTCAATACAAAGCTAGAATTTTTTTTTGGGAATTTTTAGAGTCCTTATGTGGCCCTGGAAAATTGAAATGCGCGTTTAAATTCAATATATAGATTTATATTTTGATTTTGACGAAAACCGATCGAAACAACCAAACTTGCTTACGATACATACCCTATTGTGTTCGTAATGGGGGTAATTAGCTAAGGGCGCCAGTCGGTGGGTTTGGTTTCGAGTTCAAAATAATAAGGTACTTTTTGAAATTAAATAAAAAAATAGTATATACTCTCGTTTATACCCTCCCTCCCCCAAACCCATTGTTCGATCAAAATCAGATAAAAAAAGGAGGGGCTGACAGAAATCGCGTGAGCCCCCCTTTAGCGGCGGTGCCACCTCCATCTACTCCCCCTCTCTTGCGTCATCCCCCCTTCAGGCGCGCCGCGTCGCCACACACTTCTGCCCCTCTTTCCTCCTTCAAGGACGAAGACCGCGAGCCCCCTGTCACCATGGCGCCGCCCCTGAAGCCCTGACCCCCTCCTGCGACTGACGCTCTCCAGAGCCATCGCGAGCCCCACCTCCTCCTGCTCGCCCTCCGACCACGAACAGAAAAATACGGTAAGTGTTTTCTTTTTTTCTTTCTTTCTAACTTATGTTATTTTCTTTTACAAACATTATGATTTTTAATAACATAAAAATACGGTTTTTAATTATAAAAAGGTTGAATTTTAGTGCTAAAAATTTAGAATTTTCATTATGAAAATCTTAGATTTCTCAATAGAAAAGATACGATCTTTAATATAAGAAATGATTTTTTTTCAAATTATAAAGAAATGATTTTTCAAAGTATAAAGAAATGATTTTGCATAATGAAAGAGTTGATTTTTAATTTTAAGAAAGTTGTGATTTTTAACAATGAGAAGGTTGGATTTTTATAGAATAAAAATATGATTTTAATGTTAAAAGAGAAATTATAAAAATGAGATCTTTTTATATATGTAGTGATATAAAAATACGAGTACACTATAATACCATGACTACCTTATGCCTATAAGGTAGTCATGGTATTATAGTGTACTCTCTAGCCATGAGAACGAATCAAATCAGATGGTTCTATTTCTCAATCTTTCTGACTTGTGCTCCTACGGAACCAAGGTGCTTGCGATTGAAAAAGTCAGTCATTAACAACCACTGATGAAGGATTGAGATGATCATCTTAGGGTGATCCTTTTGTCAACGGATGCCCTTATTACACTCGTAGTCTCTGAAGGATGAGAACCAACTATGTAGCATCTACATCGATAATTCAAGTATTGTATACGTCATTAGTCCGATCCTTTGTAGGAACTACCCGTAATAACGAACTTGCAAAATGGATCTGTTTATCATAAAGAGATTCGTTGTTCCTGACCCTACTTCACCTTAATTGTTATTTGAACAAAAAGATCATAAAAAACTTTTGGTAAAAGTTATGTCTTGGTCCGAGTGGGGATAGCATTTCTCTTCTGCATGTCTATGGAGTTTTTAAAAATCCAAACATCTCAGAGATAGATATAGAGGTAGGAATTTGTTGAGCGAACCGCACTCCTTCGTATACGTCAGGAGTCCATTGATGAAAAGGGGCTGGGGAAAGCTTGAACCCAATTCCTACAGTGATGGATATAAGTGCAATTGAAATTCCTGGGGAGTTATACATTTGTGTATTGATAAGACCATTCACTATTTCTTGAAGCTCGATCTCCCCCATGATTTTTATTATATGTGAAGAATAAAAATATGATTTTTGTATTATGAAGGTAATAAAAATATGATTTTTATATACTAGAGAATATAAAAATGTGATTTTTATATGAGTGGCGATATAAAAATATAATCTTTATTAGTAAGAGGGTGATATAAAAATTTGATTTTTATAATGAAGGAGAATTTATAAATATTCGATTTTTATATACATAAAAATTCGATTTTTATTTATATGAATACCGTATAAAAATGTGATTTTTAATAATCAACTTCGTAAACAGACTGCGTTGGAAACAAGATGAAGATTTCCTACAAATGAAGAGTCGTGGCGTTTGGTTTAGCTCTCGGTGAGAACTTATCACTTTAATTCTTGTTTTCTAGTTGAAATATATACTAGGATGCACACGGTGCTTAGTAGCACCCGACACCGGTTGTCCACAGACCATGGACGACTTGTTTGATTTTGTTGTGTGGTGAAACTTGATTGTGATGTGGAATGATTGAAAATAAATATTCATGTGTTGAAATAAATTGTTTATCGTTAAAAATATAATTTAACGTGAATGTGTATAAATAAATATTCATTTACAAATCAGACGATTTGTTTATGTACGCCCATTTTACTGATATGGATTAGGACGATAAATTTTACACATCGCCCAACTGCACAAATAAAAATCTGTGTTGATTTGAAACCCTACACGGGTGTTGGGATGAAATTTGGTGTACACTAATCCCAATTGTTTAGTTGTATGTCAATCTATAGATTGACAGACTGTGTAAGCATTAATTATTTATGTTTAATGCTTATGCAGTTGTGTGGTGCACTTTGCATGATGGTTGATTATTTATCATTGCTATAATATACATATGTTGTATGGATTCCATATAATTAACATTATATGGTAATTGATTGAGCCTCATTCCAATTTGAAAAATAAAGAATATTATAAAATAAAGATTCATGTGTTGAATAGAATAAATAGTCATGTGTTGACAATACTCATGTGTTGAGAATATTCATGTGTTGATAGAAGGTATATATTCGTGTGTTGAAGAAAATATTCATTTGTTGAATATAATAACGAAGTTATTGAAATATATAAAGCCATGTTGATTAGATTTGCGCTATTTTGATGTGAACGATATTTATATCGCTTATATTCATTTTTATAATGAATATAGAAAAGAAAGTGATTTCAAAATATATTATTTTGAAAATATTATCATTTATAAATTAATGATATGAAATATTCAATTTTGATTTAAAATTGAATATGAAGTTGAAATCATTTTTAAAATGAATTTAAGACAATTTATAAAATACGTTTAGAATTGAAATCGACAAAATATATAATATAAATATATATTAAATGGCCTGAATAGAATGCGCCGCGCCGCGGCAGTTCGCGAATTTCGACCATTGACTTCGAATAGACGTTACGGGAGATCCGACCGTCGAATTCTCCTGAAACTGGAACCATTGGGTTCATATTGAAAAGAGCTTTCCAATGAATATTAAAAATTTGAAATTTAATGGTTGGATTTGGAATTATGTCCAAATCAAATTTGGAAAAGGTTGCTATAAGTGCAGTTCGACGACCGTTATTGAAAATCGATTGTACGAGCCTTGATAAAATTATTAAAAATATTAATAATTTGTGTAAAATCATAATATATGAATTGGAAAGAACTGGGATGAAAAATTCCACATTTGTAAGGATAAAAATATATTTTTATTGAAATGAACTAGTTTTGAACTATATTTGAAGTGGTTTTAAAAATAATCAGAATTTCCAGTATATGAATTGGAATGGATTTGAATCGAAATTATCTTCGGAATAATTCGATGTTGGATTCGTGATTATAAAGATATGGTTATGGAAATTTGAAAGATATATTTATATCGTTATTTCCAATACGATATTGTTGGTTTTAGAATTTGATATTGAATATAAGCCGGTATATTTTTTATTCAGAGCCTTGTATTTAATATCAAATGGGATTTTGGGTTCGTCGTGAATGGTGTCTTAAATAATGCTGTTCTTGAACCCAATTTAGAAAAGAGTAAATCTTTCAATTAAGATTTAGTGAAATTGTCCAGTTAATTAGTATTTAACTGGAATTGAATTAAAATTGGTTTTTGGGGTTTATCGTGAGCGGTGTTTTGAATAACACCTGTTCTTTAACCCGAGTAACAATGGAAAGTGATTTTGGGTTTATCGTGAATCGTATTTTAGATGACATTGGTTCTTTAACCCAGTTAAAGACAGGATATTGATTTTTGGGAAGATTAAAACTAAGTGGAGTTTTAATGAATCTTTAATTAGATTAAAGTGATCGAGAATGGAGTATCACCAGTTTTGCTCCAAAGCGATAGTTAAATCTTTAATTAGATTTGAACGTGAAATGGTAATTAATATTTACTGATAACAATGTCGTGTTAGATATGGAGTATTACCAGTTTTGCTCCATGGGATGAATAGGTTGGGACTGGGAAATAAAATAAATGATTACTTCGGTGTGTTTCGCGAATCCCGACTAGTTTGGAAAACCTTAACATGGGTTGATTCGATATCAAAAGGAAGATTAAAGAATAAATTTAGAAGAATTTATCTTTGATAAAATTAATTGGAACCTTTCCCTAAGAATGTGAAAATTTGTATAAAAGAATGTTTTGAATTGGTATGAGGCGTATGTTGTGTTTGTGTAACACTTATTTATTATATACGCGGGTTATTTGGAAAGGCCGGGTTTATACCCATTCTGAATAACCGATTCGACGATAATTCGAAGATGCAGACGGTGGTTGAAGACCAGAGGTCTTCACATCGTTTGGATAATTACTGATGATCTTGATTGGGCTGTACACCCAAGAGGAGGGAATCAGTTGGTGATCGTCCAGACGTACTTGGAGATCGATGGATATGTGAGGAATAAGGTTCCTCCGGCTTTGTTCAGACCCAGAACGAACTTGTAAATGGACTTTGTATCTGACATTGGATTTTATTCTATGTGATTGATTTCTATTAAATATATATCTGTTTGGCGACGGAGATTTTATTCTCTTGCTTAACGCCCTTCTCTGAGACGTACAAGCTTAGAGGTTATATATCGATAGATATCAATCGCATGGCATGAATTGCCTGTGTGGCATGCCTAAGTGGCAAATGATTGAGGCTTCTGTTGAAAAACCCATCCTTGTGGTGGATGATCAAAGCACGACCTACGTGGCATAGCTTTGTGTATAGCGTTAATTCGCGAGCCTCACACCTCGGTATGAGTAAAAAACAAGATAAGGACCGTTTGGAGAACACAACGTTTATTTTTAGCTATGGGTGATGTCAGTGACGTACCAGCCCTGACATTTATATACTTCTTACCTATATGGTTGTTGGAATGCGAGGCCCCTTGGATATAGGTCTGATAGGACAGGGAAACGTGTGTTCAGGAATTGCCAATCCTCAAAAGTAAGAGAGGACTGACCCAACCGATTCCAAGGATCGCTGTGTGTGGTCCTGAGACATTTGCTAGAGTGTCTCGAACGGAGAGGAGCTTGCCCCTTGCCTCGACTCATGATGGAATCCAATTTTCAATACGTGACATTCGGTTTTATTTGTAGAACCTAGTATGGCGACATAGTGGGATGGGACACTTATGCATCTATGATTGATACTTATGATTGAAATTGTTTTGACACTATACACTTATAGTAATAATAAAAGATGAAATTTCACGTACCAAGCATTTTTGGCTATTATAAGGTAAAACCCTATCCTACGGCTTGCGTTGCATTGTGTGATGGGACCTGGGTCTTATAATAGATTCATTTTTCTTTATTTAGCATTGCGCTGTTTGTTTTATGCAATGGTATTCTTGGGAGGAAACCCGTTCCGTGTTATATGGCGTGGTCCCTTGATTTACCTAACTTTAAAATAAAGATTAATAACTGTTTTAGTTCTCACACCAGTCACATGACTGACCTGGAGTTTATTGTTTTAACCTAAACTCTACGTGCCCTTATTTTCGACATGGGCAGCTAGTAGTTTTGGCTTTGCAGATTTATATTCACAGGATCCTAGTTTATAGCTGGAATGATACTCAGAAATCTCTATATCCGTGTATTTCTTTTAGTTGTGTGTTGCATTATTTTCCCGCTGCTATGTATTTAAATGTAATTTAAATCTCTGATATTTATCAAATGTGTAATATTGATTCATACTCTGTGATATTCTTGTATTCTGATGGAATTGTTGTAATAAGCAATGAAATGTTCTTCTGTTTGCGTTCTGATGTATGTTGTTCTCAAAGCAATCTGTGTTTTCCTTCACGGGGATGTTCGGGTCGTTATAGCAATCCATGTGTGAATACAAAAAATAGACAAATGACAGTAGCTAAATATATTCTAAATTTAGTTTAGCATAATGCATGGTATAATATGCGGACTAACTCATGTCTCAAAGTAGTCAAAGTTTCCCACATTAAATATGACATGAACTTTATTTCCAAATGAATGGGAGCGCACATACATAAGAACAAGGTAATGAAACTGGAACCAGGACAACTAATGTGTAAACTAGCTAATCATAAACCCCAGGGCCATAGAACAAGTACGTGTGTGCCTTATTTTACCTCAATGCAAATATTCATGTTTCTACATATAACAGGCTCATCAAAACCCATTCCCCTTCTATGTAATATGGTTACATCATGGAAACCATTTTTATATGCATGTGAAACAAAAAGAAAAAAAACAAATGAAAAATAAAAACGCATGGCCAGTAAAGTACCCCAAAACATACATAGAGTGCTTACCTATTCTATGTACTAGAATTTGCACCAGAAATAAAAAGAACTACAAGCCACAAAAATATATGATCATATATTTGTGTCTTTGAATATAAGTCACGACTTATACTAACTGTATATGTATGGGTGCCGAATATGGTAGTGTCCAATCACAAATACACTGTCCAACTTCAAGATGAATTAATATAATAGCAGTGTATATATAAATATATGGGAAGAAAGATCAAATGTGGCGGCATAAACAAATTAAGGTGAATATAAGGAAATCAAAACAAGTGTTCATAATACAAATTCAACGACCAACAAACCAAAACAAACCAAACCCAAAGCTAACTACTTTAATTTAGTTTTCTACTGAAATTCAAAATGCCTGAAATAAGTTTAATTGTAAGTTGAAACTTACATTAAACAGTGTAGCAATGCAGTGGTGACCATCAAGAAGAGGATCCGAGTAGTTGTAGCAGGTGTGCGACTTCAAGGCATTGGTGCGGAAAGAGCTCGGTTCTAGTCAGTGAAGCGGGAGGTGACAGCTAGATGTTTTGCAGCAGTCAGCAGAGGGGAGAGAGAGGTGTTGAGATGGAGAGGACAGGGGCGCGATGTCAAGGAAGACGGCGAGTGGTGCTGGTTTGGCGACGGTATGCAGATAGCATCGAATTTTCGAGGCAATGACTAATGGTGTTGTTTGAACGATAGTGAAGAGGCCGGTGGCTTCGAAGGTAAGGGAACGGAGTCAATTAATGTTGCTCAGATGCGAAGTAGGGAGGACAAAAATTTTAGAGTAGGCCATTAATTTTGGATTTTGGGTGAAATAATATTTGGGAAAAAAAATGTTGTGGTTGATGGAATAACGAGGAAAGGGAAGGAAAAGAAATAAAAGCAAAGGGGCGGGGGAAACAATTTCCAAATGAGGACGAGTGTCTTCAAAACAGAAAATTCAGCACAAGTGCTATAATTTCAGCAAGGTTTCTAAATGTGGAAAAAAAATTATTAATGAATTTATTTCTCAAATGCTTATACAATTTATATTATACTATGCATATGAACACAATACTAGTGTATATATTTTCTAATACATTACTAGATTTTTATTTAAAACCAAATCAACTTGAACAAGTTTTCTTTAAATCAAATACCCAAGTTAAATAAATAATAAATAAATCAATTGAATTTATGATCCCTTAACCCTATATATCAATAAAATTTAAAATATTACTATCGTTAAAATTTAACAAACAACATTATTAACAACCCGGAATTTCTGAACCAATTTGAAATTTTTATTTTAGCTATGTTAATGGATTTTGAATATTTAAAATGATTTATTCTAAATAATAATGACCAAAAATTTATTTAAATCAAAGTTAGAATGTAAGAATTTATTTTAATTATAAAACGAGTCTGAAATGGCATGGTAGTTGGATTTTAAATTTTAATTGAATGTACAGGACTCAAAATAAATCGGATTTCAGAAAAAACAGAAACGTTAGAATCTGTCTAATTATATCTTTCTAACGAATGTGAAAAATTCAGCTTTCATAATGAAAATTAAAAGTTATGCCCAGTTTAAAATTCAAAATAGTCGCTATGGAATTTATATATTTTAATATAATATATAGCCCTTAAAAATAGCGATTTGCAAACGAACACCCTTTTCGACAAGACCACTTTTGTTGGATTCGGAATGTCAAATTATTGTTACATTTCAATTTTTATAATTTTTGGAATTAATATGTGAGCATGGTAAATTTAAATATGTTTGGTAATTTCAGTTTGAATTTAATCGACTAGAAAATGACCATTTTTCAAATGGTCTGCAAATACAACGAAATTAATTTTGTTAGGACCATATTCGTCAAAACGTAACTAGATATAATTTTTATAAATTTTTTGGAGTCAGTATGTGGCCCCGGTAAATTAAAATGTACGTTTAAAATTTAATATATTGATTTATGGATCCGTTTGGCAAAGGTCCCTATTAATTTTCAAAATTAGGCCCACATCCGGTCATAAACTTATTACAAATTAGGTCCCTATTTTTCTAAAATTCATCAAAAAAATATAAAAATTATATAAAAAACCACGATAATTCTTATTTAAATTAAACATGTACTCGGCCAAAAATTCACCTCACACAAAAAAATCAAAAAATGCATCAAAATAAAAAAATTACAGAAAACAGCCAAAAATGCAGTAATTTGCATCAATTCATGCACATATTTGAAATTCTTGCATTCATTTATGCAAGTATTTCTCCATTGAATATGCTTTGGCTTTTTTTCTATACATGTACGCAAGTTATAACACCCCACCTCCGCTAGGGTCACTCACAAAGGGAATGCCCTAGTTTTGGAGGGGTATTATCTAGTAAACAAGCACATAGATAACACAAGACAGAACATAGATAAAATAGAGTGTATAAAGCAGCGGATATAAACTTTAAGACCAAATCTCATTACTGAAAAATAGAGTCAAAACCTCTTACATCAAAATGCCAAGTCATTATTTCATTACATCAAGTTCTAAAGAAGCAAAGTACTTAAAACAACATAAGTAAAATATTATTCCCCAAAAAGTGCATGAGTGCAGCCATAGTATAGCTCAAGACCAAACCGTACATGAGCTGTCGGAAAGCAAGCAAAGTCCAAGCTAAGAGCTAGAGTTTCCTCCCTGAGAACCTGGGGGGGGGGGGGGGGGAAGAAAGACAAAGAGGCAAAAGAAAACGGGTCAGTCAAAAAGACTGGTAAGCCCTAGGAAACTAGTAAAGTTAACAAGACATGAATAAACTGGAATTAAACATGGGAATGATGATAAGTCTGACATGATAACTAAGCTAACAAGATAACTCAAGTCTAACATTGCGTATTCAAGGTTCGCCATACTAACTATACTGGTATACTAATCCCGTGTCAACTATAAATCAAGAAATAATCCCTTGGCCCAATATCGTGAAGTGATCCAATTTGGGGTCCAACGGTATGATCTAATCGATCGGCTCCCTACAAGTCTAGCTCGTCGTGTGTCTGTGTCATACGGCTCTATCACGAATGTAGTCACCTGTGTTAGGTCCACCATAGGGTGTATCAAGCCCTAGGGTGCCAACCACCGACACGAATCAAGAATGCACAGATAATCCTACTGATGCCCAATGCCTGCATTTTCAACTCCGGACTAAGTGCACGACCCTAGTCCGCCTGAACCTACAATGGCGCATCAACTCAGCCGCCGTTCTGGTCGCTTACAATCATCCGAGCAATCGTGCCCCACCCTGCCTAGTCCCAGGGTACCGTGATACATCTAGTGGGTTACTACTGAAAAGGACCGCGTAACTAGGGTTTCGTCCAGTAGGTTAAGTTGTCATTTAAAATCGAGACTTAACCCTACGTGTCATGTCAAAATGTCATGTCAAAATGACTAAGTGTGTCGTTCTAGTTCAAGACTTAGTCCTACGAATCATGTGTCAGGTTGGTTAAGTGTGTTCAAGCGGTTCATGACTTAACCCTATCAAATCAACGTGTCAAATTGGTTAAGTATATTCAAGTGGTCCATGACTTAACACTATCCAGTGGCATTAATTTACCTAATGCACCCCTAACCTGTCACATTAGACTTGGTTATGGTTACTGGATGTACCGGGCAGGTCCGGGAAGTTTTACACCATAACCTTGTCTAACCTCGGGTTTCGAGTGCGATATGACCAACTACTCACATTGGGTCCTATTGTTTGCAGTTGCTGGATTCGCGAGGTTCCGGGCAGATTTATACTGCAAACTCAACCCAACCTCGAGTTGGCCACGTTCAAGTTATCTAAGTTTCATGTCCCAAATTCATATTTTCAAGTATAATTTCATGTCAAGTTCATGTTCCTATCCAAGCTCAAGTTATAACGATATTCTTGTTTTTAAGTTCATACTAAATTCAGGTTTTCCTAAACTACCCAAATCGCATCCCCAACGCTCGTGAATTCGAATCAAGGCAATAGATGTAACCAGGGAATAACATAACAAGGATGGGTATAAAGTGGCAAAGGTGATTTCAAGACAAGCATGGTGTAACTTGAGATATGATTATAACATCACTGGCATATGAAATAGGGTGATAAACAAAGCTATAAATGACATAAGACGATAATCCTAAACTTGTGACTAGCAATAGTTTCAACATCACAACATTACAGGCATGTTAAAATAATGATAGGGTTTAGGTTATGACATGAACAGGCCCCTAAATCAAGTTCTTATCAGTATTCCACAAATCAAGGTTCAATATGAATGGTACTAGGTTCAAGGTGAATAGATCTAGGGTGAACAAGAGTAGATCTAAAATAATAGATCAAAACGGAATAGTCATAGATCAAAGATATACAAGAGCAGGTCTCAAGTAGTTATCATGTTTATGTTCAACTTCAATTTACACATGTCCATATTAAGTTTAGAGTTTAGATCTAAGAGTAACTGGGGCTTACAGATCGTTGTTTTTGAGAACTAAGAACAGAAATTGTCGTAGGATCATTGCAGAAGCTTTAATCTCTAGTTTGAATTGAGTTGCTTAGGTTGATGTTGATTAACTTCTAGTTTTGATTCCAGCAGAGTAGCGATGCCATTTTTATTTATAACAGAGGCAGAGTAGAAGCATAATAGAATTGTGTGTAGAGAAGGCTAGGTTTGGGGCTGTTTAAATAGGTTTAGGCAGATGAATCTGGACAGAAATCGGACTAGAAACATCAAAACGAACACTGGCCCAAAAATGGGCTCGGGGACCAGGTCGACTGCCCAGTCGACCTGGTCTGGGGGGGGGGGGGGTGACTGCCCAGTCGACTCCCCAGTAGACCTGGGTCTGGGCGGTAAATTTCCCGCCCAGTCTGTTCTGCGTTTGAAATTCGAATTTTGAATTCGAATTCGAGCTGTTTTCGATTCTGAAAATTCCTGAAACTTCGGAGGGTCATATCTCCCTCATACAGACTCCGATTCTTGCAAACTCGGACTCGTTTCCAAGCAGAATTCCGAGACGAACGCATTGGAGCAACCCGTTTCCCTTGGTTCTTGCTTTAAAATTTAATTCTGCCTAGATTTATGGTTATAACACGTTATCAAAATACGGGTTGTTACATTCTCCCCTCCTTAAAGGATTTCGTCCCTGAAATCTCTAAGTTAGGAAGAACGTATCCTACCATCCATCTACTCAAAACATCATCCACAAGAAAACATTGTCCTTAAGAGATTTCTAATGCCATATGAACATATGCAAAAAGTGTGTGTATATGTTCCTTATCTAATGCAAATGATCAGGCCTGATTGATCTTTCTAATGCAAAATATGTTTAGTGTCATGAATCCGACATGTATGAAAATAATCCTAGTCACATAAGCACTATATGTGTGCACAAACATTCATCCATATGCAACATTCATATGATAACACATTCAATTTCATCCATAAATAAGTATAAACACTCATGCATATGCAATATGAAAATGTGTCTGAGCCGGTCTAGTGCCTAATGTGTGTTATGCAACCACGAGCAATCACTTGCAACCACTTGCAACCATTCGCAAACATCAAGCATAACATGTTTCAAATACATGTTTACATTCATAGGATTCTACCTAAGGTACTCAAGACGGGATTGAAAGATAAAACAGAGTATCTAGGGAAAAGAAGTTAAAGATGTACCCCTAGAAGGTCCTTCTTGCGGGGCTTGCCCTTGCTTCTTAGGGCAGTTCTTGCTGATGTGTCCAGTTTCACCGCATTGAAAATATGCTACTATCTTCATCTTCTTCTTCCTACAGTCCTGGACTATATGCCCGTCAATACCACAGAAGTTGCATTTTCTTTTCTCACGTGACTTGTCATTGTTGTTGTTGCTGTTCTTTCCTCCTTTCTCGGAGTCTACCTTCTTGTCTTGAGACTCATTCGCCTTGACCTTCTTCTTGCCATTCTTGTCTTCTTCATGAAGTAGGGCCATATTCACCAAGCTTTCAAATGTCGCCCCCATGGGTACATGAGTCATTGCCATAGTGTGGAGTGGCTCGCTCAATCCTCGAGCAAAGCGTAGAGCCTTCTTCTCAGCCTTGTTGACTAAGTCCAAACCGAGCAAGCTGATTAAACTTATTCACGTATTCTCTAACTGACATGTCCCCTTGCTTGAGTGCCAGGAACCTCTCCATCTGAAGACTCGCTTCTGCAGATGATAAAAACTTAAGCCCAAATCTCTCTCTAAAGTCTACCCAAGTCTCAATTGGCCTGGTAGCGTTGGTGACTTCCCACCAAAATGCAGCTTCCTCTTTCAACAACCATGCTGCCAACTGAACTTTCCTATGATCCTCCATATCGAAAATAACAAACAAGTCTTCAGTCTCTTTTAGCCAGTTTCGCGCCTCAACGAAGGTTTCAGTCCCAACGAAGTTCTTGCCGCCCATTCTTATAAAGTCCTTGCATATTTTGGCGAAGGCGGTACCCAGAGGAGGAAGAGGACGAACCGTGGCCACCGGGGGAGGAGGAGGAGGGATATCTGCCGATCCCGCGCCGTTGGCCCTAGCTCCCAAGTATCTTCGGAACCGGCCAGGTATGGGTACTCCCTCAGGAAGGTTAAGATCAGCCATGCTAAAAAGTGAAAAGGAAAAAGATTCTAACGAGGAAACAAAGGAAAGTGCTAATGGCTTTTGGGGAATAGCCTTTTCTTAAAAATAAAACTTTTCTTGAAAAATGCTTCTTTATAAGTGGTTTTGAAAATAGTTTCAGAAGGTTTTTAAACTTTTGCCCAGTCTGGTAACCTTCTGCTCTGATACCAAATGTAACACCCCACCTCCGCTAGGGTCACTCACAAAGGGAATGCCCTAGTTTTGGAGGGGTATTATCTAGTAAACAGGCACAAAGATAACACAAGATATAACATAGATAAAATAGAGTGTATAAAGCAGCGGATATAAACTTTAAGACCAAATCTCAATACTGAAAAATAGAGTCAAAACCTCTTACATCAAAATGCCAAGTCATTATTTCATTACATCAAGTTCTAAAGAAGCAAAGTACTTAAAACAACATAAGTAAAATATTATTCCCCAAAAAGTCCATGAGTGCAGCCATAGCATAGCTCAAGACCAAACCGTACATGAGCTGTCAGAAAGCAAGCAAATTCCAAGCTAAGAGCTAGAGTTTCCTCCCTGAGAACCTGGGGGGGGGGGAAGAAAGACAAAGAGGCGAAAGAAAACGGGTCAGTCAAAAAGACTGCTAAGCCCTAGTGACTCTCAGCATAGAAACTAGTAAAGTTAACAAGACATGAATAAACTGGAATTAAACATAGGAATGATGATAAGTCTGACATGATAACTAAGCTAACAAGATAACTCAAGTCTAACATTGGGTATTCAAGGTTCTCCATACCAACTATACTGGTATACTAATCCCGTGTCAACTATAAATCAAGAAATAATCCCTTGGCCCAATATCTTGAAGTGACCCAATTCGGGGTCCAACGGTATGATCTAATCGATTGGCTCCCTACAAGTCTAGCTCGTCGTGTGTCTATGTCATACGGCCCTATCACGAATGTAGTCACCTGTGCTAGGTCCGCCATAGGGTGTATCAAGCCCTAGGGTGCCAACCACCGACACGAATCAAGAATGCACAGATAATCCTATTGATGCCCAATGCCTGCTTTTTCAACTCCGGACTAAGTGGAAGAACCTAGTCCGCCTGAACCTACAATGGCGCACCAACTCAGCCGCCGTTCTGGTCGCTTACAATCAGCCCAGCAATCGTGCCCCACCCTGCCTAGTCCCAGGGTACCGTGATACATCTAGTGGGTTACTGCTGAAAAGGACCGCGTAACTAGGGTTTCGTCCAGTAGGTTAAGTTGTCATTTAAAATCGAGACTTAACCCCATCTACGTGTCATGTCAAATTGACTAAGTGTGTCGTTCTAGTTCAAGACTTAGTCCTACGAATCATGTGTCAGGTTGGTTAAGTGTGTTCAAGCGGTTCACGACTTAACCCTATCAAATCAACGTGTCAAATTGGTTAAGTATATTCAAGTGGTCCATGACTTATTCCTATCCAGTGGCATTAATTTACTTAATGCACCCCTAACCTCTCACATTAGACTTGGTTATGGTTACAGGATGTGCCGGGCGGGTCCGAGCAGTTTTACACCATAACCAAGTCTAACCTCGGGTTTCGAGTGCGATATGACCAACTACTCACATTGGGTCCTATTGTTTGCAGTTACTGGATTCGCCGGGCGGTTCCGGGCAGATTAATACTGCAAACTCAACCCAACCTCGAGTTGGCCACGTTCAAGTTATCTAAGTGTCATGTCCCAAATTCATATTTTCAAGTATAATTTCATGTCAAGTTCATGTTCCTATCCAAGCTCAAGTTATAACAATATTCATGTTTTTAAGTTCATACTAAATTCAGGTTTTCCTAAACTACCCAAATCGCATCCCCAACGCTCGTGAATTCGAATCAAGGCA
Organism: Allium sativum; assembly: GCA_030737875.1. Classification (NCBI taxonomy): domain Eukaryota; kingdom Viridiplantae; phylum Streptophyta; class Magnoliopsida; order Asparagales; family Amaryllidaceae; genus Allium; species Allium sativum. The sequence goes on from CM060918.1 coordinate 503,475,546, forward strand.
ATAGATGTAACTAGGGAATAACATAACAAGGATGGGTATAAAGTGGCAAAGGTGATTTCAAGACAAGCATGGTGTAACTTGAGATATGATCATAATATCACTGGCATATGAAATAGGGTGATAAACATAGCTATAAATGACATAAGACGATAATCCTAACTTGTGACTAGCAATAGTTTCAACATAACAACATCACAGGCATGTTAAAATAATGATAGGGTTTAGGTTATGACATGAACAGGCCCCTAAATCAAGTTCTTATCAGTATTCCACAAATCAAGGTTCAATATGAACGGTACTAGGTTCAAGGTGAATAGATCAAGGGTGAACAAGAGTAGATCTAAAATAATAGATCAAAAAGGAATATTCATAGATCAAAGATATACAAGAGTAGGTCTCAAGTAGTTATCATGTTTATGTTCAACTTCAATTTACACATGTCCATATTAAGTTTAGAGTTTAGATCTAAGAGTAACTGTGGCTTACAGATCGTGGTTTTTGAGAACTAAGAACAGAAATTGTCGTAGGATCGTTGCAGAAGCTTTAATCTCTAGTTTGAATTGAGTTGCTTAGGTTGATGTTGATTAGCTTCTAGTTTTGATTCCAGCAGAGTAGCTACGCCATTTTTATTTTTATTTAGAACAGAGGCAGAGTAGAAGCAGAATAGAATTGTGTTTAGAGAAGGCTAGGTTTGGGGCTGTTTAAATAGGTTTAGGCTGATGAATCTGGACAGAAATCAGACTAGAAACATCAGAACGAACACTGGCCCAAAAATGGGCTCGGGGACCAGGTCGACACCAAGGTCGACTGCCCAGTCGACCTGGTCTGGGGGGGGGGTCGACTGGCCAGTCGACCCCCCAGTTGACCTGGGTTTGGGCGGGAAATTTCCCGCCCAGTCTGTTCTGCGTTTGAAATTCGAATTTTGAATTCGAATTCGAGCTGTTTTCGATTCTGAAAATTCCTGAAACTTCGGAGGGTCATGTCTCCCACATACGGACTCCAATTCTTGCAAACTCTGTCTCGTTTCCAAGAAGAATTCCGAGATGAACACAATGGTGCAACCCGTTTCCCTTGGTTCTTATTTTAAAATTTAATTCTGCCTAGATTTATGGTTATAACACGTTATCAAAATACGGGTTGTTACACAAGTTATACAGATTTTTTCATACAAATGTGCAACACTCTACAGACAAAAAATTAGTTCACTTTTCTTCATGCAAATACTTGCATACATGTGTGCAAGTATTCCAAATAGTTGCACACATGTTTGCAAGTTTCTGTCCAGATTTTCAAAAGAAAACAGCGTATGCAATAGTTGCGTGTATATATATATATATATATGTATATATATATATATATATATATATATATGCAAATATTGATAAAAGTTGCATACATATATGCAATTTTTTTAATTTCCGTAAACTTCTGTGAATATTTCCAGATTTTAGAATTTTGTTTTTATGCTATAGCGCCAAAATTTTTGCCCAAAAAGTGAAAAAGGCGGAACAGAGAAAATAGGGGGCGGGTTTACAATTAAAACATAGGGGGAATGTGAGCCTAATTAAGTTTCAAAATAGGGATGTTAGCCTAATTTCCACTTGATTTATATTTTAATTGTGAGAAAAAACTAATTAAAATAGTCGAATTGGCTTACGAAACAAATCCCACTATGTTCGGAATGGAGGTAATTAGTTAGCGATGACAGTTGTTGGGTTTGATTTGGGGTTTGAATAAAAAAATTGACTTTTTGGAAATTAGAATAATATTAAATTTATTTATATAAAAAGGGGGCCTAACCCTAATTCTCCTTCACAGTCAAAAATTGTGCCCCCCAAATAAAAAACCCGTCGCCCTTCAGCAGCACCGCCGCCACCCAGTCTCCGGCCGCCTCAGTCTCGCCACCCCTCCCCCCGGCCTACGCGTCGCCGTTGCATCTCCTCCTCCCCTTTCTCCTCTCTCTCCAGCCTCCGTTCGAAATCCCCAAACCCGTTCACCCCAAACCCGCTTCCTCTTGCCCCACCTCCGACGTCGCAGCCTCCTGCCACCATTCCCGCCACCTACGTAACCTGCCCCGACCCTCCACGGCCGCTGTGGGCCCCTCTTTAAGTAAAAATCCCATTTTTATAGTTTTCATTGTTTAAGTTTTACCCCTTAACCCCTCAAAGCCAATATCTTCCAATCCTGGCCCCTCTGGCCAAAACTCCATAGTGCCAAAATCGAAGAGCACGATTTTCTCTTCGATTTGGGTATATGGAAGCCGTATTTTGGATTGCGGAGTTGTTCAGAAAATGCGTCCAAAGTCTGCTATCCGATTTATGTCTTTTCGCGAATTCCGCAAATTGGAGCATTTCGGAAGATAGTCCACCTGGCGAAATGAAACAACATGAACTTCCCCGTACAGGAAAGCCCGGATTGAATTGAGAACATGACAAATCAGAACACAAACAGAAGAACATTTCATTGCTTATTACAACAATTTACATCAAAGTACAAGAATATACGGAGTGTGATCAAATAATGTACATTTGATAAATAATAGAGATTTACAATTTACAATGCAGTGGAAAATAATACCAAACACAACTGAAAGAGATACACAGATACAAAGCTTTTTGAATATCATTCAAGTTGTAAACCAGGATCCTATGAATATAAATCTACATAACCAAAGCTACTATCTGTCCGTGTGGAAAATAGGGGCACCCAGAGTTTAAGTTAAAACGATAAACTCTAGGTCAGTCATGTGACTGGTGTGAGAACTAAAACAGTTATTTAAACCTTTACTTTAAAATAAAGTAAATCAAGGGACCACGTCGTATAACATGGAACGGTTCTCCTCCCAAGAATACCCGTGCATAGAATAAACAATGAAAAGCTTTTTGGAAAAATGAATCTATTATAAGACCCAGGTCCCATCAAACAATGCAACGCAAGCCGAAGGATAGGGTTTTCCCTTATAATAGCCAAACATGCTTGGTACGTTTAAACAAATCATTTGATGCTAATATAAGTCATAGTGTATATAACAACTTCAAATATAAATGTATCAATAATAGAAGGCATGGGTACTATATATCATGTCGCCATACTAGTTCTACAATTAAAACCGCAAAGTCACGTATTGGAAGTTGAATTTCCATTTGTGAACCAAGGCATGGGATCGTCCTTACCGCTTCGAGACAATCTAGCCTACCATGTCTCGGGAACAGCTGCAAGTGACCCTTGGATCTTCAGGGCCGGTCCACTCGATGTGGATTAAAATGCCTAAACACTACGTTTCCCCATCCATATGAGGCGTAAAATTGGTCTGTATAAAGACCATAACTTCCATCGGCCCCGTAGTGCCGATGTATCCGAGGCACCTTGCTATCCATCATCCAAATAAGTAAAATGTCTTGGCATGCAGTCCTCTCCCGTTTCTATTTCAGAGGCTCATGAATTAATGCTACACAAAACTATGCTATATTAAAGCCGTGCTTTGATCATCAACCACAAGACTCTTCTTTTCAACAGAAGCCTAGATCATTTGCATCTCAGCATGCCACATTGGCAATTCACGCTATGCAATCGATGTCTACCAATCACACAGAATGAAATCCGATGTCAGACACACATCCATTTACAAGTTCGTTCTAGGTTTGAACGAAAACGGAGGCACCTTATTCCTCGTCCCATATGTCCAATATAGGAGAGAGGTCCTCGCATATTCGGTTGATCTCCAAGTACGTCTGGACAATCACCATTTATTACCTTGTCTTGGGCGTACAACCCAATCAAGACATCAGTAATCACCCAAACGACGTGAAGACCTCCGGTCTTCAACCACCGTCTACATCGTCGACTCATCGCCGATTTAGTTATTTAGAATGGGATAAACCCGATCTTTCTGAATAACTCGCGTATATAATAAATAAGTGCTATAAAAACACAACATACGCCTCATTCCAATTTTGAGTATTCTTTTATTTAAATATTCATATCCTATGGGTAAGGTTCCCATTAATTTTATCAAAGATAAATTCTTTAAATTTATTCTTCCTTTGGATATCAATTCAAACCAAATTACGATTTATCCAAACTAGTCAGGATTAGCGAACCTTACCGAAGTAATCATTTGTTTTATTTCCCAATCCTAACCTATTCATCACATGGAGCAAAACTGGTAGTACTTCGTATCTAACACCACGGTGTTATCGGTAAATTCAATTACCATTTCATGTTGAAATCTAATTCAATATTTAACTATCGCTTGGAGTAAAACTGGTGGTACTTCATTCTCGATCATTTCATGAATTCGATAATTTTAATCATCTTATTCACATTCCAATCTAATTAAAGATTCATTAAAACTCTAATTCAGTTTTAATCTCCAAAAATTATTTCTTAATGATTTTTCAAATATAAGAAATTAATCTTATCTTTAACTGGGTTAAAGAACTAATGTCATTTAAAACACAGCTCACGATAAACCCAAAATCACCTTCCATTAATTATGGAATCTTCACAGAAAAACAAATCAATATATAATCGATATAAATTCCCGTATTCGACTAATAATATAAATGGAATAATGGCAAAGCCTTTTAAATTCCATATGTATTAACAGTCTTCCTCCTCAGAAGTTCACTTTGATTATTATCAATCGAATTCCATTCATTTCCAATTTATTATGTTAAATTGGAAAACGTTACTTTGGAAAATTCCCGTAAAATCTTTAATAAAAAGATTTATAAATTCCAAATCCCATTTAACTGTAAATCAGGTTAAAGAACGAATGTCCTTGAAAACACAGTTCACTATAAACCCAATTCACATTCCATTTTATTCCAATTATTAAATATATTTGGAAACTCTAACAACCTTAATTAAAAGATTTATTCTCTTCACATGGGGTTCAAGAACAGTGTTACTGAAGATCCCATCCCATCAATCTCTAACTGTAAATTAGTAAGAGAACAATTCCTTAAGTATTAATCCCGAAGGCCGAAACCAACATCAGATCAATATCCAGGAAACCATTCAACTTAGCTAATCTCCAGTTAGTTTCTGATTTTCTTAACTCCATGGGTTTAAGAACGGTATTATTAAAGATACCATTCACGACAAAACAAAAATCTCAATCCATTGTTAATTGGGTTAAAGACTAAGTGTGATTTAAAACACCGTTTACGATAAAACCAAAAACCAATTTCAATTTAATTCCAATTAAATGTTAATTAATTGGTAAACTTCATTTAATCTTAACAAAAAGATTTATATCTTTTCTCAATTGGGTTCAAGAACAGTGTCATTTAAAACACAGTTTATGACAAACCCAAAATCCAATTCAATATTAAATACAAGGCTCTGAATAGAAATTATATCGGCTTATATTCAATATCAAATTCTAAAATAAACAAATATCATATTGGAAATAACGATATATGTATATATATGTCTTTCAAATTCCTCCACAATATCCGTATAATCACGGAATCCAATATTGAAATATTCCGAAGAAATTTCAACTCAAATCCATTCCAATTCATATATTGGAAACTCTGGTTATTTTTAAAACTATTTCAAATCCAATTTATTTATTTTAAAAATAACTGGATTATAATTCTAGTTAATAACTAGTTCATTTCGATAAAATATATTTTTATCTTTTCAAATATGGAATTTTTCATCTCAATTTTTAATAATTTTATCATGGCCCGTACAGCCAATTTCCATAAATGGCCATTGAACTGCACTTATAGCGACCATTTCCAAATTTGATTTGGATGTACTTCAAAATCCAACCGTTAGATTTCAAATTTCTTATATTTGTTGGAAATCTCTTTTTGATACGAACCTAATGATTCCGGTTTTAGCAGAATTTGACGGTCGGATCTCCCATAACGTCAATTCGAAGTCAATGGTCGAAATTTGCGAACTTCCGCGGTGCGGCGCATTCTATTCAGGCCATTAAATATATATAATATATATTATATATTTCGTCGATTTCCATTTAAAACGTATTTTATAAATCGTTCTAAATTCGTTTTCAGAACGATTTCAACTTCATATTCAATTTTTATTCAAAATTGAATATTCCATATCATTAATACATAAATGATAATATTTTCAAAACATTAGATTTTTAAATCATTTCCTTTTCGATATTCATTATAAATATGAATAAAATCGAAATAAATAGTTCACGTCAAAATGGCGTTAATCTAATCAACACGGCATTATATATTTAAATATATTCGTGTCCATCCCAAATCGGACATCAAAATCAGATTTTGATCCTTTACTGTATATTATTTTAAAATATTCCTTATTTTAAAATATTTGTTATTTTAAAACATTCATTCTTTCTGAACTGGAATCAGACACAATCAATTACCATATAATGTTATTTATATGGATTTCATACAACACAGGAATCGAACAAAAATGATAAATAATCAACCATCATCCAGAGTGCATTCTACACTGCATAAGTGTTAAATATAAATATTTAACCCTCACCACAGTTTGTTAACCAATCGATCGACATACAACTAAACGATTGGGATTAGTGTACGTCAAATATCATCCCAATACCCGTGTGGGGTTTCAATCAACAAACAATGATTTTTATTTGTGCAGTCGGGCGATGTGTAAAATATGTCATCCCAATCCTTATCACTCAAATGGGTGTACATAAACAAATCGTTCAATTTGTCAATGAATATTTATTTTATTCATATACACGTTAAAAATTATATTTTTAATGATGAAATATTTTACTCAACATACGAATATTTTATATCATCCATTTCACATCACAAACAATTTCAAACAACACAACACAATCAAGCAAACAAGTCGTCCATGGTCTATAGATGACGTGGAGCAATTAATATATGCTGTTATAAAATAAATAACTGTACAGAAATAATTTTAGTGAGGAGTTCTCACCTTTGGGATCTACTCCTCCATTCACTATTGTCGCTCAGATTCACTGTTCTTAGTCCAACGCAATCTGTTTCATACGATTTTTATATTAAAAATCACATTTTTAACATCGCTATATATAATTAAAAATCATATTTTTAACTCGCTACATCTGAATAAAATTCTCATTTTTATATGTTTGTCATATAAATAAAAATCACATCTTTATATGTTATTCATATAAATAAAAATCAATTTTTTTATCCAAAGTTATTCATATCTTTATATAACGCTAATTCTTATAGAAATCACTTTTCCAATATGATGTATATATTATTAAACATCACATTTCCTATACGATGTATATATATTATTTAAATTCACATTTCCCATATGATGTATATATTATTTAAAATCACATTTCCCATGCGAGGCATATATTATTTAAAATCACATTTTTAATAATAAAAGTTATTTATATAATAAAACTGATTTTACAATGCTGTATATTTATATTTTCAAAACAAAGCATATTTATAATTTTAAAACAAAGCCTTTTTATATTTTTAAAGATCCATGTTACTTATATTTTTATAAAAACAATGCTAATTTTATATTTTTAAAACAATGGTGTATATTTTAAAACAATGCAATTACATACTTTCAAAATAATAACATTATATTTTAAAACAATTTGATTTCAATATAAGAATTTGAAAATGAACAATTTGATTTGAAAAAAATCTGCTCACTATTTCACTGTAACCCCTCGCCGGAAACAAGGCGCCGTCACCGCTTCCTCAGCGGGCCGGAGGTGGATCGGAGCTGTAACACCCCGCGAACTCTATAACTATGAAATGCACAAATTAAAGTATAATTAATTTCAAATCAAAGAACTAAGGGAAACGGGATACGCCATTGCGTTCGTCTCGGAAAAATACACGAAATAGAGTCCGAGTTTTCGAAAAACGGAGTCCGTATGAAGAAGATATAGCCTTCGGAAGTTTCTGAATTAAATTTAAAATTCAAACAGAATAAAACAATTAAAAATTCCGAAGTGGGGCCCAATGGGCCAGGCCCGCCTGACGCACCCAGGTCGACTGGGCTGTCGACCTGGTCTAACCAGGTCGACAGGCCTGTCGACAGGGCTGTCGACAGGGATGTCGACCTGGTCTAGACCCAGGTCGAACCCAGTCCAACCTGGCTGGCCTATTCTATGTTGGTCGATTTTCTGTGGTCTGCTTTGTCATTAGGGATAGGTGGCAGGCTCTAATTGGTCTCTCCTTAGGATGAATGGCTACGATCAATCCAGGCAACATCAATGGCTCTAATCAATTCATAAACCCTATAAAAAGGACCCTAGACTAAACCCTAATCTATTCATTCATAAATAAGAACAAAGCCGCCATGTTGCTGAGGAGCGTCTAGGAGTAGCCACCAAATTTGAAGAGAAGATTAGGAGGAAAGTTCTAAGGCTTAAAGCAACTCAATCAAATCAAACCGCATCTTCAAATCCCTAAATTTGAGAGTTCGTCACACCATTGTAAGTAGAGTATTACTTTGGTATGAACAAATAATTGTGTTGGTTTGTATGCTTGAATTGTGGCAATAAAGTAATTCATATTTGTGCGTTCTTATCAATTTGAAATATTATATACGTTTGGATATTCTTGAATTATGTTATTCAATTATAAAGAACTACATGCGGTAGTTCTATGCAAGTATACGTTTGGAATATTTCGCAAATTATGTAATCCATGTTGAAGCTACATGTATGTAGTTGATTTAAATTCATGCAAGTTTGGGGCTTTGCTACTATGCCATCATAATGTGTATTTTTATACAAATGTCATTTTTATGAAGTAATTGGAATAGGTTTGGGTTATCATAATCCATATGAAATTATGTTGAAAATTGGGCATCATGTATTAAGCCATGCTTTTGTACTAGAAAACCTATTTGCAAACTTATGACTAGGCTATGATTGATAATTTGCATAATTGAAATTGTTAACAAGAATTATATGATGACATATGTGGTACATAGCTAGGTTAGATTCAAAAATCCCTTTTTGCAAGTTTGCATGACTAAAGTAAAAATCATGATTTCATGTTAGAAATATTTATGCCATGGTTATGTGAACAAATTTAGCTATACTTATGCCATGCTTATGTTTGACATTATGCCATTATGCCATGCTTATGTTAGAAATATTTATGCCATGCTTATGTTTGACATTATGCCTAAATAAAAATATAGGTTCATGTTGTAGTTATGACTATGTGCCAATAATGATACCCAATTTAGATTCTTATCTCAACTACAAGTTCACATGCTTTGATTCATGTCACCTATGCTTTATGACCAAAGTATATATGCAAGTACACCAGTTTCTATTTTGTATTTCCAACGTCATATTGCAAGTTCATGCGCTCACCTTCCCCTCTTTGTGTATGTAATCATGCTTTAAGCCTCCCCTTTTCGCATGGCTAAGTTGGGCTTTAAAAGGCTAAGCCCAACATATATATAATAAACGGACGTGTAAAACGGGGGAAAACAACGTTGGGTTAAAATTATTAATGAATGGAAATATAAAATAGAAGGGCCCAAATTCAAGTATGGGTTGGGCCCATGATTGGTGTAACCTTTACACCATTAACTTAATAATTGGCCGCAAATATTTACATATAAGAAAATAAAGAAGAAAGACAAAATATGTAAATGTAGAACATACGATGTGTTTAACCCGAGGTTGGATTGAGTTGTGATGTAAACCTGCCCGGAACCGCCCGGCTGTCCAGTAGTCACAACAATACCTATCCAATGTGGGAGGTTAAACATGGAGCCCAATAAGAACCCGAGGTTAGACTGAGTTGTGGCGTAAGACTGCCCGGAACCGACCGGCAACAGGCAGCCACAACAATACCTGTCTAATGTGAGAGGTCAGGGCCTTAATAAGACAATTAAGGCTGAGTCAGGATTGTTAGGATTAAGTGAACTAAAGACTTAATCAAAATGGAACATGCTAAACTAAACGGACTGGTGGGGGTTAGGTTAGAAAACACTTAACCAACTTAGCATGTTGGCTAGAGATAGAAAACCTAGTAACGGGGGACCCTTTTCAGCAGTAACCCTAGAAGGTGTATCAGGATACCCTGAAACTAGGCAGGGTGGGGCACGATTACTGGGCTGATTGTAAGAGGTCAAATCGACGGCGGTGGTGTAGCAGTGTAGGTTCTAACGGGGTGCGGGCGTGCACACACTCCGGCGCAGAAAAATAAGGCACTGGACACCAGTAGAATACCTGTGCACTCTAAGGTTGTGTCGGGCCGCCACCATGGGACTTGATACACCCCATGGTGGGACCAGCATAGGTAACTACATCATTGGGGGCCGTAAGACACATGTAACTATGCGAGTAGGAGCCGATCATCATAGGATGGACCACATCACCCTGATTATGGGGTGCCAGTTGGGAACTAGTTTATATGGGTTCAGAGATTAACATGGGGTACGATAGTATATTCGACCCTAGACAACTTAACCAAGTTTATAGTGCTTGCCCACTTCTTGTTTATACTTATCATACCCAGTTCTTTATTCATAGACAAAGTAGTACTAGACTTACTCAGGCTTTATGTCTGACTCTGCTTTTCTTTCGTCTTCTTTTCTTCCGTTTCCCCCCCAGGTCCACAGGGAGGGAACACAGCAGCTTGACCAGCCTTAACATCCAGCTTGAAGAAGAGAAATGTATTGCTTGGACTTTCCTGTTTTGAACTATGGCTTTGGACAATCCACTATGGGGACTTTTGCAGTTTATCTACGCTTTATTTATGCTTCTTTAAATAATGTACTCAAGACAGATTATGAAAGTGTTATGTTTTTGGAAAAAGATGTAAGACAATCATGGTGATGTTTTGTAACACGTATTTGCTTTTATGAAATAAAAGTTTGTTGATTTTCCGCTGTTTACAAATATGTGTTCTTATATCTGTCTTGTATATCTGTGACTTATACTTATAAACCTCCACCAAAATTAGGGCATTCCCTTTGAGAGTGACCCTAACGGAGGTGGGGTGTTTCACTTGGTATCAGAGCATAGGTTTACCAGATAAGATAAAAAGTTTTGAAAAATTATTTTCAAAAAGGAAATTTAAAGAAGCATTTTTAAAAGGAAAATATTATTTTAAAAAGGCAAAGTCCCCACAAAGCCATAGGTACTATCTCTTATCCTTCGTTTTGAATCTATCCTTTTTGTTTCAGCTTGTCCCAAGATCTTAACTTGCCGGAAGGGGTGCCAATACCTGGTTGGTTTAGACGGTTCTTAGAAGCAAGGGCCACTCAGCCAGGTCCTACCGTTCCTCCTCCCCCAGCTGAAGGAAATCATCCAGCTGCAGCAGCACCTTTTCCTCCACCTCCTCCATGGGGAAACACATTCGCTAAGATATGTAAAGATTTTAAGGCTATGGGAGGAAGGGATTTCCATGGAACTGAGTCCTTCGTGGCAGCTAGAAATTGGCTGAAAGAAACGGAGGACCTATTCATCATCTTTGAGGTAGAGGATAGGCAAAAAGTACAATTGGCAGTGTGGCTATTGAAGGGCGAGGCTTCCTACTGGTGGGAAGTCACTAATGCTGAAAGACCAGTGGAGACATGGGAGGACTTTAGGGCAAGGTTTGAGACTAAATTTCTCTCAGATGCGGAAAGAAGTTTGCAGTTGGAAAAATTCTTATTTCTTAAACAAGGGGACAAGACAGTCAGAGAGTATGTGAATCAGTTCGACGAGCTGGCTAGGTTTGGGCTTGACCTAGTCAACACCCCGCATAAGAAGGCTCTCCATTTCGTCAAAGGGTTGAATGAGCCATTACACAGTTTGGCCATGACCCATATACCCATGGGAGCCATGTATGAAAGATTGGTGCAAATGGCATTGCTGAATGAAGAGGATAAGGGCAAGAAGGAGACGAAGGCAGAAAGCTCTCAAGGGAAGAAAGAAGGTTTGCAGCCTAAGAAGACAGACTTTAAGAAGGGCGGGAAAGGCAACAAAGAGAAGAGGAAGTGCAATTTCTGTGGCAAAGTGGGGCACTTAGTAAAGGACTGCTAGAAAAAGAAGGCCAAGGAGAATGGTGGGTGCTTTTCTTGCGGTGAGACAGGCCATAGGGCTAAGGACTGCCCAAAGAAACGAGGACAGGGGCAGAGGGCTGGATCCACCCCAGGGGCACAGGTTCATGTGCTGGAAGCGCCACCTCTGCAACAGCGAGGTATAAATACTTCTGTAGAAAGCGTAGTTTATCTTTATGATCACCCCGTTCGCACTTTATTTGATTCTGGCGCATCACACTCCTTTATCTCGTCTGCTTTAGTAGAATCTCTGCACCTAAAAACTAGTATGGTAGAGGACCCCTTAATTGTTTCAAACCCAATTGGGGGCCCAGCTCATTTTTCTATGATCTGTTTGGGATTGAAAATTTCTATTCTAAGTGTACAATTTCAATGTAGTGCCTTTGTTTTGGGCTTTTCGGGTTATGGTTTGATATTGGGTATGGATTGGCTATCCAGTAATGGGGCCATCCTTGATTGTGAGAAAAGGGTTGTTAGGCTCCTAACCCAACTCGGTAATACTTTGGAAATTTCTTGTAATCCCTCGTATGCGGTTATGCTTAGTTATCTTGAATCGCTAGATGCCTCTGTTGAAAATTTGCAATCAGTTAGAGTGGTCCGGGAATATCCGGATGTCTTCGAAGAGGTGAAGGGCTTGCCTCCGAAGCGGGAAATAGACTTCCGCATATATCTTGTAGATAATGCAAAGCCCGTTGCGTTGCCCGTCAGACACATGGCTCCACGGGAAAGGAAAGAGCTCAGTAAACAGATTAAAGAGCTTCTAGAAAAGGGGTTCATTAGGAGGAGCATTTCAGAATGGGGCGCTCCAGTGGTGTTCGCTACAAAGGCGGATGGTTCACTCCGTCTATGTGTTGACTATAGGGAGCTCAACAAGCTAACGAAAAAGAATAGGCACCCTCTCCCTAGAATTGACGATTTGTTTGACCAGCTTGTAGGAGCGTCTGTTTTCTCCCAACTCGATTTAGCAACCGGTTTTCATCAGCTAAGGGTGGCTGAAGATAGCATCGATAAAACGGCGTTCAGAACCCCAGACGGCTTCTTTGAATGGCTTGTCATGCCTTTCGGCTTGACAAATGCACCTGCTTACTTCGTGGACCTGATGAGTAGAGTATTTAGAGATTTCCTCAACAAATTCGTAGTGGTCTTCGTAGATGATATCCTTATCTTCTCAAAGAATGAAGAGGAACATGCTCAACACTTGAGGGCAATCATGGAAACTTTGCGAGTCCATCAACTAAAAGCCAAATTCCCCAAATGCCACTTTTGGAGAGAAGAGGTGAGGTTCCTTGGGCACATAGTATCCAAACAAGGGTTAGCAGTGGACCCTGCTAAGGTAGTGGCGGTACAGGATTGGAAGACACCAAGGAATGAGACTGAGGTCCGAAGCTTTCTAGGGCTAGCAGGTTTCTATCGAAAGTTTATAAGGGATTTTGCGAAAATCTCAGCTCCGCTCACGAAATTGACCAAGAAGAATCTAGTGTTCAATTGGGACTTGGATTGCGAGTTTGCTTTCCAACGACTGAAAAGGGCTCTCACAACAGCCCCAGTTTTGACGCTGCCAGATGGGAGCAAGATGTTCACTGTTTATACGGATGCATGTGGGACAGGGCTAGGCGCCGTCTTAATGCAAGAAGGAAGGGTAGTAGCTTATGGCGGGAGGCAGTTGAAAGTGCATGAAAAGAACTACCCAACCCACGATCTTGAGTTAGCCGCCATCGTCTTTGCACTCAAGTCTTGGCGACACTATCTCCTAGGTGAGAAGTTCGAACTTTACACTGACCATAAATCGTTGAAATATCTTTTCTCGCAGAAGGATCTTAACTTGAGGCAACAGAGATGGATGGAGTTTCTTGCCTCGTACGATTTCGAAATCTCCTACACTCCGGGCAAAGGCAACGTAGTGGCAGACGCGTTGAGCCGAAAGAAATTGACCCTAAGCCCGTTGTTTGTTGAAAGACAAAGCCTAGAGTTTATAGCCAGCTTCGACTTTAGGCCTTCCTCCGATTTCGTACCAGGCTTACTAGCATCCCTCGAAGTGCGCCCAACTTTAGTGGATTCAGTAGGGACGGCACAACGCGAAGACCCTCAACTTGTGGAAATAATTGATAGGTTAATTAGGGGTGAGACTTCAAGTCACCTCAACAGATACTCCATCGACGATAAGGGTTTGCTAAGGCGAGACGGAAGACTATGTGTCCCACAAACAAAAGATTTAGTAAAGAAGGTTCTCGAGGAAGCACATCACTCCAAGATGACGATACACCCAGGCGGAGATAAAATGTACAAAGATATAAAAAGGACTTTCTTCTGGAACGGCATGAAAAAGGACGTGGCAGAGTTCGTTTCTAAGTGTATGGTGTGCCAACAGGTTAAGGCGGAACAGAAAAAGCCTGGCGGACTGCTACATCCTCTGGAGGTCCCGCAGTGGAAGTGGGATAGCATCTCAATGGACTTCATCGATGGGCTGCCTAGGTCTAGGAGAGGCAACACTAGCATTTGGGTAATAGTGGATAGGCTTACTAAAAGCGCCCACTTTTTACCTGTCAAAAGTAAAAGAACTGCCTCATCCCTAGCATCACTTTACCTTAAGGAAATCGTTCGACTCCATGGAATACCATCTAGCATTGTTAGTGACCGAGACCCCATCTTCACCAGTGAGTTTTGGCGAAGTCTGCAAGAAGCAGTAGGAACGCAGTTATGCTTGAGCACAGCCTATCATCCCCAAACCGACGGCCAAACAGAGAGAGTGAACAGAGTTTTGGAAGACCTTTTAAGGCTATGCGTCCTCGACTTCGGAGGGACATGGGAAGACCACCTTCCTTTGGTGGAATTCGCCTACAACAACAGCTATCAAGCAACCATCGGAATGGCGCCCTTCGAAGCTTTATATGGAAGACCGTGTCGATCGCCCACTTGTTGGTGGGAGTCTACTGATAAGCTCATACTTGGACCAGATATGATCCGAGAGACTTCAGAAAAAGTAGACTTAATACGAAGAAGGATGAAGACGGCCCAAGACAGACAGAAGTCCTATGCCGACAAGAGAAGGACCGACCTTGAATTCGAGGTTGGAGACAGAGTTTTTCTCAAGGTATCACCGCTAAGAAACGTTGTTCGTTTTGGAACCACAGGAAAGCTAGCACCAAGGTTCGTAGGGCCATTCCCTATCATCGAGAAAATTGGGAAAATGGCCTATAGATTAGAGCTACCCGAGAAGTTAGCTGGAGTCCACAACGTTTTTCACGTTTCACATCTCCGAAAATGTCTACATGAGTCTGCTGAGGTGGTAGAGCCAAATATCCTCGAAGAGGCCGAAGTGGAACGCGAAGCAACCATAAGGAAAGTTCCAACCCGCATATTAGGAACGGAAGTGAAGAAGCTACGCAACCGCGAAGTCAAGCTCGTCAAAGTTCAGTGGAGCCACGCCGAGGGAGACGCGACTTGGGAAACTGAAGCTAGAATCCGTACAGCCTACCCTTTTCTGTTCGAGGGTACATCCTTGATCTTTCACGTTCCTTAAGTTGCGCTTTTATCTATTTTTTTTAGGTATATTTCCTCGACCTTATCTTTTAGGTAGAAACTCTTTGGATGGAAACATGTAATTGAAACATGTTATGTATGAATGGTTGCAAGTGGTCGCAAGTGATTGCTAGTGGTTGCTCGTGGTTGCATATACACACACAATCTAGGGTTTAGATCGGCTCAGTCACTTCATATTGCATATGCATATATGTTTGCACTCGTATATGGTTGAACTTTAATGTGTTGTCATGTGGATGCTGCATTTGTATTAAATGATTGTGCACTCATGTAGAATCAAAATAGGAAAATTTGCATACATGATGGATTCATGGCACTTACATAATCCGCATTAAGGAGGTCAACTGAATCAGTAGACCGCCTGATTTTGCATTAGATAAGTACATGTACACACACACTTCGCATATAATCATGAAGCATTAGAAGTCTTTTAAGTAAAATGGATGCTCGCGTTTGATGGATGAGTAGATGGATGATTGGATGTTAGGATATACATTCCTCCTAACTTGAAGATTTCGGGGACGAAATCCTTTTAAGTGGGGGAGAATGTAACACCCCGCGAACTCTATAACTGTGAAATGCACAAATTAAAGTATAATTAATTTCAAATCAAAGAACTAAGGGAAACGGGATACGCCATTGCGTTCGTCCCGGAAAAATACGCGAAAAAGAGTCCGAGTTTTCGAAAAACGGAGTCCGTATGAAGAAGATATAGCCTTCGGAAGTTTCTGAATTAAATTTAAAATTCAAACAGAATAAAACAATTAAAAATTCCGAAGTGGGTCCCAATGGGCCAGGCCCGCCTGACGCACCCAGGTCGACTGGGCTGTCGACCTGGTCTAACCAGGTCGACAGGCCTGTCGACAGGGCTGTCGACAGGGGTGTCGACCTGGTCCAGACCCAGGTCGAACCCAGTCCAACCTGGCTGGCCTATTCTATGTTGGTCGATTTTCTGTGGTCTGCTTTGTCATTAGGGCTAGGTGGCAGGCTCTAATTGGTCTCTCCTTAGGATGAATGGCTACGATCAATCCAGGCAACATCAATGGCTCTAATCAATTCATAAACCCTATAAAAAGGACCCTAGACTAAACCCTAATCTATTCATTCATAAATAAGAACAAAGCCGCCATGTTGCTGAGGAGCGTCTAGGAGTAGCCACCAAATTTGGAGAGAAGATTAGGAGGAAAGTTCTAAGGCTTAAAGCAACTCAATCAAATCAAACCGCATCTTCAAATCCCTAAATTTGAGAGTTCGTCACACCATTGTAAGTAGAGTATTACTTTGGTATGAACAAATAATTGTGTTGGTTTGTATGCTTGAATTGTGGCAATAAAGTAATTCATATTTGTGCGTTCTTATCAATTTGAAATATTATATATGTTTGGATATTCTTGAATTATGTTATTCAATTATAAAGAACTACATGCGGTAGTTCTATGCAAGTATACGTTTGGAATATTTCGCAAATTATGTAATCCATGTTGAAGCTACATGCATGTAGTTGATTTAAATTCATGCAAGTTTGGGGCTTTGCTACTATGCCATCATAATGTGTATTTTTATACAAACGTCATTTTTATGAAGTAATTGGAATAGGTTTGGGTTATCATAATCCATATGAAATTATGTTGAAAATTGGGCATCATGTATTAAGCCATGCTTTTGTACTAGAAAACCTATTTGCAAACTTATGACTAGGCTATGATTGATAATTTGCATAATTGAAATTGTTAACAAGAATTATATGATGACATATGTGGTACATAGCTAGGTTAGATTCAAAAATCCCTTTTTGCAAGTTTGCATGACTAAAGTAAAAATCATGATTTCATGTTAGAAATATTTATGCCATGGTTATGTGAACAAATTTAGCTATACTTATGCCATGCTTATGTTTGACATTATGCCATTATGCCATGCTTATGTTAGAAATATTTATGCCATGCTTATGTTTGACATTATGCCTAAATAAAAATATAGGTTCATGTTGTAGTTATGACTATGTGCCAATAATGATACCCAATTTAGATTCTTATCTCAACTACAAGTTCACATGCTTTGATTCATGTCACCTATGCTTTATGACCAAAGTATATATGCAAGTACACCAGTTTCTATTTTGTATTTCCAACGTCATATTGCAAGTTCATGCGCTCACCTTCCCCTCTTTGTGTATGTAATCACGCTTTAAGCCTCCCCTTTTCGCATGGCTAAGTTGGGCTTTAAAAGGCTAAGCCCAACATATATATAATAAACGGACGTGTAAAACGGGGGAAAACAACGTTGGGTTAAAATTATTAATGAATGGAAATATAAAATAGAAGGGCCCAAATTCAAGTATGGGTTGGGCCCATGATTGGTGTAACCTTTACACCATTAACTTAATAATTGGCCGCAAATATTTACATATAAGAAAATAAAGAAGAAAGACAAAATATGTAAATGTAGAACATACGATGTGTTTAACCCGAGGTTGGATTGAGTTGTGATGTAAACCTGCCCGGAACCGCCCGGCTGTCCAGTAGTCACAACAATACCTATCCAATGTGGGAGGTTAAACATGGAGCCCAATAAGAACCCGAGGTTAGACTGAGTTGTGGCGTAAGACTGCCCGGAACCGACCGGCAATAGGCAGCCACAACAATACCTGTCTAATGTGAGAGGTCAGGGCCTTAATAAGACAATTAAGGCTGAGTCAGGATTGTTAGGATTAAGTGAACTAAAGACTTAATCAAAATGGAACATGCTAAACTAAACGGACTGGTGGGGGTTAGGTTAGAAAACACTTAACCAACTTAGCATGTTGGCTAGAGATAGAAAACCTAGTAACGGGGGACCCTTTTCAGCAGTAACCCTAGAAGGTGTATCAGGATACCCTGAAACTAGGCAGGGTGGGGCACGATTACTGGGCTGATTGTAAGAGGTCAAATCGACGGCGGTGGTGTAGCAGTGTAGGTTCTAACGGGGTGCGGGCGTGCACACACTCCGGCGCAGAAAAATAAGGCACTGGACACCAGTAGAATACCTGTGCACTCTAAGGTTGTGTCGGGCCGCCACCATGGGACTTGATACACCCCATGGTGGGACCAGCATAGGTAACTACATCATCGGGGGCCGTAAGACACATGTAACTATGCGAGTAGGAGCCGATCATCATAGGATGGACCACATCACCCTGATTATGGGGTGCCAGTTGGGAACTAGTTTATATGGGTTCAGAGATTAACATGGGGTACGATAGTATATTCGACCCTAGACAACTTAACCAAGTTTATAATGCTTGCCTACTTCTTGTTTATACTTATCATACCCAGTTCTTTATTCATAGACAAAGTAGTACTAGACTTACTCAGGCTTTATGTCTGACTCTGCTTTTCTTTCGTCTTCTTTTCTTCCGTTCCCCCCCCAGGTCCACAGGGAGGGAACACAGCAGCTTGACCAGCCTTAACATCCAGCTTGAAGAAGAGAAATGTATTGCTTGGACTTTCCTGTTTTGAACTATGGCTTTGGACAATCCACTATGGGGACTTTTGCAGTTTATCTACGCTTTATTTATGCTTCTTTAAATAATGTACTCAAGACAGATTATGAAAGTGTTATGTTATGTTTTTGGAAAAAGATGTAAGACAATCATGGTGATGTTTTGTAACACGTATTTGCTTTTATGAAATAAAAGTTTGTTGATTTTCCGCTGTTTACAAATATGTGTTCTTATATCTGTCTTGTATATCTGTGACTTATACTTATAAACCTCCACCAAAATTAGGGCATTCCCTTTGAGAGTGACCCTAACGGAGGTGGGGTGTTTCAGGAGCACCTCCCCATGACGCGCCGCAACACCTTCTCCCTCCTCCATGAACCGCCACCCATTCGAAGGCCCTACCCGCTCCCAAATCGAGTTCGATTGTAACGACCCACACTTTTACGGATAATAATTAATTAATTTAATTATTTAAATAATGATTCTGAGAATTTAAATGGTCATTGAATTAAATAATGTTGAATAATTAATTAATATAAATAATAGGATAATATATTTAATTTTCGAAATAGTCGGGAATAGTAGAATTCAACATATCGTGTGAATTGGATATATGTAATATACAATTTAGTTTAGAGTTGAATTATATTAACGAATACATTATTTGAACGACAGTGGAACGTATATTTTATATTATAATTATAATCAAGCCCCAAATAGCGCTGTAGTTCGAAATTTGGCGATTTTAACTTCAATTAAATATGCAGGGTCCGTTTTAAATCGGATGTCAATGAAACAAGAAACGTTCGGAGCTGGTGAAGCATATTTTTCTAATGAAAGAGAAAATCGAGATTTCATTGTGTAGACTTTGATTCATGCCCAAATCAAATTTTCGAAATGTCGCTATGGAAATCCTTTATAATTTATAACGATATATAAAAGGAATTTCAATGTAAATTTGAATATCGATTCAACCGGGATTTGAATATCGAGTTGTAAATCCATATATATTTATTCTAGAGCTCTATGGTATTCTATTGTGAATATATACGATAATATTTGTTTATAAATACTTAATTTAATTATTTTTAAATATATTTATATATTTAAATGGGTTATTTAGAGCTTTAAAAATAGCCAGTTTTGCTGTAATGGCCCGAATTTCCGTACTATCTTAGTCGACTAATAATACCACACGTCCAACCCAAATTGCACAGAAATACGAATCATTATTAGAAAGAAGTTAGAGGATGAGAAATAGAAAGAAAGAAATATTAGAATAGAAGAAAACGAAGATCACAAACTCACAGCGGAACGAACGAAATATATTAGATAACATAAACTTTGAAATAAGATTCAGTAACTTTATATACATACCATCACCAGAGAACAACAGTTATTCCTGGAATAGTTATAAACACCTGTTTCCAGATACAACATAGAACACAACGGAAATATGATAGTCTGTAGCTAACTGGTGAAGCCTCCTGCTTCCAGCTCTTCCAAATGAATCTGAAAAATCCCGACTACTTGACTGCCCATACAAATTTGGGCACCCAAGAATTTAGGGAAAACAAAATAAAATAAACTCTGGGTCAGTCATGGGACTGGTGTGAGTAAACTCAAACCATTGGTTTAACTTTTAAAAATCCTTTTAAAAGAAATGATAATCGTAAGAACGATCCACACATAAACATGGATGGTTTTTACCTTACGATAACCCAAAACATTTTGATATCAAAATCTGGTGATATTATAATTGTGTCTAAATCAAATAAATAGAATTTAGCGGAACGCTTGCATCTCATGCTCCATGTATAATATAAAATCAAAAACCGCAGGGTGCTTATTTGAGATTGGATTTCCAACATGACAAGGTATGGGACCACCTGCGATAGTGTATCTCTAGAGGCGAATACATTAGGTTCAACAAGAACGTCTTGCAACCCAGCCCACACATGTCCGACTACTCATTTTACTTGAGTGTATCGAATGTATATCACCAACAGTTGGGATCAGAAGCTGTTTCCCGAAAGGGACAACATCGACAGATTAAAGAAGTAAATGGAATTTCTCTAGATAGGCGATTATACATCCTCATGGGAGCGACCCACATAGCCATGCTGCCTGCCTGATTTTTGTCAATTTTCGGTTGTGAGGCTTGAGGTTTGAATTATCTTCTAGAACATCTGGCCACCAATCACTTTGAATGCCACATCATCAGATCCATCAAAAATCACTAATTGATTCAACAAAAATACTCAGATTGTTAGGCTAAAGAAGTTTCCCTTCTTTTCCACCAACTTCGTACGTTTGAAGGAATCAACGTACGTAACACCTTTGGAAATACTATGTCAAGCACTCATCCTTACAAGTTGTCCTGGGTCCGGACGAACTAAAGGCATTGTTCTATTAATCCATCTTGGGCAATTTCCACCTAAGGTTAACAGAATAGCCCTTGCACTTTACTCCGTCTTCGTAATCTCTTCAACATAAGTTGATTCATAACGCTTGTACCAATACAGAGTGGTTTTCAGATATTAAATCTGATCCCGGTCTCTCTATATTGACAACGGAGGTATAAAATAAATCAAAACTTTGATAGTCGGTGATTTAACTATCAAAGAAACATCCGTACAATTAACGATCCTATTTCCAATTGGAACTTTCTACCGATCAAGCATCAAACAACACTGGGCCCCTTTTTAATTTAATTCCTTATTAAATTATTATTTCCAATTCCGGTCTCTTAATTCCTCGCTGACCCATTCATTTCATTTTCTATGTGTAGAAAATATCTCTCATTTTATTTGGGAAAAACATTTCAAATTAACACGATGTTATAAAACATCGTTGTTTTACTCAACCCATTAATCATTTATTAGCTAACCATATTGCTTAACCAAGTTTCACCATCAAACCTTAACCATTCCTCCATCGATCATGAAGTCATTCAAGTTGGGGTATAATTACCTCTCAGACCTTAATTGAACAACATTCTCAACTTTGAAATAGTCAAAGCTCACAAATTCAAAGAAACCATTGTTTACGCGACTCTCGGATTCAATCTAAGAACACACTTCTTTTACGAAAAACACTGATTATAACGGTAGCGTTATAATCGTTGTTTCCAAATATTTGATATATAAAAACATCACTTTTAACAACAGCGTTACAATCGCTGTCTAAAATTAGAGAACATTTATTATAGCAGTAGCGTTAAAATCGCTGTTTAGATTTACAAAACATTTATTATAATGACAGCGTTAAATTTTGCTATTTAGATTTACCAAAAACATTTGTTATAACGACATCATTTAAAATCGCTATTTACAAATATTTGTTTTATAAAAATGAAACTTGTATTTATTTATTTTAATAAATAAATTAATAAGTAAATAAATAATTAAATAATTAAATTTGATTCAAAGCGGAAAGTAAAAATAACTACTTCCCTAAATTAGATATAATCGAATTCCAATAAACAACTCTCATTTGAATACTCCATATTTGATTAATATGCCGAACTTCGGAATTTATCTACCATTTCTAGTTAATTCAAATTCCTAATTCACTTTTGAATTTATCCTTTCCAAACCATTACTAAATTCCTTTATAACCCTATAAAACATTATCACACTTTGTTTTATATTCCAAATTTCGAAATAAAACTCATCGTTTTATTTTAAAACGATTACCCATTTCTCTTTCCACTCAATTTCCAATTTGTATTCATATTTTAAATCTAAATTTTCTTTAAAGATATTTAATTTGCAAAATATTTCCTTTAACCCATTATTCAGTTTAACCCTGAATATATTTCGTTTATATACAATCAAATCTATTTGAATTTTGTACTTGTAAATAACATTTCAAATCAAATTTCCATTTGTAACGTCTATTTAGAATTTTTTCATAGGAAAACTTATTTTAATTTCATCCATTTATAATCATGCTTATAATTTCCTATGTAACCGCTACATTTCCATTTTCAATTACAAATATCGGGTTCAAACTAGATTTCCACTATTCCAATATAAATTCAGACTTGGATTTATATTTTACTTTATCTCAACATAATATTTTTGCTAATTTATAAAAAACTTCTGGTTTTATTTATTTAAACAAGTTTCTATTTTTAAGTCTATTCAAAATTTATATTTTCTATTTTGAAAAATCATTTTTTTTTACATCTCAAATTCCTTTTCTACACTCGAAAATATTTATGGTATTTAAATACCAAAATTCTATTACCAGTGCAATTCAAACACAACATAATTTAAATACCAAAATTCTATTACTAGTGCAATTCAAACACAACATAATCAGCCATGGATTATGTAGCACTACGTATAACAAAATAAACGATAAACAGTAATGTAAATATTGAGGAATCCAGTTGGATTCCTCCAACCTGTTTCCCTGCATCCACAGATGTCAGTCAAACATCAATAATATTATTTTCACATCAATAATGTAAACATAATTAATAGTTGATTAAAGATTTATATATATAAATATATCAACCATTTCAACCAATTTTAGCAACCATTCATTCAAACAACCATCACACAGTATAAAATTGTAAGAAATAAATTTAAAACTCGCTTATATAAAAATGTAAATGAGCTAGAGTTTGTGAGTTTACTCACCTTGTTTTGTAGTTGACGGTTCTGCTTTGGTTTCGTCTAAATCAATCGAGCGTTCTATTTTTCTACGAAATTTCATTAGCTTTGTTCCAACCAATTTAGTGCCACAACACAGATATCGTTGCTGCGATTCCAATGTGAATGGTTTTGTGCAATTCTGTTATGGCATGAAGAAAATACGAGCATTATAAGGTTGAACTAATTAAGAAGTCATTAGTTTCAAATTAATTAATAATTTCATAATACTCAGCTACCCTCTTAATTGACTAGCTTAGCCACTGACCGTTTTCTAAATACATCTACGTTCCCGCTCCTATTACAGACCATCATGCTGCCGAAAATTCTTCTTTAACCGAGCTTCTCATCTTAAAAAAGCATGGCTTTCTCCATGGAAAATTTTCCAAAATACTTTCGATGACATCGCCCTCTACCGAGCTCCCCTAACACATACACACATACCTACAGTGCTGTTGTTGTTTTGTGAATTGTGTGCTCACATTATACCAATATTTAGAATGATAATGGTGATGCCACTAGTATTGGAACCACCACTGTTCATCTGAAATTGTTGAAACTTTAACCGTCAGCTGCTAGTTGTAGCCTTGATTTCTTCTCAGTTTGCAATAACAGTATGACCTATCAGCTCCACAAACGATCTCTGTTGATGTTTCTGAATTTTCAAGTCAGCTAACTAGAGTTGTACAAAGTTTATGAAAATATACATATAACTGAACCTCATAGTATATATTGGACTTGAACTCTGGAATATTATAACATGATGAAAGTTTATTAGTAGACAAAACAGTTGACCATTTTACCGTAACACCTCCACGCTTCATGAATTCAAACTCCGGCTACACAATTTCCTTTCCCCACTTCTTTTTCTTCCCCATGACGCTATGCTGATGACCGAAGCTTATCACAGTTATTTCCACTTCTTTGAATACATCACTCTGTACCTTGAGTTAAACCTCCACTTTGGGTCATCCTTGCGTGAAACTCAACCTTACCCCTTTCACTAGCGTGACCATCATCTAGAACTCCACTTTCCATCATCTCCACCTAGTGCCTTCACCGCTCCACCAAAACAAATCCAAGAATTTTGATGAACTCCCCTACTCGTCATCCTCCTCGTCGTCACCCCGATGCTGCACTCAGACTATCACTGGTGACTGCAACTTCGACCAGCACGTGATCACTCCCCTTACAGACAACGACTCTTTTCCGCCCATTATTTTCCCCAAAATACCCCGAGATGCAACACCACACATAGAAGCTAGAAACGACCATTAATCGATCCCCAATCTCTTCGTTTTACACGCGAATTCGAGCCTAGGGTTTGTTGTGATTTTCCAGCAATAGGAAGTTAGTTCGATTCGAACGAAACCAACATGAGGAGGAAGCTAATCGAATAAGAAAGGCAACGAGTCTATTGATTTTGGAATTTACTGAAGTTTTGATTAATTATGGTTTTGTATTTGTTTTATATTTTCTTGTTTGATTTATTTTTCTGTGTTCCAAACCAAAAAGGAAGAAGAAAGGTAAGAACAATATTTAAAGGAGGAACAGTGTGAGGAGCACGGCATCGATGTCTTGGCACTCACGGATGTTTAACTTGACTTGCACAGCATGAGTCAAATTTTTGCTTGGCTAGCACAAAATCAATTTACTTGGGCTTTACGGAAACAATTGCCTTGGCATGCGCGGTAACAATAATGTAGTTTGGTAGATGCATTGTTGAATGGTAACAAAGTTTTACTTATATTTGATAACATTCTTTAGGTTAGTTTAATCATATGTGTATATATATGTTGCTTTTAAATTTTGATGTAGTATTTTTATATTGAATGGTGCAACTTTTATGTAATGCTCATGTAGAAATAATATAAATATTTATTTGGTACCTTGCTACAAAGATCTCGTTCACTTACAGACTACTATAGACAAAAATAAAAATACTACCATGTCGAGCGAGGTGCCATGATCCCAAAAATAGAATAATATAGGTAGTTTAACTTATATTATGAAATCCCAAAAATATTGATATAGGGTGCAAAATACTCCAAATAAAAAGTTGCGTATTTAATTAATTAAAAATTACAGTAAAATTCTAAAAATTAAATAATAACTATGTCTCAAAGGGCTTGTCCAAATTCAAGACCCATATTTAAATATATTAAATAAACCGTTATGGTCTATATGCGATTCCATAGCGACTTTCTGAAAATTTGATTTAGACATAACTTTTTATTCCTGCTATGAAATCTGGAGTTTTCACATTCGTTGGAAAGATATTTTCAAACAGATTCAAATATTTATTGTTTCGCTAAAATCCGATTTATTTTGAATCCTTTACATTCATTTGAAATTTGAAATTGAATATTCAAACTACCGCGCCATTTTAAACTCATTTTAAATTATATTATAATTATACGTTTAAATATCATTTTATTAAATAAATTCCTTATATATTTCTATATCTAATTCAAATAAAATATTTAAACAAATTTAAATATTCAGAATTCAACGGCTAAAATCCAGGTCGTTACATTCCTTCCCCCTTAAAATAATTTCGTCCTCGAAATTGCTAAGCAGTAAAAATGCTATAACTCTAAATCCTCACAACCTACTTGGTTGAAATCCCATATTCCATATATTCACATTCGGTTCTTGCACATAACCTTTAATTCTCATATCAATATCCGAACTTTTAAAATGTCCCACCCACCATTTTTGGACAACCCATTATCACATTCTCATATATGCTCTCCTACGTATTCCACCTTGATTCTAAATCAGTTCATCACTTTTCTTAACCAATCGAGTTTTCTAATTCCATATATTATCAATATATCGATTTTCAATTATCAAAACTTTCTAAAAAAAGTCTAGCTCTTTAAAAATCGAAAAATTTCGCCAGCATCTCCTTTGCATGGCTCAATCGGTACAACCACAACTGGCCTTTCTAGGCCTTCTCCAATCCAAAAGAAAAACAAATAGCCAAGCGACTTGCCTAATAGGCTCATAAAACCATCAAACCCAAACAATATTGTAAACATGTACCTTTTTGTCGAGCATAAATTCTACCTCTTGCATTTGCTTCCATTCAATATCTGCTCAGTATACATATATCCATTTCCAATTGGTTTCAAATCAATCCAACTTCCAGTTGTTAACTCTCTAATCAACTTCTGATTAGTTCACTTCCATTCTACCATTTCAGTTTCAATTTCCATTCCTAATTTAATTCCAAACAACAATATCCAATATATATTCAACTTGTTTATACATAAGTCGAATTCGCTTAAAAAAATTCAAATCTCAACATTTCTCTATTTAATTTTATTCGGGGTTATCTCTATCTAACGCAATTTCTATTTAACTTAAGTTAAATTTCAATCTATTTGATTTACTTCCAACATTTCAATTTATTTAAATTATACAAGTTAAATTTAATTTCAGAATTCAAATTCCCGGGTTTCGTTTCAAATTAGTTTGAAATCATATATATATTTATACATATATACAACCATAATAACTCAAAACTTTTGAATTTTCAAAGCAACTTGTTTATTAACCCAATTTCGTTAAAAATCTTCCTTTGGTAGCAATTCATCACTTAGAAACTCGAAAATAGATACAAATGATGTGGCCATCATCATCTGAATTATTTTCTAGTGACTGAAATGATTACTGTGCTTTAAAATTTTCAAAATCCATTTAAAACAATTTTTTTATTCAAATCATTTCAAATATTTCTTGATTAATTTTAAAATACTTCAGAAATATTCTTTAACTTTCAGGATTTAAATTCCATATTCTGGTTTGGATTCAATTATAATCCAATTTATTTGTATATTCCATTCTTACACAAATTCACTTTGGTTTTATATAACCAATCAACCAATAAATTTTCAGAAAATTATTCCTTTATATAAAAATACAATTTCAGGTAAAATTAATTCCTTTACCCACTTTAAAAAGAATATCATGTCGA
Organism: Allium sativum; assembly: GCA_030737875.1. Taxonomy (NCBI): domain Eukaryota; kingdom Viridiplantae; phylum Streptophyta; class Magnoliopsida; order Asparagales; family Amaryllidaceae; genus Allium; species Allium sativum. Next base: position 503,503,246 of record CM060918.1, read on the forward strand.
ATTTCCTTGTTCGAGAGTTCAGAAACACCTATCGATATAGTTGTACATTCTGTATCGACCAGAATTTATAAACCACTTAACAAACCAGTCAACACAGTATAAAACAATTTTATATCAAATCTACAAATACACACTCATGTATATATAAACACAAACTAAAACTAGGGCATGCCTAACCCCATCTCTATTGAGTCACGCCACAGAGCCAAGGTTACTTCTCAACCTTTAGCTCTGGTACCAAATGTAATGGACCGAATTTCCGTACTATCTGAGTCGACTAATAACACCATACGTCCAACTCAAGTTGCACAGAAATACGAATCATTATTAGAAAGAAGTTGGAAGATGAGAAATAGAAAGAAAGAAATATCAGAGAACAACAGTTATTCCAGGAACAATTATAAACACTTGTTTCCAGATACAACATAGAACACAGCAGAAATATGATAGTCTATAGCTAACTGGTGAAGCCTCCTGCTTCCAGCTCTTCCAAATGAATCTGAAAAATCCGGAATACTTGACTACCCATACAAATTTGGGCACCCAAGAATTTAGGAAAAACAAAACAAAATAAACTCTGGGTCAGTCATGGGATTGGTGTGAGTAAACTCCAACCATTGGTTTAACTTTTAAAAATCCTTTCAACACAAATGATAATCATAAGACCAATCCACACATAAACACAGATGGTTTGTAATGACCCGCATTTTTAGAGATATATAATTAATTTATTTAATTATATAATTGGTGATTTAGAGAAGTTAATGATCGTTTAATTAAATAATATTAAATATTTAATAAATAATTATAATATAATAATATATTATAATGTCGAAACAGTCGGAAATAGTGAAATTCACAATATCATGTGAATTGAATAGCATACGAGATTTGGTGGAGTTTCGATTCGAAATATAATAACGAATATATTCAATCGACGACGGTTTGAACGTATAATTATACTATAATTAAAATCGAGCTCGAAATGGCGCTGCAGTTCGCGATTTGGCGATTTGAACTTCAACTGAATGTACAGGATTCGTTTTAAGCCGGATTTCTGTGAAACAAGAAACGTGTGGAGCTGGTGGAGTATATTTTTCTAATGGAAGAGAAAAATCTGGATTTCGTCGTGTAGATTTTGAGTTACGTCCAAATCAAATTCTGGAAAAGTCGCTATGGATTTCCTTTATAATTTGCGACGCTTTATATACGTTATAAATCGATTTTTCGATATGAACTGAATATCGGGATAATCTGGAGTCTGGAAATCAAGTCACAAAATCTGAGGTGATATTCTGGAGCCGGACGACATCGTATATGGATATATACGATAATATTAATTTATTAATATTTAATTTAATAATATTTAAATATATTTATATATTTAAATGGGTCATTCAGAGCGTTAAAAATATGCTGTGTGAGCATACGAAGTCGGAATTCGACGAAACCAGTTTTGTAGGATCCGCAATATCAAATAGTTGTTAGATTTCCAGTTTCGTGATTTTTAGAGTCACTGTGTGGCCGTACGGATTTTTAGAGTGAGAAACAGTCGATATTTTGACAGTTAAAAATACACTGTGTGAGCATACGGAGTCGGAATTCGACGAAACCAGTTTCTTTGGGACCGAAATGTCGAACTCTAGCTACATGTCCAGTTTCGTGATTTTTGGGGCATCGTGTGTGATCACACGGATTTTTAGAAGTTAGAAATGAGTATAAATGATTAAATAAAATATTAAAATATTATTATAAAAATATCTAGATATTTTTATTGGCTATAAATACCCTCAACAACCTCCCTTAAGACCTAATTCTGTCCCACGGTCAAACACTTTTCCGCCTCCACCTTTTTCCATCTCACAGCAACATTTCGTGATCTTCAAAAATCTCAAACAAATGCAAATAAAATTCATAAATCCCAAAACATATATGTATGAGATCGGTGTTCGATTCTCTTTGTTTTGGTGTAGCTCTCGATAGGTTCGAAGTCTGTTTGGGTCATCGTGGATTTTATACAGTAAACGGTTTCAAAGTTAGGGTTCGGAAATTCACGAAGTTAAGCGAGTTTGGGTTGGTTTCGATGTTGGATTCAGAATGAGGAGGGAAATCCGCACCTTGTGTGCTGTTTTGAGGGGATTCCGTGAACAAAAAGTTCGGTGGTTCACTGAATGTCGTGCGTGGAAGCTGGAAATCGGAGCGGTCAAACGGAGCGTCGAGTGGGGTGTTTTGGCAACGATGATGAGGAGAATTCGAAGTTGAATGTGATGATGTATTTTGTTTGTGGATTTAAGAAGGATGGAGGTAGCGGCCTCTGCCGTGTTTTGATGATTTGCAGAAGCAATTACTGGAAGCAACGAATTGAATTTGGGGAAGAAGGCTAATAAAGGGATCGGGTATGGTACTTTGTAGGAGATGGGCCGGAGTGATGAGGAAAGCTAAGGCCCAATTTAAAAGTTAAGAGTTTTATTTAATTTAAATATGTACTTAATCTTATAAATGATGTATCTCTCTCGTACGAGGTCAGAATTGAGAACCGTAAGTTGCGTTGGGATCGTATGGACAGACACTACACGATGACACTGACTGGGAGTCCATCCGAGCTCGTTACAATTTCTGGCGAAATAAATTGTCCGACTGAGTCGAATAACGCAAACCGTTATTCAACGGTTAATGCGCAACTGTGAGTAAATCTCACTAACTCTGAACAGTTTATATTTTCATGTTATATTTTTAGAACTGTTAAATATGGACTGATTGATGGTGTGTTGACTGTTTGATTGAACTGCTAGTCAGTGAGTTAAATTTCTATATTGATTCTGTTTAACAGAATATATCATATGGAACTGAAAGTGATGTTATCTATACTGTCTAACATCTGTGATGCAGGGAAACAGGTTGGAGGAATCCGACTGGATTCCTCAACAGTTATTTTATTGTTTTCATATATTTTGATATATGATGTGAATTATAACCTGTTGTTGATTGTGTGTGTATGGACGATATTGAACATCGTGATTTGATATGATTGAATACCATAACATACGGGATGTTGATAAGGAGATTTTTCAAAGTGATATTGAAAAATAGAATATTTATAAAGTGGAATATTTATAAATAAGGAATATTTATAAATTGGGATATTTATAAATAGGAGAAATTCGAAAAGGAAATAAATTCAAAACATTTCTCTTTGAATGGAAAGGCCTGTGTGGCGAGTTTGGGGATTTTCCCGATGCTCCCGATACAAAGGAGGTTATGGCGAATTTTCCCGGGAATTTAAGGAGTTAGAATATTTCAAGAATAAATTTGAAAAGGGAATATTTGTAAACCATTTACAAATAGAATTGAAAAGAGATTTTCGAATATAGTTTATTCGACAGGAGTTAAGTGAATTAGTTAAGCTAAACTAAGTGAATTAGTTAAGTGAATTGGTTAAGTTAACCAAAGTGAATTTGTCGAGTTAATCAAAGTGATTAGTTTAGTTAATCGAATATGGTATTCGAAGTTAGTTAATCGAATATAGACATCGAAAGGAGTTAATCGAATATGGTATTCGAAGTTAGTTAATCGAATATAGACATTCGAAAGGAGAAATCGAATATGGTATTCGAAGTTAGTTAATCGAATATAGACATTCGAAAGGAGAAACCGAATATGGTATTCGAAGTTAGTTAATCGAATATAGACATTCGAAAGGAGTTAATCGAATATGGTATTCGAAGTTAGTTAATCGAATATGTTATTCGAAAGGGGTTAGTCAAGTCGAGTTAGTCAAATAGAGTTAATCAGTTAGAGTTAACCAGTTAGAGTTAATCAGTTAGAGTTAACCAGTTGGAGTTAATTAGTTAGAGTTAATCGATTAGAGTTAAAACGAACTAGAGTAAATCAAATATAGTTATTTGAGACAGAGTTAGTCAAACATAGTATTCAGGGTAAGTTGCCATCTTGTGCGACTGCTAGCGTAATGCGCAGGGCTGCCAATAGCCTAAGGCGGTCGGATGTTTCCTGAGGGAGTCAGGCGTAACCATTGTGATCGCTGCGATCTAGAGTTAAGCGAATGGAGTTTAATCGAATATTAGTTATTCGATAGGAGTTAATCGAGTTGATCGAGTTGAGAAATAAGTTAAGTTAAATAAGTTGAGTTGATCGGGTGGTTCGACCAAGTTAGTCGAGCCTAGTTAATCGAATCGAATTGCTCGAACCAAGTAAGTCGAGTTAGTCGAGTCAAGTTAAAGTTATCGATGTTAGTTTCATCGAAAGGAGTTATCGATGTTAGTTTCATCGAAGGGAGTTATCGATGTTAGTTTCATCGAAAGGAGTTATCGATGTTAGTTTCATCGAAAGGAGTTATCGATGTTAGTTTCATCGAAAGGAGTTATCGATGTTAGTTTCATCGAAAGGAGTTATCGATGTTAGTTTCATCGAAAGGAGTTATCGATGTTAGTTTCATCGAAGGGAGTTATCGATTATAGTTTAATCGAAGTGAGGTTTTTCAAAGATGAGATATTTGAAAAGGAAAAGTTATCGATTATTAGTTGATCGAAGAGAGATTTATCGAACAAGAGTTATTCGAAAAGAGATTTTCGAATATAGTTTATTCGAAGTAAGATTTTCAAATATGAGATATTTGAAAAGGAAGAAATTAATCGAATATAGTTTATTCGAAGTAGAGTTAATCAAATAGAGATTTATCGAAGAGAGTTAATCGGCAAATTTGATTATATCGAATTCGGGAAAGTACTTATACTTTCCAGTGTTTAAATAGAATTTTATTTATTTATAAATAAATAAGTGTTAGGTTAATTATTCACTAATAAGAATAGAAGTTATAATTAAAGTTAGATAATTCGAAAGTAGGGATTATAACGTCATCGTTATAACCAATGTTTTAAATATAGAAGTAGATTAGTAAAATCGGATCCGAGAAAGGCGTAAAGAAGTTATTAAAGATTAAAAGATAAACTTTGACCATTTTGAAGTTATAACGTTGTTCAGTTAAGGTCTGAGAGGTAATTATACCCCAACTTGAGTGATTTCCTTCTTAACTAAGAAATGGTAAGGTTTGATCGTAAAGGAGTTTTGGAAATGTTTTCCAAACAAGAATCAGTAATGTTTTCTAAATACAGAAAACAAGGAATGGAAATGTTTCCAGTGTTGATAACATATATTTTCTAAGTATAGAAATTAGCAAATGCTGAATATAGGGAAACAGGAGATGTAAAATGAACTAAAGAAATAAATGTTAAATGATGTTTGTTTGATATAATTTCCATTTGGAAATAATATCGTTGTTTGCACACTTGTTTTTCTTTGATAGTTAACTCATCGACTATCGAAGTTTTGACCATTTTAACGTTGTTAATATGGAGAGACCGGTTGGATTATTATCCATAGAACCACTCTGTATTGGCATAAGCGTCGCGAATCATATATGCCAAAGATAATTGAAGACGGAGTAAAATGCAAGGGCTATCCTGTTTGCAGAATAGTGCCTTCGGTTTGTCCAGTCCCAAGACAACTTGTATGGACGAAGGTCTGACGGAATATATCCAATGGATCGCGTAAGTTGATCTGTTCAAACGTATTCACGTTTGGTGGCGGAGGAATTCGTTTCTCTTAGCTGTATACCCGTGTTATTTTTGGATAAGTCAATTTGTGATTTGGCGGGTATGACGATGTGACATTTCTAAGTGAATGAAGATGGATGTCTGACATAGTATTTCCAGACGGTCACGTACATTGATTTCTTCAACTATACCAAGAGTGGAAGCGGAGAAGGGAACTTCTTTTAGGCTGACACGTAATGTATGGTTGTAGACGTCAATTAGTGATTTTCGATGGATCTGACAATGTGGCATTCGAAGTGAATCTGATGTGATGATAAAGCGTAGCTTCTAGCCTCATCAACCGGTAAATGACAGAAATCGGGCAGGCAGCATGGCTAAGTCGGTCGCACCGAAGTAGGGTGTATAATCACCTATCTAGAGAATATTCATTTGTTTCTTAAATCTATCAATGCTGTCCCATATATATACGGGAACGGTTGCTGATCCCAACCGTTGGTGATTTACATTCGATACACTCAAGCGAAATGAGTGGTCAGTCATGTGTGGCTGAGTTGCAAGATGTTCTTGTTGAACTCCAGTGTATCGTTCCTAGAGTACACTGATCGGAAGGTGATTCCATACCTTGTCATAGTTGGAAATCCATTATCCAATACGTGCTTGCGATTTTGATTGTATACTATATATGTAGAACGTGAGATGCAAGCGTTTCTACTAGACTGATATTTATTTGTACTTAGACATTATTATAATATCAGAATGATATTGCTTTGCAAAAATGTTTGGATTCTCATAAGGGAAAAACCCGTTCCGTATTCACGGCGTGGTCTTATGAGATATCATATACTTGTTTTAAATGATTTGAGTTTATTCACACCAGTCACATGACTGACCCGGAGTTTATTTGTTGTTTTCCCTAACTCTTGGGTGCCTAAATTTGTACGGGCAGTCAAGTAGTCGGGTTTTACAGATATACTGGAAGAGCTTGGAGCAGGAGGCTTCAAGATCATATAGCTATAGTTATATTCCGCTGAGTTGTAAGTGCTGTACTCTGATAAGTGCCATTGTATACATAACTGTTATATTTCAAAGTTATGTTATCTATTATATGTTATTCGTTCCGCTGTGAGGTTCGTATTACTCTGATGTTATGTTCTTCTTCTTCTTCTATTCTAAGTTTCTATCTTATCTTTCCTCACCCTCTGTCTTCTTTCTATTAGTTTCTTGAATTTCCAGTGCAATTTGGGGTTGGACTTGTGTTATTTAGTCAGCTCAAATTCCCCCGGATTTTCGGGTCACTACAGTTGGTATCAGAGCTTAAGTTGAGAATTTCTTGGCTCTGTGGCGTGACTCGGTAGAGATAGGGTTAGTAATACCCTAGATTGAGTTTGAGTGTATATATACGAGTGAACGTATTTGTATTTGATATAAAAATTTGTTTTATATTGTGGAGATTCATTGGTTGAGTTGTTTATGAGTTCTGGTCGATCAGTTTGATCCACTGTATCGGTAGGAGTTACTAAACACTTGAATACGATGGGTCGTCACGATATGTTTTGAAAAGAGGGTGAATTAAAATAAGTTTACCCAAGGTATATCTTGATATAGAGAAGATATATATATCAAAATTATAATATATTGGATATATTGGTTGTGATTATAATCGGGTAAGATTATAAAGTGAAATGGTTATATATAACCAACTAGAATTCATATAAGTGAAGTACAGGAAATAAGATGAATTAAATCTGAATTTAAATCAGATTTGGAATTTAAAATAAGGAAATTTTAAGTTCCTGGGAGATTTTGAAATGTTTTCAAAATGGAAGTATTTAGTAATGGTTTTGGAAATGATATAGTATTGAAATCACTTGAGTCGCTGGAAAATAATTCCGATGATGACTGCGCAGTATCATCGGAGTGATTTTCGAGTTTCTAAGTGGTGGATTACTACCAAAGGTTTTGTTTTTGAATTGTTTTGAGAAAACAAGTTGTTTAGAAATTCAAATGTTTTGAATTGGTATTGTTATTTCAAATTGATTTAAAAGAAACCCAGGAATTTAAGTTCTGGAATTAAAATTTAACTAATGAAGTTAAATAAAATGAGATGTTAAAAATAAATTGAAATTTAACTTGAACTGAGTTAGATAGAATTGAATTGGATTAGAGATAATCTAGAATGAAACCAAAATTGATAAGTCAATAATTTGGGATTTGATATTGGGGTTCGAATTAAATTCGATTTGGATTTGAGGATATGAACTGATTGGAATTTGATTGAGATAACACTGTTATATGTTGAGTTGATAGCATATGGAAGTGATAGAGTTGATATGCCCGACAAAAAGGTACAAGTTTATATTATATATGGATATGAGATGTAGGAGCCGAATTGGCAAGCCGCTTGGCTGTTTGATTTTCTTTTGGGTTAAAGAAGGCCCAGAGAGGCGAGTTGGAGTTTGAGCTATTGACCAGTACAAAGGAGGTGCTGGCGAAATTTTCCGAAATTTAAAGTGTTAGAAAATTTTCAGAATTTTTGGAAATTTTAGTTAGTCGGAATAAATTAATATTGAAATCGATATTTATTGGTTCAGTTGAAACTGAAGTTGAGAGGTAAACAAATCTTAGGAGTTCCAATAGATGGGGTCGTCCTCTGACTTAGCAATTTCGAGGACGAAATTATTTTAAGTGGGGAAGAATGTAATGACCCGCATTTTTAGAGATATATAATTAATTTATTTAATTATATAATTGGTGATTTAGAGAAGTTAATGATCGTTTAATTAAATAATATTAAATATTTAATAAATAATTATAATATAATAATATATTATAATGTCGAAACAGTCGGAAATAGTGAAATTCACAATATCATGTGAATTGAATAGCATACGAGATTTGGTGGAGTTTCGATTCGAAATATAATAACGAATATATTCAATCGACGACGGTTTGAACGTATAATTATACTATAATTAAAATCGAGCTCGAAATGGCGCTGCAGTTCGCGATTTGGCGATTTGAACTTCAACTGAATGTACAGGATTCGTTTTAAGCCGGATTTCTGTGAAACAAGAAACGTGTGGAGCTGGTGGAGTATATTTTTCTAATGGAAGAGAAAAATCTGGATTTCGTCGTGTAGATTTTGAGTTACGTCCAAATCAAATTCTGGAAAAGTCGCTATGGATTTCCTTTATAATTTGCGACGCTTTATATACGTTATAAATCGATTTTTCGATACGAACTGAATATCGGGATAATCTGGAGTCAGGAAATCAAGTCACAAAATCTGAGGTGATATTCTGGAGCCGGACGACATCGTATATGGATATATACGATAATATTAATTTATTAATATTTAATTTAATAATATTTAAATATATTTATATATTTAAATGGGTCATTCAGAGCGTTAAAAATATGCTGTGTGAGCATACGAAGTCGGAATTCGACGAAACCAGTTTTGTAGGATCCGCAATATCAAATAGTTGTTAGATTTCCAGTTTCGTGATTTTTAGAGTCACTGTGTGGCCGTACGGATTTTTAGAGTGAGAAACAGTCGATATTTTGATAGTTAAAAATACACTGTGTGAGCATACGGAGTCGGAATTCGACGAAACCAGTTTCGTTGGGACCGAAATGTCGAACTCTAGCTACATGTCCAGTTTCGTGATTTTTGGGGCATCGTGTGTGATCACACGGATTTTTAGAAGTTAGAAATGAGTATAAATGATTAAATAAAATATTAAAATATTATTATAAAAATATCTAGATATTTTTATTGGCTATAAATACCCTCAACAACCTCCCTTAAGACCTAATTCTGTCCCACGGTCAAACACTTTTCCGCCTCCACCTTTTTCCATCTCACAGCAACATTTCGTGATCTTCAAAAATCTCAAACAAATGCAAATAAAATTCATAAATCCCAAAACATATATGTATGAGATCGGTGTTCGATTCTCTTTGTTTTGGTGTAGCTCTCGATAGGTTCGAAGTCTGTTTGGGTCATCGTGGATTTTATACAGTAAACGGTTTCAAAGTTAGGGTTCGGAAATTCACGAAGTTAAGCGAGTTTGGGTTGGTTTCGATGTTGGATACGGAATGAGGAGGGAAATCCGCACCTTGTGTGCTGTTTTGAGGGGATTCCGTGAACAAAAAGTTCGGTGGTTCACTGAATGTCGTGCGTGGAAGCTGGAAATCGGAGCGGTCAAACGGAGCGTCGAGTGGGGTGTTTTGGCAACGATGATGAGGAGAATTCGAAGTTGAATGTGATGATGTATTTTGTTTGTGGATTTAAGAAGGATGGAGGTAGCGGCCTCTGCCGTGTTTTGATGATTTGCAGAAGCAATTACTGGAAGCAACGAATTGAATTTGGGGAAGAAGGCTAATAAAGGGATCGGGTATGGTACTTTGTAGGAGATGGGCCGGAGTGATGAGGAAAGCTAAGGCCCAATTTAAAAGTTAAGAGTTTTATTTAATTTAAATATGTACTCAATCTTATAAATGATGTATCTCTCTCGTACGAGGTCAGAATTGAGAACCGTAAGTTGCGTTGGGATCGTATGGACAGACACTACAGGATGACACTGACTGGGAGTCCATCCGAGCTCGTTACAATTTCTGGCGAAATAAATTGTCCGACTGAGTCGAATAACGCAAACCGTTATTCAACGGTTAATGCGCAACTGTGAGTAAATCTCACTAACTCTGAACAGTTTATATTTTCATGTTATATTTTTAGAACTGTTAAATATGGACTGATTGATGGTGTGTTGACTGTTTGATTGAACTGCTAGTCAGTGAGTTAAATTTCTATATTGATTCTGTTTAACAGAATATATCATATGGAACTGAAAGTGATGTTATCTATACTGTCTAACATCTGTGATGCAGGGAAACAGGTTGGAGGAATCCGACTGGATTCCTCAACAGTTATTTTATTGTTTTTCATATATTTTGATATATGATGTGAATTATAACCTGTTGTTGATTGTGTGTGTATGGACGATATTGAACATCGTGATTTGATATGATTGAATACCATAACATACGGGATGTTGATAAGGAGATTTTTCAAAGTGATATTGAAAAATAGAATATTTATAAAGTGGAATATTTATAAATAAGGAATATTTATAAATTGGGATATTTATAAATAGGAGAAATTCGAAAAGGAAATAAATTCAAAACATTTCTCTTTGAATGGAAAGGCCTGTGTGGCGAGTTTGGGGATTTTCCCGATGCTCCCGATACAAAGGAGGTTATGGCGAATTTTCCCGGGAATTTAAGGAGTTAGAATATTTCAAGAATAAATTTGAAAAGGGAATATTTGTAAACCATTTACAAATAGAATTGAAAAGAGATTTTCGAATATAGTTTATTCGACAGGAGTTAAGTGAATTAGTTAAGCTAAACTAAGTGAATTAGTTAAGTGAATTGGTTAAGTTAACCAAAGTGAATTTGTCGAGTTAATCAAAGTGATTAGTTTAGTTAATCGAATATGGTATTCGAAGTTAGTTAATCGAATATAGACATCGAAAGGAGTTAATCGAATATGGTATTCGAAGTTAGTTAATCGAATATAGACATTCGAAAGGAGAAATCGAATATGGTATTCGAAGTTAGTTAATCGAATATAGACATTCGAAAGGAGAAACCGAATATGGTATTCGAAGTTAGTTAATCGAATATAGACATTCGAAAGGAGTTAATCGAATATGGTATTCGAAGTTAGTTAATCGAATATGTTATTCGAAAGGGGTTAGTCAAGTCGAGTTAGTCAAATAGAGTTAATCAGTTAGAGTTAACCAGTTAGAGTTAATCAGTTAGAGTTAACCAGTTGGAGTTAATTAGTTAGAGTTAATCGATTAGAGTTAAAACGAACTAGAGTAAATCAAATATAGTTATTTGAGACAGAGTTAGTCAAACATAGTATTCAGGGTAAGTTGCCATCTTGTGCGACTGCTAGCGTAATGCGCAGGGCTGCCAATAGCCTAAGGCGGTCGGATGTTTCCTGAGGGAGTCAGGCGTAACCATTGTGATCGCTGCGATCTAGAGTTAAGCGAATGGAGTTTAATCGAATATTAGTTATTCGATAGGAGTTAATCGAGTTGATCGAGTTGAGAAATAAGTTAAGTTAAATAAGTTGAGTTGATCGGGTGGTTCGACCAAGTTAGTCGAGCCTAGTTAATCGAATCGAATTGGTCGAACCAAGTAAGTCGAGTTAGTCGAGTCAAGTTAAAGTTATCGATGTTAGTTTCATCGAAAGGAGTTATCGATGTTAGTTTCATCGAAGGGAGTTATCGATGTTAGTTTCATCGAAAGGAGTTATCGATGTTAGTTTCATCGAAAGGAGTTATCGATGTTAGTTTCATCGAAAGGAGTTATCGATGTTAGTTTCATCGAAAGGAGTTATCGATGTTAGTTTCATCGAAGGGAGTTATCGATTATAGTTTAATCGAAGTGAGGTTTTTCAAAGATGAGATATTTGAAAAGGAAAAGTTATCGATTATTAGTTGATCGAAGAGAGATTTATCGAACAAGAGTTATTCGAAAAGAGATTTTCGAATATAGTTTATTCGAAGTAAGATTTTCAAATATGAGATATTTGAAAAGGAAGAAATTAATCGAATATAGTTTATTCGAAGTAGAGTTAATCAAATAGAGATTTATCGAAGAGAGTTAATCGGCAAATTTGATTATATCGAATTCGGGAAAGTACTTATACTTTCCAGTGTTTAAATAGAATTTTATTTATTTATAAATAAATAAGTGTTAGGTTAATTATTCACTAATAAGAATAGAAGTTATAATTAAAGTTAGATAATTCGAAAGTAGGGATTATAACGTCATCGTTATAACCAATGTTTTAAATATAGAAGTAGATTAGTAAAATCGGATCCGAGAAAGGCGTAAAGAAGTTATTAAAGATTAAAAGATAAACTTTGACCATTTTGAAGTTATAACGTTGTTCAGTTAAGGTCTGAGAGGTAATTATACCCCAACTTGAGTGATTTCCTTCTTAACTAAGAAATGGTAAGGTTTGATCGTAAAGGAGTTTTGGAAATGTTTTCCAAACAAGAATCAGTAATGTTTTCTAAATACAGAAAACAAGGAATGGAAATGTTTCCAGTGTTGATAACATATATTTTCTAAGTATAGAAATTAGCAAATGCTGAATATAGGGAAACAGGAGATGTAAAATGAACTAAAGAAATAAATGTTAAATGATGTTTGTTTGATATAATTTCCATTTGGAAATAATATCGTTGTTTGCACACTTGTTTTTCTTTGATAGTTAACTCATCGACTATCGAAGTTTTGACCATTTTAACGTTGTTAATATGGAGAGACCGGTTGGATTATTATCCATAGAACCACTCTGTATTGGCATAAGCGTCGCGAATCATATATGCCAAAGATAATTGAAGACGGAGTAAAATGCAAGGGCTATCCTGTTTGCAGAATAGTGCCTTCGGTTTGTCCAGTCCCAAGACAACTTGTATGGACGAAGGTCTGACGGAATATATCCAATGGATCGCGTAAGTTGATCTGTTCAAACGTATTCACGTTTGGTGGCGGAGGAATTCGTTTCTCTTAGCTGTATACCCGTGTTATTTTTGGATAAGTCAATTTGTGATTTGGCGGGTATGACGATGTGACATTTCTAAGTGAATGAAGATGGATGTCTGACATAGTATTTCCAGACGGTCACGTACATTGATTTCTTCAACTATACCAAGAGTGGAAGCGGAGAAGAGAACTTCTTTTAGGCTGACACGTAATGTATGGTTGTAGACGTCAATTAGTGATTTTCGATGGATCTGACAATGTGGCATTCGAAGTGAATCTGATGTGATGATAAAGCGTAGCTTCTAGCCTCATCAACCGGTAAATGACAGAAATCGGGCAGGCAGCATGGCTAAGTCGGTCGCACCGAAGTAGGGTGTATAATCACCTATCTAGAGAATATTCATTTGTTTCTTAAATCTATCAATGCTGTCCCATATATATACGGGAACGGTTGCTGATCCCAACCGTTGGTGATTTACATTCGATACACTCAAGCGAAATGAGTGGTCAGTCATGTGTGGCTGAGTTGCAAGATGTTCTTGTTGAACTCCAGTGTATCGTTCCTAGAGTACACTGATCGGAAGGTGATTCCATACCTTGTCATAGTTGGAAATCCATTATCCAATACGTGCTTGCGATTTTGATTGTATACTATATATGTAGAATGTGAGATGCAAGCGTTTCTACTAGACTGATATTTATTTGTACTTAGACATTATTATAATATCAGAATGATATTGCTTTGCAAAAATGTTTGGATTCTCATAAGGGAAAAACCCGTTCCGTATTCACGGCGTGGTCTTATGAGATATCATATACTTGTTTTAAATGATTTGAGTTTATTCACACCAGTCACATGACTGACCCGGAGTTTATTTGTTGTTTTCCCTAACTCTTGGGTGCCTAAATTTGTACGGGCAGTCAAGTAGTCGGGTTTTACAGATATACTGGAAGAGCTTGGAGCAGGAGGCTTCAAGATCATATAGCTATAGTTATATTCCGCTGAGTTGTAAGTGCTGTACTCTGATAAGTGCCATTGTATACATAACTGTTATATTTCAAAGTTATGTTATCTATTATATGTTATTCGTTCCGCTGTGAGGTTCGTATTACTCTGATGTTATGTTCTTCTTCTTCTTCTATTCTAAGTTTCTATCTTATCTTTCCTCACCCTCTGTCTTCTTTCTATTAGTTTCTTGAATTTCCAGTGCAATTTGGGGTTGGACTTGTGTTATTTAGTCAGCTCAAATTCCCCCGGATTTTCGGGTCACTACATGGTTTTTACCTTACGATAACCAAAAACATTTTGATATCAAAATCTGGTGATATTATAATAGTGTCTAAATCAAATAAATAGAATTTAGCGGAATGCTTGCATCTCACGCTCCATATATAATATAAAATCAAAAACCGCAGGGCGCTTATTGGCGATTGGATTTCCAACATGATAAGGTATGGGACCACCTGTCGATATTGTATCTCTAGAGTCGAATACACTGGGTTGAACAAGAACGTCTTGCAACCCGACCCACACTTGACCGACCACTCATTTTGCTTGAGTGTATCGAATGTATATCACCAACGGTTGGGATCAGCAACCGTTTCCCGAAAGGGACAACATCGATAGATTAAAGAAGTAAATGGAATTTCTCTAGGCAGGTGATTATACATCCTCATGGGAGCGACCCACATAGCCATGCTAGCTGCCCGATTTTTGTCAATTTCCGGTTGTGAGGCTTGAGGTTTGAATTATCTTCTAGAACATCTAGCTACCATTCACTTTGAATTCCACATCGCCAGATCCATCGAAAATCACTAATTGATTTCCACAAAAATACTCAGATTGTTTGGCTAGAGAAGTTTCCCTTCTTTGCCACCAACTTCATACGTATGAAGGAATCAAAGTACGTAATACCTGTGGAAATACTATGTCAGGCACTCGTCCTTACAAGTTGTCCTGAGTCCGTAAAAACATAAGGCACTGTTCTATTAATCCATCTTGGGCAATCTCTACCTAGGGTTAACAGAACATCCCTTGCACTTTACTCCGTTTTCATAAACTCTTCAACATAAGTAGATTCATAACGCTTGTACCAATATGGAGTGGTTTTCAGATATTAAATCTGATCCCGGTCTCTCCATATTGACAATAGAGGTATAAAATAAATCAAAACTTTGATAGTCGGTGATTTAACTATCAAAGAAACATCCATACAATCAACGGTCCTATTTCCAATTGGAACTTCCTACCGGTCAAGCATCAAACAACACTGGGCCCCTTTTTAATTTAATTCCCTATTAAATTATTATTTCCAATTCCTGTCTCTTAATTCCTCGTTGACCCATTCATTTCATTTTCTATGTGTAGAAAATAACTCTCATTTTATTTAGCAAAAACATTTCAAATTAACGCGATGTTATAAAACATCATTATTTTACTCAACCCACTAATCATTTATTAGCTAACCATATTGCTTAACCAAGTTTCACCATCGAACCTTAACCATTCCTCCATCGATCATGAAGTCAATCAAGTTGGGGTATAATTGCCTCTCAGACCTTAATTGAACAACATTCTCAACTTTGAAACAGTCAAAGCTCACAACTTCAAACAAACCATTGTTTATGTGACTCTCGGATTCAACCTAAGAACACACTTCTTTTACGAAAAACACTGATTATAACGGTAGCGTTATAATCCCTGTTTCCAAATATTTGATTTATAAAAACATCACTTTTAACAATAGCGTTACAATTGCTGTCTAAAATTAGAGAACATTTATTATAGCAGTAGCGTTAAAATCGCTGTTTAGATTTACAAAACATTTATTATAATGGCAACGTTAAATTTTGCCATTTAGATTTACCAAAAACATTTATTATAACGACAGTGCTTAAAATCGCTATTTACAAATATTTGGTTTATAAAAATGCAACTTGTATTTATTTATTTCAATAAATAAATTAATAAGTAAATAAGTAATTAAATAATTAAATTTGATTCAAAGCGGAAAATAAAAATAACTACTTCCCTAAATTCGATATAATCAAATTCCAATAAACAACTCTCATTTGAATACTCCATATTCGATTAATATGCCGAACTTCGGAATTTATCTACCATTTCCAGTTAACTCAAATTCCAAATTCGCTTTTGAATTTATCCTTTCCAAACCGTTACTAAATTCCTTTATAACCTTATAAAACATTATCACACTTTGTTTTATATTTTGAATTTCGAAATAAAACTCATCGTTTTCTTTTAAAACGATTACCCATTTCTCTTTCCACTCAATTTCCAATTTGTATTTATATTTTAAATCTAAATTTTCTTTTAAGATATTTCATTTGAAAAATATTTCCTTTAACCTATTATTCAATTTAACCCTGAATATATTTCGTTTGTATACAATTAAATCTATTTGAATTTTATACTTGTAAATAACATTTCAAATCAAATTTCCATTTGTAACGTCTATTTAGAATCTTTTTCATAGGAAAACTTATTTTAATTTCATCCATCTATAATCATGCTTATAATTTCCTTTGTAACCGCTACATTTCCATTTTCCATTACAAATATCGGATTCAAACCAGATTGCCACGTTTCCAATATAAATTCAGACTTGGATTTATATTTTACTTTATCTCAACAAAATATTTTTACTAATTTATAAACACCGTTTTATAAACAACTTCTTGTTTTATTTATTTAAACAAGTTTCTATTTTTAAGTCTATTCGAAATTTATATTTTCTATTTTGAAAAATCATTTCCTTTTTACATCTCAAATTCCTTTTCTACATTCGAAAATATTTATGGTATTTAAATACCAAAATTCTATGACCAGTGCAATTCAAACACAACATAATCAGCCATGGATTATATAGCACTACATATAACATAATAAACGACAAACAATAATGTAAATATTGAGGAATCCAGTTGGATTCCTCCAATCTGTTTCCCTGTATCCACAGATGTTAGACAAACATCAATAATATTATTTTCACATCAATGATGTAAACATAATTAATAGTTGATCAAAGATTTATATATATAACTATATCAACCATTTCATCCAATTTTAGCAACCATTCATTCAAACAACCATCACGCATTATAAAATTACTAGAAATAAATTTAAAACTCGCTTATATGAAAATATAAACGAGCTAGAGTTTGTGAGTTTACTCACCTTGTTTTGCAGTTGACGGTTCTGCTTTGGTTTCGTCTAAATCAAATGAGCATTCTATTTTTCTACGAAATTTCATTAGCTTTGTTCCTACCAGATTAGTGCCACAACACAGATATCGTTGCTGCGATTCCAATGTGAATGGTTTTGTGCAATTCTGTTATGGCATGAAGAATACACGGGCATTATAAGGTTGAACTAATTAAGACGTCATTAGTTTCTAATTAATTAATAATTAATTACATAATACTCAATTACCCTCTTAATTAACTAGCTTAGCCGCTGACTGTTTTCTAAATACATTTGCGTTCCTGCTCATATTACAGACCATCATGCTGCCGAAAATTCTTCTTTAACCGAGCTTCTCATCTTCACAAAGCATGGCTTTCTCCATGGAAAATTTTCCAAAATACTTTCAACGACATCCCCCTCTACCGAGCTCCCCTAACACATACACACATACCTACAATGCTGTTGTAGTTTTGAGAATTGTGTGCTCACATTATACCAATATTTAGAATGATAATGGTGATGCCACTAGTATTGGAACCACCACTGTTCATCGGAAATTGTTGAAACTTTCACCGTCAGCTGCTAGTTATAGCCTTGATTTCTTCTTAGTTTGCAATAACAGTATGACCTATTCTGCGTATAATTGAACTTGTGTCAGCTCCGCAAACGATATTTATTGATGTTGCTGAATTTTCAAGTCAGCTAACTAGAGTTGTACAAAGTTTATTAATATATATATAACCGAGCCTCATAGTATATATCGGACTTGAACTCTGGAATATTAGAACATGATGAAAGTTTATTAGTAGACAAAACAGTTGACAATTTTACTTTAACACCTCCACGCTTCATGAATTCAAACTCCTGCTAGACAATTTCCTTTCCCTACTTCTTTTTCTTCCCCATGACGCTATGCTGCTGACCGAAGCTTATCACAGCTATTTCCACTTCTTTGAATATGTAACAAACCGGGATTTTGGGGCCAATTTAAAATTTTTATTTTAACTATTTTAATGGGCTTCTAATATTTAAAATAGTTTACTTTAAAAGATAACGGCAAAATATTTAGTTTTGACGACGCTGCGACGTATGAATTAAAAGATTTTATTAGGAAGTTTTGCGCTAGAATTTCTTTTGGAAGTAACATATCATTTTCTTCATTTTGTTAAATTAAAACTAAATCTGTTTAAGTTGTATTACAATGATTTATTTTTATATCATTGGTTTTATAAGTTTAATTTGGAGTCTAATTTTTAGTTCCAAGATTCTATGTTCATTTTAATAAATTAAATTTTATCTTAAAAATTTATTTGAACTTTATGCTCAATTAGTTAAGTGTTAGGTTGGTAGTCCATGTTTTATTTTTCATAATTAAGAGTAACACTAGACTGGATAGTTCATATATACACGTTATATATATTAATTTGATTTGACATTGAACCTATTAAATGTATGTATGATATAAAAAAAAATTATGTCTATTTTAAATTTAGTATTGATATTAATTATAATATTGCCATTAATTGTATTAACTTGATTGAAATATTTCTATCTAAGGATAATTATGTGTTAATTAAAAACAATGCGTTGTTTATAGAAAGCATACATTTATCTTAAGAATGTTCTAATAAAGTTAATTGATTTAAGTTTGGAACCATGAACTAAGGAAACAAATGATTTTTAGCGTGTAAATTTAGAATCCATATTTATCTGTATGCTACGTAATAGCAATCACATTATGTTTCTTTTCATTGATTGTGTTTTAATAAAACTAATGAGAATAATTTGAATATATTGAGGGTAATGAATTAAATACTGTGACATATATATTATAAGATTTGATTATTTTACCTTTTGTATTTACTAGTAGTAGTTTCCCCATTTGTCATATTACGTGACACAATCAAAGAATAAACATATTTTCTATATATATTTAAATTAAATAAATAAATAAAAAGATCCATATCTCAGCACTGTTTATATATTCACACAAATGGATGTATTTGATGCCCCATTATAATACCATAAATTAAGTTTCATTCAAGTTTTCAATTAAATCAATCTACATGCTGTCCTTTATTTATTTCGTTTACTTATGTGATATGCCTTCTTATTACACTTACCTACATGCTAATATAGTATCAATTTATGCCATGAATAATTTTGATTAAATAGCATTTATGAATGCAAATTAAAGAGAAACCAATAAAAAGATTCTTTCTCCATTTAATCAATTAATCAATGCATTTATATTTTGTATAATTTATGTATGCAGTTAATTGCTTCTTTAGGGAAAGAAACTTAAGTTTTTTTTTCATATATATCCTAGTTAGTATAAGTTTACGGACCTTTTTGTAAAATTGAACATTTAATATTATATATATTATAAATATCTAACCTAGATAGTAAACCTTAATGCGTATATTCAGAGCCGCCATACTCCTTATTCAATGGCTGAAAATGTCCCCAATTCAATCTCCAAATTCTCCCATCTTAATGCAAATTAGTTCATGAATATTAAATGAAACTGAAGATCAACGTGAGGACTAACTAGTTGATGGTGGACATATGAGGTGCGGCGATGGCTTCTCTTCACCGTGAATGGGTTCAGCTGTAACATCCCATAATTTTCCGCATATTTAAAACTTGAATTTAATTAAATAAATTGAATAACATGGGTTAAAAATCAAATTAGATGATTTATAATGATGAGGATTGTTGGGTTGGGAAAAAATTTAATTTTCAAATTTAGTTATTAAGAATGTTGAAAAAGGGAATTTAATATTTTTTATATTTAATTGAAATTTTAGTTGGTTAAGTTAAAGGGCAAATTTAAATTTAAATTTAAATTGGTAAAATGGTGAAATTCTAAGTTATTTAATAATAATAGTTGAAATATAAGTTTAAATGGATAGATAAATTAATTCAGGAACTTGAATATGTGAAATTATTTATAAAAAATTTATTCAAGTTATAAATTGATTTAAGTGGAATTTTATAAATATTTAATTTGAATTTAAATAGTTAAATGAATTTTTGAGTATTTTATTAATTAATTTAACTGTGAAAATTAACTGTCGTGGCGACGGTCTCGGAATTCGACGAAATTGGCGCCATTGGAACCAGAACGGTGAAATATGATAGGATTTCAATTTTCGTTAAAATCGGATTTATCGTTTGAGCGTACGGGATAAAGCCTGAATGGAATCAGTATAATAGGATAATTGGGTGTTTCTTATGGTTGGGCCTTATATATGTATAAACATAAGTCCATGACTACCTCATCAGCTCATTTCTATGATACGTATACTTTTCTCTATCAAAACTTCATAGTTAATGGCAGAAACATTTTTCCAAACCCTAGATTCAAAATAAAATACAACTCCAAAATCAAATCTCTTCAAACCCTGGCGTATTATATATCAAATCGAAGAGCTCGGCGATACGAAGCTACGGGTGGCTTTGATTTCGACATGCAGTGAGTGGTTTGGTCAGAAAATGCGGTCAAAGCTGTCTGATTTCGAAATTCTAGGGTCCGAATTGGGGGTTTTCAATCCGGCAAACAATCGGAGAAATCAAGACCTGGGTTTTGTCCAGATCATCACCAGGATCGCAACCATCTGGGTCTCGTTATCTATCACTAAGTAGGGCTGCGGGAATTAGCGATTTAGGGTTCGAAATCCCTTTTGATTTGCTCGACACCGACTACGCTTCAGGCCACTAGAGGCCACGTCATCAGCAAGGTAGGCGCGCCGGAGGAAGACCGTTCGATTGCAAGTGGGTTTGGTCGGAATCGTGGTCGGAGGAGGTGGAATTTGGCAGTCAAAGTTGCGTTGAAATGGGTTTATTTCGTCAGTTTACTATAGAAGAAAGTAGGAGCGGGAAGAAGGATTCCTTGCTGACGTGGCACTAAGTCATGGGGTGAGGATTATTTTAATTAAATTATATATTTTAAAATTCAAATAGAAAAACGTTAATAACTTCTTCATTTTAACTCGGATTTGGACGCGGTTTGTTGCGTTGGGATCGTGACGGAATTGCGGACGTTTTGGCACTGGTTTCGCTGCATTTCGAGACTGTGAAATTTTGGGCTATGGTTGGACGTTCATCTAAATTAAAGACCAAAGGTGAGTTGTTCTTCGCTCACGAATGACTAAATTATTCACATGTTTATCAAATTAAATTATGAAATGATATTGGTTGCATGGTTGTGATTGATTGTGAATGTCTGCTTAAATTTGACATGCGAGTGTTAACATGCATTGGAAATCGATAATTATTTATTTAAATTTAATTTAAATTCTAATTTGAAAACTCCGACACTTGTTAACCAGTAAAGGATTCAATTTACAATTTGAATGAATGTTGTGATGCACGCCTTGGGTTGATTTGATCGATGAATTTATATTAGTACTGAAATGTTCCTTTATCCAGTATATGTATGTTGTATGTTCATCATGACGATTAATTCCATTTAACCTTGATGTTGCGGGCATCTAATGAACCCGGGATTGATCGATTTAAAATGAATTAAGAACGCAGATTGAAATGATAAATATCTGTGACCCTGATTTGGATTGAAATGATAGATCCATCCCTGAATATCGAGGAATTAAATTTAATTCACTTGGCCATAGGTTAGCAAATTTTATATGGATATCGGTTGGTTAAATGATTTTTATATATGGAATTCTATATTTTGATGGAAAACTCATTTAAAGGAAATGTATTGATGTCGACAAGTTTATTCTTCCTTTGAAAATCTGAATCTGGAATACTTTTGGAATGATTTAAGAAATTTTTCCCAGAGTGAATTTGAAGTGTTAAAGATTTAAAATTTATATGATTTGGGATTTTTCAAGGATTGGACAGACTCAGATTTAATAACTTCTGATTGAATTTAATTTAGGAATAAAGATAATCGAGAATACTTGGAAATGGTTTCAAGCTTAATACGAGTAAAATTTTTCAATCCTTGAATTTGAAATGGGCTTGAAGTGGGATTTGAACAAGTCCTTGGAGCTAGGCAACTCCATTGAGACTGGAGTTTAGATTCAGTACCGAAGTGCGGAAGGAAGAATCAAATTTTAGCTAAAGGAATTTTCTTATATAAAATTTCACTGGTTGATTTCAAATAACTATTCCTTCTTCAAAATTTATTTATTAAACTCCCTATCTATAACTATTTATTATAACTAAATTTTTCTTATATTTTATTTATTTAAACTATTTAGTAACCCTTGAATTTATGAACATAAATAGTGTTTAAATTTATTTTATCCAATTTTTTTTACTATTTTTGTGTATACATATATTATTTTATATAAGTTTTTTTTTATAAGCATTTACGTTTATAATTATAATTTATAAGTGTAAATTTCTTCCGAATGGAAAGTGTTGGATCTAGACCGTTGGTTCAAATGGAGTTGAGATAAGAATCCATGATAATTTGAAGTCTTTGAGATAAATCATATTCGATTTGAATATAAGTCGTTTGTGAAATATTATGTGATTATAATATAATGATATGAAAAATATTCTAGTTTTTTTTTTTTTTTTTGAATATAATCGGCTCGGGTATGATTATGATATGTTGATATGAAAATTTTATTTGTTTGAATATAAATTGGGTTCGAAACAGAAGATGATATTTTGATATGAAAGCGAACCTTTATCAAATATAAAAGAACCGACCGATGTGTAAGATGTAAGCGTTGGTTGTTAAAGAGACCGGAGTCGACATAAGGCATACTCTCTGTCAGTGTTGATACCACTTTGACAACTGTGAACGTTATGGCGTATCCAGATTGAGTACGATGACTTGGAGGCGATGAGTGAATCGAAGAATTTGATCGATGACGAAATAGCCTTGACCTTCGGGTCAGAATTGAAATGACTAAAATAGGAGCTATACCGTGACTAACTGAGGTAGCACCTTTGATCGGACACACTTCTTTGATACTATTTCTATGACTATGATGATGATGATTTGGGTCCATTTATGACTTTGGGAGTGTGTTCCGAGGTGGGCGGTAGTGGCTGCTATGCGTTACCACCGGTCCGGGAGTGCAATTGGTAGAATCCTACCCTGGGCATTTCCTCGAGTGCCTTGTCATATATATCCATACCGAGCCCCATACGATTTTGATTCAGCATTGCCTTCTATGGAGTGTCCTCTGATAACACTAGTACGGTGAATTTACGGTACTGTATAGACTGTTGATGCCTATAAACGGCGTAAGGGTAATATGGTAGTCCCGCTTACGCTATTTTCAGTATTTATACTTTACTGAGTAGACACTATCATAATAGCGTATTATCTATGTATGTATTAGTTTAACGAATCCTCAAGAGATAGAAAGATCCCGTAATATCTCCTGAGTTACTGCACCCATAATATTGATGTTATTTCATATTTTAATTTGACTAATATGAGATGATTTAGTGCTGATCCGAGTGTTTGTTGTGTTTTCTTTTTATGTAATACGCCTGGGTCAGCAGATGTTGCAGTTAGCGAAGATTCCCTTGCCTCGGAGGACGAAGACGAAGTTTGGCGTATATATCTATTATGTGTATGGTTTAACCACTGCATTTATTTCCGCTGCTTATTATGTACATCCATATGTATATATAACTCTGATAATCATTTAATGTTGTAATCACAGTATACATTTCAATTGCTTTTTTAATGCTATTTGTTTATTATATATTGTCCTTCCGCTGTGAGATTCTGTTATTGTTTTTCTCTTCTTTCTTTCTTTCTTTCTCTTCTTTTCCCAATAACTACCTGCATTTGCGATTTGTTTGGGTCGACATGTGAGGCTTATTGTCGATTTGAACGATCGAAAATATGGGTCGTTACAGTTGGTATCAGAGCAATGGTTAGCGATATCCTTGGCTCTGTTGGGAATAAACTCATTAGAGATGGGTTTAGAAACGCCCTAGAATGAGTTCAAGAGGTATATGAGAGAGCGTACTTGTATTTTGATATAAAATGGTTTTATATTGTGTTGTCTTGTTCTGTTGATTATTTATGGATTCTGATCGATACATGGGACGCCATACAATCGATAGGAGTTCCTAAATAATCGAATAGAATGAATCGACATAATATGGTTTTCGATTATATTATATATATATATTATATGTATATTGGTTGTTTTAAGTGTATATGTATTGGTCGTGGGAAGGTAATAAAATTTAAGTTATTACCTATTATGGTTGATTCGATAATAAATTTAATAAGGAAAATTTTTAAGGGATTTAGAAAATATTTGAAATGAAATGATATCTTTAAAATCTAAGCGGTTGCAAACGGTTTGCGATAAAATAAAATGGAACTTAAAACTTGATCCTGGGGTACTTATGAAATAGTTTTGTCAAATTTTGAAAATAATATCGTATTATAAGTATTATAAAAAAGAATGGGGCTTTCAAAAGTCTTTATAAATGAGTGTATAATCCCTTGCTCAGATCTTTGAAATAGCCTTGGTAATGAGTGCACGCATTATCGATGGTTATTTTGAAGAGTCTAAGTGGGGGAGAGACCACTCAATAATGATTATAATTGGGTTCGCCGCAGAATTTTTGGATTTAACTCTATATCGTATAAATTTTCTAAAGGTATTAGTTTACTATATTCAAAGTTTAATTTAAATTTAAACCCAGAATTTAAATTTCTTGCTTAACTAAAAGTTCGGGTTTGAAATTTCATATAGTATGGTTTATAAAATAATATAAGTATATATGTATGTTATTTTGAACTTGTTTTGCAAAAACCGGGATCAAGCGTTTAGTTTACTTTAACTAATGATAACTATAAATTTATTAAAACGAAACTTGAATTCGGGATGTATGAATTTATATAATATGAGCCTGAAGTGGCGCGGTAGTTTGGAAATTCGATCTTTAATTTTGGAAAATATATAAAAATTCAATATAAGTCAGAATTGGATAAAACAAGAAACATTAAGATCGGATTGATCATATCTCACCAATGAATGTAAGAAATTTAATTTTCACTTTGTAAATGGTAAGTTATGGTTAAATTAAAATTTAGAAATAGCGCTATGGAATTTCTATATATTTAAATATAGTTTATTAATATATAAGTTTAAATAGAAATCTTTCAAACGGCTTCCGAAGCCGATAAAACTACTTTCTGTGGATCAATGTAACGATTATAAATCTAAGTGTAAATGATGAAAGGAAATGGAATGTAACTTGATGATGTGCAAGGCAATCGAGTTAAATTAGTAATTTAGGAATTGAATGATAATAATGTTTGAGAACTAAGTATAAGATTTGGTCATGAATAGTTCTTAACCCAATCGATGATTGGTGAGTAAATTAAATGGATTGAGTTAAGAAAATAAAACCTTTTGAACCACATGAATAAAATATAAAATATATAACCTGAGTTGAGACGATGGATTCAATTAAAGAGATCAATTTAGAGAACTTATAAGTTAATCTAGAATTCATGCCGATGGTTAGATGGAGTAAGTAAAATTGGATTTGTACTAACGATTAATATTAAGTAAGTAAATGGAAGTTTAATAAACTTGAAAATTGGAATAAGAACAAAGGTATAAGAAATTTAAAACCAAAGTTTAGATCATTAGGTAGAGTGTCGAAAGAATTTAGAACCAAATCAATTCAAATAAGTCAAGTAAATTAAACAAATGAAGGTAAACTTGGAAAAAGGTAATTTAGTCAATTTAGAACTAAATATAAGTGGATTCAATTTAATTGAAGGAATAACGATTTAACACTTATAAAAGATAAATAAGAAATGGAATACGAACCATTGCTCGGGTAATGAAGTAAATGCAAATACTATAATGGACTTAGATAAATAAATAAATGTGTTGAAAAAATGAGTATACTTGAGCGATAAAGGATAAACCACACTCAAGCATAATGGAATGATTCATTTAGATGGTTTAAGTTTGGCTTAAATTTTGAATTGGAAAGTTTGAACTTGAAATAAAATCGATCAATGTTTATGCCAACAATCTGAAATAGTCAATAGGCTGTAGTAATATGGACATAACTTTTGAATGGATGATCGGAATCGGACGATTTTGGACTTTACGGAAACCTTAGAACCGAACTAAAACTTTCGTCTATAGAGTCATGTTGAAATTCTCATGTTTGCTAAGTCGAAATTCAAGTTTAACCATAATAACATGTGCAGGAAATTTTAAAGCTGAGGTGTATATCAATATTGTTTTGACCATAACTTCCTAACGGAGCGTCGGACTTTAATCCACGAGTACAATTCGGAAAAAATCAGAATGTAAACTAAAATTTCTCTTAATATGCTGAGTCAAATTTTGAGGTTTAGAGGGCTAAAAACTGGGTAAAACATTTCAGATCTGCATTTCAGTGTGCGGGCTGAAGTGTTCGCTTTTATTAAAACAATTATAACTTTTGAACGAATTGTCGGAATTTGATGAATCCGGACAATTCGGAAAGCCTGAAACAAATACCATAACTTTTGCCTAATATGTTTTAGTCAAATTACAACTTTGAAAGGGTGATAATCAATGATTTTTCCGCTGGTCTGTTATGAAAATCCTGGTTTTGTGGTTGAATTTCTTTGTGTATGTTATGTAAGCTATATACATTTGCCATGGATTATTATATATCTGATTCTTATGCATGTTTGAGTATGTAGTAGGTGCAAGGATTGGTATTATGCTTGAAGCTCGCTTGCACTAAGATTTGATGCAAAGGTAAATAAAAACCGCAAAAATAAACACTTAAAGAGGTACGTGTTTGGGGTCGTATAAGCTTGGTGGTTTCGTTTTTGTTTTCCCCTGGTTCAGGGATGCCTCATCGTTGATGAGATGTATATTTTGGATTGATATATGTATCGGGATTTTTCCCGGGGCCTCCGTACAGGGGAGATGCTGCCGAAATTTTTCGTGATTTCGGGAGTTAGAAAATTTATGGGGTTTTACAACTATATACTTATCTTATAAAGGTTATTTTATAAGTATGGAATTCGAAGTATGATTTATTTATACCTTATCTCGTTCTCTTTTCGAGGACGAAAAGATTTTAAGTGGGGGAGAATGTAACATCCCATAATTTTCCGCATATTTAAAACTTGAATTTAATTAAATAAATTGAATAACATGGGTTAAAAATCAAATTAGATGATTTATAATGATGAGGATTGTTGGGTTGGGAAAAAATTTAATTTTCAAATTTAGTTATTAAGAATGTTGAAAAAGGGAATTTAATATTTTTTATATTTAATTGAAATTTTAGTTGGTTAAGTTAAAGGGCAAATTTAAATTTAAATTTAAATTGGTAAAATGGTGAAATTCTAAGTTATTTAATAATAATAGTTGAAATATAAGTTTAAATGGATAGATAAATTAATTCAGGAACTTGAATATGTGAAATTATTTATAGAAATTTTATTCAAGTTATAAATTGATTTAAGTGGAATTTTATAAATATTTAATTTGAATTTAAATAGTTAAATGAATTTTTGAGTATTTTATTAATTAATTTAACTATGAAAATTAATTGTCATGGCGACAGTCTCGGAATTCGACGAAATTGGCGCTATTGGAACCAGAACGGTGAAATATGATAGGATTTCAATTTTCGTTAAAATCGGATTTATCGTTTGAGCGTACGGGATAAAACCTGAATGGAACCAGTATAATAGGATAATTGGGTGTTTCTTATGGTTGGGCCTTATATATGTACAAACTTAAGTCCATGACCACCTCATCAGCTCATTTCTATGATACATATACTTTTCTCTATCAAAACTTCATCGTTAATGGCAGAAACATTTTTCCAAACCCTAGATTCAAAATAAAATACAACTCCAAAATCAAATCTCTTCAAACACTAGCGTATTATATATCAAATCGAAGAGCTCAGCGATACGAAGCTAC
Source organism: Allium sativum (assembly GCA_030737875.1). Classification (NCBI taxonomy): domain Eukaryota; kingdom Viridiplantae; phylum Streptophyta; class Magnoliopsida; order Asparagales; family Amaryllidaceae; genus Allium; species Allium sativum. The sequence continues at coordinate 503,531,520 of CM060918.1, forward strand.
GGGTGGCTTTGATTTCGACATGCAGTGAGTGGTTTGGTCAGAAAATGCGGTCAAAGCTGTCTGATTTCGAAATTTCTAGGGTCCGAATTGGGGGTTTTCAATCCGGCAAACAATCGGAGAAATCAAGACCTGGGTTTTGTCCGGATCATCACCAGGATCGCAACCATCTGGGTCTCGTTATCTATCACTAAGTAGGGCTGCGGGAATTAGCGATTTAGGGTTCGAAATCCCTTTTGATTTGCTCGACACCGGCTGCGCTTCAGGCCACTAGAGGCCACGTCATCAGCAAGGTAGGCGCGCCGGAGGAAGACCGTTCGATTGCAAGTGGGTTTGGTCGGAATCGTGGTCGGAGGAGGTGGAATTTGGCAGTCAAAGTTGCGTTGAAATGGGTTTATTTCGTCAGTTTACTGTAGAAGAAAGTAGGAGCCGGAAGAAGGATTCCTTGCTGACGTGGCACTAAGTCATGGGGTGAGGATTATTTTAATTAAATTATATATTTTAAAATTCAAATAGAAAAACGTTAATAACTTCTTCATTTTAACTCGGATTTGGACGCGGTTTGTTGCGTTGGGATCGTGACGGAATTGCGGACGTTTTGGCACTGGTTTTGCTGCATTTCGAGACTGTGAAATTTTGGGCTATGGTTGGACGTTCATCTAAATTAAAGACCAAAGGTGAGTGGTTCTTCGCTCACGAATGACTAAATTATTCACATGTTGTAATGGCGCGTTTTGTAAGGTATAATAATTAAGTTATTTAATTATTTAAATAACGAATATTTTTATAAACGATAGTTGAACGTATAATTATAATTTTATTATAATTAAAATCGAGCTTGAAATGGCGCTGCAGTTCGCGATTTGGCGATTAGAACTTCAACTGAATGTACAGGATTCGTTTTAAGCCGGATTTCTGTGAAACAAGAAACGTGTGGAGCTGGTGGAGTATATCTTTCTAGTGGAAGAGAAAAATCAGGATTTCGTCGTGTAGATTTTTAGTTATGTCCAAATCAAATTTCAGAAAAGTCGCTGTGGAATTCCTTTATAATTTGCGATGCTTTATATACGTTATAAAAGGATTTTTTGATATAAATTGAATATCGATAAATCTAAAGTCTGAAATATCAAACTGTAAATTCTGATATGATATTCTGGAGCTTTACGATATCATATGTGGAGATATACGACAATATTAATTTATTAATATTTAATCTAATTTATTTAAATATATTTAAATGGGCTATTCAAAGCGTTAAAAATAGCCACTTTTGCAAACGAAGTCGGAATTCGACGAAACCAGTTTTGTTGGATCCGCAATGTCAAATAGTTGTCAGATTCCAAGTTTCGTGATTTTTAGAGTCACTGTGTGGCCGTACGGATTTTTAGAGTGGAAAACAGTCAGTATTTTGTCAGTTAAAAATACACTGTGTGAGCATACGAAGTCGGAATTCGACGAAACCAGTTTCATTGGGACCGTAATGTCGAGCTCTAGCTACATGTCAAGTTTGGTGATTTTTGGGTATCATATGTAATCACTGGGATTTTTAGAAGACAAATACGAGGAGAAAATCGATAAATAAAGATAAGAAAATCAAATTGAAAATATCCCTCCCATTTTCAGAGGTCCTGCACAGGCCACACGGCCTTCGATCTCCACCACAAACCTTACCAAACCCATTCAAGCCTATATAACCCAAGGAAACCGAACTCAGCAAAGTTTTCACACAAAAGAAAAATCAAAACAAAAATCAAATGCAAATCTATAAATCGATTCAGATATATATATGTGATGCTGGAGAGTGGCTCGTCGTTTCTGAGTGGGTTTCGTTGTGTTCGATGGGGTTTGTCGTCGATGAAAATTGTGTACAGCAAGCTAGGGTTGGCTGTCGCAAGGAGTACAGGCGACGAGGAGGAAACCCGAGGGTAGCAGGGTGATCAGGGAGGTGAGGCGCCGCAGATAGGCGATTCGGATGGGGTTCGGCGACTGAACAGTGACGCGGTCACTTGAGAACATCGCGCCAAGTCGGGTGTTCGAACGAAGCAAAAGGGGGTTAGTTGGAAGCGTGATTGGAAGAGATGAACTTTAGTGATTTTAGTGTTGGATTTCGTGGATTGGAGGAGGAGTATTGGGTGGAAGAGGGAGCGGCCATGTTTGTGAGGTGCTGAAGCTTGCGTCGATGGTTTTGGGGGAGGAAAAGTCAACGAGGGAGGTTGGGTTTTAACGGATGGGTATTGAGCCGTATAGAAGAAGGGGTAAGGCCCGTTCGAAATATATTCTAGTTAATTCAATTTAAATTATATTCAAAACTTCATAAAATCATAGCTTGACCATACGATATCAGATTGACGAACTGTAAGTTGCGTTGGGATCGTATGGACGGGAGCAACACAATGAGACTGACCGCGAGTCAATCCGAGCTCATTACAATTTATGGAGAAATAAATTGTTCGACTGAATCAGATAACGCAAACCGACATTTAACGGTTAACGTGTCCAATGTGAGTAAAACTCACCAACTCCGAATAGTTCTATTTTTACAGTGTATTCTTAGGACTGTTAATTATTGTCTGTTTGACTGTATGTTGGCTGTTTGATTGAACTGCTAGTCAGTAAGTAGAGATTTTATATATATATATATATATTTACGTATGTATATATATATATATATAAACCGTCAAATAGTTATATGTTGATTCTGTTTATCAGAATATTATGCTGGTGTTGTTTAACATCTGTGGATGCAGGGAAACAGGTTGGAGGAATCCAACAGGATTCCTCAACAGTATTTTACTGTAATTTTTATAGTGTGATATATAATGTGAAGTATATAATCTGTATGACTATGTGTGGTGGGACGATATTTATCGTTGTTATATGGTGTGTTGAAGACCATGAGAAATACCAGACTGTAGGAGAGGGGTTTTCAAAGTATATTTTGAAAATAGTTTATTTATATAAAATCAAGGGATTTTATATACATATATATAAGAAAAAGGATTTTTGAATATTAAGGAATATAGTGGGTAAAACAAATATAAAAGAGTTTTATTTGTAAATCAATATAAGGGAATATATATGTTAATCGAATATAAGAGGATATATTTGTTAGTCAAAATATAAAGGAATTATATTCGTTAGAACAAATATGAAGGATATTTATTTAGAGATTAAATAAATAGAATATTATAAAGGGTATTTATTTAGAGAATAAATAAATAGAATTAAACTAAAGAAGATATTTATTTGTTAAATAAATAGGAGTTAACCAAGTGAATTGGTCGAGTTAACCAAGTGAATTGGTTGAGTTAAACGAAGTGAGTTAGTTAAGTTAAACTAAGTGGTTAATCAAAGTGAATTAGTTAAGTTAAACTAAGTGGTTAACCAAAGTAAATTAGTTAAGTTAAACTAAGCGGTGAATCAAAGTGAATTTGTTAAGTTAAACTAAATGATTAATCGATGTGAATTAGTTAAGTTAAACTAAAGGATTAATCGATGTGAATTAGTTAAGTTAAACTAAAGGATTAATCGATGTGAATTAGTTAAGTTAACTAAGTGGTTAATCGAAGTAAATTAGTTGAGTTAAACTAAGTGAACCGGCTAGAGTTAATCAACGTGAATTAACTAAGTTAAACTAAGTGGATTTGTTCAGTTAATCAAGACGAGTTAACCAGTTAGAGTAAATCTGTTAGAGTTAACCAGTTGAGTTAACCAGTTAGAGTCGACCAGTTAGGGTTGACCAGTTAGAGTTGACCAGTTAGAGTTGATCAGTTAGAGTTATCCAAGTGGAGTTAATCGAGTAGAGTTGCCGAATATCACCTATTCGAAGTAGAGTTATCGAATATAGTGTATTCGAGGGAAGAGTAATCGAATATAGTTTATTCGAGTGGAGAAATCAAATGTTATTCATTTGAGAAGAGTTACCGAACATTATTTATTCGAAGAGTAGTTATCGAATATTGGTTATTCGAAGTTAGTTAATCCAAAGGAGTTATTCGAAGTTAGTCAATCCAAAGGAGTTATTCGAAGTTAGCTAATCCAAAGGAGTTATTCGAAGTTAGCTAATCCAAAGGAGTTATTCGAAGTTAGTTAATCCAAAGGAGTTAGTCGAAGAGTTAATCGAATATAGTTATTCAAAAGAAGGTGTTAATCGAATATAGTTATTCGAGTAAAGTTAAAAGAGTTAATCGAATTTAGTTATTCGAAATGAGTTATTCGAATTAGATATTTGAATAGAGTTAAACACATTAGAGTGATTCGAATTACTTATTCAAATAGAGTTAAACACGTAAGAGTTAATTGAATATTAGTTATTCAATTAGAGTTAAATCGAATTTAGTTATTCGAAAGGAGTTAATCGATTTGAGTTAAGTTAATCGATTTGAATTAAGTTGAATCGAAATGGAGTAAACCGATTAGAATTAAGTTAATCGAGTTAGAGTAAATCGAATATTGGTTATTCGAAGGTAAGTTATTCGAATTAGTTATTCGAGGGAGTTAATCAAATGAGTCGATCCAAAGGAGTTAGTCGAATATTAGTTATTCGAATAGAGTTAAAGGAGTTATCGATTTTAGTTTGATCGAAAGGAGTTATCGATTAGTAAATCGAAGGAGATTTTCGAATATAGCATATTCGAAAGAAAGAGATCGAATATTGTTTATTCGAAAGAGAGAGATTTCGAATATGAGTTATTCGAAGAGAGATAATCGAATATAGGTTATTCGAAGAAGATTTAATCAAATAGAGATTTCTCGAAAGAGAGTTATACGTCGAATTCGATTATAGCGAAGTCGGGAAAGTACTATTTACTTTCCAGGGTTTAAATCAAGATTTAGTTATTGATTTAGAAATTAGGTGTCTGTTAAATTATTCGAGTTAGGAGATAAAGTTATTGCAGAAGTAGGAATTATAACGTTATAGTTAAAATCAAACGTTGTCATATAAGAAGTGGATTCATAACCTGAATCCGAGAATTTGCGTAAACAGATGATTGGAAAAAGTGAGTGACGAGCTTCATCTATTTCACAATAAAGGACGTTGTTCAATTAAGGTCTGAGAGGTAATTATACCCCAACTTGATTGACTTCAGAATTGACAAAGGAATAGTTGTGGTTCGATAGAAAAGATTGATTTGAAATATAGTTAAGTAATAAGCGATTATTGGATTAAGCGTAACGATGTTTTATACAACGTTCATTTGAAATCCGTAAATAAGTTTTGGGAACGTTTTCCAAATATAATCAGATATGTTTTCTAAACATAGAAAATGAAATGTTTTCATGATAAGAATTTAAGAAATAGAGTTAAGCAAATTCAGAAACTAACTAGAGAGGGAAAGTTGAACGGTTTTCTAAGTGACGATCTGATGTTGGTTTCGACCTTCCGGATTGATACTTAGAGAATTGTTCTCATACTAGTTACAGTTAGGGACTGATAGTTGCGAAATAATAGTGATGTAAAAATAAGCTATGGAAATGTTTTCCAATGATTAATAACATATATTTTCTAAATATATGAAATAAGGAAATATGAACATATGATGATTGATCGATCGGATTTCCATTTGGAAATAAGATCGTTGTTTGTACACCGACATGTTTTCATTTGATAGTTGAATCACAGACTATCAAAGTTTTTACCATTTTAACGTTGTTAATATGGAGAGACCGGTTGGATTATTATCCAAAGAACCACTCTGTATTGGCATAAGCGTTGCGAGCAATATCTGCCAAAGATAAATTGAAGACGGAGTAAAGTGCAAGGGCTGTTGTATAAGTCTTAGATAACAGTGACTAAGATGGATATACTGAATAGTGCCTTCGGTTTGTCCAGTCCCAGGACAACGTATATGGAAGAAGGTCTGACAGAGTATATCCAATGGATCGCGTAAGTTGATCTGTTCAAACGTATTCACGTTTGGTGGCGGAGGAATACGTTTCTCTTAGCTATATACCCGTGTTATTTTTGGATAAGTCAATTTGTGATTTGGCGGGTATGACGATGTGGCATTCAAAGTGAATGGTGATCAGATGTTCTGAAGATAGACGTAGCTTCTAGCCTCACACCTGGAAGTAACAAAAGTTGGGCTAGGCAGCATGGCTAGTTGGGTCATTCCCAAGCAGGGTGTATTGTCACCGATCTAGGGAATATCCATATTTATACTTCTTTTTGATTCTGTATCTTCGGATGACGGTTTGATGGCCTATAACCGTGGTGGCAATATATTCGCGACACTCAAGCTAAATGAGTGAGCGGTCATGTGTGGCCGGGTTGCAAGACGTTCTTGTTGAACCCTGAGTGTATCACCTCTAGAGTACACTATTCAGAAGGTGCTCCCATACCTTGTCTGTTGGAATCCATTTTCCGTTAAGCGCCCTGCGGTTTATGATTTTATACTATGTATGTAGAACGTGAGATGCAAGCGTTTCTGCTAGATTGATACCTATTTGTACTTAGACATTATTATAATATCACAATGATATTGCTTGTCAAAGTTGTTTAGATACTCATAAGGAAAAACCCGTTCCGTATTCACGGCGTGGTCTTATGAGATATCATATACCTGTTCAATTGTTTTAAATTGTTTTACTCATTCCAGTCCCATGACTGACCCGGAGTTTACTTTGTTGTTTTCCCTAAACTCTTGGGTGCCTAAATTTGTACGGGCAGTCAAGTAGTTGGGATTTACAGATATACTTGGAGAGCTTGGAGCAGGAGGCTGCAAGATTTTATAGCTATAGTTATTTCCGCTGTGTTGTAAGTGTTGTACTCTGATAAGTGCTATTGTATATATATAACTGTTTACTTCAAAGCTATGTTATATGTTATATGTTATTCGTTCCGCTGTGAGATTCGTGTTACTCTGATGATTCTGATGTTCTTCTTCTTCTTCTATTCTATTAGTTCTATCTTTTCTTCCTCACCCTCTACTTTCTTTCACTAACGTCTCGGAATTTCCGACTCGCGAGGAGTCGGAAATTTCCAGCCGTTACAGTTGGTATCAGAGCTTAAGTTAAGTGATTACCTTGGCTGTAACAACCCGTAAAATGCGAGCCAGTTTGAAAATTTTTATTTTGGCAATTTTAGCGAATTTTGATATTTAAAATGGATTATTTTAAATAATATCGACGAGAAATTTATTTTGAATATAATTCGAACGTATATATTATACGCGTCGTCGTTAGAATATAAATAATTATATATAATTATAAATAGAATTGAAAATGGCGCGGTAGTTCGATAATTCGATTTCAAACTTCAATTGAATGTACCGGGTGCAAAACAATCCGGATTTTAGTGAAACCAAAAATAATGGAATCTAATAGTGAATATCTTTCCAACGAATCCGAAAAATCGAAAGTTAGTAGCGGGAATCAAAAGTTGTCCAGTTGAAAATTCTGAATAGTCGCTATGGAATTCAGGCTCTTAAAAATGGACATTTTGCAAATGACCTCGGATTTCGACGAAACCACTTTTGTTGGATCCGCAGTGTCAAGTTATCGCTAGGTTTCAAATTTCATAATTTTTCGAATCAATATGTGAGCGTGGCATAGGAAAACGCGTTTGACCAGTTTCAGTTGATTTTAATCGACTGGAAATTGGCCATTTTTCAAACGGTCTCAGAATTCGACGAAACTAGATTTGTTAGGACCGTATCGTCAATACGAAGCTAGAAAATATTTTTCTGGAATTTTTCTAGTTAGTATGTGACCCCGGTAATTTGAAAGGTACGTTTAAAATTCAATATAGTGATTTAAATGTAAATTTAACGGAAGCTGATTGTAACAGCCGAATCAGCTGACGATACATATCCCATTGTGTTCGGAATGGGGGTTAAACGCTATGGACGACAGGCGGTGGGCCTCGTTTCGAGGTCGTATGTGAAAGTCAACTCTTTAGGATAAAATTAAATAATTAATTAATTAAAAAAAGAAAAAAAAGCTTCCTCCCTTAAAAACCTTCTGGCCCCCCCTTTCATTTTTAAAATCGATTTATAAAAAAAAAAAAAAAAAAAAAAAAAGAAAAGGAAAGGGAGAGCGACAGGGGAGGAGCCGCCGCCCCTCCCCGATGATCCTCCGCCGCCGTACGATGGCGGTGCCATCTCCCCACCTCCGCCTGAGAAGGCGATGCCCCCTCCGCCATGATACGACGTTCGAGCCCCCCCCTCCCCTCAAGCCCGACCCCCCCTCCAGGCGCCAGGCGCCGCGAAACCCACAACCGCCCCCCCCCCAGCGACTGCCTCCGGCCACCCCTATTCCCCAAGCGCCCCCAGGTAATTTTTAATTTATTTATTTTATTTTTATTTTGCTTTGTTTAAGAAAAATGAAGAAAAACTGATTTTTAACAAAAGAAAAACTGATTTTATTAGAAATGTAAAACTGATTTTATAAGAATTGCAAAAACTGATTTTTTATATTTTGTTAAAACTTTTTTTTTTTTTTTTTTTTTTTTTTTTTATGAATAAAAACTGATTTTACTTTATGGTTTAAAAAATGAATTTGCTTTGAAAATATAATTTTTGTATTGTTTAAATCGAAATAAAAATATAATCTTTACTATATAGGAATATTAAAAATATGATTTTTATATTTTTAAAGTATTAAAAATATAATCTTTATAGGATAGAGAAGTTAAAAATATCACCTTTGTATATGTGGCGAAATAAAAATCTGATTTTTATTTTATATACATTGAAATCAAGTGATGAAATTTGAAAAGGTGAAATCTTTGAATTTAAAAAGGCGAGATTTTTATATATTGAACTTCGATAGAAAAATAGGATTTTTATATATTGAACTTCGAGTTAAAAATTCGATTTTTATATATTGAACTTTGAACTAAAAATTCGATTTTTATATATTGAACTTTGAACTAAAAATTCGATTTTTATATATTGAACTTTGAACTAAAAATTCGATTTTTATATATTGAACTTTGAACTAAAAATTCGATTTTTATATATTGAACTTTGAACTAAAAATTCGATTTTTATATATTGAACTTTGAAATAAAAATTCGATTTTTATATATTGAATAACATAGTAAAAATTCGATTTTTACATATGTAGAGAATACGGGCGACGAAAGCGATAAAAGGCGAGATTGGTGAAGATTTCTATCAATGAAGAGCCGTGGAGCTGGATAGCTATAATGTGAGAACTTCTCACTCAAAGTATATTTTTCTAGTTATATATATATACTAGGATGCAGACGGTGCTTAGTAGCACCCGACACAATCGTCCACAGACCATGGACTTGTTTGTTTGGCTGTTTGGTTATGGATTGTGATATTGGTTTGAATGTGGTTTGTGGTGTGAAAAATCGAATCGATAAATTGGTTAGGATTAGACGTGCGCCGTTATAAGGCGAAGGAGTAAGGCTAGGTTAGACCCTTACTCCAAATTTTGTGGTTTGCATAACGAAAGTGAATTCGATTGATGTGTGAATGGCGTGGGCCTTCACTAGACCGGGGATAAGGCTAGGCCTCGTCCCGTTTCTAGTATCGTGCCGTTATGCCGCCGAAATTTTCTAAAATAAGTTAGAAAAATAAAAATATCATTTTATTTAAAGAATGAATTGAATAGAAGTTCATATGTTGAAATAAAATGTGTTATCGTTAAAAATATAATTTTTAACGTGAATGTGAATAAATAAATATTCATTTACAAACCGGATGGTTTGTTTATGTACACTTATTTGAATGACATTGATTGGGTCGATAAATTTTACACATCGCCTAACTGCACAAATAAAATATGTGTTTGATTGTTTGAAACCCCACACGGGTGTTAGGATGAAATTTGAAGTTCACTCATCCTGATTGATTAAATATGTCGATCGATTGATTGACAGACTGTTATAAGCGTTGAATATCTATATTTGATGCTTATACAGTGTAGTGCACTTTGGTTGATGGTTGATTATTTTCAATGCTATTATATACATGTGTTGTATGAAAATCCATATAATTAATTTTATATGGTAATTGATTGGGCCTCATTCCAGTTTTGAAAAAGAAATATTTGAAATAGAATATTTGAAAATAAAGGAATATATGAAGCCGTGTTGATTAGATTGACGCCATTTTGACGTGAACGATATTTATATCGATTTTAAAAACGATTTCGAAATGAATTGAATTGAAAACGATTTCGAAATGAATTGAATTGAAAACGAATTCAAAATGAATTGAAAATGAATTCGAATTGAATTGAAAACGATTTCGAAATGAATTGAATTGAAAACGAATTCCAAATGAATTGAAAACGATTTCGAAATGAATTGAATTGAAAACGATTTCGAAATGAATTGAATTGAAAACGAATTCCAAATGAATTGAAAACGATTTCGAAATGAATTGAATTGAAAACGATTTCGAAATGAATTGAATTGAAAACGAATTCGAATTGAATTGAAAACGAATTCAAAATGAATTGAAAATGAATTCGAATTGAATTGAAAACGATTTCGAAATGAATTGAATTGAAAACGAATTCGAATTGAATTGAAAACGATTTCGAAATGAATTGAATTGAAAACGAATTCGAATTGAATTGAAAGCGAATTGAAATGAATTCAAATTGAATTGAAATTCGAATTGAATAGAAATGAATTTTGAAACGAATTTATAAAGAAGAATTCAATTTTGATTTGAATTGAAAAGGAAGTTGAAATTGCTTTTGAAACGAATTTTAAAACTATTTATATAATTCGTTTTAAATAGAAATCGACGAAGTATATATTATATATATTATATATATAATATAATGGCCTGAATAGAACGCGCCGCGCCGCGGCAGTTCGTGAATTTCGACCATTTATTTCAAACGGACATTGCGGGAGATCCGACCGTCGGATTCTCCTAAAACCGGAACCGTTGGGTTCGTATCGAAAAGAGCTTTCTAACGAAGGCTAGAAATTTGAAATCTAACGGTTGGATTTGGAATTATGTCCAAATCAAATTCGAAAAAGGTCGCTGTAAGTGCAGTTCGATGGCCGTTGATGGAAATCGACTGTACGGGCCTTGATAAAATTATTAAAAATAGTAATAATTTGTGTAAAATCATAAGAAATGATTTGTGAAAGTTTGGGATGAAAAACTCCATATTTGAAAAGATAAAAATAGATTTTTATCGAAATGAACTAGTTTTGAACTAGAATTATAATTCTATTTATTTTTAAATAAATAAATTGAATTTGAAATGGTTTTGAAAATAACCAAAATTTCCAATGATTGCATTGGAGTGGATTTGAATCGAAATTGTCTTCGGAATATTTCGATGTTGGAATTCGTGATATTACAGGTGTTGTTATGGAAATTTGAAAGATATATATTTGTATCGTTATTTCCAATACGACATTTGTTAGTCGTAGAATTCGATATTGAATATAAGCCGATATATTTTCTATTCAGAGCCTTGTATTGAATATCGAATGTGATTTGGGTTTGTCGTGAATGGTGTCTTCACTAACACTGTTCTGGAACCCAGTTGAGAAAAGATTAAATCTTTTTATTTAGATTTAATGAAGTGTACCAATTAAATGATATTTAATTGGAATTGAATTGGTATTGATTTTTGGGTTTATCGTGAACAGTGTTTTAAATAACACTTGTTCTTTAACCCGATAATTAATGGAATGTGATTTTGGGTTTATCGTGAACAGTGTTTTAAATAACACTTGTTCTTTAACCCGATAATTAATCGAATGTGATCTGGGTTTGTCGTGAATGGTGTCTTCACTAACACTGTTCTTGAACCCAGTTGAGAAAAGATTAAATCTTTTATTTAGATTTAATGAAGTGTACCAATTAAATGATATTTAATTGGAATTGAATTGGTATTGATTTTTGGGTTTATCGTGAACAGTGTTTTAAATAACACTTGTTCTTTAACCCGATAATTAATCGAATGTGATCTGGGTTTGTCGTGAATGGTGTCTTCACTAACACTGTTCTTGAACCCAGTTGAGAAAATATTAAATCTTTTTATTTAGATTTAATGAAGTGTACCAATTAAATGATATTTAATTGGAATTGAATTGGTATTGATTTTTGGGTTTATCGTGAACAGTGTTTTAAATAACACTTGTTCTTTAACCCGATAATTAATGGAATGTGATTTTGGGTTTATCGCGAACCGTGTTTTTAGATGACACTGATTCTTTAACCCAGTCAAAAGATTAAAACTAAGTGGAGTTTTAATGAATCTTTAATTAGATTGAAAAGATCGAGAATGGAGTATCACCAGTTTTGCTCCAGGCGATAGTTAAATCTTTAATTAGATTTGAACGTGAAATTTAGAAACTAACTGTCGGTTAGCTAAGTAGAATGATTTTCTGGATATTGATCTGATGTTGGTTTCGGCCTTCGGGGTTAATATTTGGGGAATTATTCTCTTGATTAATTTACGGTTAATGACTAATGAATTGGAATGAGGCGTATGTTGTGTTTGTGTAACACTTATTTAAAATATACGCGAGTTATTCGGAAAGACCGGGTTTATCCCATTCTGAATAACTGATACGACGATAAGTCGAAGATGAAGACGATGGGAAGACCGGAAGTCTTCACGTCGTTTGGGTGATAACTGATGATCTTGATTGGGCAGTACACCCAAGAAGATGGAAACAGTTAGTGATCGTCCAGACGTACTTGGAGATCGATGGATATGCGGGGTACTAGGTGCCTCCGGTTTCGTTCAGACCCAGAACGGACTTGTAAATGGACTGTGTGTCTGACATCGGATTTCATTCTGTGTGACTGATATCGGTTGCATAGGATGGTTTGCCTGTGTGGCATGCTAAGATGCAAATGATCAAGGCTTCTGTTGAAAAGCAAAGTCTTGTGGTGATGATCAAAGCACGGCCTTTGTGGCGTAGCTTTGTGTAACGTTTACCTCGCGTGTTTCACACCAGGTATGAACCAAAAACGGGAGACGGACCTCAGGGAGGACTTGCGTTTCTTTCTAGCTAGAAGTGGCGTCAGTGGTTTTACACGCCCTGACGAGTTTGACTTATGTGGTTGTTGCTGTTGCGAGGCGCCTCGGTTATATCGGTTTCGGCCGATGCTTCTGGTCGGCTGACGGACCAGACTTACACCCCATAGGGTGGGGAAACGTAATGTTCAGGCATTTTAATCCACTCCGTGTGGACCGGCCCTGACGATCCAAGGGTCGATGCGCTCTGACCCTGTGGCTCGGGCTAGAGAGTCACGAAAACGGTTGAGGACTATCTTTTGCCTCGGTTCATAGACGGAAATCCAATTTCCAAATACGTGATCTTGCGGTTTTAGTTGTAATCCTATATATGGCGACATAGTGGGATGGGGCGCTCATGCCGCCTATGATTGATACTTATGATTTGAAGTGTTTTATACACTATGCACTTATATTAGTATCAAATGATTTGTTTTAAACGTATCAAGCATTCTTTGGTTGTTATAAGGGAAAACCCTATCCTCGACTGCGTTGCATTGTGTGATGGGACCTGGGTCTTATAACAGCTTCATTTTTCTTTATTTAGCATTTCGCTGTTGTTTTATGCACTGGTATTCTTGGGAGGAAACCCGTTCCGTGTTATACGGCGTGGTCCCTTGATTTACCTATCTTTAAAAATAAAGATTAATAACTGTTTTAGTTCTCACACCAGTCCCATGACTGACCTGGAGTTTATTGTTTTAACCTAAACTCTGGGTGCCCCTATTTTTGACACGGGCAGCTAGTAGTTTTGGTTTTGCAGATTTATATTCACAGGATCCTGGTTTACAGCTGGAACGATATCCGGAAAGCTTTGTATCCGTATATCTACTTCTAGTTGTGTATTGTATTATTTTCCGCTGCGATGTATTTAAATGTAATTTAAATCTCTGATATTTCTGTGTAATATTCATTTATACTCTGTATATTCTTGTAATCTGATGCATTGTTGTAATATACAATGAAATGTTCTTCTGTATGCGTTCTGCTGTGGTTTGTTCTCGAACTATCCGACGCTTTCCTTTACGGGGAAGTTGCGGGTCTTTACACGTGGTATCAGAGCTTTGGTTTACAAAGCAGAGAACAAGACACATTAGAACCATACGAAAGAATTCATCAGATAATTGGATTAGTAATATCCAATGGGATGACTCGTTAGAGATAGGATCAGTAGTATCCTAGAACGAGTGTGAAGAGTATATTTTTGAAAATGAAAACAAATTTTTGTTTTGAAAATTTAAATCAATTATTCGTATTTGATTATTTAGTTTATATTGATGTGGACAATCCAGTATATAAAGATTTTGCGTATACGTCTGATCCGCGTGTATTCAAGGTTTTAATATATTGGATAGATATAGCATCACACTCTAGTCGCCCGAAGATGATATTGATGATAGCGATCGCATCATCAACATTTATGTTCGAGTTTCGAAGGTGTGATTTTCTATATATTTCCATTAGGCTGGTGTGAGAACCAAAACTTATATATGGCTAGAATTCATTGTTGTGATTTGGCATCAAAAATCTGGTTTTCGACTATGTATCAAAGTTATGAATTTGAAACCCTAATTCACTAATTGATTGATGTTTGTGTTGGCTGTTTAATTGTTTGCTAATTTTGAACCATTATGCCTAATTTAATCGAATATTGAATTATATTAAAAATTGGTCGCATTTGCTTGCATATACATATACTTACATTGAACAGGTCATAGCAAGGAGGCTAGAGCAGAGAATAAAATTTGTTTGCCCGACAAATAGGTACATGTTTACTACATAATTTCCTGTTTTGTTTGGGTGATGATGATTTTGTGAGCCTATTGGCTAGCCGCTTGGCTTTTTCTTTTTCTTTTTGAGATCTGAAGGACCGGGGAAGCTATTTGAAATTCCCCGATGCTCCCGGTGCAGGGGAGGTTATGGCGAAATTTTTCGAAAATTTAGGGTGTTAGCCAAATTTTTGAAATTTTGAAAATTCTCAGAAACTAAAGAGTTGGAGAATGGAAGCCAGATCGAACGTAGAGTTGATTAATCAAACCACTTTCGACTTTGTTCCTTTTCGGGGACGAAAAGTTTTAAGTGGGGGAGATTGTAACAACCCGTAAAATGCGAGCCAGTTTGAAAATTTTTATTTTGGCAATTTTAGCGAATTTTGATATTTAAAATGGATTATTTTAAATAATATCGACGAGAAATTTATTTTGAATATAATTCGAACGTATATATTATACGCGTCGTCGTTAGAATATAAATAATTATATATAATTATAAATAGAATTGAAAATGGCGCGGTAGTTCGATAATTCGATTTCAAACTTCAATTGAATGTACCGGGTGCAAAACAATCCGGATTTTAGTGAAACCAAAAATAATGGAATCTAATAGTGAATATCTTTCCAACGAATCCGAAAAATCGAAAGTTAGTAGCGGGAATCAAAAGTTGTCCAGTTGAAAATTCTGAATAGTCGCTATGGAATTCAGGCTCTTAAAAATGGACATTTTGCAAATGACCTCGGATTTCGACGAAACCACTTTTGTTGGATCCGCAGTGTCAAGTTATCGCTAGGTTTCAAATTTCATAATTTTTCGAATCAATATGTGAGCGTGGCATAGGAAAACGCGTTTGACCAGTTTCAGTTGATTTTAATCGACTGGAAATTGGCCATTTTTCAAACGGTCTCAGAATTCGACGAAACTAGATTTGTTAGGACCGTATCGTCAATACGAAGCTAGAAAATATTTTTCTGGAATTTTTCTAGTTAGTATGTGACCCCGGTAATTTGAAAGGTACGTTTAAAATTCAATATAGTGATTTAAATGTAAATTTAACGGAAGCTGATTGTAACAGCCGAATCAGCTGACGATACATATCCCATTGTGTTCGGAATGGGGGTTAAACGCTATGGACGACAGGCGGTGGGCCTCGTTTCGAGGTCGTATGTGAAAGTCAACTCTTTAGGATAAAATTAAATAATTAATTAATTAAAAAAAGAAAAAAAAGCTTCCTCCCTTAAAAACCTTCTGGCCCCCCCTTTCATTTTTAAAATCGATTTATAAAAAAAAAAAAAAAAAAAAAAAAGAAAAGGAAAGGGAGAGCGACAGGGGAGGAGCCGCCGCCCCTCCCCGATGATCCTCCGCCGCCGTACGATGGCGGTGCCATCTCCCCACCTCCGCCTGAGAAGGCGATGCCCCCTCCGCCATGATACGACGTTCGAGCCCCCCCCTCCCCTCAAGCCCGACCCCCCCTCCAGGCGCCAGGCGCCGCGAAACCCACAACCGCCCCCCCCCCAGCGACTGCCTCCGGCCACCCCTATTCCCCAAGCGCCCCCAGGTAATTTTTAATTTATTTATTTTATTTTTATTTTGCTTTGTTTAAGAAAAATGAAGAAAAACTGATTTTTAACAAAAGAAAAACTGATTTTATTAGAAATGTAAAACTGATTTTATAAGAATTGCAAAAACTGATTTTTTATATTTTGTTAAAACTTTTTTTTTTTTTTTTTTTTTTTTTTTTATGAATAAAAACTGATTTTACTTTATGGTTTAAAAAATGAATTTGCTTTGAAAATATAATTTTTGTATTGTTTAAATCGAAATAAAAATATAATCTTTACTATATAGGAATATTAAAAATATGATTTTTATATTTTTAAAGTATTAAAAATATAATCTTTATAGGATAGAGAAGTTAAAAATATCACCTTTGTATATGTGGCGAAATAAAAATCTGATTTTTATTTTATATACATTGAAATCAAGTGATGAAATTTGAAAAGGTGAAATCTTTGAATTTAAAAAGGCGAGATTTTTATATATTGAACTTCGATAGAAAAATAGGATTTTTATATATTGAACTTCGAGTTAAAAATTCGATTTTTATATATTGAACTTTGAACTAAAAATTCGATTTTTATATATTGAACTTTGAACTAAAAATTCGATTTTTATATATTGAACTTTGAACTAAAAATTCGATTTTTATATATTGAACTTTGAACTAAAAATTCGATTTTTATATATTGAACTTTGAACTAAAAATTCGATTTTTATATATTGAACTTTGAAATAAAAATTCGATTTTTATATATTGAATAACATAGTAAAAATTCGATTTTTACATATGTAGAGAATACGGGCGACGAAAGCGATAAAAGGCGAGATTGGTGAAGATTTCTATCAATGAAGAGCCGTGGAGCTGGATAGCTATAATGTGAGAACTTCTCACTCAAAGTATATTTTTCTAGTTATATATATATACTAGGATGCAGACGGTGCTTAGTAGCACCCGACACAATCGTCCACAGACCATGGACTTGTTTGTTTGGCTGTTTGGTTATGGATTGTGATATTGGTTTGAATGTGGTTTGTGGTGTGAAAAATCGAATCGATAAATTGGTTAGGATTAGACGTGCGCCGTTATAAGGCGAAGGAGTAAGGCTAGGTTAGACCCTTACTCCAAATTTTGTGGTTTGCATAACGAAAGTGAATTCGATTGATGTGTGAATGGCGTGGGCCTTCACTAGACCGGGGATAAGGCTAGGCCTCGTCCCGTTTCTAGTATCGTGCCGTTATGCCGCCGAAATTTTCTAAAATAAGTTAGAAAAATAAAAATATCATTTTATTTAAAGAATGAATTGAATAGAAGTTCATATGTTGAAATAAAATGTGTTATCGTTAAAAATATAATTTTTAACGTGAATGTGAATAAATAAATATTCATTTACAAACCGGATGGTTTGTTTATGTACACTTATTTGAATGACATTGATTGGGTCGATAAATTTTACACATCGCCTAACTGCACAAATAAAATATGTGTTTGATTGTTTGAAACCCCACACGGGTGTTAGGATGAAATTTGAAGTTCACTCATCCTGATTGATTAAATATGTCGATCGATTGATTGACAGACTGTTATAAGCGTTGAATATCTATATTTGATGCTTATACAGTGTAGTGCACTTTGGTTGATGGTTGATTATTTTCAATGCTATTATATACATGTGTTGTATGAAAATCCATATAATTAATTTTATATGGTAATTGATTGGGCCTCATTCCAGTTTTGAAAAAGAAATATTTGAAATAGAATATTTGAAAATAAAGGAATATATGAAGCCGTGTTGATTAGATTGACGCCATTTTGACGTGAACGATATTTATATCGATTTTAAAAACGATTTCGAAATGAATTGAATTGAAAACGATTTCGAAATGAATTGAATTGAAAACGAATTCAAAATGAATTGAAAATGAATTCGAATTGAATTGAAAACGATTTCGAAATGAATTGAATTGAAAACGAATTCCAAATGAATTGAAAACGATTTCGAAATGAATTGAATTGAAAACGATTTCGAAATGAATTGAATTGAAAACGAATTCCAAATGAATTGAAAACGATTTCGAAATGAATTGAATTGAAAACGATTTCGAAATGAATTGAATTGAAAACGAATTCGAATTGAATTGAAAACGAATTCAAAATGAATTGAAAATGAATTCGAATTGAATTGAAAACGATTTCGAAATGAATTGAATTGAAAACGAATTCGAATTGAATTGAAAACGATTTCGAAATGAATTGAATTGAAAACGAATTCGAATTGAATTGAAAGCGAATTGAAATGAATTCAAATTGAATTGAAATTCGAATTGAATAGAAATGAATTTTGAAACGAATTTATAAAGAAGAATTCAATTTTGATTTGAATTGAAAAGGAAGTTGAAATTGCTTTTGAAACGAATTTTAAAACTATTTATATAATTCGTTTTAAATAGAAATCGACGAAGTATATATTATATATATTATATATATAATATAATGGCCTGAATAGAACGCGCCGCGCCGCGGCAGTTCGTGAATTTCGACCATTTATTTCAAACGGACATTGCGGGAGATCCGACCGTCGGATTCTCCTAAAACCGGAACCGTTGGGTTCGTATCGAAAAGAGCTTTCTAACGAAGGCTAGAAATTTGAAATCTAACGGTTGGATTTGGAATTATGTCCAAATCAAATTCGAAAAAGGTCGCTGTAAGTGCAGTTCGATGGCCGTTGATGGAAATCGACTGTACGGGCCTTGATAAAATTATTAAAAATAGTAATAATTTGTGTAAAATCATAAGAAATGATTTGTGAAAGTTTGGGATGAAAAACTCCATATTTGAAAAGATAAAAATAGATTTTTATCGAAATGAACTAGTTTTGAACTAGAATTATAATTCTATTTATTTTTAAATAAATAAATTGAATTTGAAATGGTTTTGAAAATAACCAAAATTTCCAATGATTGCATTGGAGTGGATTTGAATCGAAATTGTCTTCGGAATATTTCGATGTTGGAATTCGTGATATTACAGGTGTTGTTATGGAAATTTGAAAGATATATATTTGTATCGTTATTTCCAATACGACATTTGTTAGTCGTAGAATTCGATATTGAATATAAGCCGATATATTTTCTATTCAGAGCCTTGTATTGAATATCGAATGTGATTTGGGTTTGTCGTGAATGGTGTCTTCACTAACACTGTTCTGGAACCCAGTTGAGAAAAGATTAAATCTTTTTATTTAGATTTAATGAAGTGTACCAATTAAATGATATTTAATTGGAATTGAATTGGTATTGATTTTTGGGTTTATCGTGAACAGTGTTTTAAATAACACTTGTTCTTTAACCCGATAATTAATGGAATGTGATTTTGGGTTTATCGTGAACAGTGTTTTAAATAACACTTGTTCTTTAACCCGATAATTAATCGAATGTGATCTGGGTTTGTCGTGAATGGTGTCTTCACTAACACTGTTCTTGAACCCAGTTGAGAAAAGATTAAATCTTTTATTTAGATTTAATGAAGTGTACCAATTAAATGATATTTAATTGGAATTGAATTGGTATTGATTTTTGGGTTTATCGTGAACAGTGTTTTAAATAACACTTGTTCTTTAACCCGATAATTAATCGAATGTGATCTGGGTTTGTCGTGAATGGTGTCTTCACTAACACTGTTCTTGAACCCAGTTGAGAAAATATTAAATCTTTTTATTTAGATTTAATGAAGTGTACCAATTAAATGATATTTAATTGGAATTGAATTGGTATTGATTTTTGGGTTTATCGTGAACAGTGTTTTAAATAACACTTGTTCTTTAACCCGATAATTAATGGAATGTGATTTTGGGTTTATCGCGAACCGTGTTTTTAGATGACACTGATTCTTTAACCCAGTCAAAAGATTAAAACTAAGTGGAGTTTTAATGAATCTTTAATTAGATTGAAAAGATCGAGAATGGAGTATCACCAGTTTTGCTCCAGGCGATAGTTAAATCTTTAATTAGATTTGAACGTGAAATTTAGAAACTAACTGTCGGTTAGCTAAGTAGAATGATTTTCTGGATATTGATCTGATGTTGGTTTCGGCCTTCGGGGTTAATATTTGGGGAATTATTCTCTTGATTAATTTACGGTTAATGACTAATGAATTGGAATGAGGCGTATGTTGTGTTTGTGTAACACTTATTTAAAATATACGCGAGTTATTCGGAAAGACCGGGTTTATCCCATTCTGAATAACTGATACGACGATAAGTCGAAGATGAAGACGATGGGAAGACCGGAAGTCTTCACGTCGTTTGGGTGATAACTGATGATCTTGATTGGGCAGTACACCCAAGAAGATGGAAACAGTTAGTGATCGTCCAGACGTACTTGGAGATCGATGGATATGCGGGGTACTAGGTGCCTCCGGTTTCGTTCAGACCCAGAACGGACTTGTAAATGGACTGTGTGTCTGACATCGGATTTCATTCTGTGTGACTGATATCGGTTGCATAGGATGGTTTGCCTGTGTGGCATGCTAAGATGCAAATGATCAAGGCTTCTGTTGAAAAGCAAAGTCTTGTGGTGATGATCAAAGCACGGCCTTTGTGGCGTAGCTTTGTGTAACGTTTACCTCGCGTGTTTCACACCAGGTATGAACCAAAAACGGGAGACGGACCTCAGGGAGGACTTGCGTTTCTTTCTAGCTAGAAGTGGCGTCAGTGGTTTTACACGCCCTGACGAGTTTGACTTATGTGGTTGTTGCTGTTGCGAGGCGCCTCGGTTATATCGGTTTCGGCCGATGCTTCTGGTCGGCTGACGGACCAGACTTACACCCCATAGGGTGGGGAAACGTAATGTTCAGGCATTTTAATCCACTCCGTGTGGACCGGCCCTGACGATCCAAGGGTCGATGCGCTCTGACCCTGTGGCTCGGGCTAGAGAGTCACGAAAACGGTTGAGGACTATCTTTTGCCTCGGTTCATAGACGGAAATCCAATTTCCAAATACGTGATCTTGCGGTTTTAGTTGTAATCCTATATATGGCGACATAGTGGGATGGGGCGCTCATGCCGCCTATGATTGATACTTATGATTTGAAGTGTTTTATACACTATGCACTTATATTAGTATCAAATGATTTGTTTTAAACGTATCAAGCATTCTTTGGTTGTTATAAGGGAAAACCCTATCCTCGACTGCGTTGCATTGTGTGATGGGACCTGGGTCTTATAACAGCTTCATTTTTCTTTATTTAGCATTTCGCTGTTGTTTTATGCACTGGTATTCTTGGGAGGAAACCCGTTCCGTGTTATACGGCGTGGTCCCTTGATTTACCTATCTTTAAAAATAAAGATTAATAACTGTTTTAGTTCTCACACCAGTCCCATGACTGACCTGGAGTTTATTGTTTTAACCTAAACTCTGGGTGCCCCTATTTTTGACACGGGCAGCTAGTAGTTTTGGTTTTGCAGATTTATATTCACAGGATCCTGGTTTACAGCTGGAACGATATCCGGAAAGCTTTGTATCCGTATATCTACTTCTAGTTGTGTATTGTATTATTTTCCGCTGCGATGTATTTAAATGTAATTTAAATCTCTGATATTTCTGTGTAATATTCATTTATACTCTGTATATTCTTGTAATCTGATGCATTGTTGTAATATACAATGAAATGTTCTTCTGTATGCGTTCTGCTGTGGTTTGTTCTCGAACTATCCGACGCTTTCCTTTACGGGGAAGTTGCGGGTCTTTACAAATAACATTTGATTTCTCCACTCGAATAAACTATATTCGATAACTCTTCTCAAATGAATAACATTTGATTTCTCCACTTGAATAAACTATATTCGATAACTCTTCTCAAATGAATCACATTTGATTTCTCCACTCGAATAAACTATATTCGATAACTCTTCTCAAATGAATAACATTTGATTTCTCCACTTGAATAAACTACATTCGATTTCTCTTCTCTCAAATACACTATATTCGATAACTCTACTTCGGATAAGTGATATTCGACAACTCTACTCGATTAACTCTACTTGGATAACTCTAACTGATCAACTCTAACTAGTCAACTCTAACTGGTCACCTCTAACTGGTCAACTCTAACTGGTCACCTCTAACTGGTTAACTCTAACTGGTTTAACCTAACTGGTTAACTCGTCTCGATTAACTGAACTAATCCACTTAGTTTAACTTAGCTAAGTCACGTTGATTAACTCTAGCCGATTCACTTAGTTTAAATCAACTAATTTTCTTCGATTAACCACTTAGTTAACTTAACTAATTCACATCGACTAATCCTTTAGTTTAACTTAACTAATTCACATCGATTAATCCTTTAGTTTAACTTAACTAATTCACATCGATTAATCATTTAGTTTAACTTAACAAATTCACTTTGATTCACCGCTTAGTTTAACTTAACTAATTTACTTTGGTTAACTTAACCAATTACTTTGATTAACTCGACTAATTCACTTGGTTATAATTCCTACTTCTACAATATCTCCTTAAAATCCATATCGTGTTATACTTGTGTGCGAAGCACGTGTTTAAAACTATCCTTGTATGATTCTATTTATTTTCCGAACAAGTGTTCCTTTATTTATTCCCTAAATAAATATTCCTTTATTCCATTTATTTATAATCTAAATAAATGTTCCTTTATTTATTTCCTAAATAAATAAATGTTTTCATTTTATAAAATCCTATCGATTTTATAAATAAGATTATTTTCAATATAAACATTGAAAATTCCCTTTTTACATTCTATTATCACCTACGGTGTTTAACGTGTCGTTTAACAATGATCGGTATCATTCAAACATATGAAATCAATAACAGATTTCATAACACATCATATATCACAATATATGAAAAACGGTAAAATAAATGTTGAGGAATCCAGTCGGATTCCTCCAACCTGTTTCCCTGCATCACAGATGTTAGACAATATAGATAACATCACTTTCAGCTCCATATGATATATTCTGTTAAACAGAATCAATATAGAAATTTAACTAACTGACTAGCAATTCAATCAAACAATCAACACACAGTCAAACAGACAATTTTAACAGTTCTAACAATGCAACATGAAATTATAAACTGTTCAGAGTTAGTGAGATTTACTCACATTGGCAGTTCATCGTTAAAGAACGATAAACTGTTTGTCTGATTCACATCAAATAGTTTATTTCGGCATACATTCAAACGAGCTTCAATCCACTTTCAGTCTGTTCCAGCGTGTAGCCACCGTCCGTACGGTCCCAACGGATCTGACCGTTCAGAATTCCATTTCTTAAGGCCCATCACCCTAATTTAAATACCAGGCCCGCTTTAAATCTCCTCCCCCTAAATATCTTCTTCCCCGATTCAACAAAGCACCACAATTTCCATTGCCATATTTTTTTTTCTACCCTCCATTCACTTCGCACCTTCCACCGAATCGACCCAAACTTCCACCGACGAACTCCCCTTCGCCATCTCCTTCCATTCATCATTATTTCAACACACTCCATCGTTCATCAACACCCAAACTGACCCACTCTCATGTATTTAAAATCAATGAAGTCAAACTGTAATTTCACCTCATCAAAACCCCTTTACCTTCTTTGAATACGAATACAATCCTTTCATGAATCATCACATACTCATTTTAACATAACATGAAAGAATACCTCTCCAAACACTTCACCAGACTTTTCAGCAAGACACCCCCCATTTACTTCCGCCAGTTTCTTCAATCCACCACTTACCACCATGACTTCAGTTCGCACTTGTATCACCACAAACCATTCCCGTCCCAGAAAATCAACACCACTCCCGAAATTCGAACTCCAGCGTGAAGTACTCCAACCCAGTATTTCTTTGAACCCACCCAAATCAGAGATTCGCTCACCTCGCTTGTCCTCCTCTTGAACCCAGATAATACAGTTTTCCCCAAACAAAAATCACCCAGCTAAATCTCGACAGCCTTCGTCGGGTCTCAGTCGACCCCTGCCCTTGTCGAGGGTCATCCGACACGGCCTGCGCTCCCTTGGACCACCGTGACGACCTGCCCTAAGTTGCTGCGTCCAAACCTCGAGCTCCAGGTTGTTTGCATCGAGATCGAAATACCAAATCGAATCATATAGAAAGGGTATGAAATCGAAGCTTCTTTCAGCACGAGCTTCGTGGTGTGGGTTTTATGATTTATAGATTTTTAGGTGAATTTCTGGAGATTTTTGAGTTGGCGGATTTGAGTTTTGAGGAACGTTTTGTGGCGGCTGCACAAATGGATCGGGGAAATGAGGAAATAGGTTTTAACGTTTTTGTTAAGGTCATTTTATAAGGATATTTGTTTTATTTATATGACCTTGGTTTGTCCACGGTTTCGATTTAGGGACACAAATTTTGTGCGGCTAGCAATTGAGGGATGTGGACTCTAGTTTGATCACTGAATTTGTTAGGGTATTTTGTTTTAAGTTATAAAGTTTACCATCACGTGATAAAGAATTTCCTTAGTTTACAAACTGTTGTTGACAGAAGTAAACATACCGTTGTAATCAGCTTGGTGCCAGGATCCCAAAAATACCATAATACCGGTAGATTAACTCATATTGTGAAACCCCACAATTGTTGATTAAGGGTGCAAAATATTCCAAATAAAAAGTTGCTTATTTAATTAATTAAAAATTTCAGTAAAATTCTAAAAATTAAATTATCACTACTTCTCAAAAGAACCTTGTCTAAATTCGAACCCGATATCTAGTTATATTGAAAAACCCTTTTATAACATATATAAAGCGTCGCAAATTCTACAGAAATTCCACAGCGACTTTTTCTGAAATTTGATTTGGACATATCTCAAAATCTACACAACGAAATCCCGATTTTTCTCTTCCACTAGAAAAATATACTCCACCAGCTCCACACGTTTCTTGTTTCACAGAAATCCGTCTTAAAATGAATTCTGTATATTCAGTTGAAGTTCGAATCGCCAAATTGCGAACTGCCACGACGTTTCAGGTTCATTTTAATTATAATTATAAATTATAAGTTCGAACGTTGTACTTTAAGTTATCGATATCGCCAAATCGATATATAAATTATTAAATAAATTAATTATTCGACAGCTAACAAAACGCGCCATTACAGACTTCCCCACTTAAAATAATTTCGTCCTCGAAATTGCTAAGTTAGAGGTTGACCCTATATATTGGAACTCCTAAGATTGGTTTACCCCTTATTTCTGATTTCAACCGAACCACTTAATATCGACTGAAATATTTATTCTTCCGACTAACTAAAATTTTCAAAAATTCTGAAAATTTTCTAACACTTTACATTTTCGGAAAATTTCGCCATAACCTCCTTTGTACAGCCCTATCGGTAAAACCACAACTCGCCTCTCTAGGCCTTCTCCAACCCAAAAGAAAAATCAAACTGCCAAGCGGCTTGCCAATTCGGCTCATACACCTCATGCTTATATCAAAAATAAACTTGTACCTTTTTGTCGGGCATATCAACTCTTATCACTTTCACCTGTTATCAACCCAACATATACCAATGTTATCTCAATCCAACCTTCAACTCAAACACTTGGTGCTATCCAAGTCAAATTCTATTCAAACTCCAATACCAGATTTCAAACTCTTAACCCATCAACTTAATTCCAATCCAGATTATTCTCTAACCAAATCCCGATTTATTTAACTTGGTTCAAGTTAAATTTTAATCTACTTATTTGTTTTTACCATCTTGATTCGTTCAACTTAACAAGTTAAATTTTAAATTTCAAGATTTAAATTCCTGGGTTTTATTTTAAATTCCATTTTGAAATCATACTAACAATTCAAAACCTTTGAATTTCTAAACAACTTGTTTTCTCAACACAATTCGAAAACAAACCCCTTGGTAGTAATCCGCCACTTAGAAACTCGAAAATCACACCGACGATGTATCGATCCATCCTCGAAATTATTTTCCAGTCATCCAGGTGAGTTAGATACTATATTTATTTCAAATTGAAAAACATTTTCAAAATCTCCCAGGAACTTAAAATTTCCTTATTTTAATCCCAAATTCTGATTTAAATTTCAGATTTTAATTCAACTGATTCCACGTATTTTACTTATAGGAATTCTGATTGGTTATTTATATATAACCATTTAATTTATAATCTTACTCGATTATAATAACAACCAATATATCTAATATATTAAAATTTTGATATATATATATATATTTGTATATCAAAATATACTTTGGGTAATGTTAAATTCACTTACCCTTTTTCAAAACATATCGTGACGACCCATCGTATTCAAGTGTTTATTTACTCCTACCGATACAGTGGATCAAACTGATCGACCAGAACTCATAAACAACTCAGCCAATGAATCTCCACAATATAAAACCATTTTATATCAAATACAAATACGCCCTCGTATATATACACTCAATCTCAGTCTAGGGTATTACTAACCCTATCTCTACCGAGTCACGCCACAGAGCCAAGTAATTCTTAACTTAAGCTCTGATACCAACTGTAACGGCTGGAAATTTCCGACTCCTCGAGAGTCGGAAATCCCCAGACGTTAGTGAAAGAATTTAGAAGGTGAGAAAGAAAAGATAGAACTAATAGAATAGAAGAAGAAGAAGAACATCAGAATCATCAGAGTAACACGAATCTCACAGCGGAACGAATAACATATAATATATAACATAACTTTGAAGTAAACAGTTATATATATACAATAGCACTTATCAGAGTACAACACTTACAACACAGCGGAAATGAGAGTCGGAAATCCCCAGACGTTAGTGAAAGAATTTAGAAGGTGAGAAAGAAAAGATAGAACTAATAGAATAGAAGAAGAAGAAGAACATCAGAATCATCAGAGTAACACGAATCTCACAGCGGAACGAATAACATATAATATATAACATAACTTTGAAGTAAACAGTTATATATATACAATAGCACTTATCAGAGTACAACACTTACAACACAGCGGAAATAACTATAGCTATAAAATCTTGCAGCCTCCTGCTCCAAGCTCTCCAAGTATATCTGTAAATCCCGACTACTTGACTGCCTGTACAAATTTAGGCACCCAAGAGTTTAGGGAAAACAACAAAGTAAACTCCGGGTCAGTCATGGGACTGGTATGAGTAAAACAGTTTAAAACAATTATAGGATATCTCATAAGACCACGCCGTGAATACGGAACGGGTTTTTCCCTTATGAGTATCTGAACAACTTTAACAAGCAATATCATTGTGATATTATAATAATGTCTAAGTACAAATAGATATCAATCTAGTAGAAACGCTTGCATCTCACGTTCTACATACATAGTATAAAATCATAAACCGCAGGGCGCTTATCGGAGAATGGATTCCAACAGACAAGGTATGGGAGCACCTTCTGAATAGTGTACTCTAGAGGTGATACACTCAGGGTTCAACAAGAATGTCTTGCAACCCGGCCACACATGACCGCTCACTCATTTAGCTTGAGTGTCGCGAATATATTGCCACCACGGTTGTAGGCCATCCAACCGTCATTCGAAGATACAGAATCAAAAAGAAGTATAAATATGGATATTCCCTAGATCGGTGACAATACACCCTGCTTGGGAATGACCCAACTAGCCATGCTGCCTAGCCCAACTTTTGTTACTTCCTGGTGTGAGGCTAGAAGCTACGTCTATCTTCAGAACATCTGATCACCATTCACTTTGAATGCCACATCGTCATACCCGCCAAATCACAAATTGACTTATACAAAAATAACACGGGTATATAGCTAAGAGAAACGAATTCCTCCGCCACCAAACGTGAATACGTTTGAACAGATCAACTTACGCGATCCATTGGATATACTCTGTCAGACCTCCTTCCATATACGTTGTCCTGGGACTGGACAAACCGAAGGCACTATTCAGTATATCCATCTTAGTCACTGTTATCTAAGACTTATGCAACAGCCCTTGCACTTTACTCCGTCTTCAATTTATCTTTGGCAGATATTGCTCGCAACGCTTATGCCAATACAGAGTGGTTCTTTGGATAATAATCCAACCGGTCTCTCCATATTAACAACGTTAAAATGGTAAAAACTTTGATAGTCTGTGATTCAACTATCAAATGAAAACATGTCGGTGTACAAACACCGATCTTATTTCCAAATAGAAATTCGATCGATCAATCATCATATGTTCATATTTCCTTGTTTCATATATTTAGAAAATATATGTTATTAATCATTGGAAAACATTTCCATAGCTTATTTTCACATCACTATTATTTCGCAACTATCAGTCCCTAACTGTAACTAGTATGAGGACAATTCTCTAAGTATCAATTCGGAAGGTCGAAACCAACATCAGATCGCCACTTAGAAAACCGTTCAACTTACCCTCTCCAGTTAGTTTCTGAATTTGCTTAACTCTATTTCTTAAATTCTTATCATGAAAACATTTCATTTTCTATGTTTAGAAAACATATCAGACTATATTTGGAAAACGTTTCCAAAACTCATTTACGGATTTCCAATGAACGTTGTATAAAACATCGTTACGCTTAATCCATTAATCGCTTATTACTTAACTATATTTCAAATCAACCTTTTCTATCGAACCACAACTATTCCTTTGTCAATTCTGAAGTCAATCAAGTTGGGGTATAAATACCTCTCAGACCTAAATTGAACAACGTCCTTTACTGTGAAATAGATGAAGTTCATCACTCACTTTTTCCAATCATCTGTTCATGCAAATTCTCGGATTCAGGTTACTAATCCACTTCTTATATGACAACGTTTGATTATAACTATAACGTTATACTTCCTACTTCTGCAATGTCTAACCTAAATTATAACTTTATCTCCTAACTCGAATAATTTAACAGACACCTAATTTCTAAATCAATAACTAAATCTTGATTTAAACCCTGGAAAGTAAATAGTACTTTCCCGAATTCGCTATAATCGAATTCAACGTATAACTCTCTTTCGAGTAATCCCTATTTGATTAACTCTTCTTCGAATAACCTATATTCGATTATCTCTCTTCGAATAACTCATATTCGAAATCTCTCTCTTTCGAATAATAAATATTTGATCTCTTTCTTTCGAATATGCTATATTCGAAAATCTCCTTTCGATTTACTAATCGATAACTCCTTTCGATCAAACTAAAATCGATAACTCCTTTAACTCTATTCGAATAACTAATATTCGACTAACTCCTTTGGATCAACTCATTTGATTAACTCCTTCGAATAACTCATTCGAATAACTTACCTTCGAATAACCAATATTCGATTTACTCTAACTCGATTAACTTAATTCTAATCGATTTACTCCATTTCGATTCAACTTAATTCAAATCGATTAACTTAACTCAAATTGATTAACTCCTTTCGAATAACTAAATTCGATTTAACTCTAATTGAATAACTAATATTCAATTAACTCTTACGTGTTTAACTCTATTTGAATAAGTAATTCGAATCACTCTAATGTGTTTAACTCTATTCAAATATCAAATTCGAATAACTCATTTCGAATAACTAAATTCGATTAACTCTTTTAACTTTACTCGAATAACTATATTCGATTAACACCTTCTTTCGAATAACTATATTCGATTAACTCTTCGTCTAACTCCTTTGGGTTAACTCTTCGAATAACTCCTTGGGATTAGCTAACTTCGAATAACTCCTTTGGATTAACTCTTCGACTAACTCCTTTGGATTAACTAACTTCGAATAACTCCTTTGGATTAACTAACTTCGAATAACTCCTTTGGATTAACTAACTTCGAATAACTCCTTTGGACTAACTAACTTCGAATAACCAATATTCGATAACTACTCTTCGAATAAATAATATTCGATAACTCTTCCCAAATGAATAGCATTTGATTTCTCCACTCGAATAAACTATATTCGATAACTCTTCTCAAATGAATCACATTTGATTTCTCCACTCGAATAAACTATATTCGATAACTCTTCTCAAATGAATAACATTTGATTTCTCTACTCGAATAAACTATATTCGATAACTCTTCTCAAATGAATAACATTTGATTTCTCCACTTGAATAAACTATATTCGATAACTCTTCTCAAATGAATCACATTTGATTTCTCCACTCGAATAAACTATATTCGATAACTCTTCTCAAATGAATAACATTTGATTTCTCCACTTGAATAAACTACATTCGATTTCTCTTCTCTCGAATACACTATATTCGATAACTCTACTTCGGATAAGTGATATTCGACAACTCTACTCGATTAACTCTACTTGGATAACTCTAACTGATCAACTCTAACTGGTCAACTCTAACTGGTCACCTCTAACTGGTCAACTCTAGCTGGTCACCTCTAACTGGTTAACTCTAACTGGTTTAACCTAACTGGTTAACTCGTCTCGATTAACTGAACTAATCCACTTAGTTTAACTTAGCTAAGTCACGTTGATTAACTCTAGCCGATTCACTTAGTTTAAATCAACTAATTTTCTTCGATTAACCACTTAGTTAACTTAACTAATTCACATCGACTAATCCTTTAGTTTAACTTAACTAATTCACATCGATTAATCCTTTAGTTTAACTTAACTAATTCACATCGATTAATCATTTAGTTTAACTTAACAAATTCACTTTGATTCACCGCTTAGTTTAACTTAACTAATTTACTTTGGTTAACTTAACCAATTACTTTGATTAACTCGACTAATTCACTTGGTTATAATTCCTACTTCTACAATATCTCCTTAAAATCCATATCGTGTTATACTTGTGTGCGAAGCACGTGTTTAAATCTATCCTTGTATGATTCTATTTATTTTCCGAACAAGTGTTCCTTTATTTATTCCCTAAATAAATATTCCTTTATTCCATTTATTTATAATCTAAATAAATGTTCCTTTATTTATTTCCTAAATAAATAAATGTTTTCATTTTATAAAATCCTATCGATTTTATAAATAAGATTATTTTCAATATAAACATTGAAAATTCCCTTTTTACATTCTAGTATCACCTACGGTGTTTAACGTGTCGTTTAACAATGATCGGTATCATTCAAACATATGAAATCAATAACAGATTTCATAACACATCATATATCACAATATATGAAAAACGGTAAAATAAATGTTGAGGAATCCAGTCGGATTCCTCCAACCTGTTTCCCTGCATCACAGATGTTAGACAATATAGATAACATCACTTTCAGCTCCATATGATATATTCTGTTAAACAGAATCAATATAGAAATTTAACTAACTGACTAGCAATTCAATCAAACAATCAACACACAGTCAAACAGACAATTTTAACAGTTCTAACAATGCAACATGAAATTATAAACTGTTCAGAGTTAGTGAGATTTACTCACATTGGCAGTTCATCGTTAAAGAACGATAAACTGTTTGTCTGATTCACATCAAACAGTTTATTTCGGCATACATTCAAACGAGCTTCAATCCACTTTCAGTCTGTTCCAGCGTGTAGCCACCGTCCGTACGGTCCCAACGGATCTGACCGTTCAGAATTCCATTTCTTAAGGCCCATCACCCTAATTTAAATACCAGGCCCGCTTTAAATCTCCTCCCCCTAAATATCTTCTTCCCCGATTCAACAAAGCACCACAATTTCCATTGCCATATTTTTTTTTCTACCCTCCATTCACTTCGCACCTTCCACCGAATCGACCCAAACTTCCACCGACGAACTCCCCTTCGCCATCTCCTTCCATTCATCATTATTTCAACACACTCCATCGTTCATCAACACCCAAACTGACCCACTCTCATGTATTTAAAATCAATGAAGTCAAACTGTAATTTCACCTCATCAAAACCCCTTTACCTTCTTTGAATACGAATACAATCCTTTCATGAATCATCACATACTCATTTTAACATAACATGAAAGAATACCTCTCCAAACACTTCACCAGACTTTTCAGCAAGACACCCCCCATTTACTTCCGCCAGTTTCTTCAATCCACCACTTACCACCATGACTTCAGTTCGCACTTGTATCACCACAAACCATTCCCGTCCCAGAAAATCAACACCACTCCCGAAATTCGAACTCCAGCGTGAAGTACTCCAACCCAGTATTTCTTTGAACCCACCCAAATCAGAGATTCGCTCACCTCGCTTGTCCTCCTCTTGAACCCAGATAATACAGTTTTCCCCAAACAAAAATCACCCAGCTAAATCTCGACAGCCTTCGTCGGGTCTCAGTCGACCCCTGCCCTTGTCGAGGGTCATCCGACACGGCCTGCGCTCCCTTGGACCACCGTGACGACCTGCCCTAAGTTGCTGCGTCCAAACCTCGAGCTCCAGGTTGTTTGCATCGAGATCGGAATACCAAATCGAATCATATAGAAAGGGTATGAAATCGAAGCTTCTTTCAGCACGAGCTTCGTGGTGTGGGTTTTATGATTTATAGATTTTTAGGTGAATTTCTGGAGATTTTTGAGTTGGCGGATTTGAGTTTTGAGGAACGTTTTGTGGCGGCTGCACAAATGGATCGGGAAAATGAGGAAATAGGTTTTAACGTTTTTGTTAAGGTCATTTTATAAGGATATTTGTTTTATTTATATGACCTTGGTTTGTCCACGGTTTCGATTTAGGGACACAAATTTTGTGCGGCTAGCAATTGAGGGATGTGGACTCTAGTTTGATCACTGAATTTGTTAGGGTATTTTGTTTTAAGTTATAAAGTTTACCATCACGTGATAAAGAATTTCCTTAGTTTACAAACTGTTGTTGACAGAAGTAAACATACCGTTGTAATCAGCTTGGTGCCAGGATCCCAAAAATACCATAATACCGGTAGATTAACTCATATTGTGAAACCACACAATTGTTGATTAAGGGTGCAAAATATTCCAAATAAAAAGTTGCTTATTTAATTAATTAAAAATTTCAGTAAAATTCTAAAAATTAAATTATCACTACTTCTCAAAAGAACCTTGTCTAAATTCGAACCCGATATCTAGTTATATTGAAAAACCCTTTTATAACATATATAAAGCGTCGCAAATTCTACAGAAATTCCACAGCGACTTTTTCTGAAATTTGATTTGGACATATCTCAAAATCTACACAACGAAATCCCGATTTTTCTCTTCCACTAGAAAAATATACTCCACCAGCTCCACACGTTTCTTGTTTCACAGAAATCCGTCTTAAAACGAATTCTGTATATTCAGTTGAAGTTCGAATCGCCAAATTGCGAACTGCCACGACGTTTCAGGTTCATATTAATTATAATTATAAATTATAAGTTCGAACGTTGTACTTTAAGTTATCGATATCGCCAAATCGATATATAAATTATTAAATAAATTAATTATTCGACAGCTAACAAAACGCGCCATTACAGACTTCCCCACTTAAAATAATTTCGTCCTCGAAATTGCTAAGTTAGAGGTTGACCCTATATATTGGAACTCCTAAGATTGGTTTACCCCTTATTTCTGATTTCAACCGAACCACTTAATATCGACTGAAATATTTATTCTTCCGACTAACTAAAATTTTCAAAAATTCTGAAAATTTTCTAACACTTTACATTTTCGGAAAATTTCGCCATAACCTCCTTTGTACAGCCCTATCGGTAAAACCACAACTCGCCTCTCTAGGCCTTCTCCAACCCAAAAGAAAAATCAAACTGCCAAGCGGCTTGCCAATTCGGCTCATACACCTCATGCTTATATCAAAAATAAACTTGTACCTTTTTGTCGGGCATATCAACTCTTATCACTTTCACCTGTTATCAACCCAACATATACCAATGTTATCTCAATCCAACCTTCAACTCAAACACTTGGTGCTATCCAAGTCAAATTCTATTCAAACTCCAATACCAGATTTCAAACTCTTAACCCATCAACTTAATTCCAATCCAGATTATTCTCTAACCAAATCCCGATTTATTTAACTTGGTTCAAGTTAAATTTTAATCTACTTATTTGTTTTTACCATCTTGATTCGTTCAACTTAACAAGTTAAATTTTAAATTTCAAGATTTAAATTCCTGGGTTTTATTTTAAATTCCATTTTGAAATCATACTAACAATTCAAAACCTTTGAATTTCTAAACAACTTGTTTTCTCAACACAATTCGAAAACAAACCCCTTGGTAGTAATCCGCCACTTAGAAACTCGAAAATCACACCGACGATGTATCGATCCATCCTCGGAATTATTTTCCAGTCATCCAGGTGAGTTAGATACTATATTTATTTCAAATTGAAAAACATTTTCAAAATCTCCCAGGAACTTAAAATTTCCTTATTTTAATCCCAAATTCTGATTTAAATTTCAGATTTTAATTCAACTGATTCCACGTATTTTACTTATAGGAATTCTGATTGGTTATTTATATATAACCATTTAATTTATAATCTTACTCGATTATAATAACAACCAATATATCTAATATATTAAAATTTTGATATATATATATATATATATATTTGTATATCAAAATATACTTTGGGTAATGTTAAATTCACTTACCCTTTTTCAAAACATATCGTGACGACCCATCGTATTCAAGTGTTTATTTACTCCTACCGATACAGTGGATCAAACTGATCGACCAGAACTCATAAACAACTCAGCCAATGAATCTCCACAATATAAAACCATTTTATATCAAATACAAATACGCCCTCGTATATATACACTCAATCTCAGTCTAGGGTATTACTAACCCTATCTCTACCGAGTCACGCCACAGAGCCAAGTAATTCTTAACTTAAGCTCTGATACCAACTGTAACGGCTGGAAATTTCCGACTCCTCGAGAGGCGGAAATCCCCAGACGTTAGTGAAAGAATTTAGAAGGTGAGAAAGAAAAGATAGAACTAATAGAATAGAAGAAGAAGAAGAACATCAGAATCATCAGAGTAACACGAATCTCACAGCGGAACGAATAACATATAATATATAACATAACTTTGAAGTAAACAGTTATATATATACAATAGCACTTATCAGAGTATAACACTTACAACACAGCGGAAATGAGAGTCGGAAATCCCCAGACGTTAGTGAAAGAATTTAGAAGGTGAGAAAGAAAAGATAGAACTAATAGAATAGAAGAAGAAGAAGAACATCAGAATCATCAGAGTAACACGAATCTCACAGCGGAACGAATAACATATAATATATAACATAACTTTGAAGTAAACAGTTATATATATACAATAGCACTTATCAGAGTACAACACTTACAACACAGCGGAAATAACTATAGCTATAAAATCTTGCAGCCTCCTGCTCCAAGCTCTCCAAGTATATCTGTAAATCCCGACTACTTGACTGCCTGTACAAATTTAGGCACCCAAGAGTTTAGGGAAAACAACAAAGTAAACTCCGGGTCAGTCATGGGAATGGTATGAGTAAAACAGTTTAAAACAATTATAGGATATCTCATAAGACCACGCCGTGAATACGGAACGGGTTTTTCCCTTATGAGTATCTAAACAACTTTAACAAGCAATATCATTGTGATATTATAATAATGTCTAAGTACAAATAGATATCAATCTAGTAGAAACGCTTGCATCTCACGTTCTACATACATAGTATAAAATCATAAACTGCAGGGCGCTTATCGGAGAATGGATTCCAACAGACAAGGTATGGGAGCACCTTCTGAATAGTGTACTCTAGAGGTGATACACTCAGGGTTCAACAAGAACGTCTTGCAACCCGGCCACACATGACCGCTCACTCATTTAGCTTGAGTGTCGCGAATTTATTGCCACCACGGTTGTAGGCCATCCAACCGTCATTCGAAGATACAGAATCAAAAAGAAGTATAAATATGGATATTCCCTAGATCGGTGACAATACACCCTGCTTGGGAATGACCCAACTAGCCATGCTGCCTAGCCCAACTTTTGTTACTTCCTGGTGTGAGGCTAGAAGCTACGTCTATCTTCAGAACATCTGATCACCATTCACTTTGAATGCCACATCGTCATACCCGCCAAATCACAAATTGACTTATACAAAAATAACACGGGTATATAGCTAAGAGAAACGAATTCCTCCGCCACCAAACGTGAATACGTTTAAACAGATCAACTTACGCGATCCATTGGATATACTCTGTCAGACCTCCTTCCATATACGTTGTCCTGGGACTGGACAAACCGAAGGCACTATTCAGTATATCCATCTTAGTCACTGTTATCTAAGACTTATACAACAGCCCTTGCACTTTACTCCGTCTTCAATTTATCTTTGGCAGATATTGCTCGCAACGCTTATGCCAATACAGAGTGGTTCTTTGGATAATAATCCAACCGGTCTCTCCATATTAACAACGTTAAAATGGTAAAAACTTTGATAGTCTGTGATTCAACTATCAAATGAAAACATGTCGGTGTACAAACAACGATCTTATTTCCAAATAGAAATTCGATCGATCAATCATCATATGTTCATATTTCCTTGTTTCATATATTTAGAAAATATATGTTATTAATCATTGGAAAACATTTCCATAGCTTATTTTCACATCACTATTATTTCGCAACTATCAGTCCCTAACTGTAACTAGTATGAGGACAATTCTCTAAGTATCAATTCGGAAGGTCGAAACCAACATCAGATCGCCACTTAGAAAACCGTTCAACTTACCCTCTCCAGTTAGTTTCTGAATTTGCTTAACTCTATTTCTTAAATTCTTATCATGAAAACATTTCATTTTCTATGTTTAGAAAACATATCAGACTATATTTGGAAAACGTTTCCAAAACTCATTTACGGATTTCCAATGAACGTTGTATAAAACATCGTTACGCTTAATCCATTAATCGCTTATTACTTAACTATATTTCAAATCAACCTTTTCTATCGAACCACAACTATTCCTTTGTCAATTCTGAAGTCAATCAAGTTGGGGTATAAATACCTCTCAGACCTTAATTGAACAACGTCCTTTACTGTGAAATAGATGAAGTTCATCACTCACTTTTTCCAATCATCTGTTCATGCAAATTCTCGGATTCAGGTTACTAATCCACTTCTTATATGACAACGTTTGATTATAACTATAACGTTATACTTCCTACTTCTGCAATGTCTAACCTAAATTATAACTTTATCTCCTAACTCGAATAATTTAACAGACACCTAATTTCTAAATCAATAACTAAATCTTGATTTAAACCCTGGAAAGTAAATAGTACTTTCCCGAATTCGCTATAATCGAATTCGACGTATAACTCTCTTTCGAGTAATCCCTATTTGATTAACTCTTCTTCGAATAACCTATATTCGATTATCTCTCTTCGAATAACTCATATTCGAAATCTCTCTCTTTCGAATAATAAATATTTGATCTCTTTCTTTCGAATATGCTATATTCGAAAATCTCCTTTCGATTTACTAATCGATAACTCCTTTCGATCAAACTAAAATCGATAACTCCTTTAACTCTATTCGAATAACTAATATTCGACTAACTCCTTTGGATCAACTCATTTGATTAACTCCTTCGAATAACTCATTCGAATAACTTACCTTCGAATAACCAATATTCGATTTACTCTAACTCGATTAACTTAATTCTAATCGATTTACTCCATTTCGATTCAACTTAATTCAAATCGATTAACTTAACTCAAATTGATTAACTCCTTTCGAATAACTAAATTCGATTTAACTCTAATTGAATAACTAATATTCAATTAACTCTTACGTGTTTAACTCTATTTGAATAAGTAATTCGAATCACTCTAATGTGTTTAACTCTATTCAAATATCAAATTCGAATAACTCATTTCGAATAACTAAATTCGATTAACTCTTTTAACTTTACTCGAATAACTATATTCGATTAACACCTTCTTTCGAATAACTATATTCGATTAACTCTTCGTCTAACTCCTTTGGGTTAACTCTTCGAATAACTCCTTGGGATTAGCTAACTTCAAATAACTCCTTTGGATTAACTCTTCGACTAACTCCTTTGGATTAACTAACTTCGAATAACTCCTTTGGATTAACTAACTTCGAATAACTCCTTTGGATTAACTAACTTCGAATAACTCCTTTGGACTAACTAACTTCGAATAACCAATATTCGATAACTACTCTTCGAATAAATAATATTCGATAACTCTTCCCAAATGAATAGCATTTGATTTCTCCACTCGAATAAACTATATTCGATAACTCTTCTCAAATGAATCACATTTGATTTCTCCACTCGAATAAACTATATTCGATAACTCTTCTCAAATGAATAACATTTGATTTCTCCACTCGAATAAACTATATTCGATAACTCTTCTCAAATGAATAACATTTGATTTCTCCACTTGAATAAACTATATTCGATAACTCTTCTCAAATGAATCACATTTGATTTCTCCACTCGAATAAACTATATTCGATAACTCTTCTCAAATGAATAACATTTGATTTCTCCACTTGAATAAACTACATTCGATTTCTCTTCTCTCGAATACACTATATTCGATAACTCTACTTCGGATAAGTGATATTCG
Source organism: Allium sativum (assembly GCA_030737875.1). Classification (NCBI taxonomy): domain Eukaryota; kingdom Viridiplantae; phylum Streptophyta; class Magnoliopsida; order Asparagales; family Amaryllidaceae; genus Allium; species Allium sativum. The sequence continues at coordinate 503,570,383 of CM060918.1, forward strand.
ACAACTCTACTCGATTAACTCTACTTGGATAACTCTAACTGATCAACTCTAACTGGTCAACTCTAACTGGTCACCTCTAACTGGTCAACTCTAGCTGGTCACCTCTAACTGGTTAACTCTAACTGGTTTAACCTAACTGGTTAACTCGTCTCGATTAACTGAACTAATCCACTTAGTTTAACTTAGCTAAGTCACGTTGATTAACTCTAGCCGATTCACTTAGTTTAAATCAACTAATTTTCTTCGATTAACCACTTAGTTAACTTAACTAATTCACATCGACTAATCCTTTAGTTTAACTTAACTAATTCACATCGATTAATCCTTTAGTTTAACTTAACTAATTCACATCGATTAATCATTTAGTTTAACTTAACAAATTCACTTTGATTCACCGCTTAGTTTAACTTAACTAATTTACTTTGGTTAACTTAACCAATTACTTTGATTAACTCGACTAATTCACTTGGTTATAATTCCTACGTCTACAATATCTCCTTAAAATCCATATCGTGTTATACTTGTGTGCGAAGCACGTGTTTAAATCTATCCTTGTATGATTCTATTTATTTTCCGAACAAGTGTTCCTTTATTTATTCCCTAAATAAATATTCCTTTATTCCATTTATTTATAATCTAAATAAATGTTCCTTTATTTATTTCCTAAATAAATAAATGTTTTCATTTTATAAAATCCTATCGATTTTATAAATAAGATTATTTTCAATATAAACATTGAAAATTCCCTTTTTACATTCTAGTATCACCTACGGTGTTTAACGTGTCGTTTAACAATGATCGGTATCATTCAAACATATGAAATCAATAACAGATTTCATAACACATCATATATCACAATATATGAAAAACGGTAAAATAAATGTTGAGGAATCCAGTCGGATTCCTCCAACCTGTTTCCCTGCATCACAGATGTTAGACAATATAGATAACATCACTTTCAGCTCCATATGATATATTCTGTTAAACAGAATCAATATAGAAATTTAACTAACTGACTAGCAATTCAATCAAACAATCAACACACAGTCAAACAGACAATTTTAACAGTTCTAACAATGCAACATGAAATTATAAACTGTTCAGAGTTAGTGAGATTTACTCACATTGGCAGTTCATCGTTAAAGAACGATAAACTGTTTGTCTGATTCACATCAAACAGTTTATTTCGGCATACATTCAAACGAGCTTCAATCCACTTTCAGTCTGTTCCAGCGTGTAGCCACCGTCCGTACGGTCCCAACGGATCTGACCGTTCAGAATTCCATTTCTTAAGGCCCATCACCCTAATTTAAATACCAGGCCCGCTTTAAATCTCCTCCCCCTAAATATCTTCTTCCCCGATTCAACAAAGCACCACAATTTCCATTGCCATATTTTTTTTTCTACCATCCATTCACTTCGCACCTTCCACCGAATCGACCCAAACTTCCACCGACGAACTCCCCTTCGCCATCTCCTTCCATTCATCATTATTTCAACACACTCCATCGTTCATCAACACCCAAACTGACCCACTCTCATGTATTTAAAATCAATGAAGTCAAACTGTAATTTCACCTCATCAAAACCCCTTTACCTTCTTTGAATACGAATACAATCCTTTCATGAATCATCACATACTCATTTTAACATAACATGAAAGAATACCTCTCCAAACACTTCACCAGACTTTTCAGCAAGACACCCCCCATTTACTTCCGCCAGTTTCTTCAATCCACCACTTACCACCATGACTTCAGTTCGCACTTGTATCACCACAAACCATTCCCGTCCCAGAAAATCAACACCACTCCCGAAATTCGAACTCCAGCGTGAAGTACTCCAACCCAGTATTTCTTTGAACCCACCCAAATCAGAGATTCGCTCACCTCGCTTGTCCTCCTCTTGAACCCAGATAATACAGTTTTCCCCAAACAAAAATCACCCAGCTAAATCTCGACAGCCTTCGTCGGGTCTCAGTCGACCCCTGCCCTTGTCGAGGGTCATCCGACACGGCCTGCGCTCCCTTGGACCACCGTGACGACCTGCCCTAAGTTGCTGCGTCCAAACCTCGAGCTCCAGGTTGTTTGCATCGAGATCGGAATACCAAATCGAATCATATAGAAAGGGTATGAAATCGAAGCTTCTTTCAGCACGAGCTTCGTGGTGTGGGTTTTATGATTTATAGATTTTTAGGTGAATTTCTGGAGATTTTTGAGTTGGCGGATTTGAGTTTTGAGGAACGTTTTGTGGCGGCTGCACAAATGGATCGGGGAAATGAGGAAATAGGTTTTAACGTTTTTGTTAAGGTCATTTTATAAGGATATTTGTTTTATTTATATGACCTTGGTTTGTCCACGGTTTCGATTTAGGGACACAAATTTTGTGCGGCTAGCAATTGAGGGATGTGGACTCTAGTTTGATCACTGAATTTGTTAGGGTATTTTGTTTTAAGTTATAAAGTTTACCATCACGTGATAAAGAATTTCCTTAGTTTACAAACTGTTGTTGACAGAAGTAAACATACCGTTGTAATCAGCTTGGTGCCAGGATCCCAAAAATACCATAATACCGGTAGATTAACTCATATTGTGAAACCCCACAATTGTTGATTAAGGGTGCAAAATATTCCAAATAAAAAGTTGCTTATTTAATTAATTAAAAATTTCAGTAAAATTCTAAAAATTAAATTATCACTACTTCTCAAAAGAACCTTGTCTAAATTCGAACCCGATATCTAGTTATATTGAAAAACCCTTTTATAACATATATAAAGCGTCGCAAATTCTACAGAAATTCCACAGCGACTTTTTCTGAAATTTGATTTGGACATATCTCAAAATCTACACAACGAAATCCCGATTTTTCTCTTCCACTAGAAAAATATACTCCACCAGCTCCACACGTTTCTTGTTTCATAGAAATCCATCTTAAAACGAATTCTGTATATTCAGTTGAAGTTCGAATCGCCAAATTGCGAACTGCCATGACGTTTCAGGTTCATTTTAATTATAATTATAAATTATAAGTTCGAACGTTGTACTTTAAGTTATCGATATCGCCAAATCGATATATAAATTATTAAATAAATTAATTATTCGACAGCTAACAAAACGCGCCATTACATATGCTGTTACAAAAATTTGAATATTTTAATTACATTGGTTAATTAGTTTAAGATAATTAAAAATTAAGTTAGCCTAATTAATTCCTACCATCATCGGTTTGCTCCTACAGGCTTTCCTCCTCATTCTATTGTTTGCAGGTACCGGCTGTTATTCAAACCCATTATCAAAACTAGGGTTCCCAATTCGTACACCATTCAAGCAGTCGTACCCAGATCAAGTTGCTCCCCCCATGCGCCTCGACGTGCGCCTCCAGCACCCATGTCGTGAAGACCTCGTCTCCCCCATGCGTCGGCAAAAGCCCACCAAATACGACGACTTCGAACTGCTCTTGCTCCCCAATTACTTCAAATAAAACGATCGTGGCCATTCATGTTTGAGATCTTACTAGGCTCTTTAGTTTTTCTTTTGGAAGTGCTCGAATTGGTTGTGCAGATTGGAAGAGATTTGAGGACAAGGACCGTGACTTCGTAGTCATTGAGGGACAACGATGGCGGCTTGGTATGGTAAGAAATTAGGTTTGTCAATATATTGGGTATTTATATAATATTATATTAATTAATTCATTAATTCCCAAAAAAAAAAAAACCGTTAATACCCACTAACTCCAAATCCAGCCCAACGAATGTTGCCCCTAGCCAAATATCCCTATTCCAGACATAATGGGCTAGGTCCCGTCAGCCCGTTTGACCGTTTCAGCCTATTTTTCTTTAAATTAAAATATAAACTATTTAACATTAAATGCGATTGTACATTTTAATTTACCGAGGCCACATACTGACTCTAAAATTTCTAGAAAAATTATATCAAGCTATGTTTTTGACGATATGGTCCTAATAAAATTAATTTCATTGAATTTGGAGACCGTTTGAAAAATGGTCCTTTTCTAGTCGATCCAAATTGACTAAAATTGGAAAAACACATTTTCTTTTTCCATGCTCACATATTAATTCTAACAATTCTGAAAATTGGAATCTAACAATAATTTGACATTCCGGATCTAACCAAAGTGGTTTCGTTGAAAACGGAGGTCGTTTGCAAAATGACTATTTTTAATATTAAAAAATATGTATATATATATAAATTCCATAGCGACTATTCTGAATATTCAGCTGGTTATAACTTTTTATTCCCCCTATGAAATTTCAATTTTTCAAACTTGTTAGAAAGATATTTCTAAACAAATTTAAATATTTCTGGTTTTACCAAAATCCGGTTTATTTTGAATCCTGTACATTCACTCGAAATTCGAAATCAAATTTTCAAACTATCGTGCCATTTCAGGCTCGTAGTATAATTAAAATAAAATTATTCATTCTAACTTCGATTTAAATAAATTTTTAATTGTTATTATTTAAAATAAATTATTTAAAATATTTAAAATCCGTTAAAATTGCTAAAATAAAATTTTAAATTGGTTCCAAAATTCTGTGTTGTTACACATTTATTGGTTGAAACCCCACATGGGTATTGGGATGATATTTGGCGTACACTATTTCAATTATTTAGTTATATGTCAATCTTTTGGTTGACAGACTATTGTAAGCGTTAATTATTTATAGTTAATGCTTATGCAGTTGTGTGATGCACTCTGGATGATGATTGATTGTGTATCATGATTGTTGTGTACATGTGTTGTATGAAATCCATGTGAATAAATTATATGGTAATTGATAGGGGTTGATTCCAATTCAAAAGGAACAAATATTTTAAAATAAGAAAATATTTTAAGATAACGAATAATTTAAAATAATATTCAGTGAAGGATCAAAATGTGAATTTGATGTCCGATTTTGGATGGACACGAAAATATTGAAATATATGAGGCTGTGTTGTTTAGATTTGTGCCATTTTAACGCAAACAATATTTATGTCGATTTTATTCATTTTTATAGTAAATATCGAAAAGGAAATGATTTCAAAATCAGATATTTTGTAAATATTATCATTTAAATATTATAATGATAAGGAGTATTCAATTTTGATTTAAAATTGAAATGAAAGTGGGAATCGTTTTAAAACGAATTAATAAATGATTTATAAAATACGTTTTAAATGGAAATCGATGAAATATATATATATATATTATATATATATAATGGCCTGAATAAAATGAACCGCATCGCGACCATTCGAGAATTTCGACCATTGACTTCAAATTGACATTACGGGAGACCCGACCGTCGGATTTTCCAAAAACCAGAACCATTGGGTTCGTATCGAAAAGTGCTTTCCAACGAATATAAGAGATTTGAAATCTAATGGTTGAATTTGGAATTATGTCCAAATCAAATTTGGAAAAGGTCGTTGTAAGTGCAGTTCGATGACTGTTTATGAAAATCGACTGAAAGGGCGTTAATAAAATTATTAAAAATATTAATAATTTGTGTAAAATCATAATAAATGATTTGGAAAGAATTTAATGAAAAATTCCACATTTGTAAGGATAAAAATATATTTTTATCTAAATGAACTAGTTATTAACTAGATGTGAAATCCAATAATTTTTAAATAAATAAATTGGATTTGAAAAAGGGTTTTAATATAACCAGAAATGTAACGACTCGTTATTTTGGTAGTCAAATATTTAATTTAATTTATTATTTTATTTGGAATATTAATGAATTTTAATATTGAATTTGTTATTAAAACGAAGTTTGAACGCTATATATTTATATAATTATAAATCGAGCTCGAAATGTCCCGATAGTTCATAATATGGAGTTTTGAACTTCAACTGAATATACATGATCCGATATAAGTCGGATTTCTGTGAAATAAGAAATGTTGGAATCGTGATGATTATAATTTTCATACGAAAGAGAAAAATTCAGATTTCGTGTTATAGATTGTAAGTTATGTCCAAATCAAATTTTAAAATAGTCGCTATGGATTCGTTAATAATTTTAACGTATATTTAATAAATTTAAAAGGGAATTCCTATGTATTTCGAATATCGTTAATCTCGAAAATGTTAATATCGAGTTATAATTCCACATTTGTTAAATTTGAAGTGATATGTTATTATATTTGGATATATATAAATATATATATGACGATAATAATTTATTTTTATTAAATATAATTGTTTTGTAATTTATTTATATTTAATCGGTATTATATAAGTCGTAAAAATAGTTATTTTTCAGAAAGATAATAAGTTTTTATGAAACCGTATTTTTAATAAAATAGTTAAATGGAATTTGTATTGGTATTAGAATGAAATATTGGTTTTCTGATTACAATTCATATCTATCTTAAGATATGAACATTGTTGATCAAGGTTTGAGAGGTAGTTAAAATACCCCAACTTGAACGACATCAGGATTATATGAGGATGATATTAGTTGGCAATGGTAAAAGGAGTTAGTGATAATTTATTATTTCCATTAAAGAAATAATAATGCAACGTTTAATGAATATTTGAAAAATATTTAATGAGGATTCCAAAGAGAAAAGGGAGAAAAAAGGGGATTGCGTGAATTATAACAATAGTTTCGAGTTAGAAAAGAAATGTAAAAGTTGAGTTTTATTCAATAAGAATAAGCATTGGGTGTTGTCACGTAATGAATAAAAGATATTTCATAACGTTGTTTTACGAGTAATAAATTGAATTGATTTCCCAATATTAGATAATAATATGGCTAATGTTTTGGAAAGTAAAAATAGAAAACTGGATATAATATAGGATTTTCCTAAGTATAAAAATGAATTTGTTTAAAGAACAATCTTATGTTAAATAAAAAGCGAAAAACTACATTCGTAGTATCGAAATATTTAAGAGTTTTAAATTTGCATTTGTTTTAATTAAAAGGCCAATTGATGCTCAATACTGAACCAGTGGACTCATTGGATGTTCATGATTGAATCACTGTTTATTTTGATAGTTAAATAACCGACTATCAAATTTAGCCTAAACGATTGTTGGTATGGAAAGACTGGGATCGAATTTATATTTGAAAACCATTCTGACCAACAAATACATGGAGATATGAGAAGATGATTGAGATGGAGCTTTGAAGACCGTAGATCATCATAAACGGAAGAACCACTAATATTCTCTGCCTTGCAAGCAGAGATAACTGTGATTCTGTCGTGGTTGGAATCTATGGATTGCAAGGACTACTTTGTACTAATCTATAGGGAGATTCCCTGGATGTAGTAGGAGGGTGCCTTCGGTTCATCCTGTTCCTGGATGACTTATATGGACGGATGTCTGATAGATTATTTCCAAAGGGACCACGTACGTTGATTTCTTCAAACGTACCATAGTCGATGGCGGAGAAATGGTTTTTCTCTAGCCAAATAATTAGGACATTTTTGTGGATGTCAATTAGTGATATCTGATGGATCTGACGATGTGACATTATAAGTGAATGGTGACCTGATATTTCAAAAAGGAAGTTCCAAACCTTAAGCCTCATCAACCGGGAAATGACAGAATCGGGCAGGCAGCATGGCTATGTGGGCCGCTTCCATTAGGGTGTATAATCATCTATCTAGAGGATATCCTTTTCCTTCTTTAATCTATTTCGATGCTGCCGCCTTCGGAATACGGTGGTTTGAGCCCAACCATTGGTGATATACATTCGATACACTAAAGCGAAATGAGTGGTGGGTCATATGTGGGTCGGGTTGCAAGATGTTCTTGTTGAATCCCATGTATTCCCCTCTAGAGATACACTATCGGCAGGTGGTTCCATACCTTGTCATGGTCGGTATCCAATCTCCAATAAGCGCCCGCGGTTTTGATTGTATACTAAGTATGTTGAGCATGAGATGCAAGCATTCCATTAGGTTGATATTTACTTGTATTTAGACACTACGATAATATCGGGAAAGATATTGATTTCAAAAATGTTTTGGGTTATCGTAAGGTAAAAATCGTCCGTATTTATGTGTGGATTTGGTCTTATGATTATACTTTTCTTTCGAAATGATTTTGAAATTTAAAATCAGGTTGTGTTATACCCTTAAACTTAGTGTGTTTTCTCACTCTGGTTCACCAGACTGACCCGGTGTTTTGTAAATGCTCGGGTTAGACGGGGTGTACAGGTCCAGGTTATCGGATGCTGCGAAGTCCAGAGACGAGCTGGAGGTGTTTAGACGTACGATATTATATAGTTATTATCCCGCTGTGTGTTGTACATGAGGGAATATTATTATTACTATCCAAATGTGTTGATGTATGCTGATGATTTTAAGTGTTTTAAAATCTCTCAATAAAGATTTATTTCTGTATTATATTTTGTTCCATTGTGATGTGAGACTCTGTGTTGTGTTGGTTCTTCTTCTTCTTCTTCTTCTATTATAATATTTCTTTCTTTCTTATGTCACCCTCTAATTTCTTTCTAATAACGTTCTGGTGTTTGGAAGGTCGGCATGAGATACGGTAAATGTATTTATGTCAATTTTCGAGTATGAAAATCCTTGGGTCGTTACAATGGTATTAGAGCTATTGGTTTAGTAATAACCTTGGCTCTGTGGTATAACTCGATAGAGATTGGGTTAGTAATACCCTAGATCGAGATTGAGTGTATATATGTGGGAGCGTATTTGTAAATTTTATATCAAAATGTTTTGTATTGTGTTGTTTGTTTGGTTCAAGTGTTGAGAAGCTTTTAACTGACAATGGATACAATATTGTTTTGTAAAGAGTGTAAATGCAATAATTTTACCCAAATTATATTTTTGTATAGAAAAGAAATAATTTTATCAAATTACTTAGATATTAATGTGTTTGATTGATTTGAATGGAATTCAAAGTGGAATGAAAATTTGGATTGAAACTTAACTTTGATAAGTGTGATTAAATTAAAAGTGATAATGAAATTTAATAAAAACAGATTTGGAAATTGGAAAGGGTTAATTCATAAATTCTGATTTATATGTAGTTTTATTCCAGTTTATATTATACGGGAATTTATTCTTTGGTTTACAATTCATTTAGCTCTATTAAATTATTGATGATTTCCATTCAAACAAACTATCATCCAATAACAAACAATTCACAATCAATAACCAATATGCAACTAAATCAATTGAATTTGCATTCAATATTAATATTTTACTTTGGTTTCACATATTTGAACATCAATCGATTAATATCCAACTGATTTCTATTTGATTATTATTTATTCATCAAATTATTTGATAATGAAGTGATGTTATCTGTTTGACTTTGGAATTGTGTAGTTATACTTGTTGGTTAGTGAAATATTACTTTAGAATTTCATACAATTATTACTCATATGTGAATTGAGTTAAGTACAGGTGTCATATGGCCAGACAGATTGATACTGGTTGAGTAAATCGCATATACATTAACCAATTATGCTCAATAGCGCTCGTAAAAGGTCTACGCGAAAATATAAAATTTTGGGTTTTGATTTTTATTTTTCGACCTTGTGGGTCGATGTATATATATTATTTGTTCCTGAGATATCGCAGATGTCACTCTATACAAGGGAGACTCTGCAGAATTTTTCTGGGAATTTAATGTGTTAGAAAATTTTCAATAATTTTGAAAACATTTATTTACGGAAATGAGTTGATTTTTTTTATTTAAAATAAATTGGATTTGGAAATTATTGGGATTTGTAGCATTTTTTCTTACCTTAGCAATTTCGAGGACTAAATTATTTTAAGGAGGGGAGAATGTAACGACCCATATTTTTGGTAGTCAAATATTTAATTTAATTTATTATTTTAAATATTTTATTTGGAATATTAATAAATTTTAATATTAAATTCGTTATTAAAAACGAAGTTTGAAAGTTATATATTTATATAATTATAAATCGTGCTCGAAATGGCGCAGCAGTTCGTAATATGGAGTTTCGAACTTCAATTGAATGTACAGGATCCGATATAAGTTGGATTTTTGTGAAACAAGAAATATTGGAATCGTGTTGATTATAATTTTCAAATAAAAGAGAAAAATTCAGGTTTTGTGTTATAGATTGTAAGTTATGTCCAAATCAAATTTTAAAATAGTCGCCATGGATTCGTTAATAATTTTAACGTATATTTAATAAAATTAAAAGGGAATTTCTATGTATTTCGAATATCGTTAATCTCGAAAATGTTAATATCGAGTTATAATTCCACATTTGTTAAATTTGAAGTGATATGTTATTATATTTGGATATATATACATATATATATATATATGACGATAATAATTTATTTTTATTAAATATAATTGTTTTGTAATTTATATTTAATCGGTATTATATAAGTCGTAAAAATAGTTATTTTTCAAACGACCTCCGTTTTCGATGAAACGAATTTTATTGAATTATGTACGACTATTTATTTAATTTTCCAGTTTGGAGCCAATTGGGTTTATTTTATCAGTAGCGATATTTAAAGGTGCATCGACGAAAATATTGAAATTAAAATAACGAAATTGTGCAAATAGAATCGGTTTCCAATGGAATTAATTCCATTGGATCCGAAACGTCAAGACATAACAGTGTGTCTAGTTTTGTTATTTTTGGATTTTGTGTGTGGCAATACGGAATCAAACATGGATCGAGTGATAAATGTATATATCATATTTTTATTTACTTTAAGCTAATTAACTTTCCCACCATCCATTCCGTGTGTTTTTCATTTTCTTGCCAGCCTGCCAAACCTTTTAATGACTTGCACCCTAAACAATCCTTTTTCTTGTAACCCAATCCACTAAACCGTGAGAGGCATGATTTTGGAATACATGCCCAAAGCGTACAACTGTGTACCTAATGTCTGCATACCTATCCTGAATTTCTTGGCCACCACGTTCTTCTTCTATATAATCACCTGGGTGTTATTCTTCTTTAATTTTGTTTCCAGAAATGGTGAAATGAGTTTCTCCAACGAAAATGAAATCACAATATAAAAGTAAAGTGCACCCACTCCTCTCTACCATAAACTAAATCATGCAAAGTCCTCATTAAATAATACATCACCCTCATTCCTTCCTGCTGAACCACTGTACAAGCCCATTAAATAATACATTACCTCATTCCTTCCTGCTGAACCATTGTACAACGCAAGATTTTTCTTTCTTTCACAAAACCATCTAATATGAGGGTCATGAGTCACGACTTTAATTGGAAAACGAGGGGAGGGGTTTGGCATGCGTCTTCTGGTGGAGGAGGCCGTGCTTTAGTGAAGACAGGGAGGGGGAGGCAATAGCCCGACTGCGTCCATGGGTTCAACAACAAGGTTCGGATCAGGGTTCCAGGGTTGGTCGTAAATGAAGGTCGTTGGAGGGTGATGTCAAGGTCATGGGTTCCAGTGAGGTAGTTTGGCTGTGGCAATCATGTACATAGAGAAATGGTGAGTGACTAAGTTAGCAAAGCAAGAACAGACAGGCGGCTTTCAGCGATGGCTGACAAATGGGTGAACATGGGTATGATTTGAGAGGTGTTGTCGCCTGAATGGATGACACGGAGGAAGGAAGTAGCTTCACTATTGAGAGTGGGGTTCGTATCTTCAAAGAGAAGAATGATCAGTGGAGGAGTAAGTGGAAGTCTTATTTTTAGGTTGTTGGGAATTTTACTGAAGCAGGCTTACGGAGGAGATGGTCACAGAATGTTTTACGGTGGAGGAGTTCATCGATGAGGGTGGTAAGGCGGTAACCGGAGGCTGTCTGGGTCATCTGACTAACGCCAGGAAAAATGAAGCAAACACAAAAAAATGAAAGAATAACGGATTTGGATGTGGGGAGGATCGGATCTGAGTGTGTGTTTGGAGAAGGAAGCTCAACAATATAGAACGTGGGATGCGTCCGCTGTTGTTTTACATGTTGGGTTTGGGCCCGTTGGGCTATAGTATTAAAACAAAAAGGAAAAGGAAAAAAGAAGAAGGGGAAGGTTCGGAATAAAGTAGATGGGACTATTGGCAGAACGTATTTAGGGTATAATAGAGGAAACATGTTGGAGGTGGTGAACAAATAGCAGAATGATGAAATGGAAGGAATTTTCTTTTACATGAGCTGTTGAGACTGCGTGCATGAGTGATGGGCATATTGAAGGGGTCCAGGATACTGCAAACCGGAGGCGTTCCCATTTTTATAAATGAGGTATTAGCATAGTAATCCAACTGTAAATATGCCCAATTATATAAAAAAGGGGGTTGGTCGACCCGGTTGTTTAAACCCAAAATTTACGTTAATATATATTAACAGTAAGTGTAGATTTACTGAGGTAATAGAAACCTTAGGTTTTAAAAATAGATGAGTGGGCCAGTCAGTTAACCAAGGTCATGAGTATAATTAAAATTTAATATTAATTACTTTAAATAAATTAATAGTTAAAATAAATCATATTGTTGGTAATATTTATAACTTGTCTATATGTGTTCAGTATTCAACAAAATAAGAAACACTGGAATCCTATCAACAGACAGAACATTCTGGGACAGCGCCAGACGGAATTGGAATCAACTGGATTTTCAGTTAAACTAAACACTAATTTAACTTAACTGAAACGAGCCGGTTAAACAATGTTATCATATCAAGGTGAGTTAAACTCACTCAGTTCTTCCCAGTTATATCTTATATAAATTGGGTTTTTATTTTGTGTGCTCTGGTTGCTAATGGTTGACTGTTTGCTAATTATATATTCATTTTTCCGATTTAATCGATGAAATTAAACTGTGTTTAATTTCAGTGAAATATCAAATCGTTATTTTAACGATTGGACCCAATGGAGGTAACTTATCTTGTTGGTCACGTTTATAAAATAAACGTGTTTAATGGTTTGAACTGTTTGAACTAATTGAATTGTTTTGTTTATTCGTTGATGTTAAATATTTATTATTTATTATTATAGAAGTTATCATTTAAATGTGATTGAATGATCAGATTTGAGCAAACCAATTTGGATAAAGGAAAGAACAGGTTGGAGGGATCCAACGGGATTCCCTAAATATATTATTTATTTTCATATTATCAATATATGAACTATCCTGATATGGTGGTTGATTTGATTACTGATAGTTGAACTGGAATTCAACATTTGTTTTGGTTAAACCAATGGACAGTATTCATTGAGTAATTGGCAGCATATGGTCTATAAAATCAATCGTTTTATAAATGTTGATTTACCGTCAGGGGATTCGATAGAACTGAAGTTATGAAATTTATTTTATAACTGGATATAGATTTTGAATTATAGTTTAATAAAAGGATAATAAATATTTATTTATTATTTATTAATTAGATTTATAATTAATTGTTAATTAATTTAATAAAGAAAATTCTGATGTTAATCAGATTTATAATTACGAGAATAGAAATTAACATAACGATTAAAATTTGGATAATTGTTTTGTTAACAAACAATTAAATGGAATTATTTAAATTAGTTATATTATTAATTAATTTAAAGGAAAAAAATTGGAATGGGTTAATGAGATAATCAGATTTGAGTTGGTTAACAGTTTTAACTGGAATTGATTACTAAATTAGTTTGTATTGAATTAATCAAATACAATAGTTTAAAGAATACTGTTTAAATAAGAGTTTTTAAAAAGGAATTTATTATTTATTTTTGTAAATTAAGAAACTAACTACTGAAGTAGTTGATGATTAAAGTAAATTATTATTTTAATTAATGATAATTTAGGGAATTACTTTTTAATTGGGTTTCATCTAAAAAGTAATCGAATTGAAATGAAATCAAATGGAATGGTAAAAAGAGTTTATGAACGGTTTTATATTTAAAACCCAAATTTTTATAACGAAGTTATAAAGAGAATTTTAAGCGAAAATGATAGCTTAAATTAAATGTTTATTTAATATTGGAATTAAATAAAAGGAATTGAGAATAAAAGGGTTTATATTAAAAAAGAATTATATAAACGAGGTTTGTAAAAAGCGATGAGGTGTTATAGCGTTAATTTTAAATTAACGTGGCTTAATAATGGGATTAAGTAAAAGTGGGGAATTGAAATGAGAATTTCAAGCAGGAAATGGTTGAATGGATTTGAAAAGGGATTGGTAAAAGTGAATTTGGCAAAGGAAGTGAGTCATGGGATTTTGAAACCAAAACCGAATCAAAATGAATTTTTTTAATGAGGCAGAGGTTAAAAGGGTGGTGTTTATATAAAGAATTACTTAATTATGGAATTAAGAAATAATGGTTATACCCGAGAAAGAGATTTTCAAAAAGATAATAAGGTTTTATGAAACCATATTTTGAATAAAATAGTTAAATGGAATTTGTATTGGTACTAAAATAAAATATTGGTCTTTTGATTACAACTGATATCTATCTTAAGATATGAACGTTGTTGATCAAGGTCTGAGAGGTAATTAAAATACCCCAACTTAAATGACATCGGGATTATCTGAAGATGATAATAGTTAGCAATGGAAAAAGGGGTTAGTGATAATTTATTATTTCCATTAAAGAAATAATAATGCAACGTTTAATGAAAATTTGGAAAATATTTAATGAGGATTCCAAAGAGAAAAGGGAGAAAAAAGGGGATTGTGTGAATTATAACCATAGTCTCGAGTTAGAAAAGAAATGTAAAAGTTGAGTTTTATTAAATAGGAATAAGCATTGGGTGTTGTCATGTAATGAATAAAAGATATTTCATGACGTTGTTTTATGAGTAATGAATTGAATTGATTTCCCAATATTAGATAATAATATGGCTAATGTTTTGGAAAGTGAAAATAGAAAATTGGATATAATATAGGATTTTCCTAAGTATTAATATGAATTTGTTTAAAGAACAATCTTATTTTAAATAAAAAGCGAAAAACTACATTCGTAATATCGAAATATTTAAGAGTTTTAAATTTACATTTGTTTTAATTGAAAGGCCAATTGATGCCGAATACTGAACCAGTGGACTTATTGGATGTTCATGATTGAATCACTGTTTATTTTGATAGTCAAATAACCGACTATCAAATCTGGCCTATACGATTGTTGGTACGGAAAGACCGAGATCGAATTTATATTCGAAAACCATTCTGACCAACAAATACGTGGAGATATCAGAAGATGATCGAGATGGAGCATTGAAGACTGCAGATCTTCATAAACGGAAGAACCACTAATATTCTCTGCCTTGTAAGCAGAGATAACTGTGATTCTGTCGTGGTTGGAATCTATGGATTGCAAGGAATACTTGCTACTAATCTATAGGGTGATTCCTTGGATGTGGTAGGAGGGTTCCTTCGGTTCATCCTGTTCCTGGATAACTTGTATGGATGGATGTCTGATAGAGTATATCCAAAGGGATCACGTACGTTGATTTCTTCAAACATACCGTAGTGGATGGCGGAGAAATGGTTTTTCTCTAGATAAATAATTAGGTATTTTTTGGACATCAATTAGTGATATCTGATGGATCTGACGATGTGGCATTCAAAGTGAATGGTGACCTGATATTTCAAAAAGGAAGTTCAAAACCTCAAGCATCATCAACCGGGAAATGACAAAAATCGGGCAGGCAGCATGGCTATGTGGGTCGTTCCCATTAGGGTGTATAATCACCTATCTAGAGAATATCCTTTTCCTTCTTTAATCTATTTTGATCCTGTCCCTTTCGGGAAACGGTAGTTTGAGCCCAACCATTGGTTATATACATTCGATACACTCATGCGAAATGAGTGGTCGGTCTTGTGTGGGCCGGGTTGCAAGACGTTCTTGTTGAACCCAATGCATTCCCCTTCAGAGATACAATATCGGTGGGTCATTCCATACCTTGTCATAGTCGGAATCCAATCTCCAATAAGCGTCACCGGTTTTGATTGTATGAATTGGAATGGATTTGAATAGAAATTTCCAATCTATGAATTGGAATGGATTTGAATAGAAATCATCTTCGAGAGATTTCGACATTGGATTCCGTGACTATACAAATATTGTGGAGAGATTTGGAAGATAGATATATATCGTTATTCCCCACACGGTATGTGTTGGTTCCAGAATTTGATATTGAATATAAGCCGATATAATTTTTGTTTTAGAGCCTTGTATTTAATGTCAAATTGGATTTTGGATTTATTGTGAATGGTGTCTTAAATAACACTGTTCTTAAACCCCGTGTGAAAAGAATAAATCTTTTAATTAAGATTATTAGAGTTTCCAATTATATTTAGTAATTGGAATAAAATGGAATGTGAATTGGATTTACTGTGAACTGTGTTTTTAACGACATTCGTTCTTTAACCTGATTAACTGTGAAATGTGATTTGGAATATATAAATCTTTTAATTAAGATTAGTGGAATTTTTGAAAATAAAGTTTTCCAATTTAACATAATAAATTGGAATGGAATTCAATTTGGTAATAATCGAAGTGAGCTTCTGTGGAGGAAGACTGTTAATATATATGAAATTTAAAAGGCTTTGTCATTATTCCATTTATATTATTCATCGAATACGGAAATTGGTATCGATTATATATTGACCTGTTTTTCCGTGAAGATTCCATAATTAATGAAATGTGATTTTGGGATTATCGTGAAATGTGTTTTAAATGACATTGGTTCTTTAACTCGGTTAAATACAGGATTACATGTCTAACCTTGTATTTCAAACTATATTGTTGATCTCTGCTAAATATATATCTGTTTGGTAGCGGAGAATTTATTCTCTTGCCTAACACCCTTCTTTGAGACGTATGATCTTAGAGGTTATATATCGGCAGAAATCAGTGGTACGGTATAGATTGTCGATGTGGCATGTTTGTGTTTCAAAATTTAAATAATCATTAGATAATGATTTTGGAGTATTAAAATTAAATGGAGTTTTAACGAATCTTTAATTAGATTGAAATGTGAATGTGATAATTTAAATTATCAAATTTGGGAAATGATCGAGAATGGAGTACCACCAGTTTTACTTCAGGCGATAGTTAAATATTTAATTAGATTTGAACGGGAAATGGTAACTAATTTTACCGATAACACCGTGGTGTTAGATATGGAGTATTACCAGTTTTGTTCCATAAGATGAATAGGTTGGGATTGGGAAATAAAACAAATGATTACTTCGATAAGGCTCGATAATCCCGACTAGTTGATAAACCTTATTTTGGTTTAAAGTTGATATCCAAAATAAGATTAAAGTATAAATATAAAAGAATTTATATTTGATAAAATTAATGGGAACTTTCCCAAAAGATATGAATATTTGAATAAAAGAATATTCTGGATTGGAATGAGGCGTATGTTGCTTTTTATAGCATTTGATTATAAGATACGTGAATTATTCGGAAAGGCCGAGTTTATACCCATTCTGAATAATGGATTCGACGATAAGTCGACGATGAAGATGGTAGTTGAAGACCGGAGGTCTTCACATTGTTTGGATGATTACTGATGTCTTGATTGGGCTGTACACCCAAGATAAGGTAATAAGTGGTGATCGTCAGATGTACTTGGAGATTGACCGGATATACGAGGACCTCTCTCTTGTATAGGACATATGGGACGAGGAACAAGGTGCCTCCAGTTTAATTCAGACCCAGAACAAACTAGTAAATAGATGTGTGTCTGACATTGGATTTTATTCTATGTTGATTGATTTCTATTAAATATATATCTGTTTGGTGGCGGAGAATTTATTCTCTTGCTTAACACCCTTCTCTGAGACGTACGAGCTTAGAGGTTATATATTGGTAGACATTAGTTGCATGACGTGAATTGTCAGTGTGGCATGCTAAGATACAAATGATCAAGGCTTTTGTTGAAAAGCAGAGTCTTGTGGTTGATGATCAAAGCACGGCTTTAAATAGCATAGCTTTGTGTATAGCGTTAATTCGCGGGCTTCACAACTCGGTATGAATCAAAAACAGGATAAGGGACAGCAGGGAGTGCATGACATTTCTTTCTAGCTATGAGTGGTGTTATGGTATGGAGCCCAGACATTTATTTATTTTTACCTATGTGGATGATGGATTGCGAGGCGCCTCAGATATATCGGTCACTACAGGGCCGATGGATAGGTTCGATAGGAACGGGAAACATGTGTTTAGGAATTGCCAATCCACTAAAGTAAGTGTGGACCATTCCTGCAAGGTTCAAGGGTTCACTACGGGGGATCCTGAGGTATTTGCTAGAGCGTCTCTAAGCCGGCGAGGAGTACATCCCTTGCCTCAACATGGAATGCAATTTTCAATACGACATTTCGGTTTTGATTGTAAACCTATATATGGAGACATAGTAGGATGGGGTACTATGCCATCTATGATTGACACATTTATATTTGAGGTTGTTTTTGGAACTATACACTTATAATAAGATCAAAATTATTCATTTTAAAATGTACCAAGCATGTTTGGCTATTATAAGGTAAAACTCAATCCTCCGGCTTGCGTTGCACTGTGCGAAGGGACCTGAGTCTTATAATAGCTACATTTTTCCAAAAATCATTGTGTTATTGTTTTACGCATTGGTATTCTTGGGAGATAACCCGTTCTGTTTTATACGGCGTAGTCCCTTGATTTACTTTATTTCTGAAGTAAAGTTTTAAATAATTGTTTTAGTTCTCACACCAGCCCCATGACTGACTCGGAGTTTATTGTTTTAACCTAAATTCTGGGTGCCTCTATTTTCCACATGGGCAACTAGTAGTTTTGGTTTTGCAGACTTATTTTTATAGGATCCTGGTTTACAGTTGGAGCTATATTCAGAAAGCTCTGTACCCGTGTATTTCTTTCAGTTGTGCTATGTATTATTTTTCCACTGCTTTGTAATTCGAATCTATGATATTTGTTAAATGAATATTATTTATTTATACTCTGTTATATTCTTGTACTCTAATGTAATTGTTGTAATAGCAATGAAGTGTTCTATTGTTTGCGTTCTTATTTGTCGTGTTCTCAACTCAATCCGGGCTTTCCCATAGGGGCGAGTTTGGGTCGTTTTAGAGTTGGTATCAAAGCTTTGGTTTACAGAGCTCGAGAACAAGACACATTAAAACCAAATGAAAGAATTCATCAGAGATTGGATTAGTAATATCCAATGAGAATGACTCGTTAGAGACAGGATCAGTAGCATCCTAAAATGAGTTTCAAAGAGTGTTATTTCTGAAATAAAAATGAAAACGAATTTTGTTTTGAAAATTTAAGCCTTATTATACGTATTTGAATATTTTATTTTAAATTGATTTGGATTATCGACTATATGAAGATTTTTCATATACGCCTAGCTAGCGTTTGTACGAAGTCTCAAATATACTAGATGGATATAGAATCACACTCTAGATGCCTGGGGATAATTCTGGTGATGTCCGGACATCATCAGTATTTATGTTTGAGTTTCGAAAGTATGATATCTGTATATTTCTAATTGATTGGTGTGAGAACCAAAACTTAGCTAGGACTTATTGCTGTGACTTGGCCTTAAAAATTTGATTTTTGAGTATATATAATGATATATGTTTGAAAATTTAATCAACTAATTGATTGCTGGTTGTGTTGTGTGATTATTAGTTTGACCAATTAAAATATCGGAATAATAAAACTAATAAGAAGATGAAGGTAAATTAAGTCAAGTCGAATCAAATTATTGAAGTAAATTGAAAATTGATTGGAATTTCATACATGTACATATATGTATGAATAGGTCATAGTATGGAAGCTAAGAAGATGAATAAAATTGTATGCTTGACAAATAGGTACATGTTTATTGTATTTCTTAGGTTTTGATTATTTTATGAGCTGATTGGCTAGCCACTTGGATTTTTTTTTTCTTTTAGATTGAGGAGGGTCCTGTGAGGCAAGTTGCGCTTTTAAAGATCTCCCCGTACAAAGGAGGTTATGGTGAAATTTTTCGAAAATTTAGGGTGTTAGCCAAATTTTTGAGAAATTAGAAAATTCTAGAAACTGAAAAGTTGAAGAATGAAAGTTGAGTTGGTTGGTTAGACAATTTTCAGCTCCATTCCTTTTCAAGGACGAAAAGATTTTAAGTGGGGGAGATTGCAACAACCCGGAATTTCAGAACCAATTTAAAAAATTTATTTTGGTAATTTTAATGGATTTTGGATGTTTAAAATGATTTATTTTCAATAATAACGATTTAAAATTTATTTAAATTGAAGTTAGAACGTATAAATTTATTTGAATTATAAAGGGAGCCTGAAATGGTGTGGTAATTTGAAAATTTGATTTTAAATTTCAAATGAATGTACAAAATTCAAAATAAATCGGATTTTAGTAAAACCATAAATATTTGAATCTATTTAATTATATCTTTCTAACAAATGTGAAAAATTCACATTTTTTAATAAAAATTGAAAGTTATGTTCAGTTTAAAATTCAAAATAGTCGCTATGGAATTTATATATATTTTAATATAATATATAACCCTTAAAAATACCGATTTTGCAAACGACCTCCATTTTCGACGACACCACTTTTTTGGATTCGGAATGTCAAATTATTGTTATATTCTAAATTTCATAATTTTTGGAATTAATTTGTGAGCATAGCGAATTTAAACGTGTTTGGTTATTTTAGTTTGAATTTAATCGACTGAAAATTGACCATTTTTCGAACGGTCTCAAATTCAACGAAATTAATTGTTTTAGGACCGTATCGTTAAAGCATAGCTAGATTAATTTTTCTGGAATTTTTGGGATCAGTATGTGGCTCCAGTAAATTGAAATGTAAGTTGAAATCATTTTTGAAAGTTATGTTAATTTATATTTTAATTTTAGGATGGAAACTGATCGAAACAGTTGAATTGGCTTACGAAACATATCCCATTGTGTCCAGAATGAGGTATTTAGCTAGGGGTGACAGTCGTTGGGTTTGATTTGGAGTTCGTAACAGTAAACCACTAATATTGGAATTTAAAATAATATTAAATATATATATATATATATTATTTTGCCTAATCCCTAGTTTTATTAATCAGAAACCCACCGCCGTTATAAGCAATCAAGGCCCAGGATGCACAGTTCTTCCTCCACAAAAATCTCCTAATTCGCTTAATAATTTTCAAAGCTTATTAAAGGAAAATGGTAATACGAAGAGAGGGCTTGAAACTGGTACGGGTTTGATGGAGTTTAGTGGTGTGTAGAGCACGGAACCAGGGCTCAAAGACCGCCGGTTCGTGGTGGATTTCAGGGAGGCCGGGTAGGCCGAGTTGGCCATGTGGCCAGGCGATGGTGGCGCATGGGATGGTATTCGACATGGTGGCATCCGATTGGCCTCAGGCGGCTCCAAGTGATGGCGAGTGGGTGCCCTAGTTTCGAACATTGGGTTCGATTTTAGCTGTAGGTGAACGGAGGAAGAAGATGATTAGTGAGGTAATTAAAGTTAATTAATTTTAATTCTCCCGATAACGTAGTTAATCTTTATAAATTAATATCTTTCTCATAATATATCAGAATTTAACGATTTCAGAGCCGTTAGGATCGTGAAGTCGAATACTTCGCTATGGAACTGACTAGAGTTGAAATGGAGCTAGTTAAAATTTGAGGCAAATTCAAACTCAAATATACTGAAATCACCAAATAATGAATGACGGAGTGGATCCCAATGTGAGAACTCCTTGTTACTCTAATTATTTTATTGTTAAAATATATCCTAGGTTGCAGATAGGGATTAGTAGCCCCTGACACTATTTATTGTACAAACCATGGTTGTTTGTTTGGATTGTATTGTGGAAATTGGGATTGTGATTCTAAAATTCAAAATAGTCGCTATGGAATTTATATATTTTTTAATATAATATATAACCCTTAAAAATAGCCATTTTGCAAAGGACCTCCATTTTCGACGACACCACTTCTTTGGATTCGGAATGTCAAATTATTGTTATATTCTAAATTTCATAATTTTTGGAATTAATTTGTGAGCATAGCGAATTTAAACGTGTTTGGTTATTTTAGTTTGAATTTAATCGACTGAAAATTGACCATTTTTCGAACGGTCTCAAATTCAACGAAATTAATTGTTTTAGGACCGTATCGTCAAAGCATAGCTAGATTAATTTTTCTGGAATTTTTGGAGTCAGTATGTGGCCCTAGTAAATTGAAATGTAAGTTGAAATCATTTTTGAAAGTTATGTTAATTTATATTTTAATTTTGGGATGGAAACTAATCGAAACAGTTGAATTGGCTTACGAAACATATCCCATTGTGTCCGGAATGAGGGTATTTAGCTAGGGGTGACAGTCGTTGGGTTTGATTTGGAGTTCGTAACAGTAAACCACTAATATTGGAATTTAAAATAATATTAAATATATATATATATATATATATTATTTTGCCTAATCCCTAGTTTTATTAATCAGAAACCCGACCGCCGTTATAAGCAATCAAGGCCCAGGATGCACAGTTCTTCCTCCACAAAAATCTCCTAATTCGCTTAATAATTTTCAAAGCTTATTAAAGGAAAATGGTAATACGAAGAGAGGGCTTGAAACTGGTACGGGTTTGATGGAGTTTAGTGGTGTGTGGAGCACGGAACCAGGGCTCAAAGACTGTAACACCCCGCCTCCGCTAGGGTCACTCGCAAAGGAATGCACTAGCTTTAGAGGGGCATTATTGGTAAACATGCACAGAAATATCACAAGACAGAACATATAAAATAGCGGAAGTAAAATCGAACTTTCATAATATGAATAAATAAGGTCTAAAGCCTTTTAGGTCAGAGTACATCAAAACCTGTCTTGCAATAATAAAGAAGCATAAAGACTTTTTCATAAATTATTCCCCAAGTAAAAAAAACAGTAAAGTAGCCATAGACAAGAAAAGTCCAAGCCATCCATGATGACCTTCAAGTAGAAGAAGTCTGAACTAAACAACAGTATTTCCTCTCTGAAACCTGGGGGGGGGGGAACGGAAGAAAAGAGGCGAAACAAAACGGGTCAGTCAAAAAGACTGGGTAAGCCCTATCTACTATCAGCATAAAAACTAGTAAAGTTAACTGACATGAGAAACTGAGATGAACATAAGCATGATGACAAGATAGATAAGCTAAATCAAAATAACATGATGAACTACTGAACTCAGATAAACTAAGATGTCATGATAAATTACGATGTCAAGATAAAACAAGGTATCCCATCGTCAGGTTCCTATCAAGTATGATATCCCCAAGATATCTATTACGTATAACGTCCCATGGTGTCTATCCTGTATTTTAGCTCTGCACCTACCGTACTAGTATCCCCACCGTATCATGTGTTAACCATGAATGACCCTTACTCAAAAGTCGTGTAATGGTCTATGTCAACCTAATATATCGCATATATAGGTTACTCAACTCGTATGTTTTATTCCATGTAAATGTTCAGTCCCTTGCCGTAGACCATACGGGCTTTCCCATGAGGTTCTATACTACTTTAACATAGTTCCATGATCCTTAAGATCGGTTTGGACTATTACCCTAAACCTAGCTAGGGTCTTCCAACATGAGTTATCGTTTGTACAACTAGGACTTACGCTACCTAGGGCTACTAGGGATTATGCTTACCTATTGCACGTTTTCGTATTTCGGTTTGGGTTCAGCCACCTAGGGCCACTAGGAATTACACTAACCGTCAACCACGCCCTTTTTCCCACGCATTCATCGTGAATCGTTATTCCATGACTGTATGCACATGTATCACATCGTGCCATCCGAGTCCTATCACAGGGAAAATCAAGAAATACAGGACTCGGTCGGGAGCTTTCGATTTATCTGCCGATGCAGATGCTAAGGTCTGTTTTTCTTATACGTGGCTATGGTCCCACGAGACCACTCCCTCAACTAGTGAAAGACAAGACAGGATAAATCATGTATGAGAACACAACACTGGCCAACCCACATCCAAGCCTTACCGCACCCATAATTAGATAGCAATTATGGTCTTTTGGGTGTTCTCTACCTTTCCGTACGTACACGCTTGACCAAAGATGGTAGGTAGCCTGACGAAATGCTATTTAGGGCACGACCGTGTATCGTCGACTATCCCCCATCCATGCCCGTCTTTAGGTCGCTCGCATAGCAACCAAGGCATACTCTTGGTTCTTCTAACGCAGACCTTAACCTCTCATGAGCCTAGTATGATCACCTAGCTGCTCATAGAGGGATACCAAGAATATCCTCACGTTCCCCGAAGCCGCTGCTTCGTTACCCAGTTCGCTGGAGCCTTTATCTAAATCAGATACTTGCTCCTACTCGTATACTTAAACGATGACCTACCGTATCAGGTTACTCATCTATCTATGAACTGGTCTAAATTTCCTTGACTAAGAATCATTACTTAGTTATTCTTCAACTAAGGTTTACCACTTAGCCTTATTCCTGTTATCCTTGTTAACTAAGGTTATCCACCTAATCCTCGGAACTAGGGTTTTCCATAATGGATTAAGTGTCACTTAAGTTCATGACTTAGCCCGTCTACAAATCATGTCAAAATTGGCTAAGTATCCAAGTCCAAGACTTAACCCTACAAGCCACGTGTCAAGTTGGTTAAGTATATTAAGTAATTCACGACTTAACCTCGTCCAATTATCATTCTAGATTGGTTAAGTATATATTAGCTTGACCCTATCAATTTACTTAGTCAAATCGGTCAAGAGTATTTAAGCGATTCGTGACTTAGCCTTATCATGTTTTCACGTTATATTGGTTAAGTATTGGTTAACTTAACCACATCAAATTAACGAGTTAGATTGGTTAAGTATAGGTCGCTTAACCACATCAAATTAACGAGTTGGATTGGTTAAGTATAGGTCGCTTAACCACACCAAGTCATCATGTTAGATTAGTTAAGTGTTTAACTTAACTCCATTAAACTACCAAGTGGGATTAATTAAGTCTAGGCTAACTTAACCCCATCTGATTTCCATGTTTAGACTAGTCGAGTCTAATCTTAACCCCATCCATTAACTGTATCTTTCGGTTAAGTGTCATTAAGAAAACTTACTTAACCTTACCAAATTATCGTGTTGGATTGATTAAGTGTTGGTTAACTTAACCCCGTCCACTAGTCGTATAAAAATGGTTAAGTGTCATTAGGCAAATCTAGTTACTTAACCTACCCAACCTTGTCAGGTTTTGTTAAGTATCATTAGCCTAATCAATTTACTTAACCCATTTGTCCATGTCATATTTGGTTAAGAGTCATTAATCAAATTAACTTAACCCTATCATGTGGCATTAATTACTTAATGCACCTCAACCTCTCACATTAGACTTTGTTGTGGTTACTAGTTAAGCCGGTCGGTTCCGGGTAGCTTTACACCACAACTTGGTCTAACCTCGGGTTCAAGCACAACATGACCAACTTCTCACATTGGGTCTTATTGTTTGCAACTACTAGTTAGGCCGGTCGGTTCCGGGTAGCTTTATGTTGCAAACTCAACCCAGCCTCGAGTTGGTCACACTTATATTTTCTAAGTGTCATGTCCATCGTGTTTCCAAAACACATTACAAGTTTTCAAGCAATTGGGTAGACCTAACTTAATAGGTAAATTCCCAATGGGTAGACCTAACTTAATAGGTAAATTCCCAAGCTTATGTTTTTATGTCATTAGAAATTTCCCATAACATAACCCAACGCTTTTAAACTCGCATATACGTTCGCAACAACGTAATGGATCAAAAGAATAGACTTGGCAAAGGCATGGCAATAATGGATATTAAGCCACAAGTTAATCATAGTGGCAAAGAGGCACAAATGTGTTCATTAACTTGCATGTTACATTCTTAAGCCTCAAAAACATGCATAAACCCAAACTTGGCACATAAGCGAATCATGGTGACAAAAGACATGGAATGATGACTAGTAACTCGCATATATCATCATATAAGGGTTATGACTTCATATGAAAGTTGACATAAAGGTTATGAGGGTTCTCATGTTGCATAATGCAACATTTCAACATAAAGGTTGTAGCTTTTAGCTCACAAGATCAAGATAATGACTTCATAAACTTGCATGACATGATAGCATGTATCATACTCAATGATCAAACCCAAACTTGCAACATGAACATTTAACTTCATAGTTAATATCTAAGAGTAGGGAAAGGGCTTACATTGCTATGAAGGCACAAAAGATATGACAAAGCCCTTATGCAATCAACTAGACCCAAAATGCAAGCTCTAACATAAAAACCCTTGAGCCAAAATGATCAAAACCCTTGCTTTATGATGCAAATATAGAAACTTGACTTGAATGCAAGCTTATGACACTCATACAAGCTTGAAAACACTTGTATGCATGGAAAATCTCTCATAGAAACAATTTAGAAATTTTATGAAGAGAGTGGAGGCCATGAGAGGTAAAATTTTGCCATAGTTTAGTCGTATGAATGAATAATGATGATTTAGGGTTAGGTTAGGGTCTTATTTATAGATTAGGCAAGTGTTTTAGGCCATAGGATTAAACCCTAGTTGCAATCTCAGCCCTTAAAACCGAATCTGGCCCCCAAACTCAACACAAACCCAAAATGGTGCACCAGGCAGAACTGCCCGGCTGGACCAAGTCGACAGCCAAGTCGACAGGGCTGTCGACTTGGGTCCAACCAAGTCGACTCCCAAGTCGACAGGGCTGTCGACTTGGGTGCTCTGGCGGGAATTTTCCCGCCTGGCCCAAACTGGCCCAAATTTCCAAATTCAAACTTGAATTTGAAATCTGTTTTTACTTTGAAATTTTCTGAAAACTTCGTTGGGCCTTATTCGGGTCATACGGACTCCGATTTTCGAAAACTCGGACTCTATTTCGCGTATTTTTCCGAGACGAACGCAATGGCATGGCCCGTTTTACTTGATTCAGAATTTTAAAATGAAATTCTGCCTTGATTCTCGTTTTAACATGTTATCGAAATACGGGTTGTTACATTCTCCCCACCTTTTAGGATTTCGTCCCCGAAATCTCCAAGTTAGGAAGAACATATCCTACCATCCATCATTCATCTACTCAAAACATCATCCACAAGCAACCATTGTCCTTAGATGTTTTCTAATGCTGTATGAATATATGCAAAACGTGTGTGTACATGTTCCTTAGCTAATGCTAATGATCAGGCCTGAATAATCTTTCTAATGCAAAATATGTATAGTGCCATGAATCCAACATGTATGCAAATAGTCCTAGTCATATAGATACTATATGCGTGCACAATCATTCATTCATATGCAACAACCGCATGATAATACATTCGACTTCATCCATAAATAAGTATACATACTCGTGCATATGCAATATGAAATGTGACCGAGTCGAGCTAGTATCTAATGTGTATTCGCGCATCCACGAGCAACCACTTGCAACCATATCAATCATAACATGTTTCAAATACATGTTTACATCCATAGGGTTCTACCTAGGATTCCCTGAAACAGGGTCGAGAAGATAAACAAGACAAACTCCTTACGGGGTTTGTAACAGAAAATAGGACCGAGAGGATGTCCATGAAAAATAGCCTACAAGTAAGTTCTACAGAAAACAGGGATCAAGGATATACTCCCAAAAAGAGATATCATGCGCGTATCTAGTCTTTGACCATCAAAGTCGTATTTCCTTGAGCTTAATTCCATTGTGCCTTGACCGTCTTTTAACTTCGCGATTTCGTAGCTTCTTATTTCCTGTTTCCATAACATGAGCTGGAACTCATTTCTTCGTCGCCTATCGTTCCACTTGCACACTTGGCGCAAACATGACTGCGTACTCATGATCTCATGCAAGCTTTCCAAAATTCACTAGTGAATCTTGGATCTCGTTTATATACTATAAGGTATTCCATGTAGAAGAACTTTCTCTTGAAAGTAAAAAGATGTTACCAAGCGCACTTACTAGGTTGATTTCTATAACCCATGCATAAGTGAAACGAACCATCCGTCTTATCGGCGAATACCACTCGATCGGGCTTCAAATTTCCAATAAAGGCATCAAGGGATTCTAAGTAACTAGTCATGACAGAACCTCAGAAAGGTTACACGATACTTCGAGGGTATTACCAAGGCTAGTCAAAAGGTCTAACTACCCTCCTATCAAAATCGAGAGTGGCACCCCCTACTGGATAACCACTTCATCCCTATAATCCTTCCATAGCTTATAAACATAAGCATTATTTCCAAACTCAACTCTTGGCATAGACATTCTCAAATCCAAACAAGTCATGTATAAATGGACTGATTCCCCAATAGGACTTTGAGACAAAAATGGGATTCTCTATTACGCTAGTACTTAAGGTGCAGAGACTCAACTATCGAAGCAGACTTAAATGATACGAAAAACGAAGTCCTAACGGGAAGATAGAGAAGAAAAGCTAAACCTTTAACAAGATCGTTACCCTCCTTCTGAGGTACCCTAGAAATGAGAGCATACTATTGCCCTCCCGATGATCTTGTCCTTGTCCCATAATACTTAACTATCCTGCCCCGTTTTACCATGCCAAAGGTACTCTCTCGTCATGGGTTTCATTGTTCATCTTTCTCCCTCCTTTGAGGACTAAGCCATACCAACAAGTTGCTCATCCTTAAGCTCGTATCTTTATCCTCTTTCTCACTATCCTTTCTTATAACGCGGCCACTGGTCTCTCGAGAACCACCTCCATCGTATGGAAAGCACTTTCGTAGATAGAAAAGACTAGTCGCAGTTAAAACTACTGTGACTACGGATGGAGGAAAGAAAGGAAAAGAGATTCAATTAAGGAAACAAGGATAGTGCTAATGGCCTTTGGGGAATAGCCTTTTTCTTTTAAAAGAAAATTTTCTTGAAAAATGCTTCTTTGTAAACGATTTTCAAATAGTTTTCAGAAGGTCTTTAAAAACTTTTGCCCAGTCTGTTAACCTTCTGCTCTGATACCACGTGTAACACCCCGCCTCCGCTATGGTCACTCGCAAAGGAATGCACTAGCTTTAGAGGGGCATTATTGGTAAACATGCACAGAAATATCACAAGACAGAACATATAAAATAGCGGAAGTAAAATCGAACTTTCATAATATGAATAAATAAGGTCTAAAGCCTTTTAGGTCAGAGTACATCAAAACCTGTCTTGCAATAATAAAGAAGCATAAAGACTTTTTCATAAATTATTCCCCAAGTAAAAAAAACAGTAAAGTAGCCATAGCCAAGAAAAGTCCAAGCCATCCATGATGACCTTCAAGCAGAAGAAGTCCGAACTAAACAACAGTATTTCCTCCCTGTAACCTAGGGGGAACGGAAGAAAAGAGGCGAAACAAAACGGGTCAGTCAAAAAGACTGAGTAAGCCCTATCTACTATCAGCATAAAAACTAGTAAAGTTAACTGACATGAGAAACTGAGATGAACATAAGCATGATGACAAGATAGATAAGCTAAATCAAAATAACATGATGAACTACTGAACTCAGATAAACTAAGGTGTCATGATAAATTACGATGTCAAGATAAAACAAGGTATCCCATCGTCAGGTTCCTATCAATTATGATATCCCCAAGATATCTATTACGTATAACGTCCCATGGTGTCTATCCTGTATTTTAGCTCTGCACCTACCGTACTAGTATCCCCACCGTATCATGTGTTAACCATGAATGACCCTTACTCAAAAGTCGTGTAATGGTCTATGTCAACCTAATATATCGCATATATAGGTTACTCAACTCGTATGTTTTATTCCATGTAAATGTTCAGTCCCTTGCCGTAGACCATACGGGCTTTCCCATGAGATTCTATACTACTTTAACATAGTTCCATGATCCTTAAGATCGGTTTGGACTATTACCCTAAACCTAGCTAGGGTCTTCCAACATGAGTTATCGTTTGTACAACTAGGACTTATGCTACCTAGGGCTACTAGGGATTATGCTTACCTATTGCATGTTTTCGTATTTCGGTTTGGGTTCAGCCACCTAGGGCCACTAGGAATTACACTAACCGTCAACCGCGCCCTTTTTCCCACGCATTCATCGTGAATCGTTATTCCATGACTGTATGCACATGTATCACATCGTGCCATCCGAGTCCTGTCACAGGGCAAATCAAGAAATACAGGACTCGGTAGGGAGCTTTCGATTTATCTGCCGATGCAGATGCTAAGGTCTGTTTTTCTTATACGTGGCTATGGTCCTACGAGACCACTCCCTCAACTAGTGAAAGACAAGACAGGATAAGTCCTGTATGAGAACACAACACTGGCCAACCCACATCCAAGCCATACCGCACCCATAATTAGATAGCAATTATGGTCTTTTGGGTGTTCTATGCCTTTCCGTACGTACACGCTTGACCAAAGATGGTAGGTAGCCTGACGAAATGCTATCTAGGGCACGACCGTGTATCGTCGACTATCCCCTATCCATCCCTGTCTTTAGGTCGCTCGCATAGCAACCAAGGCATACTCTTGGTTCTTCTAACGCAGACCTTAACCTCTCATGAGCCTAGTATGATCACCTGGCAGCTCATAGAGGGATACCAAGAATATCCTCACGTTCCCCGAAGCCGCTGCTTCGTTACCCAGTTCGCTGGAGCCTTTATCTAAATCAGATACTTGCTCCTACTCGTATACTTAAACGATGACCTACCGTATCAGGTTACTCATCTATCTATGAACTGGTCTAAATTTCCTTGACTAAGAATCATTACTTAGTTATTCTTCAACTAAGGTTTACCACTTAGCCTTATTCCCGTTATCCTTGTTAACTAAGGTTATCCACCTAATCCTCGGAACTAGGGTTTTCATAATGGATTAAGTGTCACTTAAGTTCATGACTTAGCCCGTCTACAAATCATGTCAAAATTGGCTAAGTATCCAAGTCCAAGACTTAACCCTACAAGCCACGTGTCAAGTTGGTTAAGTATATTAAGTAATTCACGACTTAACCTCGTCCAATTATCATTCTAGATTGGTTAAGTATATATTAGCTTGACCCTATCAATTTACTTAGTCAAATCGGTCAAGAGTATTCAAGCGATTCGTGACTTAGCCTTATCATGTTTTCACGTTATATTGGTTAAGTATTGGTTAACTTAACCACATCAAATTAACCAGTTAGATTGGTTAAGTATAGGTCGGTTAACCACATCAAATTAACGAGTTGGATTGGTTAAGTATAGGTCGCTTAACCACACCAAGTCATCATGTTAGATTAGTTAAGTGTTTAACTTAACCCCATTAAACTACCAAGTGGGATTAATTAAGTCTAGGCTAACTTAACCCCATCCGATTTCCATGTTTAGACTAGTCGAGTCTAATCTTAACCACAACCATTAACTATATCTTTCGGTTAAGTGTCATTAAGAAAACTTACTTAACCTTACCAAATTATCGTGTTGGATTGATTAAGTGTTGGTTAACTTAACCCCGTCCACTAGTCGTATAAAAATGGTTAAGTGTCATTAGGCAAATCTAGTTACTTAACCTACCCAACCTTGTCATGTTTTGTTAAGTATCATTAGCCTAATCAATTTACTTAACCCATTTGTCCATGTCATATTTGGTTAGGAGTCATTAATCAAATTAACTTAACCCTATCATGTGGCATTAATTACTTAATGCACCTCAACCTCTCACATTAGACTTTGTTGTGGTTACTAGTTAAGCCGGTCGGTTCCGGGTAGCTTTACACCACAACTTGGTCTTACCTCGGGTTCAAGCACAACATGACCAACTTCTCACATTGGGTCTTATTGTTTGCAACTACTAGTTAGGCCGGTCGGTTCCGGGTAGCTTTATGTTGCAAACTCAACCCAACCTCGAGTTGGTCACACTTATATTTTCTAAGTGTCATGTCCATCGTGTTTCCAAAACACATTACAAGTTTTCAAGCAATTGGGTAGACCTAACTTAATAGGTAAATTCCCAATGGGTAGACCTAACTTAATAGGTAAATTCCCAAGCTTATGTTTTTATGTCATTAGAAATTTCCCATAACATAACCCAACGCTTTTAAACTCGCATATACGTTCGCAACAACGTAATGGATCAAAAGAATAGACTTGGCAAAGGCATGGCAATAATGGATATTAAGCCACAAGTTAATCATAGTGGCAAATAAGGCACAAATGTGTTCATTAACTTGCATGTTACATTCTTAAGCCTCAAAAACATGCATAAACCCAAACTTGGCACATAAGCGAATCATGGTGACAAAAGACATGGAATGATGACTAGTAACTCGCATATATCATCATATAAGGGTTATGACTTCATATGCAAGTTGACATAAAGGTTATGAGGGTTCTCATGTTGCATAATGCAACATTTCAACATAAAGGTTGTAGCTTTTAGCTCACAAGATCAAGATAATGACTTCATAAACTTGCATGACATGATAGCATGTATCATACTCAATGATCAAACCCAAACTTGCAACATGAACATTTAACTTCATAGTTAATATCTAAGAGTAGGGAAAGGGCTTACATTGCTATGAAGGCACAAAAGATATGACAAAGCCCTTATGCAATTAACTAGACCCAAAATGCAAGCTCTAACATAAAAACCCTTGAGCCAAAATGATCAAAACCCTTGCTTTATGATGCAAATATAGAAACTTGACTTGAATGCAAGCTTATGACACTCATACAAGCTTGAAAACACTTGTATGCATGGAAAATCTCTCATAGAAACAATTTAGAAATTTTATGAAGAGAGTGGAGGCCATGAGAGGTAAAATTTTACCATAGTTTAGTTGTATGAATGAATAATGATGATTTAGGGTTAGGTTAGGGTCTTATTTATAGATTAGGCAAGTGTTTTAGGCCATAGGATTAAACCCTAGTTGCAATCTCAGCCCTTAAAACCGAATCTGGCCCCCAAACTCAACACAAACCCAAAATGGTGCACCAGGCAGAACTGCCCGGCTGGACCAAGTCGACAGCCAAGTCGACAGGGCTGTCGACTTGGGTCCAACCAAGTCGACTCCCAAGTCGACAGGGCTGTCGACTTGGGTGCTCTGGCGGGAATTTTCCCGCCTGGCCCAAACTGGCCCAAATTTCCAAATTCAAACTTGAATTTGAAATCTGTTTTTACTTTGAAATTTTCTGAAAACTTCGTTGGGCCTTATTCGGGTCATACGGACTCCATTTTCGAAAACTCGGACTCTATTTCGCGTATTTTTCCGAGACGAACGCAATGACATGGCCCGTTTTACTTGATTCAGAATTTTAAAATGAAATTCTGCCTTGATTCTCGTTTTAACATGTTATCGAAATACGGGTTGTTACAAAGACCGTCGGTTCGTGGTGGATTTCAGGGAGGCCGGGTAGGCCGAGTTGGCCATGTGGCCAGGCGATGGTGGCGCATGGGATGGTATTTGACATGGTGGCATCCGATTGGCCTCAGGCGGCTCCAAGTGATGGCGAGTGGGTGCCCTAGTTTCGAACATTGGGTTCGATTTTAGCTGTAGGTGAACGGAGGAAGAAGATGATTAGTGAGGTAATTAAAGTTAATTAATTTTAATTCTCTCGATAACGTAGTTAATCTTTATAAATTAATATCTTTCTCATAATATATCAGAATTTAATGATTTCAGAGCCGTTAGGATCGTGAAGTCGAATACTTCGCTATGGAACTGACTAGAGTTGAAATGGAGCTAGTTAAAATTTGAGGCAAATTCAAACTCAAATAGTACTGAAATCGCCAAATAATGAATGACGGAGTGGATCCCAATGTGAGAACTCCTTGTTACTCTAATTATTTTATTGTTAAAATATATCCTAGGTTGCAGACAGGGATTAGTAGCCCCTGACACTATTTATTGTACAAACCATGGTTGTTTGTTTGGATTGTATTGTGGAATTTTGGATTGTGATTGTAAAATTGTTTGTGAATTGATTGTGGAAATAAGTATTTTATCATTAAAAATATAATTTTTAATGTGTATATGAACTGTATAAAATATTCATGTGTTAAATAAAATGTTTGAACAATAAAAATATCATTTTTATTGAACGTATGAACTATATAAAATAGTCAAGTGTTGAAATAAATATTTTATCACTAAAAATATAATTTTTAACGTATAAATGAACAGCATAAAATTCTCCTAAAATGAAAATAAATATTTATTTACAAATGGGACAATTTGTTTATGTACAATCATTTAACTGACATGGATTGGGACGATAATTTATAAACATCGCCCACCTGCACAAATAATATTTAGTATTTGTTGGTTGAAACCCCACACGGGTATTGGGATGATATATGGCGTGCACTAATCCCCATTGTTTAGTTATACGTCAATCGATTGGTTGACAGACTGTTGTAAGCATTAATTATTTATGTTAAATGCTTATACAGTTGTGTAATGCACTCTACATGATGGTTGATTATGTGTCATGATCGTTGTGTACATGTGTTGTATGAAATCCGTATAAATAAATTATATGGTGATTGATTGGCTCTGATTCCAATTCAAAAGGAACAAATATTTTCAAATAAGGAAATATTTTAAAATAACGAATATTTTAAAACAATATTCAGTGAAGGATTAAAATGTGAATTTGATGTCCAATTTTGGATGGACACGAAAATATTGAAATATATGAATCCGTGTTGTTTAGATTTAAGCCATTTTAACGTGAACGATATTTATATCGATTTTATTTATTTTTATAGTAAATATCGAAAAGGAAATGATTTCAAAATCAGATATTTTGAAAATATTATCATTTAAATATTATAATGATAAGGAGTATTCAGTTTTGATTTAAAATTGAAATGAAAGTAGGAACCATTTTAAAGAGAATTTATAAACGATTTATGATATATGTTTTAAATGGAAATCAACAAAATATATAATATATATATATATATATACATTTAATGGTCTGAATAGAACGTGCTACATCGCGACCATTCCCGAATTTTGACCATTGACTTCGAATTGATATTACGGGAGATCCGACCATCGGATTATCCTAAAATCAGAACCATTGGGTTTATACCGAAAAGATTCCAGTAAATAAAAGAGATTTTAAATCTAATGATTGGATTTGGAATTATGTCCAAATCAAATTTGAAAAAGGTTCTTGTATGAGCAGTTCGATGACCGTTTATGAAAATCGATTGAAAGGGCCTTAGTAAAATTATTAAAAATATTAATAATTTGTGAAAATCATAATAAATGATTTGGAAAGAATTTGGATGAAAAATTCCGCGTTTGTAAAGATAAAAATATATTTTTATCTAAATGAATTAATTATTAACTAGATTTGAAATCCAATAATTTTTAAATAAATAAATTGGATTTAAAAAAGTTTTAATATAACCAGAAATTTCCATTCCATGAACTGGAATTGTTTTGAAAAGAAATCAACTTCGGGAGATTTCGTTATCGGATTCCGTGACTATACGGATATTGTGGAGGGATTTGGAAGATAGGTATATATCGTTATTCCCAATATGATATTTGTTGGTTTCAGAATTTGATATTGAATATAAGCCGATATAATTTCTGTTTTAGAGCCTTGTATTTAATATCAAATTGGATTTTGGGTTTGTCGTGAATGTTGTCTTAAATAACACTATTCTTAAATCCCGTGTGAAAAGAATAAATCTTTTAATTCAGATTATTAGGAGTTTCCAATTATATTTAGTAATTGGAATAAAATGGAATGTGAATTGGGTTTATTGTGAACTGTATTTTTAACGACATTCATTTTTTGACCTGATTAACATTGAAATGTGATTTGGAATATATAAATCTTTTAATTTAGATTAATGGAATTTTCCAAAGTACAGTTTTCCAATTTAATAAAATAAATTGGAATGGAATGGAATTCGATTTGGTAATAATTGAAGTAAGCTTCTATGGAGAAAGACTATTAATATATGTGGAATTTAAAAGGCTTTGTTGTTATTCCATTTATATTAATAGTCGGGTACAGAAATTGATATCGATTATATATTGATCTGTTTTTCCATGAAGATTCCATAATTAATGGAATGTGTTTTTGGGTATATCATGAACTGTTTTTAAATGGCATTGGTTCTTTAACCCGGTTAAAGATAGGATTACATGTCTAACCTTGTCTTTCAAACTGTATTGTTGATCTCTGCTAAATATATTTGTCTGGTGGCAAAGAATTTATTCTCTTGCTTAACACCCTTCTCTGAGACGTATGAGCTTAGAGGTTATATATCGACAGAAATCAATGGTATGGTGTAGATTGTCGATGTGGCATATTTGTGTTTCAAAAGTTAAATAATCATTAGATAATGATTTTGGAGGATTAAAACTAAGTGGAGTTTTAATGAATCTTTAATTAGATTGAAATATGAATGTGATAATTTTAAATTATCAAATTTGGGAAATGATCGAGAATGAAGTACCACCAGTTTTACTCCAGGCGATAGTTAAATCTTTAATTGAATTTGAATGGGAAATGGTAATTAATTTTACCGATAATACCATGGTGTTAGATATGGAGTATTACCTGTTTTGCTCCATGGGATGTGTATATTGGGACTGGAAAATAAAAAAAAATGATTGATTCGGTAAGGCTCGAAATCCC
This sequence comes from Allium sativum, assembly GCA_030737875.1. Taxonomy (NCBI): domain Eukaryota; kingdom Viridiplantae; phylum Streptophyta; class Magnoliopsida; order Asparagales; family Amaryllidaceae; genus Allium; species Allium sativum. The sequence continues at coordinate 503,606,921 of CM060918.1, forward strand.
AACTAGTTGTTAAACCTTAATTTGGTTTAAAGTTGATATCCAAAGGAAGATTAAAGTATAAATATAAAAGAATTTATATTTGATAAAATCAATGGGAACCTTTCCCAAAAGATATTAATATTTTAATAAAAGAATATTCTTGATTGTAATGAGGCGTATGTTGTATTTTTATAGCGCTTGATTATAAGATACGTGAATTATTCGGAAAGGCCGGGTTTATACCCATTCTGAATAATGGATTTGATGATAAGTCGACAATGAAGACAGTGGTTGAAGATCGGGTTCTTCACATCATTTGGATGATTACCGATGTCTTGATTGGGCTGTACACCTTTGACAAGGTAATAAGTGGTGATTGCCAGACGTACTTGGAGATCGATCGGATATGCGAGGACCTCACTCTTGTATTGGACATATGGGAGGAGGAATAAGGTGCCTTCGGTTTCGTTCAGACCCATAACAAACTAGTAAATGGATCTGTGTCTGACATTGGATTTTATTCTATGTTGATTGATTTCTATAAAATATATATCTGTTTGGTGGCAGAGAATTTATTCTCTTGCTTAATACCCTTCTCTGAGACGTACGAGCTTAGAGGTTATACATTGGTAGACATCAATTGCATGGCGTGAATTGTCAGTGTGGCATGCCGAGTTGCAAAATGATTAAGGCTTTTGTTGAAAAGCAGTTGTAACAACCCGTATTTCAATAACATGTTAACACGAGAATCAAGGCAGAATTTCATTTTAAATTCTGAATCAAGTAAAACGGGCTATGCCATTGCGTTCGTCTCGGAAAAATACGCGAAATAGAGTCCGAGTTTTCGAAAATCGGAATCCGTATGACCCGGTTAAGGCCCAAAGAAGTTTTCGGGAAATTTGAATTTCGAAACATGCATAAATGGGGCCAGGCAGGAAAATTCCCGCCCAGACATGTCGACAGGCATGTCGACATGCATGTCGACAGGCATGTCGACAGGCATGTCGACAGGGCTGTCGACTTGCCCTGTCGGCTGATTCTGGTCTGGTGCACCTATTTTCTATCTTGGCTAGGTTTTTGGGCCTGGTTTGAAATCTGGCGGTTCAGGTTGGTCCTAGGGTTAATCTAAGGGCCTAAAACTATCCTAATCTCTATAAAAAGACCCTAAATCTACCCCTAAACCCTCATTATTCACTCATGTAACTAAACTATGGCCAAATTTCTACTCTCATGGCCTCCATCTCAAATCCCTAGAGCCTATGCACTCAAATCAAGTTCAAATCAAAAGGTGCAAGCTTGCTACACCAAATGAAGGCCAAATCCACGTTGCTATGCGAGTTCCATGACGATTCTTCAACAAAGGAGGCACCTTTCTTAGCCAAAATGATTCATGCTTCTTTCCCTAGGCCTAACTATGTAAGTTCTAGCTACTTTTGGATCAAAACGGTATTTTTAATGTTGACATGGGATAAAATGAGGCTAAACATGATTATGCGAATCTATATGAACCTTACTATGCCTCTTGTGTTCATATTTATGATCTTAGGCCATGTGAGTGACTTAATCATGCCTCTCATGCTATGCATAACCTAGTTTAACTTGCAAGTTTGGATCTTTATGCATGAAATGCTAGCATGAACCTTTAGGTACCATTTTACTTGTGAAACATTGGCTAAGACTAGATTTTGGGGCTTATGCATGTTTATGAACCCAAACCCTTTATGCTATCATGCAAGTTTATGGCCAAGTCCTTTATGAGATTATGCATGCTTGTGGCCAATCCCCTCTTTTAAGTTATGCATGTTTATGGCCAAACCCTTTTTGATAATATGCATGTTTGTGGCCGAATTCCCTTGTGACATTTTGTGTGTTTGTGGCCAAAACCCTTTTATGACACTATGCATGTTCGAAGCCAATTTGTAGTCATAGTATTCCTACTAGGTTGACTCGTCTATACTTACGTTGGAAACACGTTTTGGGGTTAGGTTAGACGAGCGTGAATATACATGAGAATCTTAACTTGAAGTTCCATGAAATATGATGTGAAACATGATTTGGGGTTAAATGGGTATAACATGACAACATGTAACATTAAAGATAACATGGAAGTTGGCATGTAAGTATGCATAAAACATGAGCTTGGGAATTTACCTATTAAGTTAGGTCTACCCTTTGGGAATTTACCTATTAAGTTAGGTCTACCCAAATGCTTGAAAACTTGTAACATGTTTTGGAAACATGATGAACTTAGATAATATGAGTGTGGCCAACTCGAGGTTGGGTTGAGTTTGCAACGTAAAACTACCTGGAACCGACCGGCCTAACTAGTAGTTGCAAACAATAGGACCCAATGTGAGAAGTTGGTCATGTCGCGCTTAAGACCCGAGGTTAGACTAGGTTGTGGTGTAAATCTACCCGGACCCGCCCGGCTTAACTAGTAACCACAACAAGGTCTAATGTGAGAGGTTAAGAGTGCATTAATTAAATTAATGCCACATGATAAGGTTAAGTAAATTTGACTAATGACACTTAACCGATATGATACAAATGGGTAGGTTAAGTGGGACCGGGATTGATTTCCTTAATGACACTTAACCATGCAAGATGATTAGGAGATGAGGTTAAGTAATTAAGACTTAACTAACCTAACCACGATAATTAGATGGGGTTAAGTAATCCACACTTAACTAATCTAAACACAGTAATTCGACGGGGTTAAGTTAAACACTTAACCAATTTAAACTTGGTAATTCAATGAGGTTAAGTAACCAATACTTAACCAACTTAACGTGGCAATTTAATGGGGATAAGTTAAACACTTAACTAATTTAACACGATGATTTGATGAGGTTAAGTGACCTATACTTAACCAATCTAACTCGTTAGTTTGATGAGGTTAAGTTAACCTATACTTAACCAATCTAACGTGAAAACATGATAAGGCTAAGTCACGAATCGTTTTGAATACGCTTGACCGATTTGACTCGGTAATTTGATATGGTCAAATTAATATATACTTAACCAATCTAAATTGATAATTAGACGAGGTTAAGTCATGGATTGCTTGATATATTTGACCAACTTGACACATGGTCTGTAGGGTTAAGTCTTGGACTTGGATACTTATCCAATTTTGACATGGTTTGTGGACGGGCTAAGTTATGAACTTAAGTGACACTTAACCCATTAGATAAACCCTAATTCGGAGGATTAGGTAAATAACCATAGTTAACAAGGGTAATGGAAATAAGGCTAAGTGATAAACCTTAGTTAAGGGAAACTAAGTAACAATTCTTAGTCAAGGAAATCTGGACCACTTCTTAGATAGATGAGTAACCCGATATGGTAGGTCAACGTTTAAGTATGCATGAAGGAGCAGGCTATCTGATTTAGATAAAGGCTCCAACGAACTGGGTAACGAAGCAGCGGCTTCGGGGAACGTGAGGATATTCTTGGGATCCCTCTGTGAGCTGCCAGGTCATTATACTAGGCTCACGAGAGGTTGAGGTCTGCGGTAGAAGAACCAAGAATATGCCTTGGTTGCTATGCGAGCGACCTAAAGACTGGGGTGGATAGCAGTGAGTCGACGAATACATAAGGTGCCCGAGATAGCAAGTTCGTCGATCATCTACCATCTTGAGTCAAGCGTGTACGTACGGAAAGGCAGGGGACACCCAACAGACCATAATTTGCTATCTAATTATGGGTGAGGTAGGTCGTAGGATGTGGGCTGACCGGAGTGTAGTTCTCATGCAAGATTTTCTCTTGCGTTGCCTTTCATTAGTTGAGGGAGGGGTCTCGTGGGACCATAGCCACGTGTAGAAAAGCAGACCTTAGTATCTGCATCGGCAGATAAATCTAAAGCTCCCGACCGAGTCCTGTATTTCTTGGTTTGCCCTGTGACAGGACTCGGATGGCACGATGTGATGCATGTGCATACAGTTACAGAAAAACGATTCACGATGAATGCGGGGGAAAAAGGGCGCGGTTGAGGGTTAGCGTAATCCCTAGTGGCCTAGGTGGCCTAACCCCAAACCGAAATACGAGAACGTGCAATAGGTAAGCGTAATCCCTAGTGGTGCTAGGTGGTGTAAGTCCTAGTAGTTCAAGCGATGATTCATATGGAAGAGCCTAGCTAGAACAAGGGTGACAGTCCAAACGATTTCAAGGATAATACGACATGAGGAAGCCCGTACGAGGTACGGCAAAGGACTGAAGTTATATACATGGGAAGAAACATAGGATTGAGTAACCTATATATATATATTAGGTTGACATGGACCATTACACGACTTTGAGCAAGGGACATTCATGGTTAACACATGACGCGGGTAGGGATACTAGTACGAGAGGTGCAGAGCAAATATACATGTTAGAACTAGGAAGAATATACATAATAGATACCGTGGGATGTTAGACGGGGTAGATACCTTGGGATAATGTACTCGTTAGAAATCTGACGATGTGATACCTTGACTTATCATAACACCGTAGTTTATCATGATACCTTAGTATACTTTGCCACAGTAGTTCAACCGGCTATCCTGGTTTATCTATCTTGTAGTTATCATTATGTTTACTTTCAGTTTATGCATGTCATGTTACCTTTACCTGTTTTTATACTTGAAGTAGATAGGACTTACTCAGTCTTTTTGACTGACCTGTTTTGTTTCGCCTCTTTTCTTCCGTTTCCCCCCCAGGTTTCAGGGAGGAAACAATGTTGTTTAGTTCGGACTTCTTCCGCTTGAAGGTCATCATGGATGGCTCGGACTTCTCTTGGCTATGGCTACTTTACTGTTTTACTTGGGGAATAATTTATTAAAAAGTCTTTATGCTTCTTTACTATTGCAAGACAGGTTTTGATGTACTCTGATGTAAAAGGCTTTAGACCTTATTTATTCATGTTATGAAAGTTGATTTTACTTCCGCTATTTATATATGTTCTGTCTTGTGATATTTCTGTGCATGTTTACAAATAATGCCCCTCTAAAGCTAGTGCATTCCTTTGCGAGTGACCCTAGCGGAGGCGGGGTGTTACATTTGGTATCAGAGCAGAAGGTTACCAGACTGGGCAAAAGTTTTTAAAGACCTTCTGAAAACTATTTGAAAATCGTTTACAAAGAAGCATTTTTCAAGAAAATTTTCTTTTAAAAAGAAAAAGGCTATTCCCCAAAGGCCATTAGCATTATCCTTGTTTCCTTGATTGAATCTCTTTTCCTTTCTTTCCTCCATCTGTAGTCACAGTGGTTTTGACTGCGACTAGTCTTTCTAGCTGCGTAAGTGTTTCCCGTACGATGGAGGTGGTTCTCGAGAGACCGTTGCAGAGTTATGCATGAAAGGATAGTAAGGACAAGGAAAAAGGATACGAGCTCAGGGATAAGCAACATGTTGGTATAGCTGAGTCCAAAAAGGAGGGAGGAAGATGAACAATGAAACCCATGACGAGAGAGTACCTTTGGCATGGTGAAACGGGATGGATAGTTAAGTATCATGGAACAGGGACAAGATCATTCGGAGGGCAATAGTATGCTCTCATTTCTAGGGTACCTCAGAAGGAGGGTAACGATCTTGTCAAAGGTTTAGCTTTTCTTCTCTATCATCCTGTCGGGACTTTGTTTTGATCACCGCATCTTTTAAGTCCGCTTCGATAGTTGAGTCTCTGCACCTTAGTACTAGCGTAGTAGAGGATCCCGTTTTTGTCTCAAGTCCTATTGGAAGATCGGTCCATTTACTCATGGCTTGTTTGGATTTGAGAATGTCTATGCCAAGTATTGAGCTTGGAAATAATGCTTATGTTTATAAGCTATGGATGGATTCTAGGGATGAAGCGGTTATCCAGTAAGGGGTGCCACTCTCGGTTTTGATAGGAGGGTAGTTAGACTCTTGACTAGCCTTGGTAATACCCTCGAAGTCTCGTGTAACCTTTTGGGTTCGGTCATGGTTAGTTACTTAGAATCCCTTGATGCCTTTATGGGAAATTGGAAGCCCAATCGAGTGGTGTTCGCCGATAAGACGGATGGTTTATTTCACTAATGCATGGGTTATAGAAATCACCTTAGTAAGTGCGCTTGATAACCCGGTTGGCATCTGTTTACTTTCAAGAGAAAGTTCTTCTATGTGGTATACCTTGTGGTACGAGGTCCGAGATTCATTAGTGAATTTTGGAAAGCTTGTATGAGATCATGAGTACGCAGTCATGTTTGCGTCAAGTATTTTAGAAAAAGGATAAGTGCAAGTGGAACGAGAGGCGACGAAGGAATGAGTTCCAGCTCATGTTATGGGAACAGGAAATAAGAAGCTACGAAATCGCAAAGACGGTCAAGGCACAAGGAAATTGAGCTCAAGGAAGTACGAATTTGATGGTCAAAGACTAGATACGCGCATGATATCTCTTTTTGGGAGTATATCCTTGATCCCTGTTTTCTGTAGAGCTTACTTGTAGGCTACCTTTTGTGGACATCCTCTCGGTCCTATTTTCTGTTACAAACCCCGTAAGGAGTTTGTCCTGTTTATCTTCTCGACCCTGTTTCAGGGAATCTTAGGTAGAACCCTATGGATGTAAACATGTATTTGAAACATGTTATGATTGATATGGTTGCAAGTGGTTGCAAGTGGTTGCTCGTGGATGCGCGAATACACATTAGATACTAGCTCGGTCACATTTCATATTGCATATGCACGAGTATTTATACTTGTTTATGGATGAAATCGAATGTGTTATCATGCGGTTGTTGCATATGAATGAATGATTGTGCACGCATATAGTATCTATATGGCTAGGACTATTTGCATACATGTTGGATTCATGGCACTATACATATTTTTGCATTAGAAAGATTATCCAGGCCTGATCATTAGCATTAGCTAAGGAACATGTACACACACATTTTGCATGTATTCATACAGCATTAGAAATCATCTAAGGACAATGGTTGCTTGTGGATGATGTTTTGAGTAGATGGATGATGGATGGTAGGATATGTTCTTCCTAACTTAGAAGATTTCGGGGACGAAATCCTAAAAGGTGGGGAGAATGTAAGAACCCGTATTTCAATAACATGTTAACACGAGAATCAAGGCAGAATTTCATTTTAAATTCTGAATCAAGTAAAACGGGCTATGCCATTGCGTTCGTCTCGGAAAAATACGCGAAATAGAGTCCGAGTTTTCGAAAATCGGAATCCGTATGACCCGGTTAAGGCCCAAAGAAGTTTTCGGGAAATTTGAATTTCGAAACATGCAGAAATGGGGCCAGGCGGGAAAATTCCCGCCCAGACATGTCGACAGGCATGTCGACAGGCATGTCGACATGCATGTCGACAGGCATGTCGACAGGCATGTCGACAGGGCTGTCGACTTGCCCTGTCGGCTGATTCTGGTCTGGTGCACCTATTTTCTATCTTGGCTAGGTTTTTGGGCCTGGTTTGAAATCTGGCGGTTCAGGTTGGTCCTAGGGTTAATCTAAGGGCCTAAAACTATCCTAATCTCTGTAAAAAGACCCTATATCTACCCCTAAACCCTCATTATTCACTCATGTAACTAAACTATGGCCAAATTTCTACTCTCATGGCCTCCATCTCAAATCCCTAGAGCCTATGCACTCAAATCAAGTTCAAATCAAAAGGTGCAAGCTTGCTACACCAAATGAAGGCCAAATCCACGTTGCTATGCGAGTTCCATGACGATTCTTCAACAAAGGAGGCACCTTTCTTAGCCAAAATGATTCATGCTTCTTTCCCTAGGCCTAACTATGTAAGTTCTAGCTACTTTTGGATCAAAACGGTATTTTTAATGTTGACATGGGATAAAATGAGGCTAAACATGATTATGCGAATCTATATGAACCTTACTATGCCTCTTGTGTTCATATTTATGATCTTAGGCCATGTGAGTGACTTAATCATGCCTCTCATGCTATGCATAACCTAGTTTAACTTGCAAGTTTGGATCTTTATGCATGAAATGCTAGCATGAACCTTTAGGAACCATTTTACTTGTGAAACATTGGCTAAGACTAGATTTTGGGGCTTATGCATGTTTATGAACCCAAACCCTTTATGCTATCATGCAAGTTTGTGGCCAAGTCCTTTATGAGATTATGCATGCTTGTGGCCAATCCCCTCTTTTAAGTTATGCATGTTTATGGCCAAACCCTTTTTGATAATATGCATGTTTGTGGCCGAATTCCCTTGTGACATTTTGTGTGTTTGTGGCCAAAACCCTTTTATGACACTATGCATGTTCGAAGCCAATTTGTAGTCATAGTATTCCTACTAGGTTGACTCGTCTATACTTACGTTGGAAACACGTTTTGGGGTTAGGTTAGACGAGCGTGAATATACATGAGAATCTTAACTTGAAGTTCCATGAAATATGATGTGAAACATGATTTGGGGTTAAATGGGTATAACATGACAACATGTAACATTAAAGATAACATGGAAGTTGGCATGTAAGTATGCATAAAACATGAGCTTGGGAATTTACCTATTAAGTTAGGTCTACCCTTTGGGAATTTACCTATTAAGTTAGGTCTACCCAAATGCTTGAAAACTTGTAACATGTTTTGGAAACATGATGAACTTAGATAATATGAGTGTGGCCAACTCGAGGTTGGGTTGAGTTTGCAACGTAAAACTACCCGGAACCGACCGGCCTAACTAGTAGTTGCAAACAATAGGACCCAATGTGAGAAGTTGGTCATGTCGCGCTTAAGACCCGAGGTTAGACTAGGTTGTGGTGTAAATCTACCCGGACCCGCCCGGCTTAACTAGTAACCACAACAAGGTCTAATGTGAGAGGTTAAGAGTGCATTAATTAAATTAATGCCACATGATAAGGTTAAGTAAATTTGACTAATGACACTTAACCGATATGATACAAATGGGTAGGTTAAGTGGGACCGGGATTGATTTCCTTAATGACACTTAACCATGCAAGATGATTAGGAGATGAGGTTAAGTAATTAAGACTTAACTAACCTAACCACGGTAATTAGATAGGGTTAAGTAATCCACACTTAACTAATCTAAACACGGTAATTCGACGGGGTTAAGTTAAACACTTAACCAATTTAAACTTGGTAATTCAATGAGGTTAAGTAACCAATACTTAACCAACTTAACGTGGCAATTTAATGGGGATAAGTTAAACACTTAACTAATTTAACACGATGATTTGATGAGGTTAAGTGACCTATACTTAACCAATCTAACTCGTTAGTTTGATGAGGTTAAGTTAACCTATACTTAACCAATCTAACGTGAAAACATGATAAGGCTAAGTCACGAATCGTTTTGAATACGCTTGACCGATTTGACTCGGTAATTTGATAGGGTCAAATTAATATATACTTAACCAATCTAAATTGATAATTAGACGAGGTTAAGTCATGGATTGCTTGATATATTTGACCAACTTGACACATGGTCTGTAGGGTTAAGTCTTGGACTTGGATACTTATCCAATTTTGACATGGTTTGTGGACGGGCTAAGTTATGAACTTAAGTGACACTTAACCCATTAGATAAACCCTAATTCGGAGGATTAGGTAAATAACCATAGTTAACAAGGGTAATGGAAATAAGGCTAAGTGATAAACCTTAGTTAAGGGAAACTAAGTAACAATTCTTAGTCAAGGAAATCTGGACCACTTCTTAGATAGATGAGTAACCCGATATGGTAGGTCAACGTTTAAGTATGCATGAAGGAGCAGGCTATCTGGTTTAGATAAAGGCTCCAACGAACTGGGTAACAAAGCAGCGGCTTCGGGGAACGTGAGGATATTCTTGGGATCCCTCTGTGAGCTGCCAGGTCATTATACTAGGCTCACGAGAGGTTGAGGTCTGCGGTAGAAGAACCAAGAATATGCCTTGGTTGCTATGCGAGCGACCTAAAGACTGGGGTGGATAGCAGTGAGTCGACGAATACATAAGGTGCCCGAGATAGCAAGTTCGTCGATCATCTACCATCTTGAGTCAAGCGTGTACGTACGGAAAGGCAGGGGACACCCAACAGACCATAATTTGCTATCTAATTATGGGTGAGGTAGGTCGTAGGATGTGGGCTGACCGGAGTGTAGTTCTCATGCAAGATTTTCTCTTGCGTTGCCTTTCATTAGTTGAGGGAGGGGTCTCGTGGGACCATAGCCACGTGTAGAAAAGCAGACCTTAGTATCTGCATCGGCAGATAAATCTAAAGCTCCCGACCGAGTCCTGTATTTCTTGGTTTGCCCTGTGACAGGACTCGGATGGCACGATGTGATGCATGTGCATACAGTTATAGAAAAACGATTCACGATGAATGCGGGGGAAAAAGGGCGCGGTTGAGGGTTAGCGTAATCCCTAGTGGCCTAGGTGGCCTAACCCCAAACCGAAATACGAGAACGTGCAATAGGTAAGCGTAATCCCTAGTGGTGCTAGGTGGTGTAAGTCCTAGTAGTTCAAGCGATGATTCATATGGAAGAGCCTAGCTAGAACAAGGGTGACAGTCCAAACGATTTCAAGGATAATACGACATGAGGAAGCCCGTACGAGGTACGGCAAAGGACTGAAGTTATATACATGGGAAGAAACATAGGATTGAGTAACCTATATATATATTAGGTTGACATGGACCATTACACGACTTTGAGCAAGGGACATTCATGGTTAACACATGACGCGGGTAGGGATACTAGTACGAGAGGTGCAGAGCAAATATACATGTTAGAACTAGGAAGAATATACATAATAGATACCGTGGGATGTTAGACGGGGTAGATACCTTGGGGTAATGTACTCGTTAGAAATCTGACGATGTGATACCTTGACTTATCATAACACCGTAGTTTATCATGATACCTTAGTATACTTTGCCACAGTAGTTCAACCGGCTATCCTGGTTTATCTATCTTGTAGTTATCATTATGTTTACTTTCAGTTTATGCATGTCATGTTACCTTTACCTGTTTTTATACTGGAAGTAGATAGGACTTACTCAGTCTTTTTGACTGACCCGTTTTGTTTCGCCTCTTTTCTTCCGTTTCCCCCCCCCCCAGGTTTCAGGGAGGAAACAATGCTGTTTAGTTCGGACTTCTTCCGCTTGAAGGTCATCATGGATGGCTCGGACTTCTCTTGGCTATGGCTACTTTACTGTTTTACTTAGGGAATAATTTATTAAAAAGTCTTTATGCTTCTTTACTATTGCAAGACAGGTTTTGATGTACTCTGATGTAAAAGGCTTTAGACCTTATTTATTCATGTTATGAAAGTTGATTTTACTTCCGCTATTTATATATGTTCTGTCTTGTGATATTTCTGTGCATGTTTACCAATAATGCCCCTCTAAAGCTAGTGCATTCCTTTGCGAGTGACCCTAGCGGAGGCGGGGTGTTACAGCAGTCTTGTGGTTGATGATCAAAGCACGACTTTAAATAGTATGGCTTTGTGTATAGCGTTAATTTGCGGGCCTCACACCTCGGTTTGAGTAAAAAACGGGATAAGGGACAGCAGGGAGTGCATGACATTTCTTTCTAGCTATGGGTGGTGTCATGGTATGGAGCCCAGACATTTATTTATTTTTACATATGTGGATGATGGATTGTGAGGCACCTCGGATATATTAGTCACTACAGCGCCGATGGATAGGTCCGATAGGACTAGGAAACGTGTGTTCAGGAATTTCCAATCAACTAACGTAAGTGTGGACCAACCCTGCAAGATCCAAGGGTTCACTGCAAGGGATCCTAAGGCATTTGCTAGAGTGTCTCGAAGTCTGTGAGGAGTACATCCCTTGCCTCGACTCATGATGGAATCCAATTTCCACGACATTTCAGTTTTGAATGTAAACCTATATATGGCGACCTAGTAGGATGTGGTACTGTGCCGTCTATGATTGACACATTTATATTTGAAGTTGTTTTTGGAACTATACACTTATAGTAATATCAAAATTATTTGTTTTAAAATGTACCAAGCATGTTTGGCAATTATAAGGTAAAACTCTATCCTCCGGCTTGCGTTCATTGTGTGATGGGACCTGAGTCTTATAATAGCTACATTTTTTCAAAAAACATTGCATTGTTGTTTTATGCACTGGTATTCTTGGGAGAAAACCTGTTCCATGTTATATGGCGTGGTCCCTTGCTTTACATTATTTTTAAAGTAAAGTTTTAAATATCTGTTTTAGTTCTCACACCAGCCCCATGACTGACTCGGAGTTTATTGTTTTAACCTAAACTCTGGGTGTCCCTATTTTCCACACGGGTTACTAGTAGTTTTGGTTTTGTAGATTTATTTTTACAGGATCTTGGTTTAGTGCTGGAGCTATATTCGGAAAGCTCTGTATCCGTGTATTTCTTTCAGTTGTGTTATGTACTATTTTTCCGTTGCTTTGTAATTTGAATCTCTGATATTTGTCAAATGTATATTATTTATTCATACTCTGTTATATTCTTGTACTCTGATGTAATTGTTGTAATAGCAATGAAGTGTTGTATTATTTGCATTCTGATTTGTCATGTTCTCAACTTAATCTGGGCTTTCCCGTAATGGTGAGTTTGGGTAGTTTCATAACCTATTTGTGATGCACGAAAAACAGGTTGGGGGAATCCAACTAGATTCCTCAAATATATTGATTATTATTTACCTTAATATTATATGAACTGTTTAGCCAATCTGATTGGATCATTGTTTTGGTTGTAGATTGTTGAAATGAAATTTAACGTTTGTTATATTATTAACCAATGGGCAGTATTGGTTAAGTAATTGCAGCAAATGGTCTAAAAATCCATCGCTCTATAAACATTGATTTACCATCAGGTGAATTGACGGAAATGAAGTTACAAATTTATTATATAACAGATGACAGATTTTGAAATCTATTTTGAATAAAAGTTGTACTAAAAGAAAAATCGATATTTATTATTCATTATTTAATTTTATAAGTAATTATAAAATGTTTTACTATGGCAAATTCTTATATTCTGAATGAGTTTTATAGGTAAGTGAGTTTGAAATATACCCAAGAGTTAGGAGTTGTACTAACTGTTGTTAAGAAGCAATTAAGTTGGATTACTTAAATTAACTATATTGTTAATTAGTTTAAAGGAACAATTAATTGAAATTAGTTAACAGGATAACCATGGTTCAAGTTGACTAAGTCAACTGAAGTTGGTTATTAAATTAATTTGGGTCAATTAGTTTAATAGGCGTAGTTATGACAGATAGTTGTTTGAAACTATATACTGTGCCTAAAAGGTTAAAAAAAATTATTAACTGTGAATTAAGATAATTATTAATTTGTTGATTAAGATAATGATTATTTTAACTTTTTAAGAAAAATTAATTATTAATTTATAGTTATTGTTGAGGTTAACTATGTTGTGATGTTTAAATGGATAATTATTTAATTAATAATAATCAAAGCAATGATCATATGATTAAATTATATTATTGGGATTTTATGAAGTCATAAGACCCTGTTTATAATTAAAGGAAATTTTAAGCAAAATTAATTGATACCAATACATGTCAGGTTTAAGATGAATCTTAATAAGAATTTTACTAATTGAATTTATATAAAAATCCAAATTGGGCAGAGTATAAAGTCAAGTTTGAAAATGGATTAACATTGGAAACGTTTTCAAGAGTCGAATCGAGTTTATAATTCGATTTTTAAATTTTAGAAAGACTATAAATGGAATTTAAAAACCTAAAGGCGGAAAAGTATGAAGGGAAGTTGAAATAAAAGCCTAAAATAGATTGAAATCAGTGATGCAAGTTAAGTTTAATAATTCGATTTAAATTTGAACATTTTAAATATGAAAGGAAGCTTTATTGAGATGAAACTAGAATGAGTTTGAAATAAACTTATAAGGAGTTTTATGAAGGATTCTACATAATATTGAAAGGATGTTTAAAGATAATAGATAAGGTTTTAAGTTGAGTAAACATGTTTGAGACCGAAATAAGATTTTCAAAAGAAAGAGTATATTTTTAAAAACCATATTTAAATCAAATAGCATATGAAAATTTTCGTGGCTTTTAATGAAGGTTGGGTTTTCGTTAACAAACTTTTATTTACTCTGAAGTATGAATGTTGTCAAATCAAGGTCTGAGAGTAAATAAAATACGCTAACTTGAATGACTTCATATTATCCAAAGGAATACTAGTTTAGGTAAGGAGGGTAGATGAGGATAATAAATCTATTATTTCCATCAATGATCATTATAATCATTAAATTTCAATTTATAATTGAATAAAATGATTTTGAGAATATTCTTATTTTCAAATAAGAAGTAAAATGTTTTGCTCTAAATATTGGAAGGTTTAGAAGTTTTAATTAATGAATGGAAAATTAAAAAGGCCAAGTGACGTTGTGTACTGAACTAGTGGATCCATTTTATTTTTATGGTTGTTTGTTTTGATAGCTAAATAACTGACTATCAAAATATAGCCTAATTCGTTGTTAGTGTGGAAAGTCTGGAATCGAATTTATATTCGAAAACCATTCCGAACCAATGAATACTAAAGAAGATATCAGATGCTAGTTGAAGATTGGGCAATTAAAGAGTGGAATAATTACTTAAAATCTATGACTTGCAACCAGAGATATACTAGGGTTCTGTCATGGTTGAAATCTGCGGATTGCAAGGACTACTCGCTACTGATCCTTGGGTTATTCCTATATAAGGATGTGGTTTGAGAGTGCCTTCATTTCATCATGTTCCTAGATGACTTGTATGGACGGATGTCCGATAGAGTATTTACAAAGGGGTCACATACATTGTTTTCTTCAAACGTACCATAATTAGTGGTGGAGAAGGAAATTTCTCTTAGCTTAACACCTAGAGTATTTTTGTGGAAATCAATTAGTGATTTCTAGTAGATCTAACGATGTGGCTATCAAAGTGAATGGTGATGTGATGTTATGAAGGCTAAGTATAACCTCAAGCCTCATCAACCGGGAAAATGGTAGAAATTGGGTAGGTCGCATGGCTATGTGGGTCACACCCATTAGGTTTTACCATTACCTGATCTAGAGAAATCAAATGCCTTCGGCTGTCCCCTTTTATATGTTTTCGGTTCGGTTGGTTGTCCCCCAATCGTGGTAATGAGATATTTGGTACACTCAATCGGAATGAGTTGTCGGTCATGTTTAGCTGAGTTGCAAGATATTCTTTTGAACCCCATTGTATTTATCTCCGGAGGTGCACTGTTCGGAAGGTGGTCTTATACCTTGCCATCGTTGGAATCCATTCTCCAGTAAGAGCCTCCACGGTTTTTGATTCTATACTATGTATGTGGAGCGTGAGATACAAGCGTTCTGCTAGATGGTTATTTATTTGATATAGACACTATTATAATGACTGAGTAGTTTTGATACAAAGAATTTTTTGGGTAATCGTAAAGTAAAACTGTTTGTATTTACGTGTGGATTGATCTTACGATTATCTTTTTCCTTTAGAATTTTTTTTAACTTTAAATAAGTTGGATGATACCTATAAACTTAGTGAGTTTTCTCATGCTAGTTCACCAGACTGATCCGTGGTATTCACAATGCTCGAGTCAGACCAAATTTTACAGGTTCAGGATAGGATGCTACGAACTTCAAAAGACAGGCTGAAGGATTTCATACATATATAGTATTTATTCTACTGTGTGTTGTATTTGAGGACTGGTTGTTATAACTATGCAGATGTATTGAATGTTCACTTTACTCTGATGATTGTAAGTATTATTTCAATCTCTCAATAAAGGGTTATTTCTATATTATATTTTATTCCGTTGTGATGTGAGACTCTGTGCATTGTTGGTTAGTTTGGTTCCTCTTCTTTTCTTCTATCCTAATCTTTCTTTCTTTCCTTATCCTCTAAAATTTTTCTGCTAACTGTTTGGTGTTTTCGATACTTGGATTTTGGCAAGTAATACGGGTTTATGTATTATTGTCAAAATTCGAGCATCAAATTTTCGTTGAGTCATTACAGAGGTCCAAATGAGGAGGTGGGTATGGGCGCGTTCCAGTAGGGCAGTCAAGGCGGATCTTGCCAATTAGGGAAAATAAGACGTTGTAACGCCTGTGATTAACGTTATGTCCTTCGAAGCTGATGGGTCGGGCCTGATAAACCCGGGGCCATAGTCAGCGTAGGTTATCATGTAAGGGTATATAAGTCGATCAGTGGAAGTAATAGGAAATTCCTTCCTAATTATTTATTTTGGTTTGAAGTGCAAAGCAATCATAGCTATTTATCATCATTAGTTTGATCATATTCATCATCATTGTCATTAAATGAGAATAGCTAATTTTATGTCATTATATCATTATTTGTTCACTTTTAGGTGTGCGCTGATACTTACCCTTTTATGACACTAGAACTGCTGTTTTATTTATTTCCCTTAACTTATCAGTCGTGCTAGTAATCATAGCAGCTCACCAGACTTTATATCTGACCCATTTTCCATTCTTCTTTCCTCTTCTCTTCCCCTCAGGCTTATAGAGAGAAAGTGTATAGTTCAGAATGCTTTGTTGATTTTATCGTGAAGGATTCCTACAAAAGATGGATTACTTCATGCATCTTTTCAAGGTTAGGTTGTATCTTTTTTTGACTATTTGAGGGATAATATTATTTTGTACTCTAATGGTGTTTTGACTGAGATTTTGAGACATAATGTTTTGTAACAATTTGGTTAACTTGTAATGAGTATGCTTTTTTTCATTTTAAAATAAATTGTTATATTCTTCCGTTATAGACTTATTTGTCTGTGTCTTGTGAAATCTTAGTCTATGTGATGTTTTATGTCTTATACATGCAACGCTCTATATTTCCTTAACAAAATCCTCATATAGGTGACGTTAAGAAATGTGGGGTGATACATTTGGTATCAGAGCCTAAGATTACAAGATCACTATTTTTTTAAATGAATAATTTTGGGAAAAAGATATATTTTTTGAAAAAACAAAAAGTTGTTTTTGAAAATTAAGTTATCCCCTCTAGTCAATTACAGCCTTCCTTTAACTCTTTCGAATTTTTAATCTCTTTGTTGAGTTATCTATAAGGCAACCTATACAAGCTTTTCCATGTATAGGAACCTTGAATCTTTATTGGTTGATGTTTTGATTAATGGACAAACTCGTTTAGATTAATGGTTGGAAGGGTCGGAGTTAGAGAGAAACTTACTGTTTAACAATAATAGGGCTAGTCATGGATGTGACAACCTTATAAACTTAGGGACAAAAAGGGAAGTTAGGAAGTTAATAATAACCTAGAATGATCGGTTAAGAAAAAGGGATGTATTTCCATATTCTGGATTATAATTAACGCAGAAAACATCATTTCAAGAATGAATGGATTAGTGCTGAATAGGGATTTAGTCATATTGCGCACAAGTCATCCACTTAGAGAAAATAAAAAAGAAAAAGAAATATCTTGCAATTACATATTTCTGTACATTAGATAGTCTTGTGCTATGGTAATAGTTTTTTGTACATTTTTAGTAACTAATCAATTAGGAATGAGCAAAACTTCCTAAAAAGGTCAACTTAAGGATAGCAAGTGAAAAAGCAACATAAGTGTGCTAATGTCGAAGGGATTATAGGAAAGGCATTGATCAAAGGGATCTAGGAATGGAAGTAAGTAAGGGTGATGGAAGAAAGAATGTTATCTATCTTTAGTTCTTTCTAGTTCTCCTATTATATTTGGTTTAGAAGTATTTTGTCTCTTTACCTTTGATATGTTAGTTAGAGGTGGCTACGTGGGGCCATAGCCATGTTGAGATGAGATAAGTCATGTAGAGCATCTATATTAGGCCTTACGAAGCTGTCCTTTCCAGATATGGCAAATCCCCGAGTGTGTGATGATAGCACTAGTTGATTGTTTTGCACTTAAGGTACTTTTCTAGGTCCAGTAGTAGTTTCTTCACCCTGTAAGGAGATGGGATTGATTATCTACGGTGAGTCGGGGTTGAAATTAGAAATATTGATTTAGGAGACATTTGGGGTATCTCCAGGTATGGGTTGGTTTTGGGTCTAGAAAGTTTGACCATATAATCAGTTATCTCAGATTTTGGGCATTGGTAGTAGAGTTTGACTGTGATGCTTATATTCTAAGTGTTTGAGATATGAAAATTTGGAGGATGGATTATGTAACGACCCGAATTTTTTTGATCGATTTATTTTAATTATTTAATATGGTTTTAAATATTGAATTGATAATATAAATCAATTTTTATATTGAGTTGTCAATTTAATAATCGGAATACGATTTATTTTGAATATATATAATTATTGTAATACGAGAATATGAAATAATTCAATTTGAATTTAAAACTAAATAAAAAAAATCAAATGATTATTTTAAATTGTATTTGAATAGAAACGACAATAATAATTATTTATTATTGAGGATTTAATTGTTTTGAATTTAATTTATCTTAATTTAAATTAATATCTTCTCCATACGATCGAATTAGATTTCGGAACCTATTCCAATGTGTTCAGAATAGTGGTATAACACTAGGAATGTCGGTTGTTGTATTCAAAAAGGAGTTCAGTATCACGGGGTATTTTTAATTGAATAAAAATTGTACTGGTTCAAACAAAATTTAAAATAAAAATTAAATGAATAACTTCCTTCTTAAGTTATTGGAGTGTACATTGTAAACCTACCCTATAACTTAGCTGCCTCTTCTTTCTTTTCATGTACAGTCTATTCCCTTTCTTCACCTCTAAGTAAAACACTTATTTAATTTAATGGCATCGTACTCTTGTTTCACATTCACGACTATATAATGAACCCAGGGCCTTTATAATTTTTACTTTTGTAATGCAAAATCAACTCGAGTCCTTCCTCTTCCTTTTTCCCTAAATGCTAAATCGATTTCCCGTCCAAACAAACAAAAAAAGAATTCGCAATTGAAATCGAGACCGCGAGGCCTCGTGAGTTAGATGCGATGGGTGAGGCATGGATCTCTATAGAGGTTTGTGGTCGCAATGTTGATTGGTATGGGTTGTTTGGGAGTTCGCAGAAGGAGTGTCTGACCTTGGAGAAAGGTGCGACAATGTTAGTGGCGTGAGTTGCAAAGTTCAGCAGTAGGTATTGGTCATTGAAATTCTGTACGGGTGGAGGGCGATCTATCTGATGTTGTGGAGGATAAGGTGACGCAAGTGTATAGCTACTCAGAACAGCGAACACGTTGGTTGAATGAGATGATTAAGGGTGATCTGCAATGGGTGTTTGAAAGGTTCGAACTGAGGATGGAATTGGAAGGATAATGGAGTTCAGGTGTATTATTACGCTTACTGAAAAACAAAGTGGAAGGACAATGTGTATTGAGTAAACTAGAAATTTTTAATTTTATTTTATTCAATAAGTAGATATTAATTAAATTGTATAAACTAATATATTAAGCTAATGAAGTAAATAAAATTTGTAGATAAATCGTTTGAATATGAAATTAGAAAAGGAAAGGATTAGGATTCGCTAATAACGGTAATTAGCTTATTTTAATAATGATAATAAATCTTAGTAAGGTCGTTAACGGATTGGTTAATTAAATTAATTCAATTAATGACTTATAAAAATCATAATTTATTTCTTTGATATTAGATTCAAGCAAGGCAAAGTACATTGGAACCAGAACGACGAATACTTCGAAATAAACTTGGTTTGAAGTGCTTCGAAGTTTCCTGGAATTTTTGTCTAATTTTAAACAGTTGTTTAAAATTAGATAAAACAATGATAATCATCGAGTAAAATCACGGTGAGTAAACTCACTCTCTGGTTCGATTATAATTTACTCTGCCTTATTCCAGGCCTGGGCCCTATATAGTGATTATGCACTCATATTCCTTAGCTAGGTTTGAAAGGAAAGAAGAATTGCAGCTCAATTTGAAATGAAATCTGGTAATAGCTCTAGGGTGCACCAGAAAAGAGAGTTGGGATTGTGCTTTTATAATTGAATTTTTAATTAATATAAATATTTATATGATGTTTGTTGGTTGATTGTTGCATTGCTATTTATTGATAAATTGTGGTTATTAAATATATTAGTTATTTAGGCTTGGTGTTTGTGGCTATATTATATATATATATATTAGTGGTTGAATATTTCTCGTAGAACCATTAGTGGATGCCCGCAGTATCATTGGCGGATGACCCTATGTGTGCCACAATATGACAGTGGATGACCTTCTATACCGCGATATCCTGCCTCGAATTAGGATGGTATTATTTATGCTGGCTAACGTTTGTGGATGTAGGAAAACATGTTAGAGGGATCCAATTGGATTCCACAAAATTTATTATTATTTGTTTTCATATATATTATTATATATGAAGTGTTAAAAAACCTATGATTGATAATTGGGTGTTTTCGGATATTTAAATATCACTGGCCCTAAATGTTGATTTATAAAAATATCATGAAAAGGGATTTTGTGATTTAAATGGGAAAATCTATCTTTTTAAAATAGAATTTGAAATTTTGAATGGGCTATAGAAATATTAACTTGTTTTGAATAATAGAAACAAGTAAAGAAATTTATAAACGATGTTTATAAATTAAATAACACAAGAATTGGAGTAAATTTATAAACAATGTTTATAAATTAAATAATATGGGGAATTTGAGTGAATTTATAGACGTGGTTTATAACTAAAATGGAAAAATTATCAATTGGATAATTTGGTAAGTCTAAAATCAGATGTGAATTAAAAAAGGGAAATTGATATTAGTTTCAAAGAGAAACGATAAATCTATTCTAATACTCAAAATGTAAATTGAATTAAATAAAATCTGTATGGATTTATGATGTGAATTCGATTAGATCACATTTATTTAAATAAATATTTTTTGAAAAAACATTTGGATTATATTAAATATAAGTTTAAATTTTAAATATGAAAATAGATTCACTGTAAATATGTAAGTTATAATCAATAAAATATTTTAGAATAGGAATTGGGTTTCATATGGATTTGAAATGGAAACTTATTTTAAATTATAAAACAAGGAAGTTAAACTAATAGACGACGTTTATAAATTAAGTGAGATAAATTATCATTAGATAATTTAGAAGTTTAAATTCAAGTATTAATTTAAAAATGAATTCGAAATTGTTTCAAAAGGGAGGACGACGGATGTTATTCGAGAATTCAGAATATAAACTGAATTGAGATAAATCTATGAATTTATAATTAGAATTCAATTATATCGAATTTTATAAATAAATTATTTATAAAGGGAATTGGAATTTAATATAGTAAATTGAGTTATAAATAAATTTGTAACCGAGTAATGAAAAATCGATAATTAGAGATAATCGAAAATATTAAGTTGGATTTGAAAACTGAATTTAATATATACTAAAATATGTATTAGAATGAGATTGAAATTAAATTAAACGAAGTTTAATGTTATAATTAAATATAATTAAAACGAGATTGCCGCTGCGCGGTAGTTCGTAAATTGGCGTTTCAAACTTCAATTGAGTATACAAAACTCAATTTAAGTTGGAATTCATTGGAACAAGAATCGTCAGGATCGATTGAATAATAGTTTACTAATGGAAAAGAAAATTTTATATTTCATTTTATAGATTCTGAGTTAAGTCAAAATCAATTTTTCAGAAAAACAGCGTCATAACCATTATAAAACCATAACAGTTTATTTAAATAAACAAAAGGATTTTAATTAAATAAAAATCCGAATTTCCATTAGAAAAATCCATACTAAAATAAATATGAACTCAAGTGGAGCAAGTGAACTGATTTTTGAAAAAAATATATCAGATTTTTAATTATTAAATAGAATTAACTAATTTGAAGAATAATTATTTGATCGAGTTTTAATACAAAATTGGGTTTTGGTTAAATAAATTGAACTGGTGAATTTATATTCGAAATTGAAAATGGAATTCAATTAGTTTATAAACATGTTAAAATTTTATTTGAACATGTTATGTTCAAACAAAATGTGAAATAGGTAAAAGAGCTAATTAGAGAACAAGTTAGCGAATTGAGTTAAAAAGATTAGATTGAAATTAAACAAAATGAAAATATTTAGGTATGTGTTAAGCAGGTTTGGAATGAAGTGTATGAAGAAATATAAATTGAAATTCCCGAAAAAAGGTATATATTTAATTTAATATGAGTTTTATATGCCGAATCGGCAAGCTGCTTGGCTTTTTGATTTTCTTTTTTAAATGGAAAGGGTCTAGAGAGGCGAGTTAATGTTTGAGCTATTGACTAGTATAAAGGAGACTCTGGCAAAAAAATTTGGAAATTTAAGGAGTTAGAAAATTTTAACAAAAGTTAGATAACT
Source organism: Allium sativum (assembly GCA_030737875.1). Classification (NCBI taxonomy): domain Eukaryota; kingdom Viridiplantae; phylum Streptophyta; class Magnoliopsida; order Asparagales; family Amaryllidaceae; genus Allium; species Allium sativum. Next base: position 503,629,202 of record CM060918.1, read on the forward strand.
AGAAATTGACTTATCAATTATATATGAAATTTAATAAACGAACAAATGTATAATGGGATTTTATATGAAGAAAGGGAATTTATAATTTAAATCGTGGGAGATAAGAAGGAGAAACGTATATATTTTTTGAAGTCAACGATGATTTAAAAGCAAATGATTTGCAGATTTAAAATGATTGTGTTCGTAAGAAGTTAAGAAATGAAGTTAAAGGTATTAGAAACTGACTGGAGATTAGTTGAGTTGAATGGCTTTCTGAGTGTCGATCTGATGTTGGTTTCGGCCTTTGGGATTGATGCTTAGGAAGTTGTTCTCTTACAAGTTTACGGTTAGGGACTGATAAATGTGAAAAAATAATGATTTGTGAATATATGGAAAAGTTTTCCGATGTTAAGTGATATTTTCTGGAATATAGAAAATAAATATAGTTATGAGAAATGGAAATGGTTTCCAAAAATTCTGAGAGATTAAATGGGTTTGGAAAAATATCTAGGTAAAGATACTGAAGAGAAATTGGGAAGTGGAAAATTTAATTAATGAAGTATTACCTAAAGGGCCCAGTAATTGTTTGATGCTCTGAATGGATGTTTGTTTTTCTTTGATAGTTAAATAACCGACTATCGAATTATTTGCCAATATCGTTGTCAATATGGAGAGACCGGTCGGATTATTATCCGAGAACCACTCTGTATTGGCAGTGGTGTTGCAAATCAGATTATACGAAGATAATCGAAGACGGAGTAAAGTGCAAGGGGATTTTCTGTTAATCCTAGGTAGAAATTGCTTAAGATGGATTAATGTAAATTGTGCCTTTGGTTTCATTCAGTCCCAGAACAAAGTGTACGGGCGAATGTCTGATAGAGTATTTCCAATGATCACATAGGTTGGTCTGTATAAATATGTATGGTGGCGGAAAATTTATTCTCTTAGCAAAATATCCGAATTATATTTGTGAAAACCAATTAATTATTAACGGAACTGACAATGTGGCATTCAAAATGATGGTGCTATCAATGAAGGGGTTGAAATCATAGCCTCAGGGCTTAACAACCAGGAAATGACAAAAATAGGGCAGGCTACATTTCTAAGTGGGTAGCTCTCAGTTAGGGTGTATTATCACCTATCTATAGAAATTCATTTAATTCTTTATTCTATTCAATGTTGTCCCTTTCGGGAAAACGGTTGCTGATCTCAATCGTTGGTGATATACATTAGACAGACTCTAGCGAAATGAGTGGTCGGTCATGCATGGTCGGGTTTCAAGATGTTCTTGTTGAACCTAGTGTATTCTTCTCTAGAGACACACTATCGGAAGGTGGTTCCATACCATGTCATAGTTGGAAATCAATTACCAAATAAGTGTTCGTGGTTTGATTGTATATTATGTATGTGGAACATGAGATGTAAGTGTTTTCCTAGATTGTTATTTATTTGATTTAGACACTATTATAATATCATATAAGTATTGTTTAAATAGAATGTTTCGGGTTATTGTAAGGTAAAAAACCATCCGTGTTTATGTGTGGATCGGTCTTACAATTATTTTTTCTTTTGAAAAAGGATTTTTGAAAGTTAAACCAAGTGTTTGGAGTTTACTCACACCAGTCCCATGACTGATCCAGAGTTTATTTTGTTTTGTTTTTCCTTAAACTCTTGGGTGCCCAAATTTATACGGGCAGGCATGTAGTTCAGGTGTTTACAGATATACTTGGAGGAGCTTGGAGCAAGAGGCTTCAGCATTAGATATTTACCATTTTACCGCTGTGTTGTATTGTACTCTGATGACGGCATGTATACGTATACAGAAAATTTTGTATTCCAAAAGATGTTATATATTATATTTTTATTCCGCTGCGATGTGGGATTCTGCATGTTGTTTTTGTTCTTCTACCTTTTACTACTATATTCATAATGATTCGTATTTCTGTGCAATTTGGGGTTGGACATGTGGTGTATTTAGTCAACTCAGATAGTACGGAAATTCGGTTCGTTACAGATTAGTTAGCCAATTGGGGGCTAGGATATACAATGTTCTAGTTTTTGAGACTTCTTGTGACCTGAAGGGTCAGACATGTCAATATTCCTATTTTCTTTAATGCATCTCTATGCAGTATCGATTCAGTTCTCTTTGTGCTATATATTTTGAATATGTTAAGAGGATGAAGGATTATCTCCTAGGAGAGAGAATGATTTTCGGATTTATATTTGTGACAAAACTAAACTTGCATCATTGTGGATAAAGCACATGGTTTTGAGAATGTAAGTGATAATTGAGTTTCATACTTATGACTAGAATCTTTCCTAGCTATAGAGTTATGCTGTTAATGGATGGGTTTGTGGTTTAGATAGGTTACTTCTGTGACGAGTTATCTCAAATGTGAAAGGGAAGTATTTTTTCTTGAGGATACGTATCGCAGGCGCACCCGAGTGTTGACCTATGAAGGATTTATTGAAATGGGTTATTTTACTCACTAAACCTATCTTTTGGAGGACTAGTATGATACTTATGTTGGAACTTTTCGCACGTATTTTGAGGGAGTCGGTTGACATCAGTTGTAGCGAAGAGATTTTAGGAAAAAAACCAACGAACTTTTTGAAAAGGATTAATAAGAGTATGCATTATTTTGAATTAGAAGCATCATTTCATCTTTGTTACAAAGATGGATAATTCCTTTGGCTTAGTAGCAATCATTAGTGAAATTTTTCAGAAGGAAATATTTCTCTTCGACTTGTGTGGACAGTTTTTTGGGAATGATTGAGAGCCAAATTTTCCGTTAGGTTGGATTTCTTTGCTTGTAATTTCTGATAAGATCTAAGTAGTGGAAAAAGAAATTTAAGAACGAAGGTTGTTTGCAGAACGCAAAATGGATTTTTGGAATAGTTGTCATACCTTGGGCTAGCCCATACCTAAGCCTAGCTATTGACTTGTAGAGCGATTGGAAGAGTCAGTGTTGGTGACATGTTGGTTTAAAACTAAATGGGGAAAACCTTCTTCATATTAATGCTTTAGTACCAATTTTATCAAGTAACATTGGTAAGAAAACCTGTATGTGTAGTTATCTTGCATTAACTACCATTAGTTTGTTACGAGAAAGGGACCATTACATATTATAAGGGAAGTCTGAATTTTCAGTAGCCACAGGTTTTTGGTTAGTTGTTTCCTTACTAGGGATTAGGGGCTTTAAGATACGGAAAATTTGTTGAATTTGAGCATTTGATAATTTTTGAGATTTCCTTGTAAAAAAGTAAGGATGTAGTTAACAATTCTTGGCTTTTTTAGGTATAAGGGTTCACGTAATATCTTTGGACAAAAGAGGTGGATTCTAGGAGTTCCGATTAAATTTTTATATGACCACAGAATTGAGGCAAGTAACAAGTTTGGTCAATGGATAAAAAAATAAAGAGAATATAGAGGTTTCAAATGGATAATTTTGTTCTAAGGGAAGAATTGAAAGGTGTACTTTGAAAAAAAAAAGTATGAAGTGGAACCATATAAGTAAATCCTGAAAAAAGTCGATGTGTATGACTTAAGCAGGATCTATGTGGATATAGCAGAAATATAGATGATATACTAACTAGCTAATATATTATAGTTACGCAGGTAAAAGCTAAGCTATAGAAAAATATCAAAAGTGAATATAACAAGAAACGACATCAGGAATTTTATACTGGTCCGAACTTCCCGCCCTACGTCCAGTCCCGAAGCCCCTCTTCAGAATTCACAATCACGCCCTCTCTTAAACCGGAGGAATAGGTCAGTACACCCAAGCCCCAACAAGGATGCCTCTCGCCTGAACAACTATACAGGACTTCAATAATTACAAGTGTTTTCACTTCTGCTTTCTGTTCTTTGATCAACACGGATAATCAACAATTTAAGTACACCCTTCCTATAATCTTATCCTCGAGTATATGATTTGAATGTGAAGAGTGAAGGAAGTAAATTACTTGTTGAATCAAGTGATATTAAATCAATTCAAGGATTCAACAAGTATTTGAATTTATGAGAGCTTTTGTATTGCAAGAGTATATAAATGCAATTCTGAAATTAGATAAGAAATAGAATGATTCGATGATTTGGAAATCATAATTGAAGTGTTTATATAATGGTAGAAAGGTGGCAATTCTTCGTGAAGAGTTTTAACCAAAAAAAGCTTCCATTTCCTTTCAGAAATGAAGAGATTTCTCTTCATGAACGAAGACAACCATTAAGAAAATAAGTGTTGTTTCGAATCAGTTAGCTGGTTAAAAATCATCAATCGACTGGTTAAAAGAAGTATGAAACCATATATATTTAAGATATTCAGAAACTAGCCGTTACTGGAGCAAAATTGCATGACCAATCGACTGGTTGGTTTTGGACAAGTCGACTAGTTCAGGCATTTTTGCCCAGTCAGACTATTTCATGCTATTTGAAATGTATATATATATATTTATGCTTTGTTTTATACTCGTGTTATACTTGAGGATAGATTTTAACATAATTCTAACATGACTCAATGTGTATGTGTGTGTGTGTGTGTATATATAAAACCTCATCTCTATGACATGATTTCCAATGCACTTCTCATTGTTGACATTAATCAAAATCTTGTTTTAAACATTCTCCCCCTTTTGTTTGATGACAACACTTGTGATTTTCTCCTCCTGAATGTTTATCTTCCCCTAAATTTCTACAATATTTTTTTGGTTCATAAATTTATAAACTTACCATTTGATTCCTGTAACAAAAATGTTAACACATATATTTCAATAGCATGGATTCGTAAGGGAGATATTTCTCCTCCTTTTTCATCGATTAAAAAGAAATTAAGACATCTTAAGCATAAAGTAATCGAATAACATTTTAGAGATCTTTGAAAGATACAATTCCTAGTTTTTGTCGAAGTCTTATGAAAGAGTTCTCTAAAAGGGGTTTAGTAAAGATATCAGTAATTTGATTTTCTGATTTTACAAACTCTAAATTAATTATTTGTTTTTCAATATTGTCTCTTAAGAAATGACATCCGATGTCAATGTGTTTTGTTCTACAATGGTTTACCGGATTCTTAGATAAATTTATTGCGCTTGAATTGTCAAAAAAATTGTGGAATTAGACAAATTTACGTTGAAATCTTTTAGTGTTTACTGCATATATATTACTTGAGCACAGGCTAGTGCAACAAATATTTATTTAGCTTCGCATGTTAATAGTGAAACACAATTTTGTTTCTAGCTGGACCAAGATATAAGTGATTTACCAATAAGTGACATGTTCCGCTTGTACTCTTACGATCCATCTGTGACCTCCAAAATCAGCATCACTATATGAAACTAATTCAAAGGAATAGTCTTTCAGATAGAAAAGTCCAAAGTCTTTAGTACTACTAAGATAACGTAATATACGTTTAGCTGCTCTCAAATGTGATTCTTTTGGATTAGCCTATAAATGAGCACATAAGCAAACACTCATCATAAAACCCGGTCTACTTGTAATTAAATACAAAAATGAACCTATCATGCTTCAATATAGCTTTTGATCAACACTTTTACCATTTTCATCTTTATCTAAGTGTGTCGTTGTACTCATTGGTGTAGGTTTCCTTGACGTGTTTTCCATTCCAAAACGTATTAAATTAGTACATATTTTTCTTGATTAATGAAAATTCCATCTGATAATTCTTAATATGCAAACCTAGAAAGTAAGATAGTTCTCCCATATGTAATACTTCAAATTCATTAGTAATTATTTTTGAAAATTCTTGACATAATTGATCATTTGTTGATCCAAAGATAATGTCGTCTAAATATATTTGCACTATTAAAATATCTTTATCATCCTTTTTGATAAAGAGTGTTTGATCAACCTTTCCAATTTGAAATCCTAAATAGTAAATAAGTTTTGAGGTGTTCATACAAGCATAAGATACTTGTTTCAAACCATATAATGCCTTTTTTAATTTAAAAACATGATCGGGATATTTTTCATGAGCAAACAGTGGAGGTTATTCAACTTATACTCGTTCTTTAATATAACCATTCAAGAAAGTGCTTTTAACGTCGATCTAATATAGTTTAAATTTGTGATGACAAGCGTATGCTAATAATATTTGAATTGCTTCTAGTCGTGCGACTAGAGCAAAATTTTTTTCATAATTTATGCCTTCTTCTTGATTGTAACCTTGTGCAACAAGTCTAGCTTTGTTTCTAGTGATTTTACCCAATTCATCTGCTATATTTTTGTAAACCCATTTTGTTCCAATAACAGTTTGATCAGTCGGTCTTGGAACTAATTCCCATACTTCGTTACGTTTAAATTGATTTAATTCTTCTTGCATTGCAGTTATCCAATTTTCATCTGTAGATACTTTTTTTAGGATTTTTGGATTCAATATTCGGTAAGAAGGCTACGTTACTTACTAAATTAAGTTGACTTCCTGTTCTTACGATTGAAGTTATTTCTCTAATAATATTTTGAGTTGGATGGTCTCGTAATATTCTTGGTGGAGATCGAACTTCTTTAATAGGAATATTTTGATTATTGATATTTTCTTGAGTTACTGTAACATTATTCTCTATGTTATTATAAACAATGTTTTCATCTTCTCTATATATATCAATATCACCGTCATGTAAAGAATTATTTTTCATAATATCTGAATCAAATGAATTTTGAATAATATTTTCATCAAATGGCACATGAAGTGATTATTCGATTTTACCAGCTCTTTTATTGAAAATACGATAAGCCTTGCTACGCTCAGAATATCCTAAGAATATTCCTTCATCAGATTTTGAATCAAATTTTCCAAGCTAATCTTTTGTATTTAAAACAAAGCATTTTGAACTAAAAACTTTGAAATAGGATATATTTGGTTTTCTACCAGTAAAAAGCTCGTATGGAGTGTTTTTAGTTAGAGGTCGAATGGAGATGCGATTCAAAACGTAACAAGCTGTAGAAACTACTTCAGCCCAAAAATGTTTTGGTAGTGTACTTCCATTTAACAACGTTCTAGCACATTCTTGTAAAGTTCTATTTTTACGTTCTACAACTCCATTTTGTTGAGGAGTTCTAGAAAAGAAAAATTATGGAAAATTCCTTTCTTTTGACAAAATAAATCGAATTTCTCATTCTTAAATTCTCCTCCATGATCACTTCGTACATTCTTAATTTTAAAATCAGTTAAATTTTGTATTTGTTTGATGAAATTCTTAAAGATGCCAAAAGTATCGCTTTTATTCTTTAAAAAAATAGTCCAAGTGTATCTTGAAAAATCATCAACAATTACAAACACATATCTGCTATGATTTATGGACTGAACCTGAGTTGGTCTGAATAAATCCATGTGTAACTTAAGTGGTTGTAAGGTTGATATGACCTATTTAGATTTAAAAGATGATTTTGTTAACTTTCCAAGTTGATAAGCATCGCATAAATTTTAAGTTTTGAATTTTTTTTGGGTAATCCTCTTATAAGTTCAGTTTTAGATATCTTGTTTATTGTTTTAATATTAATATGGCAAAATCTTTTGTGCTATAATCAAGGATCATTGTCTTTGGCTAATAGGCACATACTTGGATTATTATTAACTGCCATATTTAAAATATAAATATTTTTGTCTTGATTTCCTTTAAAAATAAGATTTTGATTTGAATCAAATATACTACATTTATTTTCAGAAAATGATATTTTAAAATCTTTATCACATAATTGACTAATACTTAATAAATTATGTTTTAAGTTCTTAACCAATAAAACATCTGAAATAAGAGGTGAATTAGACATATCGTAATTTCTCACATCGCCTTTAACGATGATATATCCTTTTGAATTATCTCCAAACGTGATAGTTTCTCCTTTTGAGTAAATGATATTTGTTATCATTTCCTTGTCTCCTTTCATGTGTTTTGAGCAACCACCGTCTAGTATCCATTATCCCCTGTTTTTGTTGAGTGGGACCTACAAAAATAATTTAAAAAATTTCATTGGTACCCACTTCCTTCGTTAGGGTCCTAAGGGTTAAGTCTTTGGAAGTCAAACCCAAGAGGGTTCAGGATCCTTTTTGAAAAAGTAATTACCATTATAATGAACAAATCTAAAAAAACTTTAATATATTTATTCCTAATAAAAAAATTATTTGTCTTCGGAATCCATGTACAAATATTTCCTAAAAGTTTTTTTTGAATTTGGGTAAAATTTTATTATGGGCATATATAGCCCAAAAGGAGAGGATGATGCTGTGTGAACGACAACACAGTTACAATGCCAAACAACAATCGACAATGCAACACCGCACCGTTTAATTAGTTTCACTTACAAAAAATCATTCCCAAAATAAACATAATCAATCCCTAAAATCATGGCAAATGGCGGTTATGATTTCTTCACCGTCGAGCTCATGGAGGCCGCTGGTTTTCAGCTGCAAATTATCGACCCGCGAGTCCGATGAACCCCCAGCTCCAGATTCAGACCGTCGTGCTTACGATGATGTCGTAAGTTTCTTCCCATGGCATTTGATAATTAGTTTAACTTCCTCTTCAATTAACTTGCTAATCTTACCAACTAATCGACGTTTATTCTGAAAAACTCTTATGTTTCTCTCTTTCCAAATCCACCAACATGCAGATATAATGCTAATGCCATGTATTTTTATTTCTGTGTCTACACACATCCAATTCCTAACCACGTAATCCACAGCATCCCACAACATCTTGTAATCTTGATGTTCGAGTATTTATTCTGAATTTTTGTTGGATGCTATTGATGATTTCTGCGGAGAATTCACATTAAAAAAACAAATGCTGATGATTTTCTTCACATTTCTCACCAAAGACACAAGTGATGTTAGGAATGATACCCCATTTGTGTAATTTGTCTTTTGTTGGCAATCGTAGCAATAAAGCTTTGTACACATTATGTGATAATTTGGGAAGGAACATTTCCCAAGAGTTTTTTCTTAGTAGAAATATTTAATTTACTACTAGAAATTTCTGGTTTAATATTAGAGTTTTTTGAACTAGATTTCCTTTTTTATTTTAATTTTTTATCATACCCTAGTCCTTTGTTACAAAAAACAGGTTGAGAGTTTTCTAATATTTTAGATAAATTCTCTCTTCCTTTGTTAAAACTGTTAACATTTTTAGAAAAGCTTTCTAACTTTATTTTTAAACTAGAATTTTCTAATTCTATAATTTTAACTTTAGTATTTAAATCATGATTCTCAGAAGCTAATAAATCATTTTTTCTTTTGAGTTTCGATTTCTTGACTCAACATAGATATTTGAGAATTTTCTACTGAAAGAGATTCTTGTAATTTTCTAATTTTGCTTTCTAAAATTTCTTTCTCATCTTTTAAAAGATCTCTCTCAAATTCTTCTTTCTTTTTATCTTCGTTAGCTTGTTTAAACTTTCTCTTAAACATTTTTCTAGATTCTAAGATTTCAGTATTAATTTCTACTAATTCATCAAAAGTAAAATCACTTTTATCATTATCCTTAGCCATGAAGCATACATTTTCTTGCTCACTGTCACTTCCAGAAGATGAATCTGAGTTGTCCCAAGTGACTAAAAAAGCTCGTCTCTTGATTTTTCCTTTATGCGATTTTTCTTCAATTCTGGACAATTCTTTTGATAATTTCCAGTCTTGTGACAATTAAAGCATTCTACTTGTGCAGGGTTAGGCTCTTTTGATGAATTATTTTTCACACTTTTTCTTTGATCTTTTCTGTATTTTAGAAATTTTCTAAAATTCTTTGCTATGAAAGCAATGTCTTCTTCATCTGAATCAGAATCTTCTTTCTCAGCATGGAAAGCTAAAATTTTCTTATCTTGTACCTGTGCTTTCTTTGCCTGCAAATTTACTTCATAAGACATTAGATTATCGATCAACTCTTTTGGTTTTATGGCAAGGAGATCATTAGCTTCTTTGATTGCTAATACTTTTCTCTCCCATTCGTCCATTAAAGAGTTTAAAATTTTTGATACTATATCGAAGTCATAATATTTTTCTCGTAATCCTAACAAAGAGTGATAAATGGAAACGTGAATACATATCATTTATGGATTCATTTTCATTCATCTTGAAATTATGAACCTGATTCTTAAGCATAGATATTTTGCTTTGTTTAGCCTTGTTAGTTCCTTCATGAGTAATTTTGAGTGTTCTCCAGATTTCATATGTTGTGTTGCACATACAAATCCGGTTAAACTCGTTTCTATCTAAGGCACAATGCAACATATTCATAGCATTAGGATTGGCAGTAGCCTATGGTTTTTCATTTGTGGACCATTCAGTGTATAAAGTAGTAGGTTGTGTGTACTCTTTTTGTGTAATGTTCCATGCATCATAACTATTTGCTTGCATGTATATCCTCATTCGTGTAGCCCAATAACTATAGTTCATGCCATTAAAAAAGGGTGGTCTAGCAGTTGATTGGCCTTTAGTATATCCGGTATTGATGCTAGTACTAGTGTTATTATACATAATGTCTAAATACCAAATAATGGTTATACGGTTAAATGATGACCTGCTCTGATACCAATTGAAAAAGTCGATGTGTATGACTTAAGCATGATCTATATGGATATAGCGGAAATATAGATGATATACTAACTAGCAAATATACAATAGTTATGCATGTAAAAGCTAAGCTATAGAAAAATATCAAAAGTAAATGCAATAAGAAACGACACCAGGAATTTTATACTTGTTCGGACTTCCCGCCCTACGTCCAGTCCCGAAACTCCTCTTCGGAATTCACTATCACGCCCTCTCTTAACCTGGAGGAATAGGTCAGTACACCCGAGCCCCAACAAGGATGCCTCTCGCATGAACAACTATTCAAGACTTCAACAATTGCAAGTGTTTTGACTTCTGCTTTGGTTCTTTGATCAACACGGATAGTCAACAATTAAGTACACCCTTCCTATAATCTTATCCTCGAGTATGTGATTAGAGTGTGAAGATTGAAGGAAGTAAATTGCTTTTTGAATCAAGTGATATTAAATCAATTAAAAGATTCAATAAGTATTTGAATTTATGAGAGTTTTTGTATTACAAGAGTATAGAAATGCAATTCAGAAATTAGATAAGAAATAGAATGATTTGGTGACTTTGAAATCATAATTGAAGTGTTTATATAATGGTAGAAAGGTAGCGATTCTTCATGAAGAGTTTTAACCAAAAGAAGCTTCATTTGCTTTTAGAAATGAAGAGATTTCTCTTCATGAATGAAGACAACCTTTCAGAAAATATGTGCTATTTCGAATAAGTTGACTGGTTAAAAATCATCAGTTGACTGGTTAAAAGAAGTATGAAATCGTGTTTTTAAAGTATTCAAAAACTAGCCGTTACTGGAGAAAATTGCATGACCAGTCGACTGGTTCAGACACTTTTGCCCAGTCAGACTGTTTCATGTCATTTGAAATGTGTGTATATATATATATATGCTTTGTTTTATACTCGTTTTATACTTGAGGATATATTTTAACATAATTCTAACACGACTCCTCATCTCTATGACATAATCTCCAATGCACTTCTCATTGTTGATATTAATCAAAATCTTATGGAGTTGGATAATATAAGTGGAACAAAATTAGGGAATGCAACACGGTAAAGGTATAGACTGGAAAGCGGATGGTAGGGAATGAGGAAGGCACTACTCTTCTTGTAAGGTTTGATGAGAGTTGGGATTAGTTTGCTTGGAATATTTTTATGGATTAGTTCACTTGAATTATTTCTTCCTAAAGTAACAAGGATGGATAAGATTAAAGAACTCTACCAAGGACCCGGTTAGAAGAACTCATTAGTCATGGGGGGAAACCATTTAGTTTGAAAGATTGGGAAAAAGTATGAATTATTTTTGAGTCATTATGTGGTGAGCCCCTAACAGATTCAGTCATAAAATCATCTCATAGGGAGAATCGAAGTTCCTTACCCATATTCTTTTGACATGTAATTCCTTTTTGAATTTCCATCAGTGGCTTTTTCCTTTGATTAAGGACTTTCTTCTAAGATATCTTGGGAAGGGTAGGTATTAGGGCTTGAGCTTATAGATGATAGTACACGGATGAAACATGTGTTTGAGACATGTTATGATAGATGTTTGCAAGTGGACGCAATTGATGCATATATACACACTAGGCACAATGATCGGCTGAACAGGGCACTTGCATGTGCATATGGATGTGTGCATTTTATTTATTATTTCCATGGTTGAAATATGCAGTTGCTATCATGTATTTTTGCATATGGATGGTGTTTGATGCACACATATAGAATTATTTGTATCGTTAAGAATTTTGCATACATTTGGATGCATGGTACAAACATTATTGCATAAAGAGGAAGTCGACTGAGTCAGTAGACTGCCTAATCTTTTGCATTAGTTAGGATTATATACACTACACTATTGCATAAATACATAAGTTGCATTAGAAAAATTAAGGATAATGTTTGTCAATGTATGATGGATGAGTTAATGGCTGTAGATTACACTTATATTATTGTTCCACCTTGGAGATTTCGGGGACGGAATCCTTTATGGAAGGGAGAATGTAACAACCCAAATTTTTAATAAACAATAATTAATTAAGGAATAAGTTAAGAAAATAAATATTAATCAGTATAAGTTTTTAGAATTGAGCAACGGGAGTTGCACAATTGGGTCCGTTATGAAATTCTAGTTAAAATAAACATTTAGTTTGCTGAAAATGGGTTTAAAATGAAGAAGTTATATCCATTTAAATATTAAAGTAAAATCAGAAGAAGAAAAATAGAAAAGTTAGGTCTACCCTTGGGTCGAACTAGGATCCAAGTGGGTCGACCCCTGTATCAAGTCTTCTATAGGGTAGGTCGACCCAGGTTGTGGCCTAACAACATTGTTTGCCAGGCTCGGTTTAGACCAATCGGGCTATGTTTTTGCTGGGTGCTTCCGGATCCTTCTTATAATCTTATAGCCTAAAATCTTAATACAAAATCCAATGAATGTAAACACCGTAGCTCTATTATATACATACTCCAAAACTAACATAATTCTTACTACTCCATTTCTCTGCCTCCATCTCAAATAACCTTCTTCTCAAATAATTCTAATGGAGTATTGAGGCTTTGGTTTGCACATATTTTGGAGGATACTCATAGATAGAGATTACCAACCGAGGTTGAATTAGATTTGCTTAAATTTTAGGTGAGTATTTTCTATGATTATAAGATTTTTACCACGTTAAGGTTAAACTGATTCAGTAATAGGTGCGGTGGTTTCAAATCTTAACTTTTCTCTAGTTGTACACAGATCTAGTTTATTTGTGGTTTATTTACAAATCCAGCCATTCTTTATTCTCTTTTTGTAAATAATTCTTGTAAATCTAATTATTGTTTCAATCATTTCTTTTGTTCATTTCAATAATTGAAAGATTCGGTACAAATCGGGGGTCTCCTTGAGAGTATAATTAGTTATAGATTTCCACTGATTCTTATTCCCTTTCCTGTCAATAATATGTGTAGACCTAATTACCGTTTCTATCTTTTCTTCTGTCTGTTTCAGTAAATCTGTTACCGTAGTTTTTATTCAGTTCATCTATACCTCATGTTCTTCGTATGTAATTTTATTATAGTTCAGCATCAGCCCTATTTTATTCCAATTTGTTCTTATTTATTTGAGCCTAGGCCATTGTACATTTTATTTGACATTGAGTTTAGGCCTTCTTGAGCCTAAACCTTTTCTTTCTTCTTACTTATGCATAAATTTAGGTTAGAGAATGACACTGAAAATAGTAGTGCAATTGGGAAAAAATAAGAAATATGTATAAAAATAATGAATTGGGCTTAACTGATATTGTGCAATAAAAGACAATAGACCTGTAACTTTGAAAACTGAATAAATGACATTTGGATATACGCAAATGACGGGGGTTGGGTTGTAAAAGTGAAACTAAACATAAGAGATGTTCATAGACAACCTATAAATTAAGTTTACATGCCACCTATGAAATGATAGAAAAGTTACATGAAGGAAAGTAGGTTTATCAATAAAATTAAGATTGACGTTAGGTTTAAATGAAATAAATTAATAAGCAGGCGTAGTTGGAGTCCGTGCCGACAGATTAAGGAAAATAAGGGGCTCGTAGTATTGGTCCGTTTCAACAGTGTGAGTAAACTGATTAGAGAAAATAATAATCCAATTAAAATAATTACTTTTTAGTGATATGGGCGTTTTTGACAATACTATGGTGGTCTAGGGTAGCTAGGTGGTCAACAATAATTCTTTGGGGTCCTTGGCGCCAATTTGGGGACTAAGTCTAAAGGTGAATTAAGTCAAATTGAATTTTGGTTGGGGATCTATATTAGTCAAAAAATTTTTTATCACCACACCGAGGTGTCGTGAGGAGGCAAAGGCACGCTTATATAGTACTGGGTAGTAAGTGGTCTAAATGAGGAGGTGGATACGGGCGCTTCTGGCAGGGCAGTGAGCATGTCGCGCCGATTTGGGAAAGTAAGACGCTTTAATGCCTATGATTAATGCTATATCCTTTAGAGATGATGGGTCAGGACTAATAAAACCGGGGCCATAGTTGGTATAGGTTATCACGTTTGGGTATGTAAGTCGATCAATGGGTAGTATTAGGAAAATCCGTCCTAATTATTTATTCGGTTTGAAGTGCAAGCAGTCATAGTATTTATCATCATTAGTATGATCGTATTTATTATCATTTTCATTAAATGATAATAGCTAATCATTTATGTCATTCCTATCAATATTTGTTCACTTTTAGATGTGCTTAAACATTTACCCTTTTGTGACACTAGAATTATTTTTTATTTATTTCCCTAAACTAATCAGTCGTGCTAGTAATCATAACAGCTCACCAGACTTTATGTCTAACACAATTTTTTCTTCTTCTTTCCTCTTTTCTTCCCCCCAGGCTTAGAGTGAGGAAGTGTATAGTTCTAATTGCTTTGTTGATTTTATTGTGAAGGATTCCTACAAAAGATGGATTACTTCCTATATATCTTTTGCAAGGCTAGGTTGTATCTTTTTTTGACTGTTTGGGGGATAATATTATTTTTGTAACGACCGGGAATTTCGCTTGATCCGAATCAGTCGCTAAACCGACCAAGACCGTATGAAACGCCTGATTGTTTTGAGAACACGACAGAATAGAACGCATACAGAAGAACATTTCATTGTATATTACAACAATTCCATCAAAATACAAGAATATACAGAGTATAAACAAATAAAATACATTCGACAAATATCAGAGATTACAATACATTACATAGCAGCGGAAAATAATACAATACACAACTGAAGGAGATATACGGATACAAAGCTTTTCGGATATCGTTCCAGCTGTAGATCAAGATCTTGTGAATATAACTCTAGAAAACCAAAACTACTAGCTGCCCATGTCAAAATAAAGGCACCCAGAGTTTAGGTTAAAACAATAAACTCCAGGTCAGTCATGTGACTGGTGTGAGAACTAAAACAGTTAATAATCTTTATTTTAAAGTTAGGTAAATCAAGGGACCACGCCGTAACACGGAACGGGTTTCCTCCCAAGAATACCAGTGCATATAACAAAACAACGCAATGCTTTTTGAAAAAATGAAGCTATTATAAGACCCAAGTCCTATCACACAATGCAACGCAAGCCGGGGGATAGGGTTTTCCCTTATAATAGCCAAACATGCTTGGTACGTTTAAAACAAATCATTTGATACTATTATAAGTGCATAGTGTATAAAACAACTTCAAATCATAAGTATCAATCATAGACGGCATGGGTACCAAATATCATGTCGCCATACTTGTTCTACAATTATAACCGCAAAATCACGTATTGGAAGTTGGATTTCCATCTGTGAACCGAGGCAAAAGATGGTCCTCTACCGATTCGAGACAATCTAGCCCATGTCTCAGGACAAGTACTCAGTCAAGCCCTTGGATCCTCAGGGCCAGTCCACCGATGTGGATTAAACTTAAACCCAGAACATGTGTTTCCCCGCCCTATGGGGCGTAAATGAGCCAACGGATGACTCCATCGGCTTCACATAGTCACCGATATATCCGAGGCGCCTCGCAACAGCAACAACCACATAAGTCAAACTCGTCAGGGCATGTAAAACCACTGACGCCACTTCTAGCTAGAAAGAAACGCTTGCCCTCCCTGACGTCCTCTCCCGTTTATGGTTCACACCGGGGTGTGAGGCTCGCGAATCAACGCTACACAAAGCTATGCCACAAAGGCCTTGCTTTGATCATCAACCACAAGACTTTGCTTTTCAACAGAAGCCTTGATCACTTGCCACTTAGGCATGCCACACAGGCAATTCACTCTATGCGTTTCATATCCATCAGTATATAACCCCTGAGCTCGTACGTCTCAGAGAAGGACGTTAAGCAAGAGAATAAATTATCCGCCGCCAAACAGATATATATTTAATAGAAATCAATCACACAGAATAAAATCCAATGTCAGACACACAGTCCATTTACAAGTTCGTTTTGGGTCTGAACGAAACCGGAGGCGCCTAGTACCCCGCATATCCATCGATCTCCAAGTACGTCTGGATGACCACCAACTGATTCTCTCCTCTTGGTTGTACGGCCCAATCAAGATCATCAGTAATTATCCAAACGACTTCAGCCACCGTCTTCATCTTCGACACCACGTCGAACCAGTTATTCCGTATGGGATAAACCCGGTCTTTCTGAATAACTTACGTATATATTAAACAAGTGTTACACAAACACAACATACGCCTCATTCCAATTCAGAATATTCTTTTATTCAAATATTCTTATACTTTGGGAAAAGTTCCCATTAATTTTATTAAAGATAAATTCTTAAAATTTATTCTTTAATCTTCTTTGAATATCAATTCAAACTAGTCGGGATTAGCGAACCACACCAAAGTAATCATTTATTTTATTTTCCAATCCCAACCTTTTCATCCCATGAAGTAAAATTGGTCATACTTCATATCTAACACCACGGTGTTATCGGTAAATTCAATTACCATTTCCCGTTCAAATCTAATTAAAGATTTAACAATCGCCTGGAGCAAAACTGGTGATACTCCATTCTCGATCATTTCAATCTAATTAAAGATTCATTAAAACTCCACTTAGTTTTAATATTTACAGAAATCAATATCCTGTCTTTCACTGGGTTGAAGAACCAATGTCATTTAAAACACGGTTCACTATAAACCCAAAATCACATTCAATTCATTATCGGGTTAAAGAACAAGTGTTATTTAAAACACCGTTCACGATAAACCCAAAAATCAATTCAAATTCAATTCCAATTAAATACCATTTAATTGGTACACTTCATTAAATCTAAATAAAAAGATTTAATCTTTTTCTCAACTGGTTTTAAGAACAGTATTATTGAAGATATCGTTCACGACAACCCAAAATCCCATTTGATATTAAATACAAGGCTCTGAATAGAAAATGTACCGGCTTATATTCAATATCAATTTCTACTACCAACAAATATCATATTGGAAATAACAATATTAATATATCTTTCAAATTCCCATAATAATATCTGTATCATCACGAAATCCAACATCGAAATATTCCGAAGACAATTTCGATTCAAATCCCTTCCAATTCAATTATTGGAAATTCTGGTTATATTTCAAAATCATTTCAAATCCAATTTATTTATCTTAAAAATAAATAAATTATTATTCTAGTTCAAAACTAGTTCATTTCAATAAAAATTTATTTTTTATCTTTTCAAATATGGAGTTTTTCATACCAATTCTTCCCAAATCACTTCTTATGATTTTACACAAATTATTGATATTTTTAATAATTTTATCAAGGCCCGTACAGTCGATTTCCATCAACGGCCATCGAACTGCACTTACAGCGACCGTTTCCAAATTTTATTTGGACATAATTCCAAATCCAACCGTTAGATTTCTAATTTCTCACATTCGTTAGAAAGCTCTTTTCGATATGAACCCAGCGGTTCTTGTTTTAGGAGAATCCGACGGTCGGATTTCCTGCAATGTCCATTCGAAGTCAATGGTCGAAATTCGCGAACTGCCGCGGCACGGCGCGTTCTATTCAGGCCATTCTATTATATATATAATATATACTTCGTCGATTTCCTTTTAAAACGTATTTTATAAATCATTTTAAATTTGTTTTCAAAACGATTTCAAATTCCTTTCAAATTCAAATCAAAATTGAATTTTTCCCTTACAAATTCGTTTTAAATTCATTTCAAATTGATTTCAATTCAAATCGATTTCAATTCAATTTCAGTTCAATTCGAATTCATTTTAAATTTGATTTCAATTCTATTCAATTTTAATTCGAATTCAACTCTGTTCAATTTAATTCGAATTTCAAATCTATTTCAATATTCATTGAAAAATGTATAAAATCGATATAAATATCGTTCACGTCAAAATGGCGTCAATCTAATCAACACGGCTTCATATATTTCTATTTTCAAATATTCTATTTCAAATATTTCTATTCAAATATTTCTATTCAAAACTGGAATGAGGCCCAATCAATTACCATATAATGTTAATTATATGGATTTTTCTACAACACATGCAAATAATAACAACGATAAATAATCAACCATCATCCAGAGTGCACCACACAACTGCATAAGCATTAAATATAAATAATTAACGCTTACACAGTCTGTCAATCCATCGACTGACATACAACTAAACAATCGGGATTAGTGTACGTCAAATCTCATCCAAATACCCATGTGGGGTTTCAAACAATCAAACATAGATTTTATTTGTGTAGTTGGGCAATGTGTAAAATTTATCGTCCCAATCAATATCAGTCAAATCAGTGTATATAAACAAATCTTTGATTTGTTTATTACTATTTATTTTATATACACGTTAAAAATTCTATTTTCAACTATAAAATACTTTTTTAACTATCTAAATATTTTATTTCATTTCACATCACACAATCAACTACACATCAAAATCAAACAAACAAGCATACAAGCCGTCCATGGTCTGTGGACGACGGGTGTCGGGTGCTACTAAACACCGTCTGCATCCTAGTATATATTTTAACTAGAAAAATTAAATTAAAGGTGAGAAGTTCTCACAGAGGGTTCCACTCCGCCGTGCTTTGCTTTTGAACTGCTGAACAGTCTGGATCTGTTTGAAATTCCAATGCAGTTCTTGTCCCGCTGTTCAAATAAAAATTATATTTTTATCGCTTCATTCTAATAAAAATCATATTTTTATTTTACTACATATATAAAGATAATATTTTTATATTCTCTATTATATAAAAACCATATTTTTAATACTTCTACTTTATAAAAATTATATTTTTGTATTTCACATATGATAAAAATCATATTTTTATTATTTTAATAATATAAAAATCATATCTTTATATTCGCTACTATACAAAAATCATATTTTTATATGATTAAAAATCACTTCTTTTTATAATGATATGCATAATAAAAATCTCGTCTTTTCTATAACAAAAATTTCATCTTTTCTATTACAAAAATTCGATCTTTTCTATTATAAAAATTCGATTTTTCTATTATAAAAATTCGATATTTTCTATTATAAAAATTAAACCTTTCATAATTTAAAAATCAAACCTTTTATATTTTAAAAATCTCGTCTTTCTCTATGTAAAAATATTAACTTTCTTTGTATAAAAATGTAAACCTTCTACATATAAAAATTCAGATTTTATTTGCAAAAATAAATTAAACAAAACAAAATAAATTAAAGAACTTACAACTCATAGAAGAAAGGGGGGCTGTTTCAGCGCTGGAGGAGGGTGGTGCTTGCTGAGGTGGCGCCAGAGCTTCAGGGGGGTCGTGGATGATCGGAGGCGAGACGCAGTGTTCGCAGGTGGCATGGGAGTTTTATTTATTGAAGTGGGAAGAGGAGAGGGGGGCGCTGGACTGTGTGTGGCAGTAGGAGGTTGCACAGGTGGTGGTGGGTGGTTGCGATGGCCGCGCATGGGGCCAAGGATGTAGCGGCATAGGTTTCTAGGGTTTGGGGTCTTCGTGGTTAGTCGGGGTTCGGTTTAGAGGAGGAGGAGGCCAAGGGGGAGGAGCTGGAAGCGGAGGGGGGTCGCGCGAGGCTCGAGGCAGTGCCAGGGTGAGCGGCGTGGCAGATCGGAGGGCGGTGTGATTTAGAGGGTGCTCGATTTGAGGAAACGGGGGTGGGTATGGTCTGGTAATGAGTAAAAAGGGAGGAGGGGTATAATATATATTTTTTTATTTTTTTTCCTTTTAAAAAGTTGACTTCATCCGACCTCGAAACGAGACCCAACGACTGTTGCCCCTAGCTAATCACCCCTATCCCGAACACAATGGGATATACCACGTAGGCCAATTCGATCATTACGATCAGTTTTCGTTAAAATCAGAATATAACTATATATATTGAATTGAACACGCATTTCAATTTACCAGGGCCACATGCTAACTCAGAAAATTCCATAAAAATATTTTCTAGCTTCGTATTGACGATACGGTCCTAACCAAACTAATTTCATCGAATTCTGAGACCGTTTGAAAAATGGCCATTTTCCAGTCGATTAAAATCAACTTAAACTGGTCAAATTCGTTTTCCTTTGCCACGCTCACATATTGATTCGAAAAATTATGAAAATTGGAATCTAGCAATAACTTGACATCACGGATCCAACAAAAGTGGTTTCGTCGAAATCCGAGGTCGTTTGCAAAATGGCTATTTTCGAGGGCCGAAATTCCATAGCGACTATTCTGAAATTTCAACTGGACATTTCTTTCTATCCCCGCTATGAAATTTCGATTTTTCGGATTTGTTGGAAAGATATGCTCAATTAGATTCTAATATTTTTGGTTTCGCCAAAATCCGGTTTATTTTGCACCCGGTACATTCATTTGAAATTTGAAATCGAATTATCGAACTACTGCGCCATTTTCAATTCCTTTTAAAATTATAAATAAATATTTATATTCTAACGACGACGAATATAAATATATACGTTATAATCTATTCAAAATAAATTTCTCGTCATTTTTATTTAAAATAATTCATTTTAAATAATCAAAATTCGTTAAAATTGCCAAAATAAAAATTTTAAATTGGCTTAGATTTCCGAGTTATTACAATCTCCCCCACTTAAAACTTTTCGTCCCTGAAAAGGAACGAAGCCGAAAGTTGTTTAACAAACCAACTCAACTTCCAGTATTTTCACTACGGCTTAAGTTCTTCAACTTTTCAGTTTCTAAGAACTTTTCAAATTTTTCGAAAATTTAGGGTAAAAATTTGGCTAACACCCTAAATTTTCGAAAAATTTCGCCATAACCTCTCCTGAACTGGGGACTTCGGGATATTTCATATAGCCTTCTTCAATCCAAAAGAAAAAGAAAAAGCCAAGCGGCTAGCCAATCAGCTCACAAAATCATCATCACCCAAACGAAACAGTAAATTATGGTAAACATGTAACTATTTGTCGGGCAAACAATTTTATTCCTCTTCTCTAGCCTCCTTGCTATGACCTGTTCAATGTAAATACATGTACATGCATGCAAATGCGATAAATTTCCAATACAATTCACTATTTGATTCAATTTGGTTATAGGTTCAACATTTAATTAATCAAACTATAATCAAACAACACAACCAGCAATCAAATAGTTGATTAACGTTTCAAATTCGTAACTTTGATATATAGTCAAAAATCACATTTTTGAAGCCAAATCACAACAATAAGCCCTATCTAATTTTGGTTCTCACACCAGTCAATAGGAAACGTATAGAAATCCCACTTTCGTCACTTGAACACAACACTGATGATGCCATGGTCATTATCAGCATCATCTCCGGGCAACTAGAGTGTGATTCTATATCTATCAAGTATATTAAAACTTCGAATACCCGTGGATCAGACATACATGCAAAATTATATATACTGGATTGTCTAAATTCAATATAAATAAATAATCAAATACAAATAATTGATTTAAATTTTCAAAACAAAAATTGTTTTCACTTTTAAAAATACACTCTTCACACTCATTCTAGGATACTACTGATCCCATCTCTAACGAGTCATTCTCATTGGATATTACTAATCCAATCTCTGATGAATTCTTTCCTATGGTTCTAATGTGTCTTGTTCTCTGAGCTTTGTAAACCAAAGCTCTGATACCAACTGTAACGACCGAGAATTTCGCTCGATCCGAATCAGTCGCTAAACCGACCAAGAACGTACAAAACGCCTGATTGTTTTGAGAACATGACAGAATAGAACGCATACATAAGAACAATTCATTGTATATTACAACAATTCCATCAGAATACAAGAATATACAGAGTATAAACAAATAAAATACATTTGACAAATATTAGAGATTACAATACATTACATAGCAGCGGAAAATAATACAATACACAACTGAAGGAGATATACGGATACAAAGCTTTCCGGATATCGTTCCAACTGTAGATCAAGATCATGTGAATATAACTCTGCAAAACCAAAACTACTAGCTGCCCATGTCAAAATAAGGGCACCCAGAGTTTAGGTTAAAACAATAAACTCCAGGTCAGTCATGTGACTGGTGTGAGAACTAAAACAGTTAATAATATTTATTTTAAAGTTAGGTAAATCAAGGGACCACGCTGTAACACGGAACGGGTTTCCTCCCAAGAATACCAGTGCATATAACAAAACAGCGCAATGCTTTTTGGAAAAATGAAGCTATTATAAGACCCAGGTCCTATCACACAATGCAACGCAAGCCGGGGGATAGGGTTTTCCCTTATAATAGCCAAACATGCTTGGTACGTTTAAAACAAATCATTTGATACTATTATAAGTGCATAGTGTATAAAACAACTTCAAATCATAAGTATCAATCATAGACGACATGGGTACCATATATCATGTCACCATACTAGTTCTACAATTAAAACCGCAAAATCACGTATTGGAAGTTGGATTTCCATCTGTGAACCGAGGCAAAAGATAGTCCTCTACCGATTCGAGACAATCTAGCCCATGTCTCAGGACACGTACTCAGTCAAGCCCTTGGATCCTCAGGGCCAGTCCACCGATGTGGATTAAACTTAAACCCTGAACATGCGTTTCCCCGCCCTATGGGGGCGTAAATGAGCCAACGAATGACTCCATCGGCTTCACATAGTCACCGATATATCCGAGGCGCCTCGCAACAACAACAACCACATAAGTCAAACTCGTCAGGGCGTGTAAAACCACTGACGCCACTTCTAGCTAGAAAGAAACGCATGCCCACCCTGACATCCTCTCCCGTTTTTGGTTCACACCGGGGTGTGAGGCTCGCAAATCAACGCTACACAAAGCTATGCCACAAAGGCCTTGCTTTGATCATCAACCACAAGACTTTGCTTTTCAACAGAAGCCTTGATCATTTGCCACTTAGGCATGCCACATAGGCAATTCACTCTATGCGTTTGATATCCATCAGTATATAACCCCTGAGCTCGTACGTCTCAGAGAAGGGCGTTAAGAAAGAGAATAAATTCTCCGCCGCCAAACAGATATATATTTAATAGAAATCAACCACACAGAATAAGATCCAATGTCAGACACACAGTCATTTACAAGTTCGTTCTGGGTCTGAACGAAACCGGAGGCACCTAGTACCCCGCATATCCAACGATCTCCAAGTACGTCTGGAAGACCACCAACTGATTCTCTCCTCTTGGGTGTACGGCCCAATCAAGATCATCAGTAATTATCCAAATGACGTGAAGACCTCCGGTCTTGAACCACCATCTTCATCTTCGATACCACGTCGAATCAGTTATTCCGAATGGGATAAACCCGGTCTTTCTGAATAACTTATGTATATATTAAACAAGTGTTACACAAACACAACATACGCCTCATTCCAATTCAGAATATTCTTTTATTCAAATATTCTTATACTTTGGGAAAAGTTCCCATTAATTTTATCAAAGATAAATTCTTAAAATTTATTCTTTAATCTTCTTTGAATATCAATTCAAACTAGTCGGGATTAGCGAACCACACCGAAGTAATCATTATTTTATTTCCCAATCCCAACCTATTCATCCCATGATGTAAAACTAGTCATACTTCATATCTAACACCACGGTGTTATCGGTAAATTCAATTACCATTTCCCGTTCGAATCTAATTAAAGATTTAACTATCGCATGGAGCAAAACTGGTGATACTCCATTCTCGATCATTTCAATCTAATTAAAGATTCATTAAAACTCCACTTAGTTTTAATCTTTACAGAAATTAATATCCTGTCTTTCACTGGGTTGAAGAACCAATGTCATTTAAAACACGGTTCACTATAAACCCAAAATCACATTCAATTCATTATCGGGTTAAAGAACAAGTGTTATTTAAAACACCGTTCATGATAAACCCAAAAATCAATTCAAATTCAATTCCAATTAAATACCATTTAATTGTTACACTTCATTAAATCTAAATAAAAAGATTTAATCTTTTTCTCAACTGGGTTTAAGAACAGTATTATTGAAGATACCGTTCACGACAACCCCAAATCCCATTTGATATTAAATACAAGGCTCTGAATAGAAAATGTACCAGCTTATATTCAATATCAAATTCTACGACCAACAAATATCGTATTGGAAATAACAATAATAATATATCTTTCAAATTCCCATAATAATATCTGTATCATCACGAAATCCAACATCGAAATATTCCGAAGTCAATTTCGATTCAAATCCCTTCCAATTCAATTATAGGAAATTCTGGTTATATTTCAAAATCATTTCAAATCCAATTTATTTATTTTAAAAATAAATAAATTATTATTCTAGTTCAAAACTAGTTCATTTTGATAAAAATCTATTTTTATCTTTTCAAATATGGAGTTTTTCATCCCAATTCATCCCAAATCACTTCTTATGATTTTACACAAATTATTGATATTTTTAATAATTTTATCAAGGCCCGTACAGTCGATTTCCATCAACGGCCATCGAACTGCACTTACAGCGACCTTTTCCAAATTTGTTTTGGACATAATTCCAAATCCAACCGTTAGATTTCTAATTTCTCACATTCGTTAGAAAGCTCTTTTCGATACGAACCCAACGGTTCCGGTTTCAGCAGAACCCGATGGTTGGATCTCCCGCAATGTCCATTCGAAGTCAATTGTCGAAATTCGCGAACTACCGCGGCGCGGCGCGTTCTATTTAGGCCATTCTATTATATATATATATAATATATACTTCGTCGATTTCCTTTTAAATTGTATTTTATTAATCGTTTTAAATTTGTTTTCAAAACGATTTCAACTTCCTTTCAAATTCAAATCAAAATTGAATTTTTTCCCTTACAAATTCTTTTTTAATTCATTTCAAATTGATTTCAATTCAAATCGATTTCAATTCAATTTCAGTTCAATTCGAATTCATTTTAAATTTGATTTCAATTCGAATTCAATTCTATTCAATTTTAATTCGAATTCAATTCTATTCAATTTAATTCGAATTTCAAATCTATTTCAATATTCATTGAAAAATGAATAAAATCGATATAAATATCGTTCACGTCAAAATGGCATCAATCTAATCAACACGGCTTCATATATTTCTATTTTCAAATATTCTATTTCAAATATTTCTATTCAAATATTTCTATTCAAAACTGGAATGAGGCCCAATCAATTACCATATAATGTTAATTATATGGATTTTTTCTACAACACATGTAAATAATAACAACGATAAATAATCAACCATCATCCAGAGTGCACCACACAACTGCATAAGCATTAAATATAAAAAATTAACGCTTACACAGTCTGTCAATCCATCGATTGACATACAACTAAAAAATCGGGATTAGTGTATGTCAAATCTCATCCTAATACCCGTGTGGGGTTTCAAACAATCAAACATAGATTTTATTTGTGTAGTTGGGCGATGTGTAAAATTTATCGTCCCAATCAATATCAGTGTATATAAACAAATCTTTGATTTGTTTATTACTATTTATTTTATATACACGTTAAAAATTCTATTTTCAACTATAAAATATTTTTTTAACTATCTAAATATTTTATTTCATTTCACATCACATCACACAATCAACTACACATCAAAATCAAACAAACAAGCATACAAGCCGTCCATGGTCTGTGGACGACGGGTGTCGGGTGCTACTAAACACCGTCTGCATCCTAGTATATATTTTAACTAGAAAAAATAAATTAAAGGTGAGAAGTTCTCACAGAGGGTTCCACTCTGCCGTGCTTTGCTTTTGAACTGCTGAACCGTCTGGATCTGTTTGAAATTCCAATGTAGTTCTTGTCCCGCTGTTCAAATAAAAATTATATTTTTATCGCTTCATTCTAATAAAAATCATATTTTTATTTTGCTACATATATAAAGATAATATTTTTATATTCTCTATTATATAAAAACCATATTTTTAATACTTCTACTTTATAAAAATTATATTTTTATATTTCACATATGATAAAAATCATATTTTTATTATTTTAATAATATAAAAATCATATGTTTATATTTGCTACTATATAAAAATCATACTTTTATATGATTAAAAATCACTTCTTTTTATAATGATATGCATAATAAAAATCTCGTCTTTTCTATAACAAAATTTTCATCTTTTCTGTTATAAAAATTCGATCTTTTCTATTATAAAAATTCGATCTTTTCTATTATAAAAATTCAATCTTTTCTATTATAAAAATTAAACCTTTCATAATTTAAAAATCAAACCTTTTATATTTTAAAAATCTCGTCTTTCCCTATGTAAAAATATTAACTTTCTTTGTATAAAAATGTAAACCTTCTACATATAAAAATACAGATTTTATTTGCAAAAATAAATTAAACAAAACAAAATAAATTAAAGAACTTGCAGCTCTTAGAAGAAAGGGGGCTGTTTCAGCACTGGAGGAGAGTGGTGATTGTTGAGGTGGCACCGGAGCTTCAGGGGGGGTCGTGGATGATCGGAGGCGAGACGCGGTGTTCGCAGGTGGCATGGGAGTTTTTTTTTTAAGTGGGAAGAGGAGAGGGGGGCGTTGGACTGTGTGTGGCAACAGGAGGTTGCGCAGGTGGTGGTGGGTGGTTGCGACGGCCGCGCGTGGGGCCAAGGAGGTAGCGGCATGGGTTTATAGGGTTTGGGGTCTTCGTGGTTAGTCGGGGTTCGGTTTAGAGGAGGAGGAGGCCAAGGGGGAGGAGCTGGAAGCAGAGGGGGGTCGCGCGAGGCTCGAGGCAGCGCCGAGGTGAGCGGCGTGGCAGATCGGAGGGCGGCGTGATTAAGGGGGTCTTGATTTCAGGAAACGGGGGTGGGTATGGTCTGGTAATGAGTAAAAAGGGAGGAGGGGTATAATATATATTTTTTTATATTTTTTTCTTTTAAAAAGTTGACTTTTTCATCCGACCTCGAAACGAGACCCAACGACCGTCGCCCCTAGCTAATTACCCCTATCCCGAACACAATGGGATATGCCACGTAGGCCAATTCGATCGTTACGATCAGTTTTCGTTAAAATCAGAATATAACTATATATATTGAATTGAACACGCATTTCAATTTACCAGGGCCACATACGAACACAGAAAATTCCAGAATAATATTTTCTAGCTTCGTATTGACGATAGGTCCTAACAAAACTAATTTCATCGAATTCTGAGACCGTTTGAAAAATTGCCATTTTCCAGTCGATTAAAATCAACTGAAACTGGTCAAACGCGTTTTCCTTTGCCACGCTCACATATTGATTCGAAAAATTATGAAAATTGGAATCTAGCAATAACTTGACATCACGGATCTAACAAAAGTGGTTTTGTCAAAATCGGAGGTCGTTTGCAAAATGGCTATTTTCGAGGGCCGAAATTCCATAGCGACTATTCTGAAATTTCAACTGGACATATCTTTTTATCCCCGCTATAAAATTTTGATTTTTCGGATTTGTTGGAAAGATCTTCTCAGTTAGATTCTAATATTTTTGGTTTTGCCAAAATTCGGTTTATTTTGCACCCGGTACATTCATTTGAAATTTGAAATCGAATTATCGAACTACCGCGCCATTTTCAATTCCTTTTAAAATTATAAATAAATATTTATATTCTAACGACGACGAATATAAATATATACGCTCTAATGTAACACCCCGTGTATTCTATAACAGTGGAATTCACAAATTAAAGTATAAATAATTTCAAATCAAAGAATTAAGGGAAATGGGATACGCCATTGCATTCGTCTCGGAATTCTGCTTGAGATAGGGTCTGAGTTTGCGTAAAACGGACTCCGTATGAGGGTGATATGACCTCCGAAAGTTTCAATATTCAGTATAAAATTCAAACAGACAGAAACAGTTTAGAACGAGTTCAAAATTCAAAAAAATTGGACACAGATTGGACTGGGCGGGAATTTTCCCGCCCAAGTCAACTAGGTCGACTATGTAGTCGACCTGGGGGTCGACCTGGTAGTCGACCTGGCCCCTGAGCCAGGTCGAACCCAGCCCCTCCTGGCTGGCCTGGTCTATGCTTGGCCGAATTTCTGAGGTTTGTCTTGTCACTAGGGCTAGGTGTCAGCTCCTGATTGGTTTCTCTTTGAAACGAACGACTAATATTAATCTAAGCTCCATCGACGGCTCTAATCAATTCACAAACTCTATAAAAAGGACCTTAGACTCCACCTAATTCATACAAATAAAAATGAGAATGAGACTGTCATGCTGCTGAAGAAAGACTAGGAATAGCCGTCGAGTCAGGAGTTGATTCAAAAGCTTAAAGCAACGACAATTAAATCAAAACAACGCCTACAACAAAGGACAGCATCTCCAAATTCAGAATTTAGAATCCTGAATTGAAGATTCGTCATACATTGTAAGTAGAGTGCTATTCCGATGTGAATGAATAATTGAGTTTTGATTTGTGTAAAATGAGAAATGGAATTATACTTAATTTGTGGTGATGATAATTCATAATTGTATGTTGCTATGATTCTAATTATGAATAGATTTGAGTGTTGTGGTATAATGACATTAGACCCATTGGATATTTGCAAGTATATGATTCATGTTGAAAGTAACAACTATATGTTTGTGGTAGTTTATTACAACAAAGTTGAGATTCATGCAAGTATATGACTCACTATTATGCTAACATGATTTTAGATCCTTCTATGTATATTTTTATGATCATTTTTAGCGTAGTTGGATCCATTTGGGTGTTATGATTCATATGAATTTATGTTGAAATAGGCGTTATGATTCAAGTGAAAACCATACTTTTGTATTACTGACAAAAGCAAGCATCTTTATGAACTTGTGTTAATTCTATGAACATGACTAGATTACGTTTGGTGTTATGTCTAATTGAAAATATGTTTTAGGCCTATGTTGTTATCCAAATCATACGATAACATATGCGACACATAATTAAGTTAGATTCACATTTTAAATGCAAGTTTGCATGACTAGATTTAAAACCATGATTCATGTTTAGGTATGTTTCATGTCAAGATTATATGCTATTACAATGCAAGTTCACAAGTGCCTAATTTATGTTAATTAGATCGTTATGTTGTAAGTTCATGCGTTCACACACCCCTTTTGATGTTACTTAGAATATATAAACACCATGTTCTAAGCCTCCCCTTTTTCATGTGGCTAAGTTGGGCTTAAATGTTAAACCCAACATATGTTATATTATAGCGAACGTATAAAACGGGGTAATGATGTTGGGTTAAAAATATAAAACGTATGTGTTGGCATGTCTGTCGCATGCCAACGAACTTGAGAACATTTAAGTGGTATAAAGTATATTTTCCCAATAAAAATGAATTTGAATAGTGGGCTGCAAATATTTACATATAAAAAGAAAAGAGACAAAATATGTAAACTTAGAAAATACGATGTGTTTAACCCGAGGTTGGATTGAGTTGTGACATAAACCTGCCCGGACCAGCCCGGCTGTCCAGTAGTCACAACAATACCTATCCAATGTGGGTGGTTAAACATTGAGCCCAATAAAAACCCAAGGTTAGGCTGAGTTATGACGTAAGACTGCCCGGAACCAACCGGCAACAGGCAGTCACAACAATACCTGTCTAATGTGAGAGGTCGAGGCTTTAATAAGACAATTAAGGCTGAGTCAGGATTGATAGGATTAAGTAAATTAAATTAATACTTAATCAAATTGAACATGCTAAACTATACAGGCTGATTGGGGGTTAGTTTTATACAGAATACTTAACAAGCTTAGCATGTTGGCTAGAAATAGAAAACCTAGTAGCGGGGGATCCTTTTCAGCAGTAACCCTACAAGGTGTATCAGGATACCCTGAACTAGGCAGGGTGGGGCACGATTACTGGGCTGACTGTAAGAGGTCAAATCGACGGCGGTGGTGCAGTAGTGTAGGTTCTAACGGGGTGCGGGCGTGCACACACTCCAGCGTAGAAAAATTAGGCACTGGGCACCAGTAGTATACCTGTGCTTTCTAGAATTGTGTCGGGCCGCCACCATGGGACTTGATACACCCCATGGTGGGACCAGCATAGGTAGCTACAACATCGGGGGTCCGTAATACACATGTAACTATGCGAGTAGGAGCCGATCATTAGAGATGGATCACTTCACCCTGATTATGGGGTGCCTGTTGGGAACTAGTTTATTGCGGTGCAGAGATTAATATGGGGTACCGTAGTACATTCGACTCTAGACAACTTAACTTAGTTTATGGTGTTTCCCCATTTCCAGTTTGTACTTATCATGCTCATTTCTTTATTCATAGACTGAATAGTCCTAGACTTACTCAGACTTTTTGTCTGACTCTACTTTTCTTTCGTCTTCTTTTCTTTCGTTCCCCCCCCAGGTCCACAGGGAGGGAATACCGCAGCTTGACCAGTTTTCACATCCAGCTTGAAGAGAAAGAATTTATTGCTTGGATCTCTTTCGTTTTGGACTATGGCTTTGGATAGCAAATATGGGGACTTATGCAGTTTACTTATGTTTTTATGCTTCTTTAAGTTATGAAATCAAGACAGCTATGAAAATGTAATGTTTTCGGAAGTGTTGTAAGACAATTATGGCATGGTTTGTGTAAACACGTATTTTGATGAAATAAAAGTTGCTGTTGTTTTCCGCTGTTCAAAAATATGTGTATTTATATCTGTCTTGTGTATCTGTGACTTATACTTATAAACCTCCACCAAAATTAGGGCATTCCCTTTGAGAGTGACCCTAATGGAGGTGGGGTGTTTCACTTGGTATCAGAGCATAGGTTTACCAAATAAGATAAAAAGTTTTGAAAATTTATTTTCAAAAGAAAATTTAAAGAAGCATTTTTAAAGATAAAATGTTATTTTATTTTAAAAAGGCATAGTCCTCCAAAGCCATAGGTACTATCTTTTATCCTTCGTTTTGAATCTATCCTTTTTGTTTCAGCATGTCCGAAGAACTTAACTTGCCAGAGGGTGTACCCATACCTGGTTGGTTCAGAAGATTCTTAGAAGCAAGGGCCAATCAGCCAGGTCCCACTGTTCCTCCTCCCCCAGCTGCAGGAAATCATCCAGCTGCAGCAGCACCTCTTCCTCTACCTCCTCCGCGTGGTAATGCTTTTGCTAAGATATGTAAATATTTCAAAGCTATGGGAGGGAAGGACTTTCATGGAACCGATTCCTTCGTGGCAGCCAGGAACTGGCTGAAGGAAACCGAGGACTTATTCGTCATCTTTGAAGTAGAAGATAGGCAGAAGGTACAACTGGCAGTATGGCTACTTAAAGGCGAGGCTTCCTACTGGTGGGAAGTTACCAATGCAGAAAGACCAGTGGAAACATGGGAGGACTTTAGAGCAAGGTTTGAGGCTAAATTTCTCTCAGAAGGTGAAAGGAGTCTTCAGTTGGAAAAATTCTTATTTCTTAAGCAAGGGAATATGACAATCAAAGAGTACGTTAATCAGTTCGATCAGCTTCCTAGGTTCGGACTGGACCTAGTCAACACTCCGCACAAGAAGGCTCTCCGCTTTGTCAAAGGATTGAATGAGCCATTACACAGTTTGGCCATGACCCATATACCCATGGGAGCTACGTATGAAAGGTTGGTGCAGATGGCATTGCTGAACGAAGAGGATAAGGGCAAGAAGGAGACAAAGGCAGAAAGCTCTCAAGGGAAGAAAGAGGGTTTACAGCCTAAGAAGACAGACTTTAAGAAGGGCGGGAAAGACAACAAGTCCCAAGAGAAGAGGAAGTGTAATTTCTATGGCAAAGTGGGGAACTTAGTGAAAGAATGCCGGAAGAAGAAGGCCAAGTTGAATGGTGGGTGCTTTTCTTGCGGTGAGACAGGCCACATGGCTAAGGATTGCCCAAAGAAGCGAGGGCAGGGGAAGAGGGCTGGATCCACCTCAGGGGCACAGGTTCATGTGCTAGAAGCGCCACCTCTGCAATAGCGAGGTATAAATACTTCTGTAGAAAGTGTAGTTTATATTTATGATCACCTATTTCACACTTTATTTGATTCTGGCGCATCCCACTCCTTTATTTCATCTGCTTTAGTAGAATCTCTGCACCTAGAAACTAGTATGGTAGAGGACCCCTTAATTGTTTCAAATCCAATCGGGGGCCCAGCTCATTTGTCTATGATCTATGTAGGATTGAAAATTTCTATCCTAAGCGTAGAATTTAGATGTAGTGCCTTTGTTTTGGGCTTCTCGGGATATGGTTTGATTTTGGGCATGGATTGGCTATCCCGTAATGGTGCCATCCTTGATTGTGAGAAAAGGGTGGTTAGGCTTCTAACCCAACTCGGTAACACTTTGGAAATTACTTGTAATCCCTCGTTTGCGGTTATGCTTAGTTATCTTGAATCGCTAGATGCTTCTGTTGAGAGTTTGCAATCGGTTAGAGTGGTCCGGCAATATCCGGATGTCTTCGAAGAAGTGAAGGGCTTACCTCTGAAGCGGGAGATAGACTTCCGCATATATCTTGTAGATAATGCAAAGCCCGTTGTGTTGCCCGTTATGGCTCCACGGGAAAGGAAAGAGCTCAGTAAACAGGTTAAAGAGCTTCTAGAGAAGGGGTTCATTAGAAGGAGCATTTCAGAATGGGGCGCTCCAGTGGTGTTCGCCACGAAGGCGGATGGTTCACTCCGTCTATGTGTTGACTATAGGGAGCTCAACAAGCTGACGAAAAAGAATAGGCACCCTCTCCCCAGAATTGACGATATGTTTGATCAGCTTGTAGGAGCGTCTGTTTTCTCCCAACTCGATTTAGCGACCGATTTCATCAGCTAAGGGTGGCTGAAGATAGCATCGATAAGACAACATTCAGAACCCCAGACGGCTTCTTTGAATGGCTTGTCATGCCTTTCGGCTTGACAAACGACCCGCTTACTTCGTGGACCTGATGAGTAGGGTGTTCAGAGAATTCCTCAACAAGTTCGTAGTGGTCTTCGTAGACGATATCTTGATCTTCTCAAAGAGTGAAGAAGAACATGCTCAGCACCTAAGGGCAATCATGGAAACTCTGCGAGTCCATCAGCTAAAAGCTTGCCACTTTTGGAGAGAGGAAGTAAGGTTTCTTGGGCACATAGTATCCAAAGAAGGGTTAGCTTTGGACCCTGCTAAGGTAGTAGTGGTACAGGATTGGAAGACACCTAGGAATGCAACAGAAGTCCGAAGCTTTCTCGAGCTAGTAGGCTTCTATCGGAAATTCATCAGGGACTTCGCAAAAATATCAGCTCCACTCACAAGGCTGACAAAGAAGAATCTAGTGTTCAATTGGGACTTGGATTGCGAGTTTTCTTTCCAACGACTAAAAAGGGCTCTTACAACAGCCCCAGTTCTTACGTTGCCAGATGGAAGCAAGATGTTCACAGTTTATACAGATGCATGTGGGACAGGACTAGGCGCTGTCTTAATGCAAGAAGGAAGGGTAGTAGCTTATGGCGGGAGACAGTCGAAAGTGCACGAAACGAATTACCCAACCCATGATCTCGAGTTGGCCGCCATCGTCTTTGCACTTAAGTCTTGGAGACACTATCTCCTAGGTGAGAAGTTCGAACTTTACACTGACCATAAATCTTTGAAGTATCTCTTCTCGCAGAAGGACCTTAACTTGAGGCAACAGAGGTGGATGGAGTTTCTTGCCTCGTAAGATTTCGAGATCTCCTACACTCCAGGCAAAGGCAACGTAGTGGCAGACACGTTGAGCCGAAAGAAACTGACCCTAAGCCCGCTGTTTGTTGAAAGGAAAAGCCTAGAGTTTATAGCCAGCTTTGACTTTAGGCCCTCCTCCGATTTTGTACCGGGTTTGCTAGCATCTCTCGAAGTACGCCCGACTCTAGTGGACTCAATAGGGACAACACAACGCGAAGACCCTCAGCTTGTGGAGACGATTGATAAACTAATTAGGGGTGAGACTTCAAGTCACCTCAACAGATACTCCATCGATGATAATGGTTGGTTAAGGCGAGACGGAAGACTATGCGTCCCACGGACAAGGGATTTAGTAAAGACGGTTCTCGAAGAAGCACATCACTCTAAGATGACGATACATCCAGGCGGAGATAAAATGTACAAGGACATAAAGAGAACTTTCTTTTGGAGTGGCGTGAAGAAGGACGTGGCAGATTTCGTTTCTAAGTGTATGACTTGCCAACAGGTTAAGGCGGAGCAGAAGAAACCTGGCGGTCTGCTCCATCCTCTAGAGGTCCCGCAGTGGAAGTGGGACAGCATTTCAATGGACTTCATTGATGGGCTGCCCAGGTCTAGAAGAGGCAACACTAGCATTTGGGTAATAGTGGATAGGCTTACTAAAAGCACCCACTTTTTACCTGTCAAGAGTAAAAGGACTGTCTCATCCCTAGCATCTCTTTATCCAGGGAAATTGTTTGACTCCATGGAATACCCTCCAGCGTTGTTAGTGACCGAGACCCTCTCTTCACAAGTGAGTTTTGGCGGAGTCTGCAAGAAGCGGTAGGTACACAGTTATGCTTGAGTACAGCCTATCACTCCCAAACCGACGGCCAGACAGAAAGAGTGAACAGAGTTTTGGAGGACCTTTTAAGATTGTGCGTCCTTGACTTCGGAGGGGCGTGGGAAGACCATCTTCGTTTGGTGGAATTTGGCTACAACAACAGCTACCAAGCCACCATCGGAATGGCACCCTTCGAAGCTTTATATGGAAGACCGTGCCGATCACCCACTTGTTGGTGGGAGTCTACTGACAGGCTCATATTTGGACCAAATATGATCCGAGAGACTTAAGAGAAAGTAGACTTGATACGGAGAAGAATGAAGACAACCCAAGATAGACAGAAATCCTACGCCGACAAGAGGAGTACCGACCTTGAATTTGAGGTTGGGGACGGAGTTTTTCTTAAGGTATCTCCTCTAAGGAACATTGTTCGTTTTGGATCCACTGGAAAGCTAGCACCAAGGTTCGTAGGGCCGTTTCCTATTATCGAGAAAATTGGGAAAATGGCCTATTGATTAGAGCTACCTGACAAACTAGTTGGAGTTCACAACGTCTTTCATGTTTCGCACCTCCGAAAATGTCTACATGAATCTGCTGAAGTGGTAGAGCCAAGCATCCTAGAAGAAGCTGAAGTGGAACGCGAAGCAACCGTGAGGAAACCTCCAACACGCATCTTAGGAACTGAAGTGAAAAAGCTACGCAACCGCGAAGTCAAGCTCGTCAAAGTTCAGTGGAGCGACGCCGAGGAAGACGCGACTTGGGAAACTGAGGCTAGAATACGCGCAGCCTACCCTTTTTTTTTAGGGTACATCTTTAATCTTTCTTTTTCCTTAAGTTGCGCTTTTATCTTTCTTTTTAGGTGTATCTCCTCGACCTTATCTTTTAGGTAGAAACCCTTTGGATGAAAACATGTAATTGAAACATGTTATGGATGATGGTTGCAAGTTGTTGCAAGTGATTGCTAGTGGTTGCTCGTGGTTGCATATACACACACAATCTAGGTTTTAGATCGGCTCAGTCACTTCATATTGTATATGCATATATGTATTCGTATATGGTTGAAGTTTAATGTGTTGTCATATAGATGTTGCATTTATATATATGAATGATTGTGCACTCATGTAGAATCATAAATAGGAAAATTTGCATACAAAATGGATTATTGACACTTACATAATTTGCATTAAGGAGGTCAACTGAATCAGTAGACCGCCTGATTTTGCATTAGATAAGTACATGTACACACACTTCGCATATGATCATGAAGCATTAGAAGTCATTTAAGGACAATGGATGCTCGTGTTTGATGGATGAGTAGACGGACATTTGGATGTTAGGATATACATTCTTCCTAAACTTGAAGATTTCGGGGACGAAATCCTTTTAAGTCGGGGAGAATGTAACACCCCGTGTATTCTATAACAGTGGAATTCACAAATTAAAGTATAATTAATTTCAAATCAAAGAATTAAGGGAAACGGGATATGCCATTGCGTTCGTCTCGGAATTCTGCTTGAGATAGAGTCCGAGTTTGCGTAAAACGGACTCCGTATGAGGGAGACATGACCTCCGGAAGTTTCAGAATTCAGTTTAAAATTCAAACAGACAGAAACAGTTCAGAACGAGTTCAAAATTCAAAAAAATCGGACCTAGATTGGGCTGGGCGGGAATTTTCCCGCCCAAGTCACCCAGGTCGACTATGTAGTCGACCTGGGGGTTGACTGGGTAGTCGACCTGGCCCCTGGCCCAGGTCGAACCCAGCCCCTCCTGGCTGGCCTGGTCTATGCTTGGCCGAATTTCTGAGCTTTGTCTTGTCACTAGGGCTAGGTTTCAGCTCCTATTTGGTTTCTCTTTGAAACGAACGGCTAATATTAATCTAAGCTCCATCGATAGTTCTAATCAATTCACAAACTCTATAAAAAGGACCTAAGACTCCACCTAATTCATACAAATAAAAATGAGAATGAGACCGTCATGCTGCTGAAGAAAGACTAGGAATAGCCGTCGAGTCAGGAGTTGATTCAAAAGCTTAAAGCAGCGACAATTAAATCAAAACAACGCCTACAACAAAGGATAGCATCTCCAAATTCAGAATTCAGAATCCTGAATTGAAGATTCGTCATACGTTGTAAGTAGAGTGCTATTCCGATGTGAATGAATAATTGAGTTTTGATTTGTGTAAAATGAGAAATGGAATTGTACTTAATTTGTGGTGATGATAATTCATAATTGTATGTTGCTATGATTCTAATTATGAATAGATTTGGGATGTTGTGGTATAATGACATTAGACCTATTGGATATTTGCAAGTATATGATTCATGTTGAAAGTAACAACTATATGTTTGTGGTAGTTTATTACAACAAAGTTAAGATTCATGCAAGTATATGATTCATTATTATGCCAACATGATTTTAGATCCTTCTATGTATATTTTTATGATCATTTAGCGTAGTTGGATCCATTTGGGTGTTATGATTCATATGAATTTATGTTTAAATAGGCGTTATGATTCAAGTGAAAACCATACTTTTGTATTAGTGACAAAATCAAGCATCTTTATGAACTTTGCGTTAATTCTATGAACATTACTAGATTACGTTTGGTGTTATGTCTAATTGAAAATATATTTTAGGCCTATGTTGTTATCAAAATCATGTGATAATATATGCGACACATAATTAAGTTAGATTCACATTTTAAATGCAAGTTTGCATGACTAGATTTAAAACCATGATTCATGTGTAGGTATGTTTCATGTCAAGATTATATGCTATTACAATGCAAGTTCACAAGTGCCTAATTTATGTTAATTAGATCGTTATGTTGCAAGTTCATGCGTTCACACACCCCTTTTGATGTTACTTAGAATATATAAACACCATGTTCTAAGCCTCCCCTTTTTCATGTGGCTAAGTTGGACTTAAATGTTAAACCCAACATATGTTATATTATAGCGAACGTATAAAACGGTGTAATGACGTTGGGTTAAAAATATCAAACATATGTGTTGGCATGTCTGTCGCATGCCAACAACCTTGAGAACATTTAAGTGGTATAAAATATATTTTACCCAATAAAGATGAATTTGAATAGTGGGCTGCAAATATTTACATATAAAAAGAAAAGAGACAAAATATGTAAACTTAGAAAATACGATGTGTTTAACCCGAGGTTGGATTGAGTTGTGACATAAACCTGCCCGGACCCGCCCGGCTGTCTAGTAGTCACAACAATACCTATCCAATGTGGGTGGTTAAACATTGAGCCCAATAAAGACCCGAGGTTAGGCTGAGTTATGACGTAAGACTGCCCGAAACCAACCGGCAACAGGCAGTCACAACAATACCTGTCTAATGTGAGAGGTCGAGGCTTTAATAAGACAATTAAGGCCGAGTCAGGATTGATAAGATTAAGTAAATTAAATTAATACTTAATCAATTTGAACATGCTAAACTATACAGGCTGATTGGGGGTTAGGTTTATACAGAACACTTAACCAACTTAGCATGTTGGCTAGAAATAGAAAACCTAGTAGCGGGGGACCCTTTTTAGCAGTAACCCTACAAAGTGTATCAGGATACCCTGAACTAGGCAGGGTGGGGCACGATTACTGGGCTGACTGTAAGAGGTCAAATCGACGGCGGTGGTGCAGTAGTGTAGGTTCTAACGGGGTGCAGGCGTGCACACACTCTGGCGTAGAAAAATTAGGCACTGGGCACCAGTAGTATACCTATGCATTCTAGAATTGTGTCGGGCCGCCACCATGGGACTTGATACACACCATGGTGGGACCAGCATAGGTAGCTACAACATCGGGGGGCCGTAAGACACATGTAACTATGTGAGTAGGAGCCGATCATTAGAGATGGATCACTTCACCCTGATTATGGGGTGCCTGTTGGGAACTAGTTTATTGGGGTGCAGAGATTAATATGGGGTACGATTGTACATTCGACTCTAGACAACTTAACTTAGTTTATGGTGTTCCCCATTTCCAGTTTGTACTTATCATGCTCATTTCTTTATTCATAGACTGAATAGTCCTAGACTTACTCAGGCTTTATGTCTGACTCTACTTTTCTTTCGTCTTCTTTTCTTTCGTCCCCCCCCCCCCCGGTCCATAGGGAGGGAATACCGCAGCTTGACCAGTTTTCACATCCAGCTTGAAGAGAAAGAATTGCTTGGATCTCTTTCGTTTTGGACTATGGCTTTGGATAGCAAATATGGGGACTTATGTAGTTTACTTATGTTTTTATGCTTCATAAAGTTATGAAATCAAGATAGCTATGAAAATGTAATGTTTTTGGAAGTGTTGTAAGACAATTATGGCATGGTTTGTGTAAACACGTATTTTGATGAAATAAAAGTTGTTGTTGTTTTCCACTGTTCAAAAATATGTGTATTTATATCTGTCTTGTGTATCTGTGAATTATACTTATAAATCTCCACCAAAATTAGGGCATTCCCTTTGAGAGTGACCCTAATGGAGGTGGGGTGTTTCATCTAATCTATTCAAAATAAATTTCTCATCGTTTTTATTTAAAATAATTCATTTTAAATAATCAAAATTCGTTAAAATTGCCAAAATAAAAATTTTAAATTGGCTCAGATTTCCGGGTTATTACAATTTTGTACTCTGATGGTGTTTTGACTGATATTTTGAGACATAACGTTTTGTAACAATTTGGTTAACTTGTTATAAATATGCTTTTTGTCATTTTAAAATTAATTATTTTCTTCTTCCACTGTAAATTTATTTGTCTATGTTTTGTGAAATCTTAGTCTCTGTGATGTTTCATGTCTTTATACCTACAACGCTTTATATTTTCTTTACGAAGTCCTTATATGGGTGACATTAAGAAATGTGAGGTGTTACACTATACATTTACAACAACCCGGATTTTCAGAACAAATTTAAATTTTTTATTTTAGCAATTTTAATGGATTGTGAATATTTAAAATAATTTATTTTAAATAATAATGACCAAAATTTTATTTAAATCGAAGTTAGAACGAATTTTTTTATTTTAATTATAAAAGGAGTTAGAAATAGCGCGGTAGTTTGAAAATTTGAATTTGAACTTTGACTGACTGTACATAATGCAAAATAAATCGGATTTTAGTAAAACCAAAAATGTTAGAATCTATTTAAAAATATCTTTCCAACGAATCCGAAAAATCAGAATTTCATAGCGGGGATAAAAATTTATATCCAGTTTAAAATTTGGAATAATTGCTGTAGAATTTATATATATGTTTAAATATTAAAAATAGCCATTTTTCAAACGACCTCCGTTTTCGACGAAACTACTTTTGTTGGAACCGGAATATCAAATTATTGCTAAGTTTCAATTTTCATAATTTTTAGAATCAATATGTGAGTGTGGCAAAAGAAAATGTGTTTTGTCAGTTTCAATCAAATCGGATCGACCAGAAAATGGCCATTTTTCAAACCGTCTCGGAATTCAACGAAATTAGTCTTGTTAGAACCGTATCCTCAAAACAAAACTAAAAATAATTTTTCTGGAATTTTTAGAGTCCGTATGTGGCCCCGGTAAATTTAAATGTACGATCAAATTAAATAATAAATGATTTGTATATTAAATTATAGAAAACAAGCTGGAGATGGTCGATTGGGCTGACAGGACCTAGCCCATTGCGTCTGGAACGTGGGTATTTTCCTAAGGACAACTCTCATTGGGTTTAATTTGGAGTTCGTATAGACTAACGGGTTTATTTACAAATTTGAAATTATATAATAATATTATATTATAAATATACATCACCTAAACCCTAATTTCAATAACATAGCTGCCACTTTTAGATTCAATGGCCACCATGCTTCCAATTTCATTCGCTAATTTCTTCCAATCCTCTTAATGAAAATCAAAACTCCAAACACCAAATCGAAGTACATCCCGCGCTCTTCAAAGTGGTGTGGTGATAATCGGATCTAGGGGCAGAGTCGGACAGAATTTGGCCTCGAAGAGGAGGCGTTCGCGGCGGTTTTTCTTTGCATAGTGAGGTACGAGTTGCACCAGGGTGGGAGCGGTGATGGAGCATGGCGGCGGCGGCGTCGTGGTACGGTTTGATGGTGGTCCGGGGCTTTGGAGTTTGGGCGCGCAGGAGGAAGAGGAAGTGGAGTTTTGGGTTCGGTTTTAACAGTAACGAAGAGGAAGAAAGATTAATGTTAAAAGGTGGATTAGTGGAAGATAATTCTTATAATTATTATTAAATTATCATATAAATGTAATTGATATTCAAATTGACATAACTTCTTCGTACAAAATCAAAATTCAGAAATTCCGATTGCGTTGGAATCGTGTTGACCAGATCTAGATGATGGAGCAAACAAGATCTGAAACGGAGCACTTTGAAAATTCACACAAATCGATGTGAGATCTGCTTTTTAATTTATTAAAAATAATTTATTATTGCGTCATAGAAATATCTGAAATCATGTATGAAATTCTGTTGTTGTTATTCATGATTTGTTGCGTTGATTGATGTTATTATATAGATCTGCTGACTCAATGAAATAA